>CM074800.1:7032611-8273693 GCA_037356375.1 Drosophila affinis | reverse complement strand
TGTGTGTGATAACAAATATTTTTCATAAATATTTTCCACGTCACGTCTGCGCATTGTCCATGCACCCTACCCTCTCCTCCCCCACTCGCTCTCTCCTTTGGCATCGGTTGACAAGCATTTAGTACGTGTTAGACCTCGACCAAAGGGCTTAACGCATCTCCGACACCCACCCCAACCCCAACCCCATCTCCGGGCATCTCGGGGCCCAAAATGTGGCACTTTGATTCCATGATTTATGGGGCGTTTGAAGCCAGGGGATGTGTCGTTCGTCCCGCAGCTCGTTTGCATTTGATAATCCCATAAAATTTGCGTATGTCGAGGACAATTTGACTCTGCCCCAGGACTCTGCTCATAAATAATGAAGCTGGAGATTTTCCAAGAGGAAAAAATATCAATAGCTTGCTCTCTCGCTCTCCCTCTCTCCCATTTCGGAAATGATTAAGCAACGCATTTTATTTTCTGTATTTTTTTAAGAGTCCAAAGCGAAACGATTCTGAAAAATGACTTTTGAGTGGGGTATCCATTAAACAAAAGTTGACAAAGCGTTAAAATAAACAAAAAGCAACGAAAAAACAGGAAAAAACAGGAAACACTACAATCAATCAATCGAGTTTGTTTGGCCATTCGGTTATCAGGTGGTAACATGAGATACAGATACACAAATTGCTGAGAATGAGAATGAGAGCTGTAGCTCTTCTTGGGTTTCAGTTTCCAGAGAACACTCACAAATGAGCCGGGGTGTGCTAGGTACTTCATTTCTTTACAATCTTCAGAGTCAATTGGAAAAACGGAACCACACTTTGAGGCAACGACTTTTCCGGCGAGGGTCATCATCAATTAGAGCCAATAAACGACAGAGAGCAAATGAAGTTGCCACAAAATTGAGGCCACAAAAGTTAAACCAGGAAAAGCCGAGGTATCACAAATGTTTATTCAATCGCCATGCGAAGGAGGGGGAGTGGCCGTAGGAGTAGGAGGATGTCCGAAGTGAAGGTGAAGACGGACGAGAGTTAGGTACACAATGTGTCACATCATAAATGTCACGGACACATTTTGTTCGAGCTCGGGTTTTTAGTGCAGTCATAAATTTTTATTTTCCTCGTTTCAAGAGTTCAAACAGAAACAACAAAACAAATAATAATAATAATAATAACGAGCAAGACAGCGAGAGAGCGAGGGAGAGCGAGAGAGAGTGCGATAATGTTGAGCAGGGTCAATGGTACCCAAGAATCCAGGAAAGAGACAGCCATGGGGAGAAAGAGAAGGAGAGGGCGGGCGTTATGTGTGTGGCAAAAAGTCATAAATCACTTAATCACATAATTAGAATTGTTGGCAGAAAAAAGAATTGATTTACGAGATTTTGAATGCGAATTATTTGCTGTGAATAGCAGGGTGCGGGGTGGGAGTCGCGTGTTTGGGATTATTTACTAACTTTCAACCCCAAAACAAAACCCTATTCCACATAATAGTTTTATATGAAATGTGTGCAAATGAAGTGCTGGAGTAGGGGCTCCCAGACACCCCACCGCCGTCGTTGTATCTATTATTCTGTGGGGGGGCATGGGTTCTGGGGTGTAATGCAAATTGATGGATGGCGCATAAGTGCAACATTGCAAGTGGCAGGGTATCTCGTAGAATGGTAACGTATGGCAGGGAGAGGGAGGGGGAGAGGGTTGTGTTTCTCCCTTTTCAAGGTGACTTGAAAAACTTTTGCAAAGTGTTTGCTATTTGGTCTTAAAGGTGTGCCATACAACTGAACGAAAAGTATCCATTCGCTTAGGGGAAATGTAAGCAGCAAATCAAAGCGATACTCTTTTGGAACAATGAATGTGGAACGGTTGGAACAATGCATGTGAAACACTTTTTAGAAACAATTTCTCTTACAAATTTCGAACAATAAATAGAAAAGAAATAAACGTAAAAAGAAATAAAACCCCAATAAATGAAAATAGAATAAAATAAATAAAAATAATATATAATAAATAAAAATAATATAAAATAAAAAAAAATAAAAAAGAGTAAAATAAATTAAAAAAAATTGTTTATTTTCCGTATGGTTAATCTAAACAGAAAATCAAAGCGTTATTCGTTTGGAACAATGGATATGGAGTACTCTGAAGAATGAGAAGTATTCATTTGCGTATACAAAATTTATATAGCAAATCTTTTGGAACAATGCAAGCGGAACATTCTGCTAGAAGTAAGGCTTATCTTAGACATGTCCAAAACGAAACGATAATTCTCATTGTTAATTGAAATTTTAATCACACACACACAAGTACCCATTGAATACGATTAGAGATAAATAAAAGACAAAAACGGAAAGAGAAAACGTTCTCAGTTCCCATCCAATCAGAGGTACGACGCTGATGCTTCGTTGATGATGGCACGTGCTCATATTACAAGCAATGTTGTTCCTCTTCTGCCACACCAAGGAAAGGATCCTTTCCCAGAGAGCGAGAGACACGGAGAGAGAGAGAGAGAGAGAGAGAGAGAGAGAGAGAGAGAGAGAGAGGGAGAGATGGCGAGAACATGTACTGCCATAGCATTTCTTTTTTTTCTTCTCGGGTACTGTCAAAAGTCAAAGTAAGCCGACAGACGGCAACAGGGAAAACAGGGTGTTGGGGGAGAGGGAAATAAATAAAAACCCAAAAGGTTTGAGGTACGTGACACCACCAATTGCTGTGAATGCATTGCCCCACACACACACACCCCCTAAGGGGTTCGGAAAGGGAGACCACTCTGTGCCGAATGGCCCTCTCTCTCTAGCATCCCCCTTAATCCCGTTTGACTTGAGGGCTTAGCACACATACAGTTGACATCGATAGAAGTTCTCCAATGTTCTATGCTGTACTGTTCTGTGTGTGTTTTTTTTTTTCATTTTACGCTCTAAAGATCATTGCAGGGGGTTGGTGTCGTGGCGAATGCTGTCATAACCGTTTAAATGCAACCGGTTGGCCCGGTTCGGTTGGTCACTTCGTTACTGTTGGGGGTTTGTTCGGACTCTCATTAGCTGTGCTTTCTAATACCCTAAGAAAAGGGTATTCGTTTCATCTTTTTTTGTATACCCTGTTGCAGAGGGGTGTCATGACTCATGATTTTGACACACCAGAAAGCTTGACATTTTAAATACATGAAAATCAAGGCTATATGAAGGTTTTTTTGGTGGAATATTCTTTCTTCTTAGGAAAATGTATTGGAAATTAAGGGTATTTCTCAGAAAATATATCTAGAATTGAAGTGTTGTACTTTTTCAGGCATTCCTTTTTTGGTGACCCTTTTTTTGATTCGTTTCCAGCTTATTCCCCACAGGGTGCCCCTTGCCACGAGAGGCTGACCCAATCTCAAGGCGTTCCCAAGCAAGCAAGCACGCACTCGACTCTCTTCCTTTCTCTCTCTTTCTATCCCTCTCTCTTTCGCTCTTCTGTTAACACTGTTTTTTTTATTGCATCATAAATTTAATATTTTTATGTAATGTTTGTATAACGGTACGCTTTTACTACCCTCCTTGTGGCATGCCTCATCCTCCCCGCCTTGCAATGTCTGCGTACCCCCCTCACCACCCTCTCCCCACCCTTGATTTCTGTCCCCGAAACGAAAATATTCACAACATGCAAGAAACGCGCGCGCCCTTGGCTTGGCTTCCACTTTGCTCTACAACAAAATATTTTTCCTTCTGGGAAGTGTCGCCAGCGCGTGCCATGGGAACATTTCTCTCTCTCTCTCCCTCCCTCTCTCTATCCCTCTCTTTTTTCCAAAAATCTGACTGCTAGCTATAGGGGTTTGGCGAGGAGAGGGTGTAGGGGGTCTGGGGATTGGTGGGTAAATTTCTGTTGTCATTTCTTGAATACTTGAGTCTTGGGTTTATGGATGCGTCTCCTACAATAACGCGCAGAGTCCTTGTGCATGTCCTTGGCTCTCAATCAAAAAACAGAAAAAGAAAAAAAATGGGATATGTGAATGTCAAAAATTCATCTGACATTCGAAGAAATTTTTGGAGACAAAAAAAAAGAGCTTAAAACATACCTTCAGGCATGTGTTGGGTTGGATTAGGAATTAATCAATCAAGTGGTAAAAATGGAAGGAAATCTGTGCATTTTTTTTACAAATTTATATAGATTAAATATATGTATAAAAAATATTAGAGCTCTTTTTGCATATATTTTATGGTTGAATATGGGCTTTTCAATCATCCAAAAGTGCCCTCAAAAACCGCAGAGACTCAAATGCCTACACGCAATAAAACTATAAAATTTTGTTTTAAATATTTAAATATTTATATAATTGATTAGTAAACTCTTAGATAAAATAGGGTTAAGCCTATGCCCATAAATATGAAAAATATTTAATCATATTTTAAGAAAAACTGATTTCAAATAATAATAAAAAATATATTCCGTAGTAAAAAATCCTAGAAAATCGATAGTTTATTGGTCTTTTCCTTGAACAAACTTTCCATATCCGTCTGCCCATGGAACGTCCTTGAAATCTTCCAATTTTACCCTTCGTTTTCCTCAAACACAAACATTTACCTGCAAAGAGAGGAAGAGAGAGAAAAAGTTAAATTAAATATAAAAATACACATAGAAGGAGCATTCAAATTTAATTTGATTTCGGGACTGCGATACACACAGGAGATACACATCTCCCAGCGACGGCCGATATTGCTATTTCCCTAATGGCACACGCAGAACCTTTAAAAAGAAATTACCCATCATATTTACTTAGGATACTCGTATAAAAAAAATGAGAAATGAAAAAAGGGAGAAAACCAAACCCATCATCACGAAAGCCTCGCCTTGTCGCAGCACACAACTTGCATACGAAATTACGGAATTCCCACGGCAAATCCATCTGACAGGCACAGAGAGAGGGAGAGAGATGGAGAGAGAGATAGAGCGAACCCTGGCAAATGTGTCTAACACACTCATCAAACCATCAAATGAAAGACGAGACCGAATACTCAAATGCTCAATTCTCAATCCACAATCCTCCCCTGGAACCTAACTCAACCTTACCCTTGGCCATTAGCGGAACAGAAACACACCAGAGGAATCAATAAATCACATGGGAAAGCAGAGAGATAGCAAGAGAAGAGTGTGGCGAGAGGAGAGAGAATAAAGAATCGAATGCCGACTGCTTAAATGATCGAATGTAATGTCTCAAGCTTGAGTGAGAGAGAGAGGGAGAAAGAGACAACCGAAGCGAAGGCAAATCGAAATCAATTTCAATAAATTCCTTACAAACAAAGCCAAGAATTATGTGCTGGTGTGTGTGTGTGTGCCCGTTATCTGGGGCTCCATTCCGAACGAGTGGAAAGGGGAACGGAACGGAACGGGAAAGGGTTATGTGTGTGGGCGAAGAAGTGGAGTGAAGTGGCGGCCTGACCACTGACAAAAGCCTCTTAGTATGCAAATTGGGAGACCGATTCTCCCTCTGTCTCCCTCGGGGGGGTGGGGCGTACACATTAAGGGAGTGAATCATGCTCTGCTTTACCCTTGAAGCACCTCAAGATGCTGATAATTTATGCTGTAATAATTAAGCAGAAGCTCTCGTATCCCAAAACCCAAAATGACAGGCTGAATGTCGTTGGGAGTGGGGTGGGGTGTGGTGTGGTGGGGAGGGGTAGGTATGACTAACGGTAAGAGGCTGCGGAGACTGTGTGGCATACACACCACACGCCGACACATTGGTTAGAGGCGACACCATGCAGTGCAGCAGCAGCGACAGCACCAGCAGGAGCCCAAGATAAACCACACAATGACACCGCCACGCCCCCCTCCCGTCCCGTCCCGCTGGTGACATAACCAAAGGCCCGGGGCCCATCAAGCGGCTTAAACGTTTGTTTATGCAGTTAAGGCATTACTATAATAGATTCGAATTTAATGGAAATTAAAAGGGGAAGAAAATATTAACTAGACTTCGGGGAAGAAGAAAACACCAAAGATTCACATTCATCGTTTAATCACTGTAGAAATTTCCCATAAGTGAATGGATAAGAACAGAGATCATTCGCCAGAGCCATTCCGGGACTGTTAACTATGAAATATATGGATTTAGAATCAAAATTTCATTGTCTGAGATGAAAATATATCAAAAATATTCCAATATTATAAGAAAAGTAGATGGAATTAAAACTCTTATTATTTGTGTAGATTTTGCTTAAAAAACTATGGAATAAGAGGCAATAGGCTGTCAGATTTAACTTTTCTTTTATTCCTTTTGGATTCTTGTTGAAAAACAAAGTTGGTTTCATTTTAATACATGGAATATCTTCCATTTTATTACCCTAAATGTAGTACTTTCTGTATGAATCTATACGATCTGATTGATTGGCTAATAAGCTCGAAAACTGGTTACTAGTGTCCTCTATTTATCAAGAAATGCCACAGACAAGCTCTTTGAACATCTCCCTATCTCTCTCCCAGTGTGACTTGGTTCTGGAGGCTGTTTTTTGACGTTTCCCCGACCAAGTGAGTGAGTTATAATATTTCTGAAGAACTCTTTGCTGATAAGAACACGGAACAAACAAAAAACATATGCTATCAGGGGGTGGTGCCCATTCCATTTCTCTGATGCTCTGTCGCTGCTGACAAGGAAACGAAATGAATGACGAAGACGACTACGACGACGACGACAACGCTGAAGCTTCTGGGGGAAAGTTCATTTCATGTGGCAGGAAAGTTGACTTGATGCACTTAGTTGTTGCACTTGTAATTGAAATTTAGCAACAAAAACTACACAAACACACAGCAGAGAGCAGAGCGAAGAGCGAGGAGAGTGGGAGAAAGCATTGTCTCTGTCTCTGGGAATTGAATTGAGCTGAGTGACTGCATGAGTGACTTGAGTGTCAGATGCCTGGGCTTTGATTGATGAAGATGAAGACATTTTCCGTTTCGGCGACGACTGCAGCCCACGCCCTCGAGGAGAGCAATTCCTCTCGCTAGAGAGAGACACAGAGAAATGCAACAACAGCAGCAGCAGCAGAATCAGCATCAAAACTGCAGTTGACCAGTGGACCACCATGGCACGAGTACGAGTACAAGCATGTGGCCCTGCCCTGGGCCTCGTCCAACCCCAAAGAGTTGTCAGCGTTGTTGACCCCATGCCACCGACCGAGCCATTGCCTGTTTTGGGTCTCGAATGACACACACATGGCGGGGGACACACAGTGGTGCAAAGTCAGCGAAAAACATTCGGGGTTTCCATTTCATTCTTTATTGCCTGTGTCCCTTCGGTTATGGGACATTTGTACAGCATTTAGTACGAATGGACAGCTCTCTACCACTGTACCAAATGGCCTCTTGTCAACGCTCTCTCAGTTACCTTTTGGAAAGCAGAACGTGGGCCACTGCCACAACAGACAGTGGCCATCGGTGGGGCAGCCAGCCACAGCAATAGCAAACCGTTGACTGCATCAAACTAAGATGCCATTACGCTGGCCTCTGCTGCTCATTACCCACTGAGGGGTAGAGGGCTGTGGCGAGGTAGAGACAGATGGACCCCAAGAAGTCCAGCCGCAGTTCAAATGAATTTAATTGAAATTTCAAACTTGTCAAGCAGTGCCCTGCCCTGCCCCCACCGCTTCCCCTCCCTTTTTGGAAGATACATGGGGTTTCGGGGGCGAAATTGAAAAGCCGCATCTCCCACATTTTCCACATTTCCTACAACTCTGCCACATCTCCTCCGCCTCCGCATGCCACAGAGCAAAAGGGCGGCGCGCAGTCAAGTGCTGCGAAATGTGAAAAAGTAAATAAGTTTTCGCCGCCGTTGCACTTTTAATGTTTTCCGGGGCAACATCTGGCCAAGAAATATACTGGCCAGAGCCAGCAGCTTCAGTTTCTGCTTCTCTGCCACAGGGCCCCTACATCCCATACCCATCCCATGCCCATCCTGGGATCCTTCCATTCTGCATCCTCCAGCCTTCCAAGGCAAAAGTGTCATCCAGAGGGTACGTAACTTTTTAAAAGAAAAGTTTCCCATTTGGCTGAGACTTGTCGTCTTTTCTTCTTTCGCTTCTTTCTACTTTCTACTTTTGTGCTTTACTTCTTTCGCTCCTGGTAGTACCTTTCCCTGGCGTTTCCTTTGCTTTTCCGTAAGTAGCTAGTTGACATTCTTTTTTCGCGTGGACTTTGTGTAGGGTTTTTCCCGAGGAAATGTCCACAGTCCTCTCTTTTCAATCATTAGTTAAACCGTCAATTGTTAATTATTTGAAATTTGTTTTTCATCGGCGATTCACGAATACGAATGCTACGAATATTCATTCATTCGATTTGCAGAAGGCAGCACCATCTGTGGGCCTTTAAGTGTTAATGTGCTCATCTATTAAAGGACTTGCAGGATGTTTATTTAGCAGCAGTTGCAACCATTACGAAAAATTTACATTTCCAATTTAAATTTGAATTTCTATCCGCCCTTTGGCTGCCAAGCCACACTGGGAGAGGGACATATTATATCCCTTCAATCCTTAACTCAATTATGATCAAATTACTAAGCGCAGGGGCTAACTGCGGTGTGGCAGTGACAGTGGCATTGCCCCCAAGGCTAAGTAGAAAATATAAAAAATTCTGCCAAGAAAAAGTTCCCATTTGCAGCTGTCGCAACTTTCGGGGCGTTGAGTGCAGCACTTCACTTCACCCGACCCGGCAAGGACCTCTTTTCGAGGGTTGTTTTCCATCTTCGTCCAACATGCAAATACATCATCATGCATCCAGGATCAGGCATCAGAAAACACTCCATTTTCGGGGGTTAGAACCCCTTCTATTTTCGGGTGAAAAGGTTCAATCGTTCTTAATGATGCTTGGACTGCCAAATTTCGACTCGTTTTCATTTTCATTTCATTTCGGTGAAGTGCTGCCCGACAGCATCCTGAAAGTTGAGCATTTGGCAGTTGAGCGACCAGTTTCAGGGCACATATCATTGGAGTATGGAATACTAAGGAGTGCTAGAAGCTTTGAAGTTGTTTCGATTAAGGATTGCACAAGGTTCAAAGAATAAAAAAAGGAGAGAAAATATTTCTACTTTTTAAACATATTTTATTGTCTTCGAAAACTGTCTGTAAAAATTATAAATATTAAACAAATTAAATTAAAAAAGAAAAGAAAATATTTAAATGTATATTTACTACTTGTATTATATAAATATAATTATTTTATCTTAAAACAATAATCTATTAAAGTACTAAATAAAAATCAAATTAAAAATGAAAAAAGCAAAGTAAATATTTTTATAAATATTTTTTGACTCTACTTTAGTTGGTAAAAATTATAAAAATTAATCAAATGGAATATTTTAAGGTTTATATACACCGTTAAACAATTTTTATATTTTCCTAGACATTTCACCCATTTAGAATTTACCTCAGCATCAAATATTCCGCTCTCAGTTTTTATATAATTTTGAATGACATTTTTATCTGGCATTTAATTTTGCGGAAAATTGTTTTGTTTTTGCATTCGCTGCAGCAGCAGCAATTAAGTCAGTCGATTGTAAAATGTGCGCCCCGAAAACTCTTGGCGCTAATATAAAAATGCAGTTGGCAGCAGAGTCACGAATGGCGGTTAAAACTATATGAAAATATATTTCATAATTCGCATAAGCCATAATTTATAATATCAATAAAATGAAACGAAAGGAGAGGAAACGAGGGATAAAAACGAAAATGAAAATGTTGGCGGGCTAAAAATAATAATAACCAAAGCATAAAACAAACTCCATGGATGGGAAAATTGTGTGCAAATAACGGGAAAATGCATAAACTTTTGCCGTAAGGGTAGTGCGGGGGGTGCGGGGGAGGAAGTTCAGGGAAAATTGCAAACACTGAATTTTTAATTGCAGCAAAATTGTTGTGTTCTTTGGTTTTTATGGTTTTTACGGGCCCCAATCCGCCGTATTTGTGCATTTGCGTTTATTTATTCCTGAGCCTTTTTATCGTTCAGCCCCCCTCCCCCTTTGGGGTTTTTTTTTGCAAATTATTAACTGCTATCCTTTTTTCCGCGCTTTTCATTTTCCACTGTGAGAACACTAGATGGAAAATGTATGCAATGCATTGTGGGAATTTTTTATATTAATAACTAAATTGTTTGCATAGACAGAAAAACGTGGGAGTCTATGAATCGAAAAACTTTAATCAGCAGAGAGGGAAAATGATTGGGAAAACGATTGAAGTACCCCAGTAATTTGTGCACAAATCGCTGATCAAATATTCAATCGAATTATGATTTGATTTTCAAAGAAAAAGGTTTTTCCTGAAAGGGTCTGGAATTTTGTAATGTAATTTCCCCAAATATTCTCTATATAAATATATGTATAATCTCCTATACTAAACACACCAAAAAAAACATTTTGCCAAAAATTGTTAAACATATAAATAATTAAATAAAATACCTTCGAAGCAGAAATACGAAATTTCCGATGCATGAGCGAATTTTGTAATTTCCACTTGAGAGGATTTTCACTGTAATCCCATCACACCCCTCCCCACCCCACCCCGCCCGCATTTCCTGTATAATTTGTCATCATTTTAATTTGGTTTTGCGTTTTGTTATTGCATTTAATTAGCAATTCGATGTGTCCATAAATATTTCATATGCCATTTGTTTCTGATTTAAACCAAAATATACATACAGTGCGTTTCAGTAAAGTAAAGTGTAGTGCAGGGTCTGCCCTGACAACATTTTCATTTTGAGCCATCAAGCCCAGCTTTTGTTATTTACTCTCTTGTGCAATTAACTTTTCCGCACTTTCCGCAATTGAAAGAGCGAAAAAAAATGGTGGGCAAGGGATTAGCGCAGCGTCAAGGGAAAACCTCTTTAGCAAGTAAAAAAAGGGAAAAACTTTAATTATAATTTAATTAATATTTTAATTACACAGTCAATGGCTTTAGTTTGCGATTGATTTTAGATTAAGTGGAAATTTTAATTGCCATTTTATTGGGGGAAACACAAAGCGCATTTTCAACACAATTTAAGCGTGGAATTTAATAAATGTTTCCAAATAAAAACATAAACCAATCCAGACAACAAATGATGTTAATGATCCAATTTTCAATTGGTTTTTGTTTATATTTCTCAGTTCATTTAACATTCAACAAAAATGGGGGATTAGTAGAGGGTTTCTTTTTGTGTTTAAACATATTTTTTCAATTGCTTTATTGATTGTCTAGACTCACGGTTTTCCCACAGAAAATACTCCTAAAAAAAGCATAAATACATTTTTAAATTCTAAATCACTGAAAATATCATACAAATTAAAATCCGTGTGTCTGTTCGCTTATGGGTGCTTTAAACAGCGTGTCAACGTCTGACCATTGGTCTCCCCAGTGGAGCTGTGGCCTAAGTCAAGGTTCTCTGTCTTTTCATTCTCCCACTCCAAAGGAGAGGTGTGCCCACCAAAACGTTAGTGTCGTTAAATCAATCATTATATTTTTTTTTGTTTCTTTTTGGTCAGTCAGCCACTTGGCACGGCCCTAATTTGGTCAACACGCCAGGCGGCAACGAATACATATTTCGAATATTTCATTTTCGCCTATTCGCCTTTGCCGCTGTTTGTTTTTCGCTTTTATTTATTATCGTACGTTTTCCTTTCCGCTGTTTACCCTCCTTCGCTTCGTTTTCGTTTCGTTTCTGCTGAGCTGACAAGTAAAAATGATTATAATCAAATAAATGATATACTATCCCCAAGAACCCCAGCCACCCCTCGAAAAATCCAAAAACTTTTGGAGAAATTCCTTCACTAATTTGTTTAATGAATACTTCTTTTTTTGGGCTTTGAAGGACAATCAAAGTGTCAGGTAAGAGAATATTTAATGATATATTTGCATTGGGGAGTTCAAGGATTTATCTAGGCAGGGAGTGCTGGCATGGGAAACCCCTAAAACTTCCCTTAGGGACAGTTACTAAAAGAAAGCTCAAGATTTTCGCTCTGTTTTCAGACAGACAGATGGATATTGAATGTCTTAGTCTTGTTTCTGTTTCTGAATTTGGAATACAAAGTAGTTCCAATCCATACTAAAATCAGGGGAAATCCTTTAGATTCCTCTAGCCATAAATTCGGGTAACAGTAGCCTTAACTGCACTTCTAGCAGCATCAGCAGAAAACTGGGAGCTATGTACATACATATATATCGGCGGGAGCGATATAGGCCGTAAAAATAAGTCATGAATTTATTGAAATTTATTAGCATAAGAGCATGGAGAGCATGAGGATGCTAGGAAAAGCTCTTGGAAAAGTCTCACACAGTTGCAAAAGTTTTTTTGTGTTGTCTTTTTTTCTTGCTTTCGGACCGAGATGAAAGCGTAGAAATTGAATTGAATTTGTGTAGCGGGGCGGAGGTTGTGGGTGGGATGCCGGGAGAACGAAGCAAATTGCAAACGATATGCGCGTATCAATGGATAAAATAAAGAAAAGCAAAGGAAAAAAAGAGAGAAAAAACAACCGATAGCAGACAATCCATATACAAATGGCAAACACAGCAAAAGAAGCAAACAAACGAAAAGCAACGACTAGGAAAAAAAGGAAAACTAAGAACCAGTTAAGGAGACCAGCAAAAGGAGGAGGAAAGGAGGAAAAGCCCATACCCAGTTGTCGTTAGAGGTGGTTTCGTTAGCTATAGCTATTTTAGAGTTTTCCTTATCATTCGAACAAGGTTTATAAATAGTGTTTCAATATTTGAAGCCTACAGGGGATCCAGAGAACTCCTAAATTCATTCATCAATGATATTTTAAGGAAAGCTTGCAGCAATCCCTTACAATGTATAATGCTTGACCCTTTCCACTGTTCCAAATGTTCCGACTGACTTTGATTCGCTGTACAAAGTTCCCATAAGTGAACCGACGAAAAGTTGGCTTGTCTCTCTTATAAATCGATAAATAAACGCGTAAACTATCTTCTTTTCTACTTTTTTTTCATTCAACCTATAATCAAATTATAAATTTCTCTATTTAGCTTTTTTTTATGACATTTTTTTCTTTTCGTTTCGCAGCACAGCAGCGCAGTCTTTGGCAGTCAATCGATCTACATACTCATACCCGTACGAATAGTAGTGTCTGTCTGTCCCGTATCTTGGGTAGTGATAACTTTTGGCACGACTTTGGCTTTGGCTCTGTGCTCTGTGCTCAGTCGGAGCCAGTCAGCCACCCACCCAGGGCTTTTCCTCTTGGCTCTTTTCTTTCTATATTTGTATATCTTAAACGCGTTTCGTTGTATCTACTTAAGGCAGCTTAAATATTTGTGTAACATAATACAAAACATACGGGCTTCTTTGGTTATACTTAGATACAGAGCTTAGATACGTGGATAGGAAAGTGGGAAAATGGGAAATGGAGCAGGGGCAACCACAGACAGAGCCCCCAGCCCCCAACTCCAACGAAATGCACACTGGGAAGCATAGGCGATAGAACACTATGAAACAATTTATAATCATGGAAAACGATTAGTGGAAACACTCCAGAACGAGTTTTGTTTAACGAACTTTACATGGCCAATCGGAACTTCAAATTACCCGAACCATTAAGGTAATCCATGGAAGATTAGTCCAAAAATCCATGCGCATAAAAGATTAAACCCTCAAAAACGATGAAAACCGAAACATTTTGAGATTGGAGATTGGTTTGAGATTGTTTCAAGCAGCGATAATATCAGCAAACGGCGGGGGAAAAGACTTCAACTTAGAGATCGGCTAACTAATTTAGACATAAAATACATACATATTTATAAGCGGAATACGATCCAGGGGTTCTGAAGTCTTTTGGGCGTGTCAATGTGCATTTATCGTTTATGGGAATAAATATCTAAATATTTCAGAGTCTTTCCTCTTCTGGCATCTCCAATCACAGCTCTGCTATAATCTAAACCAATTCGGATTGCTAACATCTAGTATTTCCTAATGCTTTGGCGATTACAAGTAGTATCTGGTCGCCTGTGGTATGCGGTTTTGTCTGAAGCCCTATCTTGTAGGTCCTATCCAGGCCCGCTTTTTTCGTCTGTCGTTTGCTGTCGTGTAATTATCTGTTCCACTGTGCGGGTAACAACATGTTCTGTTTACATTTCAAATGGAAATTGTGGGTCTCGTCTCTCTCTCTCTGTGTTCTGTGGGTTCTGCCGCCTGCCGCCTCCGTATCTCCTGCTGTGTGGTTCTCTGTCTCTCTCTCTGTCTCTGCGAAGTGCATTTATCCCATTTTCGGTACGTCCTAATGAGGAGTCGGAGCCGGAGCCGGAGCCGCAGCTCAACAGCGGCGCTGTGGCAGTCGTGTGTGTGTCTGTATCGAAACTACTTTTAGTTCCTTCTCTTTCTCTCTCTCCTTTTCTCTGTCTCTCCGATCTGTTCTTTAGTCGGAAAGGACAAAACGTGCGCTAAATAAAGATTGTCTGCCTTTTCGGCTTCGCCTGTGCCCCTCCTCTGCCTTGCCAGCAATCCTTGAGCGCCTGCTGGATGGTCAGACAGCCAGAAACGAAAACCAAACCAAACGAAACGTCACACTGGAAATTCCAATATCCGTATGTGTCTCCTGCATGCCGCCTGTCATTTTCCCCGCAAATTACGTATGCACTTCAGAAGAGAACTTAAGGAAAATTGCATATGTGAAAAGCATCCCAATGCTGGAAATTAAACATCAAGAAAGTGCTTTGGGTATCTATTGTAGAACTTTGTATAGTTTTAGCTCTGGTAAGTCCTTTCCAAGTGGTATTTTATATCAAAAACTCACCTTATTCCATCCAATGTCCAGCAAAGTGAGTCCCCGAAAGTTACGTATTCAATGAATTGACCTTTTTCAGTGTGGTGATGATGATCCTGCCAGTTGCAGTACTTTTCGGGTTTAACTGGTGTTTGTATATACTCGTATATATATGTATATATAGTATGTATAACGATTAGCACACACGCAATGGAGCATTGGCCATAGCGATTGCTTTTTGGACATCGATTGCGATTGCGATTGGTGAATGGTATTGTTGTTGTGGTTGTTGTTGAGGCATTTACTCTTCGCGGACCGCTTGTCGTACTTAAACAAATGATAGACACTGACACGAGACAACACCGAAGAACACAGATTTCTTATAATAATTATTAATTTATGCAAAGGCGGCGGCGGAGGAGGATGTGGCCGTCGGTTGGTGTGCGTAATAGGATAACGGCAACAGCGGCAAACAACAACAACGATTGGCGATGATGATTACAATTACGATGACGATGACAACGACGACGACAAGTATTGTACATATGTACAGGGGGGAGGCGGAAACACACACAAAAACACACAGACACTAACACACGCACACACACAAGAGGGACACAGAGTAAGAGAAATACACTCACGCGCGATTAATGATAGACAGACAAGCGATTAGATTTAACGCGGATCGGTTATCGATGATCGGATGAGCGCAAGAGAGTTCCACTGTTGTTTTTTGTTTTATTTTGTTATTGTTTTCTTTTGTTGCTACTCTAGGGCACAATTTCTATGGCAGAAGATGGCGGAGTACACTGTAAGGAAACACACATTTAATTAGAATACTTTTCAATTATTTTTATTGTATTCGTTTGGTCTAAGCCGCAGCAGCCTAAGCCTTTCTTATAATGTTCACGACTCGCATTTTTCCTCCGTTTTATTATGACAACGGCACTTTTTTCGGTTGGCAACGCGCACACTGCAACGAGGACGAAGGACAACGACTGCAGAGAGAGACGGAGCGATAGAGAATGCGAATGGACGAGCATAAGGCATGGTTCAAAAACACATTCTGCAGGGTGGGCTGGACAGAGAGACACAGAGGCACGGAGAGAGAGTGAGAGTGAGAGAGAGACATTTACATATGGAGGCAGCTGGCATGCTCTCTCGTTGTGGCCAATTTGAAACGCCACGAGAATGAAATGCAGCGAAACGAATGGGTAGCACAAAGCGCAATCAACAAAATAGAGAACGCAAAATAAACAAAATATAAAAAAGGATAAGCACCGCTCCAGCAGATGAAGAGCATGAGAGAGAAGAGTGGTGGAGAGCGAACAGAGAAACAGAATACAAAAGCGGCGGCATGTTCTCGCTCTCTCCATCTCCATCTCTTTGTCTCCTTCTCTTTCTTGCCCTCCCCCACCTTCTCTCACTCTCTCTCTCTCTCTCTCTCTCACTCTTCTGTTGGCAGGAGGTGTACGCGCCAGGCGAAAAATCAATGAAAAATATCTGGGAAAAATTGCCGAAATTCTGCATTTGTTGTTGGCCTTGTACATTTTGTATGGTGCTGCGGCTTAAACATTTTTGGCTTATTGAGTTTTTGGGCACACTTTTTCGTTTGTTAGTTTTGCTTTTGCCACTGGGTTTTGTTTTGCCTCCCTCCTCTCCTCGCGATGGTCAATTTGAGGCTTTATTATTGTCACACACAAAAAACACGGCACGCACGAGACTTCTTTACGCGACAACACGATTTGATTGGATTTGTTAATATGCAGGCCTGGCCTGGCCTGGCAGTAAGATTTGAGACACAAATCTCTGGCAGGACTCTCGACCACCGATAAATAAAAGGGTACCAAAGAACGCAAATATTTTTGGAGCGGGACGCAACGAACCTGCCTCGACGATTCAAACGGTTGTTCGCGCTCTTTTCCTAGGGATGTTCAACATATATATACATATATATAAATAATATATATATACGTATATCGGCCAAGTCAAGACAAAATTCCGTTATTTCGTTGTCCGCGGCCGAGAGAAAACTAACGGTGTTCTTGTCTTTGGGCCGGCGACTTTTGGTTACAAACAACAGAGAGAGAAACAGATTGAGAGAGAGCGCAAGAAAGCGGAACGTGGAATTTAACATCGCTCTCTTTGCGTTCTGATAAGTTATAAAATATTCAAGTTTAAAGGGTTTCGGTAAATGGAATAGATATACTTTTTAAAAATAGACGCCATTATATTAACGGTCTTTTGGAATCGTGTTAATATTAATAAATGTGTTGTTAAACGCCAGTGAGCGAGATCTTAATATGCCCGTTCTCCCACCTTGCTGTGCCAACACACCTTGCAGACGGTTGCAAGCAGCTGCTCTCTCGAATTAACAGCATTTAACAACAGACTGTTAGGAGACGCAGGAATGTTAAACCTCAACATAACAGACTACTGAATGATATTTATTAGATCTTTATTTGAATTATTTGATAGCGAATGAAAAAAAACCACATAAAAACCTAGTTTAGCACAAGTTTTTTCGATTTAACTTGAAAAATGAATAGCAGAGAGTTCTCTGTATAAACTTAACAGTTTATTTTAACAGAAGTTTGGTTCATTGAATCTTTTCATCAGCAGCTATTAAGCATGGGAGAGCGTTCCACAGTTTCATCGTTGCGCTCTTTTTCTCTCTCTCGCTCTCTCTCGCTCTCTCTCTCTCTCTTCTACTTGAGTCGGCGCATATTAAGGGCGTTTGGTTACAAAAACATTAATTAACAAATTAAATTCCCACCAAAACAAAATAAAGATCAAATCCAGTGGGTAATTTTTTAAATTTTGCATGACAACACATCATGTTAATTCCTATTGTACCACAGTTTTTATACTCGATCTGACACGCTCTCTTTCACTCTCTCTTACACTATCAATGACGCGCTGCTCTCTGTTTTTGCCGGCGATTGTTCATGTGTTGGTTTATTTATAATTTACAAATTGTTTAATTTTGCGCACACACACACATACAAACACCTTACACCTTTGATTTGTTTAATATATGTAAGAAACAGTAATTTCATACACTTTACGCGGACTTGGCGCGTTTCTACTTCCGACCCGACCGGCACCCGTGTGTTCTTGACGCCCGCGGTTGGAGAAACATATACCATATTCCTCGCTTTTGATGTTCTGTTTTATATTACTAGCCAACTAGGACCCTCAGGCCTGAACACAAAATTTTATACAATAGATAAAACTATTTTCTACAAGACTGGCTAACTTTAAGCACTCCGTTTGGTTGGATTGTTTATGAAATAACGTTTATAAAACTTAAGTGAGCATGACATCCGACGTAAGAAAACGTAAGTGAGCGTGGAATGTCACGTCATTTGTTAACTAAAAAGTTGATATGGACTTAGGTATACCCTTTTCATTTAATTCACTTAAAATTCTTTTTTTCCAGCTGCTTTAAAACGTATTTAATATTTTATTTTGCACATATTTACATTTTTTGACCGAATAATGCATTTGATTAATATATTAAAAATAACATATCGATCCCGACACCCATTTTCTGTCTTCATAAATAGACCAAAAATCATACAATTTTCTGAGAGAGAAACTGAATAGTTCTGCAATAATTGGTGCCTAGTAAAACAAACTTTTCTTAAATTCTATAATATCCTTTCTTAAGGGGTATGCAAAATGTTGTGGGACAGTGTCGCTAATTTCGGGGCACATGTTGCTGGCCCATACAAAAAAATATTGCCAACTCTAAAATACGTAAGTGAGCATGGAATGTAACGTAAGCAACGTAAGTGAGCATGGAATGTAAGGGAAATTGTTGCGATAAAAAAGGAAATTGTTGGGATGATGTTGCCTCCACAAAATCCCTCGAAAAGTCCCCCAAAAAGTCCTAACAAGCACAGTGGGGCCATCGGCCATTTCAGCTTGCTAAATTTATATTCATTTAAATATATTGGGATGGTTAAGCAATGATAAAGATAATATTAAAGAATCTTTAATATCTTTATATGTACAAATTTTCTATCTGATGTTTCTGTTTAATCTTACCAAAGCGCTCATCAAATTAAGTTTCCAGCTGATTTCGTCTAAGGTCCCACTGTACGACGGCAGGTGATTAGCATGGCTAGTTTAATTGTTTCAACAGGAAATTGAACAACAACGTCTAGTGTTTGGTTAATTTATTTTAATTTTTCTTGTGCAAATTCTATGAATGAGACCAGTATTCGAAAAAAGACAATATAAAATGTGTAATATACATTTTTGATTTTGCCAAGTAGATTTTCTATATTCTCTACTTTATACCCGGTACTTAGTCAGTATACAATGTATACTATACATATATTTAAGCTTTTGATTTATGTAATTTATCAAATTGAAAAAAATAATCAATCATTTGAACCGTTTGGGAGATACTTATACATATGTATATTAGATTTTATCTGTCTACATTAGTTTTTACATCTGTCTTCTCTACATCTAAATCTACATACATATGTATTTACTTATGGACATCTACTTGTAGAAGAGCGTGCGACAGAAAGAGGGCGCTTGGAAGTCGTTGGGTAGCCGCTGAAATTTCATTAGATCTAATTTAAATCTGCTGGATATGGTAATTCTCTTTATATACCCTTGGATATATACATACATATAAGTCAATATACTGTGATCACCTAATCAATTAATGGGGAATTAAACTATATCTCTGAAGTAGATTCCCTGAAAAAAAGATTATCTTAACCACTAAAAATACATTTTTGATTTCAGAAGTATTTAGAGGTCTGCCCTGCTAAATTCGTCATACATTACGAGTATATGTACTATATTTTGTAATTTTATAAACTCCCAAGCGATCACTGATAAGTAATAATTCCCATAATTAATATATAATGTCCGGTTGCTAATAGCATGCAACGAAAACTGATGACATAGTATTTATTAGTTATTATTTGGTGACGAAGTCTCGCAAATAAAATAGGACCTAAGCCAACATGGGGCGTCATTCATTAGGAATGGCTTATTTTGTTGCGACTTAAGTTCTACGCAGTGCTCGTAATTTCTATAATTGTTTGGTTCACCAGAAATCCACCTAAGAAATACCGCCCTGTTTCCAGTTTCCTGCGATAGAAACAAGCCCTCGTTGGCCAGGTCAGAGATTCCCAGCCAATAGTGTCGGCCGCGAACGAGTCTTTGCTTGATGGAATTCAGTTCCTGTTGGTTGGCAGGATCGGCCAGATGGCCACCCATCTCATGGCATATGTTCAGGGCGGAATACCAGTTGACTTTTTGATTCTCCTCAATGTGGAAGAACCTTGAACCGATATTCACGTAGTGGCTATTACCTCCCGACTTTTGCGCCTGCAGCTCGTCAATCTCATCCTCTGCCCTGTCCAGGCGGTCTGAATTTTCACGCACTGAATCACCTGTCAAGGATCCTTGCAGATGCACAGCAATCAGCATATAGAGGAGGAACGGCACAAGCTGGAACATCATTCTAGATATTACTTCACACGGCGAACGGTAGGAAAGAAATGATTTCAATTGTAATTGCTCAACTCATGATATACCTTTAATAGGCAGCACAGCGGATTTTCCCTATCACTATCAGTGATTGAAAAATAGAATAGAGAACTAGAGAACTTGAAACGTGATTGCACTCGCAGAAAAATAGATTAAAAATTAAATTACATTTTAGGATTACTAAATAGATTTTCCATTTTCCCTTCGCTACTGGTAATCGGGGTCCATCGGGAAGCTTCGGGAGAAAGCAATACCATGCTTCAATGTTCAAAGCGATCAACGAGTTTTGAACTCTATAGTTTCTATTGATATATGGTTTTCCTTTGCTACACAGATTATATATACCCCACTGAAACTGATTCTCTTTTAATTAAGTAATCGCATACAAACAATATAGATTAAAGAACATTATAGAAGTATTATAGAAGAAATAAGCTGTCATATTCAAAAACACTTTCGCATTCCTCTCGGATCTATAGAGAGAGCTCTAGGGATTTCTAGAAAGACTGCGTCGGATTACTTTCACAATATTTTATTTTATTTGTTTCTTCATTCTGGCTTGCATTATTCGATCGCAAGGATTTTGTGTATATATTTTAAATAAATATGTGGCCGAACACGATTCCTTCTTTGACAGAAAATATTCTAAATAATTTATTTATTTATTTGTTTATTCATCACCTGCTTCGCAAATGAAATTCTTCCGTTTAGTACACCCGTCGTCATTCATCAAATGGCCATGTTCTGATCTAAGTTCTACGCAGTGCTCACCATAGTTATTGTTGGGTTCGGTTTTAAACCACTTTAGAAAAGGAGCCAAGTTTCTTGTGGCCTGCGACACAAACATGCTCTCATCGGCCAAGTCGGAGATTCCAAGCCAATAGTCGCGGCCGTCGATGAGCTTTAGCTTAAATCTAGCTTCTCCTCGTTTCTGGGCGTCGCCTGATGACCACCCATCTGACGGCATACTTATCTTCGATGCGGAGAACCAATTGACATTGTGATGCTGCTCGATGTAAAAGAAACGTGAACCGATCAGATCGAAGTTCTCCGGTTTCGTTAATGTCGGCACATCCCTCACTGCTTAAGCAATATACGTTGCTCTTCACTGATCTGAGTCGACAATTAGGAACAATGCAGTTAGTAAAATGGCAGGACATATTCCGTATTACTACTTGCCAAGGATCCTTGCAAATGCACAGCAATTAAAATATACAAAAAGAAAGCTGACTTAGACAATTTGTTGAGCTAGTGAGCTTTTTCACTAGCTATTGCGATGTGTTGTTTAAATAAAGTTCGATTGGTTAAAGTAATAGAAGAATTGGTATCTAAGTATGTAGACCGGCGAATGCGAGTTGCGTAAAACCCGATTAAAGACCGATGCAATTTAATATTGACTAAAGACGGTCTAATGGCCACGAAGATCAGCTCAAGACTATATGAGTGCTAGGTGCAGACAATATGAGTGATAAATTCAGACTGTATTAATGTAAGCAAGCGAACGATGATCCGAGAGAACGATAATGAAAGATCGAGGGAGCGACGAAGAAGGCGATGATTCGAGAGAGCGATGTATAGGCTGCTGCCGTGCGGGAACTTAAGTCGAGAGGTACAATGGGATGCAGTGGGCAGTACAAAATAGCAAACAATAAAAGACTTTAAATTTACTGCTGCACCACTGGCTAAGACTTAACTTATATTGACCGAATATCAGTCTGGGAAACCCAACACTATTCTACGAGTATTCTTTAGATTCTTTAGAAATTCTTTATTTGTTCCAAGTAAATATTTTATGACAAGCAAAGTGCAAGCTTAAATTTCAACGAAAGTAGATGCAATATATTGATGCAAGTTTTTGATAAATGATGTCTCATTAAAATGGTTCTAATTTTAGGCATATAAATATGGCTGGTAGTTTTATTTTTTAATTTAAGTTAAGCCTCTGTCGTACGGGACAATTGGTTTGGTTTTATAAAGGTTAAAAAATTCCGTTAGCCGATGAGCAAATTTCTAGGATTTTACTAGGTAGGGTAGGTCAATATGTAAGAGTCTCTCCTACATAGAGACTTCTCTCTCTTCTCTGAGAAAAACTTATATCAATAATTATCTGTCTTATAGGATTAAATAAACCTTTATTATTTTCACATATAAAAAATATATTTCTTGAAGTTAACTTTTGCTTTGCTTATTTAAATAAAAATTTGTATGGCGATACGCATCTTACTATTTATATTGTCTTTGATTCTACTATAGCATAGAGCAATGGTAATAAAAAAGAAAAATCAACAAAGTTTTTTAAATTTCGATTTGAACCGCGGTCTTCCTTGTCATCATTTCGAATTAGATACTGGTATTTTGACTAGCGTTGCTCAACATCCTCGATAGTATAGTGGTCAGTATCCCCGCCTGTCACGCGGGAGACCGGGGTTCAATTCCCCGTCGGGGAGAGATTAAAAATTTTTTTTTGTTTTTGATATATACATTTTTTTTTAAAGATATAGTGATCAGATCCGTCCGATTCCAATAAAAACTATGGAGACTACGTACATATATTTATGCATAGATATCCTCCGTCAAGCAAGTTTACTAAGAAAAGTGCTATAGAAGACGCTACATTACACGAAAATAAAATGATTTATTTCAAAATAAAATGAATATGAAAAACTACCAAATAGGATTAGTACATGGTGCCAATGCTGGAGCGCTCCTCTGTGAGATTGAACTGATCATCGAAGCTATGCAGCGGCAATTGCGATTACGTAGCTCCCTTTCCACGGAGCGAAACATACTTTTTCCAACCATTAACAGTTCGAGGGATGACGTTAAGAACCGAATTGAAAATGATATTGAAGAAATTAAACGCCAACCACTCAAATTTCGCAGCACATTGGCTGTCGATTTTTGGTTCGGCAGGTTAAGGGCTCCTATCCGAACATCCTGCCATCCCACTACCTAACATCCTTGTGCCTTGGCTCTATTTCGGTATGTGTATTCTTATCCATTACAAACAGTAGCCGAAAAAAAGAGTTGTAGCGGTGCGTTGAACATTCATGTTTAATCGGGTATTTTTTAATTAGCAAAAATATTTCCATATATGAACACAAGACGAGGAAATATCTATGAGTGAAAATTGTGGGAACAAAATTAAAATGCAACTAATAATTAATTGAATTCAATTATTAAAATATCATCCAAGATTATACATTTTGAAGAGGTTTTGCCCTTATCATCATTTGGGAAAAAGAAACATGGATCGCAGAGTCCTCTATTCTCCAAGTTGTCCAAAAACGATAACCATATTCTTTATCTAATCCTCCATATAACATACTGTAATAATAAGAAAATTAATATGATAAATTCGAAACCATTAATAGCGTTAATTCCGCATAAAATATAAATACCTATCTCCGCACACATTAAACCACCAACAACTTTTTAATATTTCCGCGCAACTACCAAACTGGTAATTGTCATAATCCCGGTCCAATGTGGAAAACTTCATGTTCAGGTTTGCTTTAGTTAGTGAATCTCCGGCGGTTCCTGAATATGTACCCAGAGATTTTAGTTTGTAGCCTTCGCCTTCGCTTCCTACTATGAAATCATCGTAACGAGCATAAGCTGTGTTTCCATTAAGATCTCCAAGTTGGATGTACAACTCGTGAGGCTGGTTTTGGGTAATTTTATGGATTTTTTCCAGTCCTAGGAAGAAGTTCTCCCGCAGGTCTCCGAACCCATGTTTGTAGTCGCTCCAATTGCGATAAAAGTTCTCGTTGCCGTTGACTCGTCTCTGGATGACAGTCCAGCCGGATCCGGAAACACTGGAATTGCAGGTCACATCGAATGGGCCTAATCCGGGAAAACTTATAGTATGGATATCTGTTGAGTTGACGAAGGGTAAACAACTGCTGGCTTCACATGTTAGACTTTTTAATTGCAATTCCTTTTCGCGAATTGTCGATTCGAATGTTTTCACCAATCCCTCTTTGATCGTCAGCTGGTCCTGGCAGTGTTTGATTTCCGTCTCCTGATCCTTCATCTTCGCCTGGCTTTCTTCAATTTCTTTCGTCTTGGCGATCAATTCATCGCGGCTGTTATTGGTTTCTGTTGCAAATACGTTTATCCTGTCTGTTAATGCTTTACTATCTTCCGTTTTGGTGTTCAGCTGTCGCTGGTACTCGTTTATTTTCTTTTCCAGTTCCATTATCCTAGATCCTTTTACCTCGTTTTCGTCGATCGTAGCATTCAGTTTGCCTAGATTAAGAACAATCTCTGCCTCCAAACTTTTGATTTTCGCTTCAAACCGTTCCCTTTGCAAATTACTGTTGTCTGACTTTAATTTATTTTGCTCCGTCAAACTATTTATTTGTTTCACTTTGTCTTTAATTAGTTCGTCTTTTAACTTGATTTGATCTAAGATTGTATTAAAGTGCATCACCAATAAATATATTTTATGTTTCATTTTATTGTAGCTTTCGACTTCTTTCAGTTGGTTGAAATGATCCATAGCGGGCTTGACGATTGAGAAGCAATACCCATTGCACTGCTCCGCGGTTGTTACTTCCTGCGACATAAGTATTTCTGGCTCTGTATTGGCGAGGGAGGAGTCCCCGTGCAGAAAAAGCCACAGGACGAACACCGCAAAGTCCGAGCACCTCATTTTTCACTTGACTCTCGCACTGTCGATTCAAAACCAAACTGAGTGGAATGGGATCCAGAAAGCATGTATAAATAAAAATTCTCGGGTCGCTATATATGTACATATGTATGAAGATCCATGTCGTTGGCGTCTGAAATTTAATTTTGGCTATCGCCCGAGTGCGTAGTATTTGAATATTATTGTATTCCGAAAACTGATAGAACATTAATGGAGGACACGTGCCTATGGCTATGGTGTGATCTGAAACTATCAGCTCTGTGAACCTTATTTTCTTCATTCGTTGTGTACCGTTTATATTTATTATAAAATTGACCCCAACAATTAACATAGAACACATTCTCGGTACTATGAAGAATTAAGCGATGTTATAAATGAAACATATTAATTCATCATTAACCTGAGCTAATATTAATGCAATTTCTCAAACTTCTTGGACCTCGCTACTCGATTAAAGGGGGATATTAGACTTATGGTAAAAGTGGATGTTTTTAACACCCAGAAATAGGTATTTCTGACCCCATAAAGTCTAAATATTCTTGCCATGCCTCTCTGTATACAAAATTTGGTTGATTTGGCTTTTATAATCTCTGAGAATTGGACGTTGTGATGCTGATGTTGATCATAAATGATGTTGGTATATAAATGTATGTATATACATACTTTATGGGTTCGCAAACGCTCTCTTCTGTGTTTTAAACTTAACCTTTTGCTCGCTAGCTTAATGTGCGAAAGCGAGAAGAGAACAGCGGGAACAGTCCCGGAAGAATATGTTTTTGCAAAATGCGGGTAGCAACGGTTAACATATAAGATGGTAGTTCCATCCCCCCCTCCAAAAAAAAAAAAAAAATGGGTAGTTTTTTCAATTCCGACGGTCTTCCTTGTCATCATTTCGAATTAGATATTGGTATTTTGACAAGCGTTGTTCAACATCCTCGATAGTATAGTGGTCAGTATCCCCGCCTGTCACGCGGGAGACCGGGGTTCAATTCCCCGTCGGGGAGAGATGTAAAATCTTTTCAATTTTTTTTTTTTTATTGATATTTAATTATTTATATATTATATTATATTAATAGTAGCTATAGCTTGTTAGAGGTATTTAAGAGCTAGGATTTGTATATTTTTACATATAAATTACTTTTAATTTAATTAGGATTAAAGGAGGTGATATGTATGTGTTCGTTTTTTTTAGGAATTCGATAACTTTGGAGATGTTTTCTGTGGTTGGGTTTTCGAGGATGGATATAGGGCATGTGTTTTGGAAGATTTGGTTTTTAAGGTGGGAAGTTGCGATATGTTTGAGGATATGTTTAATATTAAGGTCATCTGTTGTATGGCAGTTAGGGCAGGGTAGTACCATCTGTTGCAGAGATCTATGTTTCGTTTGATTTTTTCTGCTAGTTCATTGACAAGGAATTTGTTTATGTCTGTTGTGTTAAGGTTGAGAGTGTAATGTAGGGGCATATGATATGTGGATTTGGCTGTAGTGTCGGCTAGCTCGTTGCCTTTAATACCACAGTGACTAGGTATCCAAGGAAGTTTTATTTTAGGGGCGGTTTTGGTGAGGAGGGCTCTAATGGTAATAGGATATAAATTATTTTTGTTCATGTTGGAGATGGATCAAATCGATGAGAGGGAGTCGGAGCAAATTATGTATTTTCCTTTTCTTTTTTGGATAATCAAGAATGGCTATGCTATGGTTTCGGCTGATAGGATGGATGAGTAGTGGGGTAGAATGCATCTTTTAGGGATTTCGTTTTCGGTGGTAGTGGCAAAAGTGGCTGTGCTGTTTTGTAAGGATTGTAGTGTAGTGTTGATAAGGAAAGGGGGAAATTGCCATTGGGGGGTCATTGTTTTGTTCGGAAGTGGGAGGTAGGGAATGTTGTGTTCTTTGCATGAGATAATGACTTTTTGTAATGTATGTATGTATGTGTGAAGTGGTAAATTTAAACTGCTTAGTACTGTTTTGTAGGTTTTGGTTGTGATAGTGTCTCTTTTTTTTTCTATTGTGGGTATGTTTGATTCGAAGAGCAAATTAGGTATAGGGGTTGAGCGAAAGTGTAGGAAAGTTGGCACTTCCTTCACAAAGTTAACATAATGTTGACACACTTAACAGTTTGTTGGCACTTCATGATATCATGACATGATATCACGAAGACAACTCCTGAATATGTACACCATTCAAGAATATTAGAGAAGAGGTTGTCTAGGTTGTATGTTTGGTTTTTTTGTCTATTGAGGGGAATAATTAGGAAAAAATATTCGGCGATTGTAGAGTGGATATGGGCGGCCTATAATATTTTCAACTTTTGTTCTTATTTGCCTGTTAGACATAAAGTTTTTAACGAATTTTGTGTTTTTTGGTCCAACTTTCCTGGTGTTTAGCTGGTCAATTATGGTGTGCACTCCGACTACACTACACTACCTGAACACCATAAATAAACGAGTGTAAAGGTTTTACACCCTGGAGAACTACGCTGATAAACTGGAGGAGATCTCCACGTATTATCAGGCAGTGTTTCGGCCCTCGCTGTCTGACGAAATGGGCTTGCGGTGCGACGCGGAAATGGCGCAATTCTCACGAATGTTGAGAAAGTATTTCAGCAGGTCCTCCCAACCCTTTCCAATGTTGCATATTAATTGCAACATTTTGGAGAAGGTTGGGAAGGAGGTTGGCACCAGAGCCAGCGTAATGCTGGAACACGCTTATGAATATGCAGGGGGGGCACCACCCACTCAATTGGTAACAACCATTGTTGGGGTATACGCTCTATTGGGAACACCAATAACTCGACAATATGTCTAACCAGCATAATTATAAACGTGTTCAGTGGATTAGGCCTCTTGGGGACACCACTTTAAAAAAAACGCACCTTAATCTCTACCTCTCGGGTGGTGTGGAAAAGAGATAAACAAAGTTTTCAGTTTCAGTCTTTCTTTATATTTCAGGTCACATGAGTATATTTCAGGTCAAATATTCAGGTCATTGAAACAAAAATTAACGAAAATAAACTAAAAAAACAAAATAAACTAAAAAACAAAATAAACTAAAAAACAAAATAAACTAAAAAAAACAAAATAAACTATAATAAATTCTACCCGTGTCTTCACTGTCGTCTTACACCTCTCTGAAAATAAATAGTATAATGTTCTTGTAAATATATATAATTAAAATAAAATATTAATATACTTACTCTACTTAAATTCATGTACGTATGATAAAACAATCCGCAATCAAAGCTGTTATTTCTTTTTTGTGCAGATTTCCAGTCGCTCCTTGGCTGTCCAAAATCCTGAATCATCTCATCCAACTTATTAAAATCTATTGGGCGGTAGTCAATTTTTCTTTCAAAAAGATGTATAGCTACATATCGCCTTATAAATAAAATCTCTATTTTTGATAAACGATCTTTAGAATTTTTTTTCTCCAAAATGGAGTTTACTATTTTATATTTTTTTGTTCTTTTGTCGAATTTTTTAAGCAGCAAGCGCATCACCGTTACAACCGATATTTCCTTTTCGGAATTGTAACTTGTGCAACTGAAATTTTCCAACACGTCCATGGGCTGGGAGGGCGGCAGCAGCTGGGATGTGGGCGAGTTGGGTGATGAGGGCGGCAGCAGCTGGGATGTGGGCGAGTTGGGTGAAGGCGAGTTGGGTGAGGGCGAGTTGGGTGAGGGCGAGTTGGGTGAGGGCGAGTTGGGTGAAGGCGAGTTGGGTGAAGGCGAGTTGGGTGAGGGCGAGTTGGGTGAGGGCGAGTTGGGTGAGGGCGAGTTGGGTGAAGGCGAGTTGGGTGAAGGCGAGTTGGGTGAGGGCGAGTTGGGTGAGGGCGAGTTGGGTGATGAGGGCGGCAGCAGCTGGGATGTGGGCGAGTTCGGTGATGTGGGTGGCAGCGAAGGCGAGTTCGGCGGAAAATACGGACTCGACGGGAATTGTTGTGGCGTTGTGGCCGAGCAAGTGCCGTCCTCGTCGGTGGGCTGCGACCAGGGACGCCAGACCACCCTGGGAGCATGGTGGCGAGCGGGGATGGGTGTGTCGATGGTGTCGCGGCGGCACTCAGGCTCTGCCTGCGATGGGCCGGCCGAGTTATCTAGGGAGGGTAAGTAGTTATTATCATGAACTAATTATCAAATTGTCAAATACTCAACTCACAATAATTATTAACAATATCGCCATTGTTGCGGCGGCACTCAGGCTCTGCCTGCGATGGGCCGGCCGAGTTATCTAGGGAGGGTAAGTAGTTATTATCATTATCATTATATATCATTATTATATTATATTATCAAATTGTCAAATACTCACAATAATTATAAACAATATTATTCCCCATTCCAACAGCTTTTACAATTGTTTACATTTCACAATTGAGCCTTCCGCGCCAATAGTGAAGTGAGACCAATAGTTTTTCTTTTTGCCAAAAATACCAACCAAATACCTAACTGTTAACTTTTAACAGGGCTTTGCTTTGACAGATCATAATTGCTTTAACATTAACATTTAACATTACATTGCTCGTACATTCCCTTATATAATTTAACATTGCTCGTACATTCCCTTATATAATTTAACATTGCTTGCAGATGAACAACACCAACAGGCTGGTGACCAGCGACAACGTCGGCTACGCCGCCCTGCTCCTGGAGAAGGAGTACAACCCGAACAAGATGCCGGGCAAGGGCACTGTCGAAAGACTTTGAGAAGTAAAGGGAAAATTTCTGGGATTTTACTAGGTAGGTCAATATGTAAGAGTCTCTCCTACAGAGAGACTTCTTTTTTTTCTTTGAGAAAAACTTATTTCAATAATTATCTGTCTTATAGGATTAAATAAACCTTTATTATTTTCACATATAAAAAATATATTTCTTGAAGTTAACTTTTGCTTTGCTTATTTAAATAAAAATTTGTATGGCGATACGCATCTTACTATTTATATTGTCTTTGATTCTACTATAGCATAGAGCAATGGTAATAAAAAAGAAAAAAAAAAAAAGTTTTTTAAATTTCGATTTGAACCGCGGTCTTCCTTGTCATCATTTCGAATTAGATACTGGTATTTTGACAAACGTTGCTCAACATCCTCGATAGTATAGTGGTCAGTATCCCCGCCTGTCACGCGGGAGACCGGGGTTCAATTCCCCGTCGGGGAGAGATGTGAAATCTTTTTTTAATTTTTTTTATTGATATATATTTATGCATAGGTGTCCTCCGTCAAGCAAGTTTACCAAGAAAAGCGCTGTAGAAGACGCTATATTATGAAAAACTATAACTAACTAAAATATAACCATCAGAAACATAGATAAACAGATTACATAAAAGCACGAAAATAAAATGATTTATTTAAAAATGAAATGAGTATGGGTGTGAGTATGTGATTAAAATATATATAATGGTATTTGGTAGCTCATGGCAGGGCATAAGGCAGGTTGAAAACTACTAAATAGGATTAGTACATGGTGCCAATGCTGGAGCGCTCCTCTGTAAGATTGAACTGATCATCGAAGCTATGCAGCGGCAATTGCGATTTACGTAGCTCCCTTTCCACGGAGCGAGAGCGCAGATGAGGCCGATTCTTGACACAGCTAAGTGGTGTACGCTTCGTTGTGGCATGTGGTGTGGTCTTCGGTGTACTTGCACCGGAGGGTGACGGTGACGACTCTTGGTCCATGTAGATCTTGGTCTTGCTGGCCCGTGCCGGCTTACGGGGAGCCACACGACGCTTGTTGCCCAGACGCACTCGATCTAGATGCTTGTTGGCCAGCTGCATTTCGGCGTTTTCTGGCATTTTCCTCTCCTCCAGATTCATATCCGCTCCAGCGCTGGCAAACGAGGCCATACTGCTCTCCGCACTGAGATTGAGAGTGAGCGTCTCCAAGATTTGTTCCAGCATCTCTGTATCGCGTGCCTCTTCCTCCTCCTCGTCGCAGAAGATGATCGGAGTGCGCTCGACTCCAATGCTAGGCGATCGTGGATCGTAGGGCCCCTGCGCTGGCGGCGTGGCTGGCAACTCCGCCGTGCAGGGCATGGTCTCTTCTTCATCATACGCCAGGGAGACAATTTCCAGCGAGCTGTTGTTGTGGTGTGTGGGGGGCGTGCCAAAGCTGTCGGCAGGCGTTGGTGATAGACTCTGATATGGCGAATCGATTATGTTTGCTGCTGGCCGGGCCGGAGCACGTGTATCCACAAAGAGATCTGCAAATGTGTCATCCAGGTTGAGGGACCGCACTTCATCCAGTATGAGCGGCGTGCGATTCAGCTGTGGCGAGCGAGGATCGTTCAGTGAGAATCCCTTCAGCAGACGCTTGCGCAGCTGGGAAAAGGCATTTTCGGTCGGTGCTGATGGAGAGCACTCTGCGGCCCGGACGTTCTGCACCTGCGGTTCTGGCTGTAAGAACTGCAGCGGAATATAGTGGTAATCTTCAAAATCGTTTAATTTAACAGTTTTAGCTTACATTTAGAGGCGTGCGGCAGCCATTAGGCGAGCGTGGATCCAGCAATGCGTTGCTGTCTTTATTTGGTGTTGTCATTTCGACATTTTCGGCTTTACAACTGGCTAATCGAAGCTTGTTCAATGTTGGCGTATCTGGCAAGTACTCGCCCTCGATTTTTGATGCTTTGGTTCCCATTACACGTAATATTTTGTGTTTCTTTCGCGTTTCACCAAATTATCTGTGAAAATAGTTCGCTGCCGCGCATTTGTTTTGAAATGGCGTCCCTTGCAGGTTGCCACTCGGCAATAATTCAAAATTTCCTAACGCGTTATTAAATCAGGAAAGCTGACGTTACGTTTTGAAATATTTTTTCATGTAATGAAAAGATTGTTCTACAAAAGATTGTCGAACTTTTTTTAAGTTCAGATATATCATATTAATATTAATTTGAAACAAATTCGCCCATGATACACCGAAAAAAAATCAAATCTATTAATGGGTCAAAAAATGTGCGCTAGCGCCCACACGTCATGTAAATCAGGTGGGGTGGATTTTACCTTGCAGGCCTTGAATTTTCTGGTCCGTTTTGCCTGCTGTCCATACCCGATTTTTTCTGAAGATTCTCAGCAATTTCATAGGGAAAAATATTATAAACTTCCCAGGACGGCGAGGATTTTTTACAGCGCGCGGATTTGAAATGAGCAAGGGAGTTGCTAAAATAAAAGATAATGATGGATAATGGATGCTGAAATCAAAGTATACTGATTCATGGGAGATCAGTTATTCGATTATGTTATCTTTTTACTATAATTTATGGGTTTCCTTTCAAGGCGTAGCCCCAACACTTATAGCCCAAATTATAGTGAACACATAGAACAATAGCCCCCAAAACAACTAACTTCGACACGAGCGTTATAGAGTGTTGCCCCCCAGCCATAGTAAAATGGTTAAATCTATTATGGGCGGCCATAAACTGCAATATTAGGCTTTCGTACGTCGCATTTCATGATCACTCAAGTTTTATAAACGTTATTTTATAAATAATTCAACCAAACGGAGCCTTAAAATTAAATCTTAAATCTTGTAGAAAATGGTTTTATCTATTGTATAAAATTATGTGTTCTGGCCTGAGGGTGCTAGTTAGCTAGCAATATTATAGCCTTTTTACACTACGGTTGAGTTATTGAGTTATTGAGTTTTGGGCAAAACTCGAGTTTCGTTTACATGGGAAAGCATAGGGGACCTAGAGGTGGCAAAAAAGTTGAGTTTTGGTTGCGTTTAGTTGAGTTTGTCCGATTTTTCGAATATTTCAACCCTGATCTGCCTGTCGTGGAATTATCACCACTAGTTACAACAAAAACTGGCAGCTCAATATTTAAAATTTGGCGCGTAAACAATATGGCTGGGAAAAAAGGTACATACAATTGTTAAAACCAATACTTTAAACCAATTTTATTATTAAAAACCATATAAACAAAGTGGTCGATTTCCAAAATTCGGTCGAAAAAACTTAGCCAAACGCTAAATTGAATTATTATAAATAAATATAAATAAATTATTATAAACAATTGCGAATTTAAAAAAGTTTAATTTTGGTACATACATATATAATGTATATATGTATATATATGGACAAAAATCAACATAGTTGCAATTGCAGCCGTGCCATTTCCCTGCGGAAATTTTTCTTCAAAAATGGATTCCAAGGTTATTCGCAATGTTCAAATGCGTTTCTTGGAAATTTGATCCAAGTACTCCACAGTTGCTGCAAACATCGTCGCCAACTCCATATATTGCAGTGTTGTTATCTTATCTTGCTCTGCAACATAGAAAATCATTAACTCTTGGTCGTTAATATAATTAAAATTAAATAAAACAAAATTTATGTACACAAGCACGTGCCAGCAGCCGAAACTCAATAACTCAACTTTGGCATAGTGTAAATCCAAATTCTGAGTTATTGAGTTACCTATCGATAAATGTGGTAACTCACTGTAGTGTAAAAAGGCTATTAGTCGGAATATCAAATAAGAAAAAATTTTCGACCAGAGCCGATTAAAATCATATCGATTAAATTTAGGGGTGTCTGGCAAAAAGTTCGATGTTTGAAAAAACTATCGATGTGTGCAGTTAGAACCCTAACATCGACTATATCGATGTTAACATCGATGTTTCTCCAGCCCTAAAAAAAAGCGACAAAAGTACGGCGAAATACGTAAGTGAGAGTGAATATAACGTAATACGTAAGGAAACGTGAGTGTGAAATCTAAGGCGAATATTGTATTCGCTCTCCGCCAATTCGCTCGCTCGCCAACACATGCTTGCGGTCGTTACACACATTAAAAGAGTGGCCAACGCAAATATATCTAAAAATATCCCAAAAAAACATCGCATATTCGATAATTGGGCAAAAACAATATCCCGATATAAATATATTTTTTTAAATAAAAAATATCGATATATTGATATTTTGATATATTATCAACAGCCCTAAAAAAAAGCGACAAAAGTGCATTACAAAAGGCCAACAACAAAGTAAGTGTACCATTTATGTAAAATCAGCTAGCGTAAACAATTTTCCCAGCACCAACAAAAACAGTTAGAAAAGATACGCGTGTGTGTGTGCGAGGGAAGGAAATTGCGTGCCAGAGTTTCTGCATGCGCATTTGTGTGTTTGCGTGTGTGAGTGATGTGTATACAAAAAGACAGAAATAAGACACTAATGGAAAAAAGCATTCCATTCCGGAAACTTATTTCAGCCATTTTTACGCAGTTGTACGGTACGTAATCTGTGTTTGTGTGTGTGCGTTTAAATTCTCTCCTGTATGCATGCTGGGACAGACGGGACTCTTTACTCTGGCTGTCTCCTCATTTATACAAATTAACATGTTTAAATACAGTTGTGCCCTGAGCACTTTTGGCGACAGTTTAATTGTTTATTTGGATGCAGAGTGGACTAAACAACTTTGTAACCTACATCCACTCTACCTGTAGTGCACTGAAATGTATTGCTGAGACTATTTCGTATTTTGTCGGATTTGCAATTGTTTTATTTGTTAATTGTAGCGCAAAAAGTAAACAAATTGTCTACACATCGTTGGCAACGCGCATGTCGTGTAGACTTTCTCTCTCTCGTGCATGCGCGCGTGTGCGTGCCGTGCCTATCTGTGTGAGTATAAGCTGAAAACAACAAAATTTCATTCATTGCTCATTTCTGAGAAAAAACTACACACGATGCGGACGCCGTTCGTCGCCATCTGCAATACCATCACTGTGTGAGTGTGTATAGTGTAATATACATACATATATGCATGGGAGTATGTATGTACGTACATTGTGCAACATGTTTATAGTTTCCAAAGACAGCCAGCTGCCGTGCCGTGCCGCCTTTGCCTGCCTGCAAGGGTGTGGTAGAGCTAGAACCACCTATCTTTATGTTTTTAAATCAGGTGCATAACCTCCACACGCATCGTATCGTATCGTATCCCATTCCGCAAGTTGAACATTTCCCCTATTAGGTTAGGTCCCGTCCCACAGGCCAGGCCAGTCCAAGTCCGTGTCCAGACCATCTTTGACTTCCAAACCACATTCCAGAGTTCAACATTCTGTTCTTGCCGTTTGATTGCCGTCATTGGCCGCGTTTTTTTCACACATTCCACGCCGCTGCGCCGTCTTCAAAACATACATGTACATACATATACATACACTTGCTTAGTATACTATTGATTTCAATCAACTTTGTATACGCTCTTCGCTCTCAATCACCATCTTCATCTCTTCTTTTGCTCTTTCTCTTTTGCTCCGGCTTCGTTTGTTGTCTCTCCTCTCGTGTGCCCATTTATCAATTAAGTACCGCGTCCGTTTGTCGGCTCATCACCAATTTATACATACATATGCACATATGTACATGTCTGAACATACATACAAACTCTTATATATATATATAAGTGTGTGTGCATGTGCATGCGCCTCTGTGTTTGTAAATTCCATTTCCTGTTTATAATGCTGTGGCACAACCCACCCCACCCGCTGTCGCCTTGCCTTGCCTTTCCCTCGGTTCTGTCCGTCATCAACCCTCCTTTGGAAGCCTCCCAATACGCATGGCGTCTTCTTGCGTTGCCACTTCAACAAACAGACTTGTCTGTCATGTCGGCAGAACAGGCGGCGCGCGAGCGGCGGCCCGGTTGTGTGGCCGCTCAGACGCTGCACAGTGGGCAACCGGAGATGAAATTTAAACAAAATAAGCTTTAACTTAAGTAAGGTCAAAAACCGGCTAAGCATACTTCAAGTCTAGCTGTTATCTGCCAAGCGATCTGGCATGGATTTCAGTTTCCTTGAAATTTCACTTTTTGCAACCACTGTGCCATGCCATTGGGCCTCTGACCGCTGTTTAGGAACCAAGTGGAATCGGAACACCCAAATGCGACGCTCCGCTCTCATTCCCAGCCTGATCCGGCTGTCATTGCTGTTGTTGTTGTCGGTAGCAGTAGCGCGGCGGTGTGCTGAGTAGTACAGTACGTGCCACTTCCTTTACATTCAGAAAAATAAAAATCGCTTGCACACAGACACACACAAGCGTGCATAAAGAGACGGTCAGACAGCGGGACAGACAGGCAGTTTATGCTGTATCGCTAGCCAAGAGCCCGAACAGGGAGCAAGGGAGCGGTGTGCTTGGCGTCTGCGCCGAGAGTGTGTTGGGTTGTTTTTTTTTTATGCTGCTCTTCGCTTTTTTTTTTGTATTGTTCTTGTACAGTTGCAAAGACACTCTCTCACTAGCATACACATACACACACCATACCATACACTCTCACAAACGCGGCCACACTCAAAACAGTGAAAACGAGTTTGATGTCTCGGTCGATATGGCAACACTGTTTGTTCCCCTCCTTGAGACCAGCCACAGGCCCCCGAACCCCGCCCCTTCATTCACTTGCTTATTAGAAGAAAAATGCCTCTGCGCGTTTGATTCGGTGTTGTGTTGTTGTTTTTACGTAAGAAGGCCGTCGAACTCAGCATAGAAAAGAGGTAGTGACAGAGAGAGGAAGGGAGTGACTGTGGTAGAGCGTCTGAGAGGGAGCGAGTGCGAGAGCATGCAAATGAAACGAATATGAGAGAACGCACGTTCAAGTGTATGAGTGGTGAAAGAGAGGAGAGAACGAGTGAAAAAGAGAGGGAGAGTGTGCACGTGTATGTGTCTAATGATTACCGTTACAATTTGCATGTTGTCTAGTCAGACGTCTCGCGACCCAGACTAGACGACCCAGCAGCAGCAATTGGAAAATATTCTCAACCTGACCTTTTATCGTCACAGCCTCGTCTCGGACGATAGCTCTAATAGGTTGGTGTCTGTATGTACAACCGAGAAGCCGCTACAAAGCTGGAGCATTATTTTATTGATTTTTAATAGTAAATATGTACGTACGTAGAATCTGCTACTAAGAATGCACTTCTGTGTGTGTGTGTGTGTATGGATTTGCGTGCATTCTGTTGTTGCCTCTGGTTCAATGTCCTAACCGCACACAACAAGTGCAACAATTGTAACATCAACAACAACGACAGAAGACAAACAGAACAGACCGTAAAAAAAGGGAGAAACAAGAAATGACGTAAAGTTTGCATTCCGACTACTAAATACCCGCTACTTGGAACATTTTATTTGTAAGAAGCCAGGACTTTTTTCTCTTAGGGCTCTTAGACTCTCCATGTTGTCCATATTTAGATGGTCATATATCGAGAATATGATATGGAGTTGGAAGTTGCACAAATACAGTATACCTTACAAGGTACAGGGTATAAAAACACGAAGTAGGAGAACTTGTAGGGAAATGCAAGTGCAAAAGCGTAGCGTCAAAGATGGATACAGAATGAGGGCAGGTCCTAGGGCAATCTATTAACATTTTTCATCATCTTTATGTACAGTTGATCTTGGGCGTTGTGTTGTGTGTGGTATTCTGTAAACATGTATGTATTTATGTTGGTTGGGTTTTTCTTTTTCTGTTCAGTGTGTTTTGTTCTTTGCTTTTCCGCTTCACAGAATCTAAAGATATTGCCATTCTCTGGCTTATTTTAATTTGTTGAGGTATTAAGCTTCTCCAGGATGAGTAGTTTTCCGTCAAGATACTATAGATGCTTTCTACTGCAGTTCAACTACAGAAATAACTTGCCAAAGAAATATTGAAGAATTTCGATATCTCTCTAACCAAAGAGACCCAGACAGACGCAGACAACATCCGTAAGCTGTAACCCAGAAAACATTGTGTCAGGTTGGCGTTTTCCTCTTCGGCACTTCGTTGTTGTATTGTGTATGTGACGTCAATTGGCTTTGGAATGGTGTCGGCGGCCCACTTACGGGCCCGGTCTGGCCCGGCCCGGCTGCAACTCAAAGTCCGCCCGTCCGCCCCTGTCTGTTCGACTACCGGAAACGTGTCGTTTCAGTGCAGTACATACATTGTATACACACATATATATGTGTGTGTATGATTCCAATTGCTACAATGTTGTGGGCGTTATTAAGCGCAAAATCAAAATGAGGTATCTCCGGTTCGGCAGTCTGGCAACGCTGTCGCCGACGGTCATCCTTTTTGGTTTGGCTTTTTGGCGCGCATCAAACGAACAAATGCATGGGGAACGGAAAACGGTTTGGTTGGGGGTCGGGGTGGCGGTACGCGAGAAATTTCCTGAGGAATGTTGTTTACGTGCGCGCCTGCGCACGAACTGAATCAACCAGAATCCCCAGTTCCGTGAATTCGGCAGCACAAACACAAGCAAAACATTGGGGGAGGGGGATGGAAGAAAAGAGTCTGGTCTGAAGTCGTCTGCGTTTCTTCATCCTGTTCGTCCCGTTTGGCCGGCTACCTGCCTGGCCTGGCCTGGCCAGGCTGTCGGGTCTCTGTCCTGTCCAGTCCCTTGTCTCTGTCCTGTCTTTGTATCTTACCACCGCCCTGCGTCGCTTCTTGTTTGTGTGCCTTTTTGCTCCACCAAACTGGGTTCGAGTGGAGTGGCGTCGGTGGCTTCGGCAGCGGGCTACGGCGTGTCAATAACATGTTGATCCTACATCGTGCGAAATCTTGTGGCAACACCAAAACAAAAACAAAACTACGAAACAAGCTCGAAAGCCGCGCGGCGCATTGTATTGTTGTTATTTATGCCGCTTCAGCCTCATTTTTCGTCTCGCAACGAGAGAGAGTTGAGAGGGAGCGAGATAGAGAGCGACTGCAAGAGAGCAGTTGGAAAATAAGCGGTATATGCAGTGCTGTCAACTTTTCAGCAGAAAAAAGCTGACTTGGAGAAAAGGGAAATAAGCTGATATTGTTCGGAACAATTTTGGAAAAATTGGAGTTTTGGTAAATTATGGTATAACAATTTTTGTATTAGGGTAATATTAAATATGTTTTTTACAGTGTCTGCATTAACTTAGCTCTACGGGATTAGCTTCAGATTTGCATTCGTAAATCCCAAGGTTTCGAAAGCCACACTTGGATACTTAAATACAAATTATTAATATCCTTTCGCTCACAATAAAACTTTACTTTAATCAGATTAACCTGTTGAGCAATTGAGAGACAGTCCAAGACATTTTTAAAAAAAAATCCAGAACTCTCGCTTCCCGCAATTCACTTGCCTCAATTGGCTTTCAAAAAAAGCCAGATCTGACGGGAAAAAAGCGAAATCGACAGTATATGGACGCCTCTCATTGCAGCAGTCTGGCCACACTCTGTGGCTCTTTTGTGCAGTTCGACTTTGCGGCAACTGAGTTGCCTCTCGATGTGTTTGCGGTGCGGTTGTGTTTTTTGAGCTGCTGCGGCGGCAGCGAACGTTTTTCGGCGTTTTGCCAAGCTGATTTCGAATTTAATTGAAACAATTAGTTATTTGTCAGATAAAAGTAATGGTTATTCGCTGTGATTGTGGAAATTGTCGAAAATTTCATACTTTTCTATAGTCCAAAGTGGTCAACGCCCTCACGCGCACTTTTCCCCCTCCATTCTCTCTCTGTATGTGCCAGAGTAGTAGACTTCTATGGCTGTGTGCGTGAGTTTGTGTAAAATGTATGCTTTAATTTAATAATGCGACGGATAAGAATATATTTTAATATGTTTTTCACATTTTGATGTGGATTTTGCCCGCGCCCCGTTTCTCTGGCTTGTGCAAAATTCTTAGAATTCTTGACAACATTCCCGCGCGCACACACACACACACACAAACGCACACAACACACATTCATATACTCGCTCAGACGCAGTGAAAAAAAAATTGAATTTACTCATCCCCCCACCGAACACTACTGGCAAAGAGAGCGAGAGCGGGTGCGTCTGTGTGTGTGGTCATCAACACACATACAGGAACATGCACTTGAACTCTCGTGTATACACGCAACACACCTCAATTGGTTGTTGTCTCCGCTAAAAGTGTTGTATCTCGCTCTCTCTTCAGCATAAAACTAGCAAGACTTGTTTTTTTGCGCAAAATACGAAAACCGGTAAATTTTTGAAATTGCACACACAGAGTCAGGCCGAGAGAGAGAGAGAGAGACTTGAAGAGAGCAGCATTGCTTGGGATTTGTTCTTGTGCTGGAATTTCGTTTAAACCATATTTTTCACACACTTTGCTTTTCTTACAGTTTTCTAAACACACACACAAGCGCTAAAAGAAGAGCCAACGAACTCGTGCAGCGACGCCCAAGAATGGAACAGGGCAAGGCAACATGAAAATTACAACAGCAACAACAACGAACGCAGAAAAGAAGTAGAGAAGAAGCAAAGACGCCGATTCCGATGCCGATGCCGCAGTCGCCGCAGCATACAACAGTATTTTATTAGCGGGTGTTGTTGTCATGTATGTATGCACGCTTGTTTGGTTGCTTCTTCTATTTTATTGCAAATGTTGTCCCTATTATTATTGTTATTAATTCTATTATTGTTGTTGTGGTGCTTGTATTGTACTTTTTTTTTCGTTTGCACGCATTTCTCATTTAATCGTGGCTATTTTCAGTTTTTGTCGAGGTTGTTGTAGCAATGAAAACGATCATCGAACTTGTTTTGGTTGTTGGTTGTTTTGTGATAGAAACGGAATCAAAATGAAATGACGCGCCGCTGATCTTGACCTACACGTTCGCAAGTTCAACGCAATTTATATGGTTATTCAACTTGCTTTTTTTTTTTTTTTGTTTTGCGCATATTTCTGCCAACTTCCTCTCGCAGACACACACACACGCACACCACCCATACACATTTATAATTTTATAACGGAAATTTTAATAAGCTAGATTTCTGCTGGGTGAGAAAGAGAGAGTGCAGCGGCAATGCTGCTACTGCTGCTGCGATTGTTAACTGTCAAAAGAGAGAGCAAGAGAGCGAGACTGCAGAAATGCTGCGAATGTTAACTGTGAAAACTCACACACACACACATCAATGCGCAACTCGCCTTTCTCGATTGTAATTAATGTATTTTTTTGCGCTTTGCTTGCGTTCATCCCTCTCATCTTCTTATCACGTGAAATAACAAAGAATTTGGCGACAAATTGCTACAGACTGGCGCCAAAAATTTGTTGACCGTTGTTCATTGTTTATTGTTTCTGATAGCCCAGAATTCGTGTAGAGTTCAAAGGGTATATTTTTCATTTGTAAAGATCTGATCAGCATTAATGGAGCGAGCCTGATCGAAATGTTCCCTGAAATATGGCTATTTCCTATAATATCAGTGTTACTTCTTTGTTTTGTTTCTTCTCAATGTGCGGATGTGCTTGATTTTTTGTTGTACTAGCGTTGAAATTGATATGTAAACATAAATGTCGAAAAATAGCTTAATTTACTATTTGTACCTTCTGTCGCTGCCATTCATGTCGATTCATATTTGTGTATTATCACCACCCAAGCTCATCATCATTATCATGTTGTCGTCGTCGCATTTACTGTTGTTGTTGTTTTTTTTTTATATACTTATTTATTATGCCGCGGCTGCAAAAAAAAAGTACAAGTCAAAGCCAGTCCGTGGCCGTGAGAACATGAGAAAAAGACAAATCCTAATGTGCAGCCTCAGCCAAGCGCGCACCGCACACCATACCATCAGGGGGCTCGGGCTCTCTGGGACATCAATCGAATCCAAAGAGAAGCCTACAGTCTCGGGCCCCCCATGTCCGGGCCAAGGAGAATTGTGTCATTCTTCAAAGTGGTTGTGAAATGTTTGCCTTTTTATGCCTATTCATATCACAGCCAGCTTTGAGGAGCGACACGATGCTCAAGACAAAAGAATCGAAACCATCAAATCAAAGAAAAAATGGAAAGAGAACAACAGTGTTTATTGTAAACGTTGCAAGTGTTTATTTTGTTTATATCATTACATATATCAGCATTAATCGAAATTGAAAAAAATTCTAAAGTCCTGCAGTCAATGATCCTGAGTCCAGAATCTACAAAAAACTATTATTGGCACATTCATGCTGGGCTCACAAAGTGGTTGTGAAATGCATTTTGCTTTGCCCGCATATCACAGCCAGCTTTGATGAGCTCGGCGTAATGTATCGTACATCAATCATAATATACGTATGTATCCCCCCACTCCCCCCGCCCGCCCTTCTCCTCGAGCACAACCCGACACGCACCTACATCTCAAATATGGTTGGACGAGGGTTTTACCATTTTATATATATTTTGCAAATAATGACTATAATAATATTCTCTTCTCCACGGAAATCAAAAATATGTACACTTGCATGCGTTTGAACCAATTTTCAGAGTACAGAAATATACAAAAATACGAGTGATTGGGTGGATTGGGTGGTGTCTGTCGAACGTAACCGTCTCCAGGATGACCCATCAGTCTTTCGGTGGAGCAGCTGATGTGAAATTGGTTCGAACGCCGCAAGCAAAATACCTAAATCGAGTGCAAAAACTATTACTAACACGTTTTAATTTCGAAAACTATATATTTTATATAATTGAAACATTGAACAACAAAATGAAACAAAAATGATGCCACATCTATTATGATGTTGCTTATCTAAGCCTCATCAAGTGGTTGTGATATGGATACCCAACGCATATCACAGCCAGCTTTGATGAGCTAGGATAATCAACGGGAAACAACATAAATTGAATTTTGAAAACAAAAAGTGAAATTAATCGTGTTCTCATCGAGTGATAATATGGAGAAAATTGTTAAACATATGGCGATTCATAGCTGCGGAACAGTTTTTGATTGCATTGTCTATACATATATATATATATACTTCTGATTTAATGCAGTTATTTCTTTTGATTTTGTTTTAGTTGAGTACACAGTTCTAGAGCTACTTATACTTGAATCGAAGTGCAAAGAATTAATATTTTATCCTTACTAATGCCAATTTTGTCTTTCCCGCAGATACACATGCCCCATTAACTCAACTCGTTTATGCAGCATATGTAGAGAAAACACCAAAAAACACACACAATTACTGATCTGATCGAAAGAGCCCTGACGACGACCTGCCCCAGCAGCGGAGAATATACATTTTAATTTATTTTTGTGATAGTTTCTAGTTTATTGATAAGCTTTAAAGAAACCAAACAACGATTGAAAGCCAAAAACGAAAACCAATATCGAATTATCCGAAAACCCCAAAAACACAAAACGAACCACAAGCTACAAATTGTAATGATGCATTCCACAAGCACAACGACAACGATCTACAATATGGGACGACGACCATACCTTCTGGCCTTGCTGTTGATCGGCTGCCTGGCATATCCGGCCTGCATTGAGGCCTGCTCCAGTCGCACGGTGCCCAAGCCGCGTCCTTCCATTTCGTCTTCGATGTCGGGAACAGCATTGCCGCCCACTCAGGCCCCAGCGACGACAACCACAGTGCGCACCACCACAACGACAACGCCCAGGCCCAACATAACATTCCCCACGTACAAGTGCCCAGAGACTTTTGATGCCTGGTACTGCCTGAACGATGCCCATTGCTTTGCCGTGAAGATCGGTGATCTTCCGGTATACAGCTGCGAGTGCGCCATCGGATTCATGGGCCAGCGGTGCGAGTACAAGGAAATCGACGGGTCCTATCTGCCCAAGCGGCCGCGTCCGATGCTCGAGAAGGCCAGCATTGCCAGTGGCGCCATGTGTGCCTTGGTCTTTATGCTGTTCGTGTGCCTCGCATTCTATCTCCGATTCGAACAGCGCGCTGCCAAGAAGGCCTACGAGCTGGAACAGGACGAGGAGGATAATGAGTACGATCAATGCGATGAACAGGATCAATGCGAGTGCTGCCGCAATCAATGCTGTGCCACCGGCGACGAGCCACTCGTCCAGGAACGCAAGTTGCCCTATCACATGCGACTGGAGCATGCCCTAATGTCGTTTGCCGTACGTCGCACCACAAAACTGTGAATCGATTGGACGCGGACACAGACACAGACACAGATACGACAGATCATCACTTGGAATGAATATGCCTTGGGTAACAGGAGGACCTGTTCCATTCAACGAATTTTAAATGTGCTTTAGTCGGAAGTCCTAATTCCTATTTACTAATTGTTAATTGTAAACTGTCTGCATACTGTCCACATACTATACTGTCGTCAAAGAGATCTTGTTTACTATAGAAAGAGAATTCCACATTCTCGTTCCGGACAAATGCATACTAGAGCAAGCCTTTGTATTATCAAATCGAATGTATTTTTATACCTTATGCTAGCTATTTATTTTATCCTGATATACGTATCACTCACACACAAGGAGAAACACGCGCCAAGTATTATTTATTGCGAGAAAGAAATATACACAATTATTTGAACAAATTCTGAATAAACATAAGAAACTGCACGATGCATATGAATGTTTAAAATGTTGTCTTTTGCTTTGGTACTTTAATATTATTTTTACAACGTTGTAATACAACAAAATTGTACCCAATTGGGGTTTGTCCTTATTGGAGTCGACACATTGTGGTTCTGATCTACTACTCTATTTTGATGTGAAAAAACATCTTCAATATCTTAATTGTGTATTTTGTAAGAATTGGAATTTGTTTTCTTTCCTTTTGGATATTACAGAAGCACAGAATGAATAAAATATATAAAAATATCTACATATTTGTATCAAATTTCGTGCCCTGTATATCCTTTATGGAGTTTCAAATTCCTTCTTTCGATTTTCCAAACTTTTGTCAAATATAATAAGACCATAATTACCGTTTCCGTACAGGTCCTACTATATACTTTATAGGGCTGCAAATTCCTTATTTCGGCATTCCAAACTTTTCTCCAATATAGACGATAAGTTCTGTTTTAGTACTACTTCTACTGCAGGCCCTATCATGTATACTTTATGAGTTTGGAAATTCCTCCTTTAGTCATTCCAAACCCAGATAAAAACGATCAATAAATTCTGCTTCATTAGAGGCCACTCTATAGTCAAGATGATACACAATTATGACGTTTGTTATCAAGACCGACTGACAATCTGTACATATTGTTTTGAAGGGGGGATTTACAGCCGCTGACACGCGTTGATCGATTGAGTAATTCCCGGCGGATTTTCCCGCGGCAATGAAACACTGCTAAACTGTTTACTCGTGTTTATGGAGCCTCTCAAAGGTACGGAGGCGATAAGACCGGATCCATATAATGTTAGATAGGTCAATATCCGTTTGAGATTAAATGATAGCCAGTGGAAGTTTAAATTATGAAAGAAATTAAAATATTTATGTACATTCGATAGATTCTGGTTTAAATCTTTCATCTTAAAACTGACGAGAAATGTTTTCACATTTCTGATAGAGCGCCTTAAGAGGGCCATAGCTCGACAGAACCAGCGACGTGAGAGTCAGGCACTTCATCAGAATCCGAAAGTCCGACTCACTGCGACTCGTGAAGTAACCCGTTTGGTAGCCGTAATACTGTGTCGTCAAAGCAATGACAAAACAGGCGAATCCCAGGAAGTTGTGAAAGGTCTTGTTCAGCAAGGGGGTAATCAGCCTTTTCACGCGAGCGGAGAAGAGAGCACTCAGGCCAGAGGTCATGGCCAGTATGCACAGTATAAAGGCAGTAAAACCTGTAGGTGAAGCAGGAAATTCCATTGATCACTGGGCGTTACATTCATTCATTCGGAGAGAGCAGTACTAGATTCCAGATAATGGAGCACTTCTCTCACTTATCGTCGCTCACTGTTTGGTTTACCTACCCAGCTTTCCGTGTATTGAGTGGAGCGAGAAACCTTTCTGTATCATTTTGATAAGTGCTCCAGATGCTCCACAGCATCCGCCCAGTGTTAAAAGTATCCAATGTATTGTGGTCTTTGTATGCCGCTTGAAACTATGTGTGAGTACATTGCCGCCATAGTGGATCATGACACCCTCCGCCATGAAGAAGGAGAACTGTACGAGAATGAGGTGATCATTAGAGATCGGTTCTCTTCCTGTTGCTATTACTACTTACCCCAATGGTGACCAACCAAGCATGCAGACTAGTGCCTTGGAGTCCAGTTCGCAGTGTCAGATAGGACATATAGATGGTTACGAAGCCAATGCAGATTTGGTTGAGAACGTTCAGGAAATACTCGAATCTCTGCCATCTGGTCTGAGAATCGTGCGGGGACAGTGTATTGTGGGACATTTTTGAATATCGTCGCGGAGATTCGATTGAAACAAATGTGGGTAGTCGTGCTGGTCTCGTCACTGGAACTCTCGCCTGGATCGTGCTGCCGTAGTCGACAACTCTCTGTGATCTACTAACAACCGGCTGCTCAGGCTCGGCCATGGTACGCTGATTTTTTAGTTTCTATTTTGAATTTGTTCTAAGCTCTTATCAGCCCGGTTGACATAATGTTCTTTTCGTGTTTAATAAGTAAACTGTGAGTACACAGTACAAGAACATTGATAAATGTGTCTGCCTCTCATCAGACAAATTGTTGTAAACTAATTTATTATGTACTAAAGCGATAAAAGACCGTAAATTTGAAAAAACGATAGTACTTTATAGTAGTACAGGCGACCCGATACGCCCATTGAACTGTGTCCGTCCGCTCGTACGCAATTGATTTAAATAATCTCTACCGCTGTTCGAGTGCGACTGGCAAAGCCTTTTCGCAGCGTCATGTTAGCGCACGCCACTCTTGACTGCTACTACAAATAAATACAATTTTTATTTCAATTCGTATCGGTTTCCTCTTGGTGAAGTGAAGCTATTCAAGTGCTGCGCTGCTACCATATACACATCAGATAACACTAAACCGCAATTAGACCTTCAATCGTGCTGCTCGATGCATTTATTTGATCGCGATGGATGCGACAATACGTATTTCTAGTAGTAGTACTTTCCAACACTGGGTGTAACGGATGGCTTTATTAACCAAAATGTGATCATATTCTATTAGGTTTATACTAATAATTTATTATCTGCATAAGGACTGCTTAATGCTTTTAAGATTGAACACTAAACCGAAAATATATCTTCAATAGTTTTGTATTTAATTAATCGCGATTAAGCCGACGATTCGTATGTTACCATTTGCCAACACTGGGTGTAACGGATTAGAAGCGCATTATACCTGTACCTCTATCTATCTGTATCTACATGTCTGGTGATATTATTGCAACAGCTTGGTGATTATTTTATAAAAAAAGCCTCGTAATATTCGTCATTTCAAAATTTTACTTAATTAACTTGTAGATAAAAAACAGCCTGACTGTTGCCTAGTCATATTGTTGTGCAATAATAATTGCTGAATAATTACACAATGCTTGAAACATATGTACATATATTTAAGTTGATCAAATATTTTTTTTTTAATTTTTTAGCTTTAGTTGTGGTAAATCAAAATATTTTGAATACAAAATTTCACTTAATAAATTAAATAATATTTGAATTATATTTAATTAAGTTGAACTAAGACTAATCAAATGTAGTCGCGACTGCGGCAAGGCACTTCCCCTCTTTACTGTACCTTTTTACCCCTCTTTGCTTTTTTTGGTGCATCTTGGAACATATTCACACTCTTATTAGCCTCAAAAACGGCAATATTTTAATTTATTTCAAAGAGCGCTTTAAAAAATCCAATAAATAGCTAAATGAAGAATATTAATTTATGTTCGGCGGAATCAAACTCTAAACAGTATCAAAACAATCGGAAGTATTTTTAGGGAAGACCACTAGATAGTTTCTTTTGGAGTTTGGAGATTACGATTACTTGTGTAATAGAAACATGCGAAAATCGAAACATTAGAAAGGACAGGTAAAAACTTGATTGTTGCAGAACACAGAACTTCACCACGATCTTCCTTGTCCTAGTTCTCTACCTGCTCGCAGTCCCTGGCTAGAATACTTAGTAGATCCATGACGTCTGTTTCGACAGCCTTCCGGGACGACTTGGTGTTCTAGATGAGCCCGTTACCCACTTTTATGGGTGTAAATGGTTAGTTAAACAACAATTTGTTGGTTTGTATTCAGTCATTTATTGTCTAACCTAATTATATAAATATTATATCTTAAAATAAGATCTAAATGGAACATCAGAAGGAAGGAAGAAGGAACATATACAGAGGAACTTTTTTAAAAACCAAGGTATTTAACTCGTCAAACTGACTACTTTTTGGTACAACGATTTGATGGCTCCTATGCTGGTCAAGACCATTGATACAAGCGTAGCCACTCGCATGAGTATAACAAAGTCTTCGCCCTGCCCTTTGAAGATGCTAGTCTGAGCATAGCCGTAGTATTGGGCCATCATGGCAATCACATATGCAGCGAATCCGAGCACAACATGGAAGGTCTTGTTGACCAGCGGTGACACCGCCTTGCTCATGGCTCTGGCCAGGAAGGCAGCCAGTCCACTAAGCAATGAGATCAGGCACAGGATGAAGGCGGCAAAGCCCAGGCTAGCATGGGTGGTAACACCGACTGACCAATTGTCGCGTATCAGTTGGATCAGACAACCGGCTACGCCCATGCCGCCGCCGACCACTTGCAGGACGACATGGAAGGCCGTTTTGTATTTGCGAGTGTAGCGCAGCGTTAGCCAGCTGCCGTCGTAGAAGCACATCATGCCCTCGGCCATCAGGAAGATGAAACCAAAGGTAACCAGCCAGGCATGTAGGCGTATGCCAGTCAGGTCCTTCCGCAGACACGTCCAACTGACCCAAATGGTCACGAAGCCGATGCACAATTGATTGAGGACATAGAGAGCAGCTTCAAGGTGCTGGATCACTGAGATTTGATTGGATTTCTTTTCACAAGACATGTTTGAAAGTGTTATGTAAGCTAGGTCTTTGAGTATTCAAGTTGTTAGAAAATTCCACAATAGATTCCACTACGAATCGCCCTAAATGTCCTGAGAAAGGATACTTTTATATATATTTCTACTCCTGCAGCAGCAGCTTCTTTGAACCGTTTTTCATCAGGTTTTCCATTGAACTATTAATTAAATGTGCTGAAGGCTTTTATTGCCCTCAAAAAACGAGTAGATTTTTTGAGTGCACTCAACTGGCAGAATATTTGTTTGCTATCGTTTCATTCTAATGCCTTTTACTCAAAGGATTATACTATATAATTGATAGCCGCCCAGCTGGTGCACGTATTGAACGACACCCATTGTGGCCCCAGTCTTTAAAGGTAGTAGTTCCCCGTATACGAGCTATCCCCCTCGCTCTGCTCTGTCATGATGTAAGCATGGGAGATTAAGAGGCAGCTCCAGCTCCCCATTGAATGTCTTATGCGCTGGGAATCACGTTTGCCATAGAGCGGGCTCTTTGGCTAAATATAGAGAGGTAATTGGAGGCACTTTTAGGTTGATTTGTTGCTGGTTTGCTCAACTTAATGAAACATGTGTATTTGCGTTGATTAGACCGCAAGTCATTCATTCTTGCTCCTTATCGAAATGCAAAATCGCACGTACCGAGATAATGTTTGCCCGACATTCACCCATACACTCACCCACTCACAGGTCGTAAGCGATTGTTGTTTTGGATGTCTGGACAGACAATCGGTTGGATTTTAGTTTTGCTGAGCAATAAAGGCACCACCTAATCAAAGAAAAGAAAATTAATTGACTTATCTTTCGTGAGAAACTAAAAAGTGTGCGGTCATGTCATCTCCGGGCATGGTAGAGACAGAAAACGACATATATAAATCCTATGTTACTCCTCGGAGAAGAGATTGGATCTTATTTGATAATATTCGGTAACCAGTCGAAATGTGTTCGGAGAGCTGTAGAGGTTTACTGGTCCTTCCGCGAAATCCATCAGCGTCAAAAGTGCACCAACAATCACAGTAATCAAACGCATTTTAATTATACATTGTATAGTACAAGTGGTAAATGGAACATAGTCAAAGATATTGTTAACACGAGTGTGTAATTAGTTATGTTGTAAATTATATAAATCAGTGTAGCTCAGCTGTGACTTATAGTGCAGGCTATACAGTTGTGTTCAATGAAATAGTAGTGCCGAACATCAGCTTTGGAAACCTGAAGAAACATTATTATATTTGCATTCAATTCATTAGAAAATTACCTATGAAATCTGGTGTAGAGTCTAAAATTTCATTGAACAGAACTTTACATAGAGCAGTGTTTACTTCTTATACATATTTACGTTTAAAGAACAAACAACATTTATTTACACGCTAATTTTTGCACACAGTACAAAGCGAAGCGAATATATGTCTGGTATGTATGTCTATATATTTATAGAATCTCGATCCTAAGTCTACTTGGAAGTCACGACATACATTTGAAGTACATATTAGGCTTAAATAAATATTGTATTAATTAGGGTGAGGTTTAACAAGTCAATGAAATACTATCACAGCCTCATCCGACAGAGTTCCTCTGCGAAGCACAAACATAAAAAAACAGAATATAAACATAAACAAACCTTATCAATAGATAAAGAAGAGAGTAACATTTAGACTAGGGAATTACCGGCAGGATAGTCAGGGGCTACTCCTATAAGTGCGGATCATCGTTTGGATGAAATTTATCTGTTAGCCTTGGCAAGCATCTAGACCAGTAACAATCTCAGGGGGGCGTTGTCTTATCGCCGCTCCCCACTGGCTTCGACAAGAAGTACATAATCTTCAGTATCTCACTAAACTTTGGTGTGTCTCTGGGATGGCGCTTCTCGAGACCAGCTATCTGCTCCAGGGCCACTTCCACATCGACAACATTGCACAGAATCGATTGCAGTCGCTTAGGAAATTTACCGGGCGTATCCTCAACCCGTTTGCGTGTGGTTTCCAACATTTTAAGCTGATCCTGGGGCGACACCTGGTGATAGCTGACCACCAGAGTGGTTAGCTGCGGCAGCTGGTCCGCCAATAGGAAGCCATAGTCCTGGGCATCGGATATGCCCAGACGTTGAAGACGCTTGGAGCCCGCACTCTGCAGTATAGTCTCCTCTACCTGGTGTCTGTTGGCGGTGAGGTCCAGATGGGTCAGCGACAGTTGATCCAGTATCTCCCGCAGACTCTCCGTCTCAATGGAGCACTCACGGGCGACCAGTGACTCGAGCTTGGTCAGCCCGATCATGTGCTTGCCCGTCACGTAGGCGCTGGACACGCTCAGACAGCGCAGCTGGCGACAGTTCTTGGCTATGGTGTTGACCATGCTGTTGTTCATGTTCTCATCCGCAATGCAAAGCTCTTTCAGGTTACTGAAGTCTCGGCGCAAGTAAAAGCTCAGTTCGGGGCGCATCAGGTGGCGGCCCAGGTACGAGTCGAACGCCTTCGAATGCACATTCCATATGTATAGCTCCTCCATGGCGGCGCTGGTCAGCTCAAAAAAGTAGACGTAGTCCGCTTTGCTCAATGGTTTCAGCATTGCATCCGACACGGACACATTCCGATACCGTGGCTTCCTCCAAACAATCTGGCAGAGCAGCTCCCGGAAACGTGGCGCCAGTCGGCACATCTTTATTTGCTCCACCAAAGGCAGGTACTCCAGTATATAGCACACACAATCGTCGTTTAGCCTCTCCATGGTGAAATATTGTTTTTATTGTTATTTAAATATGCAAGTTGTGTTTTTTCTGTTTCCAGCAAATATTGTGAATTTCATCAGCTGCTTTGGGGTGTTGGAAAACGCTGCCAGAAGTGTTTCTAAAATTCTTTTGGGTATTTTGTTCCCTCTCCGCGTACGGTCACACTGCTTATCAGCGCGTTCAGATTTAAAATCAAATTATCGATATAAACTGTATTTTATTTTGAAAGTAATCAAATTCAAACAGTTTGTCGATTCGCAACAATACCGTCATAGATGTCACTATTCAAGAAGAGTGTCTTCGTCGTTCCACACGATAAATGATGCCCGATTTTTGTTTTATAAACTAATATGTACTAAGATATCATGTCTATGTTATGTTTGTCTATGTATTAAAGATCAGCATAGTAAATGCTTTGTTTTCAGACACTAAACTACACGATAGCTTCTAGCGTCCTGCAGGCTTCATCGGACTTGTGATGGAAGGTTTAGACCTGGTCGTCTTTTGCAATTCCCATTGCTCAGCAACAGCCCCCACAGCCGCCGCAGCAGCCTGCACAGGGTCCCGTTGCACAGCAAGGACCGCAGACATTGGGTCCATAGCAAGGTCCACAAGGACCACAGCAAGGACCACAGCACGGAGCACAGCAGCCACCACAGGGAGCGCAGCACGGTCCACAAGGTCCACAACACATTTTTGATCCGTAAAAGTTCTGGAAAATATAAAAAATAAAAATTTTACATTATTATTTTTAGAAGAAAAGTTGTAGTATTTACCTGAAACCTAACAGGAGCTGGAAACTAAACAAAATTTTTTGTTTTGATCTGTTCAGATCGGAGTCTGATAAACAACTGAAAAAATAAAGCAATAGAAAATACCAGATTTTGACAAATCGAAATTCGAAATTCCTAGGCCTATGTGATGGAATCGAAATTATTCCATCAGGTCATCTGTGAAAATACAATTATAATATTTAAGGCCTCTTTAAGAATGAAAAGCAAACATAATTCTCAGAAAAGGAAAACTGTTGTCCTTAGTCGCCTTGCAGACGTATCAATTAACATTTTGAGTGTGTTTCCATGTTCAACTGTCACTTTTATATACGCATCATGCAGCATCCGCCCCCAAATACCCCCCAAACATATAGCATTTTCACTGTCTGACTGACTGTTTCGGGACCAGGCCATTGGCATGGGTTTGGGCCTGGTTTTGGTCTTGGCCCTTGGTATGGGCCTCACATGATTTGTGCGTGACCATGCGAAATGTAAATTATTTATGTATTGTGCGTCTCGTCTCGTCCGTATATAAGGCATTATCCTACAAATGTATTGAGTTTTGCTTCCTTCTGACAGGCGACGGTGCCCAGCCCCTCCCCCTCCCCGCCCGCCCGGTCCGGCATCGCTTTCACAATAGCGCAAAAAATAGCCAACTGTTGGAGGTACCCTTGTCAGGACAGCAATTGATTGGCATTAGGGAGGGGGAGTGAAAAAAAACAGCGGGAATAGCTGATGTGCTCAGAATAACGAATCGGCAAAAAAAAATTAAAGTACACTTTTAAAATTTGCATTTCTGTTATCGTAGATGCCATAAATTGCCAGAAGTATTCTCGAATTGGTGCCGAAAATTAGGTCACACAACCCGCATCATGTTTATGTTAATCGGACAGTTTTATAGATAACAAAAATATATATACGTACGTACACATTTATATATCATAGCTAAAGTGTTGATGGGAATATATGCCCTAAAGGGTCATGAGCCAACTGCAGTGGGAAGAGAGAATTCCGATAAGCTCATCTCAACGCTAATTATAACTAAAGCGCGTTGTCTAAAATCCCAATACACACAAACACACACATATTACAATAGTAAAGCGACTATCAGCAATGCTCTCTTTACTCTACTTTACCCACGCATGAAGTCAGTGCACTCGCACCCACCACCTGCAGTGAGAAGAGAGGATCATAGATAAAACATTAATAGCGCTCTCAAGCTCTTGAGCTTTCAGTAGAAGCGATGATCTCATCTCGGAGCTTTTTGCATAGAACTTTGTCTAAAATCCCCGCGCAGCAGCACGTTCGTTTGCGGCGCTGATCTAAAAACGCGGAATAATCGAGAAATACGTCGGAAAAACGTTTAAAAACCCGTGCAAGAAATACGCCGGAAAAACGTTTAAAAACCCGTGCAAGTCGCGTGTGATGAGTGCAGCTAGTGCGCTAAGTGAAAATCTCGCAAAAAAGTGTTGTGAAAAAAGAAAAAATGATCAATTTTGTAGTGAAAAGTATGTGCGGAGAAAATTTGTGTGCCGTCGCAGTTTTTGCGTTGCTTCCGCTGGAAGCTCATTTCCAATGAAGGGAATGTTGATGGAGAGGCAGAGAATAAGGAATAGCGGAACCATGGGAAGCTGCTGTCGCGCAGCATGGTCATCGTATGGCAAGGAGATAAAGATGGCTGGCGAATGTGCAAAAATGAGTGCAAGTGCGTAAGTGAAAAAGAGCGGAAGCCAAGTGTTTTTTTTTTTCTGTAAGAGTGAAATTACATACATACATATGTATGTACCAGAGAACGGCTTGGCGTGATTGCAAAAAAATTCATACACAAAAACAGCCGAATAATCGTGTCTTACGGCTCAACCGATCAAACATTCATATGTACACGAACTCAGTGTTGAGTTAAATTCAATCTAATGCGCTCATATTTTTTTCTCAATGAATTTATTCATGCTCAATGAGCAAACCGATCTTTTGGGCGTATGTTCAACATTGATTTTCTTTTTTGATTTACTCATACGCCCAAATTTTTACTCAATTCCACTCATTGAACGAAAATCAGCGTTGAATGAAAATCAGCTCATGCTGCCGCAACCACTCAATCACTCAATCAGTCAACTCGTTTAGATGCATTACCGTTATGTTTTTGTTTTTACTGTTTCTTTTTGTTTTTGAGAATGCTTGCGATTTTTGGTTAAAATAATCGGTAAATCAGTCGCGACATAAATGCTGCAAGTCGCTAAATGTGTTCATTTTTTATGTTATACATATGTATGTTTATATACTTATGTTTATATGTATGTATATTTGTAAGTGTGGAATTATTTTTTTATTTTATTTTATTAATTTGTTAATTTTCTTATAGCCATTGTCATTCAATATTGAAATATACAATCTGTTGTGAAATTAAGTATTTTGATTTCTTTGACTTCGCCCATGAACAAACTCATACGCGTTGATTCATTGCCTTTTGATTTTATTCTTTACTCAACTCAATAAATGTTGAGCCGAATGAACATACGCCCTTATGATCGGTTTGCTCATTGAGCATGAATAAACTCAGTAAGAGAAAAAATATGAGCTCATTAGAGTGAATTTAACTCAACACTGAGTTCGTGTACATATGAATGTTTGATCGGTTGAGCCGAAGGGTACGATTATTCGGCCAAGCCGAAATCTGTACCGAAGGCTGTGCATACACACAATCCATATGCAAGAAAATGTACCGCAAGAACTAGAAAAAGGAGCGGAGCGAGACATTGGGCGCAATGCATTCAAGAAGTGAGTGAAATGCTGCGATCAAGTGCGTTAGTGAGTGCAAGTGCAAGGCAGTGGAAGTGCGCGTGTGGAAGCAGCAGCAACAACATCAGGCAGCAGAAGGAGAACAACCGTACCTTTACTGAGAGGATCTAAGAGCGGCGGATCGTAGCTCTCTTTGATTTCGTCACTGAAATAAGTAACCGAAAGGGCGGTAATTATACACTATTCTACACTCTCCATTTTAACACATTTCTACATCTTTTTCAAGGGCCCCAGCGCGGAAGAGCGTAGCTCTATTTGATTTTGTCACTGGCAGAGAGACCGAATGAGAAAAAAAATTTCATTTTCGCTGTTTGTTTTCGCTTTTGAGCAATAGTTAAATGCAAGGTAAGACTAGACTCTACATTATATGATATATAAAATATTTCTTGCATTCTCCCCTTGCATATACACATATTTTCACCTCTTAGGTGCCCCTCCCCTACCCCAATTATACTCAAATGTTTTATAAAATCGATTAAATCGAAGGAACACCAAGACTTACCAGCATGTCCGTCAAAATGCAATCATAATCGATCCAAAATGCTGTCCAAGGATGAACTCCCAGGCATTGTCATTGCCCTTTCAGCCTGCCCACAGTTCCTTCCTTCCATAGAATGAAGGCTATTGTTTAAATTAAATAATGACTATGACTGGCATACTACGTATGGGTCATACTACCAGCAACTAAACGGGATTTTCCCTTAATGGGTGTCTGTCCCCTTCTCTGACTCTGGCGTGGCTCTCAGGTTTCGTCCCCATTTAAGTGGCCCGCAATTTGTGCTGGCCGTTTCCATTGTTGCGGCTCAATTATGGACGTGATTAGAGCCAGCCATGCATTATAACCGTATATATGTTTGTTCCCCGTAAACACTTCCTACCATATAAGCGGGCGTTCGGCTAAGCGGGCAATTAGAAAGTGCTACGCGAAAGTGCTCCGTTCCGATAAAATATTAGCTGCCAAAATGATGGCTTTTAAAAAGCTGCCACCTTATTGTTTCTGGTTCTTTTTGGCCAAAAACAAAAAACCCAAACCCAACCCCCTCTATTTCCGACCGAAGAAAAAAAGAAACGAAAAAGACCTGTGTAAAACGCCATCAAATATGCAACACTTTTTCTTGTTCAGCGCCTTGGCAAACAATTGGCCAATTAAGTCGAAAGTTCGCCTGCTTGTAGCAGGAAGGTTCCGCCGTTGAAGCACCATCCACAGCACCACCCACAGCCCCACCCACAGCCCCTGCTCTTGCCTTCTGTCCATTGGCCTCAGTCGATGGCCATTGCATGCCAGGCGCACTTTTTGTGGCCATTTGCGTGCCGCCTTTCGGTCTGGGACGGGACTCGTTTCGACCATGGTTTTTGGACCCACAAAAAGGGCGTAAAGTCGTGGGAAGGGAAAGGCAAACGGAATGCAGCTCGTTACCTGTTTTATGCAGATGGCCGAGACGGGACAGGACTTTTTCACGGTTTACATTTTCGATTTTATGCTTTCCCCCCGCAGCCCCCGCACCCCCCGTCTGTTTCCCGCAGACTTGTTGGCAAATTGCAAATTCAGAGAGAAGCGACTTTGGGCCATATTTCATTTTTAATTCGGACCCAAGAGGTGTGGATTTGATTTAGTTTTGGCCAAAAGACCAGAAAATTGATCGGCATTTTTCTTTCGCTTGTATGCGGGGAGGGCGGGGCGCGGGCTTGCCCCCAAAATGGCAATTTCCATGGGCAGCAAATGTGCATTTTCGGTTAATGATGGTTTTGGGATTACTTGGACTCACTTTGGGCGGGCACTTAATGGTTCGAAAGAGTATGAGTTTTTCCCATCATCATTGCCCCAAAACTTACCAAGAAGCAGATGGAAAGTATTTCCAATTTAATGCTATAGTTCTGAAAATTAATAAAAAATAATCACAGCTATTTTTAGTTTTTTTGGTTTTCATGCTTTGATTTATTTTGTGGGTACTTTCATTTGTCATGATTTTCCTCCGATTTTCTTGTTTTTCTAAATGCCTGGCGAAATTATTGAACGTCTCAGCTAATTGTAAGTCAATGTAATTACATAATTATTATAAATTCATATTATTATATTTGTATGTTTGTTGTTTTTTTGGTTTTTTTTTGCTTTTTGGTTTTGCTTCATGGAAGAGAAGAAACTTGTTGGATCACAAAGGTTTTTTTGCTTTTTGCTTTCGTTTTCTAGGTTTAAATCTGGCTCAAAGGCTCTCTAACAAAAGGTTTAAACAAAGTATTTTGAATAGAATTTGTAACCATATTAAAGCTTATGTACACTAAAAACAACATAATTAACAATTTGAAATCGATTTTCGTTGGTTTAGGCTTGAGTTTTAGGCTAAGGAGTTCTTCTATTCTTCGTTTTGTTCAGTTTTCCATTATCATTTTCATTTCATTAGATTTTATGGTAAGGCTGAAGACAGAGTATTAAAAGTGTTTCATTTTTTGTTGTTTAAGAGTAAAAGTTGTTTATAAAATATATTTATCATATATCAAAGTATAGTATCCATAGTTTATCCATAGGCGTATATTACAGTTTACCTTTTATACAGAGCCGTACCACCACCGTACCTTCCACCCTCGAGTACTCGAGGTTTTCCACTTGAGCTAATAATTTTCTAATTTTCGGTTTGTTTTTAAAGGTTTTCTTTTGTTGTTTTTAACTCGAATAATGCAAACGCTTGATCCACTAAACGAACTAGAACTACTGTATACTCGTACTATGTATAGTTACTTGATTCTTGTATATATCAGAATATCAGTAGGTGTATATATGATGTATATATATTATATATTGTATGCTTGTATAATTACTAAATGGTATTTGAGTCAATATTCATTATGTCTCTATATATTGCAAATTTCATTAATATCTCTACTTGAATTCCACATATTTTTGTGTGTATAATAATATTCACTATCTCTATATAATATAGTAGTTATTAATTTTCTCCCACTTGTCCTTCCACTTGGTAATTGGTCCTTAGTACACTACATAGAAAGCATTTAAATATTTTCGGTATCGTTTTTGGTTTTTGTTTCTTGGAGCAATTTCAATTTCCATAGCACCCAACGACACGGCATCGCACTTATGGCTTCATCTGGAAGGAAGGCCGGACCCAAAACACCTTCGTCCTTTCAGTTTTTTCTGGTTTTTTTTTGTGGCTGTGTGTTTGTGTGTCAACAGGGGGCGGGTCAGGGCGTATGTGTGTTTGTGGGGGAAGCAGCAGCTGGCCTTTTAACAGCCGCAGACTCAGCTTTTCCGACATCTAACACAGCTGTGACGACCTTTCAGACTAAAAATAAACACCCAAGACCCACACACACACATAGACTCGACCCGTCACACCAGGTGGGGCGTATCCGTGTGTGCTTTGTAGCTATGGGCTGGTGTGTGTGTGGCAGCGAGTTAATTGTGGACGGGGTTAAAACGTAAACACCCCGGACTTGGCCAAACATTGACATGCGTTTTGCCAGCGTCTAAAAACGCGTAAAATGCGGCAGAAACCGCACAGCGACGCACATAAAAGTGTCAGGCAGACAGAAATTTATGTTGCCTTGCAATTTTCCAACATCCCCACCAAGAGGCCTACCTACCTGAGGAATCTTCCTCGGAAGGGGGTAGAGACTAGGAGGGGGGCTCCTTTGTGGCAAGCTTGGCTTTATTATTAAAATTGCCCCTGAAAGTTGGGGCAAATTTTTAGGCCATTGAGATTTGTGCTGAGCGAACGACACGATGTAAATGGATATCCCACATACTTGTACTCCTAGAGCCTGCCAGTGTTGTTAAGGTGCTAAAACGTAAAGGCTGACTGGTAATTAGCTTTGAGCCTTATGTGCCATAAAAGGAAGTAGTTTTCTTGAATTCACACAACAATTAGTTGAGTTATCAAAGCGAGACGCTTGATTTTGAGATCATAACTGTCGGGTATTCCATAATAATAATAGATAATGATAGCAATCAGCTATGGCTAAGCCCTAGAGATCTGTGGGGGGAACGCCTGAAACAATTCAGAGCTCTCCCTGTCTGCCTCCACAGGACCCGATCGTAGCTATCCCATAACCATGTATAGGTAGCCACAGGGCCTGGCACAACCATCATAATTTAGGAGCCGCAACCGAGTCAGAATTTGCCTGGTGGTTTGTGCTAATTAACTGCCGTTTGCAGAAAGTGTGCCATGCCAGAGATCTAATTAAAGCTAATCCTTTTCTGCATATTGCCATATTCGAAGGGAAGGGAAGGGGAAAATATGATAGCGACAGCCTCCAATCCTCCACTGGTGTCTGGCTCGCTAATTGGGACTTTTAATGGGTACTGGGACTGTCTGTCTGTCTGTCTGTTTGTCTGTGCGATGCGGTGTCATTGGCGCCTCTTTTTGGTACCATTTTCCTTTGTCAACGTTGCCTGCTCCTGCGCCTGTGACAGTCGCAGGGTTTTTGCTTGTTTTTTTGCATACAATTCGAGCATTATTTTGTCATTGTTTCTCTTTTTAATGTTTAATGTGTATCGCAGCTATTTTTGACCTTTTTTCTCTCATTTTCATTTCCGCTTATGGACTAGTTGCTTGGTTAATGCTACTTTCACTACTACTTTCTCGCCTTGCCTTCGTGTGGCAATACAATAAAAAATAATGAACAAAAACAATTCAATTTGTCTATTAAATATTTGAAATATTTTTTTGGTTGCGCTACTTACATGCAATTAAACTATTTAATTTGTTTATTTGCTTTATAAATTTCCTTGCCCCGGAGTGTGTATGTTTTCTCATACATATACAGTATATATATATAGTATTTTCTCCTCTTTAATTTAATTTTACTTTGGCCATTTTGCGTTTTTCTGCTGTTTGCTTGCTGCAAAAATTCAATTCAATTCAGTTTTTCATTCGAAATTATTTTTCATGCAGTTCAGGGCTTGTGCCCTCTGTTTCTGCCTCTGTTTCTCTGTTTCTCTGTTTCTCTGTCTCTGGTTCCAGCATTCCGTTTCATTTCAATTATTTATGCTTTTTATTTATGGCTGTGTTGCTGTGCTGTGTTGTGTTCTGTGTTTTTATATACCATTTGATTTAATTAAACTTTACTGCAAACGTATTTTCTTTCGCGCTCTCTTTCGGACATTATTCTGTTTAATTTCGTTTGTTTTTCTGGTAATAAAATTCAATCATAAAAATCTGCGATTAACAGAAATCAAATTACAGAAAAATGGTCTTAAAGATAGCCATGCAAATGGGGAAACTCTTTAATCGAAAATAAAATTACTCTTCTATCAATTATGAGCAAAACTTCATCAATTTAGGTCTAATTTATGGGCTGCCATTACAAATTTTAGCAAATGATAAAAATGTTTTTGTACCTCACCCCAAAAAAAAAGAAGAAATGTCATTTAGAACGTTGTCAAATTTGATTTATGCTGGCAATTTCCGTTCAGGCCTCCTGCCTCACGTTTGCCTTTTCAATAAATGTGTTTTTCAATTTTATTTCTGTGTGCTCTTCATTGGGAATTTATGCAAAAACTGCATAAGTTATAGCCAAAAACAAAACAAAAATAAATAAATAAAAAGAAACATTAAAGAAAGGCAGATTCGGGGAACCGAAGCATGTTATACCCTTTACAGATCCAGCGATTGAAAGCATGGGAACTTAGGTAGTATTTTCCAAACGGGTTTGAAGAACCACAAATCCTTCTAGTTTGAATATCCTTTGTTGAAATTGCACTCGAAGTTCGTAATACCCTCTGGCAGGGCATTAAAATGTCACACCTGTCACCGGAGAAAAGCCGCATGCGTAATTTTTTATTGCCTACCTTTGTGCGCGCCGCGCGGTCGCTCCCCCTTTCTCTCTCTTTGGCGTTCAGTGTATGCTTGTAGAGGTGTAGATTGTGCGTGTGTGTGCATGTTTTTATCTGTGTCTGTTTCTGTGCTTCTGTGTGTAAGTTATGTTTTCACAACCATGTTGATTTTGCTCGTTTTATCCGCATACTTGTTCTGGTTTTTTTTCTTCCGCTCCTATGCCCATAGCTATGGGCACACTGGCTTGGCCTTTTCGTGTTCTTGCCAGGTTTTGGCCATTACTTCTTGCTTTGCCTCTGCTCAGGACACATTTGATTCCCTTTTCTTGATCTCTCGTAGTCGTAGTGCTCTTCTTTAACAAAAATGCCATTTAACTTAGTCGTTAAGTGGGGTTCTCCTGATGGCTGTGTGTGTCTCGGTGTCTCTGTGTTCTTGTTTCCTTTTTTTGGTTTGTTTCGCATTTAATGCAATTTACAAAATAAAACCATTTCGTTCCCACGTTCCGTTTTGAGTTTTGAGCTATCAGAATTATTCCATCTCTAAATGATGTACGTCTATTGCTGCATATCGCCGCCATTGCCCAGGCCAGCCTTCGACTCCGGCGGCACCTGTAGGTAGTTGGTGGGATAGAAATTAGTTTTCAATTAGAATATAGAATAATCACTACTTTGATAGGTAGAGAGAGTATAGAGAGAGTTATATAAGAGGAGTACAGGAGAGAGAGAGCGACACAATCAAGGCATAAGCAAACATTTAGATAAAGTAGCAAATGTGTCTGTGTATCTGTGTGTCTGTATCTGTAGCTGGATAAAAGGAAAAACACATCGAGCAACAGCAAGTCCCAATAAAATAGACACACTCGCACACAAACCACAAAAAATAGACAACAAATAAAAGTATACATACAGACAGACATTATGTAGGACAGCCAAAACAATTTGTTTGAATCAACCATAAAAAAAGAATAAACGTGAAATTAGGACCAAGCCAAAAGGAAAAAAAACTTGCATAGAATACGATTCGGAAGAGGCTGTGAGAAAAAGATGTTTCAACCAAAAAGGAAAACTTGCAGAAGAGTAAGACTTGGAAGGAAAACGATAGAACAAAACAGCAGCAAAAGAAGGTAGAAACAGGAACAACTTGCAAGACACCCAGAATAACCCAACAACAAGTAAAGAAATACCAAACTAAACCCCAACTAAATTTAACCGAACTCAACGGAAAGCCGCAAAACTCTGCACTTTGCCACGCAACACGCACCACGCACCACCCCCTACCCCCCTAGAAACCACCAACAAGCATACACACTTACATACACACATACATGTAAGAGTATGACGCGGGCTAGGGGACCGTAAATGATTCCCGGCGACTCGTAAGCCGTGGGTAAGCCTAAAGTGTAACAAGTGTATTTCGGATTCAACGCGTTTCATATTAAATTAAGAGCGAAACGAACCGAGAAAGCGGGAAAGTGGCGGACATGAATGGAAGGTGGGGGTAGTACTATGTGGGATTAGCTAAGTTTTTCTAGCCTGTTTTCCACTTAAAAGTTATGAAAGTAGATAAAAGGCGCAGGAATAGAATGGTAGGGAAAGTGGGTAAAACCATAGGTTGGTGGGTTATGCAGGCTGTTGTTGTATGTGAGGGGTATTTTGTGGTATTTTTTATGTTTTCAGCAAGGATTTTAACAATAGAAAGAGCATTTCGGCATTTCTATTCGTATTTATGGTGTTTTTAGTTTTTTGCTATTTATTAGGTATTTGGAATTTTTTTGTTGATTTTTTTGAGTTTTTTTTAGATGTTTTGTTTTTTTTATAGTTTTTTTTGATAGTTTTTAGATTTTTGGTATTTTTTACTTTTGGTATATGGGACTTTTGGTATTTTTGGTTAGATCTTTAGTATATTTATAGATTTTGGTTTCTGTTCGATTTTCGGAAGATATTAGATTTTTGGTATTTTAGCATTTGCGACTTTTGGGTACTTTAGTATTTTCAATATTTTGGTATTTTTTTATATTTTGAGTATTTTGTACTCCTAATTAAGGATATGAGGAAAAGGAAGGGCATCTACTAGTGTGGAAATAATAAATATTCAGTATTTCAAAGCACAAATAAAAATGAGGTATTTTTTCGGTCCCCGCCCCTAAAAGAATTGACATTTTAAACGACATTGAAACAGCGAATAAACTCTTAACAGATTGAGATTACGAGTACGATTATTTCCGAATAACTATAACAACATCAATGAGAACTAAAATTCAGAATTACAATTAGAAAACAATGAGAAAACGACGACGAAGGCAAAATACAATGGACGAGAATAGACAACGACGACTGTACCTAGTATCTGTATCGGTATCGGTATCGTATCTGAAGGATGTGGGGGTTATTTGGAATCAAAATTAGCGCCCATAGAAACTATGGAAGTCCAGGAAATCCATGGAATCTGTTTGATTTTGTTGCTGCTGATCGATCTACACGGGGAGGGAAGAATGTAAGGACAAAATACAGAACCGAAAAGAGGAAAAAACCCAAAAAGGAAATGGCATTTGTTGTGGTATTTTTTTGGCGGTGAGTTTCGTGGGTGAGATATATATTTGGTATTTTTTTTATTTGGAGAGCAGGAGAAAGAGAGAGTTATATATATGTATATTGATATAATTTGTGGTAGGAGAGTGGCAGAATATAATACAAAAAACAAAAGAAAAAGTACCAGGAACTCCAGGGCTCCAGCACTCACCAGCTTCTTGAAACAGTCCTCGAAAAATGCGGTCATTGAGCGATAAAGATGCCGCTTAACTCCCGATAAGCTGTGGCCCTCGTCCGGATAGATCTGCTGCTTGTAGAGCACTCCTTTGCTGGTCAGAGATCGGGCCAGGACCATCGATTGCTGGACATGAACATTGTCATCGGCCGTGCCATGGACGAGCAGGAACTGACGATCGCGCAGATTGTCCACATACTTGGACAGATCGCTCTCCTCGTAGCCCTTGTAGTTGTCCGTGACATTGGGGAAACTCAGATAGCGTTCGGCATAGGTAGAGTCTGGGGAATGATCAAGAGTATCCTTACATCTGTAGAATCTCTATGAGATCACAACACTCACCATATAGTTTCCAGTTGGTAACTGGGGAAACACTTATCCCGCACTGGAAGATATCCTGCTGGCCGGCGAGTGCCAGGGCAGCCGTATAGCCTCCGTAGCTCCAGCCCCAGACACCCATGCGACGGGAATCGATGAAGTGCAGGTTGTCGCGCAAATACTCGCTGACCTCCAGCTGGTCGGAGACCTCGACGCTGCCCAGACGCTTGTAGACCTCGTGCAGCAGCTGGTAGCCCTGACCCGCGGAGCCGCGTCCATCGATCTCGACGACAATGTAATCCTTGCTGCCGGACAAGTAGGTGTTCCAGTCGACGTGCCAGCGATCGGTGACCAGCTGCGTCCCCGGACCCGAATACACATGCAAAATGGTGGGATATCGCGTGATCTCGTCCTCGCGCAGGACGGGCGGCAGGTAGAGCCGCACCTGGGCGTGATAGCCGCCGGAGATCATCACCGGGAAGGTCTTCATCTGCGGCAGGGCGGTCTTGGCCATCTTCTCCTTGAGTCGCGTATTATTCTGGATCGTGACGAGTAGCTCCAAGAACTGGGACTTGGGTTCGACCTCTGACTTCTCTGCGTCCTCCGTTGGGGGTTCCTCTTGTTGGGTGCTCTGTCGCATGACCTTGGGACTCGATGAGACGGTCGACTTGAGGCCATAGATAATGGAGGTGGGAACCACGGGGCCCAGACATTCGACCAGGACATAGCGCGCCTGCAGCGTGATGGGAAAGTGTGCCTCGTGGTAGAGGCAATCGCTGGGTGGCGGCGGCAGCGGTGGTCTCTGTCCGCGCCCCGGACGCGGCTGCTGCTCCAGTGGCATGGCCGGTGGCGGGGCCTGGGCCTCCACCTCCTCGGAGTCCTCCCAGTCGTCATCCCAGGCGGTGACCAGCTTCGGCGGTGATTTGGTGTGACCCTCCTCGTAGCTATCGGAGCGCTGCATCAGGGCGGGACACGTGAGGCAGTCGGGCGTGTGCAGGGCCTGTCCCTGGCGGGCGGGCAGAGCGGAGACGCGGTAGAGATGCTGCTGCGAGGGCAGGCGTTCCGGGGTGCCCAGGAAGTAGCTGCGAGAAGTCAAACCGGGGGCAGTCAGTGGGCAGAGTCCCTCCCTCTTCTACCGGAAGGTACTTACATCCAATTATCCAGCTGGTCCCAGTGTAACAATCGATTCACCTCGTACGGGCCATGGGTGAGGGGCAGCACCCGGTTATTGTCGATGTCCACGTGCACGATGTGCCGGAAATAGCCTGCGATTATCGAGCAACGGAATGGAACGGAACGAAACGGAACAGGCATTGTATTACCGGCACCTTGAAATCGCTGGAACAAAGCCCCAGGACCGAAGCCCAAACCAAATTGACATATGGCTCACTTACCAAACAGGCCATCGCGTAATGGAGAGATGGCCACATAGATGCTCCCATTGGCAGCAAACAGTGGCACGGAGACGGTGTCCACCCAGCCGCGTCCATCGCCACTCACTCGATGGGTCTGCAAGGGAGGAAAGCGATAGGGAGGCAGGATGATTGCTGGCTGGGGTCATCGGGTCATTTAGTGGTTTGGCTTGGCGCAGCCACTCACCTCAATGCACTCGAACGACGGGCTCTTGCACACACTGACCACGGATATGTTCTGGGGGCGATTTAGCCAGACCACAGCGATCTCAGTGCCACTTACCCAACTGGCGCTGCTAAAGTAATGATCTCTGGAAAGCGGAAAGAGGCGGGGGGGGCATGAGGCATGAACCTTCCTCAGAGGATTCCTGTCTTGCATTCAAACTTACTCGTTTGCTATAATTTGCGGTGGTCGTAGGTCCGTGATGTGCACCTTCTTGGGATCCCTGAGGTCGGCCACACGTAAAGTTACTGTGGGATTCGGAGTGCCTGGCTTTGGATAGCTATTTGGATATGAAAGAAGTTGAGTTTTAGTTCAAGTCAAACAGCCATTCATTAATTTTCATTCCGCATTCTTTGACTCGAACTAAACATCTTTTGCCTTCCCGCTCCGTCTTGTTTTGGGTAGACTTTTCTAGCAATTTATCAAACCCAATTGACAGGGGATCACTCCCACTACTCTTTCTCTCTCTCTCTCTTTGCTGTTTGTTAATATGCTACAGATTGCCTAGAGGGTGGCTTTGTTGCCTTGTCTTTTGTCTTTGTGCACCCGAAAACTAATTTCAGGGCCCAAATCTGTCACCACACACCTAAGAAAAGGCGAACGAGTGAGGGCTAGAGGCCAACGTCCGGAAAAGGTTAAAGCCACTGTCAGCCAGACATTCACCTGCCTGTGAAAAGGTTCAGCCCTGCCTATCGTTTATTTCATGAATTTTAAGCATTTTGCTAGAAGGAAAGGCCATTAGGACTAACGACAGTCACGAGAGACTCAAGAGAGAGAGAGAGAGAGGCGGCTGGGCATCATTAACACATAATCGAAAAGTGATATAGCCAAAAGCCCCCCATAATGGGGTCACGACTTACCGTAAGGATCTGATTTCCGGATAGAGGTTGGCATACGGATTACTCCCAGCACCTCCACCGCCTCCTCCCCCCGACGATGAGCCACCATTTCCTCCGGTCGTGCCGGCAGCTGCAGCTGCTGCTGCTGATGCAGCTCCACCGGATGGACCCGTCGTACCGTACCAGGCAAAGTGCTGCTCCTGGACGTGCGTGTCATTGAAGGTGGCGTAGAGCATCAGTTGGCCAGTGTCGGACATCCAAATCGCATTATTTGCATGAAGGATTTCCTCTGTGAAATGGAAAATGGGAAATTCGAATAAGATTCCCTGATACTCTCGTTGTTCCGATCGAATTATATAGTTCACTGGACTGTGTGCTGTACCTTCGTACAGCCAATCGGGAATGCCATTGTAGACCACTCCGGGCACTGCATCGTGGGTGATGCGATGCGCTGCAGTGCTGCCGCGTGCCTCCTTCCTGTAGTATATATCGTAGCTGTGCACCCAGACCAGACCATTGCCCCTGGGGCTGAAGCGAGCGTAGTGCAGATATGGCCATTCGTCCTGGTGCGGACTGTGGCGCAGCTTGATGCTCTCGCTATCGGATTGGATGGGTGGGGGGATTACACACATGAAATTACCTCATAGATTGGCCATGGAACTCACCTGGTCTGTATATCGTAGAGCGTGTATTGGGCCAGATACGAGTGCCGGAATAATTTCACAACGTTTTGGGCCAGCAGCAGGTAACGCTTGTCCGCCGATATGGTGAAGGTGAAGGGTGCCAGGGTTTTCTGCCAAGGGGATGGGCGAAAATTGTATTACGCTAAACAACAAATTATGCTCCTGCCACACGCTGCGTATGCGCAACTTTTAATTAAAATTTTAATGGTCTTTTCGGGATTCTCGCACGCAAAATGGCGGAAGTTTGCTGGTGTCGCAAAACGTTCAAATTTTGTGGCATTGTTTATGGCAATTGAATGCCAAATGTGTTGCCAACAGCCACAAGCCAAAGCCAAAGCCGAAGCCAAAGAGTTTTAGTATTCAGTAAGCATTTTCCTTGTGCAGATTGAAGTTAATGTTTGGCTTTCAGCTATTCATGGCTTACTCTTGATCCCGTCCCCGATGCCCTGACGACAGCAACACGACAGCTACAGACTCGTATTCATGGCCATGAATATGCATTTCCATTATGTTTTTCTTCCTCTACTGACTGCTCATTTCCGCTCATTCCCTTTTTGGGGGTCAGACATTAATTATTTTGCACTCTGGCTGGCAGCTGTTGACTCAAGTTATTGCACTTGTTGCACTCTTAGATGCATATTTGGCCTCAACCATCGTTTCCCCCCAAAGATAAATTTCGTCGCCCTTCTCCTGCTCCTGCTTCTGCTCCTGCTCCTACTGCTACTTGTTTTTCTTGGCTTTTTCTTTCATTGCTGTTGCTGTTGCTTTCGCTTTTGGTTTATTTGTTTGTTTTTCAATTTCAGCTCGCGCATTATTCATTTGGAAAACGTTTTACCTCCGTGCTGCGGCCCGCCCACTTCCTTTCTGGCTTTCCTTCTTTCATATGTGTGTTTACCCAGTCATTGACATAAAAATCTTTTTGCCTTTTATCGTTATCGCTGGCTCCTCCTCCTTCTCCTCGTTGAACGCGATAACTTGGCCCATTTGTTTTGCCTACTTTTGTGAGCGAGCGCCATAATATCAGTTAACATTGCCAAGTCGAGTGTGTACACTCGAGATATGGCTACGACTACGACTAGCGTACCTCCCCCCTTTCTCTACCCCTCCCTAGAGCTTTCGTAGTAAATAAGAGGGGCAAATATTTGTACTTTCGCCGAGAGATAAGCAATAAGCAAACAAAGGTCTTTGGCCAGGATTGGACACAAATGTACTTACGAATGTCACATTGGACATGAGGACACGTTCCGAGCGATTGGCTGCATTCAGCAGACAGATGCGTCCCAAATGGTCCTGATAGAGGAACTCCTCGCCTGATGATGGTGGGGGGGAAAAGTGGTGGAAAAGCGGAAATTAAAAGCAATTCGAATGGACATTCGTTGGGCGGGCTAACAAGAGAGAGAGAGTGAGAGAGAGAGAGAACCCACCATCGATCCAGCTGCCGTTGGCGTGCTGCGGCATGTAGAGGCCATCGACTATGTCCTGCAGCTTGATGCGTTGCCCCTTGACGCGCGGTCCCTCATCGGGGGGCGTGAGCAGCACCTTTTTTGAAATATGTAGAAATTTTATATGTTGTTTTCTGTCCACTCACGCACACAGACACATATACAGATACATAGACGATGCACAGATACAGGCGATACACAGAGATACAATTACAACAATTACAACGACACGCACAGGCACGCACACACGCACGACAACAAATGGACAACAAATGTGTGGTTGTGTGTGTGGTTGGTATTGGTGTTGGTGTGGAAAAAATGTTTGATCAGGCAGCCACAAAAATTGCGAAAAAACGTTGGGAAAACAAACAGAGACAGGAGACAAAAAAGAACGTAACGTATTTACACACATAAATTTATCAGATTTTTGTTTGCTTAAAAATATATACATACATATATACACATATACATAAACATTTATATTTAATGGCAGTTTCAAGTTTTCCCCCCTTTTTTGGCTGGCGCCCAAAAGTAGGCCACAAAAAGTGTGCATTGTTGAAATTTGCAAAATGTTTCCAATTAAAAGCAAAAAAAAAAGGGAAAACTTTTACCAACACAACATTTTGCATTTGTTTATTTTTTGTTTTTTTTGTTTGGTTTTTTGGGTTTTTGTTTATTTTAAAATGAATAAAATATAACAGAAAACACGAAAAAGTTTTGTACACCGATAAAAATTGCATTTTAGTGTGCACTTTTATTTGGAGGGGCAAAAGGTCATAGGTGGGAGGCGGTCCCTAAGTGTATTTTATGCTTCGCTTTTCCTGGAACTAGAACTCTGCTTTTTCTACCGATTTTCCACCTCAATTCTGTGCACTTTTCTTTTTCTGCTGGTCAACTATTTGTGCATTTATTTCTCCCTCTTGCTTTTGTGTATTTTTGTGGTTGTTGTTGTTGTTTTGTGGGTGAAAAACTAATGGTAATTGTATTTTACATTTCTACTATCAATTTTCGGTTTCGGGTTCACCGACATTTTCTGTCTTTTCTGTCTGTTTTGTCTGCAAATGAGATTGTGTTTGGCTGGGAATCTAATTAAGGAGTACATCCATTGTGTGTGTCTGTGTTTCGGGCTACAATGTGCCCCTGATGGCCACAACGAACATTAAACAATAACCAAAAACCATGCTGTGTGTGAGATTGTATAAAATTCGTATGAGAAATGCTGGGTTGGGGTTGGATTCCACTCACCACAGAAGTAACAATCAGGGCGAGGACAATGATGATGACCAGGAGGGCGATGAGGATCCCACGCCAGTTCCGCTGATTCGGATTGCTGGAGACCAACTGGAAATAAAGAGGAGGGAGGGGAAGGGAGGAAGATTAATTGAGAAATGATTGAATGCAAATGCTGCACATAAAGAGCACGTGCGGCTCATTACGCAGTGCCAGCCCGTGGAGTTATGAGGGCTACAGCAAACTGGCCGGAACCGCAAATAATTGGTTGGCCAAGATGCAATTAGCAAACTGATGATGATTCGGTTTTGTCTGGGCCATTGAACTCGGCCGCCCATAAACTGTTTCCCAGCCCCTAGCCCCCAATGTGGCACCCACACGTACTCCTCTACTCGTATATTCAGCTATAAAGACGTCCTTTGTGTGCATATAGAATAGAACCGAAAAACCCCTTGGAAATCAACGCTTAATGCATATTTAATGTAGTCTCCTCCGCAGCCGAACAAAAGAAATACAGAGAAAACAGAACCCCTAAACAGAAAACAGAACAACAAATTAAGCACGATACAAAACTAAACTCGCACGCAGGCCAGCACGAGTTGATACCGATTTTTATGGACCCCCGACGAGTGTGTGGTGGGGCATTGCCTGATTTTGGGGCACAGTCAGTCCATCATGTCGCACACACACACACACATTGACAAAGGAATAGCAGTGCCAGTGAAACTGAATGCCATGCCAGTTAGCTGTATAATTAATTAAGGACTCGTAAAACTATGCTGCTCTGCAGCTCCTCCACTGTTGCTCTGTTGCTCTGGGTCTGGTCTGGTCTGCTTGGTTAGATAGTGACAAAAAATCGTATGTATTAATCAGGAGTTGCGTGCCGCAAATTAATTGCGGGGACATTCATTGCCTGCAACGACCGAAAGATACATATTTATCTAACAATCGCCGGGATTTGTGCTGCAAAATTATGACAGAGACTCTTAAAGGCAAAAGGAAGCTAAAAACATCTTTAATATTCTTAAAAAGTAATTAAATATGGCCAGAACATTAGACAAAGGCCCACAAGCCATTGATTTTTCCCCCAGCAGCGAGAGAGAGCGAGAGGGAGGAAGGACACAGAGGAAGCTCAATTAAAATCGCATAAATATGTGGTAGCTTCTACCCTGTTCCGTTTTGCCCATTAGTGCATGAAAGCAAAGCGCGCGAATCTTAATTAATAACCCAGCAAATATCCTTACAAATGCGAGGACAAATGCGAGAGAGAACATGTGTACCTGCGATACACACACGCATGCCCCTTCAGCCAGCCATTCAACCAGCATGTTTATTTATAAGGACTCCTTTGTCTTGAGCCCTACACTCTCCCTTCCTCCCTGAAGGATCCTGGAACCACTTGGAATTTATTGCTGTGGCAGCGGGACCCGAGCGGAGCAAACAAACTGAAAACAACATAAACTAAACTATCAAACTACAATAGAGACCACAGAGAGACGGAGAGAGAGAGAGGGAGAATGTGTTTTTTTGGGGGAGCACTCTCTCTCTTTTTGAGGGGGTGAACTTTCCCTAAACCAAGGCATCGTTTGCGATTCGCTTTCAGGCAAACTTTCCATATCCATTCGCTTTTCCAAGAATACAATATTAATAACAATAATAATACAGCGAGTAATGAGTTCTTGCGGGCGCATGCGGCGTATACTTTATTTTCCTGTAATTGAATGGGTGCCTCCAGGAGGGTCAAGTCCTGGCATATCATATCCTAAGACACTTACACTTACATAAGTGAGCAAAACACTCTCATTGATTGCTGGAGAGAGAGACTAAGAGTGAGAGTGAGAGTAAGTATGCAAAAATGTTGGCATAAATGAAATTTAAACACTCAACTTGATGAGTTGCTCTGTTAACGCTAAAGGAATTAAAAATAATGACAGTCATCAATTTTGCCAACGCAAAATGGCCAACATTGCTGCCGCAGGAACTCAATGAGTTTATATCCTTGACATGACGCCCTAGAGGGATATTGAGGGACCAGGCAGACGCAGACGACGACGATGGTGATGGGAGTCAGGCAAGAGGGAGGAAGGACGAGCACATGCGAGCACCGCCTGCTATTAATTTCTATAAATTTTTAATGCCTTGGCTATTAGGCTCTGAGCCTTGAGCGCAAAAATATATTTTTCATTTCATTTCCTAGAATAAGAAAATTACAGCCGGAAGAAATTAGTTTGGTAAACAGTCAGGGCCTGCCAGCAGCTCAAGGCGGAGCTTAAAAAGAGATATGCGATGACCAAAGGACCAAAAGATAACTAATTCTTACAACTATGATATGAAGTGGAAGCTCATCCTTGAGCCAGACCCAGACACTTGTTCCTTGTGTTTTTCCACACAAGATACACCCTGTTTTTAAATCCAATTTAAGCCCATGAAATAAATCATGAATTAAATGAAAAACAGAAAAAGAAAAAAACCAATCAATAAGAAGACCATAAATAAGAGAACTTTACCAATTCGAATTTCAAGCAAAGATTTTCAGATTCCGGACTTACCAGAGATCCATTCCATTTCCCAGAACTGCAATAAACCAACGGATAACAACCCTTTTCCAGTCCTCCCCCTGCTGCTCCACCTTCAACCGCTGCCTGGGAAAGCTTTGCGGCGTGAATGGAAAAATATTGTAACCAAAATTGCACACAATGCAACCGCCACCACTTGACATATGAAAATGAAATGCACGAGCCCCGACCGTGGGAAATCGTAAATGGAAATGGATAGCGATTTAAGTGTACAAAGAAACCAAAGAAAGGAAAACTGTATGTCAGCGAGCACGCTAGGGGAAACCGTCGGAGAACATCGGGGGCAACAGTTGGGGAAAAGAGGTAGCCAGCCGTAGAGAGAGAGAGGTAAAGAGGTTTTTTCTCTTTTAATGATGTTTGCTTGTGCGATTTTTCCTCTTTTGTTTTCTGCTGACTTTCGGTTAACTGGGGATTTTGGATCAACATTGTTATCATTTCATTTTCGTTTGGAAGCATTTCTTCCAGCCCAATCCCCATCCCCCTACCCCTTTTCCCTTTCCCAGGGGAGGGCGAAACACGTAGACGGAAAAAGCAGCCTGGAGTTGATTAAATTCTCGGTTACCTGAGATTTAATCCAACAGCAAACCAGAAATGTACTCGTGTTATTTTTTGTGCTGTTTTTGCTCTCTCTACTGTTAAAGCCACCTGGGGGCTCTGGCTCGGGCCATAGCCGCAAAGAACTTCAGTGAAAAAGCTTAAAAGCAATGCTATACCCAAATGAAGTCTTGCCACCAGAGCTGGCCATGGGGCAGAGATAATGTGAAGCGGAGTGCTTACACAGATACACCGACACGGACACCGCCACCGCCACCAACACTGACACTGACACCGACACACACATCCTCTCCCGAGTGGAGAGGAGAGCAGCTAGAGAGCATTAGCTGTCTTTTGCGGTTGGTGCTCGGGAAAACTTTGGCTGCCTGGGCTCTTCGAGAGAGGGTTGGAAGCAAAAAAGTTCTAAAGAGGATGTACTATATAGAGGATGGGATAGAGATAGGACGAAAGAGAGAGATGGGATCCAGTAAAAGCCGTCAGTTATTTGCATAAGTTGTCATAGTTATTAAGCTGTGAGCGTTAAAATTCTTCACCTCACCGCCACCGCCACCCCCGTACTTTTAAGCGCATTAAAAATGGACGCCAGTTATCGTATTTGCAGGAGGAGTACAGGAGCGCACCCCGCTGGCACTGCGAAAGTGTCGTTTTCAATTAACTCGGGAATGGGTTCGGAGTGAGGCACACAGACCATGCACCATGGTGGATGTTGTCCGAGTTAATCGCATTAAAAAGCAGCTGGTTTTCTTGGAATTAAAAGAAAGGTGACCCCGACCACCTTTAAAGGGGAGGGATTCAAGCGACATCTCAACCTTGACAGAGATGAGACACTGAAATTGTGTTTGCCTATCCCTCAATGCCTCAATAAACTGAAAGCAGACTTATTGCACTCGGCGGAGGCGGCGCTTGATCTTCGTTTCGTGGCTTCTGTTTTTCCGGTTTCCCTTTGGCCGTTTTGTGCCGTTTGTGAATATTCGAAGAGAAAACCTTGAGCCCTGCTCTGGCATTCCATTCTGCATCGGGGATCGGGCACAGGGGACGGGACAGACATTAGAAAGCAATCTTTATGGCCTGCTGCCTTCCTGCCGAACACGAAATCCATAAACAGTCCTTCAGCGTGTACGGACGATTGCAACAAGGATGCGGTGCCTGTCTGCATCCTTGTGTGTCGTCTGGCTTTCCGGCATGTCAGCCCTATTGTCTGCCATGCTGCTCTACCTACCTATGTATGTGTGTTGTGTGTGTGTGCGAGGCAGTGCAGGCACTCTCCTATGTCCTGCCTGCCTGGCTCTCACCCACTTTATCTAGCATTGGGTGCCCGTGTTGTCAACAGCAGTTTAGCTCAAGGCCATAACGGCACAGCATTTGCTATAACTGTCACACGTGTGTGTGTGTGTGTGTGTGTGTGTCTGTCTGTGTCAACACATACTTGAGCTTCCATTACACGGCCATGATTGCTTATTTTTCTGTTTTCTCTTTTCACCTTTCCACCTTTCCATTTTTGCTTTTTTTTTCCGCCTTAACCTGTTCCTGCAGGTGTCGCCGTGCCTGTCGGCAGTCGTTAAGTTGCATGAATTTGTCAAAAATAAAAATATAATATGCCACATGGCTGACACAATTGAGAGCGATGAGGCACGCCTCGGGTTTTGAGTTGAAGATATATTTTTTCAAGTTCTTTGGCGGAATTAATAGTTGCAACACTTCGTATGACAATGGTATGACAATTGTGGGTATAAGATTTCAATGAAAATTACGAGAGAATTAAGTAAACCAACGGAGGGGGGTTTCTCTCCGCAGCAACCGCTTCAACCTAACCTAGTCTAAATGCATCATTTTAAGAGCGGGAAATCTGATAAATCTGTATACCCATACCCATCTCTATTTAAAACTAGTACAACTGTATAATAATTTCAATAAGTCCAAATTGCCTCAATCATTGTCAATCCCCCAACAGTTTGACATTCATTGTACAAATTATCGGCCATTTAAATGCACAATTGCACCTGTCGGCGCCCCTTTTGTCATTATCGCCACCGATTGGCAGCACTTAACTAAGATTGGCAGCACTGTCAGAATAGATTGCAACGCAAACGCTCCCTAACGACCGGGATGGGCGGGATTTTACTTCAGAAAATGTTCGCATTATCCATTGGGGGCGTCGTGTCGTCGGGCATCATCGATTCGTCGTGGACCGAATGCCATCCCTTCTAATTGATTTCCGCTTGAATGCCTGATTGCCTGAATTTGCCTCTGTTGCTGTTTATCTTTTGCCAACGTTTCGACACTCTGAATTTTCAGTGTTTGCCCGGTTTTCCCGTTTCTGCAACACCGTACACCGTCTCTCCTGCAGTACACCCACTGACATTACAGACACAGACTTAGTATGCAAAGCACACATTACGGCGCGGCGCGGCGCGGCACGGCACGGCATTGCGGGATTGCGGCATGGCACCCCGCCCATGCAATGCATAGCTAATTCAATTTTGCAATTGTTGTCAGCACACTGTCAGCGCTTTGCATTTGAATAACATGCGGAATTTATTTCAATTTGCAAAAGGCAGCCGCAAACTTGATGCCACAAAGTACGCTTCCTCAGCAGCGAAGTTCGCTTCGCATGGATAGAAAGTTGACCATCAAAGTCAGCCAGGAAGACGAGGAAGGCGAAGTGCCCAAGAGAGAGGGAGAGTGAGGGCGAGAGAGAGAAAGCTCAAGTTGCGAGAAGTCGTTGAGTGGTTGTGGTGCCTCAACGATGGTGGACGTAGTGCGTACTTATCCAAGTTGGGAATCAAAGTGAGAGCAGGTGGGAGGGGCCGGTGTCGCCCGACTGAAGTGTCGGTGTAAGAGCTTAGTCAGCTCTCTCTCCCTCTCTGTGCTCTGGAAAAGTAGAGCTAATAATAAGCCCCATTTGCTGAAGGTACAAACTGAAAGGGATTTCCCAATGTGTCTGCGAGTGGCGGGAGTTCATCAGTCAAACTCTTTTTAGTAGGAAGTTCACTTGTTTCCAAGTAGACCATGATTTTCTTGTGGCTTAGTCTGGATAGTTTCCGATTAGTAATTGTTGAAATCCCTTTAAAGTGAACTGTCACTAAAAGTGTTGGTGAAACCATTCAACCGTATATCTTTATGTCATTTAACATTCCGAGTCATCTGCTCCTGCCGCTATATTCAATTTTCCCAGTCATTAAACAATTTGAGATTTGAATCCCTGTTTAAATTTTGAATACTCTCCGCTAATCCAAAGGACCTACACACACGCACAATATTTGTTTTGAAAATTAATTATGCTTAATTATATTTGGGCTTAAAACATATGAGTTTTCATTTTTTGCTTTCTCTGTCCCACTTTTGCTTTCGTTTCAGTTCGGTTCGGTTTGGTTGCGTCGTTTTCTGGCTTTATGCATAAAGTATAACAAAAGAAATTACCTCATCATCGTAATTATCCTGCTCAGGCATGACTCGCGCTGTTTGTTGGCTTAAAGCGATGAATTTTACGGAAATCCGAGAGGGCGTTCCAGCTGGGTTTGCGTCGTTATCGGGGGTGGGTGGTGGCCCGGGTACGTCTGACAAATTAAAGCAGCCTCCGGTTGTTGTCTTTGTCGGAGATGTCGTTCTCGTCGCCGTCGCCTCCTTCTCTCTGACTTTGTTTCTCGTTTACTTTATGCTTTTTGGATTGCTAATCGAATCGATCAATTTCCTTGGCAATAATTCAGCCAGCCAGCCAGCTATCTGTTAATTTGTCTTATTTTCAGAATTTATTGGCGCATCAGCATCAGCTCGCCGAGGAGGCTGCTGGCATCTTATTCAGTTTATTCAGTTTGGGGGAATACCAGAAGTCACTTGCTAGGGTCTGCCGCTCTCGGTTCATGCTTTCCGCGAAAAATACTTTCAAGCTTGTCCTTGACTTTTGCCAGCTGTCCTTCGGACCATCTGCTTCCCCTTTTTGTTGCTGTTGCTGCCGGGTAATTATGACTGACTGTCGGTTGGTGTTGTTGCCGCCGCTGTTTGACTTAGGAACTTGTCGTTTCGGGGGTCCTTGTAATGCGCTTTTGCCGTTGGGTTTCCCTACCCCGCCTTCTGGGTCCTCAGTCCTTCTAATGAGCATACATTTTCAATTTCCCTGCTGCAGTCGACTGCTGTTGTTTTTGAGGCGCTGTTGTTGCTGTTGTTGTTGTTGTTGTTGTCTCTGTTGTTGGGGAGAAGTCCTTCGCTCTGACACTAATGATGCAGCATACTTTTAGGCCAAGCGCTAAATTGGAATAAAGTGTTGTGTTGTGTCCGAGGGAGAAGAAAGAAGAAAAAACACACGCAATATTTTAGATAAATGCAGTTCTTGCTTAAACATTTTTTTGGCATGGTTGTTGTTGTGGTTGTTGGTGTAAATCTTGTTGTGGTTGTTGTTGGTGTAACTTTTCTCTTGTTGTTGTTAGTGCCAATTGTTCTTTGTGCGTGTTTTAGTGATTGTTTCTTGTTTTCGTTACTCTTTTGGTTAGTGTAGTGTAACTTTTCTTTTGTTGGTGTAGTTATTGGTGGTGTTTTGTGTTTTGGTGTTGCTTTTCGCTTGTTGTTAGTGCCAATTTGGTGTGCTCTTGGTTGTGCTTTTAGCCTTGTAAGTGCTCTCATGCTTGTGCTGTGTATGTGTATGCTCTGTTTGTGTGTGTGTGTTAGTTGGCTTATAAGCATGTGTGTTGGTGCTTTTATAACATGACACATGCTGCATACTTTTGGGTTGCTTAGGAAATGCATATGTGTGTCACTGGCACACTGTTTTGTATGTAGGTTAAGTAGTCTGGGTGCTTAAATATATTTGCATAAAACAAGGCAACATTCAAAAGTTTCTAATTACGTGTACTGCAAGGGGTAACATGGCTTTGACTTTGTTTTTTGTGCGGCTTTTGTTGGTGTAATTGTTGTGTGTGTAAGAGGGGGGGCTGTGGGGTGGTGGTAAAACCTTTAAAAACTAATCTGTTTATTATGCAAAATGTTGATGCATGCAGCGGAGGAAAAGAAAGGGGAGAAGGGGGCTGACTCTACAGACACTTTAAACATGACTGTGTTTTCTTATGCAAATTTTAACACTTGCTCAAGTGAGGCCAGGGGGGGGAGTCAAGTAGAGTCGAGTGTTAATAGCATTACATTTTCAATTTAAGTTATGGCAAGTTTTTTCTTCGCTCCTGCTTCTTCTTTTTCTAAGCAGCTTATTATGCAAAATGCATGCCACACACACACACATGAGCAGAGTAGACACAGTAGACGACGGATAAGGGGGATAATATTTACAGAGGCTTACAGTCTGGTTTATGGGTTGAGAGGTTAAGGCAGAGGAGAGAGTTTTGATTGATAGTTTTTATAGCCTTTCCTTAAACAAATGCCCAAAACTAAAGAGAATCAGAGTCATGTTATCCCGCCCTCCCTACATAATCCCCCATTTCTGTCTGCCATATCTACGAGTATAATTACAGCAAGCTTTAGCTTTCATATTGCACTGAGAGGAAGACAAATGACACCGAAATTGCTTCACAATCCACTTTCCTGTGCTTCCTTCCCCCCCAAAAAAAGAAAAGAAAAACAGAACAGAAAACTTGTCCCCTAAGCGAAGCTTTGGCTTAAATAGCCAATGACACACACACACAAAGACAGACAGAGACAGATTTAGAGAGGAAGGGAGAGAAGTGGGAAAAGAGAATAGAGTCTGGTCTGTGTGTTTATCTGTTAGCCATTCGCCTTAGTCATCTTTAGGGAGCATTCACTGTGTGTGTGTGTGTACGGTCTTTAGAACGCATTACAATGCACAAACTTTTAGCCATTGTCGGTGGCTCTTGGCCCTTGGCTCTTGGCTTTCAACCGCCCCGAAAAATGTCAGAACAACTATAAATTAAATTAAAATAAAATAAAAGAAAGTATGAAAGAGTATGTACTCTATATATAAGGAAAGGAAAACAATTCCCATACAAAATATCACTCCTGGGAACAATGGAAAATGTTTGATATACCCGAAGCAGCCGGAACATAAATTTCATTAATTTTTACGTGGCCGAAAAAATTGTTTGGGTTCCTTGTGTTCCTGAGCAGCCAAGCGTCCAGGCTTTTATTGTTTTCATAAAAATGATTTTCCATTTTTCCATGGAACCCCCCTCCCCCCACCCACCCCATGCAGCATTCAACACAAAATTCCATGCAGCAGCAGCAGCAAAATAAAGCAAAACTCATTGCATATTTGGGGGGCATACGGAAACAGTATGGAGTATCTGCTGCTGCTGACCGAACAGAGGAGACAAAAGAGGGGCAGGCAGCCATAAAAAGCTTCGGAGAAACAACTGTGCAACTGCAACAGAAACCCTATGTTCTGCTGATGGAAAAATTGTGTACATATTTTTTGTTTTTGGTTTTTTGTGGGTTACAAGCTGCCAACATTACCATGAACTAAAGTGTGATCTAAGCCATTAAGTGGGCTCCAAAGCTTAAACCCAACTTGCGTCATAAAGCCATAAGAGCCGCACTGTGGTTGGGGCTGCCACAAGTGCCACAATGCTGCCATAAACCGAACGCTGAGCAATGAGCCGCAACATGAATATGATGTTAGGAATATATATAGTAATACCATAAAAAACCCCTATAGCTGTATAGCTGAGGCTCTCTATAGATGAAAAATATTCAATAAATTTAACCTTTAATTGTGCCCCACAACTAACAGCCGCTTGGCCTGGGAAAACTTTCCCAAGCGTCGAGGAAAACCTTCATTTAAATGTTATTTATGATGCAGCCATTTATAAGCTCAACATTCTCACATTTCCACACAGATTTTTCTGCTCTCTCTTGGCAAAATAAAAAGTTATTCTTATTCCTGTTCGTTTTTTGTGCTCTTCCTGCACGAACCGAAGGACTCTTGTATTTTGTTATCAACATGTTGACATTCATTCGTGGGTTGATGCTGCTGCTGCTCTCCTCTGACATTTATTGTTTCTATCTCGCTCGCTGCCGTTGCCGCTGCCGTTGCCGTTGCCGCTGACTTCCGGCCCGAATGCCGGAATGCAGCCGTGCGTAAGTCGCTTCCGGTTGAGAGCCGAGTGCCGAGTGGCTGCCTGACTGCTGCTTCATAAAGTGCTACGCAAACGGGCATCGCATCGCGTCGTATCGCACACTCGTATATCATTGTCATATGTGTGTGTGTGTGTGTCTGTGTCTATTTTCATATCGTTTTCATGGCATTTTTCAGAGAATTTTTAAATTTATTGCTTCAATGAAGCGGCAGACAGACACCCAAATCTACAACCATAAAGTATATGAATTGTTTGATTATATTAGAAGAAAACCTCTTTTTTTTTTTGGGTTTAGGGAAAATCAATTGCAACCAAACAGCGGAGATACGCTTCTCTCTCTCTCTCCCTCTCGCAGTGTTGAACGTGTTGCACCCAAGCAATTTGTGAGGACACTTTTGTGGCTTTTGACATTGCCGCCAGAGTCGATGGTGGTGCTGGTGCTGCTGCTTCAGCTGCTCCTGCTGGTACGTGCCACTTATATGGCATGGACCCTGGCAGTCAAGACCCATGCTGCACGTAAGCCGTAAACGTTTTTAGTGGATTTGTGTGGCGTGGCTGGTGTGGCAGTGTGGCGGTGGATGGGCTGTACGACAGTCATAATGTTTCATTAGTGGCCTGGTACGCCCGCTCCTTGACAGCGAATCGTTTGACGTTGTTGGCTTCCCTGAAGGATGCAGGAGGGATGGGACAACGATAGGAACTGCAATCAACTTGAAAGTTGGTCAAAGACTTTTGCGGTAATCATCTGGCCCACAAAGGGTTCTATTGCCGGTGATTGAAGGCATTTCAATCAATAAATTGATGAAAATTTCTGTTTGAAAGTCTAGTTCTGGAGGGAAAACCAATCGGTTAGTGTATACCACTCTTCGTTGTATTCAAGTCCTTTTTCTTTTTTGTTTATCAACACTTTTACAGCAATACTACGTTCTTCACCAACGACACTTCAACAACGAAATATTGCGTAGCATAAAATTAGGCGGGCATCATTAAAAGAGGCAAAGGAAGTGGCTCGGGCACTGCCACTAGCAGTGGAAACTCTTGCCTCCGTTGGCATACCCAATGCGACAACAGCCTCCTACCTCTCTCTCTCTCCCTCCTCATGTGGCACGATGGCGACGACGGTGGTTGCACATTAGTTTTAATGCATGTTTCATGCGCCATTAGGCTTAATTAGTGGCATTCCACCACCCACCCAGCACCCATGCCACCCAGAGTCCCCTCTCCTCCTCCCAGACTCCATTCCCATATAAATGGGGTTTCACTGTAGCCCCGTGGTAGAGGTCAATGGGGTTGGGTGTTCTTTTGGTGGCAGGGTGTCGATGGTGGCGTTGGTGCAGTCAAGCTTTAACTGCCTGTCGTTTGGCCTGGCCTGCAATTCTGTTATTGTTGCTGTATGTTCGTTGCATGCAACACTTTTAATACAGCAGCCACACACTCACGTAGAGGCATTCACGTACAGAGGAAAAATTAAGATTTAATTAAGGAAAATAATAAATGCTTGTGGCTTGAAGCGACGCAGAGCAGAGACCCGACCCGACTCGGCTTAAAGCAGAGCCAAATAAATTGTCTCTTATGGCAGGACATGAAAAAGACTGCGCGCCGCCCTGAGCCTTTGGTAAGCCCTGAAGGCAGCTTCCAGTTTCATTGCCAGGGCCAGGGCCAGGCCCAGGCCATTCATTCCCTCTCCCTCTTTCATTTCCTCTCCCATTTCCCCCGAAAATGGCGAGCAACAATGCCCCAACCGAATGCCAAAATAAAGTAGTTCTCGCAGCAGTAGATGTCCGCCCATTCGGATGCCCACCGGCATTCCGGCATTCGGATTGTCCTTCAGATTGAAGTGTCTTTCTCTGCTGCTTCTACTGCTGCTGGGTGTCAGAGATGAACTTTTGGACACTCGTACGAGTGGCAGATACTTGCCACAACCAAGCTAAAGAAAGTTTTTGGCAAGGACTCCATTATGTCTCAGTTTTCGAGGAAGGAGAAATGCAAGAGTTGAAGCCTGAAGTATAACGCTTTCTCTCTCAGTCAATTAAGCCTTTAATATGGAATCCATCTACCTACTAAATCTCTTCATAACTGACATTTACCCCCCACCCCAGTCGATTTTCCACACAAACAACCCTCTCTCTCCGGAACCTTATTTACTACGATGTATTCCAGCTGATTTGGCGGCTCATCTCTGGTTGATTCGAGATACTTCCGCCGAATGGCGCCAACACTTTATGGCCAACAGCAGACTTCAAGCCCAAGACGCGTCGGCTTACGGCCCCGCCATAAACAGAAGAGGCAGGTCCACGGCCAAGAAGCAGTGGCAGGGCCAGCGGGGAGTCACGGCTGAGAGGCGGAGGAGGCATGGCCAGTGAGGCAAACAAAATGTTCGACATGTTTTTGCTTCGGCCCAGACAGCAGCAATATACACAGAATACAGAACGATGAGAGGCAGTAAAAAGATGGCCAAAAGACAACTGAAAGTGGCATTCCCATTCCCAGTGCCCCCCGCTTGAAACAAGTCTAGTTAACTCGGCCAGAAGCGACGGCAGTTTGTCCAATTGTAAAGCGAGGCATAAAAGCCAAATTAGAACGAAAGTCAGCCAATGTAAATAAACAAACAAACAGGAAAGCAAAAGCAGGCATCTGGGCCAGGCCGAAGCATTGAATACCCTCAAAGTCTTCCTGTATGTATAGTTTGTAGGCACACAGAGGCTTCCCCAAGTCCGGGAATACCCTCTTTGGTAGGGTATGTCTGAGAGAAGACAACAAATGACTAGAACCCAGAGACATGTCCCTGTCATTCGCTTCGTTTTTCGATTTGTCTCCCTCTCTGTGTGTGTGTTTTTTTTCTCTCTTCTTGGGGTAATTTCAGTGCAAATTTATGGCCCACATTTCCAGAGAACATTTTTCACCTTGTAAAAGTCCAAGCGCGTTCATATTATTAAAACAAACAGCCGTGCGCCTGCCTGCCTGTACATGAAAATATCTTTTACAATAATAAACAGCGAACCCCGAAAATGTTTTAGCCCTGAGACAATGAAAAGACAATGCCTGGCAGGAGAAAAGTGCATTCCCAACCATAAACAGAACCGCAAAATGTGCGATTTCTGATAAAGATCAAAGTAAATGAGAGAGTAAAAGCCAGAGACCATCCCCTGACCATCCAGAGATAAACAAAGTCTAGGGTCAAGTGCTGATGACCCATTCCGTAAACCTAGGGATTTCCCGGATTCCCACTGTATTTATACGTATTTATTTGATGGATTTACAACTAAATAAAGTCTTATTTTCTTAGTAATGACATTGGAAAACCAGATGCTAGACATCTCCCAGGAATACGTTTTTCTATTGGAATAATTTACTTGATTTTTAATTAAATTTCTGGCTCTCTATCAGCTCTTTAATTCAATGAAATTTCAACCTTTTATAAATATTTAATCTGCATATATTCCCCTGCTGTCAGCAGATTTTGCAGCCTCAAATTAATTATTCCACCTACGAAAAACTTGCCACTTGCCATGCCCACCCTCCGGCATGGAGGGGCGGTAGCAGAGGCAGTGGCGAACACGACCACACATTATAGATCTACCCATCAGCCTCCCCCCACCCGAACCCACTGGAGGAATCTCCCTACCCTGAATTACTATAAATAACAAGAGAATGTTTTGCTTATTGTGGCACAAAGCTTTTAATGTACAACTCGGCGTATACACAATGTTTTACATTAAGCCAACAAACAAAGCCCACCAGGAAGAGAGCGAGGAAGGGAGTGGGGGATGCTCGGGTCTCTAGGTCTCTACCACATGATGATGGAAATGGTTTTGGCATCAATTTCTGAGGTCAGCAGCGCCCCCGGAATTTGACAGACAGTTTTGACAGACAGATCAGTGGCAGTGGCATTGGCAGAGGTAGAGCCAGAGCAGAGCCCGAGATGCCACCGCCGTCGTAGAGTAGTCGTAGATGAGCTTTGATGTGGCGGCTCCCTCAATTTAATTCCCATAAAATTGAAAATGGAAATCTTCTGCCCAGGGTAATGGTTTGTGTGTGGTTTAACCGCGTTAAAAATCTTCCAATTAAATAACATTATTTATTTAAACACACACATACAGAGAGTGTGCGAGGGGCATTAATTAAAACACGCCAGCAAATTATTTATGGCATAATTGAAAAATGCTTTAACAATGGCATAAAATCAACAAGAAATTAAGATAAATAGGAGATTAAAACGAAGGTGGAAATACCCTGGGAGATAGAGAGATATATAGATACTCATTCTATAGTGGAACTATATTTTGAGAAGGAGTATTTCAAGAGATTTAGTTGGATTGCATGACTATTTTACTGGAATATCTATGGAAGAAATGGATGATGGATATGGATAAATGGATGATGAATTTAAAAGAATGAATAAATTCAGAATAATTAGAGAAGAATCTGAAAAAATATTATGCCTATTATTAATGAAATCAAATGTATTTCCAATAATTCAGAAGTAATGCTTTTCCATGGAAGATCTCTAAGATATATCCTAGCCAAAGTTTTCTCTGTAAATCCATCTAATTTTCCAACTGTTTTAGCGACTTCTTCTAAGCATAAGCTGTCTGATTTCTGACAGCTACCCCACATATGTACATATATTACCCCCTGAAAGGTAAACAACAACATTTATTAAAGCCCCAAATGGTTTTCCATTTCGAGCACATCAATTAGATAATATATTAACCGAAAAAGTACAGCCCCAACACAATAGATATATCCATAAGATGTAAATGTGTGTGTGTATATGCCAATATTGAATTGAAAATACACCATTAGCTGGCAATTCTCGAGTACATTTTCGATTGAAACGAAGATCGCACGCTGATTGATGTTTATGGGGCATCATTTGTTCTCCAACGAATAGAAAGAGAGGGGGAAAGTCTGCTCTGTGTGTGTGTTTGTGTGTGGCAAGGTGAGGCAATGTCTGATTGAGTAATAGTTGCATTTTGTACTCGTAAATGTCTCAAGTTCAAGGTATATTGCTAGATATATATACAGTAGGTGGCTATTGAGAATGCTTGATTTTTCCCTTGGTTAAATTTTGGACTGAAAAGAGCCACGAAATTATGAAAATATCTCAAAATTATTGAGGGAATTAATTTTCCCATAAAATCCCATATCTGCTTTTGTTTAGAGTGCCGCTGCAGCTCCATTGAATGGCCCCAAAATGATCTCATTATTGTATATTGATTGCATTTTCGCCTCAACCGAAGACCACCTGCAGGTTTCCCCCCGGAGACCGAACGACCAACCAAGCGACCAACCGACCATCTGCCAATAATTTCATATCTATTCCAAACCCAATTATTGCATATTTTCTCTCTACCCAAAAGCTGAAGCTTGCCAGCTGCAGTTTTCCTTTGTGGAAGGAATATACTCGTACTCGCACCCATAAATATATATTTAGGGGGAAAATTCCATTTAGACGACTTAATAAGCCCGAGCCGAACACAAAAACTCATTACGTTCCCAATAATTCGATGAAAATTGATAGACTCTATGAGGTGGAGGTGGGGGGTCTCTGAGGTGGGGTTGAAAACGATTTTCAATTGCAGCACTTTACAAATGGAATGCGGCAAATGTAGAAAAGGAAAGAGAAACTTTTGCCAATGTCCTTGCCACATGCAACCAGGCAAGCGACCAGCGCAAAAGCGGCTATGGGGGAGGGGGTGGTGGCATGGTTTAAAATGTGGAACCGCAATCGAGCCACTGCATTGCTGCGATTCTTGGGATTCCTCCTATTGCCCTATTGCCATGCCCTCCATTTAATCATCATAATTTTCCATTCCATTTTCCATGGCTATTGCTATTGCTGTTGCTTTTGCAATTGATTGATAATCGTTCGTTTTTTGTTCCCCTCAGCAATTGCTTTTGTTGCTGCTGTTGTTCGTGTCTTATGAATTATTCATGGAATTTATTTCGAATTGGCCGCTTAAAATGACCGGAAAATTGCATTATATACATTCCAAGCGGGCTGCGGGTGGTGGTGTGGGTGTGTGGGTGCCTTTTCCACTCGAACATGTCACTTGTGCATTAAGGTCATCCCTGGCCATGTCATTGATGTCCGGCAGTGTCTCTCATACTCTCTCTGTATCCTTACCCCCATGGTCGCCATATAACTATCACTGGCACTGGCACTGGTGTCCTGTCCTGTCCTGTCTTGCCCCGCGGCAACAAAAGCATCAAATATACATGCCACAGTGCCATGACTCTGGCTCTCCGGCTCTGGCTTGTGCATACGGGACATGCGGCACAGAAAAGTGTCACGAAAACTGTTAAAAAGCGCTTCAGCAACTTTCACAATCAACAAACATGACAAAAACTGGATGGTGTCCCCCCTCCTCTCCACCCCCAAAGGGAAAGGGAGAGAGAGAAACAGAAGCAAAAACTAGTGTCAAATACAAATACAAAAGGATGAAATGGCAGAAACTTGCTGCATAAGTTGCACACAGAGGGGAATGGCAGCCAAGGGGTGGAAAGGGTTGATGGAAAGCCTGATGGTCAGGGTGGTCAAAGGGGCTGGATGGCTGGAGGCTATGACGGGGAGATGGTAATGGCGTGACCAGTTAGTAAGCACAAAATGTTGTCAGGCTAAAGGAATAAACAATGACCAAAAATGCGAGCACGAGCCAGAGACGAAGCTTATATGCACTTTTCTTTTGGGCTCAAAATATGGGAAAAACAAGGAAAAGAAACTGCAGTAGTAGATATAAATCTATAAATAGTATCTATAAAATATCAATATATCCATTAAATGGTAAATAATTTTGTAGAATTTTGGGAGAATAATATCTCAAGCAGTAAATACTAGGTATATTTTTCTTTGTAATTATTTTCTGAGATGCTTTACAGCAACCAGTCGTATACGTAATATTTGTTTCGCCATATTTCCTGTAATTTCTTTGGATTTTTTTTTGGTATTTAATTACTTATTTATTTACTATTTTTCCTAGTGCGATAAGAAATAAAATTATTATAAATTAAGGCACTAAATTAATCGTTTTTTTAATGCCTTTTCATTAAATGAATACATTTTGTTTTTTTTTCAATATTTCATATAAATTTATCTATTTACTTTATAATGACTATCATCTGATTATGTATATGCTTAATAATTTATGTGACTCTGTTTTTTTGGGATTAATAAAATCTCACATTTTTTATGAGTATATTTTTATTGCTTAGTTTTGCATTGAAAAAATGTTTGATTGGATTATGGATGTGATTTATGTGTGGTATATTTAATAGTTTACGACTTTTGTACTTGTATGGCTTATGGTTTTTAGTTTCATATATTATACATATCGATTAATGATTTCTCATGGCCTAATGAATGTTTAATGCAAAAAGCATGCATTCTATAGATACTTTTACTCTTCCTCTTGCTGCCAAGTCATAAAAATCGCTCATCCTCCGAAATGATTCCCCATATTCCCATCCTTGCACTTTCCTTCTTCTGCATTCACATTCCATTGGAAAGCATTCAGATTCAATCAGTTTTCCCCAGCTAAGAATCACTCAATAAACGCTTTATGGTGCCCATCTGAATAATCAGCTACTATATCAGATATCTGTGTGCGGGTGGCGGGGCGGGGGGACTATAACGGACTATAATGCCCATTTCGAAGAGTATGAAAGAGAGATGAAATGGCTGTTGAAATGGAATTTTCAGTGCATGGACATCAGAGAGACGTTGGAGGTGACAGAATGCAACGGCAAGGGGCATGGGGCATGGGCACATGTGGCGCATACGTTGAGGCGCAAATGACAATGAAAAGTGCTTTGGGCACGTGTAAGTGTGTGTGCCTCTCCCTCGCTCTCTATTTCTCTTTCACTCTCTGTGTTTCAGTGTGTCTGTGTGTGTGTGTGTGTGTGTGTGTGTAATGTGAGTCTTGCGTGAGCTAAACGCAAATAATGAAAGTAGAGGGGGATGATGATGGAAGGGTGGCAGCTGCAGCAGTCAACAAGCGAGCGCCAAGTGAAAGTGGAAAGTGCACTCGACAAGTGCATCAGTGTGGGTGTTAGAGCTACATCTCTGCGTGTGTGTGTGTGTGTGTGAGGCTGCAGAAGTTTTTTGCGAGCGTGTGAGAGGTGGGGTGTTGCATCCATGTGTTGGAGCGATGGCTGCTGTTGCTGCTACTGGAAAAATCCTTTTGCGGCACTACTTATTCCGCATACTTTTAGGCGAGAGCCGGCGCTCAAGATAAATAGCTGTGGGTTCCGTTACCGTCTCCCCCTCCCCCCTCCGAACAGCACTCTCACCTTTCCTTTACGCCAAAAAAGTGCTCAAGTATTTTTCAGCGGCAAACAAAAAAAAAAAAGATGAGCAAAACTTTTGGCGAAACTCGAAACTCGCTCTGGTCATAATTATGTTAATTAAGTTGAAGGGAAAACAAAAAAACAGAAGTTTTCACTGGGGGGATCCTGTTTCCTCCTGTATGAACATATGCCACGAACGGGGGCACAAATTTACGCTGCTCAAATGAAGCAAACGATTTAAATTTGAATTTAAATAGCCTTCACGCGAATGGGGGTTTTCTTTTGGGGTTTTCCCTCTCAAATCGCCTTTCTTTTGGCTTCGCCGCTCACCTTTTGGCGAGGGATTCCTCGAACTCACACACACACACACATGAAGCCCAAGAAAGGTGGGAGTGGAGGTGTGGCACGTACTCGAGCCCACTTTTTATTTGCATATCATTTAGCGTTCCTAAAGGCTGAGGTATGTGTGCCCGGGAAAACCAAAGAATTGAGAAAAAAAGGGCCTAAGACAAACTACCTGAATGCATGAGCGTACACTAGGAGAAAAAAGAGGCGCTGAATTTGTGATATATTCAAATTAATTTTAATATTTATGCCATTAAATTGCAGCATATATTGGAAATATGCAAATTTAAGTGTTTTGATATGCAAATATTTGTTTTAAATATATTTCATATTTAAATTAAACATAGTAATATTTCGACTAAATTTATTTCAAAAAAATAAAGATATATTTTATAATTTAATTATTTTTTAAGTGCTTTTTATTTAAATTAAATATTATACTAAATATTTTAAACACTATTTATTGGCATTTTTTATTATTATTTAAAATAGTTATTATTTAAAATATTAATTGTTATTTAAATCATTTTCTATTAATTTTTAAATTATTTATTATTTTTTATTAATTTTTTAAATTATTTTTTATATATGAATTTGTATTTAAATTATTTTTCATTAACTTTTATTTGTATTAAATTATTTGTATTATTACAGTTTAAATTAAATTTTAAATTAAATTTTTATTTAAATTATTTTTTATTAATTTTTTAATTATTTATTAATTTTTTAATTATTTATTAGGTTTTTAAATATTAATTTAAATATTTTATTTATTTAAAGATCAAAGTGAATTATACAAAATTACGTTTTATTCATATTTTAAGTTCGAATATTTAATATAATTTAATTTTATTTCTCTTTACTCTGCCTCTTTTCTTTCAGTGTACAGTCAGAGAAAAATATCGTTTGCCCGTTTGCCATATACACTTTGAGAAAAAAAATGCTGAAGCTGCCGATCCATCGTTCTAATGAAAACTTTGGGAGTATCTTTCAAAGAAAGTTGTTGGAGCCAGAACATATAAGGCTTTAGGGGTGAGTTTTTCTCTGTCTTCTCTAAAAAAAACATCATATACGCTCCTGCCAAAGGTTAGACCTACAAAGGTAACAGGACAAGAGGCTGGGGAGGTAGGGGAGAGAGGTAAAGCAGCTTCAGTCAGCAATTTGCTTTAATATTAAATGTCTAACGAACCGTAAGAAATATGAACGTGTTATATAGTTTGATGTGAACGCATTTCGGCCCCGAATCATTCGGGGATGCAGTGGTGGGGGTTACAAAATGGCAACAGCAATGGGAATGGGGGGGTTGTGGTGGGGGGACAGGACAGGCCTGCTGTGGCCTGGCCAAGTGCTCCACAAGGTTGAATGGACATGGCATTGAGCAGAAACCAAGTGGTTCTGGTCTGGCTGTTTGTATGGGTGGCTTCAAATCTTGTCTGCAAATAAACTTTCCTCAAACTTTGATTAAGTTTTGCTCTCCCAAGAAGGCACAGAGAGAGAGAGAGACTCCCTTTTCTCTGTCTCTCTCCTTTAGTGAAACTTTTGAGAATCATTTGCCTAGAAGAATATGTTTGTCCGGGAAACCTAATGATTTTCACAGTTTAATTGCTCACTCTCCAAAAGTTTTTGAGTGAATTAGGAGGGCATTTTCTTTGGGAGTTTTGAACAGAGATGTTTTATGTTTTATGCTTTCTGTGGAGAAGTTTTGGCAAGCATTTCCCTCATCAATCATCTATGGAACTGAGAGAAAGTTTTTGGGGGAAATTCTCCTCGGAATAGTGCAGAGAATCTTTTAACAATTAGCTTTGTTTGCCAATGAATTGAGAAATTTCTGCCAAACAATATAATCAATTTTTGATTATATATACATACCTCCCTGATTCTATCTTTTCACAACTTTCGTGGCAAACCTTGTTGCCAGTTACCGTCTCAAGCTTAAAATTGTTGCGTCTTCTGATGCTCTGGCGCTGAGAGCAGCTCGGATAATGTGTCGGATGGTTGTGTTGCCCCATGGGTATTGCCACACACACATACATGCAGAAGAATGTATCTGTGCCAGAGTGTATCCGTGAGGTGTGTCTGCCTCTCTGTATCTCTGTCTGTATGCAAGGTGAAGCGGCAGCAGCAGCGCCTCAGCCGAGGAGGCATAGCATTCAAATTTAAATACAAATGTTGCACGTGCCCTCGTAGGTGTGGCAGATATATCTCTGGCTATAACTTTGCACAGGTATATGTGTACGTATGTCTGTGTGTGTTGGAGAGTGCGCTCATTTGGGTGATTGCGCTGCTAAGGTTTAATAAAGCAACACCAAGACGACGACGACGTCGACGAGGACAATTACGTGGAATTGCGTGAAGAAATGGCTGCCATTCCGGGAGTAGGTACCTCTTGGTACGCTGGTTACGGTTACGGTTGGTACGGGTACGGGTACGGGTATAATAAAGCAACTTGCTGGCATAATTGGCAGCCGCAGCCACAGCCACAGCCACAGCCGCCCCCAAAACAGTGCCCCTGCGTGGCACAGAACTTCAAATTGAAATGAAATGAAGTGTGAAGCGGCAAGCAGGCAAGCATTTTTTTGCCTCTCCTACAAAATTATTCATCTGCGAAGAGTGTGAATATTCGGCAGGATCTTCCAGGATGTACATATATATAATTTTTTTTGTGTTTTTTTCTTCATTTTCGTTTGTTTAGCTTAATTAAAAGGCCCAAATGCAAACACTAAAGCGGGCGCGTGGAGCCTTAGCACACAAAAAAGAAGGAAAAATATAATTTATATATAGGGAAAGATATTTATTTTTGGCCAGAGTCAGCTGCCAGTTTTCCCCTCGGAGTTGGCCACGTGATAGGTCAAGATTGCACGTAGCAATGGTAGCTGAAAGTTGTCTAAATATTTCATGAGCTTCGAATAGAAACAGCGTATAATTCCAAGATGCAATAAAACCCAACTAAATCTTTGGAAACCGTTGCTAAAACCGTTTGGAAAACGTTTAGCTGAACTCCTAGCGGCCTTTAAAGATAGTTACTCATTTTTCAGCGTCTCCTTTTCACGATCACGACTTGAAGGCATCTCTAATCTGCCACCTGCTGCTGCATCTGCCGCTGCCTGCCTCCCGTTGACAGTTGGCTGTTGTGGAACCACTGGCCCCCCTTTTGCTGTTTGTTGGCCAGCAGTTTGTACAGCAAAAAGCAATTTGGTCTGCCAGCAAGCGGGCCGACTGCCTCGCCGCCTTTGACAGCAGTCTTTTGTGTTGTAGTGACTGTTGCTGCCGCTGCCGCTGCTGCTGTATTGCGGTGTTGACACCCCGCTGGCTTTGGCACTTCAATTTTATAGCGACAGCCGCGTGGCATCAACAGCAGGAGCCGCACCAAACCAAACAGAGCACAAAAAAAGGCACCATCGCACCTGCCTAATGGTCCAAGCCGGACATTGCCGGGCGGCCATAACTTTAATATGCTTACGCAGAGAGAGACAGAGAGGGGAAAAGTGAGGCAGAGAGGAGAAAAAACCAATGTAGATTCCACTTTTTTTAGTACATAATCTAGGCTATTAAAATTCAGTGCTGCGGTTGGACAGTGCGTATACGTAATGCGGCATGATTGCCTTCCCCCTCCGTCGCCTCTACTCGCAAATTGGTTATTCAAATTGGGTCCAGTAATTGCTGAGATTTGTGAGTGAAGGAAGGTTTTTTATGGTTTGATTTTTGAGAGGGAAAGGGGCAACCGCACACCACACACACACAGAGATTCATTCATCATCAAGCAGCTGCAGCTGTCCTAGACACAAACATTTTCCTAATGATTGTGTGCGTGAGAACTAAGCTCCTTAATCAGACCTGCGGGGCAAAAGCTTCACACCCTCGCACGATCCACAGCCAGCCAGCCATCCAGCCATCCATCCAGCTATCCATCCATCCACAGAAACCATAATATTTTCTGTGGGTGATGCCTGTGTCCTTGGCGAAAAGTTGCTTGCCCCAGCATAGTTTTCCTTGGCCCCTCCTGTACACTTTGCTTACCTCCTTCTCACTTACTTTAATTAAAACGCCGAACAAACACAAAGGAGCCCCCAGTTTGCTTCGAGTGGATGGATGGCGCTGGAGTAGGAGTGGAAGTGGCGCTTCCTCCGTCAGAGAATGTCATGGTAGGAATGTCAAGCCTATGGGCCATCAATCAAAATGCCTAAATAAAATGTTTGTTCTCTCTCTACAAGAAGACTTTGGTTGGGGATAATAATGTGCATTGACTGGAGAGGAGGACGAGGAGGGCAGCTCCATGGAGCATGAAGCATGGAGCATGAAGCATGGAGTGGGGTGAAGCTCCATCGAGTATGCAAAAGTATTTGAATCCAAATGTTTGCAGCTGTCGAAAATGAAGAGACCATAAAATGTTGCTGCCGCAACCACCCCGCCCCTCCGCCCCACCCGGAACAAGGCGAATGAAATTTATTGCCTCTGTTGTGATAAACGTGACGCGCTATGGTCTAAAGGCCACGCCCCCCCACTGGAGGGAGTAGAGCAAAAGAAGGACACTTTCCAAGTGCCTGTTACATTTGATTTGTGTCTCTGTGTGTGTATGTGGCAGGATGTGTCTCTTCCAAAAGGAATCTTTGCAATGCGACTGCCTCGACAACAGGTTAATGTTTCACCCCCAAAGAGAGGGCTGTGCTGTTGGGGGAGTGGCATTTTGAATAATGAGGGGCAGATTGATGATCTTTAATGGCTGAACTTTTGGTCTACAAGTTGGCCAAATTAAGTTGTTCCACAGATAAGTTTCTGCTGAGATATTAGCCTCGAAAAGGGATGGTATAGTAGGCTGCCGTTACTCTCTGGGCAGACAGAAGTTTCCAACTATAAATTCGCCTTTTTTATGGAATTTCATTTCCCCATTTCCCAATTTCCCTTACATTCTCTTCGTTCGCCCGCCGGGGGTTCAATCAACTTCAGCATGAACGCATTTTTTGCCATGCTCAAATTTGTGTCCAACCTGGCGTATGCTTGATATTGGCCCACGAAATTCCCTATCCTCCCTATCCTCTATCCCCGTTGCCTGTGCCGTCACGCCAATCGCTTTAGTAGCTTGTTTTGACATTTTTCCCTTTTTTCTCCACATTTTCCTTTTGTTTGTTTCTGCTGCCACCCCATTTTTTCCGGCATTTTCCGTCGTTTTTTTTTTGCGCCAGGCTTTTCATACCTTTGCGCCTTGTTGCAGCCGCGGCCCGTTGCCGTTGGCCCGAAATAAGCCTAAGAGCTCAAAAAAAGTAGAAATTCCGCGGAAATTCCAGCAACTGCATTTGCATTTCATTTTTCACTGCTTTCTCCACACTTTCTGCTTGATTTCTCTTCACTTTCTTTGGGTTCTTTTTCGGGTTTTCGGGTGCGGATATGCTGGCCACAGCCAAAAAGTTGGCCAAATTCAAGGCTTAGATAAAGACTGTTTTTTGGAAATTAAGGCGAGATTTCTTTCGTTCTTTGGTTCTCCGCTGTCTGTTTTTGGCAGCAAACTTGGCTTTTCACGATTGGCGGCACCAGATGAGGTCTGATAAGGTTTGGTCTGGTTTTGGTCTGTGTCTGTTTCTGGTTAGTGGGCTTAAATTTAACCTCAAGAATTTCGGGGCCAGTAAACGCATAAAAGGGAAAACCCCGGTGCACAAACAGGACTCGAAACTCTCTGTACATCACGTGCTGGGTTTTGTTGCTGCCGAAAGTTGTTGGTTCGCATTTTCAGGAGGCAATAATCGTAAAATAAAAATTCGTGCCAAGCCGCACAGAAGGTGACCAGATACCCCTTAGTATTTGCCACTTGATTGAGCATATTGGTTATCGATGGACAGCAAAGTCTGCTTTAAGGTTATCTGGGAAGGACTTGGGTAGAAGGATACACAAAATAGAAGAAATATCTTGAGCATATTGGTTATCGATGGAGGACGACTTCAGCTTTGAGGTGCTCCTTTGAGGGAAGGACTTGTGCTGGAGTATACGAAATAGCGGAAATATCTTAAGCATTTTTGGGAGATATTTCCAGTTTGAGCCATTATATAGGTTATAAATGGAACAGCATTCATCTGAGACCTAACCAAATATATTTTAACCTTAATTACTTTCAAAGTGGAGCATAAACTTCTGGCATATATGAGGTATAGCCCCTATATCATAACTGAACTATTTCTAGCCCTTCTAGCTGATCTAAGATCCATTTGCTTTCCCATAATTACATTAAATATTCCCCAAAAATCAGCCTCATCTCTGCCTGTCTTCTGCCCCCCTCTGGACAGCATGCCCCCTGGGCTAGAAGGTCAAAAGGCTCACGCTTAACATCCTGCGGCAAAAGGGTATTAGCGGGCAGAGTCGAGTCGAGTCCCTTCGATGTCGACATCGATGAATGTTGGGCAAAAGTTCAAAGAGCGCAAAATTCGATGGAAAATGAAAATAAATATAAAATTAGCAGTAAAATTACTCACTGAGGGGCAGGGGCAGGGACAGGGGCAGGGCAGGGCCAGGAAGAAGAGACAACAGCAGCAGCAGGATATAAAGGAGGTTAGAGGTTAGAGAATGTTCTTGGCGGATACAGAGTTGGCATGCAAACGCGTTAAAATGCGAAATTCAATTTGGTGGAGAAACAGAGGCAGGCAAAAGGCATGCTACCGTGGGAGAGAGTATCTCTTCCGCAAAAATTTGGTGAAATATGTCTTTGTGTAGAGGGGGGCGATTTGTGTGGAGGGTTTCGTTTAAAGTGTTCAATTTTAAAGGCACCAAGAAGTACGGTTTTCTGTATGGGGGAGGGGCATGGGGGCTGGGGGTTTTACTCACCACAATGCGCCTGACACGTGTCATTTTGCGGTAATCGCCCAGCTTGAGGCTTGGCAGGCCAACAATTTCCCGGGATTAGAATGTGGAGGAGGGCAGGAAGAGCTCTGCTCTCTGGGCTCCTTCTGGGCAGATTTCTGTATTTCTGGGATGGTCGGTCGGTCGGCCTGTCAGCTGCACTGCGTACGGCACGGGGTCCCCGTTTGTACAATTAGCGACGGCAAAATGCAGAGCCCACAGAGTCCAGGAGTCTCCTCAACACTCCACTTAAGTTCCTTTTTCTTTCACACAAAACACACTTGGAGTTCCTTTCACTATCTCTCTATCACTTTTATTGTTTTTGTAGATATATATTTATTTTTTTTTGGTCCACAAAAATATATTCAATTTCGATTTTATTTGGTGTGACTTTTGCTTGAAGTTTTTCGTATTCTTGGGCGAACAGTGCGCTCTCTCTCGCTTCGCTCACTCTCCCTCTGTGTATCGACCGCTGCGCCAAAAGTCTCAGATGAAACTGAATGGGGCCCGAGATTGGCACACAGATGAAATACCCCTGGAAATCCATGTGGCCAGGCAGGCCAGGCCAGGCCAGGGCAGGCCAGACCAGACCAGGCCGCACCGCCAGACTCGGGGCAGCAACAATACTGCGGCAATGAGAGAGAGCGCTTTTTGGCTCTCTCTCTCTCTCGCGCTCTCTATCTGGCTCTCTTTGTTGTTGTGCGCTCTCTGCACACGTTGCGTATACGTAAAGGCAAAGGCAAAAGACAGCTGGGGCGCACATTGATGTGGAATATGACAATAAATGAATGAAAGTCACGTGCTGGAAAAAACATTAATCACAAGGGATTTACCGTAAAGTAAATGTATTAAAATAAAGGTTTAAAATAAATAATATGTAATGTATAATCAATATTTTAATGATTTATGATATTTTCATTCCCAAATGAGCTTCTGTTAATTCATATGAGACTTTTCCTACCTAGTGAAATGATTTTCCCCTTGCTTAACCATTTCCGCCCACTGTTTCGGCTCCTCTTTAAGGCCTTTAATATTTTCTTGCAGTGTAAAAGAGATAGAAAAAGGCTCGCTTTGCCTTTCACTGAGAGAACAAACTGCTGTCGGAGAGAGAGAGAGAGCGCTTTCACGAATAACAGTTTTATTTTTACAAACAAATTGAAGAACAACAAAAAAAAGGAAGAACCAAAAAGCAGAAGCACGCGGAGAAGAGCCTGGCACAGAGCACAGAGCACTTAGGTGCGATGGAGTGAGGGGCGGGGGGAGGGTACATACAGTTGGAGTAGGAGTTGGAGTTTTTCCATGAGAGCAGCATAAGAGGCAGAAAGAGAGAGAGAGAGAGAGACAGCACGTTAAGTGGGGGGGAGTGTGTGCGTATGTGTGTGTGTGTCTATTACGAGTAGTACGAGTATGTGTGCGTTTGTTTAACTGTTTGTTTTGTTACATTTTCACCGAATTGCAGGGCAGGGCGGGAAGGGAGGGTGGAACCGGCCCTAAAAGTCGAGAAATTCAAAAATCAGACACACTGCAAACTTGTTGAAGAAATATTTGTACATATTTGTGCGTGTGTGTATGTTATACACTGAGTCTCACATATATGCGCACACACTCGGCAAATTCGGCAGGAATACAGGATACAGGGGGCATATAAAAATAATATAGAGAATCTGGCAGATTCTGAGAATGGCAGATTCTCTACTGAATATAATTCATCTATTATATGCATAAAAGAGCCGAGCCATATTTTTCTCATATCAAAGCGAGTGAGCGGGGGTTGGCACTCGAGCAAAGCCAGTAGACAGGTGGCTTGCTTCATGGTAATCTAATAATTTTCATTAATTAATTTCTATAATTATGGTTTAATTTATGTATTATTTATTTATTTCGGATTTAATTATTTATTATTTATTTATTTAGAATTTATTTATTTATTTATTTGTTATTTATTTATTAGTTATTTATTACCTATTTATTTACTTACAAAATAGTAGCATAAGCTTAACTTAGAGCACAATTTAAGGGTTATAGCTAGAGGAACAAGGCCTTCAGGCTCCTAAAGCTATAAATTATAACTGCAATATTTTCTGTTTGACTTTCGTTATTATAATTTCATTGGTAATCAAACTGTTGTGTTGTGTGTGATCACTTTGTAAGCCACACACAAAGTTATTGAGGTGCAAACTTGGCCCTGCAGCGGGATGTGTGTACGTATAAATATTAGACCGAGTGTACAAGAAGGGAAGAACGAAGGCAAACGGGAGGTGGAAGGTGTGTGTATAACTCTCAGCTGCAGGCAGTCGTCTCAACAAGAAGAGAGAGAGAAGGAGCGAGAGAGAGAGAGAGAGGTGAGGGGATAGCCTATTCTGTGTATGTGTGGCACAGTTAGCAAGGGGTGCGGGGGGATATTTACATATTCCAAGGCGCAACATGTTGATTTTACACGTGTTCCACTAAAGTATACACGTGCAAAACTTCATCTAGCTGAAAGTGTGTGTCGCACCCCCTCCTCTCCTCTCCTCTCCTCCGCATGTGCGTGTGTGTGTGTGCGTGCGTGATGTAAAAATGCAATTAATTAACTCTCTCTTTGCTAATTGCATTTTGATTGCATAACAAGCGGCGGCACTAGAGATCATCATCGTTATCATCATCCCATTCCCATTCCATTCGCATGCCATTGCACAGCAATTCTCACGTGTTTTTTCTCCCTTTTTTGTTGGCTTTTTTCTTGTTACCGGAAATTGTGCGCTGCTCCCAAATGGGAGCACAGATTTGCTTCTCGAAATTTGGGGGCACTGGGGGGTGGGTTTTTTTGTGGGTGTAGCAACCTCTGGGTTAAGCTTCCTCTCCACAGGTTTTTTCCTGCTGCTGTATGTAGTTCTTCTTGGAGGAGGCTTGGGGTGTGTTCTGAGAACTGATATCTCGGGGATTTCGGCGGATTGTGAAGCCATGGATAGCTCTGAAGGGCCTAGTTTTAATATGTGCCACAAATTCTCTATAAATTGTTTAGTTATTGAATTAAATGGCCACATCTTTAAACTAAAGTTCATTATTTTTATGCCCGAATGATTGCGACCTACACTTTGGTCTCATCAGGCCACATTTACGCGTGAGCTGGCACTTTGCCAATCAGATAAAATGCAACAGCTGTCTCAAAGGGCAATAAAATGTACCGCCCACACACATCGAAATCGAAATGATTCTCTCTCTCTCCCCCTCTCGCTTCAACTATCGCCTATTAAAGCCATTGACAGCCAGAGAAAGTATCTTTAAAGGTGTGTGTGATAACTGTGGAAATCCCTTGGCAAATCAAAACCAGAACTGTCCCGAAATCAGCTGTGATTAGGCCCTAACATCATGCGTGTTTCAGCGCCATTTTTGTATATTTTTTTTGCTGCTACTCTCTGGCTATCGTTTTTCCGGGTCCCCAGTCGCCATTTTCTTTGTCTTTTCCGGTAACGGAGCCGCCAACAGCCACAGCCAACGGCCAACAGCCAGCGTGCCCAAGTGGCCCAAGCGGGGATTTCTTGTCCCAGCCACGTGTAATCCTTTCTGCCATATGACCCCAAACATTCTTCACCATCCCAAGCCCAGGCCAAGCCAAGCCATGCCCATGCCCATCCCATTTTGGACCCCTCTCCCTCCATTTATTGTTCTCTGTTTTCTTCAGTGTTTTCCGCACATTCTTTTGGTATTTTTAGGCTTTCCATTTTCCACGTTTTTCCTCGTTTATCCCCCACTGTTTGGGTGCGGGGTTTCTTGTTTTGTTTGGGCTTTTGATTGCTTTAAGTTTTGGTTTTCAAATGATTGGCGCACTGATAGGTCTTTGATGTAAATGATAGCTGGGGCTGAGAGCCATCCACAGCCAGGGGATTGTGTGCTGGATATTTGCATTCATCCTGAATACACAGGAATCCCCACTGATTCCTCCCTGAAGCCCCCCTTCCCTGCTGCAGTAGCAGCAGCTAGCATCTGGCTTTGGTCTGGCTGCAAAGATAATTTATTTCATAATTATACATTTGGCTTAATTGTCGTTGTTCAACCATGAATTGTGGCTGGCCATTCAATTTGAATATTATCCCCAGATTATATTCTATTATTGCCAGCTTGTTCGCTCTCTCTATCTCTCTCTCACTCTCTGGCTGTCCCTGTCCTTTGATAAGTCCAATGAAAAGTTCATACAATAATTTATCATAAATTAATAAACCAGATAGAGGAGACTGCAACTGCAATGCTCTGTTGTGGTGTTGTGGGGGGGAGGGGGGTAAACTACTATGTATTTTCCTCCTCTTCGTGTCCAAGTGCTGCAATTAGAGCGATGATAAAGACTGCTCTTTATGGGGCAATGCTTAACACCAGGCAGGCAATGCCAAATGCGTAATGCCAAAAGAGCCAAAAGAGCTCTCTTGAATTGTGTCATTAAGGCCAACAATTGCGGAATCAACGGGAACAGGGATTATACCCTGTCCGGGGGGCCGAAGGGGTGGGCGACCTCGTAATTATCAGGGGATTTGGCAAATGCTTTGGGGGGATGGATGGGTTATGTGAAGACATATTGGTGGAAATGGTAGAGAAATGGCAGAGAAATTGGAGCTGTATAATACGAGAGAAATATAAGGTAGTTCTATAGAATATTTCCGATTTATAAGAGCTAAATATAGGGCTGTTATATGCTTCAAAGAAATATATAGAATATTTAGGTATGTATATGTAGGCTTTACATGGGACTTTATTTTACCTACTTAAATGGTGTCCGTATTGGAGTATCCTTCCCTTTAAAAGACCTTCTTCTTCGTCTCTTAAAAGCGCATTCAATATTCGTCTTGCATTTCAAACTTTTTTGCCATCCGTTTTTCATTGCAAGAGTTTTATGGTCAAGCTGCAGCTCTATTTACTGACAATTAACGTTTTATGAGTTCTATATTTGCCGCACCGCACCACACCACCCACCATCATCATTTTTAGCGCTTTTATAACGCTTCACGCCACGCCACTCCTCTTCCTGCCACTGCCACTTCCTCGTCTATTGCAGAAACGGCGACTAACTGCCTAATCAAGAGTTAATCCAGCTGGCCTGCTCCTACTCCTCTTCGTGCTCCTACTCCTCCCCCTGCTCCTACTTCTGCTTCTTTGGTCCCCCATTGAGTGAGGTCATGGCAGATGGTAGAGGGTAGAGTGTGTGGAGGGGTACTTGATTCTACTGGACTCTACTGGACCGTCGCATAATAATTAGCTGGCAGCGCAATTTGGCTCAATTTATGCGCATACAATCAGCAGTGACTGTACTCGGACAGTTGGACAGTTGCACAGCCTTTTGTCTAATTTATGCAGCAACATTTTGCGATTATAAATGCTTAAATGATGGCCCAAACTTTCAGAGCCCGAATTAAGTTTGGCTTCCGGTTTTGATTGCAGCCCGAAAAGCCCAAACCCAAAAGACAATGAATGGACAAGCGGATATACATATATACTGTATATCTAAATGTGGTACCATGTCCTGTCGCCTGGTGTCTGTGAGAAGGAGGAGCAGAGGGAGGCAGAGGAAGCCAGAAGAATCTTGTGTGTTAAGTGAATTTCGGTCGACGTTTTCTATTTGCAAATTTCAATTGCAAATTAACTTTGCAATCCCATGTCTGACAATGCCAAGCATCTGCCCCACAACCCCTTACCCCTTGTCCCTGTCTGTGTACCGACATGTGTGTGTGTGTGTGTGTGTGTGTGTGTTTTGCTCTCTCTGTCTGTCTATATAGACTACAGATGTAAATACAGTATAGCACGACATGGCTGCCACAAAAATAAACCCAACTGCTGCTGCAGCTGCTGCTTCTGCTGCTCTGAAGTGGAAAATGCTATGTTCTTTGCTTCCCCCCCTTTTCCTGTTCCTCTTCCTCCCAAGTTATTTCTAATTAAAGCTTAATTGTGTCTAACATTGTGCAGTATATGGCCCCAGAGCCCTGACAGCTGAATGCTGTTAAGTAAGTGAACAAATTAAAAGGAGTATCAACAAATTAAAGTTCAACTTTTAATCCTAGTACTGGTACTGCTACGGGTACCGCTTCCCCGGCAAATTATAGCCAATATCCCTGGGGTCTAACACCATTTTGGGGGATCTTTTCTCAGGCCTTCCATTTGGTACCATTCCGGCGATTATTTATGCTCGTACGTGCATCAATGTTGCTGCAGCTGCCACAGGGTCTGCTGGCTTTCAAGCTGCAGCAAATGTGGGAGAAATACCCCCCAGCCACAGACAGAGACAGAGAGAGGGGGAGGAGAGGGAGGGGGTGGCAATGGCTGTGGGACATATTTACATAAAGACTTAAGCCGGAAAGCCAGAGAACGTGGCCGAGTCACGTTTATTGGCCACAGGCTGGTCGGACCAAATCAAATGCAAAATTAAATTCCGAAAACAGAAGAGAAAATACAATTTCCCTCTCTCATTCTCGCTTGCTCTGTGGCAGAAAAGTTTTCTATTCAATTATTGATTTGAAAGCCAAGCACACACATTTTTGTGCATTTTCTACTAACCAAAAAAAGGAAATGCAATTTTCCGGCTGCCCCTCTCTCTCTGGAACGCATACGCCACTAAGAAAAGCATTTTTGGCCCAAAAAAGCGGTTCAAACATATGTCACTTGGCTTGTTTGAACACGGAACACGTTGGGACAACTATGGCAACCAGTGTACGATACAGGAATAGACACAGCACAGGACACAGATACAGAAACACACGCAGAGCCAAAGGACAAACAACAGACGGAGCCAAAATATGGGCTGTGCGCTGGCTGGGAGTCTGGGTGACCGAAAATGAAATGAAAACGAGAAACCACAAGGAGAATGTTTGGCATTTCCACAGGAGATACGAGTAGCAGCACAAATGATATTGGAGATGGGTACATATGTGTGTGTATATCTCTCTAAATGGATGTCTGTCTGTGTGTGTCTGTGCATTTTAAATGCAGAACAGAGCAGAGCGATTGGCTTTGGCTTGAAATTGAGAAGAAAAGTAGAGGTTTTGGATGGCCAAAAGTTGAGTAGTTATTTATTAAAGAATGTTTAACAGAAACATTTGCATCTCAAGGCAATCCTCCCAACCCTCAACCCCCTACCCCTACACCAGGATAGAGCAACTCACATACGCTCTGTGGAGCACAGCAGAGTCATTGTTTGATTTGTATAGAGTTTAGTGCTACATAAACTTTCCCATTCAAGTCGCACCCACACACAGCGAGACAGAGAGAGAGAGGGAGAGAGAGAGAGAGAGCAACAGAGGGTGGTTTTTTCGTGTTAGTTGTTGCCTACTTTTGTGCGACTTTCCACTCGTTTTTGTTGCACTTGTTGGACGGACCTCTGCTGTCAAACTTTAAATGCAACAAGCTAAGAATATACACACATACACACATATTTATATATACTATATGTTGGTTTTATGTTAAATGTGTAAATACATTTTTTGGACAAGTTTTAATTATAATATTTTGGTTTTGCCATTTTCGACCGCAATCACGCATACGCCCCATGGTGTTGCGCTATACAACTTACTTATTTATGACTTTCCCTTTATTTCTCTTTTTGTTTGAGCAAAAATTTAATTAAAGTTCATTTTACGGCCATTCATCAGCAGTATATAAGCATGTACATGTACATATGTATAATATACTGCCAACAATTATGAACAGACATTTAAATAATATACTTTTTTCGGCTATGACAAATTGCTGTGGATTTTTGTTTGGCAATGAATTAGGGCCGATTGAAGGGTTGCCGGTTGGGGATTAGGAAAGGATTTTTAAGTGTGGAAGAATGTGGTGTATGGTAGAAAAAGGTGTAGGGAAAATGAAGTACATAAATGGAACAGAAACAAGTCTGAGGAAAGCCTTTGATCAACTTTCAGCGGAATGGAAACATCTTAGACATATCTTTCTTTAGATGATCTTGAAGCTTTTTCTTAGAAAATAGAGATCATAATTTAACGCAATGAAAACCCTTATATTTCCACGCAAATATTTTCTAAAAATATTTTCTATTAACTCTATAAAATATTCCTTATTTAATTTAAATAAACCCTATACTGTTGTAGTACTAAGAACAGCGCTCGGCAGGCATACACTCAAGTGCGGCTATGTGTGTATAACAAAAACCCGAACATGCCTGCGAGAGAAATCGGTTTCTTGCTTTACACTGGAAAAAGAGAGAGAGAGCAAGAGCCGAGGTAGCATTGCCGAAGCCACACGAAGGATTGCTGGAGCACAGACTTTTGCTTTTAGATAGGACCGTGCCAAGCTCCAACTAAGTCTCTCTCAAGACTTCTTAATCTCCCCTCGTGGCCTGGTCAAACATCGCAAATCCCAAGGAACCAGAAACGACTCCTTTTGATTTTTGTTTGTTGCCTTTTTACTCATTTCTGCATTTATGCTTCTGTGACCGAAAGAAAACTTCTAACGAGTTACATTTTCGGGGTTTTTCTTGGCTGTTGTTTTGTGTGTGGGGGGCGGTGGTCTGTCACTTGCCAACATGGGATATTTTTTTGGTTTTTCTCTCTAGTTCTTGCTGTTCTTTTTGGTGCTTTCTGATTTATATCACAATTTACTCGCATTCTGTACGCTTTTGTCCCACGACTGGCCGGCCACTTGGCTGTTATTGAATTACTTTGTGGCGCAGGAAACTTACCTAGAACTTACAGGATCTCACAGCAATGGCCTCTCTCCAGCACCCATTGAAATCCGCAGAGCATTTGGAAAGAGAGAGCGAGAGAGAGAGAGAGGGAAAGCGAGCGAGAACTGTCGATGATAAATCAACGTACTAACGAATTTTTGCTTTTGTTTTTGCTTTTGCTTTGCCAGCTTTTGTTTTAGAGAGAGAGAGAGAGAATCGAGAGAATGAGAGGTAGGCAGACCTCTGGGTTCTTTTGGGTTAACAATACTTTAAGCCTTTTGTGTTTGCTTTGGGCTAACAACAGGCGGCAGGGGGGCGGCAGCGGGGGGGTGGCACAAGCACCAGCAGGAGCTTCATAAATTGCCAGTTTTGCTTTTGTTTCTCGAGATTTTTGCTTGAGTTATTTTTAATTTCATGGCTCTGGCAATTTCTCAGCGTCAGTTGGAGTGCTGTTTTGCTGGAAAATCTGCCACAGACAGGGACAAAGTGCGGAAAAACCCCCAACAAAACGAAACGAAACGAAACACTCATTAGCTTTTGTTGTGGACCAACAAAAAAAAGGGAATGCATATTTTCCCTTCACAGATAATCATTTCCAATTGTTGATGGCCTGTGTTTAATTAAATTAGCAACACTCGAGTAATTAAAGGCAACCCCAGAGACCCTACCACACCCCTTCCTCCCACTCGGAAAGGGGTTTCCCCTTCTTTGTTTTCCCTTCCCTTTTTTTGGTTAGAAAACGGAACATCAATCATATGCCAAAACACAAATACAAGACTACAAGACTTGACGAAAATTTTCCAACTTTTTGCTTTTCTCTGTGTGTCAGCCTCAAGAAGATTTATGGCCAAAAAGGGGGTGGGGGTTGGGGGTGGCACATGTGAGCTGGTGTAAAACCAAAAAAGGGCCTAAAAAAGACAAAGGAAAGATCGACTTGAGGACGACTTAGGAGATACCCTAAAGGTTGGAGGATTTCCAGGAATAAAACATATTTTTTATTGAAAGATCATTAAATTAGGAACAGTTTTGCCCACAAAGATAGGTTTTTTAAGCGATGATTCCTGGGGAAAATATCTCAAGGAGATATTTCTATAAAACTGAGAGAACTGCGACGGATAGATAGATAAATGTATAGATAAGTAAATAAATGAATGGATGGATAGAAAGCTAGATAGCTAGATAGCTAGATGTAGCTATCCATAGCTAGATGAATAGCTATATAGCTTGATAGCTAGATAGCTAGATGGCTTGATAGCTAGAAAGCTAGGTAGATAGCTAGATGGCTTGACAGCTTGATAGCTAGAAAGCTAGATGGCTTGTTAACTAGATAGCTATATAGCTTCATAGCTAGATAGATAGCTAGATAAATAGATCAATAGATAGAGAGAAAGAGAGAGCGAGGATTGTGTATTTTAATCAAGAATATAAATAACAAAATCCTTCCTCACTTTCCTCTCCTCAAACTCATAGCACCCTCTGCTCTCTAAAGGGTACACAGAAAAAGCGCAAAAAGAAATTGGGTGAAAAAAATATAGAAAATATCGGCCTCCCCCCCCTTAAACGGCTCTAACAAATGTAGTTTTGAGTCACATTTGGCTCGGCTTCCGGACTGATTGTTTAAATAAATGAGTCACAGGGATCCTCCCTCTGCCCCCTCCTACTTTTTATTGATTTTGCATTGCAACATGTAGCTGTTCGCCTCTGCCTCTGCCTCTGCCCTGTCCCCTCTCTAAATTGACAAGCCTGTGATTGATGGTAATGCCTGTTCGGGCATGGCAACCTTCCAATCCTTCCCCAGCGCCCATTAATTCACTAAAAAATTGCATTTTAGTTTCGTTTTTATGGCAGGGGGGGACCGCCCGCTTATTTCTGCACCACGAAGAAACCTTTTTGCCGTTCCGAACAAATAGTTTGCAATTATCCCCGCTGCCAGAGATGGGGTGGGGCTGCTGCCATTATGGCCACAACCGACGACAACCCCCCTCCGGCTCGCAAGAACTCATCCACTTCGATGTCTTCGATGGATACTCCATTCCCCCTACCCCTACCCCTACCAGCCGCAGCAGCTCGGCTGTCGGGGCATTTGATGGAACGACCACATAACCATTTGACCGTCCATTCCTCACATGTTTACAGTGCGGTACGCAGCTATAAGGGCAGCAGTGAAGAGTGAGAGTTTATTGGCAAAATGCGAGCTATATTTTTGGATGTTTAGGGAGGGAAGATTGGAGATTAAATGAAATCTACTTTAAGATTGAAAGCACATTCTATTTTGTATTTATATTTGTGTACTGCAGTGTCGCCACTCTTTGCTGTGTCATAAAAATGCTTCATCAATGAAAGAAAAACTATATATATTCTATAGTGTGTGAGTGTGTGTGGGTGTGTATTGTGTATCGAATAATCGATAAACATAAACATTTGAGCTTTAAATTCAATATCCTTGATGGCCCCCGACACAATGAATGAATGACACTGAATGAATGACAGAGTGAATGAATGAATGGTCGGTCCATTGGGCATTCGATTCCCTGAATGGTGAACGAAATCGAATGGTAAGTAGTTGCAACTTAATGTGGCATGGCACACTTTGTGGCGAACTAATTTTGCTGCTCATGTCGTGCCTCAAAATCGAATTCGATTCCCACTGCACTTGACGGACAGGACATTAAATTATGGCCTGTAATTTCCTGCCCCTGGGAGGACACTTTAATAAGCCCCAAATTATACGGCAAACAGCGACCGTTGTTGGCTTTCTTCTCTTCTTGGTCAGAACTTTTTGTTCGGCCTGCACCAATTTGATTTTGTCATTAAAAAGTTTTTAGCGAAATAATAAAGTTTGTCAACGCGTAATGCAAGTCGAAACCGAAGGAGAAAGAAGCGGAAAAGAAGCAAAAAAAAACGAAGAAAAACGAAGAAGGAAATCAGAACCCAAAAGTGGCCAATGAAAGTTTTCAGTTGGAATTGGAAAGTGGAAGGGGCAGGCCTGTAGGCCAAGACAGCTGGCCAAAAGTGAAACTACAAGAGCCAGAACCAAAACTTAAGGCTCCCTTCCCTCTCTCTTTCTCTCTCTCTCTCTCTCTTTCTCTCTCAGAGTCAGAGATGTGTGGCCAACCGATATGTCAAGAACTTAAACCGAAAAAAGCCACTCGATCCCCAATGAATTACCACCAGGAAAGTAAATATCTACCGGCCACCAGCCCAGGGCCAGTTATCGCTTTTTGCTGGTGAAATTTTAATTGATATTTTTAATTCCATTACAAAATTGATGACTGTTTAAATAGTTTCGGTTTCCGTTTTCGCCGCAGGCCAATCAAGATTTTTCCAGAAGATAAAAGTCCCAGGAAATGGCAAATGGCAAAAAATTCAAGTGATTATTTTCCGAAAGTTTTTTAATTTCAATAAAATTGTAAATAAATCTACGCTCTGAAGAGAGCCCTAATGGAAAGAGTCATAAAATCGATGGGAAAGAGCAATTCATTGAATTGCAAATACCATTTGAAGTTGAAGTGTTGGAAAGTGTACTTCATTCAAATAAGAAGTGTTGTTAAAGCATCATTAGGGTTGGCAAGGAGCAAATTCATTGACAAGTGAACAATCAGTCTTAAAAAGGCATTCAATTTCGAATTTAAAGTGTTAAAAGTCTAACTAGTTATTATAGAAATTAATAGTGCTAATAAATCTAAATTGATGATTCAGACACTTTACTCTCTAATTAGTCGCTTAACAGCGCTTTAATGGTTGAAAACTTTATTAATTTAAATGGTTTAAATTTCGGGATGCCTCACATGCAATGCATCTGCATTTGATAAGTGAAATTAGCAAAGAAATTAGCTCAACCGCATGGCTTAATCGATGCCAGAGATTGGCCTAAATATGCAATTACCAAACACTAAACACATTACTGAGAGCAAACCACAAGCAAAACCATGGCTTTGCCTAACCTGTAGATGAAATATTGAGGAATTTGTGGAATTAAATATCTGCTGGAATATTCTCTTGAGAAGTTCATAAATTTTGCTTGAGCACCTGCATGATGGCGCATGGCATTGGCATTGTCGAGTCACTTTCTGTTCATAATTGAATTACAATGGCAACTCTGGCCGTTGCATAATTCAATTAGCAATGTGGAAAAGAGTGGCATCAGACCAATAATGGCATATCCTGTGCACAAGGCAACGTATGCGCAATGCGGAACTACAAATAACTGAGGGGCAAGGGGAGGCGGTAGCATGGCAGGAGCAACAGGACGCGAGTTGCGATGCGATGCGATGCGATGCTACTACGTTATGAATTACATTTCAATATGCTTCAACGTGTTCATCATTTATTTAACCGTCTGGGGAGACATGCCAGGCTGGCTGGCAGCGAAATGCCAATAAAGGAGAGGATCCTTCGGTTGGAGCTTCTGGTATCCTTGTGGGACTCCTAGCCGGCTGCAAACAGGAAGTGGAATGCTGCTGAGAACGAGATGGAGAGAGACTGCTGCTCCGAGTGCTCCGTTTGCAATTTCCGTTTTGTCACATTTGTCTAACTAAATGGAAATTTATGCAGTGCCTCGCTCCCTCTCTCTCTCCCTCTCGCTGTGCCCCCGCAATGATCTGCCTCTGTTTTGGGTGGCTGGGACTGGCTGCTCAATGCTTTATTCACGGTCCAGTGCTTAATGAAAGAGTCATTACACTCATTCATTCAATCTTTGATTCATTCATGAGCAGACAAGAGCGCGTGTCCTTTTGTTTTACCCATTTCCCTTTCGGGGTTTCCCCTCTCATTCTCCCTGCTTCTTCTGTTGTTGTTGTTGTCGTTAATTAATTGATTTTCATTGAGGCGTCTGCCAGGGCTTTGGGCAGCATTAATCATACGCCATTTTACCGCCATGGAACCAGGGGGAAATACACGAGCAGCACTCGCACTCGCAATCGCACTCGTAGTCTCCTTGTTATTCTTTCATCAGATTTCCTTCATGCTTTACCTTTTCATTTCCATTTGCTTTGCTTTATTTTTCCCTGATTTTTCTGCCGTAAAAACTTGTGCCGTGAGTTCTGCTGCTGCAGTTTCTTACTCCGTGTCAAAGTTTTTCATTAACGCTTCAGCGGCAGCAGCAGTAGCAGAGACACAAAAAATTGAATAGGGAAAAACTTGCATCTGCTGCAAATTACAAATATTTTAAGATACCCTCGCACCCAATGGGGTATACTACAAAATTCAAGTAAAAGACGGATTCTTAGAGAGGCAAAGCAAAGAGTATTCAAAGATTCGTCTGGTGCCATCAAATGAATGAAAATTGAATAGAAAGTCGCGAGTCTTTTGTGCAGCTAAGGGAAAATTGCATCAAAGCATTCACTTTGAGAGATTAAAATGCCAATCTGTTGCCAGGACACTCACTACTTATGAAAGCTCAAAGATAAAGGACTGCAGCAGACGCTGCATCACTTCCTTTTAAACCTATAAATCACCTGATAATGGCCCTACAGAGCATACAGCCTTCTGCATACAGCCTTCTGGTAAACACAATTTTCCACTTTTCTTACACTTTTCCGGAATCCGGATGCCAATGGAAAAGTTTTTCAATTGCCGCACGCATCGCTGAACCCAAGTCGGCTCTGCCTGCAAAGTGGCAACAATTTACGTGCATCAATAATCAAATTAGTGCAAAAAGATTAAACAATTTTAATTGCATTACCCAGCATAGGAAAATATAGGAAAATGCATTCCTATCAGCAATTAGGAATAGGAATACGGGAAAATCCACCGCAGCCACGCCATAGCCAACATTCGGTTACAAAATGTCGCATAAATAATTCCCGGCAAACGGATTCTGCATAATAGATGGCCAAGATTTATGTGCGGTAATGTTAATGCCGGCCTGAAATATATATTAGTTGGTTTTATTTATGCAAAGATTACATAACGACAAAAGCGAGGGAGGGGGAGGGGTAGGGGAGGCTTACAGAAAGTGTCTTCCGGTCTTCCACGAGGCGACTGCCAGCGCCGGCTTAGCACGAATCAATTAAATGGGGGCTGCCACACCGCACAGCACCGCGCACCGCCTTTTGTGGTCCATAGAGCTGACATTTCCGGCTTAGTGGTTGACGTTTTGACAGTTTTATTGTTGTCCAATTATTTAGGCCTAGAATGATTGTTTGGCCTAGGTTGAAAAGTCACGGGGAAATTGATTGAAATCTGGTTAAATTAATCTGAAAAAATTAAATCACAGTTGAACTTCCGTAACACGAACTTTTGACTTAGCGAGAGTTCGAGTCACAGAAACGCTGCTGCCAGCCGCTTTTGTTGGAAATATGGAAAATTAAGTTTACAGACGTTTGAATTGGGGAAGTTCAACTGTACCTTAATATAACATTAAAAATCTATTAAAATTTGAATCGAAATTTAAAAAACCGCTATACACATTATTTCACACAAGTCAGCCTCTGCGAGGGGACAAAGCGACTATTTCACACATTTCTGCTTCTGCCAAGTAACAATCCAATGATTTCACACATGTCAGTTTCTGCCAGATGACAAGCCGATTACAGAAACCGTTTAGCCAAGTTCACAACCAATTTTCTTCAGAGCGCCAACATTTGTATAAAATTTCAATATATTGCCATACTTTCTGTTAATACAATATCGTTTTTATTAAATATTATTAATAACTAATAGTAGACTGTAAATGGTAATACGTTATGCCACTCAATCACAAGAAAGATATTGTAATATATCGAAATATATAGCTAAATAGTCGTTATTGTGGGCCTTATCTTGGAGAAAACAAAGTGAGAGAGATATCGTTCTTAATTAGGCACAAACTGCGATATCATATCAAATTGTATAGACTTCTAACTAAATGAAGAAGAATAGTTCCTAAATATATATATACCTAAACTATACTTAATTAGAAACTAAATTAACAGACCCTAAATAATATCTAATTATATATAATTTTGGTATTTTTGTACAATTGGAAACGCAAGGGAAAAATTAACTAAGGCCAGGGTGGGGGAGGGGAGGGAGGGGCACAAACGACGACAGACGAGACGAGACGACAAACCTTGTTGTAGTCTAAATGGAAATGGATATGTTAAATGCAATGGCTAGCATAGCTTATAGTTATATACAACAGATATCTATGTACATCCAGTGGGGGGCGCGTCTGGGTTTACTGCGTCTGGGTTTCAGTTTCTGCGGATCGTTTGGACACCTTTTCGCTGGACGCTTCAGTCACTGGCTCTTTTGGCGCGGGCATTAGCTCGCCCACAGCCAGCTTTGTGGGCAGGGCGTCGGGTGCAATGACGATCCCGTAGGGTCGCAAATGGTAGATCAGATAGTCCAGGACATACATTTGATTTGGCGAGACATAGTGAAAGGATATGGCATTGTCCGAACAGCAATCCAAACCCTAGAAAAACAGAGTGGAAACACATTAGGAATCTATAGACACACATGAATGGTGTGGTGTTCAGAAACTAACCTCATCGGTCTTGTAGAAGATGTACTGCCAGTACCAGAACTTCTTGTCCGTGTGCGCTGGAATCAAATGGTGTTCAGGGACAAAGGGGAAGAACCGTCCCCGTCCGTTGGCGTCTCGGGAGTCTCCTGCCAGCACCTTGACATTCTCCATGCACTTGCCCATCTCCACATCCTCGGCGCCAGTGTTGTCCGCCTTGCACAATTTCGGATTGGGCAGGGCCTCCTTGACGAAGCGACGCACTGCCTCGCGACTGAGGACATAGCCAGCACCGCCGGACATGTATCCCTGCTTGACATACGGCTTGAACTTGCAGCCAAAGTAGACCGGGGTCTCGGGGTTGTACGGGTACAGCATGTAGCGCAGATTTTCCACTATCGTGTAGGTGTCGTCGTCGGCCTTCAGGAACCAGTCGGCATCGTTGATGTGGTGCTCATAGATGTACTTGTAGGCCTCCTTTGTCTTGCCCCACAGATTGTTGCGGCCCTCGCCGATGGGCAGAGCCACAGCATCGAGCTCCTCGTCCTTGGCGGAGCTCATGAAGATCAGCTTGTTGCAGCGCTTGCCCCACGTGCGCTTCACGTGTCGCGCCTTCTTCTGGTGGTTCGTCGGATTGGTCATGATCCAGCACAGCACCCGCACCTCGCCGTACAGCTTGTCCGCAATGGTGGCATTCTCATGGGCATGCTCATGGGTGCCCACATCCTGTTCGGGTCCCTGCAGCTCCATCATGTCATGGCTGTGATGGGCATCGTTGACATCGCCATGCCGATGGCCATCGTAGGGCATAAACTCGCTACGTTCCGGCGTGGAGTATACAAACAGCTCGGCCAGACAGAAGCCCACGATAAGGCCGACAATCAGCGAGAGAAAAGATCGTTTATTTGAACGTCCTGAGGGTTAAGTGAAAGATTAGAATGGATACAAAAACAGAATAGTTTAGGAACTCACCTTCATTTAGTATGGATCGTCCTAGCAGACTATTGGCAGTCATTTGGCTTTAGTTTTGGGGATTCTATGCGGGGGGAGGGAGTGATGGTGGTGCTGGAGTTGGTGGATGTTTTGTTAATCCACTTTTTGGGGGATTTTCTTCTTTGGTTGAGTTATTTCCACTTTGGCTTTACCTTACATCTTCTGCAAAACAAGAGAGGTTGTGGTTAGGGAGATTGTAAGCTATGTGCCACTCTGCGCGCGTCTGTCGCTCATTAAAAAGTGTCAACCATCTGAATATTGTGCTGGTTGTGGCTCGCTCGGTTTCGGTTTTCCATCGTTCTGTATTCTGTAACTGTGTTAATCTCATGCAAAAACGTGACAATTCTTTGCAAAGAGTCGCTCAATGCATTCCCCGCAGCTGCTCTGCTCTGTCTGCCTCTGCTCTGCTCCGCTCTGCTGCTTGATAAATATTTATTTAATAAAACATTTTTGTTGTTGTTGTATATTTTTCATTTGCAGTTTAATTCCTATGATGCACGTCTCGCTATTTCCTACTCCAGATAGCTGGAATTTTCTTTCATTTTTGGCATTTACTCAAAGATCTATATATACATATGTATATGTATTGTTGTCATGGGCCAACTAGCACTTTGTAAACATATTCAACCATGGAATGGCCAAAAGTTGCTACGGTAAATCTTTTGTAGTGTCATAAAAATCGCAAGACAACATAAAAACTTATCTAAACATTTACTATGTTTGACTTTTTTGCCAAGCAAATATTTTTTGCAAGCCAATTACACTTTTGACACTCAAATGAGAAACACTAATAGTGGTTTAGGACCGTTTTGAATAGTTCTTTTGTGGCTCATTTCGTTATTTATGAATAATATTTCATAGCCAGCAAAAAGTAGGTGTTTTGTGGCACTTAAAATGATGAATTTACCTCCAATTTTCAAACAATCTTTGGTGAACGATCACTGGAAGTTTCTTATCAGTTCTGCAGCTCACTGCACCACCTTCGGGTATCTCCTGTTGACTAGGGATATCTTTTACACACTCCTTGCATTTATAGGCCCAAAATGTAACCACTTGTGCAAGCACTTTATTTGGCCTTAACAATTACAGCTGTGCCGAAAAAAAGCTGTGAAAACCAGCCAGAATAAAATGTATTCTTTAAATTAAAATAATATACGATTCCGTGCAAATTTGTACAACTGATGATGAAAGCATCTAGAGACCAAGACCAGGCGACGTTTCGTTAAAGAATGCACCCGGAGAACCCAACGAGAGAGAGTTTTAAGCAGAAATGCAACTGCATTTCAGTTTTTCACAATTTTCAGTTCTCTTTTGCCGCCTCGTAATGCGTGTTTTATCAGCAGAAAAAAAGCAGACACTCACACAGTCTCTCCTTCTCTCTGGCAAAAAGCGATAATATGGTTTGGTCATTATAGTAATTGATTTTGGGATATTTGGATGAATCACATGGTTTAGTTTTCTGGGGTTGGGCATGGGCCTGGGCTGCGCCTGGGGTGAGGACTTATCAATCCAGCCACTACTTGGCCTTATCGGCAAGTGATATTTACACTTTATCATTATTAGGCTTGGCACGGAGTGGGCATGACGATAACGTTTGATGGTTCCATTTTTCAATCACATTTTGTGGGTCAAGTTTTTGCCGGCAAGCCAAAAGTTTTCATATACAAATTCCATTAGGAATCTATTAAACAAATCTGTTTCTCGGAATTGCTTTTTTTCAATTGAAATTCACTTGGGTCTCTTTCCAAAATAGACCTATCTTGGAGATAGAGACATAGTTGTCATAGCGGGAAGTTAATGAAGGTGTGCAAGCTCATTCTTTATAGAGGATCTGTTGGGTGTCCGCTTCAAGGAGATATTTATGTTTTTATTTTACAGCGTCATGTGTTACAGGGTATCTGCATTTCTGCCTGGCATCTTCCAGCGGCTTGCACTCTATTCCCAGACGCCAGTGTAAGATCGGTTTGGCTCTCCATAGATCATACATAGATCGTAATGTGTGTTTGAACAGTTGCCCGGCTCTACACTAAATTCGTGTGTCGTTTGAATGAACTCGCATACCAAAGAGGTCTTAATGCTCATTTCCAATTCGGATGCCATAGTGAAATGATATCATCGAAAATTCAGTTGCCTTGGCTCTCCGGCAAAGGTAAGGAAGATCTTCCCATAAGTGAACCCATAAATTAGCCATATAGTCTATTCCAGTGGCTCTGGGACAACTGATTTTGACAGTTCTGATTGGTCTGCTGGTGTTCTTTGGCTTGGCCCAACTAGTGTCTGTTCCGCTGCGCATCGATAGCTTTGATAGCTTCAGAGTGGCCGAGGAGGAGGAGCAGGGCCAGGAAGCAGGTCAAGGATTTGGACCCTGAGACTAAAAGGCAATTCATAGAACCGCACTCGAGCAGAAATAATTTCCAATTGTGGCCGCCTGTGTGGCATCATGTGGGTGGTGCCCGCCCCATGCTCGACCTGCCCTCCGTTGTACAATTGCAATTGTAATTGCAAATTAATTAAACGCAAAATTTAGGCATGCAGCAAATGCCAGACGGACCTGCCAGTTCCAGTTCGAGTTCCATTCCAGCAAATGCATTTTCCAGCAATTAAACGCAATTTAACTGAAATTTGCCCATCACTTGCAGCGACCAGAGGCAGGAGGAGTGGGCATGGCATGGCAGGGCAGGGCGCACCTTTCAACTACTAAATATTTTGTGTCTAATTTTAGAATCTAATCCGCCATAAGTGCAGTCGTTTTCAATTGAAAATTAGCAGCAGAAGCAAAACAAAAAAGAAACACAGAGAAAATTATATAATTATCTATTTTCAAATCACGAATATGAACTCATTTGACAACGTGTCTATAATTTATTCAGCCAGGAATTTCTTTCACTATTTATAAAATATTTTGGTCTACCACGGGGCTGTTATCACCCCCGAGAGGGGGTTAGATAAAACGTTTATTGTGTGTGTGTGGCAGACACACCATATTAAATGTTTATTGGGATATAAAGGGTATTATATGCAAACCTTGTAGATCGGGAGGGCAGTAATTATCTTTATCTATTATCAGTTATATAATTTATGATAGGACAGCCAAGGCTCAAACTGTAATAACGGATGAGGAAAAGCATCGAGAGCAAAAGATGACCTTTAGAATGTCTATTTTGGCACTTCCTCTCATCCTACTGACCTATTTGAACAGAATTTTAGAATATAATATCTTTTTTTAAGAAGGTTAAAGAATTATATGGAGGAACTATTAAGAAACGAGCTTAATGATCTCAAAATAAGAAAAATACTCTGGAAAATCTCTCTCTGTCTATACCCTTTACACACTTTATTCTATTCATATTACATTATTCAATGAAGCTCTTTTATAAACATAATTGCAAATAGATTTTGGGCGAATGTTTAGTGAAAATGTCATGTATTATTATGTCATTTTCGTTTAATAGATTCGCTTTTATCGCTTGCCCTATGGCCACTCTATCGTGACAGTTAACAGCGAACTGAACCTCATAACCAAACCCCAACATCCCAACCCGAACCCAACCCAGCCCGAACCGAACCGAACCCAAACCAATTGTTTAATTGTTTTGTTTGGCCGCATCGTCGTTGCTCTTTGGGGCAATAAAATCAGACACGCGCTGGCTCCGCGATGCCGCCTCGAGTTTCAATTCATTTTTGTTATTTTTCCTGGCTGGTTTTTGTTGTTATTTTTTGTTCTTTTTTTTGGTAGCATTACATATGAGTATTTTAAATGAAAATGCTTTGTGGTCGGTCTGCTTGATTTTATTTCACTTCACTTTCAATTGTTTCGCTTGCAGATAAACAAAAAAACAAATAAAATATAACAAAATATATATACAATACAGTGTGGACTGCTTTGCTGGTTATCAATGTGGAACTGGGACTGTAGAGGGCTACTGGCATTGTTATCGAGGGACAAAAAGAAATATGGCTTTCAGGCATCCGTTTCTGGGATTGCTTTCGGTTCCATCAGAGTAGGGATTTGTGTCGATGAGTAATTAGCAGGGGGAAGGGAATAGAGATTGTGCGCTTCCGATAAAATGTTTGATAAATCAACAATTAGAACAGCACACCCATACCCCAGTACAGGGTAGATTAATCATCAATTCAATTATATGATTCGCAAAAGTAATTTCTTGAAAAGTCTGTTCTACTTGATGATTGCTTGTTTAGCTGACTCTAAAAACCAGTTGTGTAATGTCTATATCTCTTAATGGATCGTGCAATCTATATCTCACGTTAGTCACAAAGAATCAAAGTGGAAATTGATTGGATTTGGGGTTCTCCTAATAAATTATTATAAGATTTCTTGTCTTTCTTTATTGACAAAGATTAAGTTTTATGGTTTCAATTGGGTCAAAGGTTATGAATATACCAATATTTTTACAAACTAGCCCAATGACCTAGAAAACATCACATTTCTGTGTGGCGTGCACTTGTCTGTTCCGATTGGGGGGTGCCATACATTCCAGTATGTATATTTAATCTGGAAATAAACATGCTATCTGACACCCTCTCAAGCCTCGAGAGGCAATTGCAGTCAGCGCACTTGAGATTACGATGAACCATTGACATGTGGGACTTTGGGGGATTGTTCCGCTCCGAATCAAACCAGAGGCTTAGCTAACATGTTCAAGTGCGAATTTAATTGGATAATAATTGGGAGGGGGGCCACATCAGTGGCACAAGGAATGTACGGATCCAACGATACCCTGCTTCATTGCAAAAGAACTGCCAGATTATAGCACTTGCGCTTTGCTTTTTCGGTTATCGCTCTTCCGCCTTTTGTATGAGAGGTACTCGCCTTCTATGGGGCATATGTGTTGGCCAAACGGTATGCGACATTACAGTAAATACTCAAAAATTATGGTAATTTTATAACTCTCCAGCCAGAGGGGGTTTATGGATTTCTGGAAGTATGATATTCCAAAAGAACCAATATACCCCTTCTTCTACCCTGTAGGACAAGCACCAACAGGCGCAGAATTTTTGAGAGAGAGAGCGCGAGATGTCCGCTTATCAGTGCTGTGCCAGCTTCTGCGCCACTGCAATCGTATTGCAGCCCCGCTCCCTCCTCCCTCCTCCTGCACATGGGGTGCCTCCAAATATGATGGGAACAACACTTAATCGGGGAGGCGTCAGACAATCACATGTGCAGCAATTGAAAGAGACAGATAGAGAGAGAGTGAGACTCAGACTCAAAGAGAGACGGAGAGCTCGTACGCCCACGGTAAGAGTAGCACATGCGAGAACCACAAATAAATTAAAGTAAATGCAGTTTGCTGCCGAAGGCAAATCACCCCTGGAATGGTCACCGTGGGGAATTTGTGGGGGAGGGGCCAGAGGCAGCAGACAAAACGCATAACGGAAATGGCAACTGCAGAGCGACAGAGAGAGAGAGTGCGAGAGAGAGTGAGCGCGGCTAAGGGCAGGGCAGCTGTTTGCGGGACTGACAGACGACGTATTAAAAATAACAACTAGAAAAGGCGCCACAACCCAACGAATACGGAATACCCTAGGGCCATAGGGAGATTATTTATTTATTTGTATTTAGATTGTGTTACGTCGCGCACTTATGAGCTTAAATGTCAAACAAGCAACAGATGCTTGGCTTTAATTGTTATTAATTATTATTATTATTTTAGCAACCTGTTGCGCACAAAATATTGCATATAAGTTGGCAAAGTTACACTGCACTACCAATACACTACACACAAATTAAAACACCGAAGTGCAAGTCTCATCTTCGAGTGGATATGCTCTCATTACATGCAGGGTACCGTTTATTACAACGTCCTTTCCTCTTCTCTTCCTTGCTTCGCTCACTTGGACTTCCAATTGGAATCTCACGTTTTTTTTTCGTCACCGTTTGTTCACTTTTCGGCTATTCTGAATGCAAAATTGTTGTTGCTGTTGTTGCTTTTTACCTTTTGCTCTCTTTTTTGGCAGCACTTTTGTGCTTGCATCTGTACGTGCATATTTGTGTCGTTCTGTCGTTTTGTTTTTGGTTTTTGACACACTAAAACGGCGCGCTCCGAAATTTAATGCTGACTAAATGGTTTTTACATTCTGCACAAATTTTGTAATTTTGTTGCTGCAGACAGTCACCTCACCTCACCGTTACTTACAAATTGATTTTTTGCACATCCTCTCACATGTTTGACCCGCGCAGGACGACGGCACACGCTTTCAGTCCTTTTTGGACTCGTTCGTTTGGCTGGTGGCACTCACGTTTTTCGGTTTTCAAACGAATTGCTTGGCCATGCCATTCATGCGATTTGTACTCGTATTTTGTTGTTGTATTAATCGAGGCACTTAAAATATTTAATTAATGTTATTTTCTGCCCGCTGACGCTCACGGGCCCGGAATCTTGCGCGAGCAGAACGGTTGGACAAAAGAGAATGAATGGCGCGAAATTCTGACCAAAGAGAGAGAGCAGTTTTGTTTCCAAAGTAGATGCGGTTCAGGTGTGGCGGCTCTCACTAAATGGGCGTTGATGAATCCGTGTATTAAATAAGCACTGAATTTATTTTTAAACGCAAACAACGAAAACCAATATGCTTATCTCAGAGAGAACCAACTCTCATTCTCACTTTTGCGAACATATTTTGGGTACGTTAGGAACCTATTTTAGGTCCCTAAGAACATGACCATTTTCACCCCATATTAACATACCCCAAATTAATATACAAAAGAGAGTACAGAGAGCGTTTTGTGCATGACCAAGCGCATGCCCAAAAAGGGGAGGAAAATACATAAGATAAGAGAAAATAACTTTGCCGGCATAAAGAGCCGGCTGCAGTTCTAAGGGAAACGTGAAGACTGATTGGAAAAAGCCTATAAATAAAATATTAATGATATGAATAAGAGACACATGGACAAAAATAGGTATTTGATGTTTCACTTTAGAATCTAATTCATTTATTCCATGCATATGTTTATTTCCCGCCCCTCTTGTTTCCCAAAGAGCACAGGAAGCGAGAGAGAGAAAGAGAGAGAGAGAGAGAAGACAGCTGGAAGCAGCTTTTCAGAAATATTGTCTAGGTTAAGGGTAGCACCTAGAGGGGATGGGACCTGACTTTACGTTGATCTTTTGAATTTTTGTACCCTTGGTTTTCGTCTTGTGTTTAACTTGCCAACTGATCTATTTCCAGTGAATGCTTGCTATCTATCGGCAATTCCAGATAAGATATTTACACCTGTACTCACCTGCGTAACAATTATGATAAGGAACTATTCGCCATTTCAATTAAGATATGTGTTTCAATCGTGTTCAATAGATGTTATAGGGTATGCAACAGCATATCATATGGATACAAATCCACAGAAACAGTACCGTTATTTAATCTGTGACGGATCAACTCTCAAAGCTGTGTCACTCCGATCATTGAGTGCGAAGCGCAGATTGGAAAAGCAGCATAGCGGAGCCCCAGAAAATTAAAAAGACAAGAAACAGTGTCAATATGGTAGGAATAATTGAAAAAACACCGCCAAACAGTGCCAAGAAAATTGTCCAGTTCTAATGCAAATGACAAGTTTAAAGCGTGTTTTTCATTGATTTAATGTTGCCGCAGGAGCAAAATGAACGTTCAGGTGAGTCTCTATCTACATATTACATGGCGCTAATGATCGCACGACAGCGGATTTTACATGAACTAATTAAAGTTACATAGCAACCAGCTTCTGCCAGAGTGTGCCCAGCGATCGAAATACGTTACAATTCAAATTTAAATTTAAATATTTGTTAGACTTATTTATTTGCCAATTTTTGCGCCTAATTTAGTGAAACTACTCTTAATCATGCTCGCTAATGCACGAGTGCAAACGAAGGAAATGAATCCATCTCTGATGACAATACTGTCGATTCCATTCATTTCTTATGAGCATTTCAACTGCAAACACATTTCGCGTAAATATTTGCATTAATAATACTCACTCGACAGCTGACTTGTGTGTGAATTAATCTAAAATAACTAAAGCCAACAAAGTGGTTTTTGTGCCCTCAAATTAGAATGGAAAATCATGCCCCAACGAGTGTGTGCTGTGTGTGTGCCACTCCTCCAAAAGAAACCGTAATTCTATGAAGATAATGACAGGGAGTACAATTCAATTATTGCCTGATTCTGGATTATAATTTTTCCACAAGAAATATACATATTTGTAGACAATTTTTGTATTTTATTGAATATTTTCGTTTGGAAACCTTATGGGAGTTTATTAGTTTTATTTCTCTTTAATATACTGATTACATTTCAAGTGAAACTAAAGAAGGGGAAATGATGAAATGTAGTTCTTAAATATAACACAAATTACAGACAAAAACTAGACCATCTAGTTTTATGATTAAGTACAAAACACTCAACTTTACTTAAAACAAAAACTTTAAAATATTAATTAAGATCAGAACTGATGATGTAGCTGTAAGTAATGACTATTACTAGTTTAATATCTATCTTTATATACAATTGATTCTTATTTGCTATACCATCTGGTATAATTACAGTCCTAAATGCTTGTGTCTTTGACTAAATGTTCTCTTAAAAAAACGTCGATAGATCGTATTCAGTGATTTGTTTAGTTGCATACATTTATGTTGTTCAGACTGTTCATTCCGTAAATCGATTTTGGATTCTATGGCTATGTGAAAAGCTCTAGTTTCGGGCCGGCAAATACGTATCAAACTCACATCTTCGTATATCACTCAGTTACCTCAATATATTTATATAAATATCACAAGTGGAGTCACAAGGAGCATGGGCATGGTGTCCGGTGTCCGGTGTCGCCTACAGGAATGAGCAGCAGAGTATCAGAATCATCACCGTGATGGGGAACAGGGCATAGATCTCGCTCCGCGGATGGCACGTGGACACCAGATAGGTGATGTCGTCCTCCTCATGCTCGATGCCATCCCTGGTGGGCACCTCCACGACCACGATCTCGTCCGACAGGAAACTGATGTTGAAGCTGCATTCAGTGGTGTTGAGGCAACTCTGCGACTCACTCAGGTTCGAGTACTGGAACGTCGGCTTATATATATCGAAAATGACGTGTATATCGTTCCGCACCTCGTCATTGTCGCTATAGAATATATAATAGTAGTACCCATCCTCGATAACATTCTGCACCGCCTGAGCACTGTTGTTGGGGGCACTCTCCATGAAGTGGGGACTCGTGCAGTTCTCGTTTGGCCTGAAGAAATCACTGAGGAGTATGGCACCGTTAAAGCACAGGAACAGACCATTCTCGAAACTGGACACCGAGTTGGACTCATCCGTTTCCGTAAAGTTGACGGCATTTCCGCCGTGACTGTACTTCCTGTCGTAGACATTCTCCCGCTTCGTGCGGTTGTACAGACGCTCGTACAAGTCTCGCTTTCGCTGCCGCTTCTGTAGCGCCCCACTTTGTGTTGGGGCAACCACTCTGTCCCCTAAACTGTGGTCTGCCTCGGGTTGATGGGCTGCACCACTAGAACTGTGATCGGGATGGTGTGATGCACTATCACTCGAAGTGTGTCCAGGATGATGCGTGATGGGCATCTGTTGGAGATGCAGGGTTCCCTTCTTGAGCTTCTTCCTTATGGGTTTCGTGGCGCTGGCAGTGGACCCGGCAAGTGTCAAGCCAGTGGGTAGATCCAATGGCTGCTGCGCTGTGGGTTCCTCACTCAAGTCCTCGCCGCCGTGGTTCTCATGCTCGAGCACACCGCTGCCCTCCGCTACTGGCACGGATGGGCCCTCCATCTCCATCTTGTCCTCAAAGAAGACCTTGACCTGCTCGTGGCCCTTGGCGTAGTTGGCACCCAGTTTGTTCTTGTTGTGATCCGTCAGGCCGCAGAGATTCAGCTGCCGCTGGCCCTTGACGATGAGGATTCGCGATCCATCGAAGCGGGAGCAGAACTTGACCCTCACATTGGCGCCTTTGAGCAGAAAGAAGCCCCAATATTCCAGGGTATCGTCTGGCAGAGTCATCGATTTCTTCAGTCGAATGTGTTTGCGATTTGTGGAAATCTCCGGCTTGTTGCGCAGTTGAAACGCATTGAAGTTGGAGGTCATCTTGAGGGTGTGCTTCGAGCAAAAGATCGACGATATTCCCGCACGGATCTCGATGATATCCGATTCGGCCATGGGATAGACGACATCCGCGAACACCGTTTTGCGCAGGTGCAAAGGCATAATGATAAGAGTGGCCGGTAGAATCACAATCAGCAGGCAGAAGATCAGAACCCGCTTCACGCCGTGCATTTTGCGGGTCTCTGAAAGAAGAAAAAAACAAGAGAACTATGATAACTGTTTACAGACACAAGTGAATGATGATGATGATATGTTTTTCTTGGAAAGCCACCTTCAAAGCGATATTCTGTCAAGGGCTGCATCTTGTCTTTGTTTCTGTTTTCTCTAGACTATGAAAATTCCTCTATGAGAACACGTCTAATCGGTAGAAAAGTCTGTGGAGCACTGTCTTGATTGTGAGATTATCAAATTAGACTGACGACTGGGACAGGGACTGAAACTGGGACTGGCATAGCCATTTCCCTCCATGACTTTTATCTGTATGTATTTGTGAGAGAGCCGTAGACATGTGTCTGGTTGTCAGAGATTGTATCAACAACACAACCCACCGAGAATATTGATATAGTTCAAATATATAACCTAGCTATTCACAAGATTCGATCAGACACTCAGATCGATCGAGTGACAGACTCTGTTTGATCGATGGTTAGCGATCTGCCCACTGCCCACTGGCTGTCTCTCGGCTCTCTCTCTTTTTTTCGCCTCTCTTGAACTTGACTTTGTTTAGTACATTTGTTTATCTTTGTTAAGTTTTTAGCAAAGATTAAGATTTAGGCACAGGAGCGGAGTGGCTAAAAATTGGAGGTGGTAATAGTTTTTCGGGTGTTGGTTACATCACACCCGTCTACCTTCACAATCTCCTAATCTCACTTGGTTACGCACTATTCCCGCTCGCCCCCGCCTCCCATACTTTATCGAGGGAGGGCCTCTGCTAATTACCGGTCTGCCTATTGATGCCATTGGTTGATAAGCCATGTTTTCCTTCATGAAAAATGCTGTTTATATTGGCCTGCTCTTATCAAGCGTCAACGAAACGGGACGGGACGGTCGTTTGGGAATCAACTTCATATATTCCACATTTTATTTATGGCACACACGAGTAATTTTTCATCATGTCACGTTTTTGTCGAGTGCTTAACTCTGTTGTTGGCCAATGTTATAAACCAAGTTATAAAAAAAAACATTTCTTATCACAAAAACAAAACATGTGCATGCGGATTAAAAATCAGCATGAACTATGGAATATCAAATATAGGGGAATCTTTCAAAGAGCCTGGAATGAGTCTTAAATATAGATTAGGAAATTGTTTTAAAATGATAAGAACTCTTTGAGGAACTCTTTAGTAAGCGACAACCAATGAATGATAAGAGCTTTTATGTATAGACTCTTTGTCCTAATTTCGAGAATGAATAATACTTTGAAAGCCTTGAGGGTGATTGATGGCTTGATGGTTGATTGCTGATTACTGCTCAAATCACAACAACTACAAGAAGACCTTTAACTTTCTCTTTAGTATACTCCAAAAGAGGGCTCTACTTTGAGGTTTTTCCTCAAATAATGTCTTAGTTCAGGTATCTGCTTTACATTTTTCAGTAGCAACATTTTTACCTCTGTATATTTTTGTGTTTGGTTTTTGGCATTTTCCTAGCAACAGAAAAGAAACCCACGAAAAAGAAGGAAAACCAGTCACGACAGGTTTTTATTCGGCTATCGCTGTGCCATGGCATTTTCCCCTCAGCCCATCCGGTTTTTCGTCTATGTAGTTTCAAAAACAAGACCCCTCTACACACGATTTGAAGGTTTTTATGCTTCGGCTAAGAAATAAGGCCACCAGCAATAAAAGATCAAACAATTCTTCACCCTTTGTATACAGAAATTCGATTCTTGCAACTCTTTTTTTTCTTCTTGTTTGTTTTCTTGTTATGTGAATCGGTACACAAATGACAGATGTTTATAAATTTTTAAGTGGGGTGCCCTCAAAGAAGGGTATAATTATTTTCCGTAGATTTTTGCCAGGCAGAAAGGGAAGAACTATGTATCTACTATCTAATGCCCTTTGTAGAAAGTTTTTGTGAAGGGTATATGCAGCTTCGGCTTTTCCTTTTGTTGTAATTTTCCACTTACATGCTTTTGCTTTTCCCTATCGTTCCGAGTTGTGCACTGTTGTTGGTTGTTGTGGGGGGTTTGCTTTGCGTTGTGACAAGTGTGAATTTAACAGAGAATTTTAGCATGCAATTCTCGTGCTCGTTGTTTTTCCTTCTCTTTGTTTACACGGCCCCAGTTGCCATTGCCATGGGCATTGTCTTTTGATTGCAGTTTTATTTTGGTTTTCCCTCCGCATAAAGATATCCAAAATTAGATAAATGCAAGGGGCGTGTGTGTGTGGGTTGGGGCGGGGGCGGATTGCCAGAGAGAGAGCTCTCGAATCACACGGGCCTTTGCTCTGGCATTATTATCAGTCCGAAACACTGATTTCCGATTTGTTATTTTATATTGACACACATTGTAATCAACAAATGTTTGAAATGCTCTCGCTCTCTCACTCTCACTCTCCTGTTTACTGCGTCTCTCTCTATCTCTCTCTTCCTGTCGCTTATCTCGGAAAAATGCACTCTCCCATTTTCGTGTCTATTTCACCCTTGGTTTTTAGCTCTATTTTCACATCACAATTGTTTCTAACTATTTCGAAATGCTTGCAACATTTTCAATTCACAATTTTCACATTGCAGAACATTTTCCCACTACAAAATAATAATTACGAAATTTTCACCCGACGAGAGGCAGCATAAAAAATAACAAAACACTTCACTTTCAAAGCAATTTTTCGAATGAGACCTCAAGAGCTGTTGCAGTGGAAATTTTTTAATAATAAAAGACGACGAGAGAGAGCATTTTTTACGCTCTCACTCAAGGTATATTAATAAAGGTAGTCGTATCGGCTCGCTCGCTCTCTTGTTTTGCTTCTTTAAACTCCTTTGAGACTCTTTCGTACAACGCATTTGTGAGAGTGTCTCTCTCTCTCTCTTCTGCCATTTTGACACTTAAGAATACCTTCTTTGCTGCTCTCTATGCGGCTACCTAGTTTAGTATACCTTTAAGAGCTGTTGCAGTGGAAATTTTTTAATAATAAAAGACGACGAGAGAGAGCATTTTTTTCGCTCTCACTTGTGCTCTCTGACTCGGTTCTCTTAACTGTCTGCGCTCTTTGATGTGGGGTGGCGATGCGATGTTTTTCGAGGGTTGGAAAACAGGGTCGTTGGGCGGTTAGTTCTATATTTTTTGAAAGTTTATTTGAATTGTTTTATTACCAATGCAATAGAATTACTGGAACTTATAAATTGTTCTAGAAACAATATTGTACTTTGAAAACACACGAGTTTTATTAAAAAAAATTACTTAAAAACTGCATTTCATATGCAAAAAAAATTTCAATATACATATGTATCTTGAAAAATATTTTTGGGCTTATTCTTGATTTAATGGAATTAAATAAATTTCAACATTTCTTAAAAAATATTTTAGGGATTAATCTTGATTTAATGGAAATAAATTTACCACAAAATTGTGAATTAAATTTGTATTAAAATATACAAAAATCATTTAAAGTTGTAGAAAGAGTGTTTCTTGGTTTATTACCACAAATAAGTATCGAAAATTCCCTTAATTCAAGCCAGAACATGCCATAATATGGGAGATACAAATAGAGTTAAACCCAAGAATGGTAAAGAAATATAAAACGTTTGCAGAGGTGATAACACATACAATATTTGAAGAACAAAACCAAATAAAACACAAAGAATTAGCTGACAGATAAAGAAAAGCTATATTTAAATAAAGTCAAATCATCCTGAATCTGACAGAGTAATTCTGATGGAGAACAATGGGTCATGTCTTGTCATATCGTGGGATATAACAACCCTTAAACTTACTGTTTAAATCCGCCATTGAATAATAGAAGTCCGTGTGATAATAATGCAATTGTGCCGGACTAACGGACGTGGTCCTATTGAACATCTTTTTATTCGCCATTTTATGGGCAGCGTTTCTGAAGGACGTAGGAAAGGACTTGTAGGAAAGGCAACGACCGCAGCTCGCGAATATTCACAATGAACTGACGGGAAGAATATAATCCGAATCGTTTGAAAGCGCTCCCCTTACAACTGGGATAACGATGACGCTTAATCCAAACAGACAGAGACAGAGGCAGAGACGACATCGCTTTGTCGTGTGTCTCTTCAGAGCTAATACTGATAGTCTGGCTGGTTTTGCTGCTGTCTATTATCATAATGAATTTGTAAACAGCGTTATAAAGTCTGAACATACTGTACACTCTGGCTGACATAATCATTCAATTGATAAGAGCTTAATTGGGATTGTCAGTCATTCAGTAGTAGTTTCGGCAGGCCTACTTATGGAGGGGGTACAGGTGCGGTATCTAACCATCCTTGACAACAGCGATATGCAGCACGTGCCTGGGAACCCCCATACTATTGAATGGAAACTTGATATCTGGATGCCAGATGGGTAGTAGCAGTTCTGCGGAAATTACTGAAGAAAGGTATCAGGAAATTGAGGAAATTAAAACTAAGAACACTTCCCTTTTGTGTTGAATACTTTTTAATAGGAGGTTCTTCTAAAGGAAGTTTTGATGCCAATCAATCTTCTCTTAGAGTCGACATTCGTGTGCCCCATACCCATTAGATATTATGAATGACATCCGTCAGATTCATTTGCAAACAAAAAGATAAGACTCTATCTGTTGGAGACTTTAAATAAATGTAAAATTTATATGTTTAGACAATCTATCTTATCTGTTGTCATTTCTTTTATTGGTTAAACAAGGAACAGGTTACGTCAAGGAGAGATTTGCATCAGAAGTTAAGAGTAAGCGGAAAGATGACATGGGTTTCGATCACGTTGGACATTGGTGTGGTGCTGGGTTCCAGATATGTGATCCATTCGGCTTTCGTTGTGGCCGTTGAGATTCCTTCTTTCAACTTTTGCATTTCCCCTCGGATCTGTTCACGGTTCGCAGCGTCGAGTTTCTCTATTTCATCCACTTTCTTCACGAGTTTATCCATCAATTTTAACAATTTCGGTTTGTTCTGATCCGGTTTGTTCTTCTTTTTTCGTAGTATTGGGTGGTGGGTTTTTTTGGTGGGTACCTTGCACAGGCAGAACTTTTTGTCATTCCCATCTTTCACACATTTCGATTGATCCATATATCGTAGGAGACGCCCAAAGGTGGGCACACTGGCATTCACCAATTTCTTGGTGTCGTGATTGTACAGAACGGTGGCCAGGAATCTCGCGGCCTTGGGTTGGGTGGTGAAACGCACTCGATACCGGATAGTGCTCGACTTGAGGGGAGCCCTTTGCTGATGTATGGACTCGACTTTCTGCAGAGAAAACGCTTCACAGCGAGCAGTAAGCTTGCGAGAGCGAAGGTACGCATTGAGGCTGTCGACCAGGAGCCAGCCGAGGGGCAGCATCTCGGACTCCTCCTGCAACAGTTCCACGGAAGAGGCACAGTCGCAGTAGTTCTCACTGTGACCCGCCTCCTGGCAGGTGCGATTCGAAGGAATTTCTTTGAAGAGCGTTCGGCAGGTGGGGCAACCCTCGGGCTGCAAGGGCGGACTGACTGGCTCTTTCGTGCCCAAGTCCGGAATATCCTGCAACGTGAGGTACAGATCGTGGTTTGCGGTCATACGCTGTGTATTGATTGCCAAAGCCATGGATATGTCAAGGTATAGCTGTCGAACCCACGATGGTAGCCACACAAACAGCATGGGAGAGCACCCATGATCACTGAAAAATATCACAATCGACTCCCTGAAGAGCCCCAGCTGTTCGAAGCGTTTTATATAATCCTTCAACGTGGGCTCCCCCTTTGGCCTCTTTGCCCTATCCCGATCCGCGTCGAAGTTGCTCGTCCAGAAGAGCCCGAACAAGGGCTGCGTGTGGTTGAGATAACGCTCCAGCAGCTGCTGGCAATAGTCGTAGATATAGTCCACATACAGCCGCCTGTCCAGTCCATGGTACTCTGTGGATCGATTGCGCAGATGCAAGCTGTCGGCGATGCCCCGCATGAACGGCCGCAGATAGTAGTCGACGGGCTGCTCTCCGAACTCAAAGTCGAACTTTCGGATGAGCGTGAGATCCTCGGCATAGGCCGTTAGGTAACCCTGTTCCTTGTATCGCTTCCAAATGAATGGCATCGCGTCCATGGCGCTGGCCGATTGAAGATTATGCACCGCACTGGGACTGCAGCCCGATATTAGGGCCATCAGATTGTCATAGCTATACTCGCCCGTCCGCTTGTAGTTATGCATTTCGAACCAGCCCTCGCTATAGCTCTCCAGCCCTGGCATAGCGTCCAGGGTGGAACGGAAGGCACTCGCAGTCATGCCATTGAAACCGAACATGATGACACTGGGACGACGATGACCCTTTGGCTGCTGTTTGGATGACTGACGGATTGGCTGGACAAAGGTGAAGGGTTGCACCTGTAGCACATCCCCCAGACTGTTCTTGCAGATAGCAATCAAGCCCCTCACATCGTTAGGGACAATATAACCATCCTGGAAAGGAATCTCCACCTCACGACTGCCGACAGCATGTTTTTCGAATAAGTTGCAGTTCTTTTGGCTTTTACTCATGGAATATCTTACTTGATGCTCCCATTGATGTACAGTCCCGATGGTGTTGTGGTTATCCTGCGATAGCCACACGAGTACTTTGTATCCTTGGGCTTTCTCTCTAACGAACGCAATGTGAGATTGACCGCCGATTGGCTGACGTGAAGGATATACAGGTGGCGCAGCTGATCGTAGCTGGACCTCACGATATCATGTATATCCCTGATTGATTCTCCATGTGGTGTGTTGCTGGCATTTTTATTGGGTGTAATACTTCGCTTGTGCAATCGAATCTTCGGTTTCATGGGTTTCTTGTTCGCCCGGGACTTCCAGGAAACTCTTTTATATTTATTGTGTGTCCCATGCTTCACTCCATCGATAAGGCAGATGGCGGTCAAGAGTAATACTAGTATTACAAAGCACCGAAGACTCCACACATTCATCATGGATATAGATGCAATCATCAACTGAAGACTGAAGCGATTTATTGAACAAATTATTCATTTAGAGCATGATAATTGTAATGTTTTGGTGGAAAATCATATACGCGGGGTGTTCTGGGAAGTATTCGACCAAAAAAAATATACAATAGGTTCATTGTACATCTGGAAAATGTACCTGATTTTCAGATTTTTTACGGACCATTTTAAAATAAAAATTCCAGTCTAACAATTATTTCCCAACGTGTATGGAATAAATATAAAATAAATAGTAATAATAGTAATAAATAGTAAATAATAATTTAATTATATAAATAAATAGTAATAAAGGGTTACATTTTGTTTTTTATTGAAAAAAGTAAAAAATCAGGGTTCTCTTTTATTTTTATGGAAAAAGTCCAAATTTAGTGTTATTTTTTTAATTAATTAATTGAAATATATTTAATTATTATTTCTGATTTTTTCAAGCAAAATTAAAAATTATCATAAAAATTTAAAGAAAAAATTGTTTTGTGACAAAAATATGAATTTTGGTGTATTTAATGTTGCCGTAACATATTTTCCTTCACATTGATTTATTAATTTAAATTATTAATTGGTTAATTTCCCTCAATTTTTATTTATCGAGGTTGTTCCTTAGATTTTTATTATGCCTGTTCCAACGTTTTGTCTGCGGGTGTTAATGCTGTTTTTTATTTTTTTGGTATTTCTTATATGGCGATCTCATTGTTTTTTTCAGCTTAAGCATTTCCTTTTCTACCTTTTTCTTTATCCTTAATTTTTCGATTAGTTTCCCCTTTTGATCTTTGCATACGCAAAACTTCTTGCCCGTCAGTTTTTTCATGCAATCGGAATCGTTTCGATAGGGATTCAGTCTTTGAATGGATCCCACGTTCAGATTGTCCAAAGTCTTGAGTTTGTGGTTATAGCGTATGCTGCCGGAGAACTCTGGATGACTGGGCTTGGCGCTGAATGTCACTCGATAGGTGTTGATGTGTGATGATGACTGACGCCCCTCCATACGAACGGAAATGGCTGTGACGGCCTTGAGGGTGAGGTTGGAGCACAGCTCTTGAAGGTTTCTGTGGTGCAAGTAGTCGTTTATGCCCCGCACAAGAAGCGCACCCAACGGCAGATCCATTGAGTGCCTCATGGAGAGTGGCTTGTAGGTGTCGCAGGGGCATGTGGCATCACTTATCCCCACATCCGGACAGGTGCGGCTCTCGTTCATCGGCGCCAGGAGCGTCTGGCATTTCGGACAGTCCTGCAGCTCCTCCACGGCGTGTGGCCATCGTTCGCCCAGCTCCAGAATATACTGGAGGGTCAGATGCAAGTCGTATGGTGATGTCAGTCGTTGGCTATTGATTTGCAGGGCCTGCACCGCCTCCGGATGCTCGGCGCGGAACCAAGGAGGCAGCCAGATGTACAGCATGGGCAGGGTCTCCTCAAGGCCAGAGCCTTGGCCCTCATCGCTGAAGACAATCACAACCGACTGCTCGAAGAGTCCCAACTCAATGAAGTTCAAAATATAATCCATAATTAATGGTTCCAGGATATTGCCACCCGTAAATATGTCGTAGCTCGAGCTGTTTGTCCGAAGGAGTCCAAACAGAGGCGACTGGGGTTTCGTGGTCATATGTCGTTTCAGAAATTGCTCGAAGAATTCATAGACATATCGAATGTTCTGCAGTCTCCCCAGGCAATCGTTGGGCATTTTAGTGTCGATTCCCTTGGCATAGTAATCGAGGCTGGACTTTTCAAAGTTAAAGGCATTTTGGTAGACCATGTCCTCCGCATAGGCCGTCAGATAACCACCCCGCTTGAAGTCATCCCAGATCAAGGGCAGCGACTCTAAGCAGCCTTGTCTCTTCGATTGGCATTCGATGTTTTGCCACGTTCGGGGCAAGTAGCCGGTGAGAATGGCCATTAGATTGGGCATGAGGCCCTTGTCCACTCTGCCGTAGCCGTGCATCTCGTACCAGCCCTCCAATTGAAGACGTTCGCTCAATTCTGGTAGGTTTTTGCGAAAATTCATGCGGGAAATGCTACCCAAACCAATCATGATTACATTCGGCTTTCGATGCTTCGATATTAGGGGTTTGGGTCCACTGCGGGGATGCACAAAGGCCAAGGTCCTTGTTTGGAGCACTTCCCCCTGGCTATTGCTGCAGGTGGCTGTCATGCTCTCCACTTTATGGGGCACCACATAGCCATCCTGAAAGGGCACTGTTTTGTGGCCGTTACTCTGTCGTCTTCCAATCTCACGATAACTGCAATTGTACTCAACGAAATACTCGGAAATAAGATCACTTATGTGCATCACATATCGCTGATGCTTGTGATGAAAGTGTGCGGTAATGAAATCATCATCTTGGTAGCATTCACTATTGTCGACATGCTTCCTACTGTTCGTGGCATGCTTTGACATTTGTTGGGTATTCCGAAAACGACACCCTGATGATTCAATGTAATAATTGTCACCATTTTCCGCCAGGCCTAATGGGAGCACCAAAATAAGTATCACTAGTGTCCAACGTATCATTTTTACTGTCGTAATGATCCATTACTTTCAAAACATCTACGATTTGGTTGTGTCGAAAGCGATTTTATGGTAATTTATTATTATTTCTTTTACTTTTAACTGGAAAATTCAATGAACCTTTCCTCTTATACAGTGGGGTTCAAAATAATAGTGGTGCTGAACAGTTTTAAGCTTTTAAAGTTTATTTTTTGGTCATTTGGTGTCGGAAATGGTTGTTAAGTTAATTTTTTTTCTTATACTGTGACGACGTATCATTCATTGCGTTTATCGGAAGATAATGAATGACTTTGAATACAAATTTGTTTGGTTTCATATCTCAAAAATTAAACGGATTTCTGAGAACAGAACGTATTATCTATCTATTTATCTATTATCGGGGTAGTAACCGGTTATCACGGAAGACAGGTGATTGAGGAACACTCTGTAAGAGGAGTCCCTTCTTCCGCTTTGATTTCCTTTTTTTTAATTTTTTTTTTCTGTAATCTGAAATGACTTTTTGTAACTTTGTTTCAACGAAATGATTACTCATTGTACTCTCCCTTTCCATGCATTTCCCTTGTAACCATTCGAGACATCTCTAAGTCATAGCGAGTTCTTCTGAGAAAAACACCGTAAAATTGATTTTCTTCGGCTAAAGTACTGGGGGAAAACATAAGGAAAAGCATATAACAGAGTGTAACATCAGTCAAGTGTAGTATTGGAAATGGTGCGGTATACGTTGAACGCCATGCAAAGATGTCTTTGCTTTTTGTTGCTCATAATGTTAATCATTTTCTACAAAATGTTAACCTGTAAGGAGAGAGAAAATGAATTATTACGAAACAGCATTCAGGATTCGGGAAATGTTGGGAAAAAGTACTATGTGAAGACGGCCAAGTGTCGGATACCGTATGTGAATCCATTCAGTCCGGAGATCATGAAGTACTACAAACCTCAGACGTTCATACCCTGCACCAACGAAAGTGATCTAATCTCTGTTGAATACGACAAATATCTCAATCAATATGTGCTGCACATCAACGAACATGTGATCCACGGTATGCTCCAGTCGAATAATACCCCATACACGTGTTTCTATCAGGCAATTATCTACGGTGATAAAGCGGACGACTATGACAGGTAAACTGGGTCAATGATGTAATAAATGGCAGCAGTGTTTTCAGTAAAATGATTTTCCCACGTGCAGAATGGGAGTTAGGATCTATTTCGGCCAAGATTATGTGATACCACTGTCCGTGGAAGGTATCCTGGTCGAGTGTCGTACCCTGGACCACACACGAGTGCTGCAAAAGGATGCCTTTGTGCTTGTTCAGCACAAAGAGAGCCCCCCGGAACCGCCTCAAGCGCCTCCAGAGCCTCGAAAGCCCAGTATAATCATGTACGGCCTTGACAGCGTGTCACGCACAAATCTCCGTCGGACAATGCCGTTGGTCTACGAGTATCTCAAATCACCCGGATGGTATGAAATGATGGGCTACACAAAGGTACCAACGCCATAGAATCCTCTATTCTCATTGATCTAGTTTTCTGTTTGTAATCTCAGGTGGCCGACAATTCATTTCCCAACTTGTTTGCCCTTCTGACGGGCTACTTCCCAGACACGGCCAAGAAGAAGATCTGCGATACGAACATCGACGGCTGTCTGGACAGGATACCCTTTATATGGAAGGATCTGAAAAATGCTGGCTATTTGACGGCCTTTGCGGAGGATGAGCATGCGTCAAACACGTTTACGTACCTGAAGCCCGGCTTTACGGTGAAGCCCGTGGATTATTACTTCCGTCCGTTTGTGGTGGCCCTGGAGAACCGGACAGAGATCCAGCACTGTCCGGGCTGTGCGATGAAGTACTGTCTGGGCCGTCGCTTGGCCAACAGCTACATCTTCGACTACTGCAGGCAGTTCATGCAGCGTTTCGTTGCCGATCGCCCCATTTGGGGCATGTTCTGGTCGAATCATTTCAGCCATGACGATTCCTTCATGCCCTCGGCGATGCAGCACAAGGTCCTGAACGATCTGTTGAACTTCGAACGAGATGGCGCCTTCGAGCACACGATTATGATATTCTTTTCGGATCACGGGGCTCGATACGGTCCGCTGCAGAAGGTGCCGGAATCCTTTCTGGAGGAGGTACTGCCCATGATGTTCATCTATCTACCGCCCTGGTTCCGGCAGCAGTACCCCCAGCACGCCGAAGCACTGGCCCAGAATCAGCATCGCTTGAGCTCCAACTTCGATGTGTACAATACCTTCAAGCACATCCTTCAGATAGGCGGTGTCACGGCGGAATCAGCACTGTCCAAATCATATGACTGCCCCACCTGCCAGTCGTTACTCCTGCCGATACCCGAGGACAGGAGCTGCTGCCAGGCGGCCATCGAAGAGGCCTACTGTGCGTGCAACGCCTATCGGGAGGTAAAGGGCGATTGGACCCGGCGCATAGCCCATCAAGTCATTCATCGAATAAACGATTACCTCTGGAAGAGTAAACTGAATAGGTTCTGCACCAATCTGACACTGAAGTACGTCATCAGAACGGAGAAAAAGGACACCACCGCCGAGGTCACAAAAATGGTGTATTATCGCACAAAGTTCATGGTAAATGAAAATGATGCCGAATTTTTTAGTACAACGTTGTTCGATAACAATACCGAAGGTCTTGAGATCAATGTAGAGCGTGTAAGTCGCTTAAACACATACAAAACGGACTCCATATGTATAAATGATAAGATCAAAAAGCTATATTGCATATGTCTTTCAGAGTTGAGAATATAACAATGCCATACGAATAGTGTTTAGTATCAATAAAATATTCCTGTATACATACGTAGATCGGGAATATTCTTTCTTCAGCTAAATACTTTAAGTCCACTGAAATTGCTGGAAAATTCATTAACATTTTCGTGATTTATTGCTTCTTCAAGCAACAATCCTCAAAGTACCTTTTGTCGGGCCTCATAAGTTTTCTTCTGTGATGGGTAATTGCTCCGCATGTAACAATTATGGAAAGTGGCAGATAAAATGTTGGAACGCCACTTAAACGTGCACTTGACATGTTACCAATTTACTGAATGCCTACGCATTCGGCGCAGCGCAGCGCAGGTCATAGCATAGCTTCCGAACATGTGATAACAGCGCCGAAACCATTCAAATACTTCGTTTTGTTTGGGGACGATGGGAGGTTTTCAGTTGAGTTTTATTTGTGGTCGATGGCACAACATGGATTCGCGCTTTCGTGCCGCACATCCCCTCTACAAATGGTTCTTCGGTTTCTGCATACTCTTAATGATCTTTGTGTTTTCCCTGCCAAAGGGAAATCATTTAACGAATGCACGAAAAGCGAATACAGTTACGCTTCTGTCGCGAATCGTTAATGCTACCCTCAAGCCACCGCCTCAGAAATACTTTGTGAAAACGGCCCACTGTCATATACCCTTTGTGGACCCGTTCAACGAGGAGGTCATGGAAATATACAAGCCACAGACCTTTGTGCCCTGCTCGAATGAAAGTGATCTCGTCACATCCGTCTACGACGCTATGCGGCAGCAATATGTGCTGTACATCAATCCACAGGTCGCTCGGCAGCTGCTCAACTTTACGGAGGCGGAGTACAACTGTTTCTATGAGGAAATCAGCTACGGCCAGCACATAGATACCTACGACAAGTATAATACCTGATTAGATCCGATTGTTGAGAAACAAATGACCGTCTCTATTCCATCCGTGCAGACTCAAGGCAGATAAATACTTCACCGACGGCTATGTGGTGCCCAAACATGTGGAGGGAATGCTGCTGGAGTGCCAGACGGCGGAAGAGCCCCACACTGTGCTGCAGCGGGATGCCTTCGTGTTCATACAGTATCAGTCAGAGGAGCCCACGCCCAAGAAGAACGCGTTAGTGCCCCGAAAGCCCAGCGTTATAATGTACGGCATCGATTCGTTGTCACGCATAAATCTACGGCGCACAATGCCAAAGGTACACAAGTTCCTGCAGGGCCCAGGATGGTATGAGATGCAGGGATACAACAAGGTTAGACACCCTCCCCGCACTATGTGGCCAATTTGTGCTAACTCTTGGCATCTCTTTGCAGGTGGCCGACAATTCATTTCCCAATCTATTGGCCATACTCAGCGGATATTCACCAGAAACGGCAAAGTCGCAGGTCTGCGACACGGACGAGTCTGGCTGCTTTGAGGAGATGCCAATGATATGGCAATACTTCAAGAACGCCAGCTACTTGACGGCCTATGCGGAGGATGAGAGTGGATCGAATACATTCAACTATCTGAAGCCCGGATTCACCGAGAAGCCCACGGATTACTATTTCCGACCCTTTCTGCGGGCCCTGGAGGTCGAGACAGAGGTCACACGCCTGCCCGGGGCGTATATGCGGTACTGCATGGGACGTCGTTTGGCAAATCGTTACATCTACGACTATTGCCGGCAGTTCATGCAGCGATATGTGAAGGAGCGACCTATTTGGGGCATGTTCTGGTCGAATCATTTCAGCCATGACGATCCCTTCCTGCCATCGGCCATGCAGAACAAGGTACTGACCGATCTGATCAACTACGAAATGGACGGCGCCTTCGAGCATACCATAATGATATTCTTTGCCGATCATGGAACAAGGTTCGGCAAGTTGAGAGGTCTGTCATCGGGTTTCCTGGAGTCGCGATTGCCAATGATGTTCATTTACCTGCCCCCCTGGTTTCGCGAGGAGTACCCGAGCTATGCCCGTGCCCTGGAGATCAATCAGAATCGATTGAGTTCCAACTTTGACCTGCACAATACGCTGAAGCACATCATTGAGATCGGTGGTGGGATACCGGATAAACCGGAGCTGCCAAAGTCCAATGACTGCCCCACCTGCCAGTCGTTGTTCTACCCGCTGCCCGAGGACCGGACATGTGCCCAGGCGGCCATCGCTGAGCATTGGTGTACCTGTGAGCCATATCGAACCATCTCCGATCTGGGCTGGGTGGATCGCATAGCCAAGAGCGTGATACCCCGCATGAATGAGTATCTAGTGGAAAAGAATCTCACCCACCTATGCAGCAATCTGTCACTGGACTATATTCACAATACGAACATCAAAACGGGCCTGAACATCAACTGGCACGACGAGCTTCCCGAACTGGAGGTTGCCGTCTACCGCACAAAGTTCAAGGTGCAACAGAACAGCGCCGACTTTGAGGCCACGGTTGTCTTCAACAATGTCACCGCAACGTCTGAGGTGAAAGTGGAGACAATCAGTCGAACGAATTCCTATAAGGAAGACTCGACCTGCATTAATGATAAAATAGCTAAATTATATTGCGTATGCTTTAGCGACCTCAAGCCGAAGACTTGATAATCTCGACTAGTATTAGAAGCCATTAGGAATTAAGATAATAAATAAAAGTAGACATAAAATGTTGTTAAAACGTTGAAGCACGTTGCATAAGGTTTCTTCAGACTGTCTCTATGATATATTTTCGAAAATATTTGTTGTAAAAAGTATGCTTCGATTGATCCTGCTAAACACACAAAATTATTACAAGTAAAAAACGAACCATGTTTGGATTCAATCTTACCCGCAGACTTGTGCTTTGTGCCATCATCTTGATGCTGATCTATATGTTTCTTTATAAAAATGTCAAGCACATACCGGACCCTGCACTAAGCAAGATATCTGGGAAAATAAATATCTCTCCAGCTACCCTTTCGGATCTGCCAAAAGTCAACAGCGCAAAGCTAGGGAAAACACCAGAAAAGTTCTTTGTGTTTAGTCCCAAGTGCAAGATACCCTATGTCTATGGACTATCGGAGGAGTTTCGGAACATGTCCAACCCATATCGCTATAAGGCCTGCACAGAGGATCCGGACCTATTCAGCGTTCGCTATCACCGCAAAACGAAGCAGTACACGTTACACATTAACAAGAAAGTGATGAAGACTCGCTTTTCGAACTTTTCGAATTATAATTGCTTTTATTTTGAGACTGTGGCTGGCACAAACGATTTGTATGGCATGTGAGTGCAACTGCAGGGCTTTCAGAACATAGAGCACTGATCACCGAGACTCTCATTTTGCAGATCACGTCGTGCCCAACTCTTCGTGAACGACTTTATTATTCCGCGCCACTTCCTGGGTTTGATTGTGCAGTGCAATGATCGAAATAATGCCTCTCGTGTGGTGCAGGTCGATGCGTTTTCCTTTGCCCAGTATCCGGAGGATCGCAACGAGACGAGCGATGCCTGGCGCGGCACCAACTATCCCAGTGTCTTTCTCTTTGGCATCGACAGCATGTCCCGGATGAACTTCCATCGATCGATGCCGCTTACCTCGGAATTCGTCCGCCGCAGTGGCTGGTATGAGATGGAAGGCTACACCAAAGTGGGTGACAACACACTGCCCAATCTGCTGGCCGTGCTGACGGGTCGCAGCACCAGGCAGTGGTCACAGATTTGTAACCTGAAGACTGCGGGTTGCTTTGACTATGTTACGTATTTGTGGGACCACTTTCGCAATGCCGGCTATCTAACTGCTTACGCAGAGGATCAATCCTCAATATCGACATTCAACTACTTGAAGTCGGGCTTTGTACGGCAGCCGGTGGACTTCTATCTGCGTCCCTTCATGGTGGTCATAGAGCAGGCCCTCAAGTCGTTGGAGTGGCTTGGCAACAGGTACTGTCTGGGCCGGAGGAGCAGCTTCAGTTATGTCTTTGACTATGCCAAGCAGCTGATCCAGCGCTTTGTCCATGAGTCCCCAAAGCCGCTGTTCGGTCTCTTCTGGACGAGTAGTTTCACCCACGACGATAACGACGGAGGCGCCACTCTGGATGCGAGCTTTGTCAAATACTTGGAGGACTTCAAGGAGTATGGATTATTCGACAGATCCATTGTCATCTTGTTCAGCGACCATGGGGCTAGGTATGGCTATTTGGCAGATCATGCTTCTGGCTTTCTCGAGGAGCGTCTGCCCATGCTTCACATCTATCTGCCACCCTGGTACCGTCGCCGCTATCCAAAGGTGGCGCGCGCCCTTCGGGTCAACCGGAATCGTCTTACCTCCAGCTATGATCTGCATCTGGGCATCAGATACATTTTGGAGCTGCTTCGTCCAGGAATTAACTTTATGGAGTCCTATGCTTGCACTGGTTGTCGATCCCTCCTGAAGATCGTGCCCAGGAACCGAGATTGCAACGAGGCCAATATTCCCAGTCATTGGTGCGCCTGCGAGACCTATGTGCCCGTGCCCATCACTAGCCTGACTGTAAAATTGGCCGACTTCATTGTCTATCGAATGAACAAGTTCTTGGAGAAACTCAATCTGAATACCGACTGCAAGACATTGTATCTACGCCAGCTGCTGAAAGCCAAGCGCCAGTTGCACTTTGATAACCTTGGTGTCGAAATCGAGGCCCCCCATGGCATGCAGATATTTCAATTGGAGTTCACGACCTCACCGAACGATGGCAAATTTCGATCTCTTGTCTCCAATAGAGGCGACGTCGAGCAGGTATCTGTTGACTTGGAAGGGATAAGTCGATTGAACTCCTACCGCAATGAATCCAATTGTGTGGAAGATGTTCTGGCCAAAAAACTATGCGTTTGCCACAAAAAGACACCTGACGGTGTCGTTGATAAAAGAATAAGGAAAGTCAAATATCTCTGGCTGGCAGAGCAAGATGACGAATATGATGAATCGAATGATGATCTTGTGAACGCTATACTTAAACTAAATGCATAAATATCTCAATAAATCAAAATCACAACAAGCCTTTACACAACAATCACCCAATCGAACAGCTCTCAAAAATTCACTTTAATTCCGGATGGAACGGGCAAAAATGTGCTTCAAAAGTAGAACATTTTTCAAAACAAAACCGTGCACAATTGTATTCTTTGGCCTGCTCTTAATTTTCATATGGGCCAATCATTCCAATCGCGACAATGAAACCGGTGAATCATTTCCAGACGCCGCGCAGACTCCTGGCCTATCCCAGTCGGAGCGATTGTACCACCTGGCCAAGCAGGAGCACTTGATGAATCGGGAGTACCAAATGCAGAAGGTGAGGGAGAAGGCAAAGAAGCTCACCAACGAGCCTCGAAGCCCCATAGCTTTTGATGACAGTTTCCTGAATTACCGAAAGTCAACGATGACAGCCAAGCCGGCGAACCGGTACTTTGTGTTCAGCGAAAAATGCAAGATCCCCTATGCGGATCCCTTCTCCAGCGAAGCTCTCTCTGTCTTCACGCCAGCTATACTGAGCACCTGCACGGAAGAGTCGGATCTTCTTACGCTGAGCTTCGATCACAATCTAAAGAGATACAAGATCCACGTGAATCCCCAGGCGCTTGCCGACTTGGCTTCGGACGTCTCTAAACTAAGTTGCAGCTACCAAGAGGTGATCCGCGGTCAAAATGCCACCGGCGATTCTTTTAGTGTGTAGGTTCCATTCCTTTCTGACTGATTGACTGCTGTTCGAATGAACCTTTTTTGTCCCTTCTTCACCAGCATTCTGCCACCCGTCGACATCACACAAAACATGGCCCTGGATAGGAATATCAGTGGAATTATAACCGAGTGCCGTGATGAAAGGGACGAGTCCAGAGTAATTCAGAGAGATGCCTTTCCCCTCGTGCAAGTAATCAATCAGACATCTCGGAGTGAATCGAATTCGTTCGATAGGCAGCCCAGCGTCATCATGCTGGGCCTGGACACCATGTCGCGGATGAACTTTAAGCGCACCATGCCACGTACGGCCGAGTACGTGCAAAACTTGGGCTGGTTCGAGCTGGAGGGCTACAACAAAGTGGCGGACAACACGTTGCCGAATCTCTGTGTTGTCCTGGCGGGTGGCACACCGAATGAACTAGAAAAAGTCTGCGAACTGACAGTGCATGGCCGCAGGGATTCGTGTCCCTGGATTTGGAGGGATTTCAAGGAAGCAGGCTACTCGACGGCTTACGGTGAAGACTTATTATGGAATGGCGTTTTTGTACGACCCAATGACGGCTTTGGTAAAGTGCCAACTGACTTTTATCTGCGCCCTCTTCTGATGGGCCTCACTGAGTCGATGCGCATCTACAGGAGATTTGGCTACGTCTATTGCTTGGGCCGACGAATAACGGTCTCGTATTTGTACGACTTTTGCGTGCAGTTCGCGCAACGCATTATTGAGGAGTTGGATCAACCAGCCTTCGGTTTCTTCTGGAGCTCCACCTTCACCCACGACTATCATTACGGAGCTTCCAGTTTGGATGGCTTATTCGTAGACTACCTAAAGATACTTGAAACGCATCAGGTCTTTGAGAAATCCATCGTGATACTGCTCAGCGATCATGGCGCTCGGTTTGGTGAACTTGTCGAATTGCCAGACGGGTTTCTGGAGGAACATTTGCCCATGCTGCACATCTATTTGCCCCCCTGGTTCCGCAACACATATCCTGAGTATGCCGAGTCGCTCCTCCTGAATCGCAACCGCCTCTCGTCTAACTACGATCTCCACAACACGTTGCGGCACATTCTCCAGCTGAATGCATCGAAACCTGAAGAGCTTCCTCCGCTGACAAATTGTCCTTCCAGTCAATCTCTTCTGCACCCATTGCCAGGAGAACGCAGCTGCAAGGATGCCTGCATCGGAGATCACTTCTGTTGCTGCAACGAATACATATCCGTTCCGTTCAACGGAAACACATACGACATTGCTAACCTGACGGTGTTCTACATCAATCGTTGGCTGGTTTTGAACCATCATAACATAAAATGTGATCGCTTGCGTCTTAAAAATCTGGACAAGGCGGAGCGAAAGGTGCTGAACGAGTATAATGGCCGAGACTCATTTTATGGAAAAATTACCATCTATCGTCTGCGCTTTCACACCAATCCACCTACGGGTCGCTTTGAGGCCACGGTACGCTTTCATCGTGAACGCCACAGACTGATTGACTTCGACATAGAGGATGTCAGTCGCTTGAACAGATATCACAAAGATTCGCTCTGCATCGAGGATAAAATTGCCAAAAAGTTCTGCTTCTGCACTAAAACTGTTGATCCAGGATGGGCATATCAGGGGTAGACAAGGAAAATTTTTGCAAATTTCAACATGCAATTTCATTTATAATTGATTAAGGAATGGAACCGTTCTTAAAGCAAACTGTAGCCCATCGATTCATATGTTGTCCTGTTATCTGTATAAATCTGTATATTTCTGTATAAAGGTCAAAAAGCTCTACGAATATGACAATCTATTCATCTGCATCTAAAATTATTTTTCTGCCGTTCGAAAAGTTTAGAGCTCAAAAAATGTTTGAAGTCCTGACCCGACGACACAGTAGTAAGCCTGGCCTGGTCTCTCCGTTGCTCGCCATTAATCTAGTAGTCAGTGACTAGAGCTTCCCATAGTTTAAGTTATATCGAACTCTTGTCGAACTGAATTATAGGCAGTTCTAAAAAGGAGATTGCCAATATTTTGTACATTTTAACGATACCAATATGAGTAATTCCTCTTGGCTCGATTTAGACTTAAGCAATTCCTTCACTCCAGTCGAGTGTGGCACCACCATCATGGCTGCCGAGTTTGATGGGGGCGTGGTGCTGGGCGCTGATTCCCGCACCACTGCCGGAGTTCATGTGGCTAATCGTATCACGGACAAGGTGACTCGAATAACGGACAACGTATACTGCTGCCGCAGTGGCTCTGCAGCAGACACCCAGGAGCTCTCTGAGGTGGTCTCCAATTTGATGTGGCATCGCGAGATGCACACGGGGGAGCAGACCCTGGTACGCGACGTGGCTGCGGAGTTCCGGGATAAGTGCTACGGCGGTCGTAAACGCCTGTTTGCCGGCATTATTGTGGGTGGCTGGGACGATCTGCACGGGGCTCAGGTGTACAACATTGCTCTGGGTGGCATGATGATGCGCGAACAGATCAGCTATGGTGGATCGGGATCTGCATACATTAGTGGCATGCTCCGGGACGGCTACCGTCCGAACATGGAGAAGGAGGAGTTGGTGCTGCTTTTTCAGTCGGCCCTCAAACAGGCCATCCATCATGATTCCTTCTCCGGGGGAGTAACGCGGATCGGTATCATCACCAAGGAAGGCATCGAGCGACGGGTGTACTACAACACCAGCACTGGCAAGGCCCAGGCCACAGGCACTGATGTCCTCCTGGGCTGTGGCGAGGTCAAGAAGCCGCGCAAGTCTTAATACTTTTTAATAGTATTTTGTTAAATAAAATTCTATTCAGATTACGCAAGACTCCAACGAAGTCAATCGTGCTAATGCGTACGTTCGCTTATGGGAAATTTCGACCGCGAATAGGGAACAGTGGAATAGGAGAACGGTGGATGAAACAGAGGAACGGAGTCATACATTTTCTTATGATATCCCTCTTCACACTTTATTCTACTGTATCCACTCTATCTGCATCGCAGATTATTTTACTGCCGTTCGAAACGTTCAAAACATTCGAAACGTTTGAAACGAGTGCAGCATTCGAAACGTTCGAATAGGAAATAGTGGAATAGGAGAGTAGTGGAGGGTCTAAATATAAACACAAATATAAATCTTGTGTTTTAAATTGTAATTTCGATGTAGAAAAAAATCACAGCAGCCAAGCGCATACCAATCACAGTCAAATATGTACGTACATTGCCCCAGAACACAGGGAAGAGCAAACATGAGACGTAAATTAATTTTGAAAATAAAAAAATACAGTATCATATTCTTTGTCATCCTATTGGTGTTCATATGGGCCAATCAAGTGAGGCGCGACAAAGATTATAACGATGTCGCTGGACCTCATGGCAAGATTCAGACATCAGCTGGGGAAGACACTACGACCCCCCTATCCCGGTCGGAGAGACTGTACCAGCTGGCCAAGCTCCAGCACTTGCAGAATCGGGAGTACTACAAATTGAAGCTGCAAAATGACCGAACGTCTAACACTAAGGCCACGACAGGAAACTACGAGACCACACGAAGTACTACTGATTATATAGAGATGTACAGAAAGCCACTGAAGACAGCCAAGCCGGCGAACCGGTACTTTGTGTTCAGCGAAAAGTGCAAGATCCCCTATGCGGATCCCTTCTCCAGCGAAGCTCGTTCTGTCTTCACGCCAGCTAAACTAAGGACCTGCACGAATCAGTCGGATCTGTTGACGTTGAGCTTCGATCGGAATTTACAGCAATACAAGATCCACATGAATACCGAATTGGCTTCAGATGTCTTAGAACTAAGTTGCAGCTACCAAGAGGTGATCCGCGGTGAAGATGCCACCGACGAGTTCTTTAGTGCGTAAGTTACATTCATTTCTGACTGATTGATTACTGTTTGAATGAACCTTTTTTGTCCCAGAATTCCGCCGCCCGTCGACATCACACAAAACATGGCCCTGGATAGGAATATCAGTGGAATTATAACCGAGTGCCGTGATGAAAGGGACGAGTCCAGAGTAATTCAGAGAGATGCCTTTCCCCTCGTGCAAGTAATCAATCAGACATCTCGGAGTGAATCGAATTCGTTCGATAGGCAGCCCAGCGTCATCATGCTGGGCCTGGACACCATGTCGCGGATGAACTTTAAGCGCACCATGCCACGTACGGCCGAGTACGTGCAAAACTTGGGCTGGTTCGAGCTGGAGGGCTACAACAAAGTGGCGGACAACACGTTGCCGAATCTCTGTGTTGTCCTGGCCGGTGGCACACCGAAGGAACTGGAAAAAGTCTGCGAAGTGACAGTGCATGGCCGCATGGATTCGTGTCCCTGGATTTGGAGAGATTTCAAGGAAGCAGGCTACTCGACGGCTTACGGCGAAGACATATTATGGAATGGCGTTTTTGCAGGGCCCGATTCTGGCTCTCCTGAAGTGCCAACTGACTTTTATCTGCGGCCTCTTCTGAAGGACCTTACAGAGTCGATGCGCATCTACAGGAGATTTGGCTACGCCTATTGTTTGGGCCGACGAATAACCGTTTCGTATTTGTTCGACTTTTGCATGCAGTTCGCACAACGATTTATCGAGGAGTTGGACCAACCAGCCTTCGGTTTCTTCTGGAGTTCCACCTTCACCCACGACTATCATTACGGAGCTTCCAGTTTGGATGGCTTATTCGTAGACTACCTAAAGAAACTCGAAGCGCATCAGGTCTTTGAGAAATCCATCGTGATTCTGATCAGCGATCATGGCGCTCGATTTGGTGAACTTGTCGAATTGCCAGATGGGTTTCTGGAGGAACGTTTGCCCATGCTGCACATCTATTTGCCCCCCTGGTTCCGCAACACATATCCTGAGTATGCCGAGTCGCTCCTCCTGAACCGCAACCGCCTCTCGTCTACCTACGATCTCCACAACACGTTGCGGCACATTCTCCAGCTGAATGCATCGAAACCTGAAGAGCTTCCTCCGCTGACAAATTGCTCCTCTAGTCAATCACTTCTGCATCCATTGCCACAGGAACGCAGCTGCAAGGATGCCTGTATCGGAGATCACTTCTGTTGCTGCAACGAATTCATAGCCGCTAAGTTCAACGGAAACACATACAACATTGTCAAACTGACGATCTTCTACATCAATCGTTGGATGGTACTGCATCATTTCAACGCACATTGCGATCGCCTGTTGCTCGCGGAACTGGACCATGCCGAGCGGAAGCTGTCTGGTGTGGATAATGACAAGGAGACCTTGTACGGGACCATTGTGACCTATCGTTTTCGCTTTCATACCTATCCATCTGTGGGGCGTTTTGAGGCCACGGTGCGGTATCACAGTGAACTCCAGGTATTGGTTGACTTCGATATAGAAGATGTCAGTCGCTTAAACAGATATCACAACGATTCGCTCTGTATTCAGGATAAAATTGCCAAAAAGTTCTGCTTCTGCTTTAAAGATGGAGAGACCAATCCCGAATGGCAGAATATGAAAATCAAATTTAGAGAAAACAAAATTAGAACAGCATCTGTTAAAACCACGAAACCAATCGATGCTCCGACCAAATAAATTTGATACTTTCATTACCGGTTTGGAGTTTAGTTTAGACCTGTACTAGCACTCGTTGCACTGTCACTGTTTCGATCGGGATGTCAGTTGTATTCGGCGCAAAAAGGCGGAAAAGTTTTTTGTGTGCCACAAGAGGATAACTGCCAATTAGATCCTTGAACTCTGTACGCGTTACGTGTCTTTTATTTGAATTTAGTTTATATTAACGGCTACCTGTCAATTGCATTGGACTCTTATGTTTAAACGATATGCGTCTATAGTATATGTATTCTAAATATTTCTAGTGAAATCAAATGTTGAATTAAATTCTGACTCTGACTCTGATTCTGATGCTGCAACCTAATGGTCCCTCGTAACCACATAAAACTCAACAAACCAGCTTTAACAATACTATGTCTTATGCCTAAATCGATTAGAAAACTATAAAACCTTGCGATAAATTCTATTGAGCTTCATGATCTACATGTACGAATCCACCGGATATCGTTCGGCCTCTTCGAGCATGTGCCTAAAGTCTACGGGCACCGGTTGGGCCACAGGACCAGTGCCTGGTCTGCCAGGCACATGGCCGTTCATCATTTGGGAGGGATGCTTGCCACTGCCGAGGGCACTGCCCCTATTCTTGAGATGTCCGTTCATCATGCTGACATGATGACTGATCGTGGGTACTGCCCCCGGGACATTCGTCTCCAGATCGTGCAGTATGGCGTCCGTCTGCTCGTTGCGCATCATCTGATTGCCCAGCGGTGCTGTGGCATCTGTGTCGTCGCTTCTGTTCAGCAACTGCTGGATATGATTCCGTATAAGGCGCTCGAATTCACGCTGCACCGACGGACTGTCCGTGTCGCCATCAACCTAAAGGATTGCGATTCGATTACGATCTAATGTTTGGACCACAATATGAGTACTCACAATCTGCAAGCGATTGCTAGTGTCCATGGTCTTGAGCATGGGCAGAGTCTGTTCGCGAAACAGTTCCAGACGACGTCGAAACGAGGACACTGTGTCGTCTATGCGCCCGCGTCCTAGCTGAAGTTTCGAACAGTCTAGCAGGATAATGGGCGGACGTTGCTGGTACTAAAAGATAATGAAAGTTTGCTTTTTAAATGACATAATTTCATGGGATATTCGCTCCTTACCTTGTTCTCAAAGTATTTGACTTGTTGTAGATTTCTCGGATAGCCATCAATGATGATGCCCGTTCTGTCGAGCAGCTGTCGGAGATTCGATTCTAGTAACTGATTTAAGGACTTCTCCGGGGCCATATCACCAGCAGCCAGGGCCTCCTTGACCGCATAGCTTTCGGTATTGGCACGTGGCGCAGAATCCGTGATATTGCGCAAAAGTCGACCCACACTGCAAAGGAATAAATTGATTACAAATTGAAGATCCAGATATCCTTTAGCCTCAAGTCTTACCTTATGTGAGCCCAGCCGGGATTCAAGCCCACAGCCTTGAGACAGAGGGTGGCCTTGTTACTGCCCGGTCCACCAATCACCCAAATGATGGGCGGCAATACTGGCAGATCGGCGCTATTCGGCTTACGTTTTGGCTGCTGGGTGACAACCACACCGCTGTCATCGTCAGCACTGGTGGTGCCGCCGCCACCCTGATGGTGTCCCACATTGCGGTCTAAGCCAACACTCTGATCGATGGCCAGATCTGCGGCCAGAGGCAAGGTGGTCCCAGTGTCGGTGGCGGTAATGTTGGCGTTGACGTTCGCATTGTCTGCAATGTGAGTCGCTTGGGCTTGACTAGGTGCAGTGTCTACGCTAACTATGCTGCCGGGTATATCAAGTATCCCTCTGCCCATACCTGTAACTCCATTCATCATGGCCTCTTGATTCTCGAGCGTGCTAAGTATATCTAAGACAGCGGTGCGAAAGTCTTTATACACCTCTGTGGGAGCACGCTCGCCATTAACCTTAAATAGTAGAGAAAGGATATTATGTATCTCTAGACTTTGTAGATGTGGGTAGTACTTACGGCCAACAGCATATCGCTTTGGTCAAAATAATCAGCGACTGGCATCACATTTTTGAAGAAATTTTCCAATTCCATTTTGGCTAAGGAGAGTACAACATGACCCAATTTGGCGCCATAATCGATTTGCTTCTGCAGTACCGATTGACGCCAGGATATTAAGATCACGCCATTGACGACTTGTATCTGAAGAAGCAAAGTGGGGAATAAGTAATAGCCCGGTTAATATGGGGGGTGGGGTGTGAGTAGGACATTCGTAATACTCCCGAAATACCCGCCCATCATCCAATTAGCACTCGCTCGTGTAACGAAATGAACATGTGCTCGACTCGACTGTAAAACTGTTTGTCTGCTCTGTCGATGTGGTGGTGACCCATTTGCCAGTTAATTAGTTCAAATAGTTCAGCAGCAATTTACTGGGCCAATAAGACATACACACACACACACATACACGGTGTGGTTTCGTAATAAATAAAAAGGGCTATAGGGACAAAAAAGTTCTGACCAAATGTAGTATTACCTTCTCCGAATACTCAACAACGTCGCGCATTGAGCGTGGATATCCAGAGATTAGGTATGCTTTGGCAGCTGGAGCCATTTTCATTTCCAACATCAGCACTTCGGTGACCTTTGGAGAAAGGGGAGAATGAGAGAGAGAGAGAGTAGTTAGAAAAACTGAGAGAGGACTTGACCTGAGAGTGCACAGATCAGAGACACGTATCTGGAGTTATCCCATCATCAATCTTATATATTACTCCCTTACTCACCGTTTTCGATGATAGTTGAGAAAAGTCCTGCATGTCTGTAAAGGAAAGCGAGAGATCTATAGATTGCTATATATTTTAGAGTGCTTTTTATTGATATATTTCTTTGAGCTTATAAAACTTAAGAACTGACATCTACATCTACACATAAGAGTTTTTGTGTTTTCTTACCATTTCCCATTGCATATTGCTGCAGCAGATCCATCATATTGATGTGCGTTACACCGCGTCGATCCTGCATGAAGGTATCGCAATGGGTGACCTTGCCACTACCGGGGCCGCCTAAAACAAATATCACTGGCACTTTGGGCGGATCGAATTTGATTTTTCCAGCATTTTGCATATCGATAGCGCCGACATTGGTAGTACCCGCCGCTGCCGCTGCTGCAGCGGCTTCTAAATCGCCAGAATTTTGGCCATTCCGATTCCGTGTATGATTCCAATCGTTGCCTGGTTCGCCGGTATCTTGTGCCGCGCTGGCATCTGAAAGAAAACAAACAGCTTTAACTTTCTGCTAGGACAGGACCTTTCTTTAATTCGAGCAACAGTTGACCCTGGGCGCAAGGAGGGGTGGATGGGTGTAGGGCTGGGCCATTAGTCAAGCGGAAACCGGATGTGTTGGCAAGTTAGCGCTCGGTCGCTCGGGAATGCGGAGGGGCCCTCGTGCCAATTGGGCATTAGTATGCCTGCCGCTTCGAGAGGGCGGAAGCAATTTGCCAGAAGTAGGAAATTAGTTGAAGGGCACAACGCACAGGGGACAAATCGCACAAAACACATCATTAAAACAGGTTTAACAATTATTTAATTGTATAGCAACCGCCTGTCCTACATATATCGTATAGCATTGCGTCATCGCTGAATTCATTCATGGAAAATCAGCTGCGACATTGTCAAACCCATAGCCCATAGATATGGCTAATACTAGGACCTGGATCTACCCCATCCCTATGCCAATCCCCATTTCCATACCTCCCCCTTGGCAATTTCGCGTATTTCCAGTCGTGCACAAGAGTGTCCTGTGTGGTGTCTGTCTGTTTTGGTTCTGGCTGTGAGTCCTGTGACATTTTTATTGATTTTCCTGCAGTTTTATTTAATTGACATGTTTTGTTATTGTTGCTATCCCTTTTCGGCCCATGTGAAGGCGACACTTTTCATGGTTTTTCATGGTTTTCCTTTTCCGTGTTTCCGTTTTTCGTTCTTTTGTTTTTATGGGTGACGCGCTCGTTTTCAGGATTTATGTGTATTAGGTATTGGTGGTCAACGTACATGTCCAAGGATATGGCCCGCCATCGAGGCCGCCGGTCGTCGAGAATGACCCTAAGTTCCGACTGAAATTATAGCATTGGGCAAGATCCGCTAACCTTACATTATATACATGATAGCATATAAATTTCATTCAAAAATCGTTTTGTCAAACAGATAATTGTTTTAGAGAAATGATTGCAGCAATTTCAATTGTAATTGTCATTCGAGTAATGGATAATTGAATATGAAATAGTCATTTTCTATCAAACGTAGGGCCTAGGTTTAATAGAAGAAATAGAAGCAATTTCTTAAACTTGAAGTCTTGAAATTCAAAAGAAATATAATTATAAATTTAAACGAAAATATATAGAAAACTATAGAGGGAATATTCTAGTATATGTTTCAATGGTGAAATTATGAACAAGGGAATGAATATTTGTAGTTGATATTTCAAATATAGTATTAAGAAACGGAATAACTCCTAATGGCCACAACGAGGAAGAATAGTTCTGTGTCTATTTTTTTTCTAGATTTAAATTACATCCCAAAAGTATGCTACAAAAAATGCGACAAGCTCTCAAATCAAAAACCAAAGAGCGCACTATGGTCCGAATGACCACTTTTGTTGGCCAAAACCTATTTTTTAAAAGTTAACAGAACACCTTAGTTTTTACCACTCTGCATTGGAAAAAGAATGACCTTTAAAGTTGCGTACCAGAAATTTCCATAGATGGCGCCCCATTCGATAAATCTGCTCTGCAACCCAACTGTTGTTATCGAAAAACTCATGCAGTGAAAAAGTGCAAATTTAATTACAATTTTAAATCTTTGATAAATTGGAAAAAAACCATTAACTGATCAAATTTTTTTTATGAAGTTTAATTATAAGGTCTTATATTACGTGTTTTGTTATGTTAACCGTTTATAGTAATTGTGATAACTTCGTAATTGTAGCTTAAAGTGAGCCGTTCAAAATGACTTAAGTTTTAATGAAAACTCATTTTTGAAAAGGTATACAAAGTGAGTCCCACCTAGTCCCACCTTGAAACCTTTTGTGTGTCGTAGATTAGTAAATCCTTGTTGAAATGTATATAGTAAAAAGTGCCACATTTTGCCACATTTCTTGTAATTTGACTTAATAGATTATAACCTCAAATGTATCAAATTTGAATTTGAAAGCCTAATAATTTCCAGACGGTAAGCTGAAGCTACAAAGTGTTCAGGTCCGATTTATAGATGCTTTTATGTACTTTTCAGAATTGCACAATTGAATGCAACCAGATGTGAGATACTTGAGTTATGTTAAAAAAACAAGCACTACCTCTGAAAAAATCTAAAAAAATCATTAAAATAAAATTTCAGATTTCAAAAATTAAAGAAAAAATAAATATTATTCTTTAAAGATTTTAAAAGCTCCAACAATATAAAAATAACTGTATTTGGTTCACAGCGGCAATAAAAAGTTCACTTTTGTGACTAGTGCCCTTTAAATATGCCTTAATAAAAAAAAGGCGGTGCCACACCCATATTTTTTTTGCAAATCCACTTCCTATTGATTAGATATATTCAACAAAATAAACGAAATAAGAAAATATCACTCCGTTCGCGAGTTATTAATTTTGGCCAACAAAAGTGGTCATTCGGACCATAGTGGAGCGCTTCAAAAGATACTCCAATTAATATTAAAACTCTGCAGTCCTGCGACTTGAAACCCCTTAATGGAAAGTCCTTTATTACACACACATACACACACACACCCACCTTGACGTATTAATTCCCCTTGACGTGTTCAACACGCGACTCATTAGGGGTATTTGTATTTTTTCAAGAGCCAAACAGCAATCTGTGATTAGAAATCTCTAGCAGGCAGGGGGCAGGGGACTGGTGACTGGTGACTGCGGGGCATTACTCACCTGTGTCTAAACAAATACCCATTATCCATTCGGTGGCCAGTATAGCTGAATTTTCGCAATGCTGTTTTCCCTACCACGCATCTACCAGCAGAACATGCAGCCCGGCGGCACACACACTCTTGCACCCGCTACCGCAACCACACCCGCACCTGCACCAGCGCCCGCACTGTTGCTGCACTCGGTTGGAAAAATTATCGCATCCGTAAGAAAAACAGGTGGTGTGCGCTGTTCAAAGGGAAATTCGTTGTTGTAAAATTCCACAAATGTTTTGCACATTGCAACAGCAGCGTCTGTCCATGGCCACAACTAACGACGACGACGACGACAACGACGGTAACGGAAAAGGTAATTCTCTATTATATGTAAATATATAGGTATATATTTATATATGTTTTTTTATTGTTGGTTGGTATCTCTGGGATACTTGTTGGGGGTTTTATGGTTGGTAACACGCACGAGAATCGCGGGGAACTACATGCCACCGCCACAGCCGTTGATATTATGTTGCCGCGTACTCTCTGATTTTGTGTTCTGATTTCCCTGACTATTCGACTCTACACCGTTTTTGGGGCACGTATTGCTCGATGAACGTCCGAAACGAGACTGAATTTCAAAATTGATAAATGACTCGGCTTTGGTATGACTCTGCGAGTGGATTCCGATTCCGAATCCGATTCCGTCTGGTGGAGAGTCGGGACTGGACTCTTGGTCACTCAGTCAACCGGTCGACCAGGCGCGCTTTTCCAATTAATGAATACTTTATGAATTTCCAGCGGGTTCCCTGGCCCCCCCCACATGGCACATGGGCACATGCGATTCCAGTCGCGTGGGGCGCCGCAGGTGGGTTGAGTGGGCCTGTGTGTGTGTGTGTGTGTGCGGTTATCTATCATGGTTGGGATTTTCTTGGTTCTGCCTGGAAAACTCACGCACCATTCTACAGTCATTTCCATGACTGTGTCATTCATGTGCCGCCGTCGCCGCCATTTGTTTATGCGCTCCAAACAAATTGTGTCCTGTCCGAGAGGAATGTCCTGGAGCGGCACCGCGGCACAGCAGTGCGTTTCTCACCCACCCAACCACCACACATGTTCCGAACACTTTATGGGGAATACTTTAAAGCATTTTCCCTGCCTGTCCCGCTGTTCTTTCGGCTTGGCGTGCGCCGTGTGCCGGTGCTCACCGTCGTCCATGTTGATTGTGCTTGTCATTTTGTTTTGTTTTCTTTTTTCATATTTGGTTCGATCTAAATAAATCCTTTGACTTGCAGCTGTTGATGTCAAGAGGGCCAAAAACAGGGCAACAAAAGAGGGCAGGCTGTTAGGATAAACCTCCAAAACATTTGATTGTAATTTATTATAATAAAATAGCACATGAAAAGGGATTACTAAAAAAGATTAAAGAAATGGAACAGATAATTTTTTTTTTTTTTCAATATATTACTCTTTAAAATATTCTTTAATTTTTCCATGAAATTATCTAAAATATAACATTTACATTCTCGTACACTTTTAAGTATCAAATCCCATCAAATGCAGATGGAACCTATTCAAATGCCCATGAGTGTGCCCACAAAGCCCGTTCACCTATCATGACTTGAACTATATTATACGTACGAGTGTTGTACTATATGTGGTTCCATTCTGAAAGAGTCTTTCACGAGCCTGATGGCAACGAAATTGCGCAATCATGCCACACATTGACAAGAAAACAAAAACAAAAAGGAAAACCCCAAATTGATAAATCCTATAAAGTGGAAAGATGAAACGAAAGGATAGGACTGTGGCCTGGGCTCCTGTCCATGGATGAGCCATTTGGGGGGTCTAGGTAGGAGGACAGGCTTTCAATTAATATTTCACACCAATAATTGCCTGTAATTATTAAGTTTTTTTCTGTTGTTGAAAGTCCTGCTTGGTGGCAAGGATGAGAAGCGTTGACAGATGACAGCTGTCAAAATTTCCGACTTCAGTTCAATTAAAATTCTATTGATTTTGTTGTTGATTCTTTTGAAATGCGGTGAAGGGGGTTCTGGGTCTGGGGTTCGGGGTGTGTGGTTTTCTATTTGGGCAAGGGGCCTGGGCATGGGCCATAGGCTTAGGCAAGGACACGCAAGGAAGTTCAAAGCTCAAGGAAATTACATATCGATCAAATTGGTCTCATATCGATCCATGGTCGACCACAGATGCGACGCCTAATTTGTTGGAATTTGTGGACATGTCATGTGCCCCTTCGACACAAGGACAACAACGACAACACCCACTACACAACACAGATAATACCAACAGCCAACGGCCATACTAGACTGACATTGACACCCACACCCACACTCACACTCACACTCACTCACTCACTCACACATCACCCAAAATGGTCGCGGGTCCGAGGATTGGGTTGAGTGTTGTGGGGGGAGGGGGCCTGAATTTTCCAACTTATGAGTAAAGTAAAGCCTTCGCAATGACCACAATATCGAGGACCGAGAACCGGAGGACCGGAGAACCGAGGCTCGTGCTCGTCCTTGAGCCCGTCCAGTGGGGCGTTTGGTTATTAAATGCCTTTTTGAAACTTAATTAAGGCTACGTGCTTTTCTTTTTTGGCTTAAATATGTACATAATCCCAGCCAAGGTGTGCTCGTTGAGACATTTGGGTTAAGCAATACGAACCGAAACATCTGTGATTAAGGACAATCGCGAAGGTTGAATGTCTTCAATTTGGGGATCAAATGAAGGCTTTTGAAAGAAAGCCAAAGTGGAGCTCCTTTGAAAACTTCCAGTTAAGATATAGATAATCCCCTTTCATTCTCTCTTTCTCACGGTTAATCTCTGGCCATCCTTCACCTTTTATTTATAGACTTCTACCTATTCGGAATTAACCATGTCCTTGCTGGTCTATTGCCCCCGCTCGTGGCTTATGTATTTGGGCCAATAAAGTCATTCAAAGGTGATTAGTGGAATAGACTGAAATATTTACACATCTCAAACCCGAATAAATATCTCTCAGAATCTGGGATTGCATGAGAACTTTAGAAGCCGCCCCATGGCAGAGAGAGGGTTAAATACTGTCCTGTGAGCCATCCTCAAGCTCATACCCATCCCTGCCATAATGTGACTCTTTTTATATAAATTTTTGATCATCAACTGTAAAGTTCCCAAAGGGCGGGCGGTGTTCCAAGGCTCTTGGGTTGGGAGAAACAAACATGTTTTTCTCCTCTAGAACTTTTAATTATTTTATGGGATTTTTGATGAGTCTGCTCGTGAAAGTTTGTTATTTGTTATCGCGTTTAAATATTGATTCTGGCCAAGGACATATGGAGGAAAAAAAGGGTAGAATTTTAGATTATCTTTGAAGAAAATTCTACCTACAATCCTCCACAATACTATATTTATTTACTTATAAAAAAAAAGGATCTATAAAACATAATATCACTGGTTAGAATTCTACAGCATTCTACAGAATTTGACTAAAGCGACTAAAGCTTCGAGACTATTTTATTATATTATTTTTTACTCGATTGCTCGCCCACACTGGGGGCATAGGCCTGGTTCTCATAGCCAGCGAAATTGCCCAGAACCATGGATATGCGGGAGGAAGAGTGCTGTATACCGTTCCCTGTTTGCTTGTCATCCGATCCTCCATTCGTCTTCGGCCCTGTTGTGGGCAAAACAAAGTTTGCTCGGTGGCAACGTCGATGGAGGAACATCCGGAGCTTGAAGAAGGCGAAAAGCAGGACGTAGACGCAGCAGGATAGGATCAGAATGCCCAGAACTGTGATGAAGGAGCTCTGGGGTTTAGACCAGTCGATCACGTGATAGATATAGGGTTTGCCTTTCCTAAAGAACAGAAAGAATATGAATGATCAGCGATCATTTCTGAATGATGGATGGGTTTCACCACTCACTTGTTTATTCCGCCACACACTTGATAGATGTACGAGAAGATGGCATAGATAACTCCGAATAGTACTGGCAGAAACATATGAAGTAGCCGCATCGGATGTGCCACAATCCACAGATCGATGAACATACAAATCGAGTTGAAGGCATGAGTGAGCACATTTGTGGCATCCAAAGTGCTCTCATTAGCTGAAAATCAGAAAAGAAAAATGTTCAGTTTTATATAGATGCTAAAATTGAAAAACCCACTCACCATCATACAGTATAGTCCAATAAATAATCGTGATGACAATGGATAAAACCAGAGTTATGATGTGCATGCCCCAATATAATCGAAAGTAGCTAAAGGAACTCGTAACATTCAAAAGTTGATCTATAAAAATAAAGAAGAATTAGTTACATATTGTGTATGACATCTATATCTACATCTACATCTGTATATGCCAAACTTACCCGCATATTCCGGATGATAATGCCAAATGGTGACTAGTATGGCACCCAATAGATTTGTGAGCATACACATCCATATACCCCAATTGGTCATGTAGATGAAGTACAGCCAATAGCTGGATTCATCCTCTGTCTGCGGCCACATGGACTCGATTACCACGCCCACAAAGAACAGGGCCATGAACCAGCGATAGCACAGATATGTTATGCTCTTGGTACATGTTTGCCACTAAAAGAAAACGGTTTAAGAAAGGGCTAAAATTGAAACAGTATTATAAAGGATTAAGGAGTGTTTCAGTGCAAATTATATGCCTTTGAACCACTCAATCGATTAAAAAATTTAAAAGTTCTTTATATGCAGCATATAATTATAGGGTTTTTTTGTGGATATAAGGTATTGCAATTATCTAGGTAGTGGCTCTGTCTCACAGTTAGTGTTGCTTTGCCTTTCATGAATATTTCAATAGTTTAATTTAAAATGCTAGAACAATCGCTGTACGGAGGGGGGCGAACTTTACTGTCATATATATTTACGTATACCCGTCTATATTGTATATTTGTGTCCTGTAAGAGAGGTCACTTTCTATTGATACTGTGAATGGAAGAAGTCATCAAATATGCCCAAGGTAGACCACACAGAAAATGGTTTGAAAGAAATGCGAGCAAAGAGAACGCCCACAACGTTTTACACTAGGGATTGGGTTAGTTCTATGAAGGATATAACCATGGAAAAAATAAACTAGATAAAGTGGTTCTATAATCAACATTTATCTTCAAACATTAAAAGGTCTTTGGGAGCTACTTTCAGGGCAACATTTAGAGAACTTTTGGATACATTTTATACTGTAAAGTCTCATATAACCTTTCCCTACCCTAACCGACCTCTAATGCGTGTGCCATGCCCCCATGCGAACACCATTTTAAACTGCCCATCATGTACATTGACCCGCACCAAGTGCAATACCAATAATCCACCTCCTTGGGTGCGTGTCAATTGTGGGCGTTCTGTGGCGTGCTCAAGGCCGTATCCGCCACAGCGCAGAGAGCTATTAACTTTACAGTATTTGTTTAACTCATTAGACTTACTTGAGACTCTGTCTGTCGGTCTGTCTCTCAGTCTGTCCGTCTGCCTGTTCTTTAGGTATATGGCAGAATAGTTCTTACCTGCGATTTGACAAAATCATCGGGCGTGTCATGATCGAAACCGCAGCTTTTGCGTGCAAACTCCTTCTTCACGGGATGTACAATCACCTGGAGTTTGCTCATCTTGTTAGCTTCTGTCTCTAGCTATTTATTTGCTTGGCTCTTACCGGCTTAGACGTAAGTTTACGTAAGCCTGTAACAGTTCTCCAAAGGTATTATTCAATGGAAACGGTTGTCTCTGGTGCCATGCTCTGGGGCTTAGCACGATCTGAAAAAGCAAAGCGAAAATACATTAGAAGAATTATGAATTTTTGTGAACTATAATTAAACAGCAATATACAAAAAAAACGTGTCAATGTTTCTCGGGAGAAGTGGAGAAAAAAAGAAAATTAATCACAGCTTCAGGTTTCAGCATTGCTTGCGGGACTATCTCAAGGGAAAACGAACCAAAGTTCCAGGTTTAAACAGTTTACTGCTCACACGATAAAATATATCCTCTATATGTATAAATGATATACACTTTTAGGGTTCGGTTTCGTTATAATAAGAGAACGCAGATGCTTACAGGTGGTCGTTGCATCTTATTATTATTTCATTTGTGGTTAATTTAAGGAATATCAATTCGGAATAGTAGTACACATATTTTATATAATCTGTACTATAAATGTGTAGAACCAAATATGTATGTAATGTGCACAAAATTGCATGCTGTTTTCCTTAACGGATAGCCAGATTATGTAGCATGGTTTTTATAAAAAGTATTTTTTCTATACTATTATATAAATGTGTTCCTTAAAAATGAGTCAAAAAAATCTTCAATTTGCGACAAAAATGTATATTTCAGTCGAATAGCTAGGGCGACTGGCTATTTATCAAGGGCAAAACCTAACGATTTGATGCTTAGTCGATATCGTACAAACAAGAACTCTTTCTTTTTCCAAACTATGTACACATTGGCTGAGAAGTCACCCGTCAAACCGAAACCGAAAGCATTTGAATTCAAAACCTATCCTAGCTCTGGGTCGTCCACATCTACAAAATTAAAAAATCCCAAAAAAATACTTTCCCAAAATGGGTTTAGTTCGAAAAGTGATTTTGCCCAACTTCCGTCCTTTGATGTGGAGTGCCGCCCGTTTATATAGTGAGACAGGAGCGGCAGCCCTAAACTCTTTCCCTCTGGTCCAGTTGCAAGAAGGAAAGTCCAGATATGTGCTAGCCCACGTCTACATCCATGGCATAATGGGCAAGGCCAGGCAGGTGATTCGCAGCAGCCCCCGAGCCAAGAACCATCGTGAGTTAAACCTACCAAAGCGACTAAAGACTAGAAGACTTATTCTCACCCCTACCCTCAGTGCTTATCTATGATAAGCTTCAGACAGAGGCCAATAGCCAGGGTTTGTGCACCCAGGGCCTGGGCGGCGGCTATATCGAATTTGATCCATCTAAGAAAACCCTGAAGGTGTATGGCAAATCGGAGATTTTGGGAGGTGCCGATCATATGGTGACCAAAGGCCTTTTGGAGAGGGCTTATCCGGGCTTTACAATCGATGCAAAGGCGGGGGGTATGAAGCCCTAAGACAAATTCCTTTCGATAGAATTTCTAAATTTAAAGTTGAAACATAAATCAAATTAAGGACGAAATTAAATACGAGACTCTGATTCAAAAACTGTTTTGCTGGCATTTCCTTTACCCTTTGGTCTGACCTGACACGAGTAACGGCTGTCAAGAGCCAGGCCTAGTGGTCTGATTAATCTTGCTAATAATGCTGCCATTATATGACGGACATTCATTCAGCATATAATTTCATGGAGTGCAATGGTCTGGTGGCCCATCATTTATGGATCAATTTAGCAGGCAGTTCATTCGCTTCGCTGCACCGCTTTATTGACATGTGGCATAGTCGGTAGTCGTGGCCATTGAATAATTATTCGCTAGACTAGAGCTGTGTATATAGTGATATACGATCCCTTAGCAGCTGTTGGGCTGTTTGGCATTGGGTGGTTTATTAATTACAGCACTGAAAATATGAATTTAAACAAAATATATGACAATTAGCCTGCTGAGGTCGAAGCAATGAAGCGAAAACTCAGAGAGGTTCTCCTCATGTTACGAGATCGAGGTGTAGGTCAGACACCCAAAGAGTTGGTTGGGTAATTTGTAAAACAGACAGGTATCATAACTACTATTATCTCCTGAATGTGTATAATGTTATGACTATGGCTGTGGCAACCTTGGGCCATCCATAAAGCGGCATCACTTGTGATTAGACATTGCCCACAGGCAAATCAAAAACTCTGGACTCTGTAAACTCAAATTTAAACGAATATTTCCCAAAACAACTTCATTTTCTAACATATAATTACCGCTGCTCTGGGAGGCATTATACACATGATGTTCAGTGTCCCTGAACTTGCACGAACGGCACGCTAATGAAATTTTTCAACAAGAAACAAGACCAAAAGGTGTTTGACTGGGGAAGCCACAGTGAGGGCGGGGGGGTGCTTATGGGGGCCGGGCACTTGAGTTGGCCATCTACTACTACCGCTATTACTGCTGCCTTGGCTGGCAGTAGAGACACTTTGGAGTCTTGTATTTACACGCGTTTTTTCGGTGGTCGGTTGTGTCGCTTGTGCTACATTTTTCGTCGTTCAAAAGAGGCCAGAAACAGTGCGTATCGAAATGGTAAAACAGTTGAAGGTAAACTGTGCAGACCTACTTTTAGCCTAGCCATTCCATTGCCAGCTGTGTTCGTTGTGAAACTGACTGTACTCAGTCTCGTCGTCTCAGGTCTACGACAAGATATATAGGTTTATGGCCCCTGAAGTTGTACCACAATGAACCGAAAAAACTTGTTGACCTTTACGAGCTGTGTAAATAATTTTCTGTCGTATTGAATGCAGTCAAACCGCTCGAGTGAATGGCAGCGAAAAATGACTATCCAGACACGGCCAAGATCTTATCAGAGATCTCTTCTCTCCGATTAGATAAGACACGTCAGACGGAAACAACCAACCCACCAATCGGTGGTCTGATTAATTCACACAATCTTTTCAATCACTTTTCAATCTTCAAACAAAAGTGAAATCAAAAGCATTTCTTATGCTAATCAAAAAACAAAAACTTTCATTCTCAAGTGGCACCAAAATTCTTGAGTTTTATTTAGTAAACATTTTTCGACGAGACGCTAATGAGTCCAATTGATAAACCCTGATTGGTATGGGGGATTGAGGGACCCTCTAAATAATTGCTGGCTATCGATTAGACTGTCAACAAAATATTATTGGTTTGTTTTCTTCTCGTTGACAGAATTGCGTTGTAAAGTGATTAATAAGTTAAGAACCACATATAACCGTTAAGTGTTCCATTTAGGGAATATTATGGTGAATTTTTATGGATCGAAAACAGTTAAATGTTTGAGAATTTTACGATGGAGCAACTGTCAGTCAATTATCGAGCTGCTAATTAAGTTATCCAATAGAAATGCTGTAAGGGAAGGGCAGAGATCGATCAAGCACTCAATTATCTTTTATTTAAGTTGCGGTGGAGTGTGTCTTTTATTATGGGATTGAACAAGGTCAGTTTTGAAGTAAAAGTAAATAAGGGAATGGTAAATTATAGAGTATTCACCCTCTCAGAATCCCAACTAAAAGCGGATTTAATTGCGGATAAAACTTGTTTTTGCTAATGCAAATCAACAAATTAGATTACCTCGTGGAGATTACCATAAATAAAACAACCTTTGGCACCTTTTACATATAGTTTTTAAGCACACACTCACACTAACACTAACACTCACCTTCAACTACTCGTAGTTCGTATCCAAATTCGTTTTGCACAGGAAATTTATAATTGTTCACTTTACGAGACGATATTTTTGGTGGGGTGTTTTGGGGGTTTAACTCATTAACGTTTTATGTGTGGAGGAACGTGCCTTCAATTTCAAGTGTAACTCGTCGTAGCGCAGCCTATGAGCCTATGCCAATGAGACAATCTGTATGCCATACGCAAAACCTCCGAAATTAGAAACTTTACCAAGAAAATAAAAGAATTGAAATTTAAGTAAATTTCAAATAGAATATTTTACTTTATTTCTTCTACCGCTGCGAGCCATGACAACTGAAAAAACACAATCATCAACAATTCAAATGTGGTAGACACTCTTGCCACAGCAAAGAGAATGAAATGAAGTAAGATCCGCTGCGAAAAAAACTTTATTTTGTTAGGCAGTGAAGTTATTATTATTTTTTTGCTATTTTTTTATTGTTGTGCGGATTAGACGCGGGGCTTGGCTGGGGCGGTCTGTCTGTCTGTCTGCCTGTCTAAACTGTCTTTTTTGGCCCGGTTGGTAATTTCTATTTGGGTCACCAATGGCAACACCAGCAGCAGCTACAACAACAACTTTGCATAACGGTATCTAGACATATTTTCGAGTTGTGCGCGAGTATTACGATAACTGCAGCAACAACAACGACAGTCAAACACTCTACAACATTCACGCGCCAATGCACCAGAACCTCCAAAAGGCAGCAACAAGAGAGAGAGAGAGAGAGAGAGATAGAGAGAGACACGCACTAACCATCCGACGAATAGTGGCAGAGAGACCTTCCGATATCCGAAATCACGACTTTTCGCTGCGACGCACGGTATAAAAATGATCGTTTGTTGATCCAATGTGGTGGCTTGTGGTGGATAAGACTCGGCTTCTGCTCTGCCCGACGACTGCCAGCCAACACGAACGCAGCCGCCGCCGCAGCAGCCGTCGCCAGGTGAGCGATTCGTGCGCTCCATCTCCAGCTCCAGCTGCTATAGGGTACAGGGGCGTATCTTCTCTCCATGGGAATGTATGTGACAGGCAAAACAAATCGATTTCGAAACCATAAAACATATAGTTGTCCTTCTGTGTACATGGAATTCTGGTTAAAGATGGAGATTATGTTTGAATTAATAATTATCTGTTACTTCTTCTTCTAACAATCCACTAAAAGTTGGATAAATATTACAACTGGAAGCAAATTACAATAAATTACCTCTTTGGCTTTCATTTGACCTATATATTTACATCAATTTCTACCTAAACCCCATCTAAAGGGTATCCCCTAGTCGTAACATCACACATTTGCTGTTTTATTTTGCGCTGCGGCTGCGTGGCGGCTGCGCTGCTGCTGTGCTGCTGCTGTCGAGATATTGACAGAACGATAAAAGCCATAAAACACGAAGCGATGCTTCGGCACTCTTTGCTCTGCTTCTCTGCCAGCGCTGCTTCTTCTTTTATCAAGTCTGAGCTTAATTACTCGTTTATCTTAGTACGTGTGTTTGTCTGTTTGTTTCTTTTTGGCAAATGTTTGGAAGAATAACAGAAAGGTTTTTCGTACAGTTTGCCAAAATGAATAGAGAGGAGGGACAAGGAGGGACATAGAGGGACAGAGAGCGTGTCGCGGTTTGCCTTACCATTTGGGAATGCCTTGAACAAATTTCCTAATACCTCTTCTGATTTCTGTTCGTTTTGTTCTTTTCTTATAGCTGTGACACACCACTCAATACCAGACGATGGTCTTGAAATCTAATTACCGAATTTGCAAAGAATACGTCTTACACAAAAGGCAGAATACGGTATCAAAAGTAAGGTAAGTCTTGGAATTGGGTTAGAGTGAGACAAACCCGAAAATGAGAATGCTCGTTACCAAATTCGGTGTGTCATTGAACCTCTTAATGGAGGATTGGGGTATATAAATGGTATATAAGTCAAGCTATAGTATAAGTATATGATATTGGTAGGTGGGAAGCACAGAAATGATCAATTTTATAGGTAATTCATTTCAATAATCAACTTCGATCAATGAAAGAATCTTCTTTATATCCATTGCTCCTTTAGAATCAATCCTTAGGAATCAATTCTATAGCTTATTCTTTACAATTATATACTCCGATCAGTGCCAGCATAATTGATAACTTAATTCAGTTTCATTGCTATATATTTTTTGGTATTCAGACGATTACTTAGATCAAGAGTTTTGTTAGTCACTAAAAAGTTTCGTACATTGCTTAAAGTTCTTTAAAACACATTGTTTTATTTTCAATATTCTTATATAATCTTCACTAAAATCTTGTCAGCTTTTGCCTTCTATTTATTTCGATGTTATGTTCTTATTTCTTTATGCAATTTCAAATTTTCTCATAATACATTTTGTCTGGACTGGGAAGGTCATCAGAATCATACCAAACGCATAATTGAGTATTTTCAAAACAAATTTCATATTATATGCCATTCATATAGTAACAAGATCTTTGCTTATTCTCTAGCCTAACTAAACCAATTGTTGAATGTAGCTTCGACATTAAGGAACCAGATGATTAAAACTTATTGTATCAAATACTAGACATAAATAAATGCATGCGAATGTGTAAGAGTGTCGCGCTTTAGATGTGTATATGTGCATATGTATGTGTATGAGTGAGGGTGTGCTATATAAAACGTGACTGTTGTGATATGTACTTAGAGATTGGTATATGTCTGTGGGTGGGGGTGTTAATGATGGTCCTCAAATGAGACCAACAGCATGCGGTGTCCACACCACACTGAAGGCCCTATTAAACATTCTCTTCAGCTTGTGGAGGCCGAACAGCAGGAACCAGTAGCATATGATCAGCACAAAGATGCCCACAAATGTCACCAGACAGCGAGTGGGATTGTTCCAATCCAGTATGGGATACACATAGGGATTGCCAAATCTGTGGTGTGGAGGGAAATGAGAAGTGAACATTAGTGAACCAGCGAGATACATGCGGGTGCGGTTGCGGGTGGCGACACTTACTCATCTGTGCCCCCACAGAAATGGTAGATGAGGGTGAAGACAAAGAACAGAATTGCCAGACCCATGCTGTAGACCATATGCAGGAGCCTCAGCGGAAATGCCACGACCAGGAAATCGATCAGCATCATCACCGTGTTCAGTCCATGGGTAATAACGCTAATGGCCGGAAAACGCATGGGTTTATCTGCAATTTGACACAAGCAATTATATCCATATCATTTATGGAATCCACTGATCGTATACTCACTCATCTTGCCATGCAGAAAGACCCAGTACACTGTGGATATGATCAATGCCAGCGATATGGTCATATTGTACAGACACCAATAGATCTTCAGTCCCCTTGTGGTCTCCGTCTTGTTGCCTGATTCCTGCACTAGACTCCGGGTATTCCGCAGATCGTAGTGCCAGCAGGTGACCTGCACTGCGGCAATGATCATGGTGATGGTGCACAGACCATATCCCCAGTTGGTCATGTAAATGAAGAACTTTCCATCGCAGAACTGCACGTGCATGCACATGATATAGACGCCCAGGAAGAACAGGGCCCATATCCATCGATAGAGCAGGTAGAGTGCGTTCGTATCATCTTTTTGCCACTATTTTGGAATAAAAAGAAAGCCGATCGATCGGTTAAATAGTGCCTTAATAATACCAAGAAAACTATGAGTCAAATATTATATGAAGGTTCCATATAAGTAATCGTTTAATAATCTCCCGACCGACTCGATGTTCATTATTGCAGAAGTTGTACTTGCAATTTCCAATCAAATACCCTCATAAAACCTTATCGCCTGGGTTCACATGTGTCTGGCCCTAACGCCATGATCTTTAGCACATTTATATTTAATTTAATTATTTAAAATATGTATGTTCCAGGTCTTTCAATAATTGTAATTAGTAAACTTTTCATTTAACAAAACAACCTTTAAAAGTCCCACTTACATGGGGCCTCACCTAAACATTGTTGTAGAATCGCGAAGCTTCCATGGATCCTTATCGCAGATGCTACTTGTTTTTATACGGATGATCTTTTGTGTAGATCTTATGTAATTTCTAAATTAAATATTCCACACCTTTGGTGGTCATAAAACAAACAAATAGTATAATAATTTATGACAGCTTCTGCCATATTTTGTTGCCTATCACCACACAATGACGTAGCACCTGTAGGCACCCGCTTATGGGGTCCATAAAGCGAGTCACATTTTGTTATTTCTTAGCAAATCAACAAAATCCCTGTTTACGCAGGTGTAATAATAATCATAATCATCATAATAATCAACAATTAGTTTGTTGCGAAAATCAAATCGCTTGGATCTACGCTAAGTTTACGCTACTCCCTGGGGACATGTATGGGGGTATTTTTTCGAAGTCTGATAAGGCCTTAGCACTATCCGTCTGGTTCCTGTTTTGATACGGATGTTATGCTTTCTACGAAATAGTTTTTTGGGGGGCGCTACCAATTCTGGGCATGGGATTTTTTTTTTTTTTTTGCAATGATTCATTATAATTCTATGAAAAATCGTACTTTGAAACTCTGTGCGTTTGTTTGTTATCTCTTGCCCCAACATCACAATGAAATGTCTATAAAAAACTGCCTTGTTGGGTTTATTAGTCTGGTAATGCTTATCAAAACTTTTTGTTTATATGGCATTTATCTAGATAACAGTTTGGGTGTTTTGTCATCGTTCTGGCTATAGTTTTGGTAGAGCTTTTACTCCCAACTATTCGGTTTAGGTGCACTCTAGCCATCCATTCATTATAAAGTTATATTTTGTTAATAGCTTAAGTTTAATTTTTGATACATTGTGCTATCCATTCATTAGAACTTTTTTGCTTGTTGATTTAGAGAGATATACATATATTATAAGCTGCACTTGTTTAAAAAGATTTGATATCTCATCTGTTATTTGAGCTATTTTTATCATATTTGTTGTTAAAAGAGCTTATCGTGCTGATATAACTTATAGTTCTATGAGAACTCGGTAGTTACTGGCTTTTTGCTTATGTAACACAGTCGATCGAACCCAATCGAATCAAACTACAGTAATAATCAAGTTGTAATTTAAAAATTGATGAAGATCACATAATATATTTGATTAGATCACGTCGGTTAATCACATTACGTTTGTGCCAGTGCCTCGGAGGCTGGGCTGTGGCTGCACTCACATGTTTGCGGGCACACATAACTTTCGAAACACGTGCCAAAGTTTCCCAGGGAAATGGAAATGATCTCACGATAGTTACAACGTTCGGGTTGCAAATATAATACATAGTTTATTGACTGCTGTTTGAACTCTGATACCACATGGGCTGTTACTGCTTTTACTGGGGGGATTTTCCTCACCTGCGATCGGTAGAACAAATGTACGCGTTTGTATGCGAAGCCGAAATTAGCCCGCTGCAGTTCCTTGTGGAAGCTCTTGCAGAAGTCATCGAAAAGTTGCATATTCTGGTGTTTTTATTGTATCGCAGGGCAGAATTTTTGAGGAAGAGACCTCCGACGTGAGTCGCGTATAGCCGGCAACTGGCTGACGAACCCGAAAAGGTTTTTTTCTGACTAAAACAGAGCTTTGATTTATGTTTACGACTCACACGAACACCCGACGGGAGAAAGAAGGAAAGAGACACGGAGAACGAGAGAGAGAGAGAATGCGAAGTAGGGGGGGACGATGATGTTGGAGTTGCGGCAGTGATCTTGAAAAAGCACTGAACCCTCTCACTAGACAGGTGGACGGAGGGGAAGTTAGCAGTAGCTACGAGACGGAGCAATTAGCAAATAGTAGCTCCACTTGACACGCGCACTCGGACACGACTACTGGGGGAGATCGATATGGTGTACGGAAACCCAACGATCAGTAGTAACGCTCGAACAGGGAGCCCCGAACCAGCGCCGAGCCGAAACGACGACGAACTTCGGTCAACAGAGAGGAGCACGCTGCCAGACCTGCACCTCGTAGCAGAGCGACGGGACTATTGGGTTCGAATGCCTAACGGGAAATGTGAAAACAAACTATAGACATATCATGCTTTATAACCGATCTGATCTCTCGACGCACAATGCAGAGCGGCATCGCCCAGTAAATTCAATTAACAATATGAAACATATTGCTGGGCTGCCAAAAGAGTGTAGTGTAGTGTCAAATGGCAAATGATGGACTCTCTTTGTGTCTCTGTGTGTGGGAACTGTTTTATAGATGATAATATATCAATGCTATATTGACACATACACGCAGACACACACACTTGTCTGATCGTCATTGTTAACCAGCACTGAACTTGAAGCCATAGAGGTCGACCAATTAAGATCACTATCAAAATATTTCGAAAAGCCAAAAGCTCTGCGCCGTGCCAAGAATTACTCACATACAAAAATTCTTTTCTGACCTACATTGCTCGCCGAATGGTATAAATAGACGATAAGCAAAGTGGGAGAAAGGTTCCACTATGTACCTTATCTAATCCATAAAACAAAGAGAGAGCCATCAGGCACTTGAACACAGACTAATTGCATCTAAATGAGCTTTCGCTCTGTAGATAACCTTTAAGAACTCAGCTTAAAGTCCAAAAAATGTCTGGGAGATTTTGTTCTCATAAAGTTTAAAACATAATAAAATGATTTTGATTACTTTTGAAATGGGTTTCCACTTAAGAGGCTCGATTCTACGTCACTATAGTTATAGTAATTCAGAGTAAGCCAACCTCAAGATAGTGCTTTAATGTGTAGGGTATAGGTCATACTATGTATTGCCCCATTTGCCCCATCAATTTGACTTTATCGTTAGCAATGTTTTCGCAATTGAATTTGGATCAATTTATCGAGACACCCATTTAATAAACACACTTCAGCATCGATTACACATTGACGTTACTTCTAAATTTGCAAATATGTACATATGTATATACAGATTTATCGTTTATATATTAAACATTCCCAGCATTACATTTTTGGAGGCAGAGCCCACCAATTATCGGCGAAAGCGGGTCTCAGGTTCGTTGACCTTGCATCTGACCTTGCCATTGCCGAAAGTGTCGTCGACGTCTGTAAAGATAAGAGCCAACCAGATGATATATCCTCTTGATTGCATAAATTTAATTATACGCTTCTAATTGGGACTCAATTTGGCTGGCAATCTGCCTGACTTTCGATGGGAATCTCTGTCTGAAGATGAAATTGCCTGACAATTGCAAGAGGTTTGTTTGTGGGGTGGGGTGTAGGAATATTCCACATTGATCGATTGATAGCGTGGGATCAGATATCATTAGGTGGAAATCCACTCACAAATATGCCTGGGTTGACTGATCCAATTTCAAACGAGTGCTAACACAACAGAAATTCATGGCATGTGTGTTTATTATTTAATTCCATTCCAAACAGATTGAATTATCATCACCTTGAAACGGTAAAGCGTGGCGTGATTGGAAAACTATTAGAGAGCTAACTCCCTGTATTACAATGGGGTCCTATTTCCGATAACTCTGTTCTGTAATAGTCGATTCTCTAACATTAAATGATTCATTATAGGTAGGCTTATGAGTACCATCCCTATCTTTAAAATTTCTGCTTAAAAGCTTTACGTCACTGACTTTCCTTATAGCGAAAACCTCATACAGTCATATGCAAACAAATCGTAATGGAAAACTTGAAAAGTTCAAGTTCCTCCATTCTCAAAGCCTCATATCAGAAGAGGAAACAACGTCAATCACCATACACCCATATGCGACAGATATGGCCCGCAAGATACCCAAAACATTGATATATTTTCAAGATTGAAAGGTGGAAATAAGTGCTAAGTATACTCTTTCAGTGGGTATATAGATCTAAACTAAATTCCAATGTAAGCACATATTTTCAAAGGATCTAAAGCAGGGATCAGCAAGGCCTTATCTTAAGTGCATAGTGCGCTGCTGCTGTTGCGCTATTGCTCAAGTACACATGTATAACAGTGGTATTGGTACCAATTCGAAGTTCCATATTGCTTGCACACAAAAACAAGTGAAAATATGCGTAACGACCTCTGATCTAAAGCCAATTAGTGCATTCCAGCGATCAATATAGATTCTGATTGAATCGTTAAGGGTATTCCCACAACCATATAGTAGTTATTCTCATAATATTTTGCGTGTTGGTTTGTTTTCTTTCTTTTGCCGACTCCTTATCACTGTCTGGGGACAGTGGAGTGCGGACATGCGCCCGGTAAAGGGAAAGCCGCCTACCTTTGCGGAAACGTGTGGCAATAGATTCATTATTGACTTTGAATCATGTGCAAAAATTCCCAAAACATGTTTAAACATTTACGGCCCCCATCGATTGGTTTGTGTGAGGATTTTCCAAGTTCAGGGCACTAGCCAAGGGTTTCCACTTCAGTGGATAGCTCTGGCCCAACTTGACCACGTTCTCGTTTAGGGTTTGGTCTTATCGTTGGACGCCCGCTTGTTGAACTAGACATAAACAGTTGATAAGGAGTGCCAATAGCTCCGCTGGCTCATATCACACCTCGATTACCACCTGATTCGAGCCAAAACGATTTGCGGAAATTATGGCCCACTCGCTTGGCTATCAGTCACCTACGCCGCGTGGCGCCGCCAGTCCGTGTTCTACCAGCGAACCAGCCGCCTACTGTGGTCGCTCCTTTCAGCCCTAGTTAAGCGCCAGCGACGCCGAGTTCATCCGACCACGATCATGCGGGACAAGAGTCAGGATCCCTGCTGCCTGCCCTTCAAGGAGGAGTTCCAGCGCTCCAAGTTCTCGCTACATCACGACGAACCCGGTGTCTTCTGTCGCTCTCAATGGCAGCGCGGGGATCGCAATATTCTGTGGCTGCTGTACCGCTGGATCTGGGCAGGATTCTTTGCTGGTGGTGTGATTGGTAGCCTGGTGTCCAGTTATAACGGAGGAACTTGGTTCATCTATCTCACGGATTGGGGGTTTACCCTGTGCTTTTATGCCTGTACTTATGGTGCAGTCGTGGCCACCATTTACTTTATTAAACCATCGTATTTTGGTGAGTTTTAGAGATTTTGGTGGCGTTCATTATATGACCAAACTCCTCTTTTAGCTCCTGGCAGTGTGGCTCTAAAAATCTATTGGCTTTCCCACTACACAACTGTGGTGATTGCCATGATGATAACGCTTGTTTTCTGGGCAGCGCTCTATCCATGTGAGTAGCTGTAGATCTACTGGATCTAGGTAATAGGTATCCTCAATATCTCTTTGATTGCTTCCATAGCCATGCCAGAGATGGGAGCAGAACTGTACAACCTCTGGGCCCATGCCTTCAATTCTATTTTCATGATCTTCGACTGCTTTATGGTGGCCTTTCCCACGCATATCATGCACTTTGTCTATCCCTTCGCCGCGGGCATCACATATGGAATTTTCTCACTAATTTACTTCTGGTCCGGAGGCACTGATTTGTAAGTCTTGGATATGTATAGTTTTCCAAAGAATCCATCCAATATTCCCTTTCAGCATGGGTAATCGTTACATTTACTTTATCTTGGACTGGGAGAACCCCGGCCTGGCCATAGGAACGGTCTGTGGCTGCGTGGTGCTGGTGAGCTGCTTCTGCATGTGTGTCTTTGGGTTTTACAGACTCCGCCTGGCCATCTACAATCGATGTGGGAGGAAGCCGGTAGAGATCCCAGAGACAAGAGCCTCCACGGAGACAGTACAAATCGCTTGAAACGGGCCTTATATTCTAGATATTTTAAAGCTTAGACTGTTGCTATCATAAGAAGTATCATAAGCTTATTCTTAGTCAGAAAATTTCAGGAATTTCAACGATCTAATAAACCGTTAACTGCTATAATGGATGCAGATTGAATTGGAAGGGTATTCAAAGTGCCATATTCCATAGATTCTTGAATTCTTATCACGTTGATTGGAGGAAAACCCGCGGGGCACTTACAATAAGGTATACGAGTACCAATAGGTTTATAGAGTCACTATGAATCAGGTGAGAATAATGCCTGGGATATAAATAGTGTGGAAATTTTGCACGACCATTGAACCCTTACTTTTGGTGAATGGTTTTTGGTCAGTCATGACCTCCACGCGTTCATTGGGGGTCTTATCGGAGACGCTCTCTAAAATATACATAAACGATAGTCGTACCGGATGATAAGGGTGCGATTGTCCGATTGATTATCCCAAAACATAAACCATTTGTGGGCTATAACACACACCTGGTTCGCGTGGTTCCGGCAGTCCGAGTTCCACCATCGAAGCAGCCACCTGCTGCTGACCATTTAAGCGCCACCGAAAAGGTAAGATAATCGTACGATGCGGGACGAAAGTGAGGATTCCTGTTGCCTGCCCTTCAAGGAGGAGTTCCAGCGCTCCAGGTTCTCGCTGCATCACGACGATCCCGGTGTCTTCTGTCGCTCTCAATGGCAGCACGGAGATCGAAGCATTTTCTGGGTTCTGTATCGCTGGCTGCTCGCTGCTTTCTATGCCACTGGTGTGATTATGAGTTTTATTAAGGTCTTCAACGAAGGAACTTGGTTTATCTATCTCACGCATTGGGGCTTCAGTCTGTGCCTTTATGTCAGCATCTATGGCGCTGTGGTGGCCACCATTTACTTCATCAGACCCTCGTATTTCGGTGAGCATCCCAATCCATTGAAGATTTCCCTTGTGAAAAAGACCATCTCCACTTGCAGCTCCTGGCAGCGTGGCTCTTAAGATCTATTGGCTTTCCCATTTCACAACTGTGACGCTTTCCATGTTGATCACGTTTATCTATTGGACAGCGCTCTATCCATGTAAGTAGATCTCCTGAAATGGTTACAGAATTCTGTATCGTCTTTGTGGTTCTTCCCGTAGCCATGCCAGAAGTCGGAGCAGATTTGAACAATCTCTGGGAGCATGCCTTCAACTCGATTTTCATGGTGCTGGACTGCTTCATCCTTGCCTTTCCCGCGCACATCATGCACTTTATCTATCCCTTTGCGGTGATCATTACATTTGGTATTTTCTCGCTTATCTACCACTGGTGCGACGGTCATGACTTGTAAGTCTTCAGTGCAATCCAATTCCTTGAAGTTTTCTCTTCCATAATCCCTTTTCAGTGATGGCAATCCGTTCATCTATCCCATCCTGGACTGGGCCAAACCAGGCCTGGCCATTGGTACAATTTGTGGCTGCATTTTGCTGGTGGCCTGCTTCTGCATTTGTGTCTTTGGGTTCTACAGAATCCGCTTGGGCCTCTACAACCGATGCTCGAGGAAGCAGAAAAGAGTGCAAACAGCTTGATGTGTAGAATAAAGAATAGAAGATATATATTCTAGAAATTTTAATGGGGTTTCTAAAAGCCACAAATTGGCGTAGAGTATAGCTACATATTTAGGCCATTTTCTGAACGACTGCGAACTGCAGAGAGTGGATTTGGTTGGACCATTTCTCCAGGGCATTATAGCGGGAGGCGCTGCTATTGACCTTGTCCAGCTGCAGCACTTGGTTCACCTGATCGATGCGTCCCTTGATGGTGCTATCCAATAAAGTAAACGTTAGTTAATCAATTATAAAAGTGGCAAAAGGTATTTTCTCACTCATCCAAAATACAGGAGACCAAAAGGCTCTCCACTTCAGCGGGTTCAATGTTCAGGGCGCTGGCTATAAAGGGTATAAAGATGTTCTTGTACGGTCTAATCAGTTTAATGAGCACTTGGGTGCGTATATTGCGCAGCAGATCCTCGATATGTTCGCGTATGAACTGATCGGCCATGATGTTGCTGCGATGCTGGCGCAGAATAGTCTCAAACTCGTTGATGTCGTTGTTTTGGTAGGAATTGACCAGATTGGTCATGGCGAGGATTTCAGGATCATTCTTGTACGGTTTGGCCTCCTGAGAGTCGAAGGGATTGATGCCAGATTTCATCAACCTATAAAAAGTAAAGGATTAATAAAGATTCCCTTTCCCTGGAATCACTTACATATTGGCCAAGACCAAATACTTCAAGCATGTGGTACGCCTGGGGGAACCGCTCTCATCGTAGTTCTTGAACGCCTCAAAGAAGTCTGTGTGCGCCTTCTCGAACTCTCCCTCCCGCAGATGCATCTTACCGCCGCATTCGCGTATTACGCCCATAATCAGAGGATGCGGAATAGCCGATTTGATGTGCAGCGACTGCTCGTAAAGGGCCTTTAACTTCTTGTTGTTCTTTTGCACGGTGTACATTTGGATCTCCAAAGCGTAAATCTCCAGCAGTTGAGTGCCCTTCTTGAGATCATCCTCGCCATCGTCCGTCTGGCAGCTCTGGTGCAGCTGCTTGAGTATTTTCTGGAGTTTGGTAAAGTCGCTGCGATCAAAGTAGAGCTTGCCCAGCTTCGTGTTGGTCTTGAACCACAATCTGTCGTTTTTTGCATCACGCAAGGCATCCAAAGTGGTCTCGTAAAAGTTCTGCAACAAGGCCATCTGCAAAGGAACATGAATCATAGAACATGCAATACATTTTGTTAGGTGTTTTCTTACATTCTTGGATGTGGAAATGTAGTCCAATATCGAGTTGATGCTCTTTTCCGAATGATTTCTGGTGACGGCGCTCTTGATGTATGTCAATAATTGCTTGTAACGCACCATCATTTCGTCATAGTTGCACTGGGGGAGCTTTAGATTAATTAGAGATTCGGAATACACATATAATACGTATTTACCAATCGAAAATTGATCTTAATCATCTGCTTCAGAGCCTTGAAGCCCCACTCTCCCTTCTCGCCGTTCTCCAGATCGAGAACTTTCTGGAAACTGGCCAGCGCCGCCTTGGGCTCCTCCTCCTTGAGGGCCTTGCTGTTGTAGTACTGATTCTCCAGGTCCACATCGGGCTCCGAATTGCTATCCTCGGAATATTCCTGTAGAAAAAAAATTCCATTGTGCCCAACGACGCCATTGAAAATGTCGTTTTTTATTGCTTTTAAATGTTTGCCTACCAAACCGTAGTCCTCATCATCATCGCACATGAAGTCGTCATCGTTGTCAGACATTTTTAATCGCTTGTGCTTAATCTTTTCGCTATTTTTCACTATTATTGAACAAAATATAAAAAATTCACCGGTAGCGCTCGAGAAATATCCCTGGGACTTTTATAATATTCTTCCCTGGGAAATTGCTGAGGCTCTTCGGAAAATGTCGGGTATGGCCAACAGGCAAAACGGCCCAGAAAATGCAAGGCCTGCAAGGTAAAATCCACCCAGCGGACTAATAGGCTTTGAGGGGCGCATGCGCCCCTCAAAGTCTATCGGGGATTTTTTCGGGTAGGGTGAAAATCGTGCGAGCCGTGAAATTTCCCTTGGCTAAATTTACCCGTTATCCATACCTTTTTTGGCTCAACCCAAGCTCAAACCAAAATGTTGTGTCGAACCGATCGGCTTGACACTGGATGCGCTCTTTTTCTCATTTTCGCGTTAATGTATGAGCTCTTACTCTCTTTTACTCTCACGGTATGAGTTCGAACGATCATGCAACAAAACATCGATAACAAAGAATTTTTTGGTGATGTGGCGGTAATTTTGAAAATGTTTGAAACTCATATTCCCCGCTTTTGATATTCCGACTAATATTGCTAGCTAACTAGGACCCTCAGGCCTGAATACATAATTTAATAGGATTAATGAATTAATGAATCAAGTGTCTAGAATATTGGTTAAATTTTGTGACTTTTTCTTTTAGATTGTTTAGAGAAAAACAAAGTGAAAAAATTCAAAAAGTTACCTATACACAAGAGAACATGATTGGTGGAAAAAAGTGAACAAATTTTGAAATTAAGCTATGGATAAACATATAAAACATAAGTCTTTATTAAAAATTAACAAAAAAATGTTTTTACGAATTTCCAGTAATGTATTGACAAAAAACCCTGAACTAAAACACATGTAACCACATGTTTATATTTTGTTATGGCCCACCTTTTTACCACCCTGGTCTATCGCTCCCAGCTAGCTCTCGGGTAAGTTTGGGGTTATTCTCATTGATTGCCAATATTTGTTTGCATATATGCAAAATGGAGCTGCCAACTGGGGTGCAATAGTTTTCGGGTTAATTTGTTTAGTTTTAGTATATTTATTTGCCAATAATTTTTGTTAGTTTCTTTTTTTGTTAGTTTCTTTTTTTGTTAGTATTTTTTTGTGAGTATTAGCCATAAATCAAATTTATTGTTTAATGTTTAATTAGGAAGAAAAGAAGATAATATAGGATGAAATATTGATAAGAAAGAAAAAAATGAGTGAGTAGAATTCTGTAGTTGGGTGGGGCGAGAGCGGGAAAGAGGGGCGAATCCGGAGAAACTAAAGATATGGGAGTAAAAGAGGTAAAGACCTCCAACGCTCATGGAAGGGAGGGCCTCGCTAAGGGCAAATACACCGAATGCCCCCGCTAAATAGAGTGCCAACGAATGAAAGTCCGTTATACACGTTTGATGTCTTATAGTTTTTTTTTGTTTTGTTGTTCAGTCCGTCCCTTGGTCTATCGGGTCGAAAACACCCCTGACTTACCCGAGAGCTAGCTGGGAGCGATAGACCAGGGTGGTAAAAAGGCGGGCCATAACAATTTGCATGGTTTTATTTGTTTTAAATTCAATTTATATACCTGCATAAATATTTTTACGTGTTTTGAAACTTTAGATTCGACGTATGGGAATTCGAACGGACAGATGATGATACAAGAACTTATGTTCCTGAATAAGAACTACAATGTCTTACGGTCGTCAAATACCGACTAAGTTTAATTTTAATCTCGAATTAATTAATCTCTGATATTTAAATTTAAATGTTGTTCTTATTTATTAATCTAATCTTATAGACATCCGTAACAGTATCGGTGTGTCCAATTAAAATAAATTATTAAAAAATGATCTATTGCTGAATTTTTGTTAAAAAATGCAAATAGTGATAGAAAAAACATTCAAAAGTATTTCTATGAAATTGATAAGTTAAGTTAATTAAATATTAATAAAAACAAAAACAAAACTTGTGATCAAAAGTTTACGTATTGTCTTTTTGTTTTTAGGTGATTTTGCTGTGACTGGTTCGCAGTGACTTTAAAAGTACTTCTTCTGACAGAACCGGTCTATCTGGTCACTCTTAATTTTCTTGCAAAAATGAGGTAAACAAAAGCTTTTTTTTTTACCGTTATTTGCCGTTTTTCTTTTGTTTAACTAAAAATTTACACCCGACAGTCTGTTGAAACGACTTTTACACACCTCCCTTCGTTGCAGCAGGTCCATGAAGAGCACGCATCCTTCGGCGGATCGCAATTCGCAGCCCATTGCCGATGCCCTTTTGGCGCAAGTGGACAAAACCACACCAAATTTACAGCTACTTGAAATTGCCTCTGGATCGGGCCAGCACGCTGGCTTTTTGGCGCCGTTTCTGCCGAACATCAGCATTCAGCCCACGGAAAATGCGCGCGAAATGTTCTCTTCCATTTCGGCTTACGCCGCCGATTGTGTGACAGGCAATATAAGGACGCCTCTGCACGTGGACATCACTCTGGAGCCCGGGCACTGGGAGCAGCCGCCACAGGCCGCAAGTTACGATTATATGTTCAACTCGAATATGATGCACATCAGTCCCTGGGCCTGCAGCGTGGGACTCTTCCGCTCGGCCGGTGTGCTTCTTAAGAAGGGTGGAAAGATGTTCACCTACGGACCGTACGCACAGGATGGTGTCCTGCAGCCCCAGAGCAATGTGGACTTTGACCGAAGCCTCAGGCAGAGGAACCCCTCGTGGGGCGTGAGGGACATCAAGGATCTCAAGGACTTGGCCACGGAGAATGGCCTGCGGTTGGAGAAACTAGTGGAGATGCCCTCCAACAATAAATTCCTGACCTGGCTCAAGTTGTAGCCGGCCAGTTGTGTGGTCGCGCTTACCCCTTAAGATAACATCGTTTATTGGGGGCCAATAAAATTGTTTATTGTACGCGGAGTGGCTGCTCAACGAACTAGGCCAAGTGGACGACACAACTAGTGCGGCAGCGTAGATTGACCCTGAAAAAGCAATTGATAGTCGATTAGACAGATTGCAGAACCTATAAAACCCCGAGCGACATGGACTGGAACAACATTCTGCCAGGAACACTCTGCCATGGAACGCTTTCAGCCCGCCATTTACCTGCTCCTCCTCCTCGTTGCCTGCTGTCTGGCGGGAACGGCGCGTCGGCCACGCCTCGATGGACGCATTGTGGGCGGCCAGGCGACGACCATTGAGGAAATACCCTACCAGGTGTCGCTGCAGCGGAATTATCATTTCTGCGGCGGGTCCTTGATCGCACACGGATGGGTCCTCACGGCCGCCCACTGCACCGAAGGATCGGCCATCCTGGTGTCCAAGGTGCGCATCGGCTCCACGCGGACGGACTCTGGCGGCATTCTGGTGGGGATTAAGCGTGTCCATCGGCATCCAAAGTTCGACACCTACACCATCGACTACGACTATTCCGTGCTGGAATTGGAGGAGTACGACATGAAGAACGTGACACAGGCAATTATTGGGCTGCCCAAACAGGATGCGGAGATTGCTGATGGCACTGCCGTCCTGGTCTCCGGCTGGGGCAACACCCAAAGCTCGCAGGAACCGTCGAGCATCCTGCGGGCCGTGACTGTGCCAACAGTCAGCCAGACGCAGTGCACCGAGGCCTACGGCAGCTTTGGAAAGATCACGGATCGCATGCTGTGCGCGGGTTTGCAAGAGGGCGGCAAGGATGCGTGTCAGGGAGACTCTGGTGGACCGCTGGCGGCCAATGGAACGCTTTGGGGCGTCGTTTCCTGGGGCTACGGTTGTGCCCGGCCATATTACCCAGGCGTATATTCTAGAGTGTCGGCCGTGCGGGATTGGATAGGTTCTGTAAGTGGAGTTTGAGCTTGCATATTTTTATTTAATTAAAAAACTAACAAAAATTGGTTGTGGTTGCTAACATTATGGCTGTTATAGTTAACAGCGTCTGAAAATGTGCGTATTTTGAAGCTGGGTGCTATGACACTGCCTAAAAGCAAAGTTTTTGGCGGACAAAATGTATGGCAATTTTAAATGTGCAGCAGACTGCAAACACCGTTAATTGTTTTAAACTGAATATAAATATAATAAATATATTCTTGGCTAGGTTGCGTTGCAACAATGTAGTTTTTGTAGATACAAATTCATAAATAGTTAACATTTGATATATGTTGGTAAAGCGCTTAACATAGCACTTAGAATACTGTAATGTAATGAATGTAGCCTTACAAAAGATGAATGCTATGCCACTCAAAAAGGCGCCAATTTCAAATATATTTTGTGTAGATCAAAACGTACTACATTTCCAGTGAGTTTTCACACTTTGTATGGCCATTTCAAGGCAAAAAGTGTATTCTCTATAGAATTATTTAGAATTTAAAAGCATATACATACGTGTCAAACCTTCTATGAAGACATTTATGGCTTTCTGCTCAGGCCATTCATCATCTCCAACCAGAAGCAATTGACCCAGAAAAAAAAAGCCAAATCAAGCCAATAAAATAATATTGACACAGTCTGTGCAGCATAAAGAGGACCGAACTGAGTCTCCGACCATATCCATATCGACAATTCCAGACAGACATTCAGAGACAGAAAGTAAATTTACTTAATAATTGGCCCAAAGGCAAATAAAAGTGCAAGATGAGGCAATATGCAAAGTGAATGGCTGGTGCCATAAGTTTCTTATTTGAGTGTGTGTGTCCCCTTATGGCTTTCATCGTCAATTTCAAGTGTGTTTTAGAGAGGGGTTTCCCCAATTTCTGCTGGCCACACACTACTAATTGTTGATTAAATGCTGCCACAAATTGCTGCAACTGTTCAGCCGTTCAGTTTCTGGTCGTTTTGGCCCCTTGTTTTTCGAAAGTCCTGCATCCGGCATGCTGCATCATGCTCTCCATTTACCATCTGCTGTTGTCAAAGCAGTTAGCACGGCGACCACGCGTGTCGGAGGGAAGGCAGGTTACTGGGGTGCCCAGCAAATTGCCCAAGAGGTATGCTCCTGGCTGTATGTGTGTATGTGTGCATGTCCTTTGGGTCATTGCAATTTTGCACGTGAACTTGTTAACAGCAAGTGGCAGGAGCCACAAAAAAAGAGGCAAAAGGTTGGAACCGAAGTCAAGACATGAACTGCAAATTGAACGGTTATGGGTAAATGGGTGCTACTACAACGTTTCATTCTTAAATGAACTAAGGAGAGGGCATGATATCCGTAGGGGGTATAATTCTGTACAGTGGATAGGGATAGTATTAATCAAAGAAAAAGCATGCATTTCTAGGAGAAAGTGGGATAGATTGGGAAGGATAATGAATCATCTTTAACACTATATTTAAATGCACTTCGATAACTTTCAGAATTCATATCCCTGGTCGGAGTATCCTAGAAGATGAAGTCTGCTTCGAAGAGAGATGCTTTGGAGAGTAATTGCTACAAATGGAACTTCCTCACAGAACTTCCTCCCTTAAATGATTAACTTCGACTAAAATAATCGATTAAATATCGAAATCGATCACTAAAATGAACTGTCAGACAACAGAACTTACATCGTAGACTATGTTCCTCCACTCAAAGCGATTAAAAAATTTGAGTATTAAATATTTTATCATGAATCGATAAATTTAAAATATGTCACTCTCAATGGTCGTGTCATTACACCAAACACTGTACAACATGGAATTAAGATCCTACTGGACACACAATTGTTTACCCTTTAAAGTACCTCCGTTTTCCACCCTCCCTAAAATGGTGACCCCGACTAACGACTTGTGGCAGTACTTAAGCTGTTTTCTTATTGTTTTTTTTTTCTTTCTGGGTTTTCTCTCTCTGGTTCGTTTCCGCTTTCTTTTGCCTCCTTCTTGTTCTTCCTGTTGCACGGATGTTGTTGTGGCTGTTGTTTCTGTTGCTGTTTCTGTGTCCAGTGGACGCAGTCGAGACATGGAAAATGTAAAATTTGTTTGTTTCCTTTCATTGGATGTTGAAAGTTTTTGCAGCTGCTGCAGACAATGCAATGAGTGGAGCACACAGTCCCCACAGTACCCGTTACAGTCCTACCTACTATCTGTTCCTTCCACTACTGTCTACCCCCCTCTTGTTGTACCTCCCTCCCGCCCTCCTCTACAGTCTCTAATTTTATCTCCTGGCATGCCATGGGGACTGTCTTATTATTATAGTTTGTCGATTTGTTTGCATTGTAGTCTACATTGTTGTTCCCTCTCTCTCTCTCTCTCTCTCTCTCTGTCTCTCTCTTGCAGAAGCAGCAGCTGCCCCAACAACATTTCTCCATCGATTGTAATAAATTATTTTGCAGCTTTTGTAATTTGTTATGTGGTCAAAGGATAAAAAAAAGGATTCGATACACTGGCTTTTCATGTATTTCCTAATAGAAGAATGCATATTGATGAGAACAGAAAAAAGAGGTTGATTTTCGAGGTCTTGAGATCTACCAAAAAGACCTAAAGACCTGATGGACCTAATCCCCTTAGGAGAACTAGAACTACCCGTAAAACCTTTTCTTATAGTTGTCCTACGAAAAGAGGGAATTCCTCTCCAATGTTTAGCTTTTTCTTTAAAAACTTTTGTTACATTTCCGACTGGAACTCCAACAAAATGTATTCAAAAAAGAAAAAAAGAAATGTATTAAATACATCTGGTTCGTGGCCATTTCCGGACTTGTCTATGACTCAGTTAGGTGGCCTACGCGTCGTATGCTTGATCTGCCAGGATGTTGCCATGACACTGGCTCTGGCTCTCTCGCTCACAGTCTTTCTGTTTTTTATGGAAATAATATTCTTGTCAGGATTAAAAAGGATACGTGACTGGAATATGAATGCAATGTGCATGCGGGAATGTGCAAAAAACAAAACCGGTACAAAAAAAACGAGCCATTGAAACAAGAGGCAGAGCAGATGGAGGGAGGGAGGGCAGGAGGGTAGTGCCGCAACAGGACACAAATGTAACTGTCAAGGCTCCTCCTGCCGACTACAAGTACGACTTTTGCTATCGTTGTCGCCTGTCGCAGATCCGTAACCGTGTTTGTATTTGTATTTGTGTTTGTCTTTCTTTTGGGGGACGGGCTCCTGCTCTTTTTAGCCACTCTCCACAGCCATCCTCATCATCATCATCATCATCATTTCGATGCTTATCCTTGCTTATTGTCCTGTCAGGCAATGCTTGCGCTTTTCTCCTACTCTGCTCTGTGTCTTGTAGGGTTTTTTTTTTAATTTTTAAGAAAGCATATTGTAATTCTGTTGTTTACCTGAACAACGTACATCCCTCGTACGATATAGATATATATATCTATTTTTTTTTTTTTAATCTCGACCGCAGGCGATTCTGTGTTTTGCGTTGTTTACAGAATTGGAGTGCGCTCTCTCTGGCTCTCCCTCTCTGGGATTCTGACTTTCCCATGCAGTCACTCATTTGTCCTGCCATTTGTAATGCTCGTCGTATTCCCCCACGCATCCTTGACAGCGGCTTAGCCCCGTTGTGGTCGTCTGTTGTTCCTCCTGCCAGAGGCGACTGATGCTGTTTGCTGTTTAGCTATTCGTGGCATGTCCTGGGCAATGGCCAGGTTTTGTGATGTATGATTTTCAATTTCACCTCTGGCAAAAGTCCCTTTCAAATTTAGTTGGAAATTATTCCTTGCCCGGGTCCTGGTCCTGGGTTATTATCCGGCAGCTAAGCTACGTGTTTTTTTTCTGAAGTTGTTTTCATATTTGAAATTGTGTTACCTATTATTTTATGGGTGTGAAAACATGAGTGTTAAATGGTCTTTTATGAGTATTTAGTACGCAAAATATGTTTCAGAATTTTAGTAAATAAATTTCCAATTGTTTTTCCTTTTTTTCTATTTATTTCGATGAAGATGTAGATATATACATAGTTTATGGAAATACTCCAAACAGAACACCTTGACCATAGGTAAATCTATGCCAAAATATTTATCAAATTACTGTTTGATTATAGAAACTAATTTCAGTGGATTTCCTTAGTATTCCTTTAAATTTAATTGGATTTTTTATACCCCCAATGGGCATACATATATCTCGTATCACCGTCGCACGCTATCTCTTATCAAACAGCGTGAAACCAAATAAGGGTGGATACATATATTTATTCATGACACTATCTTATCAGTCTGGAAGTATATACATTCTCATCGAGTATTGCCACTGAAAGGCCATTCAAGGGGCGTATTCCTGTCAGTAGTATTCCCTGGGGAAACAATCATAGCACATCTACATATACAAATAGTAGTAAGGTGCGCCGAAATGCTATTCTACATAGTAACTACCTCTGTTCCTATAACCCCTTTTTTCTGGTTTGCATCTTCCCTTTCTGCTATGTTTATCTGCCAATTGCTTTACATATCATATACCTAATGATTTATGGTATGTTTTGTAGACAAAACGATATTAGTTTTATGGCCCAATGGTAACAATTGAATACCGAATAACCGAATAACAATTGAATACCCTCTATGGGTAATACACGAATCCATATCAGAAAATAGTTATTTATTCTGCCAAGAATGAAAACAGAAATCTATTGCACTAAAAATCTCATTTCTAAAGCGCATTTCCTTTCACGTTGATTAGTTCCTTTCAAATCTATAAATGTTTATTATGGTTTAGTCAATTCCATGGAATTTTCTACTGACTCAATGTGGGTCGTAGAGGGTATGTAGATAAGACCCAATCTAATCTTTATACCGGGGTATAAAATCCACATTTTATTATCGTCAAATATGCCGCCCTACATAATGCGTGGCTCGGGAGTGCATTCGCATCAGTTTCCATCGAGTTTGTCTGCCGAACAGTCTGGTCCGAAGAGAGGGATTAAAAAATAAATTAAAATATGTGGAAGAAAGTGATTTTTGCTGCGGTTCTTGTGGCCTTTGTGGGTGTGCAGTTTGGTGAGAGAGAAATATGCACTGCTGCAGGATGAATCCTTTTTGCTAACCGAATCGAATTTATCAATTAGCCAGCTCGCTGAGTTGCTACAACTGCAAGGATGCAGCCTCCTGCCAGAATCCCACGCTCCAGGACTGCAGCAACACCACGGCCAATGCCAGCTCCGTAATTCTTGAAGAATTGCACAATATGCCCGAAGTGACAGGCAGTCAGAGCTTCTTGTGCGCCAATCTCACCTACTACCATGCTAGCAGTAAGTGTTGTGGAATGATCACTCCTCTAGCAGGAATCCTTCGGTGCTTCGGTGCTAATCCCTTTCCCGTATCTCCCCAACAGACAACAGTCGCACGAGTGAATTCCTGGGCTGTGTCCATCCCGGGGTCGACGTCTGTTCTCTGACTCTGAAGAACAGCAACTCTTGGAGCAAGGGCTGCATCACCTGCAACACCAACTATTGCAACAAGAGTCCTGCGGGTACCTTCAGTGGCAGTGCCTACACGATGATTGGGTCCGTCCTGGCGCTTCTTCTGGCCAAGATTTTCAGTTAGATTGAAACTTGGCAATGACTTTTCAAGCTTAGAATATCTAAAGAATGTTTTTGTAAATATTAAATATATTATAATGGTGGGATCGGTGTAGGATCCACTCGTAAATAGCCTCCGGATTGTTTGCATTTTAAAAAAAATTTACGTGTCACAAGTACTTTTTATGGTACCACTTTTTTATGGTCTGATTAATTGATTTATTGCATCTTTATGACTATTTAATATAAACAAAAGTCTCAAGTCTGAAACAAATGATGCAAGAAATTCTTAGAGTGTTTTTCGGTTGTGTGAATCAGCCTTGTTGCCAAGTCTTTTATGATCGACTCCGTGAGAGGCCATTCAAAACATTCGAAAAGTTCCCCTCTTTTCAATTGCTACCAATTGTACGTATTATATGGTTATAGCTTTTCATATAGTTAGCATATGGATAAGGCGGGCTACAAACACTCTGTGAGATAAGGGCGATAAGTCCGGGGGGTTTTAAGGCGGCGACCCCGCCATAGTCAAGTGCGAAAATTCTCAGGCTGTGACTAAGCTCTTGGACAGACACTAAAGATATTTCAGATACAGATAACACCTGATAAAGAGAGAGAGAGTGAGAGAACTGTGAGCGCTGGGGATTACGATTTTATATTTATTAAAAACATTTAAACGAAAAAAAATAAGTAAATAAAAAATATAAAAAACAAATAAAAACTTTAAAAAATAAAATAAATAGAAGAAAAAATATTTAAAAATAAATTAATAAAACATATAAAAAATAAATAAATATATTAAATATAAAAATTTATAAATATAAAATACAAAAACAAAAAATAAAAACAAAATATAAAAGTAAATAAATAAGTTATATAAAAAAAATTAACAAAAAATATAAAAACAAAATAAAAAATATACAAAATAAATATAAAAAAATATATATTAAAAAAGATTTAATTAAAATTGAGATAAATAAAAAAAAGTTTTAGATTGTCGTTGTCGCCCGATATAATACTTATATCAACGGGAGCCAGGCGATTGAACCGGGCGCTTTGAAACTAGAATACATATATCTGATTTTTAATTAATTTAATTTAATTAAGATTTATTTATAATTAATAACCTAATAGAAAACCTCAATTCTTTAATTGTTAAAACCAGAGAAAAACATCTGGAGGGACGAACCTTTTCATTCAGAGACTCCTCAGACCCCCACCTTAACTACCGATAAGCCTTTCACGATAAGCCAATCTTGCTATGCATTAAGAGGTACATAGTACACTTATCGCTTATCGCTCTCACAGTCTCTCCCTCTTCTACTTATCTAAAAAGTGTGAAAAACTGAGTGAATTGGCACCTCCTAAGAGCAAAAAGCTATATAAAAGTATTCCCAAATTGGCACAAAACTTTAGTTTAAAACTAAGAGTCGTTGCGCAAAGAACTCGTGAAATAAAATTGTGATCAAAACTTAATAAATCCGGAACAAAATGTATACGAAAACCATTATTGCCAGTGTGCTGATTGCCTTTATTTGTGTGCAGTTTGGTGAGTGAAACGAATGAATCAGAAATCTAAGCGGAACTATAATGAATATATCCGTTCCTTTGAAATAAAGCCGAGTCATTGGTCTGCTATACCTGCACCACCCCCAACGATTGCAAGAAACCCAAGAAGACCACCTGCAGCAACGCGGCGGCGAATGAGACCAGCCTCCACTTGGAGATCTACCATCAGGGAGTGCGAAATGCCAGCAGCTCTCGCTTCGATTGCCTGGCCCTGCAGTACACCTGGAGTGAGTTGCCCTACATGCAAATCCTTTCAAGAGGTGTATCCTTATAGAGATGCTTTGCCTTTTTGTAGATAATCAAGTGATCCATCAGTTGCACGGCTGCGTACATCCCGCTGTGGGTCCCTGCACCCTGGCCCTGAAGCCCGCCTATGGACATTACAACAAGACCAAGTGCCTCACCTGTTCGGGGGATAAGTGCAACAAGAGTCCCGCGGGAAAAGTGAGCAGCAGCATCTACACGATTCTGGCTAGCGTTGTGGGTCTGCTGTTGGTCAAAACTTATGCCTAGACTATTTTTAAAGATGAACTAAATGGAGATTACAGAAGGAGAACAAATTTTTAATAAATTATTTTTGGTATAAGCGACAGCTTTTTTGCTCCTTATCTCCGTTCAATGATTAGATTGCCTTTCCTGGTATTTCCAGGGCTGCACGTTTTCGACATTATTTCACAAGTTTCTTTAATCAATTGGTGATAAGGTTTTTATGATCCACACACACAGAGACACTCAAGTCTTGAATTGAATAACGTAAAACATCTGGCTAGACAGCTTAAACAATTGACTGTACAAATTGTTTGGCTAATTCCACAAACTTTACGACTCAGGGGGAGCCCAAAAGCACTTGCTTTTCGAGTGCCGACATTTCCATGGAAATTTCGACATTTAGTTTGATATTTTCCGACCACATTTGAGTGCTTCAAATACTTCCATAGGTTAACCCCAAATTATGGTTAAAAATCTACTTATTTTTCAGCAAATATTTCTCCAGCCAAATGATTCCCTTGCCTCCATTTCTCTCCACTTTGATGCATGTCACTTAAGTGTTGCATGCCAACACAGAAACATGAATAAATCTTTAATATTTTTTTTGCTTCTGCAGGCCATTCCAGCCTGGGTAAAAGGCAACAGTCTGTATGTTTTTTTTTGCATTGGGGTCATGTTCGTTCTCGTTCTCTCGTTGGAACTGCAGTCAGGCATTTAATTGATTGATTGTTGCTCGTCTATGTCTGCATCGATTTGGCCATGTCCAGGCCATAGCCAGTGTCCCTACCCTGCCCTCCCTCCCTCCCTCTATGGCCTCCTGTCATGGCCTCCGTTACGTTGTTTCATAACCAAAAACCAAAGCACATGCCTCTCCTGTTCGCCTGTTATCAAATCGACTTCGTGGCTATATATGCCGCCAACACGGTTGCTGTTTCCGTTGCTGTTGTTGCTGCCAATTAGTGTTGGTGCGTCATCTGTGCGCATCTGTGCCCCTGCCTCTCTGTGTTGTAGCATGTGTATGTGTGTGTGTGTACGTCATCAATTAATTTTTGTATTGTTGAAACTTTGTTTTTTTGGTGGCATTTTTTCAGAGTGAGTCTGTGTGTTACGTGGGCTCCTCTCTCTCTCTCTCTCTGTGTTGACTGATTGGTTTCCTTGCAATTCAATTGTTTTGGGGACTGGAAATAGGAATGGATGGGCTTTCTAAACAAAGTTATGGTCATGGATTTTGACATATATGGACATCAGGTTGAGTAATCAAAAGGGGTGTGAAAAAAGGTGTTTTTTTGATTGTAGAAGCGCTGTGGAGGCGCAGATAATTATACGTTTGATCAGGCTATGAAACAATTTATTTTATGAATCATCATTTCAATCGATTTTTGTTAGCTTTATCGATAACTTCAGCAACTTTCGTTCGATATATTTCAATAATTTTAATAGAAAAACTGTGTGAAAGGTGTTTTTGGATGTAGACCTCCGTAAAATCGTCTAATTTAGGACATATTTATCAATCTATGAAATAACTTATATTATTTAGGAAATATTATCATTTAAATCGATTTTGGTTACCTTTTTCGTTAAATCGAACAGCTTTCGATCGATATCTTTTGATATCTACGATAAAATAAACCTTTTTTTTGCCTTTCTGGCTGTTAAATGCATCAGTAATCTATGATTCTGGACAATTGTCCGTTATTCTACCTCTTTACTCTTTATTCTCTTCGTTTCTCAATAAAAATCGAAGCAATAGGTTTACGAATCGATGACTAAATCATTTCGATAGATAAACTCTTTCGAAATAAATGATTCCCATACAGAAACTTCCACCTGAAACGCACTGAATATCTAAATAATGATACTTGTGATAACAAACGTTATTCATTCTCCACAGAAACCAGAGAAGCACCCTGGGATTCCCCATCGCTATATCTGTCTCCCTCTCTCTCCCTCTCTCTCTCTCGTTTGCCGAAAAACTTGTTCGAAACTCGAAGAAACTAAATTAAGTTTAAGTTGAACTACAATATGTACATTTGATTTATGCATTGAGAGTCCATAGCCTGAACCTGAACCCTCCCCTGGCTGCGACTCCCCTGGCAGCTCCTGCTTCATCTGCTTCTCCCTCTTTGCTTTCGGAGGGGGGGAACCCTCCTTCTGATAACTAAGCAAAAACCTATTCAACTTTCACGTTCGCATTGTTTGCACAAGCACGAAAAGTTATTAAGATGCATAGACGTGATTTTGCATGTTTTAAAAAAAAAAGAATACATAATGTTCCAGTGTTCCATGGGGATAAAGGAATACGAGGAGATGGAGATAGGGATGGGGTGATAGAGACCTGGCCTGGCGCTGCCTTGACTTGCACTTTAAGTACTCTTAATTTACTAAACAAATTTTCATTTCCAAAGGCAAAAAAAACACGAAAAATCTTGCATTAAAAGAGGGTCACAGTTTCCTTGGTCCTCCCTCACCATTTCGAAGGACCATCCTATTGACATGCCTGAGACATGGAATTGAATTAAAAGTTTCCGCTTTTCCGCTGGCCCAAGGATAACAGAATAACGAGAAGTTTCCTTCGTTCGCTCCAAAAGTTTTTCCGCATTTAAATTGATTTGTAATTCGTGGTTAATTCAGTTTTTCTTTTGGTCATTTTCCCATTTCCCCATTTTATATTCCATTTTGCATCTTTTTTAAATTAATATTATTGTAATTTGACACGGAAATCGTGACAGTTGTTTGAAATTTGGCATGGAATTTGCCAGCCATTCGATTGCACTGAATGCACAATTAAATATTTATGAACATTTTTAAACTGTCACAAAATGCAGTACACGATGTAGTCTGCGGTCTGGGCCAGGCCAGGCCAGGCCAAAGGCATAGGCATTTTAGGAATGTGTGTATGTTTGTATGTATTAGAGGAAAAGTCAATTTGAATTATGATGCTAAAATCGGAATTAAAATTGAAAAATTCCACATGCTCTGGCACTGTCACTGGACATTAAAGAGAAACAAATGATGATGTTTATGGTGATTTAGTACCGATTATGTCTCTCTTTCATTTCCATTTTCAATTTCATTTTCATTGAATTAATAAATATTTTATAATATAGTAAATTAAATGCCTAATACAAAATCCCCACCATTAATCTCTCTATTTTTCGTTCTGATTTTAAAGATGTGCAAATTAAATTGGCAAAATATTTCACTCAAAATGAAATCGCATTATTTTAAGCTGTTTATGCTTATGAAATCTTATATTTCATTTGAATACTCAAAAAGGATTCACTCGCAATTTAATTGTGAAACAAATAAATCAGAAAACACAAGCAACCAAGCAGCCAAAATGTTTTCACATTCGTTTGGGCCATAATTTATGAGGGCCACGAGAGACACGTGTAAATGCCAAGAAAATTCAAATGAAAAGTGAAAATCCGCAAGCAAAAAAATTGAAGCTTTAAATTCAAGGAATCCCTTTGGACACACATACACACACAGAACTATTCTGAAGAAACTTGTTGTTGTATTCGTAAATTATTATTGTAATATTTGCCTAAAACGTTTATCGCATTGTCGCAAAATGCATTAGTGGGAGAGCTGCCAGGACTTCTGCTTAGGCTTCTGTTGAGGTTTTGTTCAGAGATTAGCAAAGTCTTTAGCTGACTGTTTGTGGAAGTTTGGGTTCGGTTTCGGGTGTTGGGTTTCGGTTTTCGGGGTTTGTTTGTAAGTCATTACAAAGATATTTACCTTGTTTGTTGGGTGCCGAAGCCAGCAACTTTATTAGGGATTAAACATGATATGACAATGATGATGATGTTGAGACAGAGACTGCTACAAAGGAAAGCCAATGATTTACAGATTTTGGTTTAGTGAAAGTGTTTTTTTTTTGGGGTTTTAGAAGGAATAAATGTTAAAAAGATAGTTCTAACGGGTCACCAGAGCTCTAATGGGTCACCTCCCATACAGTGAAAGTGTATTGTTTGGGTTTTTATAAAAAACAGGCTTATACAATAGTTCTAATGGGTCACCAGAGCTCTAATGGGTCACCAGAGCCCTAATGGGTCACCAGAGCTCTAATGGGTCATCTTTCATACAGTGGCTGTCATTAAATTGTTATATTGTCTATTCGTACTACTCGAAGACCTTCCAAGAGCTGCAGCTCGTGTGAGCGTGCCAATTTGGGTAGAGAATTATCATAAATTTGAGTACTTTTCAGATTTAGGAATTATCTACCTTAAAATTTTCAAACGCCACGTAGTATAATCAAATCCCTGGCCCCCCCTTCAGTTCTCTCTGTTGCACAACTTGCAGAATTTATGCATGACAGGAGGCAAGCCTTAATCCTTTTGCCAAGGCGCCAACGTGTGCTGTCGGTTGGATGCCAGGTTGAGAAGAGAAAGTGCATGGATGTAGGGACAGGGAATTAGAGTGCCTCTCGTGTGTTTGTTATTAGCAAAACAATTGCAAAATCACCACACAGGAATGCAGAATGCCTTGGCCATATATTATGATTAACACCACCACCCCGCCCCCTCCCCCGCCTCCCCCAAAGAAAAGCTGAAACAAACAAAAACATAGAGAGATCCCAGGCGGAGAAAATTAAATTAAATCGGAGTATCAGTTGCAACTCAATTAAGTTGTGGAAATCTGCTTAAAGGGAAATCTGCTTAAAGGAAATCTGCTTAAAGGAAATCTGCTCTATGCAGACAAATATCATGCGGATGCAGCCTCTCTCCTGCTGAAAAATCAATCATTATTTGCAACACCAGAAGTGACACTTTATAAAGTTATTGTTCTTCTTCCGCATTAAGCATATTAAAAGTGAAATGCAACGGGAAAAAAGCGACCCACGAAGGGGGCAAAAGGTCAGCCAGCAGCCAGGGAAGAGGGAGAAAACATTTTATTGGAGGCGACAATGAAAAATCGCTGCCGCATATGTTCGACAATAACCTGACATTATTGACTGTTAATATCCTGCAAAATAAATGGTGGAATGTGGCACCAAGAGGTGACTGGTGGATGCACTTACTTTTAGGGAGGGAATAACTCGAGAAATTGCTGATAGCTCGGAAATGTTCTCTGGATTCTTAGTGCCCAAAGAAAGGTGTCACTTAAGTCTTCTTCCATAATTTGGCTCCAAATGAAGCTTGTTTCACACTCAGACCGAGGTGCACTGCTACACGACACTTGAAGCTCTCGTTTCCACTCTTTCACGATACCCTGCCTCTTGTAGGGTACCTTTAAATCGATCTGGGTGCAACATTTCAATAACTGAAACGCCAATTAAAATTGTACAATGGGTTCTCGGTCAGGCAGTGACTCCAAACAAAAGAAAAAACACAAAAAAAAAAAAATGGCAGCGGGAATCCAACAAAAAAAAAAAAAGAAAAAATGTTTGGTTACTCGTGGAGAGTGGAGAGGGCGAAAAAATAACAGTGGACGAATGTCAGTTAAACGAACAAACAGCAAAAAACAAACACAAGCAGACATCTGCATTGGCCAAGAGTTGACACACAGCCGCACATATATGTACATATGTATGTATGTGTGTACATGTGTATGTGGCTATATGAATATGTGAGGGCAGGCAGACAGGAAGCACCCACACAGAGAGACGAGGAGAGATGCACCATACACGTACACGTACCAGACACAGACTCTCATATCCTACGACCTGGCTATATCCTGTGCTGCTGGGCTGTTACGCGCTTGGTAATTGGTATTGTTTGCCTGAACGCGTGTCCACTCTCCGGGAACGACCACCCACAACCACACCCCCACATACCCAGTCTGTGCCCCTCTACGTTTGGCACCTTGATGCCGCAACCGAAAATACAAAATGGAAACCAATGCAATGCACACGACATGGGGGGTAAGAGCGGGGAGGGGCAGGATACAGAAGCTTGCATAAACAAGCAACCAGCGACTATTAATTTTCAATTATAAAGAAGAGACGAAAAGGATCTCTTTCGCAATGAGGTGCAGTAGTAGTGGTAGCCATGACAGCACCGGAAGTGAGGTCAGTGCACTGTCACTTTCCCTTTTCTGTGCGCGCGTGTGACAGCTGTCAAAATATTTGCCAGAAAAACGTTGACAGAATATGCCACGATATGGGTCAGCATTCGGGATAAAATGAAGGATGTAAAGGGACACGAAAGGGATGCTGCATACAGAGGGATGCAGAGGGAAACTGCCATAACTTTAATGAAAAGTGCAGCAGCAGAAATATATTCACATAATTATAAGAAATGAAAATCTCAGCGGTATTTTTTCTGGTGGTCCTCCAATTAATTACTGCACTCAAGCACTCAAATATTCAATTACCAATAGTCGCCACACATCACATCATTATCGCTAAGAGGTACAGTCACCGCCCACCCATCATCCTTCAAACCGGAATGTTACCGTTAACAGAGGCAACATGTTCGAAGTGTGCGCCTTTCGCAACATAAATTCTTTGATAATCCTTATCAAGTATTCAGTGGCTCGGCAACTTTGGCTGCAGCAAGAACTGCGAGATAATTTGCTTTGCTCTTTTGGTGCGGAATTTTCTTTGCCAAAATACACGTAACCCCTAGAGCAGGCTCGCCATATGCCCCATGGTGTAATGTGCTACCAAATTAAATTGTGGCATGCTTTTTCCCCTCTCTTCCTATAACTTTATTACATTTCCCTTGCACACACACACACACAGACACAGACTTTCACATTTTATTTCATTAGCGCGTAAAATTCCTTTTAATTAATATATATAAAAATTGTTGCTGCTGCTGGATGCTGGCTGCTGTCTGCCTCGGTCAGCAGAGTCTACTTGTGGGTTCAATTTGTGGAAAACAGACACACACACATGGACACACACACAGACATGGCTATGGCTACCCCCAGTCGTCGTCTCCTATGCATTTTATATCATTTTTGCTTGAGCATAAAATGTTGAAAGCAGCCGTTGCACGTGCGCAGCATGTTTAATTATCCCTGAATGTGGCTGAGGCAGGATGTGTGTGTGTGTGTGTGGCAGGATGAGTGTGGGGGCAGGGGGGGCGTCATGTGGTTTTCAGCTCATGTGGTCAGTGTTTCAAGTCCAAGCTTAATGACCCTGGCAGTGGCTGTAGTTTCTGCAGGGTCTGTTTTAGTTGGCCATTAAATTGCACATTCAAAATAGTATTTTGGAAATGAAATTAAAACTTGATTCGTGAAAGATTAAGTGGATTTAAGGCTCCCCCCCGGAAAATCTGCAATTTTATTTACTTCTGTTACACAGATTTCATGGCTTAAATTCTGTACAAATTGTGGCTTAAATTTGAGTACATTTTTTGTTTAGTCCGAGTAGTTTCTCAATTTGCAAAACAAATTGAAAAACACTTGCCATGCATTGCTTCCAGGATGTTCATACATACATACAGAGATTGTCCTTGTAGTCCTTGTAGTTTGTTCTCTGCATAGAAAAAAATTTGCATATTCCAGCCAGCAGTTGACTAACTTAAACAAGGACTTGGACTTGTTTTGGGGGAGAATTTCTTTAGTTGGATTTTAAGGGATTGGTTTTTAGTAGAACTAAGATTTATTTGCTGAGAAAATTAAGGGAAATATTCTTTAATATTTTAAACAAACAATTTTTAATTCTGTTGCTATTTTTTTGGTGTCTAGAAATTTGTATGCAAGTCGAAATTTCTGGCGGCTAAAGAGCTTCTCGTTTTGCTCTCTTTCGGTCCGCTTTTGACGGACAATATTAATATGAATGACTGTCATGCGGCTTGGTGTTGGTGTCTCCTCTCTATATTTCTCTCTCTGTGTGTGTGTGCATAATTATGTATGTGTGTGTGTGTGTGTGCGAGTATCTGTGTGTGCAACGGAACGTTAAATGTGCACGTGACAAGCGTGTAATGAGGAAGTCTTCTGTCTTCCCAGCAAAACGCCGCTCGTCTAGCAGGCCAGCGCACCAATACGTGTATATACAGTGACTGGTACGAGTATGTGTACTACTCTACTGTATATAGTATGGAGCAATGTCGTGCCATGTTACGCATATATATCCGACTCGACTCGACTCCGAGTCAGTCAACGTCAGCAGGACAACGATGCCACCACAGGATAGTCGCCTTCGCCTCATCGTCATCTCTCGCTCAGCCACATATTGCTGCTGCTTTTGCTCCTGCTCCTGCGAGTCCTGCGTCCTGGTGTCGTTGTCGTCTGAAAATTGGACAATGATTTATGAGGCGTTAAGTCAAACTTCATATTAATTTCATTTCATTTTCAACCAAACTCCTCAGACCTCAGTCCTCAGCCCCAACCACCTCTCTCCTTCCCCCCCTATCCCGCTGGCTACTGGCTCCTGGCTCTCCTGTCTTCTGGCTTTAAAGTTGAAAATGAAAACTCACATGAGACACGTAAAATACTCGTACAAAAATAAAAGCCATGCCAAGTCAAGAATAAAGGATAAAACCCGTCTGAACATTCGATGGCCATGCCACCATGAATGAAGGTAACCGGAAAACGTGTTATGAATTTATGGAATGTGTTTTTTTGGGCTTACGAGTGTGGAACAACGAATAGGGAATGTTCTTACTGAATAATAGAGGTAAACAATTCCGAAATTAAACCTTTTTGATTGGAAAAACATCATAATTTTGAGAGAGTTTTAAGAATTTATTAAACTATTTTTTGGGATTTTTGGGGATTATTTTTGAAGAAATTTTTATAATATTTTTGCCACTTTATGATAATATATGAAACAAAATTTTGGAGTAGGAACATTCGTTCTTTATTTATCTATTTTTCTTTTTCTTATAGTAACTTAAGATCTTTGAATGTGAAACCTACTTTTCCAGTACTTTTCCAATCAAAATTTTTATTAGGTTTTTAATCTTTCAAAAGTTGTCTATTGCTCCCAAAAAGTCTACCGAAGTGTGTACAGCAGCACAAAGCACAAACCATCCACAAACTCAGTCACACACTCCCACCTCAACACCCACAAAAACACACCTAAGCCCACACACAAAAACACAAATACACACACCGTGTCACACAATCAGCACCGAAAAATTTCAAGTTTCGTTATCCATGTCCTTGGATTCGGGTTCTCCTTTCTCTGCTCTCCGTTCTGGGTCCTGGTTATCGTTCTGTGGGCCTTTTTCACCCTCGAGCATAATCATATTTTCTACCAACAATTGTGTATAACATGTGTAATTTGAACATTTCATTCATTCATTCATACATTTATTCGCTCACACAGATACACAGCCTGTGTGTGGGTGCCTGGGTGCCTCTGTGTGTGTGCTGGTGTGTGAAAATAACTTGTGGCATGCTTTGAGGCGCTGTGTGTGGCAAGCCAGAACTTTGAGCACTCCTCTGGCTGACTGCCTGCTGCTACTCCTGCCACTGGTTTTGGCATTCTCCAGTGGTTTTTGCCTTTTTCACACGCCCCTCTTGCCCACACACACTCTCTCTGTGTCTGCCTTCCCCGCTCTCCTTTCTCTTTTTGTGTGTTTGTGTGTGTCTGCCCCTGTCTCTGGTTATTGGCCAGTGAAGCGTTAACCATGGTCAATAAAAAATTTATTTAGACAACCACAACAGCTACAACACAATTTTTGCCTTTCTCCCAATAATAAAAAAGAAAAAACTAAAAAAGGAATAGCAATTGAAGGTCGAAGAAGGTGATACCCTAACATTATGATGAAGTATCTTTTAGCTTTGAAAAAACGATAGCCGCAGAACCGATCAACCAACTGAGGGGCACTGCTGCATGTTGCATGAGTTTTAGAAGAGGCCAAACCTTATCGAAATATTTATGTTTAAATTTTATATAAATATTAACGTTTAAACTCTAAAGTATTATTGCTGCTTAAGTATATAATCTATATAGATATATGGCATGGGAAATATCTTATTTTTAGCCCTGCAAATTGCTGATGAAAACTGATAAAACCCTCTCCAAAAGAGCACCAATAATATGTTGAGTCGGGGGAAAAAATTGTATTTGGCAGGCAACAATACCACAAACAAAAAAAAGGAAGAAATAAAATTGTTGTAAATTTTGCCTCTCACTCAGTTTGTGTGTGGTGTGCCTTGTTCTCTCTCTTTCTGGCTTGCTGGCTGCCTCTCTTTCTGGCCTTCTGGCTGCCTCTCTTTCTGGCAGCCTTTTGATGGTGTCGAGCATTGGCATTTGATTTATTTTCTGGTACGTTTTAATATTTCAAATAATTCATATTTTATTGACTAGACATCGACACACACAGAGAGTGAGTGAGAGATATCTCTCTGGTATTCTCCCTCTCTCTCTCGCTCTGGTTTTTGAAGCAATTAAATTGCATTGTGCATTGCATTTTGTGTTTGTTAATTCAATTTGTTTGCTAAAATTTGCAGTATAGAATTTTTCAAAATGCTAAATTCTGTGTTTAGTAATTGGTTGAGTTTTCGTTGTAGTCCTTTGTTGATGGAATATTTCTGGGTTCATATATGCAAAATTGTGCAAAAGTGGAAATGCATTTTCCACTTAATTAATGAGGCATGTCGTTCGGTTAGATGCCGCATACCATCTACAAATTAGCAATAAGAAGTCGTGAGAGTCGAGGACAAACACTCTTCTGGCAAACAATTGAACAACAGCAAACAATACTCGGGGTAAAACAATAAATGCAGTTTCTAAACCAAAATGCAAACCAAAAATGTCTCCAGGGTCAATTTCAAATGCATTTACACAAGCACACATACACACACACGCATGAAACGCACACCCACACAGGAAATACGAGTATAGATTAGTGTAATTACAATACCATGGAAAATGACGTCGACATGAACATGGCAAATGGCTCAAGGGCATTTCCACTCCATTCCACTGGGAAATGATGTGTGTAGTCCAGCCAGCCATTCAGATAGGGGATTGTTAGGGGGTGGATGGGGTATTAGGGACACTCTGACTATTGGAAATTCTGCTTTTGATTTCATTTCATTACGCATTTGCAATTTCATCTATGAATAATTGAAAATGTGCATGGCATTCCTTATTTTAGAGGCCTCCCCAAATTGCCATTACAATTGAACATTTTGTTTCGGTCGCTTCGCTTCGATTCGGTTCGGTTCGGTCGATGTTTTTGGCTAATTTAGACGAGAAATATGCTTATTACGCATTAAAACTAATTAAGCATGAAACTCTATTTGGATGGCCATCCCAACCCACTTTGATTGGGGGTGGGACCACCCCCTTTTGGAATGCCCAAACTTATGTTTTGAAAATGTTGATTGATGGCTTCAAAATGTTGATTTGTAGCTTGCAGATATTTATCCCAGCATTTAACATTGATTTATGGTTTGGTTCGCTCGATTTCAGTCACATGATAATTGTCATGATGTCGTTTTTGAGGTCCTATCGCCCTCCTTCTCTGCTCGGCGATTAGCGAACAGCTTCCTTTGCCTCTGTGTTGGCTTTATTGCAGCTCACCTTAATGGCTCTTAATTGCAATTCCTTTCCGCCATGGAAGGACTCTTCAATTACCACACAATTAGGTGGGTGGGTCAAGTGGAATGAAACCAAAAAAAAGGCAGGAAAAAAACGCAGGAAGGAACGATAGACCAACGTTTGTGGAATAGACAATACCTGGTATTTGGATTGTTCTTATTTTAAGGTATATGATGTGGAAATGTGTTTGTTTTAATGGGAAATGCTATCAGGGGAGATTAAAGACAGGAATATGTAAAAAACAGAAGTAAATTCAAGGTTCTTTTGATTTAATGATTTTTAAAAGTTTATCAGATGTCGTATATAGAAAAAACCCCATAAAGTATGAGAAAGCTATCTATAAAATCGTAGAAGCTGTAGCTTATTCTGAAATTCAGGCTGTAATCATTAACCGATTGTAATGATCGTTGTCATTTAGGTAGAAAATTTAGACTATGCATACCTCTATTAAATATTAGTTCTCTATCTCCAGGTCTTTACTATGAATCCACAGTATCCTAAGATCTGACACAGTAAAAACGACAAGACCGGATTAGTTCAGTCTGTTTTGAGCGAATGATCCGAATCTATGAGAAAGCCGAATCGCTGATTTAGTCGGACCGAATGAAACGAATCTCCGAATCCCACCGAATCGATTCGGCACCCAGCCTTTACTTTGTATGTAACTATATGTCCATATGTTGTATATTGAGAAAGTTCTTTAGCTCCACAAAATCCAATATACCCCTGATCCCAAACGAATACTAGAGGTCTACAAAGACCATAGAATAAGTGGGAATAAGGATGCCGTGGCAACAAAGCAGGAAACAAAGTCCAGTAGCTCACTTTGAGAGTCCGTCCGTCCCATGCCACTGGCAAAACACTTTCCAACACTCGGCATAAATTAATTATAATTCCTTTCCCCCTGTAAGTGTTCTCTCTCTCTGTGTGTTCTCTGCCTGTAATTGTAATTGTTGTTATGGCTGGCTTATAATTGTCGTTGCTTGTTGATGCTGGTGTCTCTGATGTGGTAGTAGACCTGTTCTCTTCTCTCCTCGATGTCCTTGTCGTTGTTGTTGTAGAACTCTAAACAATTAAGTGCAAATTGTAAAACATGTTGAACTGCGGTCTGTGGTCAGGTTTTGTGTGTGAAGGTAACCGAAAACACACAAACTCAAACCCGAACAGAAACTGAAAACAGCAACAAAACCATTTGGGGTTTTTATTATTTAAGTGACTTTTCTGTGTGGAGTCTGTGGAAACTTCATTCGATACTTCATTTATATTTGTTTTATTGTTAAAAGGATGTTGTGCTGATTGGAAGTCCTTTAGAATGCTTCTCGAATGTGTACCATGTGTTAATCGATGGCTAATGAAACGTTTTCGATAAATATTGTATTATTTTTGGTTCAAAGTAATTAATCGATAAGTAATCGGTAAGAAAGAGTATTTTAAAAGGCTTTTCTAATGGAAAATAACTGTGAAATACCGTTTACGGTAATTATTTCATTGTTTTTGGGTTAAAATAGTTAGGCGATAAATAATTGGTCTTGAATCGATAATTTGTCGATCAGTAAAGAGCACTTTCCTAAGCTTTTCTTATGCCAGAGGTGTGTTAATTGATGGCTAATGAAACGTTTTTAATAAATATTTTATTGCTTGTGGTAGAAATTTAATAATCGATAAGTAATCGGTAAAAAGAGTCCATTAAAAGGCTTTTCTAATAGGAAATAAGTGTTGATCGATGATTAATAAAACTTTTGTTATACAATTTCACTGTTTTTGGGGTAAAATAATTAGTCGATAAATAATCGGTGCTTAATCGATAACCTATCGATCAGGAAATACCACTGAGGATGAAAAGATGTGTTAATTGAAGGCTAATAAACCGTTTTCGATGATTATTTCATAGCTAATGCTGTAAATTAATAAATCGATAATTATATCGATAACATAAAAGCACACATTTATAGATCTACATATACATATTATACGTATTTTATTTATTATATTTATTCGCCAAGTACGCATAGCCATACTCGTAGGCCAGCATTAGAATGGCACCCCCTGGCCCCGCCCGCATTATCTTGGCGCTCATCCCTTTGTACAACGCCCGAAAGCCCTCCTCTCTGTATATCGTCATGATCGTGGGCACAGTCCACTTGTACTTGATGATACCCTTGATGGGCTGTGGACCCTGTATGCGGGACTTGGCCACATCGAAGGTGATGCTGAACAAACAGCTAATGCTGCTCGAAACGAACCCAATGGCCGCCCTGCGAAATAACTCTTGGAGGTCATTCTGGTAGGCGGGTAATCCCTGTTTGAGTCCATGATAGAGACCAAAATAGGAGAAATGAAAGATGGCATTGCGCAGCAAGAGGGCTGTCACGCCCTTATAGAGTCCTTCGATGCCGTATCCATCGTTCTTGATGATTCTCCTGGCCACCATGACGGTATTGAGAGTATTCTTGCGATTTGCCTGCTGTGTGATCTTGACCACCTCAAAGGGATTTAGCAGAATGACCTCCAAGCTACCCGCCAATGAGCCAGCCATGGCATGCGTCAGTGTCGTCGGTTCAGGGGCTTCAAACAGAAAGAGGGGCTTGACATGCTCGTAAATCACAAACTTGGCAGCTCGCTTCGGGGTCTCCGAGCATATGGGGGGGACAATGCCCTTCCAAAAGGAAGGGATACCTTCGTGACGGTACATCTTCGAAATGCAGTCAAAGACGCCCGTATAATAGATCTCTCCGGCGACTGATTGCACGCCCTGCAGCTGCATCCGTGTCTTGACGACATCCAAGGGATGTAGAAGCAATAGCTCTAGGAGACCCGACGATCCGCCAGCCATAAATTGGAAAAGTGCTCTGGTTTGGCCAGGCATTGGCACATGTTCGGGTTCCATTCATTGGGTCGAAAAATAAACAAAATACTCTTCAAATTGAAGTAAGTCTCAAAGTCACTGTTTTTCCCATAGTTTTTGGGTCATTCTCTACCTCTCCAGAGTACTTCTCCTTTCTCTCTCTCTGAGTTCTGATGTTAATGAATGTCAAGTGCACCTCTCTGCATTGCCATCAAAAAGTCAGTTGTGGGTCTGGTGCCAGAGGGGTCTGGATCTCATAACAACAATTATGCTAATGTGGCCCAATCCGGGGACGTCAATCCAACATAATTGCTAACAAATTAGTCATGGTCACACAGTGCCCCCCGCAGTCCCCTCTGTCCCACTTTCCCACTGTCCCACAGTCCCACAGTACATCCATTACTAGGACCCATTCCATCCCTCTGACTTCTCTTTTGTGTGGTGCTTGTGTGGGTTGTGTTCAGCTCTCGAGTTTCCATGTTGGAGGCGAAGTTTAACACGCGAGCGAGCACCAGAGTGAAGAGCAGCAGGAGCAGCAAGAGGCAGGAGGAGCAGCAGCAGCAGCAGGAGCAGGAGGCAGGCAGAAGGCAGGACATTGTCTGTGGCTAGGTGTGTATCCTGGCAATTTGCTTGTCACGCTGCAGCGCAAAATGTAGACCAGGGTAGTCCTTGGGTCCTTGGCTAAAACCAACTGTAGAGTCTCCTCTTACATGGCATCGCCCCCCATCCCACACTACTCGATGGTTGGCCTCTGATGAGGCAAATGAGTTTCATTTCCATGTCCTTCAACTGTGCAAGGTCTCACAAGTACTTGAGCAGGTCCTGCGGCGGCTGCTCTTTGCCCCTCCATTCTTCATCTGAATCTTGTTCTGGCTACCGGTGTAGGTGGCTGCACTTTTGATGGAGTACGTTAAATTTATATTAGAATATTAAGTAAATGAGCACTCCACTTAGGCTAGGCGCCAGGTGGCAGACGGGGGAGGGGGTGGCAGGAGGGGCGGACATCATCTGCTGAATGATGAAGTGACTATTAAGGAAGCGAAAGCTCAAGAGGTTGTACAACAGCTGGCAATTGCTTTGATCAATTGGGTGGCTTCAATGAGAAGGTGGGAAGGTCTTGATGCAAGCAAGTCATAAAGATTCGACAGCAGAAGAGTTGAACCAGGAGAACTGTAAGGAATGGAGAGAATAACGGCTCTTTATAGCCTTGGAAAATACCGAAAGATGTTTAAAGATTCAACAGCAGAAGAGTTAAACAGAGAGAACAGTAAACAATAGAGGGAATGCAGGGTACGGATCTGTATTATCTAAAAAAATACCCAAAGAGTCTCTTATAAGAACTAAAAAGATTGAATATCTCAATTAACTACAACTACAACTCTTCTAAATCTTCATTAATCAACTGCCAAATCAACTCAACTTCAAGTTAACTTTGTTTCCCTTTCGTTAATTAACTCTTCTCTTCATTCCACTCATCAAATGTATTCCATTTCATTGGATAAACTCTTTTTATGATCTCCCACAAATATTTCCTTGTACAGTTTCCACATCAACACTTTTAGTTATTTTCCCACAGCATGCTTTATTTTCTCCATTTTCTCGATGGCATTCCATGGCAGGAAAAAAGGACACCCACAATATATATACACCATCCTGGCTGTCCTGGCTGTCAGCAGACATCTTCCTTGTCATTTTAAAGCCATTTGATGTATGACAAATCAAATTTGACAAACTGCCAGCAGTTGTTTTGCATCTTTGCAACATTTTTCACAGAGGGGACACCCAATGCCTCTCCCCGCCCCATGCCACGACGACACATGTGAAATCAACTCCTGTACTTAATACAGAGCACATAATGGAGCCAAAGGGATGGAGGAGGACCTCTTATGGGTTGCTCCCTGAATAGAAACGAAGGAAAAGAACACAACAAAAATTTACATACTCATGTTTTGCAATACGCCGTGTGACATGCAAAAATGTTGAAAAGGGAAAAAAGGGAACAAGGAAAAGGGATTCAAATGGATAGAGAATGTGGAAATGTGCGGGGGCTATTGGGATTAGGGTTCTGCTCTTTTATTTTTCTTATGGGGTACAAATACGACAAGGTACATGTGTAAATTTTAATGCTGTTTGATTAAAGACAATGATGTTTTGAAATTTGTACCCAAAGGGGGGGCGAGGGGTTGCCTCATTCCGTAAGCCACGTACCAAAAACTAAAACGAAAATTGCGGCAAACTTCGCTGCCACACAGACACGGGGGAAATAGAAAGACTACGCTGCTCCTGGGTTTAATTTTAGGGCTTATTCGAGTATGCACTCCACTCCACTCCATTTCATAGTGCCATATATGTATGTTTTGAATAAAAAGTCCAGGGGGGCAGGGGGGCAGGGCAGAGTATGTGAAAATATGCACTACGCTGTCTGACAGTCGAAAAAAAAATGAACTGGGAGGCTGGCTCCGGCGAAACGTGAGCTCAATCAAGCGCCTCTGAGTGTGGCGATGGTCCGACAAGGGAAATTTACAAGCCACACACACACAGTCGCACACACACACCCATACAGCCAAACAAATGGCAAAGGAAAAAGGAATGTCCCCAAAGGGGAATCGGAATGGAAATCGCAATGTAGGAAATGTTGGAAATGTTGAAGGAGGAGGAAAAACTGCAGTCTGCAGTCTCGAAGAACTTGACTGCAATTCTCGCATGAAAAATTAAAAGTCGCCCCAGTCGCGTAAGAAATATGCAATTTGCTCGATTTGTGCATGATTTCTCATTGTATTTGCATTGCCCGTGCAATGCACTGAGAGAAATTTCAAGTGAAAAAGAGGTCCAATCATTTTTGATTGGATTTATAATCGATTTTTAAGGGTTTTCAGAGCTTATTCTTAACTTTTATTAAGCCGTTATTTGAAATAAATTTATTTGGAATAAATCTGAAGAGTTTTGCCTAAAAAGTTCCCCTAAACGATGGGCTCTACGTACAGGAAATCATATTTTGCATTCGCTCACTGTACTCCCTGTGGTGTTGAAGTCCTCTAGCAAACATATGATGTGCAGACACGATTGCATACTTATTCCACTCCCCACTGCCCCTCCACTCCCCCCCCCACTCCCCGCAGGATAGACGCAGCAGCAGCAGCGGCAGCAGCGACAAACCCGTTATCGATACAACACGCGCTGCGCTCTGTGCTTTTCCCGAAAAAAGTAGACCCCAAGGACATGGTGTCATTTTGGCAAGTTATTGCATTGCACATGGCCCACAAAATCCCCACAACCCACCCCAATCCTTCCCTAAAGAGAGAGAGGGAGAGGCAGACAGATAGGGTAAGGGTATTCAGGTTTTTTTTGTGTGTGTTAGTTCCAATGGCCCTGCGGCATCTTTGACTTTCGCAACGCTTTTTTGATTGTTGTGCGGAGGTTCGTCGTTTGACTTCAAGCATGAATGACTTTGAGTGGAACTTGGACCTGCCACAGTAGCTGCCACTGCGACAGTCGCTGCAACTGCCACTGCCACTGCATGTGGCTGATGCTGCTGCTGTCTGATGCCAGTCCCCTGCTGTTCCCTAAAATTACCTTGTCTTTGTACATTTTATATGACTCCAACGACTACGACGATGGCGACGACGATGACGACGAAGTTGTCCAGGGAGCATCAAGCGGACGACGCATGTTGCAACTTTAGTCCTGTCCTCCGTTGCCGACATCATGGTAATGCCTAGAGTTTTGGGGCTACCTTCAAAATCGAGTTATCTGCATCTGTCTGGGAAGCAGCTGGGGGATCTGGGGGGGGAGCTGCTGACGTGATATATGAAGTTTTGTGGAAAGTTGTGACGTGGCAACGTCTCTGGCAAGTAAATTAGTAATCAATATGTGGAGGAGATTGAAAGAAGAAGAAGCCAGTGCTACCAGCTGAAGGGCTCTCTCTCTCTCTCTATGACTCTCTGGATGCAACGCTAATCCCATTAGCTGCAACATGAACTCCACTCCGACACGCACTCGACTCCAAGTCGACTCGACGTTGCTTTAATAAGCTGCAGACGCCCCCCAAAAAAAGAACTCTACTCTCTCCCTCGTACACACACACACACACACACCACTCGAGTTTAATCAAAAAACTTGCAAGTCTTGTTGATGGAATGCTACCCAGAGTAGAAGAGACCCCCAACCCCCCCTTTCAGCATCTTGTGGCACACATAAAGCACTTTGTATGCATGTCGCTGTATGCTACTCTATGCCTCATCCACAGCCTCATCCGCAGCCTCCCAACGTATCTGCTTCTGGTCGTCGTCCCTGTGTGTTATGAATATAAATTTATTTCCCACGTCACAACACAAACACCGAGCATGCTGCCACTGCCACACAGCCGCACAGCCACACTGCCACAGGGGGTGGTATGCCAGCGGACTCAGACATTTCACACATCGCGCATAATAATAATAATAAACGATAACGAAATTTACTTCCTAGGAAACCGCGAGAGCACACACACACACACACATACACCCACAGACTCCCTGAAGATTGAAGATGGGTGTCCTGTCCACAAAGCGCATCCTTGCTACTTCCGGGAGAAACTAGAAATATTATGAATAGCGTAAAGTAAAGTACTCCATGGCCCAAGGATTTTAATTTTGTTAATGCAAAGGTTTTTTTTCAAAGAAAAGCTGAGTTTTACACGGGATAAGCCCAGGTATTAAGTGGAAAGACTGCGTGGAAAATTGACTATGATGAGAGCTATAGACGGAAGGAACTATCAATTGGTAGAAAACCTTCAAAGAAAGGAGACAGGTCGAAAAAATGACGGGAAAGATAAGGCAGGATGAAAATCAAGATAGAAAGGCTTCATTTCAAAGGGGAAGGAGTGGATATGAATCGATGGAAATATTGTAGGAAAGCAGAGATGAAAAACAACAAGAAACAATGAAAAACTTATATAAAAAAGTAGATCAATGTAACAAAGGTGTAAAACACACATAAACCCCCAATGGATGAGAAGAATCCCACAGAAACCGAATAATTCCTGGAAATATAATGATAGTCCTATAAAACAATCTCTTCCGCCTTGGAACCACTCAAAAATTCCTCTTTCGACTGCTTTAAATATTTCCCTGACTGTTAAGAAAAAGAGCCTCTGGAAAAACCACATCTGTTTGCCATTTTTTGTAATACTCGTCGTACTCGTAATTTCTCAGATATAAGTTTTCATTACGCGCGTCGCCAAAAAGTCCAAAAAGAAGCCAAAACCAACGTGTGATGTGTGTGTGTGTATGTGTGTGTGTGTGTCTGGCTGTGTGGGTGCCATATTATGATGATGATGACGTTGACAGACCTACGCACCAGACGCTGCCAAAGGACGAGACCGACGACAGAGATATGTGGCTTAAAGATTCGCCTGCTGCTGTTTTTTTTTGGGCGTGGATACACGAGGCGGAAATCGCAAGAAACTCATCTAGAAAATTGTCAAAGTGACAGCTGTGCGAAAGTATTGTGACATGTGTTTAAATGAGCTGCATCAGAGACAGAGTTCTTTTGGGGGCTTAGATACACTCTGCTATCTGGTATCTTGTAAATCCTTAAAGCCACTTGACAGGGACGAAGTCAACTTAATTTCATTTTTGCATGAACTTTTTGAATGCCAAATGCAAACATTTGTAGACTCTGACAGACGTTTAGCAAACAAACACAGCAGCAGAACACAGTAGAGCAGAGAATGGGTGGTAGAACAGATAGGGTGCTCCCAGTGTGTCCAGTGGATCCTGTGTAGCCTGCATAATTTAAACGTTGCCCCAGCACAAAGTTAACTATTTTTGTGGCGTGCCAATGGATTTAGTTCTCTCTTTCTGCCACCCACCCACTGCCGCCCCCACCCATTCATCGCTCTGTGAGTTAGCGCCAATTTAAACAAGTTGGCAGGAGGCCTCTTTTGGTCCAGCCTACCTCCCTCCTCCCCTTCCCTCTGTGCTGTGTTGTGCTTTTGTTGCAAACTATCCGCCGCCGCCGTCGCCAACTAAATTATCTGCATTGTTTGCATTTGTCCTTTGTTGGTGTTGTGCTCTCTCCCTCTCTCTCTCTCTCTCTGTCTATCTCTTTAGTCCTGGTTTTAGTAGGTCCTTGGGCATCCTCTTTCTACTGGAAATTCATTTAGTGTGTGGCGGCATAAATTTCATGGCTAAAATATGCTTCTCGTTTGGCTTTCATCGCATCGCATCGCATCGTCCTGGTCCTGGTCCTCGTCCTGGTCATCTCTCTCTTTTTCTATGTACTTTTTCATGGCTCTTGGCTAACTAGTTTATTGAATTTTTTTTCTGTGTAGATTCTTTTTGGCAAATGCAATCAATTAGGCGGCGCGGGGAAGCCGGAAAATTTGAATATTCTGAATGGCGAACGATGGCGATTGGTAGGGCAAATGATTGATATAGTTAGAATTGGTTTAACATTTTCTATGATAGGCAACTGATTGAGATCATAACTTTTCAATCAGACTTTCATTTCGGTTGATGTAGGCAGGCACAAAAGAATTGTAAGAGAGGATTTCCATTCGAAATTATTGCAATTTATACGAGTATGCATAGATGTATGGGGGAGGTACCTCCAATTGCCTATTTTATGGCCTTTCAATGACTAATTTTTGGTATTATTAATGCTATTTTCCCCAGTGGTTTAAGTCAGTATTTAATTTTTGGTGTCTTACAGTATTTGTAATTGATTAATTGTTTCTGGTATTTTTAAAATTTTTACTATTTCAAGTATCATTTAGCACTTTTCAGTATTTTCATTTTTAAGGCATTCTTAGAATTATTTTAATTTTTTAATTTTTTTCATTCTGGGAATATTTTTCACTGTTTTTATCTTATTCAGTACTTCTGGTACTTTATAATTATTTTTATTATTTTCTGTCTTATGAATTTTTTAGTATTTTCATTTTAAAATATTTTAAAGCAATTTTACAATTTTGGTAAGAATTTTTTTGGTATTTTATAGTTATTTTCATTATTTTCTGGTATTCTTAAATTTTTACAGAGTTTTCAGTCAGTTTGGCACTTACCAAATTATTTATAGTATTTTCTTTTTTATTTCTATTTTTATTTCTTACTTTTTTCGTTTGATTCATTTTGGGAAAATTCTGGTAGGATTTCTTTGAATTTTAATTTAATAAAGTCGTTTTTTGTGCTTTCATTCTGCCTATGAAACTATTAATAAAAAATATTCATAAATTAAAAAATGTTAAAAATGAAAAGTAAAAAATGAAACCATATCTGTTCGCCCCTCCTTCATTTCTGGAGATTTCTTGAGAAATAATTACAATTTATATGCAAGCATCGAAGATTTTAAACGACATTTTCATTTACATATCATTTTCCGCTTTTTTTATCAATTATCTTTTGGCCAATCGAACTCTCTGTCTGTCTCTCTCTCGCTTTCTCTGTCTCTGTCCCTCGTGCGAGTCAAAATATCCCGCCAGGCCGCAGAGAGATAATCACCGCCAAGGAGTCGCACACAACAGATTTCCCATTTGTATTCGCTGCCACGCCTAGCGCTTTACCAACCCTTAGCGGGGATCTGGCGCCTCCTCGGGGCGACATTTAAGCGACAGCCGGGCGACACAAACAAGCCGAGAAACTGACAGTTAAATGACACGGCGGGTGGTGGCAGTGCGCCAGGGGGAGGGAAGGGAAGGGGACACACACAACAGGCTGCAGAAAAATGTGCAACACATCCTGTAGGATGTTACAGTCCTGTCTGGCAGTATTTTCTGGCATCAGAGAAAGCATTTCTTTTTATTGAAGCTGAAAACTGAAGATGCTGCTGCTGCTGAAGTGCATTGTTGTCTGTCTTCAGTCGCTTGTAAAATTGCACTTGTCGAAATCTAATACGAAAGCTGAAAGGATAAATAACGCGGGCTGGGACGAACTCCTTTATTGATTTTCCCGTTTCGCCTAATTAGTGGCAGATCTACGAGACTGGAGAGCGGAGACCAGAGAGAGGTGTGCGTGTGTTTGCACTGTGAAAATCCCTTTCAGTCACGTCTTTTTAGAAGTTTTAGCCCCACAACTATTTTAATTGCAATCGAGGTCTCGTTCTATTGATTTGTCTTGAAAGTTTTTCGAGGGTACAAAACCCCCGAAACTCCGAATCCTGACAAATTGTTTGCCCCTTTGGCTGCCTGCCCTCCTGCCGCTGTGTGCGCTCATTTGCATAATTTTATCCTTGAATGTCTCTCAACGGCTGCTCAGCTTTCTATCCCCCTTTTTTTCAGGTATTCACCTTGAACCCCATCTTCCTTGGGGGGTGTTGGAGGCCATTTATCAAACGATAAACCCTTTTGTCCTACTCAAACCTTAACCTTGTTTCGGGCTCTGTTCTCTGTTCTTGCCTTCGGGATGCTTCGCTCTTTTCTGGCTCCTTCAGGCCGCTTATCTAGCCGGTTACACACTTGACGTATACGTAATTTCTTGTGGCCAAATGATTAACGATTCGAGTGCTTGGCCTTTGTCTGGTCTATGACTTCTTGACATTGAAATAAGATCAAGCATTTGTCGGTGCACAGGAGGACAATGCTCTCTCTTGCAGAAAAGTGCAATGAAATTATAGAGAACAAGTAGAGAAAAATTATTAGATATTCGTGGGTTTTAAACTCTCTTTTTTTTGGGGGTAATTATCACATGCCAGGCTTAAAGTTTAAGCTGTTAAAAGTTTTTGGCAAGTTTTTTGGGCTTGGAAACTAAGCTTAAGTGTGGGAGGGGCCGATTATGAGACTTTGATAAAAGAAAATGTGGGGAAAATTATTTCAAAGATTACTCGAAGAAGGAGCACTCTCTAAGGGGGCTTATACTGCCCTCTATTGCCCCGCCATTTTCCCCGTTTTAGCATTTGCTGATTGCTGCCTCATAAGTCATTTCAATCACATTCAATCGTGAAACCAAATGTTAAACATGCCCATGCACGTAACTGCAACTTAAACCTACAAAACAGCCACTTTGCCCCGCACTCGAATACACTCACACACACTCGTGCACTCGCACACTCGTGCACTCATGGTGTACAAACACTCATGCAGGAGTATGTGTATGTTTTGCCATAAGATTTGCACTCAACCGCTAAGTAAGTTGCCCAGAAGCCATGCCATAGTCTATAAGCAGCGATACGTAAAGCCCAAGGAGAAACTCTGGCAAAATGTTATACAATTCCCAATCCCCCCGACACCCCCCACCCCCACCATATGTGTGTGTGTGGGAGAGGTGTTGGCCTGGTTTCTATTTGAGCCATAAGTAGCCTGCAGGCGGCTGTCGGCTGTAATAAGGGAACAGAGCCAGAGCCAGAGCCGCCCCCAAATGGAAGGCGAGTGGCAGTGACTCACAGGAGAAGCAAATACATAGAAGGAGCTGCAACAGAAGGAGCCGCTGCCGTCACAGATGGAGTCGAATGCCAGGCCATGCTCTGATGCACAAATGTGGCAGAAAGGACTCTCTCTGTCTCTGTCTCTCTCTGCCTGTACTTTCCTTTCGCTGTTGATTTCCATTACAAATTCTACCAATATTTTGCAACATTTTATTGTGTGCCTGTCGGTTCTTCGGTTGAAATTTAAAAACCAAAAAGAATGAAAAAAAAACTTCTCAACGCTCAACAATTTACAAGCCTTTGGGGGCTATCCACTGCTTAATCCTTTATGCCAGATCCTTTGGCTAGCCTTGGGCCATACCAAAAGAAAAAGATGGAAAAAAGAAAGGAGTTTTTCTTTTTTGTGAAAAAGTTACCAAATACTTTGGCGCATTCCGCAGTCCGCTGGCAACACTCAAAAATGTTTGCTGGCGGCCCAATAAAATCATCAGGAAATCCGCCGCAGCTACAGCCCCCCTCCCACCCGCCACGCCGCAAGGACACGCAGGACAGCCCCCAGACAGAACGGAACGCTGGTTGCTGCTGCTGCTGCTCCTCCTCCTGCTGCTCCTGTCTTTCCAATTCCTGCTCCTTCTCTCCTCTGGCGGCCACAAAAAATGCCTTTCTTTTGCTTTGCTTTTCCTCCTCTCTCTGTGTATCCATATTTTTTCAACCGGTTTTCGTCCTTCCATCCTGCATTTTTTGTTTCTTTTGGTGCACTTGAAACATTTTTCGAGGCTTTAAAAATTTGTGGCGTGGCGTTGCAGGCAAAAGAAACATGAAAAACTTTACAGACGACTTTGCCTCTCCTTTGGCACCTTTTCAGTTGCTTTTATTTTCCCGCAATCAAAATGAAATTATTTGCATTACAGAAATGTTTTTGTGCATAGAATTTTCCGAGGAATTTCCCCACCCCCCAACCCCCACAATGCCTCGAATCATTTCAAGTGTCCCGTGCTGTGTCTGCGGTTGCCTAATTGGTGGGGATTATCTCTGCCTTTCAGCCTTTCAGTTTCAGTGTGTTCATCCTTCAGCCAATTAAATCCCGCCACAGAATCCACAGGATTCTTTGGGGTGCAATCAAGTTGAATCCTTTTTTTCACTAAACACAGCCATAAAAAGCATTGCCACAGGATTTACCCTCCCCCCACACTAGTTGAGTGTTAATGCAAAGGATTTGGTATGGTCTATGTGTGTGTGTGTGTGTGTGTGTCTGTGGGGGGCTCCTTGCCACGAGTACGTGTGGCATTTGCAACGCTCATAAAATCACAAAGTCACGTAGCAAAAAGGGAGGAGGGAGAGAGGGCGGGAGGGTGAGGGAGTCGGCCCTTGTCCATCACATCCTCCGACTCCTCGGCATTTGTTTCGTCCGTTTTGTAGATGTCCTGCCGTTTGCCGGGCCAATCTAAACGTGCGCCCCGGATCCTTGTCCCTTTATTATGACAAGCTGCGGTTTTCCTGACTACCGCCTGCCCGCCCGCCCGACTGGGGATGGGACTGGGCTCTGGGACTCCTTTCCTTATCGTCCTTACCCGGTAATAAGTCAGCCTTGTATGCATGTGTGTGCTTCCCCCATTTAATAGTTTCTGTTGTGCTCTGCTGTGTGGGACATACGATATTTATGGGGATTTTCGGTCTTGGTTCTCGGGGAAGGGGTGAAATTTTGTGGCTAGTTATTCTGACTAATGTTTGCGGCGCATTAGGGTCTGACAATTGTTGCTCTTTGGCCAAGTTTCTGTGTGGGTGGACGGAGTGGGGGACTTTGTTGTTGTTTGTGCAGCAACTATATGAGATTTGATGTTGGCAAAGATTTGAATGTGAAATGATGGGTTATTGAGTGAACATTTCGGAGTGTCGGGAGAGTGGCTTTTAGGAGAGAGAGAGAGAGAGAAATGAATGGTTAATATAGGAGGTTGAAATGTTACAGACAGATAATATGTAGATTGAGAGACAAATATAACATGCCATACATACGACACATGAGAATAGCAGCACCTTGAACTAATATTCCTTATCTATGCTTATTCTCCCATTCACAGCTTCTCCAGCCATGTACTCCCCTTCTCACTCTGCCCTAATGGCGCATACGAAGGCAGAAACAACACCAGAAAACAACAACAAGAGAAGTCCAGCCACATACTCCCCTTCTCACTCTGCCCTTGTGGAGCATAGGCAGCCAACAATAAGAACAACAACAGCTACGATGCAAACGGCAAAGCAACAAAAAAAAAACCGCACGGTGCTTCAGCATAGAATAATGTAATCAGGTACGGCCCTTGAGAATCACATAGACAGCATTCATAAGAAACACCGAAAATGTCTCACCTTGCATTAATATACCTTTTCTTTTCTCCCACCCGCACAGATTGCAAAAGTAAAGCCGTTCTCAGCAATGCTCTCTTTACTCTACTTTATCCACGCATGAAGTCTGTGCGTTAGCACCCACCACCTGCAGTGCGAAGAGAGGATCATAGATAAAACATTAATAGCGCTCGCAAGCTCTCGAAAGCTCTTGAGCTTTCAGTTGAATCGCGATGATCTCATCTTGGCGCTTTTTGCATAGAACTTTGTCTAAAATCCCAGCGCAGCAGCACGTTCGTTCGCGACGCTGATCTACATACGCCATTAAATCGGGAAATACGTCGGAAAAACGATTAAAAACCCGTGCAAGTCGCATATGATAAGTTCAGCTAGTGCGCAAAGTGAAAATCTCGCAAAAAAGTGTTGTGAAAAAAAAGGAAAAATGATCAATTTTGTGGTGAAAAGTGTGTGGGGGAGAGCCAAAGTGAAGCATAAAGTGAGAAAATGATCGCAGCATTCGGGAAAATAGTGAAATTAAGTGTTTTCTTAGCAGGGAAAAGTGGAAAAGATGAGGCCTGCAAAAATGTGTGTGCCGTCGCAGTTTTTGCGTTGCTTCCGCTGGAACCTCATTTCCAATTAAGGGAAGGGAAGAGGCAGAAAATAAGGAATAGCGGAACCATGGCAAGCTGTTGTCGCGCAGCATGGTCTGGTCATCGGATGGCAATGGATGCAAGGAGATAAAGATGGCATGGCGAAATGTGAAAAAGTGAGTCCAAGTTCGTAAGTAAAAAAACGGGAAGCCAAGTGTTTTTTTTTTCTGTGAGAGTGAAATTACATAATTGCAAGCGCATGTGAAGAAAGACAAGAAAGTGTACCGCAAGAACTAGAAAAGGAGCGGAGTGAGACATTGAGTTAATGAAGTGAAGTGAGTGAAATGCTGCGATCAAGTGCGTTAGTGTGGGAGGGAAGCATGGCAACAAGGAGTGAAATGAGCAAAAAGTGATTGTAAGTGCGTGAGTGAGTGGAAGTGCGCGAGTGGAAGCAGCAGCAACAACTTCAGGCAGCAGAAGGAGAACAACCGTACCTTTACTGACAGGATCTAAGAGCGGCGGAACATAGCTCTCTTTGATTTCGTCACTGAAAGAGGGAACCGAAAGGGCGAACAAGCAAGGTAATTGTACATACTCTCAAATATACTCTCAAATATATGATAAATAAAAGACTTCTACATCGTTTTCAAGGGCCCCAGCGCGGAAGAGCGTAGCTCTCTTTGATTTTGTCACTGGCAGAGAGACCGAATGAGAAAAATATCAAAAATTTCATTCTCGCTGTTTTCGCTTTTGAGCATTAGTTAAATGCAAGGTAATTCTACACTAGACTACATCTAAAACATTTCTTCCATATACCCCATACATATATACACTATTATATGATACATAAGACATTTCTATATCTTTTTCAAGGGCCTTGAGCGGAGGAAAAGGGCTCTCTTTGATTTCGTAACTGGAAGAGAAGACGCAAATGCAAATAACCTAAAGAGAAGAATATCAGAAATGTTATCCCCACTATTGATATTTGCTGTTGAAAATGCAAGGTAATTCTGCACTAGACTACATGTAAAACATTTCTTGCATATACCCTTGCATATTCATATTTTTGTTCCTCTTAGGGCCGCTCCCCCCCTGCTCCCTCCCCGCTTGGCAAACACTTTATGGCCACTCAATTCTCACGCCCTCATGATTATCGCACTCATATATCTTTCATGACTTTACACAAAAACACATTCTTTTTTTTTGGTGTGCTACATTTTGTAGCCATTGTCTTTGGGTTTTTTTTTGTTTTTTTGGGTTGGTTCTCTTGCTTCTCCGTTTTGGCGTCCTGGCCATTGTATAATTTATGCAAATTTAAATTTCGCACTTGACGGCACTCGCGGCACTTTGCCTTTTGAACTGAGTTTTTTTCTCCTTCTGTCGTTCGTTCGCTCGTTGCTCATTTTATGATGAGAGGCGATGGATACGGCGAGTATGGATGCCCTTTTGTCATTCTCTACAATGTTTTATTTACAATGTGATCCGCAGGACCCATTGTCCTCATAAAATGGTGGCATATGTGTGTGGGGGAGGGATAAAAACTTGCGGCAATTATGAGACCTGGTCAGGGGTTCAGCGGCTATCGCATTAAACTTTCATGTAATTTCGTGCCACTTACACTTTAATGAAGGATTCCACAGCAAAGCGGGTTGGTTCGGGCGGGGAAGGAATCCAAGGTATCCTGTGATAATCCCCAGCATTTCAATGTCCGATGGTTATCTCTGTGGTGAATCCGCAGGCTCTCCCTTTTCGCTGGGATTTCCCGCACTGCATCAAGATGTCTTTTCCTTGCGGCCAATTAAGCGTTTATCGATTCCTCCTGCGGCTGGTGACTTCTTTTCTCGCTTGTCTCAAATTACAAGGATTTATGGTCCAAATCCCTGAATTTTTTTCGCTTTGTTCTCCCCTTGGCGAGAGCAGACTTCAATTAAGCGCTTGAGCGAAGGAAGAAATCTCATCGCTGTCCCTCTCTCACTCTCCTTGTGTGTCTGCTAACTGTGAAATTTGTTGCCGCTTAAGCCGCTCATATTCATAACTGGCTTAAGAGCACGCCAAATCGCATCTAAGAGAGAGAGCGAAGCCATCCGCTTAAAGCGAAAAAAAAAACTAAAACTTGTGTATGATTTAATAATTTATTCCCGGCCAGGGCCGTGGCAGTCTCTTGCTCGTGCAGTTCACTGGGTTTTCCTCAGCTCTGCTCACAGGAGGAAAATGCAGCGGCAGCCATGAAGGTAGACAAGGGAACGTGGATAAACACAAGGACGGTTGAAAATCATTGCAAGGATATACTATTTACCACAACACAACCCAACGACGACGATGATGACGATGCCGATGACTGCATTGTGGTAATGGCATTGGCAACCTTTTTGCCCGCGGCATCCCTCCAAAGTATCTTTGTTTTTTCCAGCGGCTTTTGTTTGCCTCTGCCTTTTGCTTTTTTGTACTCCCATCATCAGCGAGTTGATGGCCATGGTAACCATCCATTTTCCATAAATTCTTAAAGCTGCAACATTGAAAAACTCTGCTGAAAAGGGAGGGGTTGCAGCAGGGGGAGCAGTCTGCTGACTGCTGGGGCCAACCTTTACTTTACTTTGATTTGAACATGAAATGCACTTTCAGGGCAGTCAAGTGAGAGTTGCCACTCGGCGGCAACCTCGCTCAGTCCCCAGAGGGGATCCCTGGAGGCTGGGGCATGCAACCTTTGGCTACATCCTACATCTCAGGGTATTAGTATGTGTGTGTGTGGGTCTATCGATGTGTGTACTTAAAGTGGCTTACTACTGATGTGATTGGGATAATATTAAAGAATTCCAAGGGATAAATATTTAATGTTGTTAACATTGGGGTATATTTTCCCGGGTTTTTATTAGAAATAAGTTTTATTTACTCTATGATCTCTTATTATTATTATTTATATTACATTATATTTATATAAATTTTAATTGGATGATTTTACAACTGTTTTTTATGATTTAATGAATTTAAAATAGTATATATAAAATAAAAATTCTGTAAACTTTTACTGTGAAGGTTTTAAGGAATCTATACAGAATCCAGTGCATATTTTCCTTTTCTTTGGTGATCAGCAATTCCAAAATTTCTTCCTGCCAAAAATGACTCCGAATCGAAGTACATTCCATAGAGAGAAATTCTCTTTGAGATCCTACAGATAAATCTAGCATTCATCAAGCATTCGCCCCCAGGCGCCACTTCGATTAAACCCCACTCCCGCCATATAACCCCCTCCCACCGCACACCTCCACCCATGTAGGCTCGCATCTTTTGTGTGCGCTGCGCTGTGCTCTCTCCTCCTCCTCTGCTGATATCATCTTTCGTCGTGTCATTAGGCTATGCAGTTTTTTCTATCTCTGTTTCTATCTGTCTGCTGGAATTCGTATCTTTCTTTCTGCTTTCTTCTTCTCGTTTTTTTTGGGTGCAATGCACTCCGTCGGAAGGAAGGAAACATCTCTCGCACTTTCCGTGACGCTGCAATTTGCAACACTTTGAAGTCCAGTCGAAATTTTGGACGTTCTACTGGATGGATGCTGGTTTTCTTTTTTCTGCATTTTTTTTCTTTTTTTCTGCATTGCTCTGTGTGGCCGGTGCCCGGTGGCCCTCTGGTGCTTTGCTGCTCGTTCGCTTTCCTTTTGCAACTATTTCAACAAAGCGCAGTGCAGTTACTTTTATGTTTTGTACGTGCCTCAGAGGAAACAAGCATCAGAGAGGGGAAAGGGGGCAGGCAGCACACAGGAGGCACGGCACAGGAGAAAGAAAATCGCCATCTATGATGATGTAGCACGTGTCAACATCAGTTGGAATGGGAATGAATGACGCACAGCACACACAGACTCAAACACACAGTCACACACTACCGCCTGTCATCATAAATGTCAGAGAAGAGAGCGGAGAAGAGAGAGCTCCACAGAGGGGGGTAAGGACTCTAACGGATGAAACCCCAAACATCTGACATGTTTCTGCATATCAAAGTGAGAGATGTGCCACTGCCACTGGGGATTACGGAAGGGGGCAATAGGGATTTCTTTTGAGGATGGATCATTGCTCCATAGACTGTTGTGTAAATGGGGTATAAAAAGGCGCACTTAAGTAGCTTAATTAGTGGCTAATTGACTGGCTGATTTTACTGCGACTAGCGCAAAAGATGGTATTCAATTTAAGTATTTTCTTTTTTAATTATTTGAGCCATTTATATTTATAGAGTGCATGTGGGAGACATCCTTATTTCGATAAAACACTTATTATGTTTTACAGTAGTTTTTGGTAGTTTTATCCTGATTATTTTTGGTATTATTTTATGAGCTTTGCCAGAGTAAGCGAAGCTTAAATTAATTTGTAGTACTTTTTTTAGGTATTTTAAATTGATATTTAATTTTCCAAACGGAGCGTAAATTAGTTTATAATTTATTGGGATATTTTCTAGTATTTGCTGGTATTTTTATGGTATATTTGAGGTATTTTCTGGTATTTTTTTTTGGTATTTTCTGCTAAAAAAATGTCCTCAAAAATCGAAATCAAAGTTTGTTTTTAAACATTTCCCTATACAAATTTGATCCCCCTTATCTTTGAAACATGCCACAAAATCTACTGTAAGACGTCTCTAAATTAAAGAGCACTTTAATCCTTAAATCTCCCAATTTGTGTAACATCTTTAGTATCTTCAAAGTTCAAACGCTTGAACATCGCAACCATTGCTTTGGAATCCATAATCAAAATAGATTTTCTGCCAATCGCATGGCCTGCTGGGATTTTCAAGGCGAATGGGGGGTGGTCCGCCACTCTGCTCTTCTGTGGCTGCCACAAAACTGTCAGAAATTCAATGCGCGTTGCCGCGCGGCAAACATAATTTCAATTAATAATCAAATCAGACAAACAGGTCCACAGAATCTGTGGCAGAGTCCCCTTCCCCCCTAAAGGTTCCACGTGAGTCCCACTGCAGTGTAGCACAGCGGCACAGGAGAAGGCACAGGAGTCCAAGGACTCTTCCGAAATTGAAATTAACAAGATGGCATGCCAGTAGTGGGGGTGGAGGGGAGCGACGGTAACCAGGTCGTCATTATGGACCCACGAAATTAGAATAAAACTTTTGTGGGGCGAATTGTGTTAATGAAAGCGTGTGCGGCAGTGCGGCTGTGTCTGCGGTGGAAAAATCTTTATTATTTTGTAATTAAGTGGCTTGTCACAAGTCCCCACAAAAGTTCACTCGAAGAAAGGATAGGCTAAGGGAAGGAACAGAAGGGATAGGAAAGGTCCTTTGGTCACTTATGCACAAAAAACAAGAGCCACAAAACGACAAGCGCCAAGACGACGATGACTACCACCAGGACCAAGACCACGTCTGCGACAAGGATGATGACGATGACGATGATGATGATGATGATAATTCTGGCAAAGAAAATTGTGTTGATTCAATTTGAAAAGAGAGTCGAATGCTAAGGGAATGCTTTGCCAGTGGGGCTGCTGAAAAGATAGACAACTTGTGAACTTCAGAGCTTCAGTGGGGTGGGGTTACGGGGCTGGGGCTGTGGGGGGTCTGTGGGTTTCCAGTGCTACAGTGCTGCAGCCTTGAAGTGGGTATTAGGGAGTCAAACCACAAGTTGACAGCCATTCAGCTTGTTTGCTTTTTCACTCTCCACTCAACCACTCAATGCCTCGCCTCTTTCCTTTCCCCACTTTCGCCCCACTTTCGGCATTCACCATTCGACAGTCTACACAAATAATTATCCTCTTGACCCAAGGAATTTGGAAATGTGGAATGGAAAATGTCTTTTCATAATAATCTTTGTGGGATTCGTAGGATTTGTCGGATTTATGAGGAGTTTCTCTTCTTTTTTTCATTTGACTATAAATAAGGTTGATTTATTGATGAATGTAGGACAATCGATTGACCAAGGATAACGATTATGGAAAAGACTTTATTAAAATATAATTTTTGAAGTTAAATTCTATGATATTATGAGGGACCTCATGGTTCTCAATAAAGGAGAACATTTCTCCAAATTTTTGGTACTTTTAATGAATTTTCATGTGAAAAAATTATAATTTTTCAATTATTTATTTCGATTAAGTTTTAGTATTTTTATACCCGGTACTCGAAGAGTAAGGGGTATATTAGATTTGTGGGGATAACGGTTGTGTGTAACGCACAGAAGGAAGCGTTTCCGACCCCATAAAGTATATATATTCTTGATCAGCATCAATAGCCGAGTCGATATAGCCATGTCTGTCTGTCCGTCCGTCCGTCCGTCCGTCCGTCTGTCCGTCCGTCCGTCCGTCCGTCCGTCTTCATTTGCGCCTATATCTCAGAGACTATTAAAGCTAGAGCAACCAAGTTTTGTATCCAGTCTGCTTTGTGATCACACTACTCAAAGTGTATTTCGAAATTTCGCCCCGCCCCTTTCCGCCCCCACAAAGGACGAAAGTCTGTGGCACACACAATTTTGAAGATACAAGAAAACTAAAAACTCAGAATCATAGAGAATGCCCATTTCTATCAGAGTGTGGAATCTGGATCAGATCGGATCATTATTATAGCTACAATGAAGAAAACCATTTCGAAAGTCATCATTCCCTCTCGCTCTCTCTCACACGCGACCCCATCCGCTTTGCTTATTCGTATAAATGAGCGCCTAGTTCTCAGAGACTATAAGAGCTAGAGCAACCAAACTTTCTATCCAAGCTCCTGTGATACCGAACCAGCACAAGTTTGTTTTAAAATTTTGCCACGCCCCCTCCCGCCCCCACAAAAGACGAAAATCTGTGGAATCCACAATTTTTAAGATAAATGAAAACCAAAAACGCAGAATCATGAAAAATTACCATATCTACCAGATTACCGAATCTGGATCAGATCGGCTCAATATTATGGCCAGAAGAAACAAATTAAATTTCAGTGGCTACGCAACGCCTGCCAAGCGCTGACTCATGCCCTCTCTCTCTCTCTGTCGTAAACACTTGTACGTCTCAAATATGTAGTTATACATGTTATGTAGAAATGTAGGCGCAGATATACAAAGCATATGTAAACAAAAATGGAAACATGCATAAAAATTCAAAAAAATTTATTTTGTTAATTTAAATATTATTTTTGTCCCTTTTGAGAACATATAATAAATTTCATAAATCGTAGGCTCATAAATGTATGTATGTATATACTGACTGAGTACCGGGTATAAGGTAGAGCCGCGGCATTTGCCGCGGCTCACAACGTTCCTTCTCGTTTTAGTATATATTTGGTACCAAAGACTCTTTTTCAAAGTAAAACGTATATGAATGACTTCAAAAAATCGATGGTATATTTTGGTATTTTTTGTAGTATTTTTTCTAGTATTTTATGGCTTATAATTGTATTTTTGTCGTATTTCTCTGCTATTTTTTCGTAAATATCAAATGTATCGAATTTTAAGAGTAATTCATGGGAATTCCATCTTCTTTAATAAACCTCTCTTTCTTGAGGCGCCGTCACCTTTAAAGAGCATTCTTTTTAGCTGTCTCCTCTGTCTTCCCTTTCTCCACTTTCACTGCTCTCTTCGATAATCGAAAGCTATTATGCTCACATTAGTCTGAAGCCGAGATTTTTCGCTGCCAATGGCTCCTCCCCCGGCTGCTCCTTCCTTCCCCCGTCCTCCTTCCTCCTGCTGCGGCAGCTACTGTTGATGGTGTCGCCTGTCGCCCTTTATGCAAATATTTACATATGCTCCACGACGACGACGACGACGTTGGCTGTGGCTGTGGCACACTTCTCTCTCACGCGTGTGTCCTTGTCATGCGGCGGCTGGGGCACGGGCGCCACTCTCCTCTCCCCCGTTAACCATTTATTTTTCGACTGTTTGCAGAGGCAGCAGCACCCTCCCTCCCTGCATCCCCCACCCCATGAAGCATGTGTCCTCTGTCTCGCTTGTCTCGTATTTTATTGTTATTTTTCCTATTAAATTGCGTCGGCTTATCGCACGTTTAAAATAGCAACAAAAAGAGGAACAGCAACATGACGTGCTGCCACACCATCCCCCACCCCCTCCCCCTCCGCGGAAACCGTTTGAATTGTAACTTTTAACTCCATTTATTGTAAATTGTTGTCTGTTGCAGCCTGGGGGCATGTTGCGTATAGGCGTGGCATCTATCATTACAGATAAGAAAGAAGGAATAAAATGTGGCGCGTGTTTCAGGGATATTCTTGAAGGGGAAAGGGGGGAGGGGGGCGGTTTCATCGATTTCGATTTTCCATAAAGGGCCATCTTTTTTTGGGGGTGCGAGATTTTTCAAGAGATTTTGAGGGGAAAATTTAAGAGTAAAGCGCAAAGAGATGTAGATGTAAATGTAGATGTAGCGCATGTAGGTCTCCTTCTACAGCTGTTAAAGACTGAAAGATGATTCCCCGAAAGACTGAAGAAGGATGGGAGGATTCTTTAGCTAAGTGGAAACTCATGCTCCACTCCACCTATGATTTGTTTTCCATAAAAATTCTGGCGAATGCATTTCTCTCCATTATTACAAGTACCAGGGAAATGTAGATTTTTCATGCATTTGCACTGCATTCTCTAGGACATACTTTTACTCGTATTTATCCTTGCATTTCCCACACATTTTCCTGCCTTTCGGAGACAATTTTCCTTGGCCAATTCCCTTAAAATAGTTTTCCTCGCAGCATACTTTCCCAGCACTTTTCACCAAGAGCAGCAGCAGAAAAACAGACAAAAAGCCAAAAGAAAAACGCAGAAAAATTCTTTATGCTTCGCATTCCTCTCTGCCTAACAACGGAGTTATGCCGCTTCCCCCACCACCACCACCCCCTCTTTTGTGTTAGGCGTAAAGATGGGGGTGGCACCTATATAATAATGAAGGAGAAAGGCGTACACACACACACGTACAAGCATATGTGTGTGGCAGGAAAAGTTTTTTGTGGACGAACACTTTTTATCAGAGAGGGAGGGAGAGGAGTTTATTAAAGGAGGAAGTACACAAAAGAAGGTCCTGCAGCAGAGAAAGAGAGAGAGGGAGAGGGTGGGAGTGGCAGTGGGAGGGAGGTGGAAAAGTTGTAAGTGCATTTCCCGCACATAAATGGAAAATTGTTCAATTTATCGGCAAACAACAAAAACACAAACACAAAGGAAGGCCAGGGAAAGGGAAGGAAAAGCGAATCGAAGGAATAACTTTATGAAAAGTGAAAAAAGATAAATATTTTCCATGTTTTGTGGTCAACTCGTGGGTTAATCTTAACCCCCTCTTGGCCACAGTCCCCCTCTTCATCCTACCCCCCTCTCAGCCATCGAGTAATTGCCACAAATGAGGCACATGAAATTTGATTTGATTTCCATCGTTTAAAGCCACAAAAAGTAAAAGCGGGAAAAGCCCATCCGATTGGGGGAGGAATGCGAGAGGATAACAATCGAAGGACAACACTTAAGAAGGGGATGGATGATTGGAGGATGGAGATAAAGAGAGAAGCAGAAGCAGAGACGGGAGGCTGTGAAGTGAGCATTCGAGAGGAGTCGAGTCGAGGAGTCGATTGTCCAAATGACATCAATAAAATATTTAAACCCCACAACAAAGCACACCCCCTGCCCCATGCCACCGCCCTCAAGTGGGGGAAGGATGAGCAGAGAAAGCTGGGAGAACTCCACTTGAGTGGCGCCGCGCGGCAAACGAGGATACAACAGGATAAACACGAAGGAGCAAGGATGAGCATTGGGACTGCGATGTGGATTCGAGGATGGAAGATGCGGCGCCAGGAAGGAATGAAGGAAGGAAGGAGACTTCCACTTGAAGCTGCAGCTAAACCGAAGATGATGCTCCTTCCAGGAGGAAGGACTCCTCCTCGTCCTGGTCTCGTCTCCTTCATGTGCTCCATGTCCTCCATGTCCTCGTGTCTCGGTTTCGTCTTGACTTTGAAGTGGATTCATCGACGGAATTTGAATTCAATCGCAGGAATCGCTAACCGATTCGCCTCTCCTCACCCCGCCATTTCCCCATCCTCGCATTCCACCCCACCACAGCAGTGGGGTTTTTATTGCGGCTTCCCTTTCCCCTTTCTCGTTTTCTTCTCTCTGCTTTCTCCCCCTTTCCCTCTCGTGCTATCATTTGTGGCCTCCTGCAAGCGGCTTAGACTCTTGTTAGCAACGTCTTTCATGCTGTTTACGGGTCTCCGTCTCCCCTTTCACCCCCGCTCCACTCTTGCTGCGGAAGGTCGTCGAAGGAGGAGGAGATGGCGGGTATGGGGGGAGGCAGACATAAGTTTGTTTTGCCATCGCGTTGATCCGCTCAGGCAGGGAGGACTCCTCATAGATGGGATCCCAGTGATAGGAACAGCAATTGCCGAATGGCAAATCAGAGAGAAATGGACAATCGCAAGGGGGAGGGGATGGGGTGGATGATGCCACTTAAAGGATTCGCCGTTTCCCTGGTTTCCGATTTCTCATAATTTCTCTTGCATTTCGCATCGCTTTTCCATCTTCCAGCTATTCCAGCCGTTTTTCTTGCGGGAAATTTACATATTTTAATCAGAATCCGAATCTGAATCAGAATCGGAGAATTTCCCACTCGATTTCCCAGCGGCAATCATCAATTTCTGTTCCACTTTCGCTTTGGCGAAGGGGAGCTGCCTTCTCCCGATTCTCTCGTTTGATCTTTGTCTCATTTCGATGTCCAGCCTCCTGCCTACCTCCATCCTGCTGCTGCTGCTGCAACATTCTGTGGCATTCAATGAACTTTAGGCCTCCGAGGAAAAGTGTGCTTTAAAATGGTTCTAATCCGCGACGTCAGCGACTACTGCGAGGATTTTCCCGGCTGTCAAGTGTCCGCCGAAGGGACTTAGGCGCGGTGTCTGGCAGGCGGCGATGATAAATGACTCCAGAGAGCGGTGTCCTGGGTCCTGGTGTCCTTTGCGGCTGTCTGTTGCTTCTTTTGGACAAATTTGCATTTAATTTTAAAGTGTCTGGAGGACATTCAGGAGTGGCTCTTGGCCTGGCCAATAAAATAACAAATTAGCATTTGGCCTTTGGTCCTGTGGCGCAATCCTTTGATGTGTGTGCTTGCCGCCTGCCCCAAAGGCTGCTGCTGCTGTTGTCCTGCTGCTGCTCTGGGGGCAAATCATAAACGAAGTTAGAATCTCATTTGGAATCCCATTTGAGGTCTCAGTTTAAGGACTAATTAAATATGGCTTCTCCATTTCCATTCGCAATTCTCGATTTTCCCAATTTTCCAATTTCGGAGATTAATTTCGGTAATTAATTTTGAGAGCAATTTGAGGGCTTTTGGAAGGATCAATTCACTAAGAAGTTAATAATAGATGCTAATAATAATAGCCATAACTAATTTATGTTTATTTCCCTTTCAATTTATTGGCATTTTCCACAGTTTTCATCGACTGCTTTCCCCTTTAGCATTTCTGAAAGAAACTAAATATTCACAGATTTCCAAAATATTTGTTATTTTATTTTCTGCTTCCACCTTTCGTGGCCTTTTCCACTCTTTTGGCCATATCCTTATCCGATTAAATATTCCCTCAAACATCATTTCCCTCATCATTTTCCTTGGCGTTTTCCCCCAGCAACCACATTGTTTTCCTTCCTTCCTTTCTGCTTTCCTGCTTTCCTGCTGTTTTGCTTTTTGTGTGGCAAACCGTCGCGCAATTAATACAATTATCACATTTAATGCCACTGCACAATGCATATACGGGGAAAATGCGAGGAAAACTCACACACATAGACAGAGGGAGAGAGAGGGAGAGAGACGGAAGGTAGTGCTTTCAAGTCTCGTGCCAAAAGCGGAAGTACTTCCCCAAAGGAGTGGAGGAGCCACCAAAAGCGGGGACTCCCTCAAATGGGAGTGAAGTGTGGCGGTGGGTGGAGCGGTGGGTGGCGGTGGTTGGGTGGGGTGTCTAGGCCATTCAATTACACCTGCTTACGACGCCATTATGTGGCGGTGTGTGTGTGTGTCGCCCCTCTCTCTCTTCTCTTCCCCCCTCTACGTCTACTTCCTGTTTTGGCACTCGTCTTCGTCGCTTCGGAAGTTTGCCAACAAAATTTTATTACATTTTCGTTTTGTCGACACTTTTGCTTTGCTTTGCTTTGCTCTGCTGTGATTTTTGTTGTTTTTGGTTGTTGCTTTTGTTTTTGGTTGTTTCTGCGGTTGCTGCTGCGGTGACGGCGACGGCTGCTTATTACTTTGGAGGAGCCACAGCAACTACTACTGAAGGGCATCAAAAGTGCCAACAATAATAATTACAAGTGCAACAACAATCATCAGTGCAGGGGAAGAACTCCCCTGCCCCCCCCCCTCTGCCTGCTTCTGTCTGGCAGGCAAAAGTTTGCTTTTTTTGTCATCAAGTGCCTGGAGAATGCCAAAAAACAAGCAAGAGATAAAGAAGATAATATCTAACGACTGGGGGATACCCTTTTGAGGGGAACGGAAGTGTATAAGGAAGCCTTTTAGAGAAGGAATTTTGAAGAAATTCAGTTGAACTTCTCTATTACGAACTTCCCTATAACAAACTTTTCTATAGACCGAATTTATTTTCAGAGCCCTGCAATTTCGTTAAATTTACAGTATTTTTTCGATATATAGGTAGTATAATATATATATAGTAGTATATAGGTAGTATAATTCATTTTTTTTTAAATTATTTTGATTGTGTTTTTCATACAACAAAAGGGTAAAAATGTATTTTTTGCTACTCAACAAAAATTACTAATCATTTTAAAGTAAAATAAACTTAAAAGCTTACGATTTATATATAAGAAATTTTCTCTATAACGATCTTTTGCTTGTCCCCTTGAGAATCGTTAGAAGGGCATTCGATTGTATTTCTAAAAATTATTTTGATTCCTGATGTGAAAATTATTCTTGATCCCGATTCATCATTCATTCCATCATTTATGATTCATGGAAGCTAGATTTCTTTATATTTTTGCTATATCATTCAATTATTCTCTAATGAAGGCAAAAAATATCTGTATCTATAATAAACCAAATCGGAAGATCATATCTTTAAAGTTGAAGATGCCACAGGGCACAGATACTTACATGGATACAAAAATACATCTCGAAACATATTTAGTTCTTTCGATTACTTTCTGTCTGTTCACAAATCCAACATGCCCTTCTCCTGCCTGTCATTGCTGGGTATCAAAAAGAGAAGTAAAACAGATGCAGCAGCCAGCAGCTACAACGACAGCGGGAAATGCGGCATAAAACATAAATGAATAACAACAACAATTAGCAGCAGGAGCAGCAGCAGCTACAGAAGGAAAGGAAAGGAGTAGGCGATAGATAGACAGAGTGCCAGAGGGAAAGAGAGACAGAGGGAGATAGAGATAGAGATAGAGAGAGCCTCACTTTTGCAATTTGGCAGCCGGGGAAGAATGGAGCCAGCAAAAAAAGAAGGCAACAACTTTTTACCTCCCCTCCAACCCACAGAAACATTTTTGGTTATTAAATTTTCAATGGGATTTTGAATTGCTCTCCACAGATCCCTGTACTTGTATAACTCCCTCTCTCCCCCCATCTCTCTCTCTTTTTCTCTCTGTATCTCTGTCTATCTCTATCACTGTTGTTTCTCTGGCTAGACGCAAAGTGTTAAAACATGTTACGCACAGAGCAATAAAAACAGGAGAGAAGAGACGAGCACCAGACTTTGACTACAAAGTGAAAGGCAGAAGCGGAGAAGAGAGAGAGACAAAGAAGAGGAGAAAGCAGAGAGAGAGAGAGAAAAGCAGAGATTCCCTTAGTCTCTCCCTTCGTGCAGATTTAATTAGTTTTTATTACTGCAACAGGCAAAAAAATGCAACAAAATATAGGATTATAAGACTAGAAAAATACCCCATAATTGAGATGAAATTTGAGGGAGGAAATAAATGGTAAAGGAATGATCTTTGATTTCAGAACTATTTAAGTAATTAAGGGTATAAATAAGGGATCTAAATAAAGGATCCAAATCTAAATAAAGACTAAGCGGATGGTCTTCGCTTTTGGAAGAATCTAAAGAAAAAATATCTATATGTATCTATCAGATATCAGATTATGATGCTTTTTGAAATTTAAGTACACTTAAACTTGAACTAGACAATAAATCTTGAGGAATACTCCATAATTGAGATGATATTTTAGAATGGAAATAGAGACTTAGGGAATGTCCTTGATTTTCGAAAGAATCTAAAGGAGAAATATCTATTTTTATTCGTTAAGGTTGTAATATCTATCCGATCATGATGATTTTTAGAGCTTAAATAGATTTAAGCTTGATCTTGAACTCCCTTAAATATGTATCCCATTTTCTTGAACTACGGCTACTACAAGGTTGCACGCGATCCCTTCTGCTTGCTCCTATGCTCTACGATTACAGGGTACGACTGTATGCTTGTCTCTTGGTCTGTCGTCTGTCTGTCTCAGTCTCTCTGGTCTCCCTTTTGACGACGCTGCACTAAAGTCCATGGCGTTTCCTTTCCCTAATAGTTTCATTTTATGTTGCATGCAACATTCGGGCGTCTGGTCTGGTCTGCACTTCTATGTGTGTGTGGCACCCTCTCATAACTATTTAAATGTTGGGTTTATGTCGTCGCGAGGTGTTGTGCCACAGACTTGTTTAACCTCCCTAAAAAAGGGCGAACGAGAGTTTTCGTGGGTGCTTGTCGTGGGGCATTCCTCGGGGAGTGTTTAGCGGGAAAGTTTATTTATTTAGTGGCCTGGCTGTCAAGGACACATGAAATGACAATTTGTGGCGCTGTAAATCGCCATTAGGTGAGTGAAAAGTTGCCCCAGATTGATGGATGAAACAGAAATGGGAAAGATCTCGATGTATGCCACAGAAGGCATTTCCCCAAAAGGGTAGAATGACTCCAATTTTCCAACTAATTTCACCTCCAAAAATCTACGCCTGGAATTCGCACAGGCCCTCCCAAAAATAATCGCAATTAAACTCATTATTTCTCTGGAGGAATGAATGATAATAATCCCGATTATCCTTTGAGCAGAGAAGCTGCCAAAAGCACAAAGCATGCCAATGGGGGTGGGGAGGGGGTGGAAAATGTGGAAAATGATGGCAATATTCCGGCATTTGTCTAAGTAGTTTATCATTTTCCGGACTACCGACAAAAAACAACAACAACACAATCTGAATGGGAATGGAAATGGAGATGGAAATGGGATTGGAAAAGGGGTTTTCCCCCCGCCACCCCTTTCGACACTGCAACGATAATGAAAAAGTGGCAAAAATACACAGGAAAATTGAAGGCAGGCCAAAAAGTTTGCCACTAAATTCACAAATTGCTCAAGTTTTAAAGTTTTTAGGATCAAGGGGGGAGGAAGCGGGAGGGAAGAAGTGGAAACTATTCAGAAACAGAGATTTGCCATCATCCCATAGGCAGGAGCAGAGGAGGAGCAGCAGCAGCGGCAGAGGAGCAGCATCAGGAGCAGATCCTAGAGGGGGGTTGGAGTATTCGAGGGGAATGCAGATTTTTCGGGCGTGGGAAGGAATAGTTTTCGATATTTGGGTTCTTGTTGTTGTTGTAGTTGTGGTGTTGCCTTCATTTAACTTCCTGTTTCGTTGTTGTTTGTGTTGCATGTTGCATGTTTGAGAGAGTTGCAGCTTAGTTGAGTTATTAAAAAGCAATTTGTGGCCGTCGTGGCTTTGGGTTTTCTCCGACTATGTGTGTGTGTGTGTGTGGGATGTGGCATGTGGCAGCAGATGGAGCAAGTGGCAGCCTGCAAAGTAAAGTTGTTAGCATTTTAGACACGCAGACGGACAATCGGATGGTGGGGCATCAATGGGTTAAGTAAGCAGCTCAAACAACAACAAAATTGAGAGCCAATCAATCGACAGGACAGAGGGGGGAAGGGATGGGCATCCTCATAGGAAAAGTTTTGGGAAGAAGCTTTGGAATTGGCTTTTGGGGGATTTGCGGTTATGTGATCCATTGGCAAAATCCCTCAGATTTCGGTTGTGTGAAGTGTTTTCCCAGGGGATTTATTATTTAGACGGTAGCTAAAAAAATGTAGGGGATATTCGTACTTTCCTCTGGGAAAAATCGTATAAGAAGAGATACATATATTGTATCTATGGGATCTATGGGTAACAGAGTTTCTATAGAATTTGTATAATTATTTATGAAATTTATAATTTGGGAATTCGTATTTTAGTTTTGCCTTATTTGTTGTAAATATTGATGAAAATTTGGGCATGAATTCAAGATCCTTAAGATCCTCATCCTTATGTTGATTAATTTCAGATAAAGAAAGAAACTAAAAGAAGATGTCCTTTGCTGGAAAGTCTATAGAGGATTGTTTTAAACAGATGAATCCTATGAAAAAAGGTAATTTTCTCGTAATATTATCATAAAGTAGAATTTTAGAGACGATACCGCTTTGAAATTAGATCTTTCGTCAACCATTATACCATAATATTATTTAGAGATTTATATTTTTTTTATTTTTTATTTTTTTTATATATTATTTATTATATTATATATTATTATTTATTTATACTATTATTTATATATTTTATTATTATTTATTTATTTATATTATTATTTATTTATTATTATATATTATTATTTATATATTATTTTTTTTAATATATTATCTTTTATTTGTATTTATTATTATTTTTATTCATTAATTTTTTCTAATTGATTACCATATATTTGTATTTATTATTCTTATTATTATTTATTAATTTATTATGATTTATTATTATTTATTTTTATTTATTATTTATCCATTCAAAAACCATTCCCAATCACCCCATAACTCATTCATACATTCACTAGCCTCAATCATTCATTCATTTATTATTCATTTCATTGCAATGACAACATAGTGGCAACATAGTGCATTGTCTATTCAATATCTCGGAATTATATCCAAAGATATTTAAAGACCACTTGCCAGACTATAGAAATTCCTACACCCAAAAAGAAAATTCTCAATATTTTCATTATTGCGTGAAGTAGAGTAACACTTTTCTTTCTTTCCCTTTAAACTTTCTTCTTGCCTTTATACGAAAAGAAGTCTCTTTTCATGGGGAAAAGTTCATTTGTTGAGCACACAAAAGTATGCTATAAATTTCCAGCAGCCACTAAAAATAGAAGTCCTTTTGCTCTCCCCCGAAGGATAACTAGAAAATCGTTAAACCACCACCAAAAAAAAAGAAAAGAATAGAAGAAAAACTAAAAAAGAAAAATTGCATGCAAATAAAGCGAAAATCATTATCTGCACATGAAAATCTGGTTAACTTCGTTTAGGAGAAAGGAGAAAGGTGCGAGAAAGTTCTCTCTCCCTCTCTCTTTCTCTCGCAGGTAAAATGCAAACATTTTTCAAAATGCAGTCAAAAAGCCAACAAAACAAACACACACCAGCCACAGAGAGAGACAGAGAGAGGGAGAGAGAGAGGGGGAGGGAGAGTGGGAGGAAAATGCAAATGCTTTTCCCTGCCACCATTGGCAGGAGGAGGGTAGGGGGTTGTGCCAGAAGTAGGTGCCAACAAGTTCTGCAGTCGCGCTAAAAAGTTGTTGAAAGGTGCGCCATACCCCCTCAGCCCCCTACCCTGCCACACCAACTTTCAAGCAGATGAAAATGTGCGGGGAAAATGTTGAGGAAAGTGGGTTGTGGGTTAGGTGGAGTCTCATATATTATGTTAGTCAAGAAGAGGCAGGCAGCAGGCAGGCAAGCAGCTGTGGCACCTAGAAAAAAAAACACAAAAAACAACAGAAGGAGGCGCCACTCTGCCACGCGGCAAGGGCTGGCTGCTGGCTGCTCTCTGTGGCTGTGGCTGCCACTTGCATTAAATAACGGAAATGAAAACAAAAGACTTCAACTTCCGGGCCAAACGATAGACAAAAGAGAGAGGGGAAAGAGCGAACGAAAGAGTCACCGAATTGCACTTGGAGAGAAAGTGGAAAGTGGCAATGTGGCAGTGTGGCATGTGGCATTGTGGCTTTTGTTATTTGCTGCCTCTCCAACCTGCCGCTGCTTGCCTCTCGCTTTGATTGCATTGCCTGCTGCTGCTGCCTGCCTGCCGCCAGGTGTGTGGTACGTACGTACGCGCGAGTATTCCCCCATGTGGCATAAATAATTTGCACTCAACGGTAAAACAAAACGCGAGGGCACTTGTAGCGCCTTCTCCAGAGAGAGTGCGAGAGAGGGAGCGGGTGGGGGGTGGTGCATGCTGGTGGAACGTGCCACATTGCTGTACTTTTTTCCCGTTGATTGCATTTGTTGCTGCTTGGCAGGAAACGAGTGTTGCTTCAAGTGCAAGGACACGACGCTGCCACAGAAATGGCGGAGAAGAAGGCTAGGAAGATACCCTGTAAAAGGTAAGAAGGGATTGAGGGACAGGCATACCCTATACAAAGGGTACTCCACTGATCGACTCTTCGGCTGCTGCTCCTGCTATACCCTGCCTTCCCTTGAACTCTCTCTTTTGGATAGTTTTATGTTCTGTTAAGGAGAGAGTGAGAAAAAGCGAGAAAAACTGCTAAATAATGTACTCCCGCAGCCGCTAAAGAAGGTCCTGCTACTGCTGCTGCTGTTGCATGAATAAGTGGCAAGGGGCCGGCCTGATAACAGCTGGAATTTATAGGCAATTGAGGCAGCCACAGGATGCCTGGAGGCCAGGATGCTAATAGAATTGCAGCAGCAGCAAAGCAACACAACAAAGGATTAAAGTCAGACGAGGAAAAGCCACAAGGAAAAACCACAAAGAAACCGAAAAGGGAAACCAAAAGGAAAATGAAGTTCAAGAACAGCGGCAGCGGCAGAAGCTTTCAGCATTTGAATTTGTATTTATGGATGACATTAAATTGCCGCCAAAAAAACAGGGAAAATCTAGAGGAAAAACTAGAGGAAAACTAAGAGAAAGGGATGGGCAGATGTCCTGTAACGAGGCCAAAAAAGATAAATAGGAAAATAGGAAAACAAAGAAGAAAAACCACTCACAGTGCAGCGTAAATTGAAGATCCTCCGCCTCCCAAAGAAAGAAAAGGGGGAGGAAAAAGGGGGCGAAAGGCGAAAGGGGAAAGGGAAAAGTTTTTGCGGCGGTCAGTTCGGCCGGAGACCATCGCCAGACGAAGGACGAAGGACACTTAGTCCAGAGAAATTCTTTTGCGCGACTTTTCTTTCGTTTTTCATGTTTACTATTTTATTGTGGCCGCCGACTCACAGCCCAAAAAAAAAAAACCAGAAAAAGAGAGTTTTCCTAGAGGGAAAGCGCGGGGAAAACTTAGCGTTAAATTACTGTGGAATCCTCGAGGGCATAAAACCGGGAAATGGAAATTTATGTCCCAATTGCATTTTTGGGTTCTCCTTAGACCGCTCTCTACCCCTCTCTCTCCCTCTCTCCCCTGCTTTCTCCTGCTCTTTCTATTTGGGAAAATTCAGCAGCAAAGAAAGTTTGCTCAGGCAGATTATTGGTTTTCCACGAGAGTTGAACCTTCCTCTGGGGCTTTTGCCTACTGGTTTTCCCGCTTTAAAGTCCGTGCTTCCCGCTCCCATAATTCTATTAAATTTGTGGCACATTTCCTGTTCCTGTTTCCTGGCTGTCCTTCGAGTGAAAATTAACATAAGTACACAAGGAAAATGCCTGTAAAACACTTAACTTTTCCAATGATTTTCCAGTGTCACAGGAGGGGCTCTTGGGGGAGGGGAGGCCATTCATTAAAAGGTAATTTGATATTTTATTGACTCTTAGCCACAAAGCCCCGAGAGAGGGAGGAGAGGGAGGGTCCCTTAAATAGAAAAAAACACTTTAATAGAAAATGAAAAGTCATTTATCATTTTTCCGCGTGGCAGACACTCGCCTAAGTCCCTTCGGCGAACACTTGACAGCCTGGAAAATGCTTGACATTGCGGATTAGAACCGTTTTAAAGCACACTTTTCCTTGGAGGCCTAAAGTTCATTGAATGCCACAGAATGTTGCAGCAGCAGCAGCAGGATGGAGGTAGGCAGGAGGCTGGACATCGAAATGAGACAAAGATCAAACGAGAGAATCGGGAGAAGGCAGCTCCTCTTCGCCGAAGCGAAAGTGGAACAGAAATTGATGATTGCCGCTGGGAAATCGAGTGGGAAATTCTCTGATTCGGATTCAGATTCGAATTCTGATTAAAATATGTAAATTTCCCGCAAGGAAAACGGCTGGAATGGCTGGAAGATGGAAAAGCGATGCGAAATGCAAGAGAAATTATGAGAAATCGGAAACCAGGGAAACGGCGAATCCTTTAAGTGGCATCATCCACTCGCCCACTCCACCCCTGTGTCCCCTTCCCCTTGCGATTGCCCATTTCTCTCTGATTTGCCATTCGGCAATTGCTGTTCCTATCACTGGGATCCCATCTATGAGGAGTCCTCCCTGCCGCCCTCCCTGCCTGAACGGATCAACGCTTTGGCAAAACAAACTTATGTCTGCCTTCACCCCAACCCCCGCCATCTCCTCTTTCGACGACCTTCCGCCACAAGAGGGAGGGTGAAAGGGGAGACGGAGACCCGTAAACAGCATGAAAGACGTTGCTAACAAGAGTCTAAGCCGCTTGCAGGAGGCCACAAATGATAGCACGAGAGGGCAAGGGGGCGAACGCAGAAAGAAGGCAGCGAGAAAGGGGAAAGGGAAGCCGCAATAAAAACCCCACTTCTGTGGTGGGTGGGAAAGCCGGGGAAGGGGAATTGGAGGTAGGCGGAGGAGCGAATCGGTTAGCGATTCTTGCGATTGAATTCAAATTCCGTCGATGAATCCACTTCAAAGTCAAGACGAAACCGAGACACGAGGATGTGGAGGACGTGGAGCACATGGAGGAGACGAGACCAGGACGAGGAGGAGTCCTTCCTCCTGAAAGGAGCATCATCTTCGGTTCAGCTGCAGCTTCAAGTGGAAGTCTCCTTCCTTCCTTCCTTCCTGGCGCAGCTTCCATCCTCGAATCCACATCGTAGTCCCAATGCTCATCCTTTCTCCTTCGTGTTTATCCTGCTGTATCCTCGTTTGCCGCGCGGCGCCACTCAAGTGGAGTTCTCTCAGCTTTTTCTGCTCATCCTCCTCCCCCTTGAGGGCGGAGGCATGGGGCGGTAGGCGTGCTTTGTTGTGGGGTTTAAATATTTTATTGATGTCATTTGGACAATCGACTCCTCGACTCGACTCCTCTCGAATGCTCACTTCACAGCCTCCCGTCTCTTTCTTCTGCTTCTCTCTTTATCTCCATCCTCCAATCATCCATCCCCTTCTTAAGTGTTGTCCTTCGATTGTTATCCTCTCCCATTCCTCCCCCAATCGGATGGGCTTTTCCCGCTTTTACTTTTTGTGGCTTTAAACGATGGAAATCAAATCAAATTTCATGTGCCTCATTTGTGGCAATTACTCTATGGATGAGAGGTGGGTAGGATGAAGAGGCGGACTGTGGCCAAGAGGGGAAGATTAACCCACGAGTTGACCACAAAACATGGAAAATATTTATCTTTTTTCAATTTTCATAAAGTTGTTCCTGCGATTCGCTTTTACTACCCTTTCCCTGGATTTCCTTTGTGTTTGTGTTTTTGTTGTTTGCCGATAAATTGAAAAATTTTCCATTTATGTGCGGGAAATGCACTTACAACTTTTCCACATCCCTCCCACTGCCTCTTCCACCCTCTCTCTTTATTTGTTGCAGGACCTTCTTTTGTGTACTTCCTCCTTTAATAAACTCCTCCCTGCCTTCCATTCCTTTTCCATGGATCTCTGATAAAAAGTATGTTCATCCAATAAAAACTTTTCCGCCCAAGAACACGCCACATGTGTGTGTGCTGCTCCTTTATTATGTGCCCCAAAATGGGGCATACCTCTCTGCTGTTGCACTCTTTTCGAAGAAAAGCCTAAAAGAATGCGAGCGGTGCAGCAGCATGCACCATTTTGTGGCAGATTCCGAGGGTTTTCCTCTCCAGAAACTTTTCCCACAACAATAGAAAGGCGGGCATCGCATAAAGAGAGCCCCCGGCGGCCTCAATGGGTTAATCATGGAATGGTGGGGGGTAGGGGGATTTTCCTAATGTTTTCCTTCGAGCATTTTCCAAATATTTTCAGCGGAATGCCATTTACTTTGGGGCTTAATTTAGTTCTCCAACTATTTCCGTGGGTCTCCGACTCTACTCTCTCCGTTTTTTTCCAGCATTTTATGTGCTTGACTTTTTGTTAACTTTTACATAAATTTGGTGACATTTTCCCTGCTAGTTTTCCCTGGCTTTCCCTGTGCATTGCGGAAATTGTTTTGAATACTTCATTTCAGCAGTTTTTCCCGAGGATTTATTTATCCTTCTTTCTGCACTTTTTTTTTTTACTCTGGCGGAAACTTTCGTCCAAGCAGATTGCAGTTTTTCCACAGAAGTACACAAAAAAAAACACAAGGAAAAAAATAGCAAAAATAATTTCCCTTTTATGCAGATGAGTCCTTGCCCGTGTTTTTTTTTGTCTCCATTTTCCTAGTGTCCTTTTTTGTGTAGTAATGAAATTGACATCTTGTGTCGCTGTGTCGCGATTTCAAGCTGATTTCCGTTTTTGTTACGTTTCCGTTCCGTTCCGCTCCGTTCTGGTTTCGTTCATTTTTCTTTCATTCATTCCTTGTTTCCTCATCAAGTATTTTGGCCGCCCTACCTCCCACCGCCCAGTTTTCCCATGAAAACTTCTCTTAATATCCTCGTTGTTGTTGCTTTTCTTCGGGTAGTGTCTTTCAATTCAATTTCCGCATTCACTTCTGGCTTCTTGCGACCTCTGCTTCTCTCCCCTCCTCTTCTTGGAGTCATGCCACAGCTGAGTGCTGCATTATGGGGCATTTATACTTGTAGTCGCATCACAAATGCAACTTTGATTGAGGCAGCATGGACCCATCTTTTTTTCGGTGGCATGATTAAATTTTGCAAGAACTCCAAAGAGAGAGGAAGAGAGCGAGCCTGAAGAGAGGCCAACAATGGGAGAAAAGCAGCTGGGACCTGTGATTGAGAGATGTTTGATTTCTCTAGATTGAAATTTATGCTTTTTGATTTTTAATAGTTATTTTTCTAGTATTTTTTGTTCATATTTTTCAGTATTTTTTAAATAGCTTAGATTATAAAACAATTATCCATAAATCTGAAATTTTCTGGTATTTTTTAGAATTTAATTTTGGTATTTTTGAATTACGGAGTTCCTTAATCAATTCTCAATAGTTCTGCATATTTTCTGGCATTTTATTTATTTTTTCCGCTATTTTTTTTTGTATATTTGGTTTTTCAATGTGGATTTTTGTTTGTGGGAAGTCTGTGGAATTCCAGCTATTTCTGATTATTTTTAGGTATTTTTTATTCAATTTTCAACTGTCCCACAACTTTCCTACCCCTATAAGTACTACACTGGACGACCTCTGTAATAAGCCAGCTTTTGATTAAGAAATCCGTTAGTGTTTCGCTACCATCTACCGCTTATTGTGCCCCTGTCATATAATTTTTCTGGTCATATAATCGCATTCACAGGAGACAATTATAAGCCCATCAATGCCTACGCTATTATCCTCGACTGATCATCCGCTTCCTGTGCGGATGGAAATGGGGATGATGCATCATTAACCATGGCAACCCTGTCCCAGAGTCCCATTATTGTGGCCTTTTGCAATTGTTTGATTAAAAAGCATAATGAAATATGCAGCAGACCAAAGTTTTGTTGCGTTTGCGTTTGTGTCATTGAAAATCAAGCGACAAGCCCCCAAAGCCCCAACCCCAAAGCACCACCCTTCACCCGCCACCTCTACCTCTGCCATCTCACGTCCACATAATAATTAAATTGAATATGGCAATTTTTATGCAATTTTTTACTTGGTTTTTAATGGTTGTTATTGCCGTTATTGATGCTGTTGGTGCTGCTGCTCCTGCTGCTCTTGAATGGGAGTCGTATAAAAAATGAATAAAATAAAATTGCATAACAAATAAAATGCGGTCGAGCGTACGGCAGGCAGCAGTAGCCACTTGCTAGAGATCTGTGTGGACACACGGGTGAGGGAATGCTTAAAAGGAGTCGACACTTGGAATACCCTGAAGATTCGTGGTGTCTGTGGTAGACTTTGATTTTTTATTCCATTTTTGGTCTGGTTCTGGAATTATCTAATGTATTCCTGAAATTTTTCATACATATTTGAATGAGACTCACGATTTTAGTATTTTTTTCAGAGCAGATTTGACCTGATTAATAATCTTTGCATGAAATATGTAGAGAAATATAATTTGGTAATATATATATTTTTTGGTATTTGTGTAGTATCTTTTGGTATTTAATTAGTATGTTGCTTGGTATGTTTCAAATAGGTATTTGTGTAGTATTTTTCTTGGTAGTTTTCCAATATTTTTGGTATTTTTGTAGCATTTTTCTTGGTTTTTTTGTGTTTTTTTTCCTTTCCAAAGGTGTTTCTTTTTTCATTGCAAACCTCGTCTCAATATCCTTATGCCCTGTCCAAAAATGCCAATAAAATACAAATAAAAAAAAGTGGCCCACTGGAAGCAGGTTAATTGTTTATTAATGTTTTGCCGAGTTTCGCTTTTTTTTCTCCTTTTTTTTTGTATATTGTTAATATTAATGTTTGGCCGATTGTTTGCACCGGGCGTTGTTTAATTTGGTTGCTAATTAAGCATTTAACACATGATTTTTATGGCATACTCTCTGCCCTGCCATTTCCACTTCGATTACTTACCCAAACCCCAGCCCCATTCCTCTCTGCTCCCGACTGTAGTACTATTCACTTTAGTTGTGTGTCTTTTTTGGGATTTTTATTTAATTTAATGCCTCAGTTATAACTCATTTTATATGCTTAAATACATGTTACATACATAAGTGTGGGCTGTATATAATGCTTTTTTATATACGATTATATGTACTGTGTCTGTGTGTGTGTCTGTGTGTCTTGTTTCATCATTCGATTCCAAATATATTTCTCATTATTCAACATTGTTTCATTTCATTTCATTTTATTTGTTTGTTGTTTTGTTATCTTTGTTAATGTAGTTATAAAGCAACACATTAGTATTCATTTGTTATTATATATACATATATGTATGTATGTATATTTAGCTTACATGTATGTAAATGTTTAACATCTGGTTTAATCTTTACATTACATATTAAGCCTTTACTTACAAGCTACTTAAATTATTGTATTTTTCTGCTGCTGCTGTTGCGGTTGATGATGAAACAGATATTAATTCTGACTTTTGGGACTGGAAGAAGACTGGAAGGATGCTGAGGGGCGTCGGTAGTGCTCTAAAAAGCTAAAGGGCCCTAATTAATACCTTTGAAATATTTGGAGTATTTCAGGGAGTTTTGTAACTTTTATTTTGTCTGGTATGTTTTGGGTTTTTGGTAGGTTTTGGAAAACCCTGAATAAAAACCAAATAAAATCAAATTTTGGAATTTTGCTTAGTATTTTTGGAAGTTTATTGGTTTTTTAATAGTTTATGGAAAATTGAAATAATCAAAAAATAAAACAACAAAAAATGTTGGGTATTTTTCGGTATTTCTGCTATTTTTGGTATTTTATTTTTAGTTTTGAGTTTATAGAAAATCAAAATGAGAATAAAAATTTTAGAAAGGTTTGGGGTTTTAGTGAGTTTTGTAACTTATGGTATTTCTGGTATTTTCTGGTATTTTTTTGGTATTCTATTCCAAAAGCTTTGTTCCATACAAATTTCAATTTTAAAATAAATTTCCAAAGGTGTTGCAACGTTTTTCTTTTGGCCTTCTTCAAACTACAAAATATATCTAAATTATCCTGCATTTTATACTTAAACATATTCTATGCTCGATATGTGTGTGGTGTGGGTCTATATATCTATACTATATATATATATATTTCATTTGCAATCCTTAAGGCATAAGTTATACATATATGTATGTATCTGTTGTATGTATATTCATGAGTGTTGTTTGTTTTTCTTTCTTGTATATTGATCAGCGTTTAACGCACAAATATAATATATAGATAGATGATCGATGATATAGATCGTGTGTTAGAGATACGACCCGATAATCATGTGAAATGATTTCTCAGTTTTGAAGCACAGCATTGAAAGCAAAATGAAATTGCATTTACCCTTGTTCCTATACATAGATATAGATTTATATATTGTATATAGAGTATATACTAATTATATGTAGATTGTGATTTGATGGATATACATATGCATATAACAAGCTCTCGCTCTCTCTGTCTGTCTGTCTGTGTGTATGGGAAAAGGGCGGATCGTAATTAGGGTCTCGGTTCCACTAGTGGTTCTATGCGATTAAATATAGTATATGCTAACATTACGTTTGAAGCCTTACATCTAGTGCCATACCATACCATAGGTTCATAGACTTACACTTACGATAGAGCTACAAGAACCAACCGCTGACTGGCGGATTGTTAACAAGAATGTTGGTAGGAGGAGCAGCCACGCAATGGCCTTGGCAGAATTCGCTCCCCTGTTGGCCTCCGCATCCTCTGGGTCGTTTGGATTGCCATTTCCATTGGCCGCCAATGGATTTTGGGTCTTATCTAGGAAGGATTTTTGTTCAGATAAACCGATTTCATTCAAATTCGATTGATATCTCGTATCTGAATGATGTTAGAGTGGTGGATGGTGGTGGTTGTGGTGGTTGTGGAGCATGGAATGAAATAGAAATCACACAAAGAAGAAGCCAAAGGATAGCATGATATGAGGGGGTTTTCTCAGGGGGCGATAGATGATATGATACTCACTTTTATCTTGGCCATAGATGGAGCGTTGCCCATCGGAACCGCCATAGGCATAATTGTTGCCATTGACGCCGTTTTCCCTCTCCCTGTCCCAATGGGAATCGGTTGTGCCCGAGGAAACAGTCGTTGGTGGATAGGAGACTGGGGGAAAGCGGGGAAAACAAAGGAATTTTAATAGATTCAAGTGGAAATTATTTTGTGCAATATTAACAATATGCCTGCTTAAAGATGATGAAAATTTATTTAAAAATCTGGTGAGTGAAACTCAATTGTTCCCATTTCTTTCTTTCACAATCTGCCTTTCAATTCATTCATTGGCTTTCCATCAATCAATTGTTCATTTATTTTACATTTCCACGAATCAACAAAAAACAAAGATATATCGGAATCTATTTTGGTGATGCAAAACAAAAAAAAAATATACTTGTTTTCATAAAATTTACATTTTTCAATTTGAAATTTTCACCACGTTTGCTGTTCTCTTTTTTTTCCTTTTTTTTTTAATTTATTTCGGAGTTTATTTGTGTTCCTTTTTGTATTTATTTAAAATTTTATTTGTTTCTTTTTTTGTATTTATTTAAAATTTTATTTGTGTCTCTTTGTTGTCTTTTTATTTTTATTTATTTAAAAATTGTATTCAGTCTGCTGTTTTTTTTCCTCTGCTTTTGTCTCGCTCTCTCTTTTGATTTTTGCATATCATTCGCTCCATTGGATTATGCAAAATGCTAATTATTTGCCATCCATATTTCCATCTGTATTTCGTATTTCCATTTCCATAATAATGTGTAAAATATGTGTGTGTGCGTAGGAGAGTATATTTTAATATGTACATCCCCCTTAGCCCCGCACAAATGACTTTTCACTTGGAAAACTGTCCGGTCCCTGCGTTTCGTTGGGACTTTTCAATTTGTTGCAAATTATAATTCGAATAGGAAATCTGTTTCACAGCTGCACTTTCCACTAAATTACAAAAAAAAAAAGAAAATAGGAAAACTGTTTACCGTTTTCCGGGCACAGGATATGGCCAAAAATTCAAAATTAATGAAAATATGTCAAATGTCGCCGTTTCTAAGCGGTTTGTCAGGGCTTTTGGTGGGAAATATGAAGGAATTTTGATGGGAAACAGGAAAATATTAAAATTCTATGGGTTCAGTTTTCTAGTTTCAATCAGGCTACTTTTTTTCTCCTTTTTATAGGTTAGGTTAGGTTACCCCTCTTTATAGGTTAGGTTAACCACTCGGAGGCCATTGTGGCCCTTAGTTATCAGGATTTTGTGTGGACCTATACGAGGGTTCTACTCTCTACACTCTAAATGTTATCTTTAAGTTCCATACATCCTTGGGCTTGGCTTTGATTTCCAATCGAAATTCACCAATCGATAAGTTTAAATTTCTTGAACGAATCGAATCCATCACGTAATTAAACGTAAAGACGTGATATTAACTTGCAACTTGAGGCCCTGGCACTTGCAACGTGTACATACACACACACACACACAGTCGTATATGTAGTTTAAAGTTGCCTCATGTGCAAGGAGGGGCGGATGGGAGAGGCTAAACCCTGAGAATCCAGAGGAACAGCCTGGCCAAAAAAAAAAAAATTCCACACCTTCGGACCAAAAAGGACGTGACTTGATTTTTCACTGGCTTGATTATGGCGCTGCTCAACGAGGAGGCATCAAGGAGGCAACGAGCAGGCAGCTTCTACCCCCCTCCCCTCTCTCTTTGGGGCAGGTTCATTCAAGTCAATTGCGATGCCAATGCCGCAGGAAGGGGGGTGGCATGGACCATGTGCCATGTGGCATGTCTGGGATGTGCCTTGATGGCAATTCGTGGTGAGGCAATTAAGTCACGGACAGTCCTCGCCGGACTATCTATCGTTCGAGATTTCTTTCTTTCTTTCTTTCTGCGTTTCTTTTGGGTCTTTCATTTGGCCTTTGTTTTCCATGGGGGGTCTAAATGGCTTAGATTTGTCAATTTGTGTTAAGGCCAATGCGGCGATAGTTTTTCAATGCCTCACCAGAGTTCCACAAGGACTGGAGGGGCTGGGGGAAGACTGGTAGGGCATTGAGAACTTAATTAGTTGGGATGTGAACTTGCGATTGAAGAAAGTATAACTTTAAGAAGGAAATTTCAGGCAGTTTTCGCCTCTGCAAATGCTCTACCATTATCTCAAGATTTTCTCTTGGTGTTTGTGCGTGTTTTTCCTACCATTAAAAATGCATTTGGCTGCAACTTTTGTCAGCAAACATTCTCCCCTCCCCTTCCCCTTCTCTTCTTATTCCTAATTGCATTTTGAAGTTGTCTGTTTTCGAGTCTCCTCCACTTACCATACAATCGTATCATGCCATCTGTTTCTCCTCTGGGATTCTTGGCCACACATTTGTAGATGCCATCATCGTCGCTGCCCACATTCATGATCGTTAGCTTCATGTGGGTCTTGTAGGCAGGCACGCCTACGCTTGATTCGACTCTGAAAATGGCCAGAAAAGAAAGGATATATTAAAGATGTGGAAAGTAGTTCGTAGTTAGATTTTTATAGGAGAAAAACCAAGAAAAATCGTAAAGAACGTCTAAGATCGTCGTTAACCATTAGGCAAATCACACGTTTCGTCACTAAACTTCCTCTGTTAAACTCTCCTTAAGTTTATTTTTTGTTTAAATATACTGAACAATATATTATTTATACATTTTTTTCACTCACTTGTGCTTGTGCGAATCGTGTATGATTGGTCCCTCGCCGCGTGTCCAATAGTTGAGTGATGTGGGATGCGCCTCCGTAAAACATTCGATGGTCACATTGAAACCTTCTGGTGCGCCAACCAATTGATGGGGAATGAGCAGCATTGGGGGGACTAAAGCGAGAAGAAAATACATAAATTAGTTAAGGAATTAAATCTCTAGATTGAACTTAAAGATAAGAACTTAAATCTCTAGAAAGTCTTTTCACTTTCAACATCCAATTTCCCGAATTTGTGGTCAAGTTTCTCTCTTAATTCATTTGCCAACTTTTCAAAGTTTCTCGTCAGCTTTTCTCACACATATTTCACACATTTTCCATTGCATACATTTCATCAGAGTATAAGATATATCTAGATTTTTCACACTGATGTTTTTTTCAGATTTTTTTTCACACTGTTGTTTTTTTCAGATTTTTATGCAAATTGCAGACAATTTTTTTTCTTGCTGATTTTCATTTAAATTGCAAGAAAAAGTCAAGGAAAAGTCTCTCAGAGAAAAGAGAGTGAGTGAGTGGGGAAAGAAAAAACTATCCCATGAATAGCATTATTCGAAAGACGAATGCGAATACGAAGATTTCTTATCTCTTGCACTCATTCTGCCCTGCCAGCACCTTTTGTATCTTTGTATCTATAGAAATGCAACCTTTGGTTTCGAGCAGACCAAAAACCACACTTCTCGCGCATTCGGCGCACATTTTTAATTAAGATATTAAATGGGAAAAACCATAAGGGGGGAAAATGTCACGAAAAGTGGGGACTAATGAACACTCGAGCATTACGGCGGGTTTTTCTTTCAGAATTATTGTCAGTATTCGTTTGGAGGAGGAGGAGATGGAGGATGCAGAGGAATCTTCATCATCATTAAGTGCCACAATGGAGGAGGTCCTTTTTCTCCTTCTCTCGTATTTCTCTCTCTGGTATTTTTTGTGTGCCTCTCTGCTTTTACCTTTTGTGGATTTATGTCCACCACGAGATGGCAATTAAGCTCGAAGGCTAACACAAAAAAATTGTTTGGCATAAAAAGGTGTGAGGGTGGGGGTGTGAGAAGGGGCAGACCTTCTTCCTTCTGTGTGTGCCACCAATTGAATTTTTAATCAGCTTTTTGGACACAAATTAGCGTCAGTTTGCAGCAGCAGCAGCGCGTTTTTTTCCAGCCTCTTTTGTATTTTTGATGAGGCAAGAACACCACTTGCCCCCACCCACCTTTAGGGGCTGCTGTGGGGCATAATCCTTTTAATCACAATACAGCTTAAGTGTGATGAAATGAGCAGCCTAATTAAGTTGTCAAGGGGTTTGAGGTCAACTGTCGACAGCCGGAAAACTCGGAAGTGGACAACCGCAAACTTTTATACTGCGATGATATTTTGATTGGCTGTTTCTTTGGGGATAATATTTTGTTTCCTTCTTTTGGAAACAGATTTCCCCAACAATTTGTTAAAACAACTTTTGTGTGACAGCTTGCATACGATGTCCTTTTTGTCCTTTACTCTCACACACACACACACACAGAAACAAACACACACGGAGTCGTAGACGCATACGTTAACGTTTTATTTTTGTGGCGTGCGTTGCTTAACAAGCAGGAAGCAACAAATTCAGTTTCTGTTTCCGTAGTTTTGTTTCGTTTTCTTCATTTTTCTATATATATCCTCGTATCCCCGTAGTATTTCTGACTGCATACTGATTTGTTGGCTCTTTGTGCAACCAAAAGAAACACTGGCAAAACTTCCCTCCCAAGAAAATCAGGCGAAAAAAAGGACAAGGCAACAGCGGCAACATGTGCTACAAACGACCCTTAACCTGGGCGCCCACTTGTGCCCAGAGAATCGTCCTGCAACGTCAAAGGAACGTACAAGGAAAAGAGCAAGAAATGGGGATCTCAAGGTGGATATTGCGACTAAAAGGTACCCTGTATTTAAAGGGAATTAAAAGGAAACAAAGAGGAATTAAAGGAATTGGAGGAATTAATAAAGGATAAAAAATATCAAGAGGAAATTTTTTATATGATTAAGAATTATTTAGAATTTTTCGATTGCAATGAAAGTTGGAATTTAGGTAGATAATATGCAGATCTTTAAACATTTTAAAGCAGAGTTCGATATGTTTCAAATTGTGGATGTCACAAACGGCCAAAAACAGCCAGATATAAGGGATATAAGAAGTTAAAGGTTGTAATTACTACCACAAGATATATTCTATCTAAAGAACACTCTTCAAAAGAGGCAAAAAAATGCAGCATTGCTGCTATAAAGAAATTCTACTGAATTCCATTTCATAGGTAGACTTTCTTTCTTGATCTTGGCTCTAGTAATCTGCCGATCAAGATGAATTTGGTAATTTAGGTAGATAATATGAAGATATATACTCAAACCAAAGGGCATAGTTCTATCTTTATAATTGCGAAAACTACAGGATTTTCTGGTTCATATAGTTTTCAAAAATTTAAGTATTCCTATGGAAAGACCTATGGAAATGGTTATAAGCACTCGGTATTCGACGTTTCTCTAGAATCTGCACACTTTGGGAGCTCTAAAATGTATGCCTCTGCCTGTTGCATACCTTTCGAAGAATATATTACACCTTCTGCCATTATATATACAGGGTAAATGTCTCAGAGTATTTGTTATTTCGTATGCAGTGCAGAGATATTTTATATTGATATAATTTCTGTTGATTTCTGTCCGGCTCTCCCTCTCGCTGCTCCGACTACGAATACGACTTTTCCAGAGCTGAGAGCAGAATGGAGAAAAAAGAGCTTAAGCGAGAGTCAAGTGGTAGAAATCACCTTGAAGTTCGCTTGTCGTCGCTTTCCTTATTTTCCCATATTTTCCATTCATTTTAATTGCCCTTACAAAAGGAGAGTCCTCCGCCTCCGCCTTCTCAAGTGCTTTTCCCCTCTGGCAAGGGCCAAACATTTGTCCCAGGATAACAGCTTCTTTACCGCTCTCCGACTCCGACTCCCAGTCGCAGTCTTTTACCCGACTTTTCTTTCGTTTCGTTACGTTTCCGGGCACTGATTTAAATTACAATTGAGTGGCGACAATATTGGTGAAAGGCGGCGGAGGAGAGAGTACCTGTTCTGGTGAAAGGAGCAGGACACTCGCCAAGCAGCTGCTAAGTGCCACAGAGCCCAAGTCGACGGGTGGGCGTGGATGTGGGCGTGGGCGTCCAACCAGGACTTGAGTCAACAATAATTTAGTCCTGCCAACCGATGGCAGGGAAGGTGCACTGGACGGACACTGGACACTGAGTGACATTTTTTTTACCTCTATAGAAAATTACGGGGGAAAAAAAACCTGGGAGCTGCGGAAAAGCAGGAGAGGGAAAGCTGGAGAGGAAGAGGAAAAAAAGAGGTGAACTGTCGAGTGTAAACAACTTGAAAATTAGCCGTTAATGAAGCCTCGTTAGAGGGTTCGGGAATCAACGGAGAGATTTGCAGAGAGGATTACCCTGTTTTTTTTTTACTGTTGCAAGTGGCTGAGGCAGTGGCAGGGGAGAGTGCGGCCATTGATTGGGGCACAATGCCATGGAGGGACAATATTTGTGTAGAATTAGTGTGAGAGAGAGTTTTCTGTGTAAATGGAAAATGGGAAATGACGATGGCATTGACTTGATTGCCGGACAGGATAATGGCAGCCCAGATGGCGTCTATCCTTTGAGGACAATTGTCCAGAGAAAAGAAAGGCTTTCAAGGGATTCGAAGAAAGGTTTACGGGATGGGAATTACCTCAAGAAAATGGTTGGGTTTTTGGTTTGCTTTGTGCCTTTTGTTGAAAAGATCTGCTTTTATTTTAATAATTTCTATGATTTCCATCAGTGATATTTTTATGGGAGTTTTTTCGCGAAATAATGAATTCCCTTTTACCTACTTCTTGCCCCATGGAACCTCTCTGGCTGGGACTTCGACTTCGACTATTTTCGACTTTTCTTCCATGGTTTTTTCTATGGTTTTTTGTGTGTGTTTTCGTGGTTGCCACTGACCGCTCTGCCATGTGGCTCTGCGCTGCACACGTGTAATTTGTATTGGACTTTTTGTGGCATAGAAACAAGGACTCTCCCCCCGCCCTCTCGAATGTCAGTAGCGAAAACCCACACAGACACACACGAAAAATAGATTTATGCTTGCGGCATTTTTAAGTGACAGCAAACGAGTACAATTTCTGTGACGACTGCGACATGGTCTCCGCCCCCCCACTGCATCCGCCTTGCATCCTTCGGGCACGACAGGAGCTTGACAACACATGTGATGTGTCTGTCTGTCTGTCGCCTGTAATAAATCTTAAAAAACTGCACGAACGGCCAACGAACGCAGTGATTTGATTCCATCATTTCATGGAGTCGTCTTTTTTTCTCTCTCTAGTTTTTTGTGCAGCTGTTTCTCGTGCTCGTTTTAAGCCTCAAACTTCGTTGTACACAGAGCTATAAGTGTGGGCTAAAAAAGAGAGCCATAAGGGTAGGCACAGTGGAGATTATTGTTGAATCAAAGAAAGTCAAAGAAAGCCCAACAAAGGCATAGAAGGAGGCATTGGGAAAATGTGGAGAAATGTAAGAGAAGGCTTGCAGATACTCTTGGAATGGGATTTTACTTTTTTTTGACTATCAGAACTATCGGAAAATGCCACAAAGTTTTCTTGCTCTTTTGTGCCACTGTAACGTGGCAAACCTTTTCCCAGATTCTCGACTTTAATCCGCTGATCCGTCAAATGGAAATATGAGTTGCCACACACCACAAAAATTAAAAAAAGGAACTATTTTTTAACAGCTAAACAAGTCTTTTGGTCAGAGAAAATAAATTGAAAACTGGATGAGGAAAAAATGAAAGATAACCCGAGTTTAAGTTTAGATTTTTAGACTAGTTTGGGGGAAGGATACTCCATCGAAACGAATGGTTAATGGAAATATGACAGAGATTTCTCTGGGGGGGGTGAGGGGACTCCGCTTTATCATTTTGGCAATGACAGGGAATAGCACATCCCCTGCATTAAAGAAGGATACTTACAGTCGACACTGACTTTGATGCGCTTGGAAACCGTTGGGGGCACCCCATTCGAGGCGATGCACAGGTAGGCGCCCATATCCAAACGTGAGATGCGAGTTATCTCCAATGTATCGCCCTCCCATTCGTTAACTGAAAAGAGACAGACAGAGAGAGAGAGAGAGGGGGATAGAGAGCATAAAAAATGAGTGGACAGTGTTAAATGATTGATGCACTGCATCGTGCATAGTGTGGACACGTTGCTACACTTACCTATGTGATTCTTATTGATGGCTATGCGGGAGTTATCGTCCCGTTTCCATTTGATAATGGGTCTCGGGCTTCCACTCGCCCGACACCTCAGCGATATGTTGGCCCCCTCGCGGACAATCACATCGCTCGAGCTCAGCGAATCATCAATGTTGGGGGGAACTGTAAACAGAGAGAGAGAAAGAGAGATTGGCATTAATAAATACAGTTGCTATGATAATCCTCTTAAATATTTAAATTTAGAATTGAACTTTGGCCTCATATTTATTCATGATAAATATTTACGTTGCGTGGAACTATAATTTTAGGCTTTTTCCACACAGGAAATTGATTTTAAAATGAAGCTTCACGAACATATTTCTCATTAGGAATAGGGGAATACCCTTTACTTTTACGGTAATTCAGCTACAAAATGATAATCTTTTCCCTTCCCAAAACAAGAATCGAGTCACCGAAGTTTATTGCTCCTGCACGATGATAAAACTGTTTTGTAATAGCAGCGCCATTGGGCTGCGAACGACCCTAATCTGGGCGTTGACTCCAGTCAAACCGAACTCTTTATCTTCTCTTTGTTCCTTTTTTTCCATGAAGACATGTCTTCATGAACACAAAGTCGAATACACTCTGATTTACAGTAATACTCAGTGCCTTCGAAGACTTGAACTACTGCATCTCTGCTTGGGAGAACGAGAGAGCAATACAACCACAAATGCAACACACAAACATATGTATGTATGTATTTGCATTTGTGGCGGTAATGGAGATCAGCCGTTGCAGAAGCCAATGCAAATTGCAATAACAATTTTTCATAGTCTACTTTGCTCCACTGCTTCGCCTTTGAGATAAGCAACAACACTTTTGCTTTGACATGCGTGCGGCTTGGCAGGGGATCTATGACATGTCCGAACATGCACAAGAGCAGTTGAAATTGGTTCTCGCAGTTGTACTCCTTGAATAAAATATTAGTAGTGCTCGAAAGCTAAAAATAGCCATGATTGAAATCATTACTTCATGGAATACTGTTCATTTCCTTCAGGGTTCTTACAAAGGCAATATATATATTTATATTTATTATTGTATTTATTAATATTATATTATAATATTACTATTATTTTCCATTATTATATTTATTTTATTATATTTATTATTTATTTATTTACTGTAGCTGGCAGGGTTTTTGCAAAGACAATATTAGTAAATATCTACATTAATTTATTTTATATATAATATATTATTTATTTATTATATTATATTTATTGATAATATTTTCTTGTTCTTTTAAATTAAAGAGCTTTATTTGAATATGGAATCATATCTCAGCCATAGAAACAATGATTATATCTACAAAATATGCTCAATGCAATCCCAAACGTACAAATGTAAGGGTATCTACAGCTTCGCCTTCGTTTTATGTTTGCTTTTATTTAGATTTATTTTTGATAGACCTTTTTTTGGTGGCAAGTGTTAACGCAATTAGCCAGCGAATCAAACGCTTTCAGCTATCAATTTAATTGCAAATTTCATTAGCAAAACATTTCAAGAATAAATTTTATTTTCTTTTTATTTTTTGGTAAGTTTTCCTTAATTTCCTCGTTTTTTCGTTGTTTGTATACATTTTTTTTAATTAAAAGCCTGCGCGCATTCGCGCATTTCCTTTTCCACAAATATCGCATGCATTTTTAATAATTTGTTTGTTGTTTGCGAAAGGCAGGGAAAATAATTTCGCCTGTGCAAAGGATTCACACAGGATTCACAGGATTCACTGAACTGTGCTCCACATTTTCGGGTGCCTGGATGCCCCGTGCCCCCCTGGTGCCCTTCTGGTGCTCTCGGCCCTCGTGCTGGACTCTGGACCCGGGACTCTCTCCCGTTTGGCTTTCTCCTGTTTTCGTTGTTGGTTTTTTCCCTGTGCTTAAAGGCACATAAATTATTTTTTAATTCGCCGCGTATTTACAGAGGATTTTCCGGTGCGATTTTCACTTGCCCTTTGGCCAAACGCAGCCCCGTCCCCACCCTATCCCCCCTCTGGGGAGGCAGTTTCTCTTTCTCTCTTTCGTTGATTAGATTTTCGCATAAGTGATCCGTTAGCCACACTTACCCACAACATTTAGGTAGCCAAATTGGGTTTTGGCCGTCACCGTATTGATCTGGCACATGTATCGGCCCTTGTCCTCCTCGTGGACATTGTTGATGTGCAGATACCACGTGCGGTGCCGGTCGTGCTTGTCGTGCGTGACACTGATCCGTGGATTCCGCGTGATCACGTGATTGTGCACGGTCAGGATGGCACTCTGCTCAAAGTGCATCCAAGCCACCTAGAAAAATAAAGAATAATTTATGAATTTAAAGCAATTTCTTTTGCATATCCCTAATCCCCATCTTAATCCTCGAAATAGAAGCTAAAACTGTTTAATATCATCCCACACCAATGGCATTTTCCGTCTAAACTACACACAATTTTAACCATATACAAGGCAGTAAAGGAAGCAAAAAGGACTACATATCCTCGGCAATTTTCACAGCATCAGCATTCAGCAAAAAAATTGGAAAAAATGGGGGGAAAAAATGTAAAAAACGCTTTGGAAAAGGCAGAAAGCGGAAGCGAGAAAATTGCATCATAGTGTCGCATATAAAAATAAACGCAAAACCGGTTACAGGATCCTGTGTATCCTGTGATAGCTCGTATGAATTACATGCATCCTACGAGTAGAAGTAGGAGGAGGAGGAGGAGGAGGAGAAGGAGGAAGTAGGTGTAACCTTACTTACAGGACACCCTGCCACATGGCACTGCCACATGGTACTGCGTTTGCCACTGCCACTGCGTTTGCCACTGGTATTGCTACTTAAACATGCCATCAGACGACCAACCGACTCTAAGGCTAAAACGAGAGAAAGAGAGAGAGCTTCCCTTGTGCACTTTTCCTTTTGGCATTTTCCTAAGCAGTTTTCCTCATTCACTGCACGTTCTTGTATGTAGGTTTTTCCCTCTCTGCGTGCGTCTCTCTCTCCCTCATTTACACCTCAATTTGATTCCATTTCCTACTGCGTTCAGACGAGACTATTGAATGGGTTTTCCCGGGTTTCTTTCAGTTTTTTTTTTGCCAACAAGCCCAGTGGATGGTTGGTTGGTGATGCTGCGATAGGTACTTGAGCTGCAGAGCTTGGAATTTCAGTGTGAAGTGTCCTCTAATGATGCCCCTAGCTGGCTAGTCCTGTGTGCTCAAGGATCTCTTTTCTGCTTTTTTAAAGTTGGTAATTTGATGGGTCGTCGGTTGTCTAGTCTTATATTTTTTTTTGGGATCATCGTCGTCGTGTGTGTGTGTCCATTGAGGGATAATTAATTAGTTGACTTTTCCTCCGTCTCCGTCTTATCATCGCGCCTCATTTGCTATGCATGCCAATCCAGCTCCCTCCCTCTCTCTCACTCTCTCCCACTCTCTAGCTCCCTCCCTGTCTGCCTCTCTCTCTTACTCCCTCCCTCCCTGTCTGCCTCTCGTAATCTCCAGTTTGAACACCGTTTTTATGCCAAGTAATCAAATCATTAGCACTCATTACAATCTCCTTAATTAATAAATCATTTCACGTTCTTTTCATGCTTTCCGCTCGCTCCCTTCCGTTTTACTCTCTCCTCTACTTTCTCTCCTTTTTCTTCTATTTTTGTGCTAATGATGCATAAAAACTATGCAGCGAAACGCAATGTCAGCACTTTTCAGGGTCTGCGCATTGAGGGATTTTTTTTTAAAGCATAAAAGGGGAAATTTTTATTATTTTTATTTGCCTCAATTTGTGATTTAAGGCAAAAGATTAGTTGGAAAAGAGAGGTGGGACTTTTTATGGTAATAAAAGTTAAGGAAAGTCTTTATTATATCGTAAGACATATGATATATCTCCCAAAAGGAATATTGAAAGGAGAAAAAGCTACCTATCAGAATTTTCCGTATTTTTTTTATAAATTATTTATAATAGTTTTAAAAATTTTCTATATTTATTTGCTTAGACTTTCCCTTACACTTTTTCCCCTAAGAATGCTTACCTTATATGATCCCAGATTCTTAACGGAGCAACCGAGTTTAACATTACGTCCAGCAGGTACAGTTACGTTTTCGATGTATTCAGTAAATTCGGGTTCTTCGACAACAGCTGCAAAACAAAACAAAACATGGAATAAATCAATAATGAGCAATAGAAATAGAAATAGAAATAGAAACAGAGAATGCGAATTAATTTAGTGCATTATATATTTATTCGATTTTCATTTGATATTTTTCATATTTGACCCAAGCTGATCTTTCGGGGGAGAATCGGTGGGGGAGGGGGCGGGGGTTTCCAATGTCAATATGTCATGAATTTGGATTGCATTTTGCATTTAGCATTTGGCATTTTGCATAATCAAATAAACCATAAAAATCAATTATGCGCACAAAATTAATTGTAAAAATGTTTTGTGGATCGCCGCCCCATTGCCCGCCATCCATTGTTGGGTGGCAGAAATTCCTTTTGTGGGGGCGACACAGTAGAAATTAATAATTATTTCATTGATTTTTGCATGGAAGCTTTATTGCTGCTGCTGTTGAGGCATGTGCCTGCGGCGGCGGGGGGCAAGTATGACCAAATGGATATATTATGGTCTAGAAGATACCTTTTAAATGGAAAAGGAGTGCCAGAGAAAACTTGGAGTGATTGATACAAAGAGGGATATTACTCTTAAAGGGTATATCTTTTGATTTTTTGGAGAAAAAACCAAGTTCTTCTCCATACTGAAGGTAATAAATATCTAATTCGGATGATTTTAAGTGCGTTGGTAGCTTTTATGATGATAGGTAACCGATCTAAAGCGTCTTCCTTTTTAAGGATATAAATGTTCAAGCTGAAACTCTAAAACATATCGAATTATTATGAATTTTTGTATTTAGGTGAATAATAACATTATATTTAACCGATTCATAGATCATACCTGTATCGAGCTTATATTTCAAGATATAGGCTTCATTTAGAGACTTTAAAAGGTATCTGGTTATAATGACTTTTGAAATTTAGGTGAATAATACCCTTATATATTAAAAACCAAAAGATTACTCCTCTAGCTTTTATAGTTTCCAAGTAACACGATTCTTCTATCGTTATCCAATCTTTAGGTAGAAAATATCATGATATTCAACCTAATCAAAGATAATTTCCCTAGCATTCACATTTCCCCGACTAGAATATACCCCAATATATCTGCTCTTTGAATACCGTGTAACGTGTACAAAAATAATTGAACACATGTTCGCGCACACCCCATCCCACTCCCCTCTCGATATCCACTCGTTTTTCCGCTTGCAACATCAACAAGTTGAACGTTGTTTTTTTTCTGTTGCCTCCTGCAGGCAGGCAGCAGCTGCCGGCCTGCACGTTGCATGCAGCATTCATTAAAGTTATAATGACCGTAGAAATATCTGTGGCAAATTCACTTTTAGAGAGGGAGAGAGAGAGAGATAGAGAGCGACTTGGCCTAAATCATTTAATCATTTAACTGCTAATTTGTTTGAAAGTTAAGCAAATATTGAATATGGAAATGCAATTTTTTGTTGACTTAGCGCATTCGATAGGCAAACGGAAACAGGCCAAATAATTTAATTTCGAATTTGAATTTGAATTTGGTCATTCAATTAACCAGTTATTCTGTTTGCAGCTGCAATTATTTAGCATTCCTTTCTGCCACCACCTCCACCTGCAGCTCCTTCTGGCCAAAAGGCATAATAAATGACTCGAATTTGACAGGACATTTTGGGAAATTAAACGTGGAAGAAAGCTTAAAGAATGAGGTTATGTGAGAGGAATGTGTGATAAATTGATAAATTAAATGTGGAATTAGTTATTTTTTGAATCAAATAAATTGCCAATTAAGTAGAGGATTATTTGAGGTATTATTTGAACCATGAAAATCTTTTAAAATATATTGAATTTTCGAATTTCTCGAATTTTAAACCCTTTGAAGAATCCCCTAAAATTATGTATAATTTTCGATCTATTTTACAATTTTATTATGCACTTTCCGTTTGATATTTGCTTGCTTTGTGGAAACGGGGTTTCCATTTTCGCCCAACATTTTAATTGCAATTTATGATTACGAGTCTGTGCATTCGTTGTGCGAATATCTACCATATTTTCACAGACGACAAACTATAGAGTAATGGCAGAGAGGAGAGAGAGGAGAGAGGAGCGGCCTTTCCAGTTTCCATCCATTGCTTTGGCTTAATTATCTATTTATGATGTCCGGCAGGCCTCTGCCCGCCCGCCAGAAATATATATATATAGCGTATGAGTATATATATACGATATAGAGTTACACATTTGTTGCAAGTGGAGAGGGAATTGGGTGGGAGGGGCGGGGAGGGCAGCGTGTGTGTGTGTGTGCGCCGCACAAGTCAATAGAAATTCGACAGTTGACTCTCGTCCGGAATGGGTTGGCCTGGGGGGGCGGCCACAGGGTATGAAAATAATATGGTAGTACCTCTTTAAATGGAGGGTATGTTGGACTCCAGCAAGGCCGAAAAGGAAACTTTCGATAGGACTATTTGACTACAGATTGAGTTGTCCTTTGGGATCAATGGTTCCTTCAAGGGTAACTACAACTTCGATCATCGTTTCAAAGCCCTTCTTTGGAGGCCACCATGTGACCGACCACCATGCCCCCTAGTGTCTAACAAGCCCCTGCAACTAATTAACGAAACAATAACACAAAATGTTGCATAAATTAGTGAAAGGCTGCGAGAGAGGGAGAGGGGCCATCCATCGAAGAGGAGCCGACTAGCCATAGGAAAAGTGACACCCATAAAAAAAGAATGTATGGATGCAACCAGCAAGCACTGTTGCAAGTCAAGCGTGCAACGTTTACGCAGTGGGCGTATGGGGTTGGGATGGGAGGCGTGGGGGCAAAATTCTCTGCATAATCATGGGATTTCATCCAGCTGCAATTTTCGCGCCAGAGCGCGTGTCTGCATATAAATTTTGCCGAGACGAGGCCAGGCGGGAGGCGGCCCCGTCCACGCCCTCAAAAAGCGACATCCAAACAAAAACAAAAACAGAAACAAAACGAATCCGAAAGTTTGGCGGATAGGAGAAAGACAGAGATGACAGTTTTCTCTATGGGTTTGACAGGGAATCGGAGATACTCTTTTGGGGGGTAACACTTGGGCGGCAGATTGGAGATATTTGAAGGGTGATTTTGAGCAGAGATTTTCCAAGGATTGTAGGACTACATTTTGCTGAAGTTTCAGGAAGATTTTGGAGCATTTTCGAAGGAATTTTTGGGACTTCAATCTACTCCTAATCTTTCAATTAAATCGTTTATCTTTTGCTTACAAAATATTCAACACACAAACCCCATTTGTGGATGCATTCACACGACTATTCATGAATAAATTCACGGCTCTGGCAAATGCTGGGGCTATGGCATTCGTCATTGGCTGTAGGGACCAGGAGACACCAGGCGAAGGACGAAGGACGAGGATGATGCGGTTGATGTCGTCGCCTGTTGCCACATAAATTGTCGCTGCCTGAATGAATTTTGTGCACAGCCAAGGGGTACGCTTCGAAGTGGGGTATAACGATTATTAGCAGATGTTTGTGACGTCAGAAAAGGGATCTTGCATAGAACTGAATAGAGGAACTATAGTGCTGGAATTCGAATGAATGAATGGAATATCGAATCCTATATCTTGCTTTTTTTTCGAGTGTGTCCAAACCTTCGACTTTTTGCCTCGAAAACCTTTTGTTCCGCTGTTGCTGCGGCTGCCTCTGTTGCACCTGAGAACAATGACAGCCGGCATTTGGTGGGGCATGCAGTATGAGTTGGGGGAGGGGCAGTAGGGGAAAAAGAGAGCAACATTTAACCCCCTGGGGGGCGGCCGTATTTCTTTTCCGTCACATATCTGTGCAGCTGCTGTCTGATTTTCATTTTTGGCATAAAGCCCGTCGTGTATCACTTACGACCCGAGGCGCCTCTCCATTGTTTCTCCCTCTGTGCCGCATCGGATCCCCAACTTTCCTACCGTGTGCCACTGTGCCACTGTTGCCCCTTTTCTATTTCCCCCCCCTCCATTTGTCTATGTCCATATGATGCCTACGACGAGATACTAGATGATATTGAAGCCACGCGGATAAAGATTCTTACACTGTGCTACAGGGTTTTTAATGTGCAAAAAGGAACAGGAAGATCTGCAGATGTTTTTAAGATTTTACATTTTAAAATATATTTTATTAGTATTTTATAACTACTTTAATTCGGTCACAATATTTTCGGATTCTCTCTTTTTCTGGATCTAGTATTGGCTCTAGTATCTCTAATATCTCTAACTATAGCATACATGAAAGGAAATCAATTAATATATTAAATTTCGTTAATACCACCCGAGATCTTTTTAATATTTAGCTCTTATCTGTTGGTATATGTGTAAAATAGCCAACCCTAGAATACCAATCACCCAATCGACACGTTTTTAATGTGTTTAGCTGGCACTATCTGAGATGGGAGTAAAATTTATATATTATACATACTATCTTCTATACATAGGTATAGTTCCCAAGAATTCCCTAATCAAATATCTGCATCACATGCAATTTGGAGTGTCCGATCTGATAAGAGTGTTTACTTTGGGGGAGGGGATATAAAAGTATCAACCTTTGCGAGGAATGGTTCAGTCTTGCCAAAATGCTTCTGAAATACACTGCAGTCTTCGCTTGCTTGGGCTTTGTTTCCCTCTCCGGGGCGTATAAAATAACACCAAATGTCGTCGATGGTAAGATATTGAGTGCGATCCTTAGCCAGGACTTACTATTATTCTGTGGTGTCTCGTTTAGGAATTCCTGAAGCCCTGAACATTACCACAGAGCCATTCGTTAAGATCGGCAAAGGCTACTATTATATTGAGACTATATATAGCAAGAACTGGTTTGCAGCCGTTGAGTCGTGTCGCCGTATAAATGCCGACTTGATTGCATTCGAAACCATCGAAGAATGGGATTTGGTCAGAAAGTATATGTGGGAACTGAAGATCAATAGTATATACTGGACGGCAGGCAATGATTTGGCGAAAGAGGGCAAACATGTTTGGCACTCCACGGGCGGACCCCTGGCATTGGATATCTGGTCTCCTGGGGAACCGAATAATGCGGGTGGAGTGGAGCACTGCGATGAAGTATGGTATCGTCCGGCTAAAGGTTTAAATTTACTGAACGATCAGAATTGTTCTGACATGCGGCATTACATTTGTGAGGCCCCACAGCCAAAGACAGCCTCGTTTATCATCTGGTAATAATCCTTTATGGACTAATTCTACCAATTCTCTTTGCGCATATAAATCGAGGATTAAAATGTAGTATTACGTTTCTATGGTTCGTATTTTCCGGATTGAAAAGATAATAATAAAAAACAGGGTCGAAAGACTTTATTTCCTGAGAATCTTCTTTGTTTTCTTTCTAGAAAATGCCATGACAACCTAATAGTCCTCCTACTGAATTTGCCCATTCGACCCGAAGTCTTCGATGATGGTGCTATCAGGAGGAGGATACTACCCCAAAAACTCTCTCCAGGTGCCCTCGGGCGTCCAGCATTTAGGCGGGTTGACAAATCGATGTCTCTGGTAGTCTACTCTGTTTCTATCGGGCTTCTAGCTCAAACCGGACAAAGTTTCTTAAATCTGGTATTTTTTACGTTTTTTTTTCCAGAGGTAGTGGAATTTTTTGTATATTACTTTGGTTGTATTGAACTTTGCAATTCTGAAAAGCTGATAAATGCAGGAAGTACTTAACACAAACAGTACTTAACAGGAAGTACAATACTTTATTTGTATTTCCAAGATATGACCAATTTGATAAGAGGCAGGGGTTCCCTGGGGCTGGGGTTATCTGGTGGTGATGTATACAGTGGCTCAAAGCCAAAACAATGCAGTGTCAAATAAACTGATTAACTGTGGTACAGATTTTAAACTAGAGGAAAAACAAAAAATGTTTAAACGCCAAACCGGAAATCAAGTCGGATTTCTAGTTTCTAGATGCTTTGGTGCATTTAAACATTTTGTCTTTCCTCTAGTTTAAAATCTGTACCACAGTTAAACAGTTTATTTGAAACTGCATTGTTTTGGCTTTGAGCCACTGTACATATATATATGTATCTATACAATGTCACTGATCGTTAGATTAATTTATAGCTGAATTTAATCGCAAGTTCGAAGGTATCACCGATTTGATACGATTTTAACGAAAAAACAAGGGGGAACGTTGTGAGCCTACCTTCTACCCGGTACTCAGTCAGTATACACATACATACATACATATATGTATGAGCTTGCGATTTATGCAATATATAATAATGTTCGCAAAAAGGGACAAATTAAATTTTGGGAAAAAAAAAAATATTTAAAAAAATTAAGTCAAATCATTTTTGGAATATTACACATGTTTCCAATTTTGTTTGCATATGCTTTTTACATCTGATTCTAAATTTCTACATGACATGTAAAACTACATATTTGAGACGTACAAGTGTACAGAGAGAGAGGGAATGAGTCAGCGCTTGGCAGGCGTTGCGTAGCCACTGAAATTTAATTTGTTTCTTCTGGCCATAATATTGATCCGACCTGATCCAATATTATAGGATAGATATGGTAATTTTTCATGATTCTGCGTTTTTGGTTTTCATTTATCTTAAAAATTGTGGATTCCACAGATTTTCGTCCTTTGTGGGGGCCGAAAGGGGCGTGGCAAAATTTTGAAATACACTTGTGCTGGTTTGATATCACAGGAGCTTGGATAGAAAGTTTGGTTGCTCTAGCTTTTATAGTCTCTGAGAACTAGGCGACACAAAATACGAGTAAGCAAAGCAGATGGGGTCGCGTGTGAGAGAGAGCGAGAGGGAATGATGACTTTCGAAATGGTTTTCTTCATTATACCCGGTACTCGATGAGTAAGGGGTATATTAGATTTGTGGGGATAACGGTTGTGTGTAACGCACAGAAGGAAGCGTTTCCGACCCCATAAAGTATATATATTCTTGATCAGCATTAATAGCCGAGTCGATATGGCCATGTCTGTCTGTCCGTCTGTCCGTCCGTCCGTCTGTCCGTCCGTCCTCATTAGCGCCTATATCTCAGAGACTGTTAAAGCTAGAGTAACCAAGTTTTGTATCCAGTCTCCTGTGTTATCACACTACTCAAAGTGTTTTTCAAAATTTCGCCCCGCCCCCTTCCGCCCCCACAAAAGACGAAAATCTGTGGAATCCACAATTTTTAAGATAAATGAAAACCAAAAACGCAGAATCATGAAAAATTACTATATCTACCAGATTACCGAATCTGGATCAGATCGGATCAATATTATGGCCAGAAGAAACAAATTAAATTTCAGTGGCTACGCAGCGCCTGCCAAGCGCTGACTCATTCCCTCTCTCTCTGTCGTAAACACTTGTACGTCTCAAATATGTATTTATACATGTCATGTAGAAATGTAGGCGCAGATATACAAAGCATATGTAAACAAAAATGGAAACGTGTAGAAAAATTCCAAAAAATTAATTTTTTTAATTTAAATATTATTTTCGTCCCTTTTGAGAACATATAATAAATTTCATAATTCGTAGGCTCATAAATGTATGTATGTATATACTGACTGAGTACCGGGTATAAGGTAGAGCCGTGGCCTTTGCCACGGCTCACAACGTTCCCTCTCGTTTATTATAGTTTCCGATTTGATAAAATGCCTGTGTATAAAACAATCAGCCTTGGGTAGGAATGGTTTAGTCTTGCCAAAATGTTTCTGAAATTCACTGCAGTCTTCGTTTGCTTGGCCTTTTTTTCCCTCTCCGGGGCGTATAATATAACACCAAAAGTCGTAAGTGGTAAGATATTGAGTGCGATCCTTAGACAGGACTTACTATAATTCTCTGGTGTCTCGTTTAGGAATTCCTGGATCTTTGAACATAACCAAAGAACCGTTTGTTAAGATCGGCAATGGCTACTATTACTTTGAGAGAAATGGCTTAGAGAACTGGTTTGTTGCCCATGAGTCGTGTCGCCGTATAGATGCCGACTTGATTGCATTCGAAACCATCGAAGAATGGGATTTGGTCAGACAGTATATGTGGGAACTGGACAGCAGTGGTATATACTGGACGGCAGGCAATGATTTGGCGAATGAGTAGAAAAGTAGAAAGGGTAGAAAAGTATCATCATTTGGGAGGAAGGGTTCAGTCTTAACAAAATGTTTCTGAAATACACTGCAGTCTTCGCTTGCTTGGGCTTTGTTTCCCTCTCCGGGGCGTATAAAATAACACCAAATGTCGTAGATGGTAAGATATTGAGTGCGATCCTTAGACAGGAGCTACTAAAGTTCTCTAGTGACTCGTTTAGGATTTCCTGAAGCCCTGAATATTACCACAGAGCCTTTCGTTAAGATTGGCAATGGCTACTATCATATTGGGAATAATGCTACAAAAAGCTGGCATCAAGCCTATGAGTCGTGTCGCGGAATGGGAGCTGCATTAATCTCATTTGAGACCATGGAGGAATGGGATTCGATCAATGAGTATCTCCCACAACTGAAGGGATCGGAGAGATATTGGAGCTCGGGCAATGCCTTAGCCATCAAGGGAAAGCATGTATGGCACTCCACTGGAGAACCGCTGGCATTGCAGATCTGGGCTCCGGGAGAACCCAATAATCTTTCAGGAGACGAGTTCTGCGATGATTTTTACCTTTCGAATGGTAAATTGTGGATGAACGACGCGGTTTGTTCGATCCTTCGGCGTTACATTTGTGAGGCCCCACAGCCAAAGACAGCTTCGTTTATCATCTGGTAATAATATTTTTTATACTAACTCTAAAGATATATATATCTTACTACATATATATAGTTTCTTTGATCATATAATCGAGCATTAAAATTTGTAATTCGATCGAATTATTCTTCTTCCATACATAAGAGTTCGCTATATTTGCCAATGACTCAGTCGACACGTTTTTAATGTGTTTTAATCTGAGATCGGAGTGAAATTTAATGTTGAATTTTAATTAAAATAATCAAATACTCGCAACAGATGGCTGGATATTGTGGTTATCGCTGTATTTAATCGCAATTATCGACATATGATGGGTGAAATGAGATTTTAATCAACAAATAATCGGACACCGAGCATATTGTACGACCATTGTTATTGGAGTTTCCGATCGGATAAGAATCCTTTGTTTTTCGGGGGTGCAAAAGAAGATTCATAGATAAATTTGTACACTTTTCTGATTCCAAAAACCTATAAAAATGTATGTAGCATAGTGTAGACCGCACTTCCATTTACATTTCATTTTTGGAATATTAAAATTTAAAGATATTTACGAAAGATACTCACTGTTTAAATTCGTGGTTGGGCCATTGGCCACAACACCGCCACCGGCAACAATCACGCCATTGCTTCCGAGCACCGTGTTGCCAGTTCCTGTGGCGAGACCGTTTGTGGCACCGTTTGGTGTCTTCGTTCCGGATGGATGCTTGCCAGGGGCGTCTCCACCGCCACTCAGTATCTGTGGCAAGATGATCTTGTTGTTGGTGGAGTCCCCCGCTGTGGCCGTGAGCACGAGGAGGGCCCCAATTAGATGCCAAGATGGCAGCAACATCAACTTGCCGTTCGTCTGGCCTTCAGCGACAGTTTAGCCAGGAGCAGCCCCAATGATGGCCTCGTCTCCTGGCCAAAGTGCATCCTCCTCCTCTCTGTAATCCTGAATCTGCTCCTCTCCTTCTCCTCCTCCTCCTCCACTCTTACTTTCACTCTCTCTCTTTGATATGCCTCGGGCTTTGTTTTATGATTTTATGATACAAAGAAAAACTTCTTTTCTCGAGCGTTTTTCACACGGTTTTGTTATCAGAGTTTTTCCATTGCGCTTTGGGCAAATTTGCTTTGCAATTTTCGTGGCTTAAAATGCGATGATAAAAGATCTCACGTTTAGTTTGAAATTTCTGGCTTAAACACACACACACTTTTCCTCTTTCCCTTTCCTTTATCTCGCTTTCGCCCGGTTGGAAAACCTAGAAACATTTTCCATCTGCCAGAGGCACACAAAAAACTGCCTTAATTCTCGAGTTTTCCATTTGACTTTGGCGCCCCCATAAATTTGCCTTCAATGCACTACGCATTCCCCTCTTCGGTTTCCTCGCTGCCCCTCTTGTCCCTCAATTGTTTGCTGTCTAGTAAGTTCACATCCGCCCCCTCGCATTTTCGCCGCATGCAGATTTTTCGGGCGGAATTCAATAAAGTTTGGCGAAATATTATCCCCATAGAGCCATATTCCTGCTGCCACACCACAGAGTCATTCCCATGCCGTGTAGCACGTGTTGCAGCAAAGTTTCCCCAAAAGCGGAACAGGGAAAAGGGCTAAAAGGAAACCCCGAAAAAGTCATAAAGATTTGCCCCAGAGACCCACGCACTCTCCCTCTCTCTATGTCTTTCCCTCTCTCTGGTGACTAGTTGATAAATGCTGCTCTGGTTTATCTGTATTTCGATTCTAAATTAAAAGTCAAACGAAGCAACTAACTAAATTAAAAATTTACAAGATATTTCATGAAATTTTAAGTCTTTATTGGAAGGATATATGTGATTTGTCTGGATATCTGTATGAATATCTCAATATTTGAACTGAAATCTGTAAGAAAAGGATGAATACTCCTGTTTAAAGACTCGTGGTAGCCACAGCTGTAAAGATACCGACTTTTACTTTTAATGAATCACCGATAATGGTATTATCTACCAAAATACCAAATTTCATTGCAATCGGAAAGCTTTGTATGAACTTTATGTATGAACGATTAAAGCTTTGTAGCATCCATAATATCAAAGATATGGAGCTGTACTTTGGAAGTCTGAGAGACAATGATATTTTCTACCTAAATTCCAAAATTCATCACAATCGGATGATAATGAATATGAGAAATGGGTTTCCCAAGGCGGTTCTACTTTCTTTTTTTCAACTGGATAACGTTTCAACGTCGTGGCACACACATGTGGCAGACAGACAGCCTAAAGTTTTTACGAGTAAGCCAATTAATTTGAATGCTCTTTCCATTTGTTGTTTATCTTAAGTTTATTTTTTGAGGTTTCTTATGGGGGGAGTTTTCCATCTCCATCTCCATCTGCTCCTTTTCTTCTTCGTCTTTTCTCTATTTTCTGACTTTATTTCCTACTTTTATAACTTTCTTTTTTGTCAACGTTTGTAATATCTTAAGTTTCTGTTTGAGAGCAATGTGTGTAGGTACAGTTCGTGACAAAATTATATCTCCTTTAAAGATCTTCCCCTAAAAGCTCTAATTTTGGTATGAAAGATCAATGAAAACCATAAAAATATCCCTTAAGGAAAGTTTCCCATAAACCAATTGACATTCTCCAGAATGTCCTGGCCTTCTTTACACACCCGATACGCACTGCACTGTCCTGCTTCTATGTATCGTTGGCTGAAAGATGTTTCTCCTTTTGGCCATCTCTTCTCTCTTCAGACGAAACTTTCTCTTCGAAATTTTGATATTTTTTATGGCTTTTAAGCGTGTCGCCAGTTAGCTTTTTGTGGCAGTCTGGCAAACACGCCCCCAGCCCCGCCCACACCCGTCCGCTAGCAAACACACACAAAACTTTTTCCCTTATGACTCGCTTATGAAATTAAGCAATTTTTGATGCCCCTTCCCCTTGCACACATGATGGAGCAGCATTTTCCTCATAGACCAAAACAGATTTAACATCCAAAAAAAAAGTGGAAGTGGAAACAAGTGGGCGGTGTCGGGTGTCGGGGGCGGGGTCCATTTTATGCACTTTTTTATGAGTTTGCCAAAGTGTTTTGTAATTAAATTAATAAATTGTTAGACGGAGAAAGTTCTCTGTTCTGTTCTGTGCTGTTCTGTTGTGCGTTCTCCTTCTTTTTTTTTCGTGTGGAAATTAAATTTTAATGAGGCTATTTAGTGCTGGTTTTTTTTTTGCTGGTCAAATTTGTTCGTAATCGTCTGAGTGCTATAAATGCGATTAAGGATAAGAGGATATCTATCAAATGTTAGAGTTTTCCTTGAGTTATCTACGATATTTATGGTTCGAACATGGTTTATGGCTTAACATGAAAACTCTGCTTGTTTCGGCGAAACTTTTCTATATTTCTGTGCCCCTTTCAGGGGCATATGCAAGCCCACCAATTAGCCTCGACAAAAAATGGTTGGCCTGTGGGGCACGGAGCCGAAAAGCAAACAAAAAGCGTAGCCACGAGAATTTGCCGCATTGGCAGATACTCGTATTTCAGGGATTCCGGTCACATCTCGCACATAGTAGCCGCCTCGACCCAGAGGTCATTCTAATTAGAAGGATTTCTGCGAGCAGCTTTGGTCGCCACTTCCATTCTTTTAAAGAGCCTTTTGTTGGCCATAAAAGGCCTTGACAGCGCTTGGCTCTTTCCCCATGGGTGTAAATCATTTCTAGTTGAGTGGGAAAACCTCTGATCCCAGAGGACGTTGCTTTTTGCTTTTTTCTAAATGCTGACAGCTTTTAGTGCCGCAGGATAATGGAGTGGCATGAGGTGCGTCACAGGGAAAATTGTTTACAAGCCCCCACAAAAAAATGACAAAAAATAATGTAATTGTTTGCGTATTTCAAATTTTGAATTATAAAAACATTAAAAGAGGGAAAATGTAATTATTATTGGTATTTGATTTTTACTAAAATATTTTTTTTAGTATTTTTAATTAACATTTTTGTAATTTTTCGTCTTTTAATGGTATTTTCTGTGATATAGTTTTTTTTTAGTTTTTTTTCGGCAATTTATTTTTTTAGTATTTTTCTGAAATAATTTTATTTAGTATTTTTTGCTATTTTTTTTTTTTAAATCATATTTTTGTACTTCTTAGAAACTGTTACCCGAAAAACCTGTAAACCAACAAAAAATCGAATATTTTTCATATCAAAATCCGATTAAATCTCTTGCTACCCAAAAACGGACTCTGAATACTCTGAATAAACTCTGAAAACACAAACAATTTATATTTACTCAATTGTCAATAAAATGTTTCACTTTTGATCAAACAAAGTTCTCGCACAAAAGTCGCACAATATCCACAGAAAATCTCTGCCATCATCATCTGCCATCAATGGCATCATCATATTTTTGCAATTTCGTGTTGCTTTTCCCCACCCACCCGCTCGCTCCCTCGCACTCGCACGAATTGTAAATTTGTTAGAGCAAACGACCCAAACCCGATTCCGATTCCGAATCAAAAAAAAAAAAGAGAAGAGAAGAGAAACAACAACAAAAATGAAAGAGAAAACCCAACAAATAGAGATATAAAGGATAAATAAAGGAGCAATAAGCTCTGCATTGCACTGACGACAAAAAGTTTTCGCCAACAGCTGACGTTGTATGGGGAGTTCGGTTTTTTGTTGTTGTATGGGGAGGTTCGTTCTCTCTAGACCTCGTTCTCTTACTCTCCGACACTCTCGCACTCTCTCACTCTATATCTCTATATCCTGCTATGTTTGCTCCTGTTTTCCCTCTCCCCATACACTGGATGTACGGCATGCATTGCCATTGATCTGCATCGATGCTGGGGAGGCAAAACAACCAAAGTTTTGGTACAGTGGGAAGTGCTAAGAGATGAACATTTGAAAGGTTTCAGGGAAAACCCAGTTCAAAGCAGAACATTGATAAATGAGAAACATTTATGAATGAAAGTCTAAAGGAATTCAAATTATGGATGCATCGGTAAAAGAACAGAACAAAAAACTCAGTGAAAAGTCCGAAATTTAAAGAATTGCCCAGTGCTGCCCATTTGGATGAAAAATGAATGTGGAAAGGTCACACTGCACCAAAAAGTAGACTGTTTTAGGAAGAAATGTGCCCACACCATAAATATCTTCTTTCAAATGTGTTCCTTCCCATCAAAGCTCCACTGTACCTCCTGCGTACATACTCTGCCATTACGTATGCAGTTTTCAAGCAGTTGCCAGCGCAGTGCAGTGCCACATGCGTCCCGCTCCCCCCAACCCATCCCTTTTGCTCTGCTCCCTTCAGCCTTTCAGTACTAGTGGGGGGTTAATGTATTTTTAAGCTAAATTCTTTGTTTATATTTGCTTTGCTGTTTTCGACTGTGTTTGCCTGTTGTGCGTTGCCTTTCGCAGTGTGGCATCCACTGTTACTGCTGCTACTGCTGCTGCCGCTGCAGCCCTTTATCAATCGCTACTAAAGCCCCCGCACTCGTTCCCTCTCTCCTAGTATTCCCTTTACTACTGTTTCTTTTTTTTTGTTTTTGGTTAGTTTTTATCCCTCTCGAAAGTGAACTCTGGTTTTTCATTCATTCATTCGCTTATAAGTTTGTTTGAGAATTTTTCAGTGGCAAGAGTGGCAAGAGAGGCCTGTCAGTCTGCCACTGCCACTGGCAGTGCCACTGCCGTAGTAGCACTGATTGAAGTGCGTTTGTTGCATGTGTCGTTCGAGTGGTGGTGTCTTTCGAGTGCGAGGACTCGTCTCTGAGATTGTTTACTCTTTTGCCTGGCATGAAATGTGCATTAGCAGAGTTAACTATTAATTGTTTGTACATTTTAAGAGCTGCAGAAGTGACTTTTGCCCAACAGTCGAGGGGTTTTTGTGGTAAACATAGCCATGAGCTGGGGTTGAAGTATTTTCAATGATTGTTGGGGTATTTTTTAGGTATTTTTTTACTTGAATAACAAGAAAAGTATGTAAATATGAGGAAAAATAACTTTGTAAAAAGAACCTTTCATTGTCTTCTAATGCCTACGTTTAGAGAAACTCAATTCTTAAATGAAAATTTCGAGAATTATTAATTTTTTACCGTTTTTTATAGCAATGGGAAGCATTTATCATCTGCTTATAGAACAATCCCCTTTTTTTTGGAAAATTGTCCTCTATATTTGGCTCTTAGATCATGAAATCTTCACAATTTTCTATTAGAAATGGTAAAGAAATCATTATGATCCTAAATACTCATAGATATCGTTTCTTTCTATCTATATTTATCTTCAGTTCTCACAAAATCTTCAAAAATTATTTTATAATCATTTTAGTATCCAAAATAATCCAAAATATTTTTGAAAACCCCTAAAAAAAGATCTATCTCAATACCATCTCCTCTTCTATTTCCATTCCCTAAGATCACCTTTTATTTCTTTCCGTTTTCACACTTCACTCCCGTATTTTCCGGCAATGAAAAGTCTAATTTCAAATATACAATAGTACCGTTACATTTCAAGACGACTTTACGTGAGATTTTACGTTATTATTTTGGTTTTGTGGCGCCTCAACTCCCAGCCCAGCCGCAACACACGCGTCCGTTTCGTGTGGAAAGCGTAACGAAACTGATTTTCCGAGACAGAGCCCGGCTCTGGCGCTGCTTGTGCTGCGCCGGAAATGCTTCAGAAAAGAAAAGGAAAATCCAACGAATGAAAAATGCTGTTACGTATACGCCGGGTCAGACGAATGATAACAGGCCGGAAAATGACGGAAAATGAGCCGAAGCACCGAGCTTCGTTCGCTCGGAGCCAACCAAAAGGAGGCGGAAAATGGCTCGATGCTGTTCGTGTACGGTTCGATGTGGTTGTTGTTGCTTTTGCTTTTGATGTTGCAGTTCGTTCCGCTGTGCTGTGCTTGTTGTTTGGTGCCCTGCCTGCTCTCGTGTTCGGTGTGGTGTGTGTTGTGGGGCGGCCTGTAGTCTTGCGTGCAACCGCAACCACAACAACAGACCGCAAAACACGCGACAAAAATGTTAACAGAGTGTCCGGCACTCACCCACACACCACCACCACCACATTCTCATACCATAGGTTGCATGTTCGAGTTCGAACCCCGTTGGATGTTGGGTCTGTTGTAACAGCAGCAGCTGCCAGCTGCCAGCAGGCAGGCGATGCCTTGTTTGAGGCACTGTATTATAATGGAAAATTGAATTAAAATGAATTAAAACACGAAAATCACAACCAATTTTCAACTCGAGCTCTTTGCATGTTGCATTTTAGAAGGCGAGCATTTAATTAGAAGAGTTAATTAAATTTATTGTGAATTTTATACGACTATTTGGATGTCTTCTTCATTTGTGTGTGTCTGTGTATGGTAGATGAAAAAGCGTAATTAATTTGAGATAGTATTCGATTTGAATTCGAGAGTTCTTTTTTGCTGGTGAAAGTAGAGCTAATTGTGAGCGATAATTGGGTGAAAGTTTTTATTGATGCAAATTGTATCTTAATAAAGATTTTTAGTTGTCGTTCTAGAGAGATTTCTGTTAAAATTAAAGGGAAGTATATTTTAAATACAGAAATCGTAAAATGTATAGGTGTAAGGGTACGCTTCTTATGCCAGTATTTTTTGTGGTATTATTATTTTCTATTATTTTTTTAGAGTTTTTTAAAAAATAATTATTATTATTATTATTTTTTTTTAGATTTTTGGGATTTTATTTTGTACAGAAATTTTTTTACTTTTTCGTTTAATCTTTCGTTTTTTTATTGTAATTTTTTTCTAGTATTTTATGTAGAATATTTATTTTACTTTCTTTTTGCGACATTACTTTTTTTAATTTTTTTCCTTGTTTTCATCTCTTATACAATTTTTTATATTATTTTTCATATAAGTTTTTTTTTTTTGGTATTTTTATTTTAGTAATTTTTGCTGTATTTATATTTTTAGTATTTTTTAAAAAGTAGTTTTCAGGGGATGTTTTTTTATTTGTGAGTATTTTCGTAACTTTATGTACTATTTTTTTGGACTTATTTATATTATGGTATTTTCTGCTTTACAATTTTAGGGCATATTTATTGGAAGTTGTGTAATTTCGTGTTTGAATGTTGATAGACTTTAGTAGAGGCTTTCAATCATTTGAATTCCCACTCAATCTCTTTCATCAGTCACTTTCAATCTGTTACTATTCCAGAGCCTCTTAATTTTCGTCCAAATTTAAGCTGGAATCCCATTATCCTTTCACGTTTTGGACCATGGGCTAATTAGCTCTCCGCCTTTCAAGAAAGAGCAGTGGGGGAGGGCACTCATCGTTACAGCAACAAGCGGATACCAGAACTTGGCCACAAGAAAGAGACAGCATGACAGAGAAAGGGAAAGAGAGAGAAGGCAAAGTAGAAGTAGCAGAAGTATCTTCCAGTTGTCGAAACGAGCTTAATGAACTCTTTCAAATCACAGGAAAAGGCATCACAGCATCGCAGGGGCATCGCTCAATGCCAAAAACATTAAAACTGACAGACAGACAGACGGACGGACAGACAGAAGGCTAGACGGTAGACGGTAGAAGGTGACTGCTGCCACACCCCCGTCCCAGAGGGAATACGTGCAACGCCGCGTGGCAAGTTCATTGTGTGTGTGAGTGTAGAGGGGCATTCCCCAGTGGTCTTCCGGGAGCTGTTGCGCCAACATGTGACCAAAAAACAGGAGGCAGGAGAGGCACGAGAGAGGGAGCAGAGGCGGCAGGAGGCCACAAAGGTCGTTGCAACACATTCGCCTCGTTGTTGGGTCAAAAGTCAAGTGCTGTTTGTGGTGGGTGGGCGTTTTCGGGCGGGGTATCCTCCCTGTCCAGCCATTACAACACTTTGTTGGCTGCTTTCTAAAGTTTTTTTCTTTCACCATGGAGAAAGTTCTTCTTCTCTCTCGCTTCTTTTGTATTTTTCACGCCTTGTCGAAAGTTTTCCTTTCCGGTTTAGGTTGTTGTTGTTTTTTTTTCTATTTTCCGCCTGCTGCTGCCTTAACAATGAAAATTTTGACTGCTGATTGTTTGCCATTCCATGTTCAATGTTATTCTTCCAGTTCAATGCGACTTTAAGTAGACAAAACAGAGGAAAAACATGGGAAAATTAGACTGGAAATGTGGCCCAAAGCAAAAGGATACTCTGGAAGAAAATCCCCCTTCTGGAAGGGCAAGGAAATCTTCTTTATTTCTTGCAGCAAATTGAAAATTGAAAGTTTTGCTTCCACTATTTCTTAGTTTTTCCCTTTATAGATACATTTTGTTTTGCAGCTTGTCTGCGACTTTTGTTTGGGGCTTAAATGGGAGAAAGATACTCCACGGGGGTTTATTTCTTTCTTCTGTTTCGGCAAAGATTTATATCGGAGATGTTTAAGCAGGGAAAAAGTTAAAGGAAATATGGGAATGGGAAACATCTTTCGACCTAATAACATCACGTAATGTTTGAGGTTCACCAAACCGCAAATTTCCACTTTTTTCTTTCCGAAATCCCGCGTAGAAAAAATCAAAGCTTGCGTGTGTGTGTGTGTGTGGCATTCATGTGTATGTGGCATTCATTTTTCCAGCAATTTTCACACTCAAGCTGGCATGCACTTTGCCTTGTGCATTACCCTCCATTGCCATTTCCATTGCCATTTCCTTCGTGTTATCTGACAGCTGCACTTACGCAATGTTACGCATAAGTGCCCGCTCTCTGTCTGCACCTGCCCCTACTTGTGGCGCCCCAAATGTATGCAACGTGGGTGTTTTTGATGCACTTCCCAGGTGGAGGGTATCATGCATTTGGACAGAGCATCATTAAAGTCATAATAAATGTACATTTTATGGAAAATATTGCTTTGATCATGTCTATCGAACGATTATTGCCTATCGATAACATTTTTTCCATGGAACTTCCATCATCGAATGATGATGATGATGCTCCCTAAAGAGCATTCAAACCTCTCTCTGAAGCTCTCCCTTTCCTCTCTCTATCTATTATTTCTGAATAAAATTTAAAAGTATTTCATGGTCGGAAAATATGTGTGAAAATTCATTGAAAAGCTTCTGCTGCACGACGAAAGCCCCCTCGCATGCCATTAGGCGCAAAGTCGCGCGGAAACTGTGTGGGGAAAACTGTTTGGGGAAAAGTGTTCTGTCATTGCCAGGAAATACCGCAGATATTTTTGCATTTCCATTGGCTGTCAATAGGAGGGCAGATCCTTTCCTTTTCGCAGGACTCAAAAATCATTGCCCAACTTTATTAGCAATCATGACTAAGCGCCCCACCGTCCCCACTCCCCCAACCCTCCCTCCTTGATAAACACTTTTCCCGCCTGCTTTTCTTTTCGTTTTTTTTTGTTGCGCTGACAAATTGACTTGCCACATGGCCTAAAAGTGTGTGGCAGGCAGCTGCCACGAGGTACTGCGGCTAATAACTCAATAAAGGAAGTCATGCCTCATGCCCCAAGCCACCTTCCCTCCTGCCGCCTTCCCCCGACCCTGCGGCTTACCTTACGAAGTTTAAGCCGATTTCCGCTTGTTTGTCGCACAATTACAATTTGTCAGCATTCGGGGCGGCTTACGGGATGTCCTTGGCCTGTCTTGTGATGCCAAGGATATACAATATATACATCCGATGCCTAATTAGGGATTAGGCATTGCGGCAAGGACACAACTGACACAAGGAGAGGCTCACAGAAAGGACTTTGATGCGTGACATTTGACAATGTCGAAAAGTGTGAAAAATCAAACGTTTTTGAGTTGCTTTTCTTTAGAAATCTACAAGATTATGGATGTAAAAAGAGGTACAAGGAAGTGCCCTTTAGTCTATTGTTCTGGTGATACCCTGTACTGATAGAAAGAGGTATTTCCTTTCGTTCAACAATAGACAATCTGAAATCGAAATCCTAAGAAATCTTAGACCTAAACTAACTTGAAAGAATTTTAGAACATTTAATAGTCCCTTAAAATCACCACTTCTCAGAGTCAAAATTCTACAAATTGCTTCTCTCTCTCCCTCTTCCTCTCTCCGGCCATGGCCACGCCCCTCTACTAGGCCTTGAGGCTCTCCTAATGACCGCACGTAGAACATCTTGGTTCTGCGGTCCTGCCATAAATAACAGCAAAGCGCATTTGTCATAGGACCTCGGGGTCACAAAAGGCAGAGGTGACCCCGACGCTCACACCCCAGCACCCCGCCGAATCACCTTTCGGCCAAATGCAGTCCTTGGCCTTTGTACTGGACGTGTTCTTGTGCCTGTAAATCAGCTCATTAGTTAAGTTGGCAGCCACCACCATTCCTGCCACACTGCCACACGTATTGCTGCCGCTGCTGCTGCTGCCTCGTTCTTCGTTAAGCTTCATTTAATCAAAAACAAAAAGTTGCTCCACAAACCACGTGAAAAATCACTCCATGCTTAAGGCCTGCTCCTCGTCCACCTCTAGCACTCTTTGAATGCTAATAAATCTCTCGGTTTCGGATGGGCTATCAACGCTTTTCTTTCACTAGAGAGGGGTGGGGTGGGAGGGGTTAATATACGATTTGCGGCAGTAAAATATCTGCCCGGAAAAGTTCGAAAAGGGATTGAACGATGCTTAAGCCATTGGAAGTGAGGAAATGGATGTGGATGGATGATACGTGTGTGAATCAAAAAGTTAATGAAGAGTTTTCTGCTGCTCCCGAAAGGAAGGAAGGGTTCAAAGTTCACTGACGAAGAAATGCCCCCTCATTCATTCATATTTTGTTATTGTTTAAAACTAACGTTTAAAGATCATTAGAGAGGGGCGGGAGCAGGAGAGTGGGAGAGCGGAAAACTCTTTGCAAACAATAATAATAATTTGCTGGAAAATGCCCCAAAGGGAAAAGCAAGAGAAGGGAAAAGCCTTAACGAGGGGTCGAAAAGTGAGCTCTAAGAAGAGGGAGAGGAGGGTAGAGCACGCTACTCTTAAGAGGGGATGAGAGGTTGAGGAAGGTAAGGGTAGGGGGAGCCGTAATGATGGCTATAATGACGTCAAAGTTGTCAGGTAGCGGCGCTTTTTCATATTGTTGGGCTCCATGTTAAACCTTACCTTTTTCCGCTACTGTTACGCTTTCTTCCGCCACCCCCTCGCCAGCTTTCACCTTTCACCTAACTCCTCCACTATGATAACGATAATGATGATAATGGCGCGAGCATTGCGCTGGCGGATGCCTCGAAGGCTACTCTCTCTCGTCCGCTAATCTTAATTACTTTTTGTTTAATTACTTTGACGTTTCGGAGGCGCCTCCGCTGCCATTGTTCCCACTTTCCAACGCCCGAGGCTGGCATGCAGCGGCAGTAGCAGCACCGCAGCAGCGTAGCGGCTGCTTTTCTTTTAAAATAAATAATGTTTACTTATTATTTTTGTTTCGTTTTTTCTTCTTCGTTTTTTTTGGGCTCCAGGAAAAACTTTCCACAGGTAAAACAAAAGGAAAAGGCCAACCTTTTTTCATTTTTTTGTTAAGACAAATAAAGGCCCAGCATATGCTTTTAGGCGGTTCTGTGCCCCTTGAATTAGGGGCATTTTCCTGGAAAATAGCTGTATATTTTGTAAACTAATTTAGTGATTAAAATCTGTAGAAGGCAGAAGTCCTCGAGGGGAAAGAGTAACGGAAAAGCAGCCTAACCAATTAACATAATAATGTTGATTTTTTATGAGCGAAAGTTATGTCATTGACTTTTGGGGATCAAAATGTTTGCCCAAGGACCCAAGGCCAGGCCGCAGGATACCTACCACTCCCAACCTCCAACCCCTGGCCCCACTTTGGCATTGAGTGTGTCACCGAAGTGGGGCGAGTCATGTAGTAGTGTATAGGCCATGAAATTGTTTGATTGCAGCATTAAGTGGTGCCTGTTTTCTATGTGCCACAAAGTACGCAACGCACCACACAAGATAGAGCGAGACAGAGACAGAGAGTGAGTGAGAGAGCGAGAGGGGGGTTGCCTCTTGCAACACGAATAATTTATGGGTAAAATCACAAAACCGAAACCAGAGAAAGACACACCGGAAAAGTGGAAAAGTGGCCAATATAAATTCCACAAAGAGAAAGACCCCAGCAGGGGGGAGGGGAGCTAATGCTACAAAATGATAGAGAGGGGGTAGGGCGAGGGGAATAAATGCTATGGCAATGTGGAATGTCTGTGTGTGTGCGGCAGATTAGACGGGAATGATACCCTGGAATTTGCCTTTGAAAAGTGTTGATTGATTTTGGGAGATTTTTAGGGAATTTTATTTGAGAGAAAATTTGAAAAATTATTTGAAAAATATGCTTACGATTTGTAGTGGAAAAACATATGAAAAATGAAGAGATTATGCTGGAAAGAATGAATGGAAGAATGAATAATTAGAAGAACGAATGTAGGGTGTATTGAGGGAATTATAATAGAAATTACATCCACCTCAAAGTTCTCCTGGAAGTCTAGCACTTATGTACTACCAAAAGTTCCCTCAATTGTGCCACATATTCTCTTGCCACAAATGTGTGCGGGACGATCTAGCATACCCCAAGAGGATACCCTGCCACACACCTACGCCTGTACGGGGCATGGACTGTGGAATGTGTGTTTTATAAGCCATGGCCCTCAAAAGTATGCTATATAAATGTTAAGGCCACAGATAGCCACAACATGGCTTATGACGTGTTTAAAAGTCACAGAGAGAGGGAGTGGGCGGGAGGTGGATAGAGGAGAAGCATTAAAAGTAGAGCAAAAGTAGCAGAAAAGTAGGAAAAAGAAAGTAGATGGGGAAAATAGTTGTGGAAACATGAAATATCCTTTGAATTCCCCTGCACTTCGGATCTCTGCCTGAAGATAGATAAGTGTATCGTGTGGATGTACAGTAGATACAGTAGCGGCGGAGAAAGTACATCTTAGTTTGCCTTTCACTCAATGTTGACGTTCGATTGAAAAGACCAGGAAAACTCCAAACGAATCGGGGAATAACTTCAACTCTAAGCCAAAATTCCAACTAAATTCCCAGTAAAAATTCGAAGAAGACACAAAATGGTATCCAAATTCGCTTGTGTGACGGCAGGAGTCCTTCACCTGATGGACGCCGCTTTCTTTGTGCCCCAGTCGCCGGGCCAATGCTCGTCGGCCTTCAAGCTGGGTAGCCTCTTCTTCCTTTTGGCCACGTTGCTGTTGCTGGGCCACTCGCAGGTGATACCCAGGCGCTTCATGCAAAGGACACCGGGAATCTTTAGTTTTGTGGAAGTGATGGTCACGATCCTCGTCACGGAGTGGCTGATGCACGTCCTGTGGTGCGGCATGGAGCGCTTTCTCCACTGGATGGCGCGTCTCGTTTGCCAGAACTGCTTGTGGTGCGAATACATAGTGGACACAGTGTCGACCCTCCTGATGGGCCTCTCGTCGCTCTACGTGGTCTGCGAGGTCGTCTGTCCGGTGAAGATGAAGACTGCCGTGGAAAGGGTCGCTGGCAGGGCCTTGGATCGACTGCCTATCAACCGGGACGGTGGCTCCTTCGTTGAGCGGATCAAGGATCTCAGGACCTATGTCAAGGGTGCCATATACTTCGCTCGCCTCACGAGAGAGCAGCGATTGCTCTCCATTCAGGTGTTTGAGGTGCAAGTGGGGCACGGACTGCGAGCATTGATGGACCAAACGCAGGAGATGCACAGAGAACTTTCGGCAGACAGTGAGAGCCAGGAGGAGTCTGAAGAGATGCAGCGCCCCAGGGAGTTATATCAGAGCCTGCAAGAGCCGCTGCAACAATCGATTGTGGAAACAACCTCCGACTTCGTGCTTGAAGAAAACTCTCTCTCAGAGTATACCAACTTCTATCCCCCCCTTTCGGAGGATGACGTACCTTTTGACCTTTGAGAGCAACGAACTGCCTTTCTTCAGCGAAGCAACTATTGAAATCCACCAAAAATTGTTTATTATTTATACAAATTTATGCCACAACATCTGTTGTTTTTTTTTCACCTCCCCAACCCTCCCGTACCCCACCCGTTTTTTTTTTTCTCTATTTTTTTTGTGGTTTGTTGTTTGTGGGCTTTCATTTCTCCATTTCCCTGTGGACTTTTGGGCTCTGCCTTTTATTTGCTTTTCATTTTTTGGCTCAGCGAGTTTTCGCCTTCCTCTTTCCTCCTCCCGTTTTTAATTCTCGCCTGTCGTCGGTTGCTCTCTCTCCCTCTCTCTCTCTCTCTCTCTCCTGTTGCCATGTTAGCCGCAATTGATTTGCCGTAAATTGTATTTTTAATCTGTCCAACAAATGCCATGCCGTCGACAGACGACAGCCGATTCGACAGTCGACAGTCGATGCCTCCGACATACGATTTCGTTGCGTTTCGTTCGATTCTGTTTGTGTTTTCTTTTGCCAAAGATAAGGGTAGAGAGAGGGGAAGAGAGGGGTGAGGAGTAGGTGGGTGGGTGTTAATGAGCGTGTCAGTTACTTTATTTATTTATTAGGCAATGGATATACGATATCGTTTCTCCTGTAAAAAGAGTGTTTCGAAAAACGTTTGCAATCGAATTTCTGTGAAAAATCATTGCAATATATCTTAATTTTTGTATTGCTCCATAAAGCATCTACATTTTATTGGAATCGAAAGACTATATTCTATATCTTTCAACAGAAGAAGAGTTTTTTCATTTCTAAAGCAAAACAGAGGGTTTTCTGGGGCAGACATTGAAGGTTTTCCCAATACCAAACCTTAAGGTTGTATTACTATATCTTTTAGAAGACTTTTTGTGAATCTGAATCTCTAAAGCCTCCTCCTGATTCAGTTTATCTATAAATGGTTCTTGGATCTCTAAGTTACTTTGGTATCTAAATCTTCCATACATGAACTACCTACCATTTCTTTTCAGGTTTAAAATATCCCCTAGAATTTCTTTATAATTCCAATCTCAATTCCATTTCACAGAACATCCTTTTGATTGTATCAAATATCCTGCGTAAATTTATTTTGTAGATTTTGTTAGATGCAGCAGCAACAATCGATTAAATTGCAAATTGAGCATTAGCACCTGTCCATGCCCCACCACATCCCCTCCCCGCACAGCACATCAAAGAGCGAGAGGCATACAAACAAAAATAGAAGAACAAAAAAAAACAAAGAATTTCAGAGAAAAAAGAAAATAAAGAAAACAAAAGTCGAACATTATTTTTGGCAATTGCCTTGGAAATACATACAGGAAAAACAGAAAAGAAAATATGATTGACAGATGAGAGAATTGCATTAATGTCACTCATACGAGAAGCGAGAACCCCCCCATGTTGTATACCTTGCTTATCCAGTGTTGAGTAATTGAATTTGTGCCAGTGTTGATTCAATGAGAGATGCGGCAGGATGCTGCTTCTCTGTTTCTCTGGAGCGCCAATAAAGGTGGATAGATGGATGGATGACTGCTTCCCCGGGAATCAACGAGAAATGGGTGAAAGTATATTAAATATTTCACAGAGAAACTCCTACCTCGCTCGCCCGCTTGGGGATGCTGGCAGAAGGGCTTGAAATGAGCTTTGACATTCCTTTCGAATGCATTTGTGGGGCGCTTTTCTTCTGTGGGAGATATCTTGGGAGATATTTCTTGGAATACTCTTTTGTTTGTTTGAGGAATCTGATTAACAATTAATACATTTTTGGTATGGAAAATTTCTTTAGATGTGTGATATTTGTAGAAAATATTTTTAGATGTGCAAAATTATTCAATTTTTAAAATTTTGTGTTAAAGAAAATAGATCTTTAAATGGGAGAAATTTATGAAAAAAATAGAATATAAATGATTAGGAAGTATATCATTCTATATATGAAAACTATCATACATAACACTCTAAACTTTTTAAAGAATATAAGATAAATTATTAGGAAATATTTGTACCGTTCTTCTAGAGAAAAGTATTTAATTTCTTTCTTATTTCATTTCATTTTTCCTTGTTTTATGGATTGTTTGTTGCAATTTTCTCGTTTAAAAGTAATAAAAATCACAGATAAAACTTTTAATGTGTGTAATAATTATCCAAAAGCTATACATTTTTGTACCCTTTCTTTATTTAGGATCTCCTCTTGCTTTAAATCTCTTTCCTAACTTTCAAATCAAAGTTCTTAGCAGATTATCGGTACGGGACGCACGCACACCTCTCACTCTTTGCTCTCAGCTGCTTCTTGAATACTTCAACACCCCCCAACCCTCACTCTCCCACCCTCTAAACGCTCCCTCTAACGCTGTCGTTACATGCTCACGCGTGTGCCTGGGTGATGGGTGGATGGCATAGGAGGGGCTTCTCTGCTGTCAACGCAACTGAAGTTCCTCGAGAAGAGAGAGAGAAATATGTGTACTTCTGTCAGAGGAATCGTATCCGTATCGTACATATGTTGGCATCACATTTTTAAATGTATTTTTGTGTCATGGCAGCAGCAGTGGCAGAGGCAGCATCAGGAGTCAGAGTCGTGTTCGTGACTGCAGTAAATTCCTGACTAGCCCAAAAAAATAGACAAAAACTTAAGAAAAATACGAAAAGGAAGGACGGTCGCAATGCATGTCTGCAATTTTTTAAGCAAACATTTTATTTGCTCAAATGCTAAGAAAACCAAGTGGAAAGCAGCTACCGAAAGAAAACTTGAGACACTGAGACACACCCGGGAATCCCGGTAGAGAGCAGCTTCTTGCATTTTGTCTACTGTTTTCCCCCTGTTGTTTTTCCTTCCTTCCTTGTTGACATTTTGAGACAAATCTTCAATAGAATAAAAAGAAAATCAAGTGGCCAGAGCATAAACACAACTCCAGCAACCAGAAATGAGGGAAAATCTGCTGGAAACTCAGGAAAATGCATGGCATAAGTGGCATTGTCCTGGAGTACAGAAGTTAGCTGGACATAAAGCTGGTATTTTGAAGGGAATTTCACTTGATAAAATATGTATGATGGGTGGCTTAGAGCAAGGATTCTTCAAGTGGTGGAATTAGGAGATGTTATGGGACTTTTAAAAGCATAAATTTGATATGGGAATGCAGGCACATATCACTTTGGTGTCCAAAATGTATCCCAAACTATGTTTGCCAATGACTGCAAGCTCTTGTTTCGGTTAGATCATCCTCAATAGGCCCTAAAATTGTATCTACACTTTCTCCCTTTCACCCTTCATCACCTTCTTTCATACGGAAAATCCTTGTCGGAACCTTTTTTGTTTTGTCTTCCTTTCTGTCGTCGTGTTGTGTTTTGTGGTCAAGCATATGGCAGAACAGAACAAAACACAGAAGGACATGCTGCACACACACACGACGACAGGACATTCACTTCCTACTGAAGGCAGCAATCACGTAAAAACCCCAAATCCGAAAGCCCCCCCGGAACACACACACAGAAAAAGTTGTTAGCCAATTTACTAAAATGTAAGTCCAATGGAAGGTCCGTTCTGTCTGTCTGTCTCTCTCTCGTTTGCCACTCTGTGTACTTTTATCCGTGTTTCGTATTGAATAACAAATTATTTGTGGCATCTGTTTAGCAGCAGAGAATAACGGACCCTAAGCGGGGGCGTTAAACGTCGCTTGTTAGAGTCCGTCTGTCCATTATTGAGTCATGGATCCTCCTACCCTCTTGTTGTTTGCTCATTCGAATGGAAGCTGGAATGAAAACCAGGAATTAAGATAGTTTAATGTTCTCTCTCTCTCGAAGTTCAGAGTTCAAACTATCTTTTTGTGGCGGCTGCTGCTGCTGCTGTCATGCCCCATTCCCAATCTTCTTCTGGAATACGTGAGTAATTTTCCAATGAATAGAAAACATTTTTGAGTAGAAGCATATAACTTCTTAATACAATTTGTAGGCTCTGCTGACCTCCGACCTCGCTGGCTTTCGCTCTGTGGCTCTGTGGCTCTCTCTTCATTAGGGTTTTCCCCATTTTTTTATTAGTTTCTTTTTTTGGATATTTTTTTTATGGCTTTGGCAAAATTTATTGCCGCAAGTTCAAAGCATTTTCGATGGGTGCTGCCGTCGACACGCCTGCTGCATTTTCAATTGCATTTCCAATAAATTCTCAATTTTTCCCCAGCCTCAAGTTCCTCTTCTTCTCTTTTGCCTCGTTTTTCCTTTTTGCCAAATTGTAGAATAGAAAGAAAATTCGCGTAGCATTTAATTTTCACATGACTCCCGCGTGAACTGCTAGAGAAAGAGGGAGGGAGACAGAGAGAGAGAAAGAGAGGGACAGGGTGAGAAATGCACTTTGAGGCCAGAGGTCGAAGATTGAGGCTATGAGGTTCCCTCTGGGAGTTCCTCTGGGAGCTGCTGCTGCCTGGAGGAGGATGGAGGTGGCATGTGGCAGGATGTGTAATTAGTGGGCGTGGCATGTGTTAATTATCCTCCTAATTGGAATTTGTGGTGCGGGCTGGGGGGAGGAGGGAAATGGAATGTCGTTAAAAATTGCCCCAAAGACCATTGGAGCAATGCAATGAAATTATTGTTAAAAGTGGTGACCCGCTTCTTTGGGATTATATTGATTGCCTACGCCTACGTCGGACCTTATGGCGTCACAAAGGATGATGACTTTTGATCTACTTTACGGGGAGACTGGGGGATGTTGTTAGGGTAAGACTATGTCATTCCACATAGCCTCTCATCAAGAGCAGTCTAAACTTTGGGAGAGCAAGGCTCATTATCTTTTTCCCGCATATTTCTACAATATTTTTAGTAAATTCTAATTCTAAATAAAAAGGTTTTTTTTGCCTCAAATCTTGTGTTGTTACTTCTGTAAAAGTTCAAATTTCGACTCCATTTGGAACTTTTTTCAACCATGAAAAATTCTACCCATATATACATATGTCTTGCAAAAATAAGAGAATTCTTAGGAGATTTCCTTTTTGGATAGTTTTTTCGCCAAGCCATTTTGCAATAAATATACATATACATATGTACATACATATGTATGTATATACTCGGTACTTTGTAGAACGATCCATGTTGATAAAAAGCATTAAAATGGAGGTTTTGAATATCTAAATTTATTCAATTATTTGCTTTTATTACATCATTAAATCATTTATTTTTATTAACTTTATTATTCTTTATTATATTTTACAAAAAACTTTTGAATTTCTAAATAAAATCATAATAATTGAAGGCTTAAATTTTTATTATTTGCCTAATCGTTAGCCCTTATAAAACAGGAATCAAATCTCGTAGGGATACATACACTGAGCAATGATTGCACTCCTTATACCTTAAGGAGATGGTAGCACTGTCAATACTCTAGATCTTGCCAGGAACATAATCTTTTTGGTGTTTTAGCTCATTTTGATTAGGGAAACCAAACTCTCGTAGACTTAAGAATATTTCTTGAACTAATACAGGAGAATTTCTTTTTTTTTCATATGGTTATATGCATCCCTAGATGCTGTTTTGCCCTCGAATAATTTTAAAGTTTTAGTTTTAAAGTGATTTTTGTATCCCTCACCGAAAACTCCCGTGTTTAAGAAAATACTTTCAAAGAGCTTGATAAATTTTATTGCCAAGTGTTTTCATTATTACAAAACCTATATTATTTTAACCTTTGCTAAACTCCAATATCGTCCAGCTCCAAAAGATCCTTCTTCGTTTCGTTCTGTCCTCGTAGGCAGACGTTTTTGAGCACCATCCTAAGTGGAGCGGCGTCCTTGCCGCAGTATCCTCCACAAGACAGGCAGCAGGCAGCATCTTCTGAGCAAGTCCAAAACCAAACTAAACTTTTATTGGGCGCCGCCTTGTCTTTTATAACCTGCCGTCAGCCAATGGGAGCAGCGATGTTCAGTTTCTAAATTCCAAATAAAATGCGGGTGGAAATGGTGAGGGTTGAACAGCTTTTTGGATAGCCGGCAAAAGAAAAGCTATCGAGCAGAGCTTAAAAAGAGCTTTTTGAAGGGGTAAAATAGTAAAAATAAACCATTATTTTGTTAACAGGATAAAGTACTTTAGGTTGGCTAACAGTGTGGATTTATCCGAGCGAAGGAGTAACAGCGAAATGTAGTATAACATTGAAAAAGTAACAGGATGAAGAGTTAACTGTTGTAACAGAGTTAAGAGAACGACATTTAAGGTAACAGCGTCGTTAACAGCGATAAGGAAATAACAGACTATGGGCAGCAGTTGCTTTGGCAGCGATTAACAGAACGAATTTGGTGAGGTTAACATTTTAAGGGAATTTAACACAGAATTAACATTCAATGAAACGATTTGTAACATACACATCTACAGTGTAATTTAACATGGAAAGAACATGAAAGTTGAGCGCTGTTTACAGGTATTTTAACAGCGAACTAACAGTGGATTAGCAGCAGATCCTTCACAATGAAATTGGTTCAACTTTTGAGAGCATTTTCATTGAGGTTTTCTATGAACTCGTCAATGTTTTGTAATCCCTTCTAAGCCCTGATATAAATCTGAGTTTATATATATTTATTTAACCAATAAAATGGTTTAAAATATCCTGAATTTCCAGACAAACACACACACCACCCATTCATTTGAATATGGAAACAATTGCCGGATTGACATCCATTTGGCATTCGATACTCTTTGGCTTTTGCGGTTAAAACAAATTAAGTGGAATTAATTTGACTTTCTCTGACTTTTCACCTGTGCAACCGCACACTCACTAGCAGCAGTCCATGCACTGCACCCCACCCCGATCCCGACCCCTCCTATCCCTTGTATCTGTATCTGCGTCTGTAGCTGTGTGCATTTATGATTTCAGAATCAGGAAAAAAGGCAAAAGGCCTGGTCTCATCTTCCCCAAACGGAACAGTAGAGGCCTGGCCTGGCCTTTGTTTGGATTGCTGTGCGTTTTGCTGTTTTCGCTGTTTCTGACATTTTTGAGTTGCTTTTTATACCCCTCCCCCCTCTGAGCCCCTCTCTCTCTCTCTCTGTGCTTTTGCTGCATTAAATATTCATCATGGAAAAAGCCCTGGTACAAAAAATGATGCTAACGATATCCTTCATACATTTATACCCATATGAGGGACGAATGGAGAGCGAGCGACAGAGAGAGAGAGGGATAGAGAGAGAGAGAGATGTTTATGGTAATTTATACCCGAATGCGGAGATTGAAATTCATGTAAATAAATTGCACCTGTAAAAATAATTAAAGCCAGTCCGCTCTGCACCGTTTCGTTCGCAGGCTAAAATATACATCACACACACACATGCATATATGAACTCTGGAACTCCGAACCTTTCACTTGGCAGTGCATAAATTTACTCTCTTTTTACACTCTCCCCCCTCCCCCCATGCCCATAGCCATATCCAAATATATCTTTACTATATAGTGGCTAGATGTAGTGGGTGCGGGGTGTGGTAGGGCTACTTGTTATTTGTTATAAGAGTAAAAATATGTACAAAAAACTTTCGTGCCAGACGACGGAGCACTTGAGGTGTTCCCGGGGGAGACCTTCCTTTTTCCTACGTTCCCAAACTGCGGGAACGTCAAGTGGACTTCAGACAGGGCCAAGGGGCGGGCAAGAGGACAACAACAACAAGAAGATGAACTAGAAAAGAGGGGAGGTATTATTCTAGAAGAAGATCAAAATACACTGCATTTAGTTTCACTTTTTTCTATGAAAGATGACCGTTATTCATTCCATACATAGATAGTGATGTTTCTTGTTAAAACTATATGATATAGTAACCAGATATATACAACCACCGATCTATATAGTATGTGCAGCAAACAGAGAAGTCTGTGGCAGCGTTTCAGTCAGTTTTAGGGACTATTTTCCATAGCAGAGTCTCCAAAATTGTTCTCTTCCGATCAGAGATAAACCTTTTCCCATAACCATAATACCCTTACCTGCAATACCCTTTAAAAAGGAGCTTCCACGTGCAAAAAATTCTTTTGCTACTTTTCCAGGGTGTAGCAAAAAGAAGAAGAGGAAAAAAAAGGGAGAGAGAGCGAGGGAGAGAGAGAAAAAGGTGGTGCTCTTCAGCCAACAAATATTTTTATAATTTCCTTTTCCACAGAAAAATTTGCATTTTTCTGTTGCGTTTGCTGTTGTTGTTGTTGTGTCTGTGTGTATGGGTGTGTGTGTCCGTTATGCCTGCCATTTCCGCTTTGCGCTTTGCCACTTTGCCATTTCCGGTTTTGACGGCTCGACGGGTATTTTCTATTTCTTGGCCATAATTGCAAAAAAAGAAAAAAAAATCCTGCTCTTCTGCCCCCCAGATGGATTTTTGCATACAATTCCGAATGATTTTCAATGCGAATGTCAATGAAATTAAGGGAAATTTTTGTTTAATTTGAGGAAAGCATTTTTCTGCTCGAAGGAGTACGCGTTGATGCTGTCGATTGTTTGGCGAAAAGAAAGGATAAATGGATGAGTGGTTGGTGTGGGGGAATGGATGGCGTGGAGAGGGGAGTAATGATGATTCGATTGATTGTGGAAACATTTATTTTGTGTCTGGCATTAATTTAAGACGGAAATATATAAATTTACAGTACTTTTGCAGCATTCATTCAATCTGGAGTTTCACAACACTTATTTAAGATTCCCGAAGTGTTTTCAACACCAATTTGAGGGGCTTACCAGCACTATTTCTTAGCTGATTCAACTACTGCTTCCAATCATCATTTCTTCAATGTTTCCTCAACTCTTTTCTGGCTTAAAGGCAATCCCAAATTCTATTTTGTTATTCCCTAACTGTTTTCAACACTAATTTGAAGATTAAACAACACTATGTTTCAGTTATTTGGATCTAGAGCTTCAAATCATCACTTCGTCTGTTTCCTGTACGTTTTTCAGACTTAAAGGTAATCACAATTTCCATTAGCTTTATTCCACTTTCAATTTTTCGTTTTTAGGGCACATTTTCTTCTCATTACAGCCCCTGGTATCATTTATAAATGGCTGACAAATGATTAACCATTAAATTACACATTAATTTTCAATTCAATTATTAACCTTAATTTATTAATTTTCCATTTAATTGTCCGTTTTCATTGCGCCACTTTTCCGGCGCTCGCTGACATTCATTTATTGTTGTTAAACAAACAACACAGTCAAAGAGCCTTTTAAATATTGATTGCCTTCAAAGAGGGGCAAACAGCGAGTCCTGCCCCTGAAAAGGAGTCGCCTCTAATTAACATTTAAAATGATCAAGCTGCCATAAATAATTTTGTTCGGAGACACAGTGCAAACTTTGCAGACATTCAAAGGAAGGGAAAGGGCAAGGGCACGGGAGGGAGGAGGACGTCTCTTCCGATTGCTGTTTCCTCCCTTTGTGTGTAGTGTCTGTGGATTGTTTGTGGGTCACAGATACAGATACATTCTGGCAGAAATATATCAAAAGCGTAGAGGAAAAGGCACATAAACGTTGCATAATTTACATAAAATTGCATTAATATGTTCTTTCCACACAGCCCAACAGGGACCCCACAAGGGGATCCACAGACATACTCCACTCGTAAATGCAATCTGTGTCCAAAGCCAAAGAGGAGCTCCTCCAGTCCACTCCACTCCACTCCACTCCTTTCCCCTCCACTCTGCTTGGACCATAACTCATCCGTTTTCTCCTCTCTTTTCTGTGTGTTGCTGAAAATTCACACCAAAAAATCAAAAAGCAATAATGATGCTCGTGGAAATGTGGGGAAATGCTGGCGGAAAAGTCTGGCTGGCCAATGTCTGAGAGTGTATGTGTGTGTGTCTGTCGAGGGAAAACCCCAGCAAGTGCCGTGTTTTGGGCTACGTGGAAAACTTTTCGAGTATTTGTCGTTATAAATTTGACATCAATTGCCACCACGCGGCATGTGGCCAAACGAACAAACGACGAGGCGAAGGAAGGTCCTGCATGCCTAAAGAATGCCGCCTGATGGTGGATGGAAAGGATCCCAAAGGGATAGTCGGCGAAAATCGAGGGATTGAATGTCTGGAAGTTTAAGAAAATTGTAGAGGAAATGGTAAAGGGTTTAAGGCAGGGCAAGAAGGAAGAATGGAAAAAGTGGAAGGTGAAAAAGTAAAAGAAAAAGGGAATTGAAGATGAATGTATTAAGCAAAGAATTTCGAACATCCAATTTTAAATTCCCAAAATATTTAATATAAAATTGTAATAATTTATAATTAAGAAATTCCTAAATACAATGCAAATATTTCAGGCAATTTTTTATTATCTCCTTTTTATACTTTCATATGTACATGGAGAAGCATAGTATTTTTCTCCAATGACTTTTGAACTTTCCCACCTAAAGTGTGGCTTGCAAATCCTTAAATCTATGATACTCTCATTTATAGCCGTCCCTGAATGGACTCACTGGTTCCAGAGGCCTCCCTGGTCGCTCCAGGACTCTGTATGCAGCCCTGAACTAGTGATTGTCCGTAGCCCTGAATGGAACTAGTTCCATTTCGAGTGCGCATGTCCTATTGTCGGCGGAAAAATTGAACTTTTCTCAATAAAAACTTTGAAAATAGCAATCGAATAAATTTTTTATGAGAATTTCCTTATCATTGGTTACATATTTTTATCAAAAATTAATTATATAAGGTATTTTTGTAGATTTTTTTTATTAGGAAATACAAAATTGGTCAACAGAAAATTAAATATTTTATTTGAAAAATTATAAAAAAATATATAATTGTAAAACAATAGTTTATATTTATATTTTTTACATAGGAGTTTCTCTACATCCTTTGATTTCAATGAATTTTACATCATCTTCTACTTGTAGAAAAGCTTTTCATGTGGGTAAAGTCCTGAATTAAGTTTTAAATGGTTTTTGCAACACAAGAAGCTTAAAGCTTATTTTCCAGAAAAAAGTTTAAAGGTTAAAGTGAGTGAAACATCAGTTATCCATACGAATTACAGCTTAAAAACTTTCTATAAATTAAATGTATTAAATTATAATGAATCTCCAAGATTAAGATAATTCTTTTTATTTTCCACCTTCAAAAATTCCTTGATTTCCATAAAATATATATCGACTATCAAACACATTTTAAGGCTAACTTTTCCTAGTGTTAAGGGACCAATAAATCAGTTCAAATTCGTATAACTTATGCCATTTATTCCATACAACTTGTGTGATTTTTCCCTGCAAAACCATCTACCCCCTCCCCCACTTCTTGTGGGAGACCTCTATGGAGGAAGCTAATGACGTGTGAAATTCTCTCTGATGTGTATTACCTGGCGGGATAGTAATGGTAATGCCATCTGAGAGCCGACGAGCAGCCACTTAACATGCTATTCCCGGGTAGATCCTTCAATCCACCTTCCCCCTCCTCCTCCCACGCACACTTCCTCTGAGTTGCTCTGAGTTTTTCAATTTCACGCGCCCTGCCGAAGGGACATAAAGAAAAGTGCAAGCGTTTCATGTTCATTCGGGGGAGTGTTATCCGCAGGTGCATGCAGTCGATGAGAGAGAGAGGGGGAAGGGAATAGGTGGGGTGGGATGGGGTTGGAGGGTGGATGCAGCGACGCCCTCAATTTGAAATGCACATCACGTTTTTAGCCACTTTTTTGGCGACAGGCGGCAGACGAATGAACGAACGAATGGCTGGAGGGGGTTGGGGAGGGGTCGCGTGTCAGACTAAACCATGGCACGTGTGCCCCTCCATAGAGGGGGGATGGGGGGTGGGGGCGAGACATTGCCTATATCCATCTCCCATTTCTCCGCCTCTAAAGTGCATTTTTATAATATTTTTTCACCATTCACCAGGACATGTTTCATTGAATAATCGAATTCAATCAGCAAATAAACATCAACCAACCAACAAAAATATACAATAATTCTATTAACTTTCCACAGTGATAACTGCCATTGAAAGAACTCTTCATCTAATTGGAATACGAATAAAATATGGATAATTTCTGGCATAATATCTGCATTTTATGGCTCAACAGAACGGCAGAGGGTAAGTAAACATTTTCCTAATTATATTCCTCTTTATATTCTCTTGCCAGAAACGGTACAAATAATTACAATTACAATTGGCACACATTTTATCGTTTACTTTATTTCAAAAGTTTTTCTCTCTCACGAGAGAAGTTCTTTCTCTTTTTTTTTGGCTTTGTTTTCCTGGAGCCAACTTTTCGCATTTGGCTATGAATTTTATGCGAAAGTTCCATTTGTTTAGGAAATTTATGCCGACAGTTGTACAAATTATGCAAAATATTCTCGGGTTTTTATTTGTTTCAATGGAGATTATACGATTTTGAAAGGTTTATGGCGTTAAAAGTGGGTCAACATTTGGGGAGATTTCTGGAGATGGATTTCTGATTTGAAATTATTGCAAACATTTTTTGGCAAACTTTTTGAATAATTATTTTGCTGATGCAATGAATTTTGGGAAATTTATTATCATAGAAATTTGGGAGAATTCATTTAAATAAATGTAGAAAACTATTAATTTACGTAAAAAATACGCTGAAATATAAAAAGAATTTTCTTAATTATAGACAAAAATTTATAGCTTTTTTATTAAAGAAAAATTCTTATAAATATAAAAATGATTTCTTAAATATAAGAATATCGTGCAATAACATTAAAAAAAAGATTTTGGATATATTTTTTAGTATATAATTACAATTAATTATATAATATTCTAAATCTTTATTTTTTTAGTATATAAATAGTATTTTCTAAATATAGTTTTAAGGATTAGCTTCTCTATATATATTTTCATATACTTTTGATTTAAGTTTAAAGTTCTTCAAAAAATGTCTTAAAACCCAAAGGGTTACTCCTCTTAACCCCCTGAAGAACTTTTCTAAGCCTCAAAATTAGGTCCTTCCTTACCGCCTCAATCCACCTTTTACCCCTTCTTCAAGCGGAAAAGCCCCCTTGGGAGCCACCTCTGGCCATAGATCATCATTTACATCCTTAGCGTTTTCTATAAATTCTCAAAGAAAATACACAGGAAAATGGGGGAAACGCAAAATACTTTAATACTTTTTCGTTTAGACGCCAAAAAAAAGACGAGGAACATTATTCGATTGAAATATAAAAAACCACAAGAACACAAAGAAGGAACACAAACAACAGAGAAAGAAAGGGAGAGAGCGAAACAGAGTGTAGGAGAGAGTGAGAAGAAGGGAAATGGCAAATGGAAATAGGGGGTCATAGGACAACACTAAAAAAAAGAAGAAGGCAAATTTTATTTGCATTGCGGCTTTTCAATTCGTCTAAGAACATAAAACGCAAGCAACAGCAGCAGCAGAGGGGGAGGGACGTGGGGGGGAGGGGAAACCCTTTCGAATGATGGAAAATAAAGTAAAGTTGTAAAAAGAGAAGAAGAAAGAGAGAGAAAGCTATAGAGAGAGAGAAGGAGGGAGAGCTGCAGGCTGAATGGCAGACGGCGGAGGCGCGGCGTCTTAACAATTTCCTGGCCCAACTTCTGCTTCATTGCATATTTCCGTTTCCTTCTGTCGGGAGAGACTCCGGACTCTCTCTCTTCCGACTAGAGTCTACTCCACCCCCACAGACACCCCCCCTGGTGGCGTGGCACATATGGAAAGGCAGCGACAGCCGACGAAATACTTTTCTCTCCATAGACTATCGTAGAGTATTTTTCCCCCCGTTTTACGATTTGCAATTATTTTTGCTCATTTCAGCAGAAGCAAACATGCCCGCAATTCCTTGAGGGACAACTAACAACAGATACGCCAGAGTCCTGCCAGAGTCCTGCCTAGTAGTGGCACCCCCCTCTCTCCCCCTTTCGGCTGCTCTGACAATTTACATAAGTTGATATTTTTCGAGTTGTTTTACTTCGACAGAGAGTCCTTTTCCTTTGCCTTCGATTCCTCCTTCGATGTTTTGTGTGAGGCAAAAGTTCTGCAGTTCTCGTATTGTCATGAGATGTAGATACAGATACACAAAAAGAGAGAGCATGAGAGAGAGAGAGAGGGGTAGAGAGAGTGTAGGGTCTACTTGCAGATAGATTTACAACATGAAAAGCGTTTTAACTGCAGTCGAACGAAGGGAACCTTCTGTTGCATGCCGCCAGTCTCTGTCTCTGTCTCAGTGTCTCCTTCGTTTTGTGTCTCTCTCGTTCTCGTTTTCGGGGGAAGGATATCATCGCCTTGGGGAGGTAATTGTCTTTGAAATCGCATGCTGAGTGGTTTGTTTAATGCTTGTAAGACGAAGATCTGTACATCTCAAGAATGGAAACATGGCATTGAGGAATAGGGACAGTCGGAGAAGTCATAGAAGGAGAAACAGAAGTGTTCTTTGGCCAGAAATAGTCACTTTCTTGGCTTCAAATGAAAGTTTGGCTGGGAGAAGAGATAGACAGTATTTTTGGTAATGAAAATCAAAGCTAAAGTTGCAACAAAGTGGCAGCCCCAAAAGAGGAATGGACTTTTAGTCGGCTGTCAATCATCTGTACTTTTGAAGGAAATCTTTTCTACTCATATTTGCCATAGGAATCTCCTGAGATTCCTGCATCCTCCTGCATCGAAATTCCCTTCCGTTTTGGGTTGATTAAATTTTAAAGTATTAAACCATAGAAGAACCCCTATATAGAGCACCCTCATAGAGCTTCCCCCTCTGTAATGACGACATGCGGCTGTCAACATGTGGCGTTAACCCTCATCCGTATACCCATCTTCCCCCTGCCTCCTCCCCTCCACTAGGCGGAATCCTGCCTGAAAATTACCCACGTATAAAGCAGGCAAAAAAAAGAGAGTGGAGAGCCTCTCTATCTCCCTCTCCACAGCAATTGGCCTGAAAATGAAAACTGAGCCAAACACACAGGAGGAAAAGTGCCAAAACATTTGCCTTTCAAGTGGCATCCCTCCCCCCAGCTCCCTCCCCCACGCACTCGTACTACCAATAATTTTCTAGCCGGTCGGCGGCGTGTGCGGAAAATCAAAATAAAACGTTTTTCGTTTCATTTGCAATGAAATTTTTGCAAGTGCCACAGGACGAGGCGGCGGCAGGACTCACTCTCGCAGTCTTTGTTTTGCCTGCTGCCTGATGCCGTGATGTCTGTCTGTCTGTCTGTCTGTTGGTTGGTTGTTGTTTTCCCTTGAAAATCGTTTTCCAATACAGTATAGAGTTTTCTCTTCCTGAATGTGGCGGCATGTGTAGTTGGGGGGGGAACGGTAAGGTGGGGTGGGGCAGGGGCCAGGGCATTTTCTATGCACGACATGTGGGCAATCAGCGCTCATGTCCATGGGATACTTCTTTCGGGTTCGTTTCCTTTTTTTTTGCTACTGGTTATAGACTCCCCATTTCTCCTCTCCCAGGGTAAATGCGGTCTTTGGGTGAGTGTTTTGATACCCATTAGGGTACGTTTTTGAGTACATTGTTTTTGGTGTTCTCTTGTATAAGAGGTAAAAGGACTCACCTGGGGTACTCCCAGGAGTTTTAGGGATCAAAAGCTGGTCTTTTATATGTAGCTATTACAGGGCTAGCCCCCTGCACAATCGCTTTGCTAGTGCGCTAACCCCTGGCTTACTCGCCGGGCTGGCTTGTGAAGACAAGAGGGAGGACAAACCAAAACTTTTTTATAAAATAGAGAGATATATAAAGTCAAAATTGATTGAATACGTAATATTATAAAAGATCATGGGGTATTTTTTTCAGTATTGTCCACAGTTTTAGAGATAAGAGTTTCCTATCTTTAAAATGTAGATATGTATATACGATGTGTGATCTATTAAAATACCAAAGTAGATACCAGTATACCAATTGATTGTACTTCATGGACTTGAAATCATTGATATTTTTGTATATGGTATACACAGTTTTTAAGATAGGAACTGTATCTGTTATACGCAGATAGAAAATGGTTTAATCTATCTAAATACCGAAATTTCTAGGGAGTATAGAGAGTATATTGGGAGGTTTCCACAAGGCCCGTCTTGACTGTATTTCCCTCTCTTTGTGACTCTTGGAACACCCTTCTCTTCTCTCCTCTTAAAAACCCAAAGTATCTCCTAGTCGCTACATCCCTAATAACCGCTTTTTCCCCATACTTTGCCCTCTCTTCCCTTTCTCCCTCTCTTTCTGGTTTTTTTCAGAGGGATATCTATTTTCAGTTTTATTTCTCACTCGCCTCATGAATATTTAACTGCCGCTGCAATTGACGATGATTGTTATGTTGTTTGTTGGTGGAGCACACACACACGTATACAAACACCTCGTGTTTTACAATTAGAAAAGCCCTACGGGTATTTGGGGAGATTGATTTCCCCCCTTCCTCTGCTTTTCATTTATCAATTTGCTTAACATTTTTCCTGGGTTTTTTTCTGGCAAAGAAATTACAATTTTAACGCATGACAGGGCTTTCTCAATGCGCTCCAAGCTACACAGAAAAAAAACAAGAAAAGTAAAGGAAAAACCTGCTCAAGCACTTGAGCCATTCTTTGCTTTTGCTTTGCTTTTGCTGATTTTTTTCATTTTTCTACTTAGACATCGTCGCGTAATCGAATATAAATTGAATTTTTTCTGCCAACAACAAATGGATTTTCCACTGAAGAGTTTTTCCATCCACTCGACTTTGACTTTCATTCAGAAGAAAATATAAGCATGAGATTAATATTATGCATTAAAAAATGAATAAAAAATAAAATAAAATTCGAAGACTGCCAAATACTCAGAGTTTATTTTGGCAACATTTTCTCTTTGGGTAAATAAATTCTCTACTGCTTTGGGATTTTCTTGCTTTTTCTAATTAAATTTTCTTGGCAAAGTTTTGCTTGATTGAAAAATCGTAGGCCATAAATTATGGATACAAATGCTTTGAGGGGATGCCTGGGGGGTGGGATATAATTTATGATGTCGCTTTCGAGGGGTCATTCACATTCATTTATAATCATTAAAAACTATCATGCGAGAGGGCTCTCAATAGATGGGGGAAACCCCTTCTGGCTAAAAGCCTCTCCTAATAGATGGGTAAATGGATTTAAATTTTTCTTTAAATTCCGCTCTTTCCAGCTGCTTTTTTCTTTTAAAATATTCTTCTGCTGTTCCCGGGAGATTTCATGTCTATTTTCGGTTTCGGTTCTTAATATTTTTCTCTATATTTCGCACGCTTTTCTCTCTCTCTCTCTAGCTCTCTCTCTATCTCTCTCCTGTCTGATTGAATATTTTGTTTGGCTGTCGCCTCCCGCTCTCGCTCGCACTTGTTCTGCATTTTATTTTCATGCTATGGCATGTTTTTTCCATTTTGTATGGGCAGGACCTCCTTCTGATCCTCCTGGCCATAATGTATGCTCGTCACGTCTAGCCACTTGTGTCCTGAGAACAGAAATACCCCCCTGCCAACTGCCACCTGCCTCTTGCCTCCTGCCCTCTCCTGTGGCTATTTTCTACGACTCCATGCGGCTCGTGTCTACACATTCACTTAGTGCGGAGCAGGGGCGTGGGTGGGGGACCTCTTTTGCATATTGATATGCGTGGAAATCTACTGCCATTTTCCATATACTTTTCCCCCGAAATTAAGCGCTGTTCGCACCCTTTGATATGGCTGTACTTTTGCCTCTAATTCCTTCATTAATTGTTGCCTACTTTTCAGCGGCACTTGCAGTTTTTGGAGAAGCGTGCCCAAGGACCCTGTCTAGACTCTATACGGTAGTTTTGGGCCGAAAAACAAAATGGCCAACAAATGCCCAACAAATGTTAAAGTCCCGGCGAAAACCCTGACCAACCTCAAGGCGGGAAAATTCGTGTTAACTAAATAAAACCCTAAAAAAAGGCAAAGACCTTTGAAATGTTGTTGTGTGTCCCATTAAAAGTGCAAATAAAATAAAAAAAAACGAGGCACGCAGAAGCAATTAAAGCGGAAAGAGAAAGAGCCGCTGCCACAGCCGCTGCCACTGCCGCTGCCACTCCATGTTGCATGTGGCACAAACTTCTGGCGCCCAAATGGCGGACGGCAAGCGGCGCCTCAATGTCAGGCCATTAAAATTTAGTGGGTGATTTTTGCATAGCCTCCAAGACGGAAACGAAGTGCGGAAAACCCAACCCCCCAACCCCTACCCACTGCCCCTGCCTCGACGGGAAATCCTCGAAAGTGCAGCAGCAGCAGACGTTGCCCCTAGCCCTCCCCCCTGCCCAGGAAACTTTTCCCAGAAAGCTCATCAAGCCGGAAAAGTTTTCCCAGCGATAAATCATATGGTTTTTTTATTTTTTGGTATTTTGCCTGGTTTTGTTTTTTTTTTTTCTGTTCTGGCTGCTTGTTAACTCGTTCGTTTAAATTGAGTCGAAAGGAACATTAAGGCGCCTACGAGGGACTCAAATTTTATGTAATTTTCTGTGGGTGTGAAAAGCAGTGGGCGTGTGGGTGGGGCTGTGCTGACAGCTAATGAAAATATTTGTAAGAAATGAAGGCAAAGAGAGAGAGTTCTGCTGAAGTGTCTGGATAATTAGCTTTTAGGCAGATTCTTCTTGGCTTAAGAGAGGCATTCAAAGTGGTGATAAATCAAGAAAATTGTTTAGAAAACTTTGGCATATGAAAAATGTAAGGACATGAAACGATTGGTAGAAGCTTAAACAATGAAAAGAGAGTCGTTGAGTGATAGAACTGACTTTCCTGGATTTCCACCCTTAAATCCTTCCCCTGACAGACAGGAAATCTCTGCATTGATCGCAGCACTTTTGACATCCATCAAACTGTGGGAGTGCCGCCCGACTCCCCTTTGGGAGCTTTCCTAGCGACACCTCGGGAACCACTAAAGAGCTGGCAGGTCAACAGCAGGACATTTCATGTGATTACTCAACAAACACACGCAGAGCACAGAGGATACAGAGGAGGAGCAGCCCCTCCCGAAAACCACTCCCTAGAGCAGGAGCTCGTGTTATTGTCATTGTTATCAACGCTGTCACAGGATGAGCAGAGGAGCAGCCACTAGCAGAGCAGAGTAGAGGAGGTCCTGTTATTGTCCTGTATGTTGTTGGGGGTTGGGGGGTCTCTCGTGTGGGGAATATGTTAAACATTTTGACACTTTTGCGCACGGTTTAACCTACGAACCGAAAGCCTCCTCCGACATTTGAACTTTCGACAATCTAATGGATGTTGATGAGGGTTTTCCACTCTCTCTCTCACCCTCTCTACATTTCCCTGGAATTTACGATACATTTCCAAATGTCAAAACAGTTGGCACTGAAATTTGTAACAATTTGCAATAGTTTTCCAACGAGGGAAATGCTTTGAAATGCCCCTAAAAAGGGGAAGATTTTACGGGGAATTAAATGTATATTTTTGGAACAAAATCAAATCGAATCGATACGGTTTTGGGTTGGGGAAATGTTCGGTAATTTATGTTCTAAAGGAAGACTCATTCAAAAGGAAACCTTTCCATACAAATTGGCTGATATACTCCTATATATAATGCCACCAATGGATCTGTGAGTGTATTTCTACCTTCGAAAACCCAAAAACTAGTCGTTCCCCATTTTCCTGTGTAATTTTTTGGTATCCGCAAATCAAAAACCGTAGAGAAATGCACAAATACGACAAATACCTATCCCCAAAACAGTGGCAGGGGCACGAGGCACGGACCCGGGGCGAGGGAAAACCACTTTTAGTGGTTGTGGCTTTCAGTTTGTGCTTTGCTGTGGCGGTGGTCGCCATTCGATGACATTTGAGAGGATGCGCCATTCGAGTTATATTGAAACTTAATTAAGTGCTTGCCCCACAGGCCCCACAGTCCCCACAGTCCCCTCCGCCCCCCGACAGGTGTGCGTGGAGTCCCCTCGGGGGGCAGCTGCTGCTGCTGCCACACGGAAACACAGAAATTGTTGTTCGGCTGTAGCCCGGCGGTTGCTGGACAAATGTTAACATGTTTTGGCTGTTGGTTTTTCGACTTTAGAGTGGATTTCGGATGACGGGCTTCAATTTTAAAGTCTAACAAAAGGTGGGACACTGCCATCAATCCCCAATGGCTTTATCCCCAAATCTTTCGCCATTAAATGCAACTACGATAAGGTCTTGGCTCCACCTTGAACACGTAATAAAAAATTATGCAAAGAGACGGTTAAAAACCCCGCGAGATACAAAAGACAGGAGGCAGGGAGCAGGAGGCTTATCTTTCCCCTTGATTTCCCCTTCCATTTTCATGTAGAACAATTTTCCAATCGTTTCACAGGCTTATCCGCCTTGGAGTAGCATTTCCCGCCCCACGACTTTCCCCCCATTTTCTGGCTGCCAATTTACGTTATCGTTTTCAAATTGAAAATTTGCGTAATCACATTTTCTTGTAAGTGAAAATCGCTTTGCCAATGAAATTAAATCGATTTCTTTAAAGCGATAAGAGAGGGAGTGGCTGGGGGTGGGGGTAGTAGCCCCCGGAAAAACCATTGCCAAAGCTTGTAAATATTCGCTTACATTATGGTTTTTCATTTCCGTTTCCTGGCAGTAGCTTTAGGACGAGTGGAAACTCTGCCATGTCTGCACTGTCTGCAGTTGGAGTTGCAGTTCTCAGTCGTCGTCGTCGTCGCGACACTGCATTTCAAAGAGCCATCAACGTCATCAAATCGTTAGTCAAATACTGAAAAAAAGGATAAAAAATGAGTCGCTCTCTCTTTCTCTCTCTCTCTCTCTTTCTCTGATGGCAATAAAAATGATGAAGTACTTTGAAAGAGTTCTGTAAGTGCGACTTGGAAGCAACTCCTGTACTTAAAGAGGAGATTTTCTTATGGAGGATGGCTAGAAGATGGCTAGATGTGGTGCATAGACAGGGGGGAGGAACAAAGGGCGGGACTGTGGGGAAAAAGTTGGCATTGCCGTCATTGCTGGCATAGCTTTTCCTTTTCCCTTGCCCAATCCTCTTAGATGCTTTATGTGCAACAAAAGGGCATACTTACTTGGCTTTGGGGGTTGCTTAAGACCTTTCAAAAACAATCGATAAATACTATAAATCGATACAAACTCAATAAATTTCGATTATGTATTCTTTTTACTTTTTAAACAAATAATCCCAATTCATTGAAAATTAATTATATAAATCGGTTGTAAGCGACTGTAAATAGAACAATCGATAATTATCATAAATCGATGAAGTTTTTATATCATGACCACTGGTATTATTCTTTTCTTTCGTAATGAATTAATCAAGGAAATTAATCAATCAAAATTAATCGATAAATTTCGATGAATAAATTTCTTATCAAAATCGATTTTAAGAGACAGTAAAGAAGACGAACTATCAGGAATCGATAAATATTCTGTTTCAGATACTGGTATCTTCTTACTAAAGAGTATAATCGATACATAGAAAAATCGATCAATAAAGAATATAATCGATAAAAAGAAAAGGTATTCGATAAATTATTTTCGATCAATATCGGTTTTAATGGAGGAATTTTGTGTTTTCCGAAAGAGATAAAATGAAGATAACTTTGATCATCAATCGAAATTTGAAAGAGTATTTAATATTCGACTTTTCTTATGTTTCTAATCTTTTCTTCAGTTTTCCTTTGATTCCCAGAGCCAACGCATAATTTCAGTTTGAAAGAAAGACCATTTTAGGAGTAGTTTTTCCATCCATCTCAGCGCTGCGCTGCCCCTGCCCCTGCCTCTTCTGCCATATTGAGCGGGCCAGGATACATATATCTCCTTAGACGTCTGTTTGCTGCCAATCTGAGCGTCGCGCCATTAAGTCAAACAGTTTGAAGTAATTTGAAAGCTGCACACAGCCAGCCCAGGCATTTCCTCTTCTGCACTTGTATCTGCATCTGCAGCTGCATCTGTTTTCCTTCTGCCTTCTGCATTTTCCTCCAAAATAGTTTTCCTATAAGATACACAATTTTATGTTGATAAAACGTCACATTTCTGACTGAATTTTTGACATGCAATTTGCAGTTTTCGCAACAATATTTCCCGAGTTTTCGCTGCTGCTTTGCTTTTGTGCTTTGTGGCATTTGCCTTCTGGCGGCAATAAGTTTTTTCCCTAGATTTTTGGCAGCCAATGCAGATGAGGCTCAATGGATGATGATGATGAGGAGGAGGCTGCTGCCATTGTTGATGCGGCGGCAGACAAATCCATGGGGAAAAGTCCCAGCTGTCTGGCGGCAGAAACGACTTCCTGTAGGCTCCCAGAAGATACTTTATCTATCGAATATGCAGAGTCCTCTTTGACTTCCTTTTAGTGCCTTGTATTATCTCTCGTTAAGCGCTAATTAGCAAACGTAAACGTAAAAGAAAGTTATTCGAATGTTTTTCCGCTTGGGTCATGTGATACTTTTGTGTCCTGTGGAGTGTCCTGTGGTGCGTCCTTTGGTGTCTTTGCCACCTTTTTGACATGCCTCTCACGTTGCTGCTGGCTGCGTCTCCCCCAAGACACTGTGCCCCGTGCCTCCCTTTTATGACTGATTATGCTGTGTGTTTCGGGCATTTAATTGCCACTTGGCTCTGGGATGTGACTATTTTTATGGTTAATGAGCAACTTCTGTGCGGCAATTTGTGGTGGAAGGAGAGGCAGTGGCAGTGGCAGGGGCAGAGAGGGATCAGGTGTACGCCGGGGAATGAGTGGATGGAATGGGGCTGCCTTTTGGGGGTTGGGGGAGTGAGCCAATTAAATGGGGTCTGTTGTTGGTCGAAAACATATAAATTAAAATTAATAGGGGGATTTGTAGGAGTGGCAAAAGGGGGGAAAAGGCTTTTGCTAATGGCTGTGGGCACATATTCTTAAAGAGTTAAATTCTTAAAGAGTACCAAAAGGGTTTTCTTTTAACGAAATTTTGATCTACTTATATTGGGAAAGCCTTGTGGAAGCCACAATTATTAAGGATACCAAAATATGGCAAAAGAAGATTTATTTTTCTATAAGAATGCCAAAAATCCTTACAATCGGGTCTAAATGGAAAGCAGAATAAGGAAGAGAATGAATAGGAGTAACGGACTCGAAAATTGGAGTCTTCTGTGGTTCCAGTTTCAGTTTAGAGACGCTTTAGAGACATTTAATTGATATTTGAAGACTCTTCACAGTCATTTGATGCCTTAATGGGAATCTAAGGTATAGAATAGATTATATTTCGTTTGAATATTATCATTTTGAAGATAGAAGATACAGTGTTTCCCAACTTTAACCGATCTCTGATTCATATATACATTTTTCCCAGCAGACAATTTAATTTTCGATCTATTATTCATAACAATTTCTAAATATATTCCCAATATTCCCTGTAAAGTATCTCTTAAGTACTCAAATATCTTCATACCCATTCCCCATGTCCTCTACTCATTCTCTGACATCATCTGTTGCCCGCTCCGCCCATGCCCCAAGTCCTGGTGTGCCCCATTAAATGATTTGAAAAATCTTTTACAATAAATTAGATGCCATTCACCATTCGCCAGTTGCCAGTCTCGACAGTCTCGTTCCGTCTCGTTTCCGTCTCGACTTCCTTTTCGGCTTTTCGGCTTGTGTCTGCCTCAAAAATTTAAATATAGGTCAAATATGCATTTAATTTCCGCACGAAATGAAATGAAATTTGTCTGAAGAGAGCGAGAGAGAGAGAGAGAGCAAAGGCTGTCTGTTCGCCTACACAGCTGTCAAATACACAGCCTCCCCACATGGCCCCCCTCCCCTCCCTCTCAATATCCTCCTCTTGAGAACACGTGTTGGAGCAGAGCCACCTTCTGCTTTTGTGGAGGCGTTTGGGGGGTGGGAGGGGGCAGTGTTTTGTACACTTAACTTATTTGGGAGGCTCCATTAAAATCTTGCTAAATAAATATTTAATGCGTGAACAACTGTGGGGAATTGTGGGGGCAGCAGGCAGGGGCAGGGGGGAGGAGGTAGCATCTCTGAAGGAAGCAACAGCCTGGCCACCAGATGATTTATGACCTTCACTGTTGGCCCTCCTGGCCTTCGTTCTGTTGGCCCTCTTTGGGCTTGGTTATGCTGTTCCTCTTTGGCCTCCGTTCTGCGTGGCTTCTGCTCTGGCTCTGGCCCTTTGTTACGCTCTCTCACTGCTCTGCTCTGCTTCTGCTTTTAGCCTGCCTGCCTAATGGTTCATAATTGATTTTTATGCCTATTGTTGGCCCTCTAACTCCGCTCTCTGGAGCCCTCCATTAAATGGCCCGCACTTAATGCGACGCACTGCAGCCGCAGCAGCAGCAGGTCGGACTCCTCATTATAGAGGCTCCTCCCAGCCTGACTGCCTGCCTGCCTGGCTTCTGTATATTAAAAACTTATAATTTCTGGCATTGGCGGTGTCCATAAATTCACATTTATGCACATAAAAAGTTCAAAGGTTAATGAAGCAATGATTTCTGTTATGTATACGAGTGTTTTTGGGGTAAAAACTGATCAAATGAAGAAGGAATCTAAGAGTATTATTTGCTAAAGGATTTCCCGAGTCCTAAGTCGTCTAATTCCATCCCCAATCCCCCAGCTACAATCCCATGTTGCGCCTTTAACTAAAATCTAAATAAATAAATGTACATTTCGGACACCTATTCGTTCGTAAACGTGGACCAGACTCTGCCCGGGCCAGGAGGAAAGCAGAAAGCATTTCTAGTGGATGGCTGACTGTCTTTCTCTGGGTGGAGATGGTGGGGTGGGGGCAAAGGTAGTATCCTTCGGGTGGCCATCTACCTTCTGGGGCTGACTGGCATGGAATTTCATGCGTTTACTTTAATAATGCGCATAAATTGGAACCTCATGTTGCGGGCTCCACCTCGACCTTTTGACTGCTTCATTCCTCAGGAAGCACATCCTAAGGTAGGGGGAAATGGAGAAGGATAAAGCGTGCCTTCATTTCATTTAGCTTTTGTTTGACTTGCACCCCGACCCCTCCCTCCTTTTGGCATCTGTCTGCCCTGTCTAGTCAGACAGACATTGTTTTTGGGGGGGGGGAGGACTGGACTGGACTCCCCGGAATATTTTCGCTTGCGTTTAATCTTTAATTTGCCATCCACTAGACCCATAGATACCATAGATACATATATGGCCACCAACCCCCTAGATGCTCCTGTCTGTCTGCCTGTCTATCCAACTGTTGGGTCGCTCCTCGCCCTCCACAGACAAAGGGCTCTCTCTCTATCTCTCCCTCTCTCTTTCTGCCCCGCCTGCCTCTCAATTTATTTGTTTTCAGCTTAGCTTCTGGTCGAAAGGAGAAAGCCAAATGGGAATGCCTGGCCCCCGCATTAAATTAAATACTTAGCCGCCGCTCTCGGAGTAAAAATTATGCCAACATTTAAGTGTTTAATATCCGTCGGGGATCCTTCTTGGGGTTCCTCCTCCTTGGGCTCCTCTGTGGATATTTATTAGTTGATTTTAATGGGGGAGAAACCCCAGCAAACACTTGGCATACATAATTCTAGTGGGGCAACGCATTAAACAAGAGATTTTTCTTGGTTCTTTTGGGAGGGGAAGAGAATTGATGTCATGGCATTGTTGAAAAGGACTTTAAAGGGGGATTCAACTGTTCTTTAAAGCTAGCGAAGATCTTTGGAGTCTTGTCTACACTTTTCATCCTTCTTTATGGTTACACCTCATTGCCTATGCAATTTCCACACGAAAAACCCCCCTCTGTACAGGTTTAACCAATGGATCCATGCCCCACTCTCTTTACCTCCCTCTCTTTGCCTCTTTGAATGCCTGCAACAGCAGTTTTCCTAACCAGCAAAAACCCTCAAAGGAGCCCAGGCAACAAAACTGCACTCAACACAAATGCAACTACCCCTTGGAGTCCATGCTCTCATGGAGGCGCCTCCGAATGGCGGCACACACAAAGTGGAAGCCACTCTGCAGAGTGGCCTGTACGCTCCTTCTGTGTGGCCTGCTACTGGCAGCAATTGTTAATAAGATTTGCACATCATTTCACGTGTCTCGGCCAACTGTCTGGCTGGCTGGCTGCTCGGTTGCATGGTGGCATGGTTGCATGGTGCATGCTCTGTTCGGTTGTATATTTGCATGCAATAAAGCCGCAAGGAGTCAGCAGCCATAGACGGAGTCATAGACAGTATCCCCCATTGTCTGTTTGCCATTTGATGGCGTCGTTTGGCCCTACATTCGGAATCGTCGGGGAAAATACCGGAAAATGCAAGTGGCAGTGGCAGTCGAAGTGGCAGTGGAAAACCTAACCCTTAATTCGATCCCCTGGCTGCAGGCTGCAGGCTGCCTGACCATTATTGCATATTTGATGGCATTTTTTGACACATTTCTAATGGAGTTTCCCTACCACCCCACCCCAGAGCCCCCCTATAGAATGCCCCCCCAAAAGGCAGTGTCTTTAAATATTGATATGGTTTTTCATTTCTGAACTTTTTCTTGAGGAAAATCAGCAACGTAATCGGGCAATTTGTTGTAAATAAATAACGCCAAAGCTTTTCACTTGATTTCGGATTTTTCTTACTCCATTTCCTCTTTCCTTTTCGACTGTTTCCCTTTTCCACTGTTTCCTTCTTTTTTTGTTCCTTTTCCTGTGTGTGTTTCCTTTTTATTTATTTATTGCTGGGAGAAAAACAAAATTAAATTGCAATAAAACAATGATTTGCTTATTCTCCTCCACAGAGAGGAGGGTTCCCAAAAAAAAAAGATAATAAAAAGGCCAAACTCTGCAGTGGAGAGGGGGAGGAAGATGGAATGCGACAAATTAATTGGAATTTATGGCTGGGATGCGTGTGAAGAGGAACTTTGGGGTGCCCAATGCTCACTGCTCCCCAGAAGATGAATGTGTGTGTGTGCCCAATAGGGTGTCCAAAAAGGGGATTTAATGAACAATTAGGAGAGGGATTAGTGGAGGGAGGGAGCATCAACCTGATGCTTGATGGGGCGGCTACATTTAAAGTTTATTGAGTTTTATTTCTAGGAAATTTGCGTGCTTTTCTTGTAGAGGTGTGTGGAGCCTTGGACACTTGATGGGGCGTCTTCTGTATGAACTTTAAAATTTATTTTGTTTTTTTGTATCTCCTTTCATTTCTGTTTTTTTGATCCCTTGAAGACACTTCATTGGCACTCAGTTCAGAGACAAGGAGCGCATTTGGGCTTCTCTGGGCTTTTTTCTCTGACCGCACATGATGGCTCGTCTATAGAGGGGGGGTGAAGGGGTTCTAGACAGCCCTGACACTTGATGGCACGCCTGTAAAAGCTTTACATTTTATTTGATTTTATTTTAATATTTATTTAATTTTTTTTTCGTATATTTTTCGTATATTTTTTCAATAAAATTTGTTTTGCCTTTCAATCCTTTTTTTCTGTTCCTGATCTTCTGCTGATAAGAGACCTTCACCTGCGGTTAGCTTCGCACTCAATTCAAAAGGCAAATGCATGCAAATTCAATGTGACAGCCTTCGGGGCAACGCAGGAGTCTTCCTGCGGCATGGAATGTGTCCTCAATGGCAGGCCAAATCCATTAAAATATCAACAAAAACCTCCTCCAACGATGTAGGACATCAAAATGTAATTTTCAGCTTTCGGCAACAGCTTGTGCATAATAATGAGATTCGGTTTGGGTTTGGGTCTATCCCTTCTCTTTGGGGGCGGGGGGTGTGCCGCAGGTGTGTGAAAAGGTTGAAAGGATGCGTGGGTTTATTTTCAATATAATTATCAATAGATTAGCGGCAGTCTAGGGTTAATAAAACTTAGATTTTGTGGGGGATACTTAAAGTTATTTAAGTATATATTTTTTCAAGATTTTTCTGAATATTCTACCCTTCCCATTTGTATTGATTTTTCATTAGCAAAACTAAATTTCCTTTTCCCCGAAATTTCAATTGAATTTGTGCAATGTCAGAATTTCAAGCTCAAGTTCAAGTGGCTTTTCCGGCCACAGAGAGAGAGAGAGCGAGAGAGAGAAAGTGGAAAAGGAAAACTCCCGCCACGTAGTAGACGTGATTTCGTATTTATAGAATGTTTGTTTGTGTGTCTGTGTGTGTGTGGGGCGGGGTGTTTTCCAAGAGCATACCTCAGACACAGCCCCTTGACAGCCAACTAATTGCAAGTTATTTGCCGCAGCTCCCGCCTCCCTCCTTGTGGCAGGAGCTGTTTTACATTTATTCCCTGCTGTAGGAACATCCTTTGCTTGCTGTAGTTTTCCCTGCCTGCTCCTGCCATCTACGTATTGTAGTGCGAATAATTTGCTGTCGTCGGAGAAAAGGTGCAAAAAAATAGATTAAAAATCAGTTGTTGAGTTCCTGGCTCCTGCCATAAGGCTACTGCTGCTGCTTCTTGATAAATGTATCTGTGGGATGTACAGCAGAATGTACAGGATGTATCTGACAGCCGACAGAGACGAATGCCAATTGAAATTTGACTAACGAAGGAGCGAAAGTCAAGTGACACGAGAAAAGGCGGCAGCTTTAAGCCACCCTCCAGCTTTAAGCATTAAGTATACGCAACGCCAAGCGTTGTACGTGTTGCTCCATATCCAGGCTCCCTTTTGTCTCTCTCGATCTCGTCCTGCGTGAGCTGCTGTCATTATTAATGCGTATAATTAGCGCACTTTATAAAGATTGATTGGTGGAGGGAAAACACCCCACACCGCCCACTCCTCCATGAAGGAAGAAACGAAGGAAACTTTCCTCTTGTGTGTGTGTGTGGCAGGAAACCTCAATGTAAGCAAATACCGCCACAAACACACACAGACACGCACACAGATTCTGTGTGGCACTTGTTTATGTGCCACACGCATGACTGAAGCGTAATTTTCCTTCATTTTAATAAAAACAGCAAAAGGAAAAGCAGGAGCAGTAGCAGCAGCAGCAGCTTTTCCTTGTCTTTTCCGCGAAGGGAGGAAGTGGGATTTATTGTTTTATTAAGAGTCCAGGAAGCGGTTGTTATGCCAGACGGACAACAGCAAGTATCTTTTAGTGGAGTCACTAAAAAAAGAGATACTTAGATACAGATACTTCTGCAAGCATAAACCAATCATTGATATAAACTAGCGGTAGCCTAGAGATCCTAGAGAAGGTATTCCTGCCCAGTTTATCCTTCCAGCGAAAGCGTTTACGTTGCATATTTACGATTATTGTGGCACACACACACATTTATCGTTTACCAGTGTGGATACGAGTGAATCTTGTATCTTGATTCAGTTACAGAAAAAAGATCTCTCCTACTTACAGCAATCTTTGAGTTCATTATTCAGTTAGAGATTTGTGGTTAAGTATGTGTTTTTTTATACCCTGCAAAGAGTTATATTGGAGAATGTTTCCAAAGAGAATTCTTGCTGCATAAAATACAGAAAATTATCCAAAAGTCTCTGAACTAACCATCTTTTTAGTAGATAGTTTTTACTGGCAAATGGAGTGATATATTCGGTGAATTTCTTCATTCTTTCTACTCCCAACAGTAGTTCTATTTACTGAGAATTTCTCCATTCTTTCTACTCCCAATAGTAGTGCCATTTTCGAAGAATTTTTCTACACTTTTAGTACATATTTTCTTCTACCAAAAGTAGTGCCATTTACTGAGAATTTCTTCACTCTTTTGGCAGATAATTTCCCATGCTGTTGGCTTATTCTTGGATATACCTTTTAAAGCTCTCACTTATTCAGGGTTCCTCTTTCTTGGAGAATCCTCCCTACCGCGCAGCCTCATTGTCATTTCCACCTAAATCCAATCTTATGCCAAAGATACTCTCGTATTCCTACACTTTTGCTGTCTTAAGCGATTTTCTTTGTGTTTTTTCTTTGGTGTCTTTTATCCACAGATTGCACTTGAAGCCTCCTCCTCCACAGCATTCGTTTATTTGTGGCGCTCCTAAGCTTCTCTTTCTGACCATGTGAGTGGTTTTGTTAGGCGCTGTTTTATGGCCAAGAGGAGCAGCATTTACTACTATACTAATCATGCAATTCTTGTTACAATTTTATTGGCCTCAAAGAGAGAGAGGGAGATGGCTAGAGAGACCTTAAGCCTAAGCGAAGCTCATTAGCACGTTGAGTGCATGGCTAATGAGTGGAAGGAAGGCAGCAGCAGGGACTGTACTTTATTTTGGGGGATATCCAACGGGATTCGGGAAATTCTCTGATTAAACAGAGAACAAAACAATGTGCACTCGTTAGAGTTCTAAAACCAAAGAAAATTCAAAGCCAAAACAATGGGAAAAGCGCCCTGGAAAATTGAGACAATTGCCTCTCCTCAATTGTCTGCCACACGACAATTGTCTGTCTGTTGCTGCTGCTGCCTCCTCGGGGCATGTAATTTGCAGATTTTGTCAACTTTTCGGTCTGTCTCTCCGCCAGGAAGTGTTTGAAGTTCTTCGAGGGGGAGAAAGTTCAACCATTCCGAGAGAAAGTTGTACCTTCTGCTGTTGCCCCTGCTGCTGCTTTTGAAAAGTGCTGCTGCTTTCATTAGTCAATGCAAATTATTTAGCAATCAAATGGAAGACCAACTCAACCAACCAGCCAGTGGCTCTGCCACACCTTCCATTAACCCCAGAAGAGAGCTCCCCAGATCTTCGCCCATTGAAAATCTCTGTATTTTGTGGGGCATTCAAATGCAAAAAAGTAAGTAAACCTTTCTCCTAGCTGTGACTTGTCTGCTTTCTCCTTTCTCCGTGCTTTCTCTGCTTTCTTTAGTTTTGTGTGGCATTTCATCTAAATGTTAATAAGTCTCTGGATTTTCCCTCTCCTGTCTATTTGCGCCCGTAACAAGGTGTCAGAGGTGTCCTGTGGAGGGCGGAGCGGGGCGGGGCGCTATGCCAAGGCATTTTCCACTTGGCCGCGCTGATTGAAGGGGCGAACGGTCTCCAGTCCTTTGGTCCTTGTCCTTGTCCTGCGGGGCTGTCGCCGGTGGCAGTGGCGTCTTCAAGCATACATCCTGTTTATTGGACTGGCTTATTGATGAGTCTCTGCCCCTGGCTCTGGTTTTTCTTTGGCTTTTCTTTGCTTTACTTTTTTTTTGTTCTTTTGTGGATTTAGGTTGACTAAATAGTTGTCTCTCTCTCTCTCTCTCTCTCTCTCTCTCTGTCTTCGATGAAAGTGGGACACTTTGGAGACTGTTTGAGGCTGAAAGAAAGTACTTGACACATTGGTTCGATGGCTAGTGCCACTTTCTTTGGGTGTTTCTATTGATTGATTGACTTTTGGGGGGATTATATCAAGGCTGCAAGGTGTGGGGCTTACTTTATTTAAGAGATAGTTTGTTTTAAAAGATTGAAGAGCTTGAAACGGTAGAAGTGTATCAAAATAGCATGAATATATAGGCTAAAATATACTCTCACTTACTAAGGAGAAGTTTCTTTTAAATATTAAGAGATCAAAGGTTGGAATCGTCAGAAATAAAGTACTATATCTTATAGTTGATGTAGAAAATATTCGTTCAAAAACTATTTAATGTGATAAAACCTATATTTTGTATACAAATATTTCAAGCAAAACGTTCAACTATATAATTTTGCATATATACCTATAATTTGATCAAAATTGGAGCATTACAAATGCCTCATAATGCCATACAAATGCATTGAATGTAACGGAGAGCCTGGTAGCCTCTGTCGCTCTCTCCCATTGTGGCTAACCAGTACAGTATGGGTTCTCGCTCTCACTCACACTTACTCTTTCCGTCTCTTGCTATCTCTGTCTCACCGTATCTCTCCTTTCATCAATATTCCAATTAGCCTGTCGACCCCGAAAAAAGTTTTGATTGAATATTTTTATTTGTCGCATGTCGCAGGCTAATAAAAAATGCATGTAACTAATTTAAATGCATGAGAGAACTCTCTGGCACACACAACACACTCCAACCCCCGCTTGTTATTCCACCCCCTCACCGTACTCCTCCCGCTCCCCGTCTGGCGCATATTTTAAATGCGAAATAAATGAAGGAATTTTATAATTTATATAAAATGTTTTGTAATTAAATTATACGCATAAAATATTCATCATTCATTGGATTTTACATTCAATATTTTCCCATTCTTTCCACTGGAATGCAAATGTTGCAACAATTAATTTGTTGCAGCAAAGTAAACAATTAATTGAGAGAGAAAATTCTATTAAAAATCAGTTTTAAATCAAAGCGGGAAAATCTACAAAAAAATGTTATGGTTTTCCTTGATTTTATGCTTGAGGAAACTTTGGGAAAAGTTTTCTTCTTCAGGAATTTGTGGCTGTGGCGCGGTGGAAACCCTCATCAATTCTCAACCCAAAAGGTTTTCCAGCCCGTGACATGCGTAGAAAACTGACGCGAAATCGTAGGCGTTGGGGCAAAAGATTTCCCCTTCCCTGCGTCTGCCCTTTTGAGGCAAACTTTCCCTTGAAAGTCGACTGTTTTAGGCCAATTTTTGCACCCCCTGAAAAAGTGTGTCAAGGCAAAGACTGATCCGAAAATAAACATGATTTCAGGAGACCCCCACATCAAGGATAACGAGTATATCCACCAACTATCGATTGATTGCCACCTTGAGGCAATTTCCTGAGGTTATACTGACAGGTGGAGGGCAGGAGGAGGCAAGTAGGCTGTAAATTGTGGAAAATGTAAGGAAAAATGGAGGATAAACTCTTTCTATCTGTTTAATATCTCTAGTGCGATCTTTAAACAGTTTTTTAACTGAAAAACGAACCACAGTTTTGCCTGCTATTAAACCAGGTCACCACATGTATCTTGGCGCACTTTTTGGCGTTGTTTGGGGGGAAAAACCAAAAAAAGAAAAAAACTGTGCAAAAATGTCCCCCGTTTTGGCATTCAAGTGGTAAATATTTGCCTAGTGGCAGGCAGAGTGGCAGGGAAACCATTCCACATCGGTTGTTAACAGTTTTATGGCAAAGCCAGAAGCCAAAAGCCAGAAAAACGGAAAACACGAAAAACTAAAGGCTTTATTTTAAGGGCAGGGGCTGCTTATAGCCCTAAAGATCCATCAACCCAACAAATTTTATTCTAAGAGGATTATTTTTAAAGAAATATGATATTTAAATCTGCTTAAATGATCAAAAAATGTCTATAAACATAATACTCTCCAAGGAATATAAAAAAGTAAAAATTCGACGCCCATGTCCCTCGACATTAAGATACCTTTTTTAATTTTTGTATATATTTTGTTGGGTATTATTTTAACCCTTTGGAGCCACGACCTGTGCCAATTACAAGACCAAAAACGCTCATAAATTGCACACCCGATTTTTCGACTTTTCCCGCCTTTTCCTGCCTTTGAAGAGCACTTTTCCGAGACTCTGGGCACTTGACCTCTTTGATTGTGGTGGAGTTGGCCTCTGTGGTCGTCTGTGGGTCTCGACATTTGTAATAAACGTCTGGGAGAGAGCAGACAAAACATGGCAGAACTTTTAATTGCAGGCAGACAGTGCAGACAGTACAGTAAACCCCCGCTCCAGACAGACAGAGAAATTGAAATATTCCAAAGCCCTGGCTATGGTAAAAGTTTTGCGTGTTATTTGCATATGAGTAGACATACACACAGGCAATGTGGCATGTGTGGCAGAGTCTAGTGGCTGATGATTTGATGGGCCACCAGCCTAACAGCAGCATTAAAGAGAAGAGTCCTTACCCTTACCCTAACCCAATCCACTGAGCGATCCTTGGCTGATGCTGTGCCAAATTAAATGCATAATTACTTGATAATTGGATTTGTGGTCGCCGGTCGCTCCGCTCTACTCTGCTGTGCAAAATTTCTAATTAAAATGTTTAGTGGCAACAGCAGCAGCAGCAGCAGGGCTCTAGATGGCTCTTCCTCTATCGCTACTTTCGAGGCCCTCGATAGCCACTTGATGGGCGCCAAAGCCTCAGGCACGTTCACGCTCTCTTTCTCTCTGTTGCTCTCGATGGGGTTTCTAGCCAAGTAGCTCCAAGTGGAGCCACGACACGCCACACCATCGCCCGCTGTGAAGGAAACCTGTAACTTTACCTGTGCAGCAGAACAAGGTATAGCGGCTATGGGATGGGGTTTAACCAGAATCAAGCTGTGGTGACTGTGAATAGGAAGCTTAGGGAAGCCTAGGGAATGTCTTCCAACATTATTCTTGAAGAAATCATTCAATATGTTAGCTTTTTCTATGGAAATGGCAAAGGAAAAACTGATGTTGATCTAAAAAAAGTGGAACACAAGATTCATACGTTGAAGGTTGTTCATACTTAGTTTCATATAGAAATATACACTCAAATAACTTCCAAATTAGTCGTAAATGATCCTCAGATATGTTTCAGACATGATTACTAAACCTCTAAGTAAACTATAGAAAAAAAACCATACGAAAACTCTTTCCAAGTAAATTTCATTTGAGAACTAATGTTTATCCGAAGCATGCCTTCGAGGCACACGTCCCACGACATTATTATACAATATGCCTTAGTTTTCGTTCAGTATCTTTAGAAACATCCCTGAAATATCCCATAAACCTTTGAGAAAGAAAGTATTGTAAGAGTATCTGTTATACCCCCAATATAGACCCATTTTTCCCATACAATTTCTTATCCAATGCCTTGGTAGCAGCAGCGCCTGCTCTCCCCCCCAATCTCTTGGTCTTCTTCGAATGTAGAATGTAGAAGGCGTTTGCCGTTCTAAATAAGTAATAAACACCTTTATTGGGCTCCTCTCCTCTTCCACCCTCTCTGCCCCTACTAACATCTCCTCCCCCGCTGCTGCTGTTGCTGCTGCTGCTTCTGCACGTTTCGTTGTAATAAATTTATATTTTCCTGTTGTTCCGGATTGCAGTACGCCGGAGTAGTAGTATCCAGAGGGTGGTTGTTCCGTTACAGGAGGTGCCACTGTTCTCCCACTGAGTTGTGGGTGGCGCTACAATCACAGTCACAGTCGGGGGCTCCCATAGTTTCGGGTGGCTTTTAAAATTTTCATAAGGAGCCGCCGCCGTCCGCTCTCTCGCATTCGTAATACAAGAGAATTTATTGCTGGTACACCTCGTGCCTCGTACACTCCTCTCTCTCTCTCTCGGGGGGGCGGCATTTGCTGCCAGCTTATTTATTCATATGAAATTGCCTGATTACCGAAGGTGCCCCACCCCCTCTCCCTCCATCCTGTCCCTTTAGAGGTGCAGTGGCACACTGTGTAGTATTAGTACGTGTTTGAATTCTATGCCCCCTCATGCTGTGAATCGGGATTTGGATTCAGAATCGCAGGACTTACTGCCACACTCCTCTGCCACTCCTCTGCTGCTGCTCTTGTAATGTGCCTGTTTGTATGGCAATTGCTGCCTTGGGGCCCCCAACCCCCGCATTTTTTATGAACTCTGTCCGGACGGGTCATGACTTTTATGATTTGTATGACCATCCATGGAATGGTGACCCCGACCCCTAGCCCGATCCCGACCGCTCCTTTTACTTGTGCTCACATCTGTGTCTTGTAGTTTCCAGATACTCGAGAATCGCCATTGAATTAAGCAAAACGATGATGAAATGGCAATGCGGCAAAATGGGGAAGAAAATGGTAGATGGATATTGGCAGAAGATGATGCTTCGAATGGGGAAACTGTGGCATCAAGTAGCCATCAGAAGCGCTTTCTTTGGAACTTTCTTTGGAACCTTCCTTGGAACCTTCTTTGGGGTGTAGAATGGCAAGCATTTCAGTTGCAAATTCCTACTAATCGTTAACCAAATTCTTAAAAAATACTGTCTAATTATTAAATAGATGAAGGAATGTTTTAGCCACCTTATTCTTATATATTTTTCAACCAGTTCTCATCAATTTCTCGCCATTGTATATCCGAAATATTAAGGTTGTTCTTTTAAGAAGTAGTTTTCCATATTTCCATTGATATTCCCCCAATTCTCTTCTATCTATATATCTATCTATCTATTTATCTTTCATTTATACATACTTCTTTTACAAAATTTCTACTCAACAACAATCGCTTTTTCCGCCTGCAGTGGTAGTATTTTTCCTTGTCTTTTTCTTTGTGCAACACTTGAGGCTCTATCAATATTTTGGTAGAACGAAACCAACGCTTGAGTGAGGCGTTTCCCTGCTTGAAAGCACACACACACACAGGGAAGGAAAAGCCTTGAGGACTGGCTACAGCACGTGCTCAAAATCTCAGCAGGTAACACACATGAAAATGAGGAAAAGCACACACCAGCAGCAGCAAAAGCTGTGGCAAGTGGCAGTGGCAGCAGCAGCAGAACTTGCCACAAAACACCTTTTGGCCATAAAGCACTAAAATATAACTTAATCCCAAACGAAATTGATATGAAAATTGTAGAGGGAACCGGAGAGGAAAACACCAGCAAAAAAACCAGAGAGGGAAAACAGAGAAAGGTGGAAGGAAAATTTTGAATTCCACTCATGAGGTGTGAAAATGTGAAAATGTTTGTTGTTGTGTGAAAAACTTTTTCCTGTAGGTTTGTGTGTGTGTGTGTGTGAGGCCCTTTTATGTTGACAGTTTTTTCCCCAGGTTTTTCTGGTTTCCCTGCTTTTCCTTTGGTTGTGTGTGGTGTGTGTGTTTTTCCCCCTTTGCTAATTTGTTGACGCTCTTTGGATGCTGCCGTGCTGCCTGACGTATCCGTAACTTTGATGTTTACTTTGATAATTTTTGATTGAAAAAGTTTTTCCTACATTTCGGAGCACGTTTTCCACGCAAAAAAGTGTATATAAAGAGATACAAATGATTATTCGTAATACTTTAAGGGACATCCTTGACGAGAAGAAGAGGAAAGGCATCTGAGTGGGAACTTTGGCTAATTGAGAGAAAAGTAGCAGTAGCCTTGTTCTAGATTTTCCGCTTGCTGTTGCTTTTCCTTTTGTTTTCTAACGCATCTCTTGAGGCTCTCTGTCATAGCCACGCCTCTTAGCATACTTTACAATTACTTTTAGCCACCGCCTTTTCCGACTTTTTCCCTCTTTCCCTAAGTAATTTTATCTCACTTATTGCCTGCCTTTCCCCCGCCCCCCTTTCGCTCTGTGTCTGTCCCTCACTGCTGCTTAATTTTTACACTTTTCTGCCTCCAAATGACATCCCCCGAGGTGTCCGCCCCACGTATCCGCATCCGAGTATTCTTATGAGCGTCGCAAGGGGGTGGGGGGTGGGGAAAATACAATACAAAGTAAAAGAAAAGAAAAGTGGAACAAAGTTTCCTTCCCTCTGGCCCCGCCGCACTCGTTGGTGACTGGAGGGGTTTTCGAAAGTTTCAACAAGCAGCAGCCTCCACGTGAAAGGCATACAAAATTGTTCAAGAGAATTTTAATGAAATTTGTTTCTAATTTTTAAACATTTTGTAGCTGTTTCTACTCCAAATTTTACTTTCTACTACATGGCTAGGTATTCTACATAGTTTCTACACTGGAATATACGTATTCGCTTAGACTACTACATGGATCTTCACAGTTTCTACATGTGTATATACAAATTTTCTACATATTTTCTACGTATATTTTCGTTATACATACATATCTATGCCATATTGCCAAGCAAATTTCTTTAAATTTGAATGCTTTAATCATCTCCATGTTGTACTCCTCTTACCACAAAAGAGCTCTTGTTTTTCTACACCCTACATTTTTGGAAAATACCCTTTAATTGTATTCGTTCCGATGAGTATAACAGGCTGAAGTCGAAGTATACTTTCATTCCTTGGAAGAATCGAAATACTAAACCTTCTGCTGCTCTGTGACTCCTCTTAAAGAGGATAATTCAGATAATTTCTTTTTAAGGGGTATCTTTTAGTCGAAATACCACACAGTTTGCTTTGTTGCGCCTGCGACAGTTTCTGACCGAAACAGCACTCATGGCAAATATTTATCTAGCATTTTGCCTGGCATATCCGAGGGCTCATAAAGCAAACCTCAAGAAATGCAAATATCTGTAGAGATGGAAACCAGAGAGGGGAAACGAGACGAAAGGACACCAAAGGAAGGAAGTTCTGAGGCGTTGTCTTAACCGCAACTAAACAAGTAATTTTGCGCACATTTCACTTGTCATATGACACGTTGCATGCAACACCGCACCGCACCATCGCAGCAGACCCTACCGCAACGAAACTACTGTCTGGCGCACCCGATGCCAGTGTCTTGGAGCGATTTTCCTACTTAGCAGGCAGCAGGCAGAGGGGATGAAGGGGGGCAAAAAGTTGGTTGCAAGACTCCGGAGTCCAGACTGCTGCTCCTTCCTGCGTGTTAAGTGCTTCCTTAACGCCAGATACAGGCCAAAAGATACAAGATACTTGTGCTGGAGATTGCAAGTGTTTCGCTAGTTGCCGCTCTATGCAAAAAAGGTGCGCCCTGGAGTGTATAGCATTTTCCGAACGGGGAAAAACACTTTTAAATATGAAGCCCCAAAAATGGGAATTTCCACGCCAAAAACTCATTGTCTTTATGGTTTTTCGTAGTTTTTGGCTCTCTCTCTCTGTAGCGCTTAATGGCCCCACGTTTTGCCAATTAAAATTCTAATTGGTTCGAATAAAAAATAACTGCGAATTTCCTGCCACTTTTAAGCTCTCTCTTAAGTTTTTTTCCACAGTGCAGTTTCCCGAAAGGAAAGTTTCATATTAAGACAGCAGCCAGACAAAAGCAGGGGGCAAAAGGGGAAGATCCTTGTGCGCATACATCATACGAGTAGGAGTCCTGGCAGTCCTTGCTGTAAAAGCAAATCAAGCGCAAGAGCCGGTAACACCTTGGATATAAACCCAAAGTGACAGGTAAACACACACACACCCAACCACACACAGGGCGTATACGCATTGTATCTTGAAAGGAAACTCTTGGAGCTCTCAGAATGTAATTAAAGGACAAAGTTATTGTGTATGATTGATGATTTTTCCTTTTGGTTAGCACTTTTCCAATTGCAACTCAATTAAAAGATTGTCGATCTATCGTTTTGCGAATGAAAGAAAATACCTTGAGGTTCTCGGACGCTGATAAATGATGCTGCCCCAGTGGCTGCCCCAGTAGCTAGCTGCCTCATTCCTGTGCCCTCAAATAATGTGTGGTGTGGAGTTCGCCCCAAATAATGTCTGAATGTCTGAGGTTCCTTTCAGTTCAAAGTTCAAAGAATTTCCACACAGATTCCAAGGCGGGGCAGTGTCCGTAAGAGAGAAAACATGTGTTTGGGTCTTTCTAATGAAAAAGGTCGACTTTTGTTTGCTTCTGAGGTTGTTTTTTTCTTGAGGGGTTGATTGTTGGGGGTGCGAGATATTCTTTTTGGCAGACAAATTGCCACCGATTAAGATTTTTTATCGGTCTACGGAGAGGCTGAGACCCATACAAAATGAAGATGTTTTCTCTGTGGTGTGAGGTTTTGTGGTTCAATTGAGTGAAGACTTGAGATACTTTTGGTAAGAGTGGATTAGGCTGACTTTAAGCTGAAATTCTCTATACTTAAAGACGTCTGACGGCAGGAGCTTGAGTCGCCCTTTGAATGTGTATCTATTACACGTATAATTATCAACCCTTTGGCTGTGTAATTAACACATTCTCCCACACCCTTAAGCGACCAAATTGAAAGCCCATTAATTAGCCACACGAAGGGTGTCTGGCTATATATATTGGGGGTATACCGCATCGATAGGTATCACACCTTCATTGACAATAGCTGCGCCTCGTTCTTGCGCCTGCCTCTCGATTATGGATGTTAGATCAATGGACACCGTGGATATGCCCATATTTGGCAGCACTCTGAAGCTGATGAAGTTCTGGTCGTATCTCTTTGTGCACAACTGGCGTCGCTATGTGGCCATGACGCCCTATATCGCGATTAACTGTACGCAGTATGTGGATATATATCTGAGCACCGAATCGCTGGACTTCATCATCCGCAACGTGTATCTGGCGGTGCTCTTCACAAACACTGTGGTGCGGGGAGTCCTGCTGTGCGTGCAACGTGGCAGCTACGAGAGATTCATTGAATTGGTCAAGACCTACTACATTCAGCTACTAGTGAGTGATGCAACGGATAATGTATCTGGCAGATTGAATGTGTCTTTCGTTAGGAATCAAAGGATCCGCACATCCTGCGTTTGGTAGAGGAAACCACACGACTTTCCATAACCATTGGAAGGATTAATCTGCTAATGGGCACTTGCACGTGCATTGGTTTTGTCACCTATCCCATCTTCGGCTCGGAAAGGGGTAAGATCCAACTCACAGCTACAGTGTCTAGTGGATAAAGTCTCTTTTGTGTCTCCTAGTGCTGCCCTATGGCATGTATCTGCCAACGATTGATGAGTACAAGTATGCTACGCCCTACTATGAAGTGTTCTTTGTGATTCAGGCCATCATGGCGCCCATGGGCTGTTGCATGTACATTCCCTACACGAATCTGGTGGTGACCTTTACCCTCTTTGGCATCCTGATGTGTAGAGTGTTGCAGCATAAGCTGCGGAGTCTGGAAAAGCTGGAAAAGAGTCTCGTACGTCGTGAGATCATATGGTGCATCAAATATCATCTAAAACTGGCAGGGTATGGCCGTTCTTTTAGGGGTTTCTTGATGGTTTTTTAAGAAACTTTCTTTACAGTCTAGTAGATGCCATGAATGCCTTGAACACTCATCTCCATCTTGTGGAATTCCTTTGCTTTGGTGCCATGTCATGTGTTCTTTTGTTCTCTTTGATTATAGTAAGTGGAAGAGAGATATCTATAAGGAGAGTATCTTTCTCAAATGTATCTTTTGCTGTAGGCACAAACCATTGCCCAAACTGTGATCGTAATAGCCTACATGATAATGATATTTGCCAATAGTTTTGTGCTCTATTCGGTGGCCAACGAACTTTACTTTCAAGTGAGATACATTTTTATCTTTATACACTGTATCTTTATTTTCTCATCTATTTTGTAGAGCTTTGACATTGCAATTGCCGCCTATGAATCAAATTGGATGGACTTTGATATTGATACACAAAAAACGTTGAAATTTTTGATAATGCGCTCGCAAAAGCCTTTGGCTGTGAGTGCAACCTCCTTTTGCCATCTTTTATTCAATTATATCTGACGGGTTAAGCTCTCTGTTTCTCCTCTAGATACTTGTGGGTGGCACTTATCCCATGAATTTGAAACTCCTGCAGTCGCTACTGAATGCCATTTACTCATTTTTTACGCTCCTGAGACGCGTCTACGGCTGAGCCATGGCCAAGGTTAGTAAATGTATCTTTTTGGCCCAACAATTGCCAGAATTGATTGCATTTGAGGCAAGTAAACGTTTTTCTCCCCCTGTTGGACAAAAGAGAGGAAAAGTAGCTGCTTATTGGATTGTGTTGCAAATGCATTTGCCACACAGGAGACGGAGACGCAGACTGCTGCTGTTGCAACACGTTTTCTGCCCCCCAAAAAGAGAAAAGAGAAATAAACTATAATAATAAAAATTGCTTCTTCTGTTCTGCAGGGTTCGGGGCGTTCCTTTTGTTGGCCTTTTCCGCCACATCCTTGACCACACCATCCCCCTTCACCCCCCTGCTGCGCTGCCACTGTGCCGGTTCCTTTTTGTGTCCTTTTGTTATGCCCGTCACGTGGCATTCGTATAACTTCTATTTAAGCAAATATAAATCTAAAGTGTGTGCTAAATTAGATTAAAATGTTCTCTCTCGTAAAACGTAAACGTTGTCCGAAAGGAGAGAGAGAGGGGGGCTGGGGCGAGGAGGACAGCGTCTCAGATAAGGATTCTCTTGCTTACAAAGTGCCGCCGCATGTGGCAAACAAATTGTTAATTAATGTTGGACAATGGCTGGAAAATCAATTGTTTTACTTTCGAAAAGGTTATGGCTTTAAGCGGCTATCGATTGGCAATGTTTGGGTGTATTTAAGCAATCGTATTGTTAATCGAAATCTGTTTTATGTCTCTTGAAAGTGAAGAAATTGTATCTATCGATTGGCTTTTTAGTTTTTATTTAGTTCGGTTGGTCGGATATCATTCACAAGGTTCGCAAAGGTATTACGCGTTTACTTCTTCTTCAGGAAGGGGCTGCTGACGATGGCTGGCGCCGCATAGGTGGTGTACGCAGGAGCAGCCGCAGTGTAGGTGGTCACAGGAGCGCTGTAGGTGGTGTAGGCTGGAGCAGCAGCGGCGTAGGTTCTGTAGGCAGGAGCAGCTGCGGCGTAGGTGGAGTAAGCTGGAGCAGCAGCGGCATAGGTGGTGTAAGCTGGAGCAGCTGCAGCATAGGTGGAGTAGGCTGGAGCAGCGGCAGCATAAGTGGTCACCGGAGACGAGTAGGCCACTGGGGCAGCGGCATAGGTGGCAGCATACGATGGAGCAGCAGCATAGGTAACCGGCGAGGCCAGGAAGCCAGCCTGAGCGACGGCGAAGCAGAGAGCCAGAGTGCAGATGAGGAACTTCATGTTGAACTGTTTTGGTTTGTTGGTTGGTTTGTCAGTGACTGATGCTGTTTGCCAATTGACTCGATCGTTTTATAGGCCAATCTCTGTGTGCCGGCGGGTAGGCCTGCCTGGTCGAAACGGGTTTGCGGCTTAGGCATTCCCCAATAACAACCGAAATCAAAATTAGAACACAATTGCGTCCGCATTGAGTTTCTGCACGGTAACGTTCAATGAACGCGGATTCCGCTGCCACCTTCTGCCAACTTTGGGGCAGAACCCAGCGTTCGATGTTTAAGCCGTCGATGCCATGTCAAATGGATTATTCTTTACCTTTTTCCCCTCTCCCTTTTTCCGCTTGTAGCCTGGTGACAACTGAATTGAACGTTTCTGATTACTGATTGTTTGGTGGAACACGTTAATTGATTATTTTGGTGGTTTGCTGTGTGGGCAGAGATATCGTCTGAAGCCAGTAACCAGTTTATGTCGCAAATCGATCTCTTAGAGCGCCAGTAAGAACTGAACTGCTTCGTCAGATAGGAGTAGCTGAAGCCGGGCGGTACAGGTGACCCTATAGGTCATCATGGGTCCAGTGCAGTGCATCCGCATCACAGGAATAACGGGCCTGTATTCGAGATGAAGCCTCCGTGGAGAGATGGTGCTAGAAAATGGCAGCAGACATGAAGCGGAAGACCCAGGAAGTAAACTTTCAAAAGAATAAAGCATTATATGAGACTAAGCCATCGATTGTTTCTTTTTATGGATCTAAGTGATCGATTTATTGATCGAAAATTTCGATTCGAAATCAATGCCGTAGTTTCCATCAAGATGGCAGCATTACTCATTAAACAGAAGACGCTTTTATGTTTGATTTTCTAGAAGAAACCATAGCCTTTTCTATGATCCATCTTTTGGGCATACTTTCATTACTTTCATGCCTCATTTTCCCCTGAAGATTCTCCACTTCCATCCACTTTCTTTCAGTCTAACTTCACACTTATCATTGCTCATTCCCATTCCATCTCCATTCTTTGGTTTTCTTTTGTTTTCCCTATTAATTTCCTTTGTTTTGCCACATACATTCATTTTGCCTTAACTTCAAATACGCATCCGCACATTATCGCTGCTTATTTCCCCAATCAGCCTTAACTTTCACTTCAGGACTTGAGTTTCAGCTGCTTCCGGGGACCTCACATTCCCCCACAAGCCCCCTTTTGTGGCAGTGGCATCATCATCATCATCTCTGACTCTCTGAGTCGCTGAGTCTCGTCTTCAAATTGACTTTAATTTAAGAATTTTTGATATGCCGAATGGCAGCAGTCAGACCTACAAATGGAACGAAACGAAACGCTTGACGAGCAGCCTTCCGCCCACCGTCTACCGTCTTCACGTCTTCGCCTTCCTTTAGGGCTTTGTGTCTGGTGTCTGCTGCCTGCTGCTGTCTATAACTGTGTGGCTGTGTCGGTGTCTGGAAGTCTTCTGTTTAATGGAATTTACCTCCTTCCGCCTAAGAATTTCTCTCTCTTGACTTCATGGCTCGTTTTATGGGTAAGCAGGAGGATGGGGGATTGAAGCTGAGGCCTAAGGCTCCTTCTTTCTGTGGCTGGTAGAAAAAGAAATGCTGATGCGACAATTATAGTTATTGTCTGGCGGATCCAACAGAGATTCTCCCACTCCCATTCGCGTACGTGAGTCACGCAACGCACCTCTCTCCCAGCCCCTCCCACATCCTGCCACACGACGGCTGCTCCTGCTGCTGCTGCTCCTGCTGTCACATCCTTGAATTTCAGATGCTTCTACGCCTGTTTTATTGCTAATGTAAACATGTTGTTGCCTCCGCCTACTGCCCCCCGTCAAATGTCTTTGACGCCAAATTGACACATTTTCAGCGTGGTGGAAGGATATTCCAGGATATTCGCAATGCCCAAATAGTGTGCTAAAATGTGGTACGTGAGTGAATGAAGCTTATCAAACACTAAACAGGAAAAGCGTTGGGCGGGGTATAGGCATTTTCCACGGGGATAATCTTTAATTTTCCAGGCAGGTGGCCTCCAGGCGCCTCGAGGCATCCGAAGGATGAAATCAATTTACGTCGATTCACGCCTTCGAGCGTCCTGCTTGAGTGCAAATCATGGACTTTTCTCAGCCTCTTCTCAGTGTCTAATGAGGCGACTTTCTCCGCAGATATGTATGTGTGGACAACCCTTTCTCCTTGTCATAGTTTTCCGCCCTCTTTGGGGCGGATTTTCCCCCAATTTTCATGCTTATTTTATGCGCATCATCCCAAAAATTGCCGACGTGTTGGAATTTTTAAAACATTTTTCCTCGGTTTTCCTTCATTTTTTTTCTTTTTTCTGTTGACATTTGACTTTTGTCCTCGAGAGTCGTTGATCCCAGGCAGGACTCTGCTTTCTGCTGGAGAAATTTAGGTCAAGCGGTCAAGTGTTTTATGTCCAAAGGACCTTTTTGGAGGGTTTTATGATGTTTGCCTGCAGTGCGGACAGGCAGGGGGGAAAGCGAATGGAAAAATAGAGGAAAAGCCAGCTGCTGGAGGGGACAGAAGCAGAGCCTTTTGTGGCGCTTAAAATTGAAGTTTGGTGGAAAATTCAGCAGAAGAAAAGAGAGGGAAATGCAAGTGAAAGAAAGGTTTTGACTTGGAGGGAGATTCTTGAAGGAAAAATTATAGGAAAATGTAGCCTAAAGCAGGAAAAAATCAATTAAACTTCCATCCGAGTTTTTCCTTTCTATGTCACTCTCTGTCACGCTTTCCCCTGCCTTTGACCCTTCACCGAAGTGCAACAGACACACGTATCTATGCCACAGCTGCGTCGTCTATTAATGGCCTGAACATTTTCCTTCTAATGGAAAACTGAATAATTGATTCACATTTTCAGTTGCAATTGAAACTAAAAGCGCAATCGGAAAACCTTTTGCATAATTGAGCGCCAAGAGAGCGACGACGACGACGGGCTTTTGGCCAAATCAAATTTAATTAACTTGACTAAACAGAGACCTAAACAGATGGCCAAAACAGTGGCCCAAACAGTGGCGCACCAGTGGCCAAGGCTAATGTTGTGTATTTGTTGGGCTAATCAAATTAGTTTGCTCGTTTGAATTGCATTTGCAGGAGGCATACAAAGGCGGCACTTATATCGATGCGGGCATCGAAGTTCATGGCTGCCAGGACACACAGGACACACCCAAATTGCCAATCAAAATCACAGTTTTCAGCCCCCACCCCTAAAATGCACTTAATGTCGAAGGCTGGAAAATGCACAGACTTTTGCTGGCAAATTGCTATTTACGTCCATGGACAGGTCGCTCTGGCAGGCAGGATAGGACAGGACAGGCCTTTCCTTTTGCCATCAAAATTGTTGCACAAATCTGATTAAGATTTCAGATTTCGTAAGCGATTTATGAATGCCACACAACGAGACCAGGAGTGCGTGACCATGGCCAGAACTAGGAGGGGAGTCCTCTCTTCTCTCGACTCCTTTCTGCTCTTTGGTTAGTGTCAAATTCTGGCTGCAGGCCAATTGCCAGTCCAAAATGATGGCCAGAGAGAAGCTGATTCTGATTCTGATTCTGGGAATTGTGACACATGAAAAGTGTGCAGAGAAAAGTGCATTTTCCTGCAGAGAATGGTAAATGGTATGGCATGAAAGCATCTTGAATGTTACTTAACTCTTTTGGTGCAGAAAATTCAACTTTGTACAGAAATTTTAAATCGGATTAGAAGCTTTCCTTTGAAATTTGAATAAGTTTTAACTCGGGGAAAAATGGTAGTATTTTCAGAGAAATTAAAGTTATTGAAAGAAGAGAATAACGGACTACTTTTAGCTACTTAAGTGCATTCCTGAGAAGCTCTGAAAGGTATTCCCTGGGAATTCCTTTGTTCTCTTTACCTTTTCTTTCTTTTACCTTTTGGAAATGCTCCTCTTTTAAGTGCTCTATCATTATTAGCCTTAAATAACTTTGTTGTAAGCCACTTTCTTGGCCACAAAACAAATCTCATTATCAATCAATTGCTGTGGAAATCATTTCCATTCTCTGGCCAACAATTGGCTTTGTAATGCCAATCCATTCCCTTGTTGCTTTCCCAATTTAATTATCCTGCGGCTTACTAGACTTTTCTTTTGCTGCTTTTCCGCGGAATGTATTCCCGTATTTATTATGCATTTTCTTTTTACTGTCAGTTGTCTAACAAAATGTTGTCTGGCGGCTTGTCTGGCGGCACTTTGACACTTTTTTTCCACCAGAGCCTGCCTTCGGTTTGCCTGCAGGACACTTCTACCTCCAGCTGGCTCTCTCTCTTTGAGTCTCCTGAGTAGAAGATTATCACCACCAACCAGGCACCCGTCATGGCCAATGAGCCTCCTCTGGTGTCTGTTTGCCTCTTTGGCTTTTTAACATTTCAATTCTAATTTAAATATTATATTGAGGGGCAGAGACAGACCAGACCAGACCAGACCAGACAGGAAGCCAAAGATAGAACATTACTTTAAAGATACTATCTCTGTGTGTGTATGTGTGTTTTCAGTTGAAGAATTTTAATGGAAATTCTAGGGGAAATTCTCTTGTCAACAGCCATTTTGCATGTTGACAGTTTTGCCTGATTTAGTGGCACGCCATCCGGCCAATTAGCTAATGAATGCAACCTTGAATGAAGGTGGAATGAACACACACACAAGCAGGTACAGTGCCAAACCTTAAAATGTTAGTTGAATGTTAATTAACATAAGTGGATGTTCGGGGAATGTTAATTAGTATTTGCTCTGTTCTACCGCTGTTAATTAACATTTTCTACCTTATTTTAAGCTTTTTCTTCGTTTTTCATGGCTGAGTGGTAGAAGTTGGTAAGTAAAACTTTTCGCCAAATTATGATGCTGTCAACTGCTTATTGTTTCTACTTTTTGGTTGCATTTTCCCCTGTGTTTGTTCCCCTTCTTTGCTGCTTCATTTGTTTTCTTCTTTTTGCTGCTTTTTTTTCTCCTTTTCACGCTGTTGTTTTGGTGTTGTGTTCGTTTTCATGGCTTTTGTCTGGCTGTCTGGCTGTCACATGTCAAATGTCAAGTTCACTTTTTCCTGGGGTCCCAGCAGCTGCTGCAGCTGTTGGGAAAACTATTTTGCATGGCGATTATTCTGCAGTCGCTTTTCACACTGCAGCAGCAGCAACAGCAGGAGCAGCAGTTGCCAGCCAAAAACACTTGATGTCCGTGACTGCTTATGATAATTCAGTTGTTATATATACACACCATATATACTATATATAGATGTCTAGCTATAGCTATAGATAGACGTACACAAAGACCACTTGATTTGGATGGGGAACATAGAAGAGCAATAGAGCAATTCATGGGGGAAATGTGACAGATGACGAGGCAAGTGACCGAAGGGTCAATAGCTTTATTTTCTTAAGGAAATTCACACTTTAAGAGTGGCAAAACAGTTGGAAGTCTCTCTGGCTCCTAAAGGTATTCCCATAAACAGCTCCACCACTTCATAATGCCCTCAAATGAACTATAAACTCTAGGAATCTAGATTCTTGCATTCATAAAATATCACTCATACGCACTGAATGCCACAGCAGCACCAGCAGCAGCTCCGCCCTGCCAAATGAGGCATAAAATGAAGAATGGGAAACATAAAAAAATGAAGCTAAAAAACAGGGTAAGGAACAAGCAGAAAGGCAGGCAGGCAAAGGTGGAACAATGTAAACAGGTGGAAACAAGAGAGTTTTCCCTGCAACTAAAAACCAAGAAAATGTTGCCATAAAAATGATTTAATACATATTTTATATGAGAAAAGTTTCGCAATTTTTGCACATTTAATGCCCCGCCACTCCACTCACTTGACATTTGACGTTCGGGGGCATGAACTCCACTCCTGTTTAAAAACTCCAGTTAAAGTTAACCTTAACTTTAAGACCTGCCTGGCTGGCTGTCTGTCTGTCTGCCTGGGTTTCCCTTAGTTAATTATGCTCCAAAGTTTTCCATTTTCCTTCCTGTCTTCCTTACGTTTTGTATGTGCGGCAAAAGTTGCGTAAATTAAATCTAATTGAATCTACAACTTCCATTCGAGAGACGGAGAGAGAGAGTTTTCCTTCCCTTCGTTTTGCCCAATGGAAAATGTGATTACAATACTGGAGGGGGTTTCCATTCCGTTTGGCTATGGATATGTTTTCTCTCTCAGGCAACTGGGGAATTATTCATGTCACTTCCTTTACTTTGACACGCCTCCCATTTCCAGGGGGTAGGGGATAATCAGCGGCTTTGTTGCTGCAGAAAGTTTTCCTTTCTTTACTTTTTATTGAATTTAGAGCAAAGTGTCGCTTGTTTATTAGAGAGTTAGCCATCCGGAGACGAGAGGGAGAGTGAGAGTGCATTGAAATTCCATTCGGGAAACTGCCTCTAGGATGTCCTGCGGATCTACAATGTCCTCTTGGGAGGAGGCCATAGCTGGGCATGGGAATGTTCTCTGGAATGGGGCTGGGAATGGGGAGGTGGAGGAATACTTTTGGCGTCAATAATGTGTCTTCTGGCATTGGCTCTGACATGACGATAAACTGGGCAAATGTACGCGTATTAAAAAGTTTTCAGTTTGTCAATCGTTAAATAAAAGAAAGAATATTAAATTTATAGCCATAAAAAGAGAGCGAAGAAGAGAGTGGAGGAATGTGAAGAGAAGAGGAGAATAATATACTTTGGGAGGAAAGTATCTAGAAGAAAGTATATTAAGAGAGGCCTTGTTTATCTAATTAAACTTCAGTCTCTGCAGGAGATCCCTTCTTTATCAATCATTTCATTAAGGCTATAATTAAAGATCTTTCGATGCAGATATTATGCTTGAAAGAACCCCCTTCGAGGACCTCATTCCACTGAACCTATTATCTAAACACAACTTGGCTTCTTTGAAATTGCATCAATATATATATATATATATATATATATATATATATATATATATTGAATATATATTACTTGTATAGAATAAATGTATAATTATATAAAAAAATATGATGACTAAAGATCTTTTCTTGCATATATTCCTTCATTCTTCATCCATTTATACATTTTATATATGTATTATTTTCAAACAAAGCCTTAAAACCTTTTTCTCTGTTTTTATCAACCTTCGATTCCTATCACATCTCTTTCAATATTTCCATCAACTTCCCAAATCAATTAAACCTTTATTTCCCTTTAATTTCCCTTTAAATTTCTCCTAATTAACTCTGTTTTCATTTCCTCCCTTTTCTTTGATAGTTTTTTTCTTCTCCAACTTTTCCTTGGAAAATGCTCAATGCGAACTTCATTTTCATGCTCATTAAATGCGTCTTCTCTCGCTCGTCGTCGCTCGTCGTCTCGCCATCAAACAACAACACAAAAAACTCATCAAATAAATCAAATTTTCCTTGTTAACCCTTTTCCTTGCCTGCATTGAGATTCTTTTCAGCTGGAGGAAAAAGTTTTTCCTACACTTTTGCTGTATGGCCTAAAGGGTTTAACGAAGGAAAAGTCAGAGAGAAAAGCAGAGAAAAAGTTACGCCAAAAATGGCGTTAAAATGTGTAATCAGAGAGAAACGACACGCAACAAGATGGCGGGGAGGGGAAGAGGGATCATCCAAGGCATGGGTGGGGGATTGCAAGGGGGGGCAACTGTCGATGACGACGACGGACTGTTAATGAAAATTGTTTTTGGGTGAAAAAAAGAAGGAAAGAAAGCGAAGAGAGTGGAGAGAGTGGTGCTGCTGTTGTAAATGATTGGTGAAAAAAAGTCTCAAGCCCGCAGGACTCCCGGCCGAAACTAATTAACGCCAAATGTGGCCAAGGCCTTTGAATGATGGACAAATGGGTGGGAGGGGGGTGGAGAATCCCTCTCAAGGAATAGGAAAGGGTTTCCCCCTCTAGTTTTTCTTTTTTTGCCCTTTTTCTTGTTGACTTTCCCAGTGATTTGCTTCGTTAAATCCCCAATGCAGTCCGACTGCAGGACTTCTCTGAGAGCTTTACTTTCTTTGCCGCTTTTCCTACCACAACAAACAACAATGACTGGCATTTAGCAGTGAGCATTTTCTGCCTCCCCCCTCCTCTCGCAAAGCCTTTCCAATTACTCACCAATATTTACCTCTGGAAGAAAATTGTTATTTCATTTGACATTTTCGCTCGCCAGAAGGAACAGCTGTCTAGACGACAACCAAGCGGGCACTTGGGCACGCTTCTGTCTCTCCACCAAGAAAAACTATATATAAAACTATGTATATATATAGTATATATCTATTAATATATGAGTTATCTATGTGGCGTCACGTTCTACCATTTTTTTTTTTTTGGTTTCTCTGTGGCCGCCCAAAAGCTCGCTGCATCGTTTGGGGGGAAATATTGATGGCCGCTTAAAAGTATGCAATGAAATTTGGGGGAATTTATAGCCAAAGATACTAAAAGACAGTCGAATGTCGAATATATTTTTAGTGAGGGGATTAATACGAGTATAAATTGCCATCTGCCATCGGTTGTCTGCTGTCTTTCTCTTTGAAGATCTCATCATTGGTTTCCATGGAATATCTCAGATACTGATACAATGAGTCATTCTCTCTCAAGTCATTGGCCACTTGGCATATTTCTCGTACCACAAAACACAGGACAGTGTTATTGGCAAACCCCTCTCCCCTTTCCCTTTCCCCAAGCAGACGCTGGGTCTATAGACAGACGGGCGTCACAATATCTTAAAAATGAGATTCAAAAGCAGAATCTGCCCCTGGTGTGGCGGGGGGCGGGGCACCGGCGGCACATTGAAATGATTTTAATGAAATGGTAAACCTTTTTATTCCCTTGAACCACAAATGAATTCTAATACGATTATGGAAAGAGTGTTTTTTTTTCAATGAAACGAAGAGGCAAGCAGGTAGTCGCCGCTCGAGGAATGTGGCATCATCGGTGGAAGGGGGTAAAGAGAAGTCAAGGCTGTGAAACCGGTTTATTTTTGAGACTCAAAGAAGTTAAGTGAGGCAGAAGAAAAGGGTTCTGGATATGATTCGGATATGATATGATGGATAATGATAAAAAAAAGGGCTTAAGAACTAATTGGAGATCATTTTCGAATGGAATGAAATGATATCATGAAGAGGGATTCAAATTCTATATTCCCTTTGGCATTATATCGATAATATGATGGATAATGTTATGGAATACTGTTCCAATGGGGTTGTATTGTTAATCCAATTCAAAATCGCCACTAATGAATGGGAAGAATGTGTTCTTTGGGTTACTTCTTGGAGTACAATGAAAGAACAATCGAATTCCATATTCTCTTTGGAATTTCCTTTATTTTCATGTGTTTGTGCCCTCATCCATATGTAATTGCGTCTCTCTGGTATACATCTTTCAATCAAAGTCATGGCACTCGGCTTCAATCAAAGCCTATGGCTCTATTTGATGACCAATAAAGTTGTCGGACGGCGATAATGTTATTAACATTGCTTACAATAATTAATTTAATTTTTGTAGACCAATTTACACACGTAATTAAAAGACACTTCCACCCGGACCCCAGACCCCTAGACCTCATACCCCCAGCCCCTATATCTCTCTTGCTGCGACGGTCTCTCTTTCAAGTCTCATTCCAGAGGGTGGGAGAGACAGAGAGTGCGTGTCTCAGGGAATGAATGTCTTCCATTGAAAAGGAAGGGGCCGTGCGGCATGGGGAATGGGGCATGAGGCATGGCTATTAGTTTCTATTTCCATTGCCACGAAAACACTGACTAATTGCCCATGGTCAGTGCCTCGAACTCGAACGACAATCGCGTTGCGGAAGCGGGCATCAGGGAAAATATCACATATAAATGAAAATAAATGAATTGGAATTCTATGGAGATGAAGATGCATACTTTTTGAGTTTTTTTATCAGTGATTTATGGGATGAAAACAAGCACAGAAGCAGCCTCTAGGCAAATGAATTTTGCAATCGGAAAATAAATATATGTGTATGCAAGAGTGCGCATAAAATAACAATCTACAGAGAGACATATATATTATATAAAGAATGTTTCATGGGAGACAAGGAAATGCTCTTTTTTCGAGTAAGGGATACTACAAGGAATATCTAAGCTGATCTAAGATGTATCTTATATAGAAAGGGGAAGTTGTATGTACAAATTGGAGGAGTAATTCTGATCTTTTAGGGAAGAGGGTAACAAATGTCATATATTTCTAAGGTTATAATTCTAAGGTTCTGCCAAATCCCTGGCTTTATGGAAAGTACATATGTACATACATACCCTCTTTCGTAGGGCATATCCTTAGCTCCATGGGAAGCTCTCCTCTGCCTTTCTGTCTGTCTGACTATCATCGGAGCAATTCCAGAAGCAAATCAGTTGGCAATCAGAGCACAGTTTGCTCTTTTGACTCGTCTTTAAGTTTTTTTCCTTTTATTTTCACTGCATTATCAATGCGGTAGCAGGAGGCTTATCATGGCAGACCAGAGAGACAGACAGACAGACATTCATCGGCTGACAACAGCAAAAGAAACGAAGGAATGAGAGTGGAACCCGCATGTTGCATGCAGCAGTAGCAGCAGCTGATGCTGATAAGAATTGAAAATCCACATTCGTTGAGGAAATGTCACTTTTGCATACAAAACATATGACAAATCTTTATACGAATAAAATATCTGAAAAATTAACAGAAAAGAAAGAGAAAAGAACAGAACAGAAAAGACAAAGTCCGAACGCGCCTTTTCCTGTTCTGCCAAAGTTTTGCGATAAAAAATAAAAGAAGGAAGGGGAAAACGAGAAGAAGAACTCCCTCTCTCTCTCTGCCTCTCGACTGCAGTGCGTTGAATGCATACAAAACGAAGATATGGCCGAAGCCCAAGCGCCGTATCAGGCGATATGCATAGAAAAAAGAAAAGTAAAGAAGGGAAACACTTTGTGTGGGAAAAGGGAAGAGCCAAGAGGGAGGCGGGGGGTGGGAGGCGGGAGAACTGCAAACAAAGCGCTGGAGCAATAGTGAAAAAGAAAACTTTAGTTCTTAAAATGGCAGCCAGACGAAGTGGCGTCGTCGTCAGCATTTTGATAAACCATTGAATAAATGTTAGAACAAAAAACAATTATTAAAGAAAAAATCCCCCTCCTAGCAAAGAAAGAGAGGGAAGCTTTTTCCAATACGGAACGGAAATGCGGCACAGAAAAATCAAAAAAAACCAACAACAACAAATCTAAAGAACAAACGAAGGAAGAGCTTTATAAGGCAGCAAGGGGGATGGTAGGGTGGCAGGGGGAAAGACTATATTATGACTATGAAAGACCCCCACAAAAAGGCATACAACGGGGGCTTTCATTAGCAAATGTTTAAACAAGTATTTCTGCCGATTAGATAAGACTTTTGGATTTATAGAAAGAAAAGAAAGAGAGAGGGAGAGGGAGAGAAGGAAAGAAAACTTGTCATTCTCTAGAGAACAGCGAAACAGAAACCATAAATAAAGGAAATCTTGTGCTTCTCTGGAGAATTTCATATGGATAAGATTCTGCAGGGTATACTATAAGTACATATATTTTCATAAGAATAAGCTCGTGATTTGTTTATAATTATAAAACAATGAGGGGTTTTCCTCAGGGTGAGCTTCAGGGTCCCAGCTGAAAGTTTAAAGAACTCTTAAACGGATAAGGGATTGACGTACTATGGGCTATACGTAAATATCTAGAGCCATAGCTATAGCATATAAACCCCAACTTTGAGCCACAATTAGACAAAAGATCGTTTCCTCAATCTTCTAACCTCATAAAGGTCCCCATTCTTTTCATGCTTCTAATCCAAAATGCTCAGATAAGATACGGCAACTCAATCATAATTTTTTATAGTGGAATATTCAAAAGTAAACTCCATACCAAATGCTCTCTCCAGCGACTAGCGATCCCCCCTCTTTCGGAGATTCCTCAATCAAGATCCGATAATCACACAACAAATTACAGGAGACGCGAGCGAGGGGTGAGGGGAATTGAGACATTGAGAACACACCAGCAATAAAGTTATCAAACCACTTGTGACGGGTCGCCACAGACACAAAATCAAAGAATAAAATACATTCAAAATGTATTCCGAGAATCCCCAAAAACATAAAACGAAAGACGCGACAACACAACGAATTTTCATTCGAAATTAACAAACACAAAAAATTATGTTTGGCGCCAGGTCTGAGAGACCCAGAGAGAGAAGAAGATCCTCATAAATGGTGATGGTGAATGGTGTTGGCTGCAGTAATTGGAAACTAAAACCAACAAAAACTTCCATAGATCGTACATAAATGGCACGTTCCGTTCAGTCAGTCTTAAAGACAAAGAGAAAGAGAGATAGAGATAGAGAGATACGCGATTTGCCGATTTGCCCAATGATTTGCATAATTGCGTGATTCGCATACCGCAGAAATTTGTTGTATCTCTGAATCATCGCTACTCTACAGAGGGGGGGCGGGGCGGTACGGGGAGGAACCCAATCTAAATCGATTCTCTTAGATGTGGGGACTCATCTTGTGGTATTACTTTCGCTCGTATGACTCAAGTGCTCACATTGTCTGTCAAGTGTTTGATTATCTCATTCGGAAAGTATAAAAAATGGAATTCATATGCATTTCAAACCACTTTTAGGGCAGAAATCCAAGCATTTGTCACCCTTGTTGTGAAAGATTCATAATCAGCTATGAGAAAACTCTTAAAGAATGAAAATGGTAATCAAATAGGGCATGGAAATCGCTCTTATATATACGCTACAACTATTTCCTTAGTTTCATAATATTCATTAAATATTCACATAAAATTCTATACATCACTCATTCTTTCCATTGGTTCAGGATCTTTTTATCTTCAAAATTCGCATTCATCGCACTAAATAGTATCTTTGTATCTTTTATGTGAAGGAATTTCCATGTACGCGCTTGAGCTGTGAGGGAATTTCGGGATTGCATGTTCGAGTTCGATGTTCGATGTGCGTGAAGTTGGAGGTTGCATCTGAGTTTGTTTTGGGAAATTTTTAATCCCATTTAATGAAGCATAAAGTAAATAATTATTTGTAACTAAAAATTATAGTATTTAAGGGGAGACTTTTAAAGATTCGAAAATTTATTAATTTAATTTAAATTAATTTATTTATACATTTTTGGATTGCTTTAGCCCAGCCTATAATATATTCATTCCAAGGTTTTCATAGTTTCAATTAAAATCCAAGAATTCCTCTGCCAGATTTCCTCTGTTTACTCAGTTGTATGCGCTAACTATACACCCAAAAATTCCATATAATACTATGACTGTTTTACTTCCATAAATAACTCTATAGGTATAGCTGTAGCAGAAATTCCAAGAAGCTTACCCGTTTTTGCTTATTTATCGGCAATTGCAACCAACCTCAAACCTCTGCCTCGAACCTGTTCGCATGCCGATGCATGCGCCTGGCGGTTCGATTCGAACACAACAAACGCCGTTCGAACGGCGCCATGTGTTTCCAGCGGCAGACGCTGTTAACAGCGAACTGTTAAACGGTTCGCATGGGAACTGGTGGCAATCTGTGGGCTCGCTTGAACGTATCTAGATACGTCATAGCCATTTTAGACGTGCGCTTGGACGGTTCGGTCGCAACGTATCTAGATACGCGAGAGTATCTCGTCCGTTCGCTTGCTTTGCGCGAGCCAGAAGTTAAATTTGAAAATAAAATTTTGCCCTGCTAACAAAATTGGTTTTTTCAATTGCCAAAAACGCAAAGAAATGCGAGAAACGCGACGTGCTAATAAATAAATAAATCTAAGAAAAGTATGTGTACATCATCACCCCATGAAAAATCCAATCACCATCAAAATCAAATTAAAGAATGAATTAATTTGTCAGCAGCAGCGGAAATATCAAAACAAAAAACGTGTTCGGCATCCCGTAGATGCAAAAATAAATTATAAACCCAACCAACCGTCAGAGGCAGCGCCAACGACAGCGCTTCAGCGTCACCGTCAGCCAATAAACAGCTTTGCAAAGTGCCCCAAAGAATCGGTGCGATTGCCAGATACTTTTGTATCTTGCACTTTGCAGCGTGTGTTGTGTGTGTTTTTAGTACTGTGCGAAAGTAAAAACTACCTGCAAAACAGACCTCACCTCCTCACTCCTCAGACCCGAAAAAAAAGAAAACCAGTTTTGTGAAAATTATTGAGACTCTGTTTGGGTTCGGTTTGGTTTTTGTTTCTGCTGCAGTTCCCGTCTCCGAGTATTGGCCATTTCTTGGTTTTTGGCTTGGGGTATTGGTTTGGCTCTCTGTTGAAAGGAAAAACTGTTGAATTTGTGGCTGCCATTTGGCGTCTGGCAGCGAAAGATACTGCGAGATCGTAAATTTAGCAAGAGAATGGACCGAAAGGTGTCAAAGGTGTCGTAGGAAAGCGGTTAAAAAAGCGATGGAAATTGGGGGACTTCCTGGAAGCTAGTCATTGTTTTTTGTGCAACCAATCCACAAACTTTTTTTGTAAAGTATGACACCAGAAAGGAGATAATTTCTGGATATTTTAAAAAAGTTTTAAAGGAACTGGGAAGTTCGAACTATTTTTGTTTCATTTTGAGATTTTGAATAGTAGAATCTTCTAGGGAAGATCAAGGAAAGCCTTGAGAGTATCGAAAATCAAAATAATTTGCATGATCGTGCATTTCCATTAAGGAAGAAAAAACATTCTATAGAAAATCTCAGCAAAAATGCCTAAAAAACTAAACCCCAACCCCCTTTTCGTATCTCAATCCACAGTTCTAATAAAATCCAACAAAAAGTGCAACATTTAACCCAAAAAAATATCACAAATAAAAGCAAAGAAGATTAAAAAAGAGTTCCAAGAACACAACAAAAAAAAAACCTTCACAAAGCAAAAAGCATCATTGCCACAACAAGATGCTGATGCACCACACAACATCCACAACGTCCACGGCGACGATGACCAACTCCTCGTCATCGGCCACGCCCACACCTGGGTCGACCTCCTCCAACAACAGTGCCACACTCGAGACGCTGCACCACCAGCAGCAGCAGCAGCAGCAACAGCAGCAGCAGCAGCACCAGCAGCTGCAGCATCAACTGCAGCAGTTGCACACGAATGCGGCAAACAATTCGCGTCCCCCCTCCCGGGCCCCCTCGATACTCGATAGCCCCACGCTGGCGCGTGTGGAGCGGGCACGTCTTCGACTCGAGCAGCAGGAGCGTGAGCGAGAGCGAGAGAGGAGTAGCCAGAGGGGAGGCGACATAAATGGAGGGGGAATCGGTGGCGGTGGCGGCAGCAGCACTGGAACGGGCAGCACAGCAACAACGATGAATCGTGAGGACAGCCTGGAGCGGAGCATATTGGATCCCAAGGTGAGGCAACGATCCTTTCCTTCTGCTGCTTTGAAGATAAATTACAATTAAGATTTCTAGCATAAGCAAAATATACAGATACAGTATCTGCTGTGAAGGCATCTCTGAGAATTTAGAGAATCCAAGGGTACCTATGGTATATATTTATCACCTTATTTATGGAATCTTTCGAAATGTAAATTGAATTCGAGGAGGGGAAAGCCTTGAAAGCTCAAAATATGGTATAGGGAATTCCCAAAAATGAAGCCAAATGATGACTGGTCTTTTGGCAATGAAAATTCTTTGAATTTCTGTTGACAAAAATCTTTATCTTTTTCTAAAAAAAAATTTCCTACCTAAAATCTCCCAGAATTCTACTTAGTCAGTTTATCCATTATTCTAGGGGCATTTCCTATTAGAATCCTCTCCAAATCAGTTATTAAATTACCTCCTGCTAGCCATTTCCCTTCCTTTTCCTTCAGTTTTCGTCTATAATCAGAACAAATGTCCCGCAAATTAGTGAAAGCCTTGGCCTGCGACTAAGGAGAGCAGTTTCCTAAACCAAATAAGCCCAAGACACACACACACACATAGACACACAGAGAACAGGAGCCCCTCTTGACGGGGCAGACATTTCACTAATGGTTCAGCCGGTGGGCCTGGGACCACAGGCGCCTCCCCTTGGCCGCCACAGCTGCAGGCTACAGGCACAGGCCTTGGCCTTCCCTCAGGCAATAGGTGACTGTCCGTCCGATTGGATGGGAGCTACTTTCCGTCTGCCCTTTTTAGGGGTTCCTCCTGCTGGAGGCTACCTCCAGGCCTCGCCTCTTTGTCCGTGCTGTCTACGACCTTCTTCTAGCATTATATGTAAATGCTTTTTATTCTGTTATTATTTTGTTAACGCTCTTATCTTTTTCACGTGGTTTTATCTTTGACTGTGAATTGTGTGGCCATCATCTGGCCAGAAGCCCAAAGCCTCTTTATTTCTTTAAAGCTTACGAAAAGAGTGGACCCTGTGGACACGCCATGGAACGAGTGTGGCTCTGTGTGTGTTGGGGTTTTGCATACATGAAAAAGGGACAGAGTGCCACCGTACCCTGCCCTCCCTCCCTCCATTCCTCCTGCTTAATGGTCAGGTAGCATTAGAACCAAAACCAGAAGTTGCTCAGGTAACAAGAGGCCTCTCAGGGGCCGCCTTAACCTCCATGCCGCATGCCACCACCTCACGGCTCAATGAGAACATAAACTCAGATAATGAATTGCGAAATATATCTATCTATTAGGCAGGCGAGACGACAATAACAAAGATAGAACCGAACATGGAATTTAGATGGGATTTTGTGTTGGTTCTTTTTTGTTTTTGGGAACTCTTATCTGTGAAGGGTTTTTACCTGTAAAACAAGTATATGGATGATTGAAATGATTATATCATAGAGGGTTTATCTTTGAAGGTTCATTTAGAGGTTAAAGTAGTGCCTAAAGTTCTCCTTCCATCTTGGAAGCTCTAATAGTTCTTAGAGCTCTCATTCTACCCCGAAAGTCTTGCCTTTGTGCTTTCTATCACATCATCAATTCTGCTTTTTGGCCAAAAGCCAAACCAGTCCGCAGGCAAGACTGATTACCTGATAGATGCAGATGCTTTAGATCCATCCTGCGCCTCCTTTAGACGTAACAAATTGTACGTAAGAGTTCTGGGGCCAAATTGCCTGCATAATTTCCACACACAGCCTCCCCTCCTTCCCCTTCCTGGGGTAGTCCCTCCCTTCCTGTCGCTGTTGGCCTCCTTTTTCTGCTGTCGCCCAAAGGGGAACTGCAGCCAAAATATTTGCGCAGGATGTTTTCTTTTTTTGCTATCAATAAGCTTGGAGTTTGGGTAGCTCCTAAATCTGGCAGGATAGACGGAACTCGGGAGGGAAAATCAATAGAAAAACGGAGAAAAAGGCAACACTTTTGGGTCATACGTAAAGGTTTTTCTTGGGAGAAGAACCGTCTCTGTCGTAGTGCATTGAACCCCATTGCAGGCAGCACATCAAGTGCTCAAAAGAGTGTCAGAGTCAGCGGGAGGGGCAGGGGCAGCGGGAGAGCGTCATAATTAGTCACACTTAAAAAGGCAATGGCCCAAAGAGTTGGTCTTGCGTTGGCCCGTTAGTTGGCCAAATGCGAAATATGAGGCAAGGCAAAGAGAAGAAGGCTAAAACCGAAAAAAAAGAGTCAAAAGAAAAAGAGAGACGACGGTAACCAGAGACACGACACGAGAGAGCTTCGCTGCGTCTGCGATGAGTAGGAAGCGCCGTGGCTCCATAAATGGGGAAAGCAAACAGAGGGGGAGGGGGAGGGATTTCTGCTGAGCTACGTGCCCCGCAAGCAGCCAGGCGGACTATGAGATACAATGTTTGACCCAAAGCGCAAAAAAAAAAAGAAAAGGGAAGGGAAGGAAAAAGACCATGTCCATGGGTCCATCCGCCTCCTCTTCTGGTGCATGGCGCTGCTTTGTTGCACTTGGATGCAGGTTGCAGCAAAAGGGCCGCCACACCATCCGTCGTGGCATTTGGAGCAGAAAGATGGAGTTCCATCACTTGAAGGCACAAGGAAAACCCCAGAAGCACAGAGAAATCGGACAAATCTTTTATCATTTTACTCGGACTTAAAACATAAACAATTTCCATAAATTTCCCCCCCTCCCCACACTCGTACATTTCAATGTCAATTTTTGTAGTTTTTTTTGCAATTCAATTTAACGGCTCGCTCGCTGCATTCCACGAATGCAAAATGTTCTACAACACAACAAAAATTAAATGAAAAATATATACATGTTTTTTTTTTTTTGTTTTTTTTGCATGGTTGAATGCACTCACAGCCTTAGAAAATTGTTCGGAAAATGCGAGTGTTTTCAGAGTTCGAATAATTGTTTCAGTTGGGGCTTTGCATGAGTTGTGGTGCGGTTAATGGATGAGTCAGTGGAGGGACGCTGAGAGAGAGGGGAGAGAGGGAGAGGGTAGAGAGAGAGGAGTGTTTTATGAGTTCTTTGAAAGAAGAATCTGTTAGGGTAGAGTTGTGGTTCTTTAAAGATATTACTCATGCGATCGATTGATTACAAAACATGCCATTAATGGATTGATTCATCGAAAGGGTAGAACTTTTTTTGGCAAAGAAAATCAAAGATAAGAAAGAAAGTGTGTTACCTGAATTTGAAACTGTTTTCCCTGGCTCTAAGACTGTAAAAGTGCGAGTTAAAGGACAAACAATGACGATATACCATAGAGAGTTCTATAAACTATGGATTATGGTTGATTTTCGATACTTTATACTCCCCTAAACCTCCCGGAAACTCTGCCAAAAAGCGCCTAAATCAACACAAATCGAATAGATCCCTGCTGCCACCCACTCCCCTTCTCCCTCTCTCTAGTTCCTTTCTCAATTAGCCTCATAAATTAGCCCATAAATAGAATAAATAGCAACACTATCCACACAAACACACAAAAATAGACCCCACGAAAACCTGGTAACCGATAAAGATGGAATCGAATAACCAAGGGGGGCATGGGGTTAAGACAGCCCAGTAATTTGAGTCTCGTCTTTGTTTTTTTTTGGGGGGAATTGCCTTCTCGCACGCAAAAGACTCCCGAAAAAAAAAACTACACAAAAATCGTGGAATAAATCGAGAGACAAGTGAGCGACGCGTCGACGGCACACACGAGTTTTTGGGGAAAATAGAGCAAACCCCCCAACCCCCTCCTACGGAAAAACTAAAAGTAAACTAAACACAGACAAAGACGGGAAGGAAAATGAGAGAGGGGGAGGGGGTGAAATAAAAGAGAAAGAAACAGACAAAAGACAAAGGCAAAAGATGCAAAGACAACACGCAAGAAATGCGTAAAAATAAAATTGAGCCAAAAAAAAGAAAACAAAATACAGAGAAAATCATTTCATTCGACGCCCCACAACCAGCCCCCAAACCCGAACCCAACCCGACCCAACCCACCCAACACACACGCCTACATCCACCCACCCACCCGCCTCCCCCTACCATCCCCCTACTCGTCGTCGACCGTTTTCATTCATAAAAGAGAGCGGGGAAAACTTTAGCGGAAAATATGCTCCACAATAAAATATACAAATAAATGGCTGGGCTTAATGCAAATAAAAGGGGGATGCGGTGGCGGCAGTAGGCGCTCTCTTTGAGAGAACAGCCTCCCCCGCCTCCCCCTCTAGCTCCTCAAAAGAGGTCGAAGGTCGAGGGGGAGGGTGGCGGGGGTTACGCGAGGGAACAGCAAATGGCACACAGAAGTGCAATTTTTGTTTCGAGGGATCTCTGCAAAAAGGGGGCGAAGGAAAGAAGGAAAGCAAATCACAAATGCAAAAAGGAAATGCCAATGGAAAAATGTGTGTATGTTTTCCCGCAGAAAGAACAGGGAGGGGGTGGGGAGGGCGAATAGGAATAATGTGGAGGGGGTGGGGTACGGCAGGCGCCAGTCTTAAAGCTAATTTGTGGGTATTTCTTTTTTGGCATGAAAATTGCATTTAATATTTTGTCTGTGGTTTCTGGTTCTTTTTTTTCTGGTTACTTTTGAAGGAGAGTGTCGAATAACTTCACATTTTACCCACAAATATAGATCTTTCCATAACTTCTGGATCTTCAAAGAGTATCTTCATCTTCGACTGTTGTCCAGTCTGTTGAATCTTTAGAGAGTATCTTCATCTTCGACTCCAAGAGGCAGTCTCTCTGCTTTCCTCATGCTCGTTCCATTGGCCTTCGTCGGCTTTTGTTCTTTTTGATGTTCTTGCGGCTGCTGTATGCATCTCAATTTGTTGCTGCAGTGTAAAATGATATCTCATTTATGTTGGACTGTGTAAAGTGATATTTATCACAATTAAGCGGCTGCACAGTGACCCACTAAAGTCAGCAGCCACCTCCACACCCCAACAGCCAGCAGCCACCAGCCATCAACCACTCCCCTCCAGCCAGCAGTCACTTGCCACAGCTGCAGTTGCTCTTCGCTCATTGCATTAAGCGCTGCCGGGAGAGAGTAGAGTGGGGGTGCATGATGGAGCACAGATCTGCGGAAAGTGGGAAAATATGGAAAGTGTTAAAGGTCACAGAAGATCAGCAGAAGCAGCGGTCGCAACAGAAGCAATCAAGAGATGATCCCCAGAAATGTGTTAACCAGCAAATGTTTCAATTTGTTTTTAGGAGCGTTCCCGTTCCAGCATTTTCCAGATATATTTATCTATCAGATACTGCAGCTATAAAGAAACATATGGCACATTTTGGATCGGTTTAAAGTGCCTCGAAAATAGAGTATTTTTTTCATAAAGCAAACAAATCTGTGAAAAAATCTAAAGAAAATTTATTATCACATTTTAGAGAAAATGTAAACGAGAAAAAGGGGAAATATGCTAGGAAAAATTGCCTCAGCTTTCTCTAATGAAATATAAACAGATGAAAACCATTTCCAAACATTTCTCTTTTAGTGCCAAAATATCCATCTAATTTTTGGAATTTTCACAATATTCTTCCACCATTTTCTTGTACCATTTTCTAGTCGACAAATATAATGCAATTTTTCCACTAGAATTTCCCAGAACATCCATTCATTCGACAGTTAATTCTATAACAATTTGTGCAATGGCTTTCCCAGCTTTTCCGCAGCTTCCTCGCTTTCCACGACAGCAGCAATCGCTGGCATGGATGTTGTTTGTTGTTTTTCCGTGGAATTTAACGAAGGGTGGGGAGGACGGAGAAATGTTTCTTAAGAAAAATCTCTCAAAAACAATGCAAACAATTTGCATATTACATCAACATGTTGCATGCCACACAGTCAAGATTGCAGTTTGTTGCAGTTGCTGCCGTTGCCGCTGCTGTTGCATATGCAATTGAGTTAAGCGCACTCCACCGTACTCCACCCTCCACTTGGAGTTAAACGAGGCATGCCACCAAACGAGGCAGATGCAGTCGAATGATGCACAGTGCTGTCGCCGCTGCTGTGGCAAGTTGCATGCGTGAGTAAGGCAGGCATTTGTTTCCCAAACAGCAATGTGGGGGGTTGTCGGTTGCATGCACCACCTCTTGCCTCACTTAGGGCTTTGCTGCTGCCGCTGCTGAAATCATCTTTAATATTGGGCCCATCTCTGAGGCTGGCCACGCCTCTCTATCATGCCTCTTTCTGTGTACTTGCAACACATTTATTCATACGCTCTGGCTCTTGCTTGGCTCTGGCTTTTTTTTGTGTATAATTTCTTTATAATTGCCATTTCCCGTTTTAATGAATTGTTTATACGTTGAAAAGAGAGTCACAGCGGCAGCAGCAGCAGAGGGGGGGTGTGGGAGAGGGGTGGGTGACCATGCAGGGGCCATGGGGGTCATGGCAACAGCGGAACAACAATACAAATACAAATGCACACACATGCCCCATGGCTCATGGCACCATGCACCATGCCTCTACATGTCGTCAGTGGGGCACAACCTAAAACTGAAACCCCAAACACACAGATACGGATACAGCACACGAGTAGATACAGATACAGATACATGGATACCATTCTACATGGTTTTTGGGGGGGCCACAATTGCTGGCTGCCTGCCTGCCTGCTTGACCATTTTCATTGCTTCCGTTCCTCCAACTGTTGTACTCTTTTTCTCTAGTGAGTTTTACTGCTATGAAGAGAGGTTTGTGTAGAGATACATTTAGCTATCGATACAATTGTATCTTCAGATGATAGGTTATACATTTATCCATCGCTATGTCTGTTTCTATGCCTTAATATCAATGCTTTTCTGACTGCAACTCAACCCAATTCAAGCTGTATATCTTGATACTAGATCTCTTGGATCAGTAAGAGTATCCTAGATCCTCCTAGACCTCTAGGATCTGTTAGAGTATCTACCAATTTCTTTCTATGTCTTTTGGCCTAAAAAGTAGCCTCCTTCATATGGGAAGAGTATCTCCTTGTTCGGCTTCCATAGCCCCTTTCTTTTTCTACTTGTTTCTGCTTGCACTTTACTCTTTTCTCTTGTTTTTTGGGAGGGTTGTTGCCTCGTTGTTGCAACTGTTGTTGGTGCTGTTGTTGTTGTGGCATGACAAACGGAAATTGTTTTCATTTGATTAGGGGGCGCACCACACTGCGCGTTGCGTGTGTGCCACAAAAGAGTGGGAGGCAGTGAGGCAACGAGCGAGCGGGCCAGCGAGGGTTGTATCCATATGATGGAGGATATGCCCCATAGAAGACGAGGCAGCAGCAGCAGGCAGCAGCCCCTACCAAATCGCAAGGGCACGAACCTCTCTCTTAATGCATTTAAGCGACCGCATTGGGGATTTCTCCCCCTTGAACCCCAAAACCCCACCCCATTCCATACCATAAATTGAGTTGATAAAAAGATAATGATGATGATGATAATGGGCGAATCAGAATATGATGTCGTCTAATCGTAATTTTGATTGTTGCTGTTTTTTGTTGCTTAGTCAACCCGCCCAACCACCCATGGGTACAAATTGTTCTAATTATTACGAAATCTTATCAAAAACACCGTTGCAGACCTCGTCTGCTAGTACAATGTTTCTTTCGGATTCGATTTCTGTTCTGCTCTTATCTAGGAATTTCTTTAAAAAAACACAGCGCCAGGGCGGCGGCAATGAGGAGCCAGGCCAGCCAGTCGAATGGCCAGAATCGTTGACATCATACCCTGTAATAATCGTAGGCAACCACAAGCTCTAAGGCACAAGGCAAATAAAATTAAAATGGTTAACGCGTGTGGCTTCTACACATGGTATGACATCATAGTTTCTGTTGAAAGGGAGCGGGGAGTGTGGTGTGTAGGGGGGAGTGGAGCAGGGGGGGAGGGCACCCACCAAGTGCTGAGTGGGTGCTAAGTGCGTGCGGCGTTTGTATGGATTTCCAGACAGCCATAGACACCCCCTCGGAGCAGCAGAAATTATGATGAGGGAGAGCATGAAATCCATCTAGGGAGAGCATTTTTTTTTAACGGTAAAAAATCTATTTTGGCAAAGAAATCTATGAAATTTTTTAAGTGGAAATGGAAAATATTTTGAAGTATTTCTTGGGTATATTTATAAATAAAACAAATGGCCAATAAAGTCAATCAAAAATGAGAAATATTCTACAGAATATCTGTAACTTTTTTATTTAGAAAAATCTGGAAATCTGTTAAATTATAAAGAAAATAAATCCAGAAATTATCTAGAAATTATCTGCCCCTTTTTTTAAAAAAATCTGAAAGATCTGTTGAAAAATCTGAAAGATCTGTTTCGTTGAATGATTCGATGAAGGAATGCCCTATAGAAATCCAATAATTTTTATGATTTAAGAACAAAGAATACTTCCACAGATATAATTTCAATGACTAATTACTGAAATACCTACAATAAATACCCCTGATAAATATATGATAATTACCTCCACATTTTATACCACATAAACTCTATATTTCTCAACCAATTTCTATGATTTAAGTTCTTAAAAACATTACAAAAAAAATTCAAAAATATTTTTTCACCCAAGAAAAAAAATTTCCAAAAATATTTATAATATACTTTAGTTTTCGCAACAAATAAATTGGCAACAATCTAAAATCTAATTGACAATAAAATTCCATTTATTTCTGTTTTTTCGTACCTCCCACCCCCCTCAACTCAACCCACAACGACACAAACTCCGAAAACAAAAATATACGAAAATATACTCAATTCCTGCCCCTTGTTTCTACCTTTTCCCGAACACACAAAAAACCAACCACAAAACTACAAAAAACTACAACCTGCCCTCGAAATGAAAAACAAATGAAAAACCCCCCCATGAAAACTTCGGAAAAACGAAAAAACGAAAAACAAATATAGAAAGAGACGGCGCCCTGGCATCAGATGTGGACGCATATGAAACGCCTATCGCACGCCTCCAAAGTCAATTCGACGAGCAGCCTGACGGCCCAGAAAACCGATGTGGGTGGATCCCCGCATCCCCATCCCCATCCGCATCCCAATATGACGCCCTCAAGAGGCGTGTCAGGCATGACAGGAACAACAACAACAACGACCAGCCAGGGAATGGGAATGCCTGGGAAGTGCATTTTATTCCCGGATAGGACGTCCTCACTGAAAAGCTCAATGTATACGCAACAGGTGTACTTCAGGCCCGATATGGTAGGAATACAATCCGTATACGTATCTTCTATATAGCTCTTAGAACTTAGATTCGTAAATGGCATGGTTTTGGATTTCGATTACGATTGGTTCATTGGCTCTCAAACTGTAGAAATGGCTGAATATTCGCTTTGATTTTTTTTCTTATTTTTATGGCACCTTCCACTATTTAATTTCCCACAAATCTATTTTAAGCCTCTCATTTACGTTAATTAATGGTATTTTTTGGCTAATGGTTTTATGGATTTTTTATGGTTTTTCTTTTGTTATACAATACTTTAAGCGTTTTTTGCCTGACTTTTATGCACCCCCCACAGCCCCCTCTGAAACGAAGATGCTCTTCAAAGTTCAGCGTTGCATTAAATGCACAAGAAATATCGTATGAATGCAATACTCATAATCGTAATAATAATAGTAATAATAATAATAATCTTCATAAACCAACGACATGGCAAAAATGCCAGGCAATTGACTTTTTACCAAGGCAACCACCCACTCCGCCCACACCACGCCACGCACTCCCCTTTGGAAACTCTGGTTCCAGGGGCAAGTGCACCACAAAATCATAGAACCATAACTTGCAGCAGAGAGTGAAGCATGCAAAAGTTGGAGCTTTATGGCGGGGGTTTAGCCAAGCACTACATGGCAGTAAATGTACAAGAGCATTACAGTGGAGACTCAGTAAAGCGAAAGAGGGACTAGAATTGTAGATAGAAGTTGACTAGAAATCAGAACATTCCATTTAGAGTTAGAAAATTTAAGAAGATTTCAAGTAAACGGAGGAATCTGTAAGAAAAAAGAGTATTTTTTTTTATTACGAGTCTCACTGGAAGAGACTCAGCAATAAAGACAGAAAGAGAGCTATATCTAATAGAGAAATACAACAGAAGGATAATCCACAACAATCTATATCGAGCCTCGGCCCTTTCTTCGAATCTCTACTGTTTTTTTGTCATACACTTATTTCATTCAACCACCCATAGCCATGGAGCTCTCCCTAGCAACAACAGCAGTTCTCTCTATAGCTTAACCCCCCCTTCCCTTACTTTAAACATCAGTTTTTCTATAGTTTAACCCCCACTAAAACCATACTCGTATAACCCACAAAAAGGGTGACCAAAGCCACAGCGCAGCGACATTTTTGTTTGACATTTTGCATGGCATTTGATGGATCAAAACCTTAGCACAATATTTACCAGGCGATTACTTACAGCACAGCAGAAGAGCAGTAGAAGGGGTAGCTAAATATTTAATGCCAGCTACGTGAGGCTGTCATAAATTTCAAGATAAATCAGCATCATCAGGGTCAGGCGGACAGTAGATGGAATGTAAGCCAAGAATCAGAGCCAGAAGTGGCTGCGGGAAAAGCGTAAAGTGAAGGTGTGCGGCTGCCGCTGCTGCTGCCAAAGGTCGCTATATGCAAATTGCATTTTAGGATCGCTTTGGAACGTTTATGTTTCATTGTTTCACCAGCTGACATTTTGGTTTAAATCTGTATCTCTGAGAGATCCAGAGAGGTGGAGGGGACAGCCGGCAAACAAAGGAAAAACCGGCTAAAGCCGGCCGCTTGGCCGAAACCTGTACAACCTCTGTGTCTGTTTTTTTCTGTGTCTGTTTTGTCTGTTGTGTCTTCTGTGTGTTTTTTTCAATATCAAGACACATTCGAAGCTTCATTAACATAATTGATGCGCCATTGAATGGACTATGGGCCGCTCTCTGCTGCTGCGCTGCGGCACGGCGCTGCTGCGTCTTCGAGCGAGCCCCATTATATTGTCTTCATGGCTCGTTCGTCGGGGCAGAGGCGAGGCAGAGCGAATCGTTGGACAGGTTTTCCTACTCCACCACCGATCCATGCGCAACGATCTTGAACCGGTTTACAGTTTTTCAGTCTGTTACAAGCCACAACACAGGCGCAACACAGGCACAACTTCACATCTCCAAAGCAACTCCAAACGCGACTCCAAAGCGAAGCTCTCCAATTCTGTCTGTCTGTCTGTGGCCGATCTACTCTGTAATTTTCAATTTCATTTCATGAAAGAAAGAACAGACCAGCCCCAGCCCCAGCCCCAGCCTCTCCCCTTCTCCCTCCCACTGATTGATGCAGTGAATGCCTCTGCCTAATGGGCTGTCCAAAAAGCTGAAGCTCAAAAGTAGGAAAATACAGGAAAAGTGTGCGGAAAATGCTCGCAGAAGTTATCGAGTGGCCTAAGAGAGCTGTTTGTTGCCGCGTTTATCTAAGTGGGAAATTACGAGTATGATTGATAATGTGGGGCTTTGGCAAATGAGAAATAAACGATACAAGTGGGTCATTGGTATAGGAAATACATTTACATTCAATATATGGGACTTGCCCACCCCACAAGTCTCTAAAGTGATGACAGCTATGCATAACAACTGTAATTCAAAGACGTTTTAGTTGATCTATTAGCCATTACTGGGTAATACTGGGTTTTCAAAAGAGTTTTTTACAAGTTTTAGAGGGGTATATCATGGCTTACAATTTTTGTAAACAAATAAAAAATAAATCAAATAAAAATTAGGGGTTTATCTAAAAATATAGATAAATGCTAGTTTAGAAAAATATTAGAAAAATATGTCACCATTTATAGTTTTTATGTGCAAAAAGTCGATAGAAGAAGCGTTTTGAAAAAATACTGAAATTCCTTTCAGAGTTTTGCCATAAAAATCAAGTGAAAAGTTAAATAGATTTCTATTTGAAAATATTAGAATAAAATACTGAGAATACTGGTCTAAGAAAAAATAATTTTCTTACAGAGTATTGGCATAAAAATGAAGTAAAAAATTGGAAAATATTTGAATAAAATACTGAGAAATACAGGTTGTTTTTTGGATCATTCATTAATTAACAATTCATTCAATAATGGCAGTTCTAACATGAATACTTCCTATAATGATCTATAAAAAACTAGATAGCATTCGAAAACCCCTAAAATTGGGGCTCTTCTAAAATATTCATCAAGATTCCCTTTAGAATCTTCATTAAAAATGCCCAAAATACGTTTAAATAAACCCTTAATGGATGGTTGGATGCTTTCATCTAAGAACAAAACCTGAATAAAGAATATAGAAATTAAGAATTCTTCTTTCGGTTCTTTGATGAACGGCACTCTCGTCCATGGCCCTGGCACGCATGTGCTGTAAATTGCTTATGTAATTATACAACAATTTTAGCCCCAAAGGCAGCCCTAGACAACACCCCTCCCCCTCTTGCCCCCTCCATCGAATATGCGAAAAAAATATGGAAACTCTCTGCATGTGGAGACTGGACTATTAATTATGGCATCGGCTGGCTGGCATCAGCTGCTAAAAGTTAATGAAATTTTTGCGGTTCGAGGCATTTGGCTTACATAAAGCGACGGCTAAAGCGATATCAATCAAAAGACCCTTCTTTTTATGTTATTACATGATTCGATTTATAGAGCAAGAGAGACAGACAGAGAGTCAGAGAGGGAGACAGAGAGTGCCCCCTAAAGGCAAACAGGTTTCAGGCGCTTCAGAAGCAAAGACTCTGCCGCAAGGAAGATAAATGGCAGACAAAGGAGTGGAGTGGGAAAGGATGAGGAGGGGAGTGGAGGGAATAGAGAGAATAATATCCCCATAATGCAGTCACCGCATCTATATAAAAGGCAATATATAATGGGAGTAGGGACAGCAGTGAGGACTGGAAAAAGACTGAAGTGCAGTAAAAGCTGGTAGGAAAAATCCCGATTCAATGCAATTTTTCTTTACTTCATATTTGATATTCCTCCGGGCGATGCTTCAGTTTTATTCGTTGGATATATCTCTCGTATAAATCAGCACTAAAAATCGGTACGAAAAACAGCGGAAGTACGTTTTTTGTTCAGGCTTGAAGAATTGGCAACAAAAGGCTCTGGGAATCCTGTGGACAGAGCCGGCAGCAGCTGCCATTTGGGATCGCCAGAGAGAACAATGCATTGGCTATGGCTATTGATATTGGTTATTGGATATTTGTTACTGGGTTTCCTTCTTTTTTCTTCCACTTGTGCCGCTGCCTGACATTTCCCTGACTCGCCTGCTCCTACTGCGAGTTCCTCGCTGCCTCTGCCTGCCTCTTTGACCTCTCTTGGTGCAATTGTCCCAGTGGAAACCATGTGCCTCCGACAGGGCTACCCGCTTTGTTGCATTTCGGCAATCATGGGGAAATGTTTTCCTTTTATTTTCTGCGACATCTGACAGTTGAATTGGTCCTCCGGTCCGGTCCGAGCGCAGGTCCATACCTGGAGATATTAATTCTGTTTACCTTTTGACGAGCCAGCGGCATTGTGCACTGTGGCATGCCACATGTTACTGGGCCTTGTAAATATTTAATTGAAAACGATATTGGGAAACATGGGAGCCAAAAAGGCAGAACAAAATCAATCTTCTCATGGACTTCTAACAGAGTTTCGAGACCTTTTTTTCAGAATTAACTCTAGAATTTGCTCTGCTGCTGCTTCAAAGTGCTGCCGCCTTAGGTGGCGCCCCCTCGTACTCCCCCTTCATTGAGTTTCACCCACATTCACTTATTGGTCTTCTCTTCACTTCACTTCACTTCTCTCTAATTAGCGGCGTGACCTTAATCACTTAAGAGTTTACATAAAGCCTATAGAGGCCTAAGCGAAGCCCCCCTCCATTGCTCCACTTGCAACTCCCACTTGCAACCAGAACTGTGGCTTCTCAATGACGTAATCTGCTGTATCTTTCCGATAAGATAAAACTCCAAAGATAATGCCAATTGCAAATGCCAGATGCCAGCACGAAAATAAAACCAAAATCTTATACAAATTTTTGTGTCCGAGTTTTCTGTTTTTTTGGCCACGCGCTGAAACGCTCGACAAAAAAATAGTTTAACCTTTTTTGGCCGGTCGGAGCCACCATATAAGGAAAAATTACTTCAAGTTTTGTTATTGAATTTTCAGTTTGGTTGTGGGCCGATTTTTAGAGGCGACATTTAAGTTGTTCGTCTGTCAATGGGAATTACGCGTAGAGTTATTTATGGGGCGATGACATGGGGCAAAGAAAGACCTTCACATAAAGAAGAACCAAAGGTAGAATGTAGAATGTAGGATGGAATGGCTCTGTATTCTGCTTGTTAGCACAACACAACTTCCGCCTTTCAAGCGAGAGAGAGAGAGGAGAGCCCCTCCTTCCTTCTCTATTAATTATGAAAGTCGTGGAAGCCTCCCAATTAACAGACGCCACTCTCTCTCTCTCTTTCTCTCAACGTGGGGGCTCACAGACAATGCATTCGCTTTGTTTTCCATCAATCCCAGGGTCACAAGCTGTTGTGGCATGCCATTGGCAGATGCAGACAGCCAGAAAGAAGATCGAACCAGTCTCCCATTCCATCCCATACGATCCCATCCGATCCCATCCTTTCTTTTTCCTCACAGACCAAATCGTTTGGGCTTTAATGCTAATTACCTCTCACTTATCCCCCGCCCCAGACTCTCAAGTGCAATGATCTGAGGAGTGATCTTCTCTACAGGGTGTGACGTTGCCGCTATAGGAAGTGGATGCTGCCATCAGTAGACATAACTCATCGTCTGATGGGTAATTACGGTCACCCCTATTCCCATCTCTCTCTCGGGAAAGAGTTCTTTAACCCCTCTATAAAAAAAATATGGTATAAATAATTTCGCACTCAATTAAATGTCCCACACTTTCACATCCCATAGACATCGTATATATATTCTGTTCCGCTTGGTGATCTGCTGTACATATATACATATATCTAGTATATTTTCCCATTAAATTCTTTAATAAATTAATCACATTCTTCTCTCATTCTTTTTACCATCTCTTTGTAGGTAAGTTCTCTTCGAAGTTCTCTCTCTCTCTCTCTCTCTCTCTGTGTCTCCCGTGACGTCAGTAAGTAGCCCACCATTCGATGATTAGCTTCTTCGATTACCGCGTGAGTTATCGCTGAGGTAAGAAGCACTTCAGCTGCAATCAGTCGCCAGTAGAAGGGGAGGGGAGCGGTATGCACCTCGCGTGCATCTGTTTTTTTGATTAATTAATGGGTGGGGCTCCCCCCGGACGATAAGTACGATGCAGGAAGTACATTTTGAAGCTCCAAAAAGGTGAAGAGGGTACTACTCATTAACGAGGAGATGCTTCATGGGAGCTCCGATGAAGGGTATCCCATGAGAAATGAGGAAATTGATGGGGCACAAATGAAGTACTTTTATGGATTTATCTTATAAGGAACTAGATCGAACGAGCACTCTTTAGAATGCGGAAATTTTGTCAACCATATTTTGTGCTCCTGGCCATAACAGAAAGCTGGGAAACGAGTTCCCAGAGATAATCTCTTGGGGTAATTCGATCATTTGTCAGCAAGCCCAAAAGCTGGAGATCAGCCAAGCAGCAACCATAATTCATTTCCTTATTGGTGGGAGAGAAGAGGAGACAGCTCTCTCTGATGGTCTCTCTCTGATGCACTCTCTGATGCACTCTCCTGTGATGCTCTCTCGTATTCTCTCTGATATCTTCTGGTATCTTCTGGCACTTCAATTAAACCATCCATCCACGAACCAAGCCACTAAGCCAATTTCAAAGTTGATTTCATTTCGATTCGGACACACTTTCATTGAGTGAGTGAGTGAGTGACTTTCACATGTGGCACACACACACACACACACACGATCTTTGTGTATCTCTGTGTTTTGATTAAAGAAGAAGATTCGGCTGGCTCTTCAATTTTTCTTTTTGCAAATTACTTTCATTTTCTCTGTGTAAGCCAAGAGAGAAACTGTGGCTAACAACTGCGTTGACAAACTGCCAGGCCAAACAGCCAAAGTTGCGGACAGCTGAGGATGGGATTTAGTAGGCATGCCACAGCACTCTGCCACTCAGTCACTCCTCTCTGCACTCTGGTTTGGTCTCTGCCTCAAAGTGTGTCATGCTAATTTTTCCTTGTGCTGTTCACTTTGTCTGTAATTTGATATTGTCATTAGTTGGCTTGGGTGTACACTCTACACTGTACTGTGTACAGTGGGCGCGCACTCGACTGTGGACAAGGAAGTACATATCTTTGTATCTTTTTGCCTGCCACCCTTTCGAAGCTCTGCACTTGACAGCAGCGATTATGTTACTCGTCTTCTCGTAGTGGCAGTGGCAGTAGCCGTAGTATCTGTATCTGTAGTTGTACTTGTGTAGTGGGCGTTGGGTGGCTCCAGCCCTGCCCCTGCATTATGCATGCCATGACGCTCATTAGTGGGGCGCTTGTTAGAAGACTAAAGAGCTGCCTGCCAAAGGGAGGACATGGCCATGCACTGGAAGGGGTGTTGGAGGGTGAACCCAAAAGAACAATGCCTCTAAATTACCCTCAAGGCAACCACCAAGTGGTTGGGTGGGGGAGAGACTCTCTCCCCCTTGTCTTTGCCTTTAAATTAGCCACGAAAAATCTCCAAGTGGAACTTTTAGAATTCCATCAAAATGACAAAACTTTTAAATGGCTCGGGTTTTGAGGGATTGCAACACAGAGCCAGCAGAGAGCACCGAGAGCCAGCACTTAACTTGAATGTCAAATGTCAGATGATTTTGCCAAAAACCAAAAAAAAACCAACAAAAATCCATAGAAATTAGCTCTTTAAATGAAGAATGACACTCGACTGCGAGTGGCTCCAAAAATAAATGACAATTGAGTGGGAAAGTGTGGGGGAGGGGGTTGGGAAAAGTGTTGACAGTCACTTGATGTGGCGTTGAAATATGAAAGTGGTGGAAAAAAGATACTTATGTATATTGCCAGAGGGAAAATCTATTAGGCAAGAAAACAGTGATGATTGGTTGATGATTATAGAAGGGGTTTTGCCTCAAGTTATTGGTGGAATGTATTTCCAACACTTTGTTCCATTTAAGCGATACTTAAATGTGCGAGAATGTTGTAATAAATTCCCCCATGGTGACGACTTTTTCTAGCTCTCGTTTATAGAAACTTGTTTTTCACTAGTTGCTTTGTCAATACTTCCGGTCTATTGGCTGACAATCACCCAAAAGGAAACACTGGGAAATGACTGAATTTAATTGAATGGAGTTCCTGCTAAAAGTTGGGGGGACTACTGGAGGTTTACGACAGAAAAACTAGAGGAAAAGTAGATATTTTGGAGATGCTGATTAGATTAGAGCCAGATTAGATTATCTGAACTTTTCTGGCCGAAATGCCACTTTGTTGAGGATTTGCAATGCTAAAAATAGGCAAAAATATCCGCCGAGGGCCACTGCTGCATAATGCTTGTGCAAATCAACCGAGGGGCACTGCTGCACGACGAATGAGCAAATATCTCAATGCCATAAGCCTTTACTTCACAATCAATGAATATTGCAAATCATTTAAAATCATTTACTGACTCTTTGGACACCTCTCGCCCTGTCTCTCTCTCTCTCTCTCTTACTCCCCCAAAAACATATATAAATCATAATAAATTTCAATCAAAATTGCATAACTCTTCGACTGTAAGCCCTAACCGTTAAAGCCAGACAATACAAAAAAAAAACAATGAAAATGTTTTATAAAATATGCATTTCACGATGTCAATAGTGGGGGAAGTCTCCCTCTCTCTCTCTCCCTCTCTGTATCTCTCTCTCCATCTATCTATCGGATGCTATGTCCACTTTACGATTGGCCACATTAATGAAATTTATTCACTCGCAAAGACCACAAATGAATGGACGGAAAGCGAAGAGATGGAGAGATGGTAGATGGTAGATGGGGAGAATGGTATTCCATAAATACCAAACCGCAGGCATTTTTCAATGTTTAACGCTTTGCAATGTCAACCGAGCAGCGGCAGCGACGGCCGCAGCGGCAGCATCAGTGCCGGTGCCGCCAGTAATTTGCATCCATCAGATACAGTTTTATTTCTGCTTATTAAAAAAAGCAACAGAAAATATCATTAAAAAACTCCAGCAATTTGCATACAAATCACGTATCTGCAGCAGTGTTTTGTGTTTTTTTTAATTTTTGGCAGAATTTGTAATAAGCAGAAATATTTCTTGAATGAACTTGCGTCAGCGTGAACTCTGGCAGATACGTAGATACATTTGTATCTCCCCCAAATAATATACATATATATATATTTAGTTATATAGTCAAGATCAATCCGAGTGGGTGATTCACTTTTGTCTCTCTCGATTTCTGTGAATGAGTAACGCTTTATGGAAATTTATCGCAAATAAAAACCGAGAGATACTTTCGCTCCAGAGAGAGACGCGAGAGACGAGAGATCTAATTGCCGGTTCAATTAGTCAGCGACACAGACGCGTGTGGGATGTTATACGTTCCCCCTCCTCCCCCTCCTCCCCCTCCTGGCTAATTGTTTCAGATACATTTGTGCTTCGGTTAGATAAGGGGAATGCCAGACCAAATGTATCTGCAAGATACTTGCTCTCCGTGGAATGCAGCGCAGTATTTGTGTTGTTCGAACAATTAAATTCATTAAAATTCACGCTTATGGCACATTTTAATTAAACGAAAGACCAAAACCAACCAGAGAGAGATTTTTAGTTGGAAAACGCATCTTAAAGATACAACCAGCGAGAGTTCAAAGACACTCGAGTGGGAGAGTGGGCGTAGGCCTCCACCCTGTGCTTCCTGAAAGATACGAAAACTGTGATAAAGATACTGAGGCAAAGATACAAATTGTTGCCCCATTTTGGCATTGTTTTTAGCCGGCAATTGTTATGATGCCGATTATTGTTCATTCATAATTCTCTCTGACACATTTCCACACCGAACGACCGAACGACCCGGCCAGACCGAAAAACTTTCCCAAGTTGTTCCAACGGGGGTTTTTGGGGTTTTGTGTTTCATAATTTGGCCAAAATGTCTTTGAACCCCATTTTGGGAAACGTGTTAATGAGTGCACATTCAAGCTTCAAGCTTTGAGCGGCTTCGAGCTGCTCTTTTTTTTTTGTGGAACCATTACGAAATCTGAATCCGACTTCAATTTCAAGCCCCGAAAACTTTTGGCTTTTCTCTCTCGGCCACTTTCGCAAGTGAAACGAAAAGAAAACTCAACGCAAGACTTCACTCCACACTCCGCTCTTCTCTGTTTAGTTTTATATATTTTTTTAGGGGGAGCTTAATTATATTTTTTATTTATTTAGTTTTTTGTTGGGGAGTTTCTGTGTTAATTAGCTGAAGCTGTACTCCAGAAGAAAAGGGTTAAGGAGGAAGCATAGTCCAAAAGATATTTAGAAAATTTAGAAGTGGGATTTAGGCAGATGTTTTATCAAAGAAAAGAGATGATTCATAATGGACAAAACACTTCCCCTCGCTTATATCTTTACAATAGAATTTTCCAATTGAAATCATTTCCCCCCCAAAGATTCTGCTGACTAATGGAAATGGCAGGGGGAAACTTTTCTTCTCAAGTGTCAAGCAGTGTGCGTGTGTGTGTGAACCAATTTCTTTTCACTCCTTGACATTGAGACAGACACAACTTTTACCAAGACCTCAATTACAATCAATCACACATGGCGTTCGTCTCCCAGTCTGTCTCTTGGCCAAAAACCAAAGCCAATGCCAAAGCATTCTCTGGCCAATGGCCAAACGCTGTAACCAAAGACGTGTGTGTGCGTGTTTTGTATGAAAATTACAATAATAATACAAGAGGAAAACCCCTCCCCACCCGCCTGCGAGCCTAGAAGAAAGTTGTGGCCGCCTTAGTGCAAAAATTTCATTTATCATAAACTTCTTCCTGCCGGCTTTTGTGGTGCCTCCTTTTGTGTGATAAAAATGACAAAAGACTGTGGCCCTGCCCCAGCCACACTGCCCCTGCCCCTTGGTTAATGATGATGACAATCAGAGGAGAGGAGAGCAAGAGTAACGCTGGAGAGTATCCTCTTTTGGCGACCAGGCGGCACTTGTTTTCCTAGTTTTTCCTTTAGATTTCACTCTCGAAAAAGATTGAGGACAAAAGTGGTTAAAGCGGTTTGTCCGCCGCAAAATGTCACTTTTCCACGCTTCGAGCAGCTTTTCATTTTCATTTGGCAACAAGTTTCTGCCACAGACAAAATATTTTATATTATTTATTAATTATTTGGGATAAATTAGGAGCAGGTTATGATGCAGGAAGTGCTTGTAAAACCAAAGGAAAGTTAGACACCCACAAAAGATACAAGATACATCTGTAAGATACACACACCCCAACAGAAGAACCTGCTTACAGTGGTCGTATATCAAGCCACCACTTGACTTCCACTCGCAGACACAAACCATTCATCATTCAGCATTCATTCGGTGTGAGTGTATGTGAGTGTTGTGTGAGTGTGGCTACTGCTTCTTGTGTTAGTCGCGAGTACATGACCCACTTGAAATATGCATGAAAATCAATGGAGCTTACAAAATATTTACCGCCCATTAGCACATCATAAAGAGGGGGGACGACGTACTACAAGATACTCGTACTTGTAGATATTTCTCACGTCTCTCTCGCTCTCTCGCGTCTCTCTTTGCGGAGGGTCCTTCAGGGGCTACCTCTATGCTAATCAGACGAATGTCGTTTGGTAATATGAGACTTCTTTAAGTAAAAGACTTCTTATGACATGTGTGTGGAAAAGCGGAACGAAGAACACATGTAAGACTTCTGTTTCGACTGGGGAAATCTATGTACATATATCTTTCTGCCATGTCTTTGATTGGACTTAAAGGAAGTGCCCAGCATAGGAGGTTCTTTAGGTCAGAGACCACCCACCCTACTAGTTCTATAGCTCCTCCCTCTTAAAAATCAATAGCCACCCACTTTTCTGCAATTTAATTATTTATAAACAGAGCAAAGAGAGGGAGGCTCTGTGGAAATCATTTCGCCTACCTGCAGGCCATAAACGAGGTGGAGATTTTCTTAAGAACTGCAGCAGGTGCCAGGCCAGGCGACAGGGCATTCATTAAAGGACGGCGCTCACTCGCTCAGAAGGGACAGGACATGGGTGTTTCTTTTGAATCTTTTTTTGGCATGCATTAACCTTAATGAACTCGGGCTACCAGGGTTTCCAGGTCTGCTTCTACCTGAAACCTGGCTGCCATTATAAATAATTGCACAAGAAAAATGGTTCAAAGTAGTGCAAAAGTTTCCCCACCACGCACACCCAGAGACAACCAGACATTTCCCTCTCTTTTGAATGACAATGGACACTCCACCTGGCATAGTTCTCACGGCCCGAAAGAGGGGGCAGGGCAGGTCTTGTGGGCAGGCCAACAAACTGAACAGAGTTGCGTTTGTCTATTGTTTATGGCTGAAAAGATCTAAGATAAAAGATCGTAAATGTAGATGTAGGCGGGTGAAAATGTGCGAATGAGTGGTAGAAACCCATTGGCGATTCAGTGATCAATAATCTTGAGATAATTATATGGTATAGAAATCGAAATAGCTCTAAGAGGCATTCTTTTAAGCCTTTAAGCCACGTATGTGCTGGCCCTTTTCTTATCAGCCATTGCACACTTTTCAGTGACTTTTCAGAAACTTTTCATTCACTTTTCGTTCACCTTTCATTCCATCTACACCCGAAACCGAGACGAGCCATCATTCAAGAGTCAAAATATCCCCCATTTAGCCCTCCGTTTCAGCCACAGCCTCACCTTTCGGCTAATCATAACAAGCCATAAAAGCCGGTGCCAAAAAAAGTGTGAAAACCGTACGAACAAATGATTGACAGCAATTTTAATTGAAGCATTGACCAAAGGAGTGGATGGAGCATGGATGGCATGGCATGGCATTGTGTGGAAGCTCTTGTCATCTGGCAGTTAGTTAACGCAGCGTTCAATCAAATGAAAGTCTAGACAAAAGCGAGAGAGAGAAAGAGACTTGCAAAACAGCAAAAAGTTGGCTAAGAGCAGGCCTGTTTTCGATGATGAATGAGCGTAACCGAACGAACTTTGGCCATAGGCTGGATGATGATCCAAACAGTAGATTGACAATCCGAAAGATACTCGTAATTGGGGGGGATGGAGTGGGGAAAGAGTCAAATGCCTGGGTTCAGCCATTCGGGTTTTGCGGTTTTTAGCCAAGCCTCTTCATGTTAACAAAAATCTTGTTAATATTCACTGGCTAATGTACTTCACACCTTTGTTTGTGGAGGCACCACCGCCGCCGCCGCGTATCCGCGAATCCGTGAATCAGTGTAAGCTAAAAGTAGCTGAAAGATACAGATACTCGCGCGTATTCGCTGCGCCATTTACTTCCTCATGGCGTCGTCGTCGTTGCCGGCGTCGCGAGGTGTATTTAAATTGCTCATCAGCCAAACAACAGGGTGGAAAATAAATAAAACAATATTCTAATTTACATAAACAATTAAAGGCAGCCAAGCGAGCCACAAAAATAAACCTCCCCAAAAAAAAACCAGAGAAAAACAGCCAGCAAAATTTCACACAAAAGATTATTGCACTTGAAAAACGCGACCCATGAAAATTAGAGGAAAAACTGTGCACTGTACTACACTGTATAGAGTGTGGCATTTTGTTAATTGTCTAATGTTTAATGTGACAATTAAGAAGTTATTACTCATGCCACGGTCCGATGATGTGCGTACGGACGGACGAGCGGACGGACGGACCCTGGTGAACGCCTGACCTTATAGAAACCGCGAGTGTCATTCGCGCTCTGTCTGTCTGTCTGCTTGTCACTGGTTCGCCCACACTTTGAGATACAAAATTGAGAACGAGAAAGAATGCTGAGAGTGGTAGATCGACTAGAGGATACCTCGTGTCTTAAAGAGATTCCTAAAAGGAAAATAGATTGAGGTGAAATGGTGCCTGAGGGAATTTGGAGGGCAAATACTTCTTTATTTCTTCAGACTATCTATAATAATCATCCAATTAAGATGAATTTCGGTATTTAGGTAGAATAACTTTATCTTTAACCAATTCAAAGCGCAATGCTATAGCTTTTATAGTCCCCGAGCTATTGGTTTATATATAGAGAGATATATGGTCTCTTTCCATCTACAGCAAGGCTCATCATGCATACACTCCGCTGGTGTGTGTAGCAAAAACCCGAAGCTGCCTGCGGGAGAAATCAGTAAATTGCTTTATACTGGAAAAAAAGATGGCTAGAGCCGAAGTCGCATTGCCGAAGCCACACGAAGCTTGGCTTGTAGAGACTTTTGCTATCCCCATAAGATAGGGCCATACCAGCCTCTTTGAGGCTGCTTCCCTGTTTTATAGATTCTCTCGTAGTCAATATACCCCTTGTTTACCATAAATACAGGGTACTAAACAGCTCTACAAACAAATGAGTCGTTGGCACACACTTGACTTGGACCCCACTCGATTTTTATTTTACTATAGAACTTGTTTTGCCTCTGTCTCTGGCTCTCTCACGCCTCTGTTCCGATTGGATTGGTCAATTCAGATATTTTTGTAGCTGAAAGATTTATAACATAATCATAAAATGCATTTGCTGGCCTTGCAGGTGTTTCAATTTCGAAAAAATACATATAATATATTTATAAACATTTTTAATACGTAAATTTCAATTATACAAAAGCTTTTCCTGTAATTCGAGGCTTAAGCGGCTTGGCACGACTTATACCCCACTTATAAGGCAATAATCCCCTGGTCTTATGATCTATAAACATGTTTTCCCAAGCTCTCGATACTCTTTGTAAGTTTCTTAATCTTCAAATTAGTTTATTTATCTTTTTTGAGGTGTTTTCCTTTCACGGAACAAACATTTTTGCCTTGTTTTATCTGTCAATAAATTTTGATGAATTTTCCAAGTAATTAATCGAATTTTTCTTTGTTTTTTTGTGTATTTTCAGGTGAGTTTCAAACGAAGAATCCAACGCTTTTGTGTGTAATGCCAGGCAAGATCAAACCAATGTTATAGTCACTTGATAATTTGTATCTAGATACATTTTTGTTAGAGACCGCCCTTCCCCCTGGGAGGGAGCGAGAGTACATCAAATCTTTTCCCATAACAATGTAGCAGCAGCAGGAAAGAAAAGTCGGGGGGAAAATTCGCTGTCTTGCAGTTTTTCCTGCTGTCAAATACCAAAAGAAAAAAGAATACAGAAATACAGAGAAAATACCAGAGACAGAGAACGCCTGTCGCTCGCATGTGTTGCACTCTCGCTACGTGTTCATGTTGAATGTCATAATCAGGCAGGCAGCAGCGGGGCAGCAGCGACAACTGCCACACACACTCACACACGCACACACAAACTGATTCCGAATGTATCTAGATACAAAGTTGGACTGCAAACAGCATGTGAGAATGGTGTTGTTTTTAGGGGCGGTCTCATGCTAGGCGTGACCTTACATAGTTGCGGCTAATAGATACGACTCCACATACGACTGCGAGTATTTCAAAGATACACATTCGCATAGAAGAGAGAGGGAGGGGGGCAACTGCCACATCAATTGCAACACCTTACAGCTCTCGAGGAGAGCAAGAACCGCATGATTTTTTTATCGAGGAGACCCCATGACGCCATCATCATCGTCGTCATCGTCACAGGGGAAGGGCGGAAGGAGACACGAGGAGAGTCGAGAGTGCTGTGCAAAAATATGCATAGAATTTATAAAATAAAACAAGAGAGGGAATACTTTTAAGGGAAGTTAAGGTAGGCGATGGAATACTCTACGATTGGAAGCTGGAAGACATGCTTTGAGGTGTAGTAAAGGCTTCTTTAAGCTATCGAAAAATATCATTCATAGTAGATCCTGCCTTAGTGCTTCTGTTTGATCCCAGTAAGAACCTTCTCAAGACTTATTTTGAGGTATTTTTGAATGAAATATTATTGGTAAAACTAATGTTAATTCTTTGAGTAGATGGAAATACATTTAAGTGGAAGTTGGGTTTAGATTTATTTCGAATTTGTACTTTAAACTATAAAAGATGAACATTTTTTAAACATAATCCTTTATACAAGATCTTGAACATAAGCTTTTGTTATATATATCATTTCTACTACTGTTCCTTATTCATATTTGATAGATCTCTAAGGTTTCAGCTATATCTCTCATTCTCTTATACCAACCCACCTATCAGTAACTGTTTCTTTCCCGCTCTCAAAGTAGTTTTACCCTCTATCATATCCTATCCCAAAACAGATGCAAAAGCCAGCGGCGGAACATTTAGGCCCTGGCAGCCAATGGACCAACACTTCCTGCCTGGCGGTCCAAGTTCAAGGGCTGCCGCTGCTTCTGCTGCTTCTGCTGCTGCTGCTTCGGCGGTTCCTGTTCTCGTTTCCCTTTTCGTGCCACACATGGCACACAGAAATGTTCAAAACTCTTCTGTGTTTTTTTCGTTGTTTTTTTGGCAGACCCATTGGCGCGTCCCAGGGCCACCTCTAACGCGTAACGCCATAATGATGATGAATATTTCTGAAAACAGCAGAAATTCTGGTTCTCTGACGCTGCAGGATGCTCCTGCCGTTCGCTGTTTGAGATTTTTGATTTGCTTCAAATGAGAGGCAGAGGGGCGGAGACTCCCCATTGCGAATGCATTTAAACGGCGAACGAACGCAGCTTGACAGATAGCAACAAATAATAGAATATCTGACGACGAGTCTAAGGTCAATGGGTTAGTGAAATTGCCTGAGAGAAAAATTGTGATTTATAGTTCCAAAATTCTAGAGAAATTCACTCGAATTTCCTTACTAAATTCCTGAAGAAATTCCCATGAAACTTGACCACAAATTGATGTTCTTTGATGTTTGGCCCCCGTCCTAATTCTTTATTCATTTACCACACGCCCAGCCATTGGCAGCCGGCAGCAGAGATTTCAGCAGCTCTTCGGGTCCGTCCGTCTTGAAGGTCGCCTTATTAACACATAAACCATAAAAGCCAAAAACCGTAGGCACATGTTTGGCCAACGGCAAAGCAACGCAACGGCAGAAAAAATCTGCTTAGAATGGCCCACATGTGTGTCACGTCACGCGGCAGACGACAGACACGACAATATGTGCCGCACAGATACTTTTTGCATGTGCTCATACAACACTCAGACACACGCACACAAAGATACACTCGAACAGAGACTTGGGCTTGTTTTTGCCATATGTGAATGTTGGAAACAAAAAACAGAAACAGAAATGTTTGGGCGTCGTTTCGACTCTGTCATGAAAATCTTTGGCTCAACGGCACAGAACTTTTTTCGAAATAGTCGTCAATGGATGTCGAAACGGTGCGGTTCGGCTCGATCGTGAAAGATACAGATAGATATTTATCTGATTTTTGTGTGTGTGTGTGAAAAATAAGATACAATATCGAAGATCCGGCAAATATGATTTACTCCTCGGATTGGCATTGGGTAAGGCCCAATATTTGCTTACCTTTCAAACGATTTTCAAAAGGCAAACATTTCAACGGGTTTTCCCTGCTGTATTTTTCCAATTGTTTCAACATGTCTTGTTGGCAAATTGAATTTTCATTTTCATTTTGCGGATTGTATTTGACTTTTGCACAAACAAAAGTCGGTTGCTCCTCTTTTGATGTTTAAACTCCCCCACCAGCCCCTCTTCCCCCTCTCAGCAAAAGTCATAAATACTCGCTGTGCTCTCAACTGGCAAAAAAAGAGGGTACAAAATATATATATTTATATGTATTTATTAAATAAAAAGCAGGCTCTACCTTTTCACATTTTTCTCTGCTCGAACCTCCTCCCTCGCCTCGACTTTTCTTAGTTTCCTCCCTCGCTCCATCGTTTCTCCCTTTACTTTTCCAGCTGTTGCACACAGATTTTCACTTTGTGTGTGTTCTTTTCACTGAACTCCGCCGCACAGTAGTTTCCTGCCATAATTAAATTAAATTAAAAAAGTTATAAAAGTCATTGACTTGAGTGGCTGCTTTTGCCTTTTCGAGATACTTTTTGTTCCACCCAAAAGATACTTTTTGCGCAATTCAATTGTTTCGAAAGAGCCCAGTTTTTTTTATTTCTAGATTAATAATCATTTTGCCCTGATGTTTAAGAAAGTTTTTAAGGGTAGAAGGGAAAACCTCCTCTTTATCTATCCTTGAAGTTTATTTAACCAAGATTTCTTTCTTGAATCTATTTATTCTCTCAACTCTTTTCTGACTCTTACTCCCAGTAAAACACCCAATAAAAAAATTAAACAAAAAAAAATGAAAAAATTGGAAGCATAATTTAGTACACGACAAAAAAATCGTAAAATTATAATTTTTCCATTTTTCAATTATAATTTTCATCACGTTCTGGCCATGTAAATGACTTGCCCAAAAAACCAAACAGGGCCCAACATTTGGGGGCTGGAGGGCCCTCCTATCTTTTGGGGGCCAACGGAAATAAGGCATTGATGATAATTGTTGATAAATGTAGGAGTACTCGTAAAAGAACCCCAGATACGAGCAGACATAATTTTTAGGTTGAATTTACATGTTTTTCCTCTTCTTCTGTTGATATGACAAATGTATGAGATTTTGCATTGGCATTGGCTGATTACTCGAAGGGAAACCCAACATAAATCACTCAGCTTTGATGACTATTAATAGAGGCAATAAAATGCAGAGAGAGAACAGCAGATGATGAGAGGTTGGGCTCCTCCTCCAGTGAGATGGGAGATTGAAGGGGCATTGGTGTTGGCGGAAATCGGAGACCAAAAGTGTTCTCTGTGTGGGCATCAGCGAAGCACCAAAAAACATCTGAAAAAACAGGGTGTGAATCCAGCCAAGAGATGGTAGATGGTAAATGGTATTGTGCGAGTATCTGGCAGTGCAACCTCAATTAAAAGCCACCATAAAAGGGGTCTGGTCTGGACTGGCTGGCTGGCTGGCCAGGTAATTATATAAGGCCCCGAACACAACTGAATGCACAATCAAAAAGAAATACCAGAAATATATTAAACTCGTAAGAGAGTAAGACCCGCAGCATAAATAATCAACTCTGCAGCAAAGGGGAGGAATTTCCAGTAAATTGCTGAAATTTTCACACACACAGACTGAGAAACTCTACAAAAAATGACACGAACTGCAACTGAAAATGAGGGCATTATGACATTGAAGTTATATAATCATTTTGGAAAGTTGCAACAGGAGAAAAACCTAAAGAAAAAACTGCAACAAATTAGCTTTCGCGCAAAAACAAAAAAAAACCATCACGAAATTAAACAAATAAAAACCAAAGTTATACCAAAAATTATTCTGACTTTGCAACTTTGTTTCACAGAATTTTGCATTTGTATCTGTATCTCTGTATCTGTGTGATCTGCTAATTAAAAATACATTTATTATTCATTTAAATTCTACTTAAACAATGATAAAGTATTCATAATATATGTATGTACTCATAGGGGGAGTATCTTTAAATAGCAGACTGAATAAATAGGTAGCAGAGATAATGCTTCGAATGGAAGGCAAATAGAGGTAGGTCTTAGGCAGATAACAAAGATAAGTGAGGGGGGCTTTATGGCGCAAAAGTTGCTGCCACACAAGGCTAAAGTTTCAGTTGAAAAGATTTTTTTTAAGTTATACAATTCCTAATTTCCTGGTTTTTTAATGCATTTTGAAAGCGGGAGACCAGGGGCAGGGAGACAGAATATAAATTAAGATTTTGGCAATGAAAATTGACGCCAGGACTCTCTTTAGTGTAGAATCTCTATAGCAGATACTTTGGGATCTTTTATAAGCTTGATTTTTCATAGTTTTCCCTATCCAATACTTCATTTTTATGCACATTTCTTCAAGCCAATTATCTCCCTAATCTTCACCAAAGGCCACCCTTAAAACTTTCTTAAATCCCCAACAGAATACTACTTTTAAGATCCTTACTCCCCCCTACATTAGCCACACTTTTGACACAGTTTTCCATTTAATTAAACCCCAAAACTATAGAGAAAAAAACCCCGAAAATGAATATCAGCTAAAAAACGAAATGCAATTTCCACCCACCAAATGTGGGCCCCCAATTTTCGCAGGAAGGGGGGAAGAGTAAACTCATTTTCCTCATTAACTACAATGGCTGCAGCACGTTTCTCTATGTCTCTCCTTCTATCTCTGTTTCCCTCTTTGTGGCTCTCTCTCTTTCTTTCGCTAACAATAGTTTTTAATGCGCCAAATTAAGTTTGAAGCCAAGTTTTTTAGACCAGTCTTCCATTTTACCCGTTTTACTGGAGAGAATTATCCCCACAGATTCCTTTTCTCTCTTCTGTGCCTCCACTCTCTCACTCTCTCTCCCTCTTCTCTCTCTCTGTTTTGACCATATTGAGCTTGAAGTTGGCTTTTTGTCTGTGGCCTTTTGTCTGTGCCTCGTGACTAACATTAATTTCGGACCAGAACCGACCAGAGAACTGGCTAAGAACTTCATTCCATTTATAGGATACGATAGAATGGGATGGGATAGATGCCACGGCACCGATAAAACACGCAAAAGTATCTTCAATTTCAGCAGCGGCCCAAAAGAGATTTATTGGCTCGTTTCGGGCATTTGGCAGAGATTTTTCGCCAGAAATTGTTTTGGCTGCTACCAGATTTTCTTCGTCTATCCTCGTCTCTCTATCTCTCAATTATAATTCGATTTTCGATTCACGCTTTTGTCAAAATCGCAAATAAAACGACCCGTTAGCATTTTGATGGATTTTTTGTGGACTTTTAGCCTCTGTGGTCTATTAGCCTTTTGGGCATTTGATGAGCATCTCATTAAGTTTCTGGTGGGGAAGCCAAGCCAAATCAATCCGTTCGATTCGATTCGATTGGGATTGTTTTTGCTACTCTTTTATGACTCTGAAATGTTTGAAATATTCATTCGCCTTTGGGGGGGTTTCCGTTTGTGTTTAAAAGTTCAAAAATTGAGTTATTAAATCGAATCGAATTGAATCGTTAATGTATTTCTGCCTATTGTTTTATTGTTTTCAAAGGGAAATACAGTTTCATGGGCAAAAGAAAATCAAAGAAGAGTCAACAGATGGTTGGACTGGTTTTATCTTTTATTTATTTTGTTTTATAGTCAACTAAGATATCATTTATTGGATATTCCATCTTTGTGTGAAATGAAATGTGTCCATAAGATGTGTTTCAGTTTTAACTGGCAACATTCCTCAGAGGAAGTAACTTTTCTCAATCGATTCCTTGCTCTCAATGCCATTGCTCTTTCCATCAATCTCTAGACGATCTCTTTACAGTCCATTACCTCCCCTTGTAAACCCCCCACCTACAGATACAGGTACAGATACAGATATATCCCACAGATACATGATAATTACGCAGGATAAGCGGAGGAGCAGGACCTGCTGCCACGCACACATTTGTTAATGTAAAATATTATAACACTATGGGTTGGATAATAAATTGCCTTAATGCTCATAAAGCCAAAACAACAAACCGCAGAACAACAACCAACACAATTTATGGCAGAGAGAAGAGCAAATCGAGGCAGAGAGGCAGAGAGGGCATACTTTTTAGGGGAGACGTAACTGTGTGTGTGTGTGTGTTTGGGGGGGTTGTGGGGTTGAAAAGTGGCGCAAGTGGCAGCGTTTTTAAAGCAACATTAATCATGGGGGAGCACCAAGAGAGAGTGGAGTGCCTCTTCAGTGCTTTCTCTCCTTCTCTCTTTCTCTGTGGGAAATTGGCTTTTTTTTTGAATAAAAGAATTTACGAGTGAAAAAACAGCTGAGGCATAGATACACCATATACCATATAGCACATAAATACACATATACTATATAGCATTTTGTACCCATAATTAAATCAAAAAGTGTGCACAATCAGCAACAATTTCATAACCCCCCTCTACCTGTTCTATCTCTTGCTTTTGCAGCAATCCTTGCTGGCAGGACGCATACCGGTGGCCTCCATGACGGGACCCATTAAGCGGGGACTCCTGTGGCAGCAGCGGGATCGTCTGTTCTCCCGCTGGAAGGAGAGGTGAGTACGGGCAAAGGGCTCGGTGCGCTTCGGTTCGCATAAATGTTAAGCGCTTTTAAATTTACCTACACCGCAATCTGCATTCGCGCCAGACAGGACTTGCAGCCAGGACTCGCAGCCAGGGCTCTCGGGGAGCCCTCACAAATATGCAAAAATATTTCCGACAACCTCTGAGAGGATTGTTAATTGCGAAAAAAGGCCATAATTGACAGTGGCGCTGAATGGCTGGAACGAGCCTGCTGCTCTCCTCCCAGATAATATGCCAATTGGCGCCCACTACAGAGGGAGAATGGGAGAGCACCCTCCCACTCTCTCTCCCTCTCTCTGTCTCTCCTGAATGACGGCTCTTTTGTGTGTCCTGTGTCGTCCATCCCCGAGCTTCATTTAATTGAAATTTAATTATGTTTCAATGCAATTTCGGATTTTACGTTTGGCTTTTCAGCCTTTGCTCTTTGAACTCTTTGAAATATCATATATCATATAACGTATATCCGCGTATCCACTTATCCATGCCATTTTAATTGACATTTAATGACACCCACTAAGCCCCGGCTTATAATTTGATTTTTATGCGATTTTCATGTTTAAGGAGGTGGGAAAATATTATGTTTTTAATGTTTTGCTAATGAGTTTTCATTAAACGTGCTAAAACTAATACGTTTTGATAGGCAGAAAATGTTTAAAAATCAAAAAAACACGGATAAAAGTATTCCCATTGGTTAGGTGTGTATAGCCTATAAAAGATCGAATTTTCTTTGAAATTATTACTCAAATAATTACGGATCAGTTCACTGAACATTCTGAGAAACAGAAACGCCCCAGCAAACGGTTTCCATCTCATCTCTGGCTTAGATCTGCGCACACTATAATGCCAGTCGAATGATCATCAACCACAGACAATGTTTATCGGGGGGGAGTGGAAGCATAAGCACCCCCCACCCATCGAAGCAAAACAACAACAAACCGTTTACCTCTTGGCCAGCAATTTGCTTTTGACCACGTTAATAGCGAGCAGAGGGAAGTGAGCCATTAGCTGGCCAAACCCAAGCACCAAAACAAATTTAAAGCTTGAGAATGAAATCTCTTCCAGATATAAACCTAAAAAATATATATACGATGTTCTCAAATGCAGAATCACATTAATAAAAGCGATTTTCATTGCTGCAAAACGGAAAGCCATAAAATCAAAATCAAATATTATTATTATCGTCTTTGGGAAGTCATAAAATCGAAGGTCCTCTGCCCAGAAGATTACATTTTACATGATTTTCTGAGTGATGGCGCATGATTTATGATTTATTAATAACAAATGCCAAAGAGATATATATATATATATATATAAATATTATATATAAAAAGTACTTTAAAATTAAGTTGAATGTTGACCTTTAACTGGAGATTCGCTGGGCAGATACTTGTATTCGCATTCGTACATTTGAAAGGTCAATCGAGATGCTGTGATTGGTTTTTGTGAGCATCTTTTTTATTGTAGTTATTGTATCTTGCAGATACTTTGTGCTCACTCGTGACTACTTGCACTGCTTCAAGAGGGCCTCGGGCTCGGCCAATGAACGGGCCTCCGATATGGGACAATTTATATTTAAGGTAAGTCTTTATATATATTTATATATTTTGTAGAACTATAAACCACCTTTAACTTTTCCATAGTCTGTAAGAGGGGGGTAAAAACTTTTTTATTTACTGCGCATTGTGCAAAATTCTATTGCCAGACAACGAGAGAGATTTATGCCTCCATGAATACTCCTAGAACCTGCTCTCCGGGGGCAGAGATGGAGATACAAGTATGAGTGTACGACTGGAGAACACACCTTCGTTTCATTGCTTATAAATGAAGTCTTTTTGCGGTTGACAATGCCAGACATTGTCACGTTTTGCCATTGAGATACAGATGAAAGATTGCATCTATCTATGCCGCCGATACAGCAATCAATTCCATGGAAATCCCTGGAAAAACTATTGCAGAATCAGAGGAAACGGAAAGAAAAACTCAACTCTTCTCGGGAGATTGGAACTAATTGGCTAAAACTTGCATCTGCTGCATGTTAATTTGGCCAGAACCCACTCCCCTCGGGGGCGGTGCTCCCCCATTAACCCATTACGAACCCTTGCCCCTCCCCCTCCGCCTGTACAACTTTTCCATGAAAAGAGAGCAAATACGAGAAAAAGACTACAGGCCAAACACAAACAGGAACAACAAATGCAAGAAAAAACAAGCAAAGTTGAGAGGAAAAAGGGTTAGAAAAAATATGGAAAATTGTATACTCTACGCGGAGGATGATAACTGAATCCAAAGTTAAGAAAATGTAGTCTATACAATTTTCCAGGAATTTCAAAGAATTCCTAACCCACCCTAAACTTCAGACTCTCCTCAGTTGTTATACCCTTTGTTAGAGTATCTGAAACACGATTTGCAATGGAATTGTTCATTCGCTGAGCAGCCTCAAATGCTGCCTGCTTTTGTCGTTGTTGTTGTTGTTTTTGTTTGTGTTTTTCTGTTGTTTTCTGCTGCTTAAAAAAATAAGGAAAATGCACATAAAAATGCAACAAAAGCAAACGCCACGCCATTCGCAAAGAGATCATGGGAAAATTACTTTTTTCTCCCCCTCCCCCCTCTCTCTCTCTCTCTCTGGTTTTTGCTGATTTTAATTGTATTTTTGTTTAAATTTTGTGCTGTTTTTTTTTTGCTTTTTTGTTGGCACTTTTCCGCTAAAATCTCTCTTAAAAGCATTGTCAATACATCCCGCCAGCCATCAGCCAGCAGGTTGTTTAATTTTAAATTAAAATACACTTTATATGTTGTTGTTTCACGTTTTCAAGTGAAAAATGTTTCCCTGTGTTGCTGTGCGGGCAATTTTCCAAAGTAAATACAAGTCCAAGGGGAGGAGGGGAGGGGGGTGGAAAAAATAATGACAGGTGGAACGAATGAACCATGCGGGAGATTAACTTGTGTTTAATGCACGGCGGAAATATACATATTTATAAAGAAATTAGGCAGATCTTTAAGGCGGCAGGCAGGTATTTCGTTTGTTGGCAGCGAAAATGTAAAGAAAATGTGCTAGGAAAATTTAAAAGAATCAAATTTTACGATAAGCTTTACCGGTTGCAAAGTTTCTAAAATTCTTTTTTGGTCCCCATCTTTATGCAAAAATGTGGCTTAAAAATACAGATTTCTAGTCTTATCCATTCGTCGAATATTCCGGATCATTAGATTTACATATATTATCTATCGGAAATCTTTAAAGACCCATAAACTACACCTAAATGACCTTCAAATTGACGACCAAATATGAAAATGCCACCAAAAATGGTCAACAAATCATCAAAGACACCCACCCACACGCACACATACGCACACGCACAAACCGAGAGCACAAACCACACGCCTTAGCAAAGACAGCAACCATGAACAGACCAAAGATGTAGAGCGACAGGGAGAGCGAGAGAGAGGGGCATAGAAGAAATGCTTGTTGCTTCATTAGGAGGAGACACACCAGCGAAGGCGGCATCTCTTATTTTATCTCCTCTTTTTTTGCGTGTTCATTGATGTTTTATTGACACTACAATGATTCAGTGATTCAATATCTCAATATTGTCAATATAATCAACTTAATCAATTAGGCATAAAGGAGGGAGCGACAGAGCGAGAGAGAGAGGGAGAGAGGGAGTGTGGAGTGTGGGCGAAAGGCGACAGACTGTCTCTGTCTAATTATTTAATTTGATTTTTGCATAAATTTTCAAACCATTTCTGTCTGGGAGATGAAACAGAATTTGTGTGTGGTGCGGCTGCTGCTGGTCTGATTGTCGAGGGAAATCAATCGAGAATAATTACAGGTGCTGATGGGGGGAAACAGAGGGACAAATGGAAAGGGAAATGGGATGGGAAATAGGAGAGAAATGAGAGGGAGATATGAGAGGGAGATATGAGAGGGGATGTATGTCTGCCTCCTGCCAGCAGGCAGCAGGCTGCGTTGGCTATGAGTTTTCTTCTCTTTTGCTGAGAATTTTGCAGCTCTTTGCACTTTGACAGTGATGGAAATCAATATTGATTTTCATCATCAGGAAGAAAGGAGAAATGGAGGAGGGGAAGCTGTATTATGCCTGGGGAAATGCACTTTTGCACCTGTTTCCAACATTAATGAGCAATATTAATTGGGTTGCACTGAAGGACCTTCGCTGGCTTTGCGCTGAAGCTGGCTGAAGGCTGAAAGTGTTTAATCATGTATAAAATGTGTAGAGCACATAATTAAAAGATAATCAATGCAGAGACACACGGCTGTAGCTACATAAAATGATTAATAAATATGAGGATAATCAATCACAATTAATTAGGAAGGAATACATCCATAAAAGTCACTCGAATCTACTCATTTGATGCTGGGGTTTGTCTGCAGCATTTCTCCCATAAAATACCCATATCCATGACACTCATTGGCATATACTTTTCCAACGCACTGTTGTGTTTTGTATGCAATGCAATGTCAAAATCCAGTACCCCCAACATTGACTTGAGCTTTTGTGTTCGTTTTGACAGCTCATGCCATTAAATGTGTCAAAATATACACGGACCAGGCCAGGCCAGGCCAGGCCGAGCGCAACAACAATGGAATTTGTTCATAAAATCTCATAAATATCAATAATTTATAATAACATAACTGGCCGCAACCAAATAACAGATCAATGACGACCTTGAACACGTTTGGTGATTTGTTAACCGAAAGTAAAGCGGAAAATATATACTCAGCCATCGATTGTGTGGCTATGGATTTGTGTGTGCGTGGAGAGTGAGGTCAGAGTTGTTTTGGGGAAAGGCAAAACAAAGGTCAAGTGAAAGAGCGGGTTAAAGGCGGTTGTGGACAATCCTCTAAAACGTTGGCTAATCTTCGCCCTGAAAGCCTCTGCCTTTTCCCCAATTTTCAGTCTTTAATTTTTTTGTTTTCAAGTTTATTTTTAAATTTTCCCCCATCAAAAGTTGCTGTAATTTTTAGAATATCATAAATATTATAGTTTGATGTATTTCTTGGGTGTTTTCGCCCACACAAGATTTCTGGATTGAGATATTACTCCCCAAAGGGAGCTTCCATATCGCTGTCTTTTGATCGTGACATGAACAAATCTCTCGAATCAGTCGAAAGAGCAATCGTTTTGGCCCCAACTTGATGCCATATTCCATCATAAAATAAAAGTGACCAGACCCCCGATAGAACATCCCCCTTCCCGCTTCCATAGTGCTTAAAGAACTTAATTATGTTGGCCATTAGAAGAGGAGGGAGAATGAGAAAGAAGCAAAGAAATATTGTAAGAAAGAGGAGAGTGGAAAACTTACAGAGGCCGCATAACTTGGCTAATTGCCACACGCTGCCTATGGCTCTGGTGCTGCTGCCTCGGATGCTGCTTCTGGTGCTGCTGACATATTTGCCTAATGGCCTCCGCATAGTTCTTGGCCATAATACTCGGTAGAACATCACGAAGGGGAGAATCTGTGGAAAACTTTAAGTTTAACTCATAAAAAACATAAAAATAAGTTCAATAAAAAGTTCTACATGTTAAAAAAGTTGTAACCAAAAGGGAGAGAGAAACAGAGAGAGAGAGAGGGAGGGAGAGGGAGACCCCATGGTAAAGCACAGCAGGCCTCATGGCCTAATGACTTTTAACCGAGTTTCAAAATGCAAAAAAAAGCAGAAAATAAAAGAGAGCCACACTTAATTGTTGCATTGTTGGGCGGAAAAGTTGTTAGGGGATAAAGTTCTTGTTCCTATAAATAATTGAGCTGCAATTTATACTAGGATTTTAATATGGTTATACATAGAGGGGGAGGAATGGAAAAGTGTTTGGAAAGAGGAAAAAAGAAAGAGAAAAGTGTTGGAAATGGTAGAAAAAGTTTACGCTTTGTTTCTCTAAAAGAATGAGGTTTTAAGATGAGTCCTGCAGATTCCATAAAGTTTTTAAGGATTAATATAAAAGAATACAGCTAAGCCACACTGGAAGAGAGCGACTGGGAGCAGGTATAGCCGTTTTTACTGAGTTGGACCGAAAATGTCGGTTTTTTTTTCTCGCTCACTTTCTGTATTTTGATTTTTGCTTAGGGTTACCTATTCCATGGCCAAAGTATTTTATCAATTCTGAAATCAGCCAGTTTTCCCGCCAGAAATCAGTTTTCATATTCCATTAATCGTAGCGTAAAGAATTCCCTGGCAGTTCCTTTATCTGTTTTTCACCCCAAAGACCTCATTCACACCCGAACGAGTAATTCCATTGAAAAATGCATGCTCTCAGACCCCCACTGGAGGGGGAACAACTCTTTTAGTTTTTAGTTTTAACCTTTAACTTGTTTATCTAACGATTTCCATTGTTCTGCTGTTTTCCTCAGGTCAAGCTGGTGGACGTCGAGAAGGTGGAGTGGCTGAATCGGCGCTCGTATAGCGCCATTGGACTGTTGCTGGGCCGCGAGGGTCGTGTGCTCTTGCGCTGCGACGATGGCCTCGAGGACTGGTTCGAGCTTTTGGAGGTATGTAAGCCGTGAATAAAACACAAGTCCAACTTTCTAAACTATCCAACGTTATAGGAATGCACTCTGACCTCCAAGGAGCGACGACGCGCCCTGAAGATTGCCCAGGGACCCCGGTCGAGAGCCTCTCTGGCTGCCCCCGTGTCGCATGCCTCGCTGCAGTTCCAGCACTTTGGCCTGGGCGGCACCTACTCGAGTGCCTTGGACGACTGGCTGATGACGAACGGAACGGGCGGCGGCCTGGCACGCCACAAGATCGGAGCCGGCAGCCTGAACGGCTATGGCGGCGCCAATCCCTTCCTCTTCTCCGATTCGGTGCCGGATCTGAGCGCCCTGAACAACGAGAACCACAACCATCACTTGAGCGGCATCAGCACGAACCACTCGACGCCCCAGAAGATCCCACATCACAGCAATGCGAATCTCAGCCGCTACTCCAACGGCTATGCCTCCGGCCAGAACAGCTTCACGCAGGGCGGGGCTCTGTATGGGTCGCCCAGGCGCATCTTCATCAACAGCAGCTTCGGCAGCAATCAGGTGGTCGACGAGGAGACCGAGGAGGCGGAGGTCCAACTCCGACGTCCCAGGCTCTTCCGCGGCGTGAGCGCCACTCCGGACAATGGCAACGAGCTGGACAGGGACTGGCTGTACCGCAAGCCCCGCGCGCCCACCGATATGCGGCACTCAGGTGAGTCTTTATCTTCTTGCGAGAAAGCCCCCAACTAATCTTTGATCTCTGTTTTCAGTTCAACCCATGCTGCCCACAGGTGGAAGCGGAGGAGGCTGTGCCCCCAGCAAAATCGAACTGGACTGCTCGGCCCATGACAGCGGCCTGGATACGCCACCGTCGACGCATCGTCCGTCCAGCTACCGCGAGGCGTCTCGCGACAGCACCGAGACGAACAACAGCTCCTCGCGAGGCACTCTCCTGAACAATGCCTCGCCCGCCGGCAGCTTTCGCGGCAAGAAGCTGAGCAGCCAGGTCAGCAATCTCAACCAGCTGAATGCCCTGAACGGCTCCCGGTACTCCGTGCAGGACCAGCGCATCCTCAAGATGCGCAACAACGAGGAGGAGCGCTGCGCCTCCATCAAGATGGCCAATCGCTTGAATCAGAACCACGAACAGCAGCTGCAGCCCCAGCAGCAGCAGCAGGCCTCCTACGATCCCAACCAGAATCGTTACTATAAGAACGGCAATGCCACGCCCCCCACATCACTAACGCCCCAGCATACGCCGCAGCATAAGCTGCTGATGATGCAACAGCAACAGCACCACCATGGAAACGGCAACGGCAATGGTGCCGCGTTGAATGGAAACACCAATGGCTCGGCCATATTCCGGGAACGCTACCAGCACCCGGCCTTGGCGGCCATCATCAACGAGGCCCAGGGCCTGAAGTTTCGAGGTAGGTGCATCGGTTTCCCCATCGCCACATGGCTCTGATTGCACTCCTCCACACATAACTCCCCTCCTCATCTGGCATGCCTCCTCCCATTTTAATTTTAAATTATGATTTTACATTTCACATTCATTATAAGCATTACAAAACACACATTACGGAACACACAACATTCCATTCCATGCATTTCGTTACGATTCTCTGGGTTTATTTGTTGGTATATCTCGTGTCATGTGGAAGTGGTGGTCCTGCCCCTCGTTGCTAACTAGAAAATAACTCTGCAGTCATTTTACGGTATTACCTTCCTAAATCAACCAAAATTCCGTTTAAACCTCTTCTAATATGAGGATTTTTTCAAAAATTCCGTTATACGTATCGCGTGTCATGCAGAAGTGCACCTCGGTGATCTGCAAGAGGCTGTAAAATACTTCCTGCAACTACTTCTTAGCGTTAGCTAAACCGTAGAAGAACACAGAATTTGAAGGAGAAAGAACAGAAGGTCTCTAACGAATGTGAGCTCTCTTAAGAAGAGAATATTTGATAAAATTTCGGTACGTCATGCGGCAGTATACCTCGGCGTCACCTTTCTCAATTACTTTACAAAATGTTTACAAAAAGACTAAAAGCTGCGAATTTTGAGGCTGAAAGTTTACCAAATTTCGGTTATACGTGTCGCGCGTCATGCAGAAATGCTCCACGGTCGCAGTATCAGACAATTTCTTTGGGAACAGGGAGTCATCGAACATAAATCATTTAACGCAGATAACCTCCCAGCACCCAGCAGCACCATATTCAACTCCAGTCCTATCTTATCTTATAAATATTTAAATTGTTTTTTTTTGTAATTTTCCTTTTTGCATGTTAACAATTTAAAGAAGAAACGGAAAACATGTGGTAAACCAAAAGAGAGAGAGAAAAAAATGTAAGAAAAAGTGCATGCTTCATACATACACACAGAAAACACGAAAGACTCCCTCCATAGTGCATGAGACAAGATCGGGAGATATATCGGTATATATATATATATATATGTGTATACATATATCCCACCAATTATAGAGCGTGCCTACTCGGACAGTCAGCAGCGCCGCCTTCTGAACAACAACAACGGACCGTCGGCCGTCCAGCCAGCCTCGCCGCTCGCCCAGAGACGGAATAATCCTGGCAGCGGACTCGGAGCTGGATCCATCTATGGGACGCCCACGCGTGTATAGCGTTTGCAGGTCTAAGGAATGGATGATTAAGATTATGATGATGATGATGACCATTCCGTATATATGATACCTAGATAAGTACTTGTGCAGTAGATGTAGACGAACCAGTCATGAGTAAATGAAATTAGAAATTTGCATAGAGAATACGTCAACGAAGAAATTAGATATTAAACAAGTAGACTCTTAGTGTATGTGTGCTCCAATGTCCAGCTTTACGTAAATGTTTAAATAAAATATATATTCGAAAATAAATTTAAAACCATAATCGCCTTGTTTTTCTTTCGCCTCCATTGGAAATGTGACCCCGTCTGATGGAAAAATCGGATGACAAAGGAAATGTAATGCAAATAATGATAGAATCTAATAATAGAACCAATTTTCTTGAGTAAATTGATCCATGTGGGATCATAATGATAATAAAAATAAACATTTGTTAGTTTTACGAGACAAAAATGAAATGATAGGCCGGGATGAGTTAGTCACTTCCTTACACTTGAATTTTGCAATATACCCCTAAAATATTTTTACAAATAATTAAAAAACAGCGACTATTTTTGGGGTATATAGAAAAATTTAACTGTAAGGATATATACCCACAAAAATTTAATGGATTAAAATGAAAATTGTACGATCTTTCTTAAGATTTTAACTTCCTGTCTATGGAGAGGATATTCCTGAAAATATAGCCACCCAAAGTTAAAGTTTTATACCCCTTCTTCAACCTTTTCATATGAAACATTTGTTTTTTTATGGTACAGTCTTATTTTTAGATTCTAGCTCTTTAGTGGCATTAATTCTCATAAAAATGGTCCAAAGAAAGTCTACGTTTCGAATTATTTAGTAGAATACAACCCTGTGCCTCACGTCATGCAACCCTGAGAACGCGGGAAAAGCACACTGTTTAAGAGAGAGAGACAGGAAATAGATTGAGAATGCAAAAGCTGCGAAATCAAAAGCACCCCCAAAGGATACACCAAGGAACCCATCCAAGGAGAGAGCGACGCGTCTCCGTGTGGGAGTCGTGAGAGCGCCCCAAATATGTGTGTGTGCGTCTCAGTTTGTGTGTGTGAGTGTGGAAATTAGCTTTTCGGAGTCAACAATAAAATTTTCATTCAGCTTCGGGACGCATTCAGCAGCAGAAGTGGCAAGTGGCTGCAACAGCAGCAGCAACAGCAGCAGCAGCAGGAGCGCAGGACCCCCGTAAGGAGAGCGAGCTCAAAACCTCAAAACCTCGACCTCGGCAACAGGAGCAACAGCAACAGCGTCAGCAGCAGCATCGCATCAGCATCAGAGGATAGAGAAAATTCGCAGTGGGCGCAAAAGAATGCGAAGTCGCACCGAACTGGTGACCACCACATTTGTGGAGAGCGACGAAGAGGAGGACTACAGTCCAGACGACGATTCCGACTCGGAGGAGGACTGGCGCCCAACCAAGAAGCGGCCACCAAAGCAGACACGTATCGGCGTTGCCGTTGCTGGGGGTTCGGGTGCAGCTGGAGCTGCAGGCGCCAGCGGAGGACCAGGTGGCAGTGAGGGCAGCCGCAAGAGAAAGGCTGCTGGGACGGCCGCGAAGGCAAAGCGTCGCCACTCGAAGGTGGACAGCGACGACGACTCGGACGACGACGACGATGACGATGACCTAGATACGGATCCCAGCGACGAGGACTTTGAGTATCCATTGGCCAGCACCTCGAAGCGGCCGCAGAGTCTGCCGCCGAAGAAGCAGTTCGTAAAGCTCCATCAGGTGGATCTGTTGATGAAGAAGGCTGACCTTCTGGACAAGGACTGGGTGAAGAACACTCGCCTGTGCCTGTGGCGCAAGGATGTGCAGGCGAGTCTCCTGCAGAAGTTTCTCAGAGTAAAGTCAGAACCCGGAGAGGAGCAGCTGCTCTTCACCTCCAGCTCGGTGGTAAGTCTATGCAGATTATCGAGATGATGATGTAATCTCTTGCACTCCGGATGTCCGTGCCCTTTCCAGTATTCCAGCTGGGATGACCAGCATATTGACGACTACTTGGAGGTTAAGGCCAACTGCTTGGACCCCAACAATAGACGGTTCAAGCTGCACGATCTCGAGGGCATTATGAAGGTATCCCAGGAGCTGATTGCGGAGCAGGAACTGGATGAGGAGGCTGCCGCTGCCGACGCCGAAGACGACGAAGAAGAAGATCAAGGAAATGCAGAGGACGCCGAACTGGAGCCAGAATCAGAGCCAGTGCCAGACCCCGACGAGGAAGAGGAGGAGGACGAAGCCCTCGACGAGGAGGAGGAAGCCGAAAACGAAGGCCAAGAACAAACCGATGAAACAGATCCATAAATCAAAAACAAATAATCCTACTATACAGTATTTAGAGCGCGAGAACATTTGAGATTCTTAGCGAAGATTAAACGTAAACGTAAATGGTTGGCCAAGTTAGCATTAGAGAGCAACAATTGCCAGGCTTCTCCTGGCTGCAACTTTGAGACAACTTTAAATTTAATTTAGTAAATTAATGGAAGAAAACCGAAAAAGAAAGACATTTTAAAAATATCCATTCAAAACTTTGGCGTTTCAATTGCAATACAAAGTCAATGTCGGGTAGTGTATATATAATGTACAGATATATCTAAGGGAGACTCCTGCAGCCCCCTCTCTCTCTCTCTCTCTTTGCACAGAGCTTTGCTTTCGGGGATCGGATTGTGACGGTCTGGCTACCGACGGCGCTCTCCCTTGACTGTCTTGCGCTTCTCCTTCTTCTCCTCGCGCAGCTGCTTCTGCTTCTCGCGATCCTCCTTGTCCTTGAGCTTCTTGGCCGCACTGTCCAGGCGCGCCTGTTCGCGCTTCTCCTTGGCCAAGGCCTGGACATCGGACTTGTTTGTGTTGCGGGCCACAGCGCCGCTGTCATCATCGCTCTCCGCCTCCGAGTGCTCATCATCTTCCCCAGGGACGGCAGTCTGAAAGGCAAAGCTCAGGTTAAGGACTTGCTTATGGATGGATGGATTCGATTTGTGTGGCGACAAAACCTCTGAATACTGCGCCAGAATCTGCTGCTTGATGCGGCGCTCCTCTTCGGTGTATTCGCGCTCTTTGGCGGCGGGTTGCTGAAGCTTCTGTTGGGCCAGCAGCTTGGCCAGCTGGCCGTTCACATCAATATCCAGACCCTTCTTGGGGGGCTCATCGGTACTGGGATGGCTGTGAAGCCATTTCTGCATTATTGTTGCCACCAGATCGTCAATGTTTGCTGACTGTTGTGGATAGGCGATTAGCAGGCTCAAATTTATGGCCAAGGGGAGGGAACTTACTCCGGTTTCGCTGAGAATTCCCTCGAGTGCCTCTGCCTTCTCCTCTTCGGGCTCCTCGCCCTCGAGTATGCCCACAATGTACGAGCCAAAGACAGCTTCGTCTGTGTTGAGCTGGCGCAGCTGCTCGTTGAGCCAGGTCTGGAACTCTTCGCTGGCGCTCATAGTGGTCTCCAACCAGGTCGATTTAATGAATTAGTCTAAATCCAGTTGCTATACACTGCAATCTCCAGCCAGCAAAAAATGCAGCCGCAAAAGGCAGTAAAATTCCGATTTCGGCGTGGGCCGTGTGGGGCAGTGCTGTTAAATGCCACCAGCAAGCAGCTGTTTCGGTTTTCTATAGAAACGTGCGCCCTGTTGCACATTATGTGCTGTTATTTTTGTGTTAATGTGAACTGAAATCTTGCCAGAAAAATGTTTAAAACATATTTAAAACGAGCTGCGAGGCGGTATCCATGTAAAATTACAACAAAATAAGCCATTTTCTTACTGTTTTGCTCTAAATGATATGTTTTTACGGGACAATTAATCTTGAATAGTTTAAATTTAAACCTACCGCCAATGAAAGCGGTCCAGCCCTGTATAGAAACAGCGTAAATGCAGTGTTGACAAATAGCTAAGGAAATACATTAAAAAACAGCTGAATTAGCAAGAGGAAAATAGCTTAAAACAGAACCAACGGATTTTTAATGTTCTATATATTCTTTAAATTTCTACATGCACCAGGTTTACAAGACAAAATTATTGGCAAAATCCAGATTTTCCGCTATTATCAATTTACAAGCTATTCCATAAAAATATCAAGAGCTTGCTATTAAATAGCTGAACTGGCACCACTGCACCCCGAGCCAGTGTTGTTTTACGCCACATCGGTTGTTTGCCGACCTTTCCAACGCGAGACCTGCTGCGCTTTTTTGTACAGAAACTAAATATTAATTTTGTGTTTTATTAAACAATGCCTCGTGCATCATTATCCCCCTTTCGGTTTCGTGTTCGTTTCGTGACATTATGTGCTTGAATTGAACAACGTGAAGCTGTGTATTCGATTGTGTTCGATTGTTTTTGTTAAACAATTGCAAATGCTTATTACGTTAAACTGTTTCGTACGGTTCTTACGTTTTAGTGCGTGAGTGTGTTTCTCTGTCTTTGCTTCAGTGTTCGTACGCGCCTTTCCCCCCTCTTCAGCTCTTGTGTTACACATCATGTTTGTCGCGCTGTAATAATTCGCAGCCCCCGCCGCTCCCCCTCGATACGTCACACGTCTGCGACACCTGCGTTGACGTCGTCTTCGCTCTGTCGTCGCCGTTTGCTGTCGTCGCCTTCGTCTTTTGTTTATTTGTTGCACTGGCAGACGCCGTTATAAACAAAAAAACAAAACCACTTCACAGACGCACGCATTCACACATACTCACACACACACGCACGCATGGACACTCGAGATTCCAGCAACAAAACGCGCAGTTGGCAACAAGTGGAATATACATACAAACATGCATTTGTTTGTATAGTGGTGTGTGTGTGTAATCACAAGACGACGACTTTCGGCAAAGACCCTAAAATCACCTCCCAACAAAAAAAACAACAACGGGCATTATTTAGTGGCGCAGAGGTTGTATTTTGAATAAACCAAAAGGTGAGTTTAATAGCAATTTCTATTACACGGAGAGAGGGTTTTGGGTAGGGTCTGCCAATTGGCAGAGCATTTGGAATTCTTATCAGTTTCGTATAAGCAAAAGGCGAGCATTACAGTAAATACTCTCTCTCTCTCTCCCTCGCTCTTTCGTAAAGTAAAAAGTTATGCTCAAAGTGTGTAATTTATACCACCTCCCAAAACATAGTAAAACTATAGAAGGTAGTAGTAGCCTATTAGGTCCCTTGAAGATCATGATTGCCATACCTTCTATAATTTTACGTGTCTCCTCAGAGAGAGATTTGATCGTAAGATCGTGCCTTACCTTGAATAAATGTACCTTAGCTTTACAGTAAGAACTTCAGGAACATAAGTAAAACTCTCTCAGAGAGGAATCTGGGTACGTAAAGGGCGATCGACAGAAGAGAACATGAAGCTAATGTGGAAATCCGCTATTCTGCTCTGTAAACTTTACATAGGCGATTCTCAACAGACTCTGAACAGGGGCTTAGCAGAATTGCAAAACAATTGAATTCAACTTTTGCATCTCGTTCTTCTTCAGGGTTTCTGCCTAGATCTCCGACTTAATATTTCCTTAGCACATTCTTAGCTCTTTCCCCTTACTCTTCCATTGCCGCCCGTCTTGGGAGTAGAACTTGAGTTTTGTTGACCGTTTTTTAATGGCCCACAACGATGCAGCAGTGACTCTGTTTATGAGCTTGTAAATGGAAGCGTTTTACACTTTCCAATCTCTGTGCGGCGGGGCAGAATGCATGTGTGTGCGGTCGAGAGGGGGGAGGGTATTCGCGTATTTGTGCTTGTGGCAGAATAAAGGCCATTAAAATTAAGTAATTGACGCAAGCAGGCAGACGACACCACCCCCCCTGCCCAAGGAGCGGGTGTCCATCCAGTGGAAATGTGAAAACCGGAAAAGCATGAATATTCTTGGCTTTATTTACACCTTTTTTTCTTAACGTTAACGGGGGAATGGAATTCCTCTCCTGGAGGGTTCCTCTCGCCATTAAATTGGGGAACCATTTAACTTTCAGAGAGCTCATAAAATTCACACTTTTCAGTGCTCACGACAGAGCGAGAGAGAGGGAGACAGTGTGACAGGGGCTATAGATAAGGGAATGAAATGTGGAATTAAATATGATTTAAATAGAATTAATCATGCCATACGAAGATGACGTACTTTCAGGCCAGTGTTCCCAAGCCATTCCATTCCCATCTGTTTTCAGTTCTCCATAGAACACAGTCCCCAAACCACTGTGCAGGCTCCACTTCCTTTGGGTTCTTTCGATTTTTACGGCCCTCCTTTCGTGGGGCACGCCCTCGCCCATAAAATTGGTGTATTTTCCAGGCCGCTGTTTATGCGAACGGAGGACGACTCCGTTGATGGCCTGCCTGCTGCCACATCAACCTGATTTCTTGGCTCTAATTGTGTGAAATTTCGAGTGGAAGGAGTTGCAAATTGATTTCAACTGCAGGCCACATCCATGCAACAAGTCAGAAACAGAGAAACAATACGAATACGCAGTAGAATCCCCCACATGTGGGAGGTAGGAGGGAGTAGGAGTGGTGACTGGGGAGATGCATTACGTACGATATGTCCTTATGTAGCCCACAAATACAACATTCAACAACAGCGGGGAGGCAGGGCGGGCTGTGCGGGGGCTTGTCAAGGATGCCACGGGGCGCTTATCCTGTAAAGTACTTTCTATTCTTGTAGCTGATGGAATTCTCTGCCCGAGACCGACCGACGGACCACCCACAGCGTGGAGCGTGTGCCACAGAACGACATAATGCTGCAGGATTACGCGCGGTAGCTAGTGCGGATCTCTGGAAGGACACGCGTGTGGGCGGGGCAGCTGAAAAACACATGTTAGTTTTGTATTCAATTCACATGTAGAGCGGGGGAGGGTTTCGGGGGATTTACAGATGCGAAAAGTGGGAAATTCAAGATTAAAGTTGAGAAAAACTTTTCCCAAAGTAGCAGAACACAAGAAGGACTCTTCTCCCCCTGTTCCACTATTTGTCACTGTTCCAAATTCGTCAAATGAAGCAGCGAAAGGTGTACAGATGTTACCCTAAGCGAGCGGATACATTTGATCCTTTCCATAATCCCACATTTCTTGGTTCAGAACACACTTTAAAGTGGCTTCTCTTTCTCCCCCGAAAAAGAAAAGAGCTGCTAAGTAGCGCCCTCCCTAGGGGCTAGTTAGAGGCCATATACATAGCATATTATACTTGTACCATATAATATCCAGCAACAGCCCCTCTGGGGGTCGCATTCCAGCGGATAATGTGATTGAAAAGGTTTCGTTGGTTTCGCCTGCTGCCAGTTGGATGCCAATGCGATGACTCCATGGGCGGTTGATGGATTCCATTCCCTCTCTCCCTCCCTGTCGGTATCCACTTAACTATTGGGATGTTGTTGGAGCCTGATGCTGCTGACATTTTCATTTTCCCTCGAAACAGTGGCTACAGTTTCCCTGCTACAAGCATTTTCCTGCTATATCATTGCCTCATGTCGTTGACAAATTGTTTTTGGGGGACAAACGAGAAGGAGACGAGTCGAAGTACAGTCAGACCCCTAAAATGTATGTCAATAGATGTGTGTGCTGGGAATACCGTTAGTCAGAATGGAGACCCAAGATGGGTTCACGGTGATATATGGCCCCGCAGAACGGAAGCCTTGCCTTGCCTCCTGTTGCGCTCTTGCTCTCCCTCTCTCTCGCTCTCTCGCTGTTGAGTCGCAAACAATTTTCAATTAAGCGCACAATCACGATAAATAAATCTCATTGTGTGGAAAAAGCCAGTTTTCATCTACACGATGGCTTATGCTTTAACACTGGCTTTTCCTTCTTGCACATGTATAGCAATTTTCTGCGGTTTTCCTCCTATTACCATTACCGCCAGTGGTTTCAATGGGATCTCCACCCAGGTAGCTACTGCCACTGCCATGCTGCAACAAGCCTCTTTTGCGGCCACAGCTTCCACGGAGAGCTTCTAACACGCTTTTGCCTTTGCTGTGGCTTCCCTATCCCAAATGCGGGATAATCGGCAAAATCTTGAGGAATAAAACTTGAGGGGGGGATAAGAGGCGTTATAGTTGATAGAATCTAGTGAATTTCTGTTCTATTACCATGTTCCAAGCTAGAACTGGAATTTCTGTTCCATTCCGGCTTATGCCAAAAGCCAGAACTCTTGAGTTAGGGAATCTCTTATTCGATTTCTTGCAAGCAACTTCCTTTTCCTGTTTGTTTTTCATTTCCTTGCCATAAATTCTGTGGTTAAAAGAGGTAAAGTAATAGAAAGAGACAGGAACAGAGACAGCAGGGAAGAGCGAGGGAGTTAGACAGGAAGAAATGGAAGGAGATTAGTTTATAGGAATATTGATAAAGGAAAATAAATAAGGAACATTTCACTCTCCTCGATATCTCGATTCTGCGTGTGGTCAAAAATTGACAAAATACAAGAGTCTCTATATAAAGCATATAAAATATAAAGTATACAAATAAAAAGGAATACAAAATAAAAAGTAAAAGAAGGAAGATTTCAAGAAAGAAACGCCGCTCGGTCACAAAATGCAAGGCAAATTCAATCAAGCGAAATTTAACAAGATTTCCGTGAAGCGTTCGAAGCGGCCACTTCCCCTCACCTCCCTTCCCTTCCCCTTCGTCTAATGGATAGAAGCTGCTCCCCCCGCCTCCACCCGCCTCTCCTTGGGACAGGCACAAATTAAGCAAAATTTTTTGATACCCTGCCTCGCCTGCTGCGCATCGTCCCTATGTCTCTATTGCCATCCTCCCGCCCGAAACTGGATTTGGAGGAGAGAACATTTCTTATAAAGTAAATAATAAATCAGCGACCAAAGCGATATACATAACAGCACACACAGATACACACACACTTCCATGAGATGCTGCTGCCCAAAAAAGAATCTCCTAAAACTTGTGCCTATAGAAGATTTAGTGGCTCTGTCTTCTGTCTGCTGTTCTGTTGCGGCGTTGCTTAGGTAGCTTTTGAGCTCCAAAAAGGAAGTAAACAGGATTCTCGAGCTTTACCAGGAATACCCTTTATACACTCACCAATAGAGAGAGGGGTATTGTGATTTTGATGAAAGGTTTGGGAACTTAGAGAAGGTGGAAACTATGAGCAAATATAGATGTTCTTCTAGGTGGATTCTGTTAGACAGATGACGAATTTGGCTTTAAGAAGTGTATAAATTGGAACCCTTAGGATCAGATTACTATAAAAGTATAGCTTCAAACTTTAAACAAATATTTTTCTCTATATATTCCAACTAAAACTCATCAAAACTATAATTTCTTGTCTAAAATGTATCCTTTCACTCAGGGTACATTTCTAAAGCAAATCAACGTTATATTCCGCAAAGTGTTCCCTTTGGAACAGTGGCATTAGAACGATGGCTCTTTTAGGGTATTTGGATTCTTCGTACCTCCCCTCCCCTCCCCCGCCCCCCCTGAAAAGGTAACCTTCCTTTTTTCGTGTCTTTGTCCGTTGTTATGGTTTTTTTTTTTGCTTTTCTTGTGGCATGTCTTTAACCTCTCGGCACGACGATGGCATTAGGTACAAAATAGTTTGTTATATGGTTGGGTCCCCTCCCCGCCCCACTGCTCCCCTCTCCCCCTCTGTGCTATGCCCTTTTCTGTTGTTTAGCTTTTGCTTTCGTTTGTATATTTACTCAAAGGAAATTCGATATATTTAAATATGTACATTATATTATGTGGGGGGCGGGGGGCCCCACCGGGAGGCACTCTCTCTCTCTCTCGCTCTCTCTCTCACTTAATAAATTCCCCTGAATTTTAATAAATGATAAGACTCGTGTAATTTGAAGACATTGTACATAATTTTTGTCGGACGGCTTTTTGTGTGAGAACATTTAGAAAAATTGGCATAAAAAAGTATCTACTTGTACGAGCAGCGGTATATGGATGGATGGATGGATGGATGGTTAATGTGTAGCTTGTGTGTGTTTCTTGGGTGTTTTGCTGGGTAGAAGTCATTCCGTCAGTCAGTCACGTCACCTGATGCCTTCGGTTCGCAGAATTTTCATGGTTCTGCATTTGACAGTTTTTTTGGGTTTTTTTTTCTGAGAGTTGAAGGTTCTTCACATTTTTTGTGGGTACAAAGCTTTTTGGTGGAGCTCCAATAGGAAGTTGTGATTGGTGGTTGTAGATTATGAGGATAACATGTGGATCAATAGCTTTCATTTCCCTTTTAGTCTTTAATCCTTTAAATATAGCAAATTTTTTAATGCCTTCCAAAAACTTTTCTCTTACCATAAAAAACTTTTAATTAAATTCCATAAATATGCAGATAAAAATAGAAACCTAAAAAATGGTTGCCAATTATCCATGCGGGCACATTCCATTCCATTCCCATCCGTTCCGCTCCCCGGCATCCCGGCATCAATTATTCATGAAAATGCACTTTGTGGACCTGCTTTTATGGGCATTTCCTATTTACCGTTATCGTTTTGTTTTCCATATTCCATTTTCCATTTTCGCCATTTGTTTTTCTTATTATTTGCCTGCCTTTCCAACCCCTCCCCCCACCGTGCCTCCCCACGCCCCTATGCTTTTCTGCACAAGTGAGCAATTATTTGTGCAACATAATTAAAATTTTATTAATTCATAAACAAATGCGCAGAGCGAACACAGCAAGAGAAAGAGAGAGAGAGGGAAAGGAAGAGAGAGAGTGAGAGATGTTTGTGTGCAGGTGAGGTACGACCATCAAGGGAGTAGGAAGTAGCAGGATATATCTAAGAAGAAGGTGCGTCAAAGGGGGAGCCAAAAGTTGCAGGAGTTGCCTGAAGCCTCACCTTATATTTAATGAACCTTGCGAAGAAGGACATGACTACGCAACAGCAGCAGCAGCAACTGCAGCTCTGCTTTTGCTTTCAGCACTTCATCAACGCCAAATTGTTGTAGCTTCTCTGCCGCCACCGCTGCTGCTGCTCTGCGTTGCGCTGCTGCTGCTGCTGCATCATTCATAAAAAATTCCATAAATGCAGACACAACAAGTATGGAGGCAATATGAAACATTAAGACCATGGGGATACCCTGTAAGGGGTGTAATGAAAGCCACTCTTCATCCTTAAATATCCATAAATCTATTAATATCCATGAATAAAAGCCTTTTCTTTGTTGCTATTACATTTTGCCCTGCCAAAACAATATACCCTTACGATTGCGAGGTAGCTGTACCGAGAGTAGCTGTAGCTCTCTCTCACTCTGTTGCCTTGCCTTGTCTCCCTCTGGCAGCTCTGGCTCTGCGACTCTGTGGCTCTTCATATTGCATTTTCACACATCGCCTCATGGCTGGCTCTCTCTCTCTCTCTTTCTCCCTGCTCCACCTCACCCCTCTTCCACCTCATCACCTTGTCAATTTTTCATGTAAAGCACGTGTCGCCGCTTGTGTGCCTGTATAGGTGTGTGTGTATGTGTGTGCAGCCCGTTTGGCAGTGGAAATTTCTTCCTTAACTCTAATTAAAGAACTCTTCAGCACAATCTCCTTGAATTTCCAGCTAACCAAAAGAACCTTTCATTTTTTCTGAGATGAAAAGGAACTAGCAAAAACGACTTTTTGTAGAATTTATTCAGAATGACGAAAAAGAGTAGTAAAAGTCGAGAGAGTACACACGATACTCGTACACGTGTGTACTATATTTCACGGTTGCAACACCTGTCGAAAGTGCGGACATCAGCACTAAATAGAGTCCGAATAAGACAAAAGAAATACGGAATACGAAATACTATATCAGAAAATGTGTTAAATATAAAGCTCGAACCCCGAGAGAGCAGACACAGAGAAAACCCAGAAAAACGGCGAACACGGCAAATACGAATACAAGAAGAAATGCATACACACACACACCACATGCGATATATGAACAATACGAAATATACATATTATATGTATATTCTGTAGATCAAACACGAACAAAATATTAACAGAAACAAAAGTATAGAAAAAGAAAGACAAGACGCTAGTAGAAACAAAGCCAGGTGGAAGAGGGGGAGAAGGAGGTGGGAGGGGTGTGTTGTGTGTTGAAACTTAACCAAATAGAAAGAGAGTCAATATTTATGAAATACCAAATGGAATATCAAGCAGGTATCGACCAACAATGCATGAAATACCCGATAATCAATTGGGGAGAAATGTTTAAAATTACTAAATATTTTTGAGGTAAAATTAAAACGTGTAAAAAAATTAAATACTAAAGAATAGTACTAAAAATACCTAACAAAAATATTTTTAAAATTAGCAATGGGGTAAAAAATACGTAACATTTTTAGTAAATTTTTTACAAATTAAAATTACATGATCTACAAATTTAAAAACATATTTAGGCAGTATATACTAATAAAAATACTAAAACAAATACCAAAGAGTAAAATTTAAGCAAAATTCCTAACTTTTATGGTATATTAAAAAAAACCTAAAATTATTGAAAATTATATACAGTAAATACCAAAAAATACTGTAAAATACCAAAGAGTAATATTTAAGCAAAATGACTAACTTTTATGGTATATTTTTAAAAAATTAAATGTAAAACTATTGAAATTTATAAACAGTAAATATTAGAAAATACTCAAAATACCAAGTTGTAATATTTAATAAAAATACAACAATTTTTAGAATTTTTTATATTAAACTAAAATAATTGAAATAATCATGTAGTTACAGAAAATACTAAATATACCAAACAGTAATATTTAATTAAAACAACTAAAAACATTTAGAAAGTCCTAGAAAAAAATGAAACAAATACTTCATACTTACCAAAGATTATTAAAAATAATTAAAAATATTATTACTTACGAAAAAGTATTCAAAATTAATTTACAAAAAAAGAAATGCTTAGAAAAATCTCAGATCTCTACCACAGGTTAATTTTCGACCTTAATATATGATACAAGAAAATTGCATCTACCGCAAATCACAGCAATCGTTGCGCTCAGTACATTTTACACTTGAATTTGTTTATTTATTTTTAAACGCCATTCAATGTTTTCCGCAAACAAATTCAAGGCAAAGGCAAGGCCCTGGCCAAACAGCAAACAATCCAAAACAATCCCAAACAAACCAAAATATAGAAAAGCAATCAGTTTTGGCCCAAAGTTTGGCCAAACGCTTTGCTCTTTTTTGTTTTTGGGTTCCCCAACTTTGATTTTGGGGGTCTTTCGGATAGGAGGGGGGGGCTGGCTGTTGTAGCCAGCGAGGGGGGATCATCGTCGGCACAGACAAGACGCAGAAATTGATGGCGTCACGTTTCCAACTACTGGTTTTTGATTTGTATTTTTAGAGTTTGCTTGGGCCCGTATTTCACGGACTTTGTTGCGGTCTTTTCGCTTATGATTGTCGTATATTTCTTGGCCATTTATTGGTGGATTTGGCCAAAAGGTAAAAGTCAAACTCAGGAGCATCAAAGTATCATCAAGTATCTGTCATTTTTCTGTATATTTAATTGTTTGCAACATTAACAGAAAAAACAAAAAAAATGATGGTGGAAAACCAACAGAAAATGGCAGAAAAAAAATAAAGTTTTCAAACTGTCAGCAATTAAAGTGGCACGATGGCTCTCTGTCCCCCTGCCCCTGCCACTTTGTGGTTGCCACTTGATGTGGCGGCGGCTGGCAGTAGTTTGGCAAGTGTTGCTGTTTTTTGTTGCTCTTTTCGGTGGATGGGCAATTATGTGCATAAAATTATCAACCACATTAGGAGGGCGGCCCGGCGGCCCCACACAACAGTCGAACAGTCAAAGAGCCAACAAAATGTACAATTGTCATGCACAATTAAGGCATGGAAAAACTCCACAGAAAAAGAATAGAAAATCCCAAGTGTTGACAAAGAGTTAACGGCTAAAGATTAGGGGGTTTTCCGGAAAAGAATCTTTCGGCTCTTTCGCCTTGCCAAATGCTCGCAAAAGGGAATAAAGAAACAGAAGAAAGACGCTGGAAATAATGGAGCTGGAAGAAGGGCTAATTGAGAACTCAAGAATGATGTCATTCGGTGGGGAATGACTTCTTTTTTTTGTAGAATTTCGAGCTCTATTTTGTGTTCTAGTAGGTTCTTATATTTCGGAGATTTTAAAGGAATTTTAGAGCTAGAAAAACGATTACAGAATTCCACTTCAATATCATCACTTCTACATTTAAAAACACTTTTTTCTGCCTTTCTTACAGATGATATCTTAATTCAAACAGTGTTTTAAAGGTAAGACTCTAATAAGATATTATTTTATATGAAATTCATTCATTCATTCAAAATTTCATTGATATTCCCTGTGAGAATCCCCTATTTGATGGCCTGCACTGTATTTCCTCTCATGACAGGCCATAACTTTGATTTATCTTTCGGATAGAACTACTTTTGAGTGGAGAGAAGAGAATTCTTTTTGAATTCTCTCAGCCACTTGAAATCCCATTTCGTCAAGTTTTTCGGCTATAAAATGCATTATATTCTAAAAACAAAAACCACAAACACAAAACACCACACAAATTGCCATAAAAAGTAGCTAAATAGCTGCAAATACATATACACATATATATGTATATGTACATATAGCGCGTCAATCTGTAGCGTCAGAGGTGGCTATATATGCAACGCTGTGTGTGTGTGTGTGTGTGCTATGGTGCCTGCTATTGAAATTGAAGGCGACGTAGACGTAGACGACGTTCCGAGAGAGCTTTTCCATCGTTTCGTTTCTTTTTTGCTGTTTATTTTTGTGCTTAATTTTGTTTTGCGTGCGGTTCGACGGCTACAAGGCAACAAAAGAGAGTAACACTCTCTTTCTCTCTCTCGCTCTCTTCGTTGCTCTCTCTTCGAAAACACAACATGTGTTTCGTCATCACAATTTTGTTTTTGTTGTGTTTTTGATGTTGTTTTTATTTATGAGGGGAGAAATTTATTAGATATTTTAAAAGGTTTCAAGAGATGTAATAACTTTGTCTTAAATCATTTGTTTAAAAAAACAATAATTTTCCTTTCAGTATTAAACATTCTAGAATCTTTGCAATGTTTTCCAACATTTTATATATATTTATTTAGATTTTTTGCATTTCTAGACCCTGCACTGTGTTTTTCCATCCATTTAAATATGTAAACATTTTCTGAGAATTTTTTGCTATTAATCGAAATGCAATTTCCGAAGTTTTTCCCACTTCCTGATGGGTATTCTCAACATTTCTTGGTTGGACTTTGTGTGTTTTTGTTTTTCAAGAAGCCGCCATTAAATTTCTGCAAAGACAACAAAAACACTGAGTGTTGTTGGAGCCCAAGCGAAAATGCCGGCTGTTCCATCAGTCAGTCATTCAGTCTCTCTCTTCGAAAGCCCCAACCATCTAGTCATCCCGCTCTGATTGGAGGCCATCATGGCGCTGGAGTAAAGATATAGAATATATACAACAGCAGTGGCAAAGAGAGCCAAAAAAGCCAGAAGAGAGAACTCCACTGTAAAGTAATACGTCACACAGCTGTTGTTAACATTCCGCTGCGTCCTCTAATTCAAACTTAACAGAGTTTCCTACTCCAGCTTAACAGTTTGTAGTTGTCTTAACATGAGAGCGTTGCTTCGTTTGTACTAAGTTACAGACTCGTGCGATGTTAAGCGAAACGAAGAGAAACGAAACAAAGCCGAAGAGAGCGCACTGCTCATTCTTGCGTCGTGTTGGGATTGCACGGCTACTGTGGCCCCAAAAATTTTTCAACTTTTGAGCCGAGCGGTCGCTGCGTTGCGTTGCCTCGTCCGTCGTCGAACAAAACCCCAAGTACAATCTTTGGATAGCGTATATTTCTTTGGATCTCGATTTCGGTTCGGCGGCAATGCGGGTATTGTTGATTCTGAGGAAAATATAAATCCACGGTACAAGCTGAAAGTGCAATCGCATCGGATAATATGCAATATTTCTGAAATGTGTTTATAAATCGCTGGGCCCCGTCCGTCCCCCCTTCCAGTGTCGACGTGTCTTGTGCCGCAGCAGTGGTGTGGGCCCCCGCGTCGCGTGCCGTGCTCTCTCTCTCTCTCTCTCCCACTGCTGGCTCTGGCTCCAACATTATTTATCTTTTCTGAATAACAACTAAAAATCAACTAAAAGATACTAAAGTATCTTGAAAGTGCGTTTCGTAGCAAAGAAAAAAGTTGGCGCAGCCCACAAAAAAAAAGAAAAGAAAAGCAAAGCAAAGTGCGCGTGTGTGTTTGTGTGTGTGTGTGTGAGTGCGTGTTGTTTCCTTTTCAAGAGCAGATTACTTTGCAGAAGAAGTATCTTTGAAATAACTAATAAATCTCAATAATTAAACAAACTTGATCACAAATTAATAGATATTTTAGTTTATTCCACAAATTTAGAGTAAAATTTCTTGGTTTTTGTTGCGGAATTTCTTGTGTGTGGCGGCCGTTCCACCGCCCCAACGTTCCACTCGCTCTCTTTGCTGGCTCTCTTCTGGCGGTGGCGCTCTCTTTTGTCGCGTTCGGGTTTCGTAATCGCCCGTCAGTTGCTCTGTCGTCTGTTTCCTCCGTTCGTTCGTTCGTCATTCGTTCGTTATTTATATTTTGTTTCGTTTCCATGTCGTTCCGCTCGAATGTTAATTTGAATTTATGGAAATACTCGAAATAAATACAACATCAAATATTAATAGTTTCTTTACGCCCACAGTTTCTCTGATCAAATACTATATAATTTCGCCCCGCAAGATCTTGATCTATATACCATATATACCAATATATATATACCCGACATTTTGTGCAAATAAAAAATAAATACAAATAATAAAAAACCATAAATAATATATAGCCTTGCAAAAATCATTGAAAAAATATATTTAAAAAAGAAAAACAAAAAAATCAAGAAATAATATATATTTACACACACAACGGTTTCACTTTTGCGAGTTGTATACAAAAAATAAGATATATAAATTATAAATAAATAAAAAAATTACAGTTGTTAAAAGGCCACCAGTTGCCTGAAAGAAAGTGTTGGAAAACGCCACAACAAAAATAGTGCAAAAATAAATGTGCAAAAATAAATGTGCAAAAATCAATTTAATCTTGAATAAAATGTCGCATAAAACTAATTAATAATTTAGAGGATTAACGCATTTAATCATAGATTTTTAGATCTATGGGATTATTACTGTTCGTTGGATCTAAATAGTAATTACTATAAAAAGGTAAAGAAATAGTTTTAGAGATGATCTTAAACTGGAACAAACTCCGACAACAATTACACAATGAATACTCAGTCTTTAGGATAATGGAAATTACTTGTGTAAATGATATACAGATAGAGATATATCTTGTGTAATTCCTTGATAAATTCTTGATAAATTCAGCCACTGCTGCAATTCTGCTTCAATGTCTGTTGTGGCTATAGATTTCCCCTTAGAGTCTAACCATTTCCCAACCATTATTTCTCTTTTTGTCATAATCAATTTGCTTTGGCAAGAGGCTTATCAACGTACAACGAATCGTATTCGTATTCAATAGAAGTGCAGTAGAGGGTGGGGCAGGGTGCGGGCTGCGGGGTGGCCTCTATTACATAAGAAAACGTGAGGAGAAGTCGCGTCGAGTCGTCGTTCGTCGTTGAGTTTCAGTTAGAATTCTTTTGCTAATACAAAAACAAACACGGGGAGACTACGGAGCGGAGCGGAGAGGAGAGTATCGTAAAACTGTCTCGGGGTCTGGCGATCCACAGAAGGGTTCCTCAGCGCGTATCTCACAGATACATTTGTCGCACGAGAGCTTGTCCAGTGTGCCATTGAAATGTATTTATTTTGAGAACACTTTTCTTATTTAGATTTCGATTCTCCACTCAAATATCTCGGCTATTTTTACAAGAAATTCTTACCAATCAGCCAATTCTCTTGATTTGATGATTCTGCGACGTATTTTTGAGCATTTGATTTAATTAGTTTATTGTTTGCTAGAATTTGTTGTGTGCGTTGGATTTTGGTCAGCTATTAACTTGGCCGTCAGCAGTTTTTTGTGTGTGTCTCTTGTCTTTTCTTTCGGACAGGTTAAACCAGTTTTGCGGTCAAAAAAAAACAGGGAAACAAAATTACGAGAGAAATAAAAAAACACCTCAAAACATTGCCACATTTTATAGTTTCTTTTGGAGACCCGCAATCTGCCATCAAAATATGGATTTTGGAGAAATGAAAGATATGTTTTCTCTTATCGAAATCATGTCCAAACTACCCTCCTTTCATAGGGTATACAAAATAAGAGAAGAAACTAACAAAATGCTACACTTAGGCTTATCGCCAAGGCAGCAAGCAGCAGCAAGCAGAATGCCCCCTCCCAACACACACACACAGATACACACTACACTCTCAGAGGGCCATAAAGCAACGATTAGATAATGGCATTTTAAACGATGTCTCTACTGTACAGTAGAGTCGCGAAACACACGACACGAAAAGTGACCAACAATGGGAATCGGAATCGGAATGGAAATGGACTTTGTTTTGAAAAAAACACTGACAAACGGACTGATAAGAGACTTGCCACAGAGAGACAGAAAGAGAGAGAGAGCTAAGCAAATACTAACAGAGACAGAGAGAGAGAGAGGGAGAGCCACTAAGTAAATTGTAGATTTTTGGGTGGATAGATGATGGTTTTTTTTGTTTGTTCGGCGGGGGCCTCCATTTATGCAAAATGTCTATGAAAAAAATTGGAAAAGAGAAACCTAAAAGATTTCGAATGATTTATATGAATATCTTTTGGGGTTTTAAGAAGCATAAATATGATTACGAAATGTATTTGGAGGGGGTTTTTGGTAGGTTCTTAGAGGTTTTAGCAACATACTTAGATCGGTAGAAAAGGATTAGAGAAGTGATTGATTTTCTTGGGGGAAAAAGCTTTGGAATTCTTTGCAATTCCTAAAATTTTAGTTGGCAAAATCGGAGAGGATCATTCCCAAAATGTTGTGGTAGGTTCGAAGAGAAGTTCCGAAAAGTTTAAAGATTGAATTGCTCGAAAGTCTTATAGATTTACTTACTCCAAAAACTATTCAAAATAGCAAACCCAAGAATTTTGAAAACTCCTTTGAACTTTATAAGAATTCATTTTTAAAGTATTCCTAGTTGATGTTTAGAGCCATTGAATCCTGTCTAAGCCATGGTCAAGTCTTTTCCCAAGATTTATGTTTGATTTCCCGCGAATATCAGGTTCGCTGCCCCAACAATCAGCAGGGGGGTGCCGCAGGGGGGGCAGCACTATCTTTTACAACTTTTACTATGAGCATTTCATGTTTCGTATCTATAAAATGTAAATAAATACACACACAAGATACACAAGACGATTGCATTATGGCCATAAAAAGAGAACATTTCGTTGTCGTCTGGCTGCTGCCTGGAATGATGATATCGTTTGTGGCAGCTTGCGAGTGTCTCTCTCTCTCGCTTGACCTTAAGCGCGTCAATGTCCCCGTCAGGAAGGAACCTTGAAGAAGGATGATGATGTCTCCACTCGCACTCGCAATCGCAGGGGGAAAACTCCCTCCCTCTCCATGAGGGAGGGGACACACGTTTTCGGACTTACGTTTTTGAAGCGTAAATGAATTTTGCTGCTGTCCGTCCGTCTGTTTGTCCCCTTTGAAGTTTTTCCATGTTAATTGGGAAATTAGGCGCGTATCCATCCATTCTTTTGCCTCCATTGAAATTGTTCGCTCGGACTCGCATTATAAGACATTTTTTTCGTTCGTTCGTTCGTTCGTTTTTTATGTGCACTACGTTTATAATTACGTTAACTTCAATTACTGTCTTACGTACGTACAAAAAGATATCAGACCGATTTCCAGGTGAAAACTGGTTTCTGGTTTTCAGTTGCTGCTCTCTGGCTCTTTTTTTGCGTCTTTTGTCTGTCTGTGGAGGGGAGGGAGGGGCCGTAAACAGCTCCAAGTTTTGCTATAATTTTAATTTCTTTTTGAAGTCCAGCGCTAACTGTGTCCCTCTCTCGCTCTCTCTCTCTCTCTCTCTCTCTCTCTCTCTCTCTCTGTCTCTCTTTTACTGGCATTTTAACTAGTAGTTAAAAAATTGTTCGTAAGCATCTCTAAATTCTTGGGAATCAAGAGGCACGCCACGGCGTGGCACACATTACAGATGGTTTGGGGTTCCTTGCCTCTCCTTCCTTTCGGGAATGAATTCCATCGATTGATGGGTCGGCATTTTGGGGGGATATTTTTTAGGGAGTTTTAGCTGGAAAAAGTTTCATTAAAGATCCTCTGCCACGAGAGGGTCTTAAACTTCAAGATAAAGAGTTGTTCCTGGAATATTGTAATGGATTTGTTGGTTTACTAAGGGTTCTACTTCCCTCATATCTGACTCCTTAGAGTTCTACTATCATATCTGTGAAATTCTCTGGGCAATGCATAAAAAAAATCATATCAAACGACAGTTTAAAGATCTCTCTATAGTTTTCTCTTTCGCATATCTCCTATTAGTCTCTAATCTGTTTAACCCCTACTTTTGACACCTACCCCTCGGCTCCCCCCTCTGCTGTGGCTCTGTCTGTGGCTCTTTTCACACCCTTTTGCTTCCTACTTCTGCAGTTTGTATTTGTTTTAATTCAATTCTCGATCTGTCTCTGTCTCTCTCTCTCTCTCTCTCCGCCCGAGATAGTGTAAGTTCACAGGGAAGTGTGATTGCCAGAGAGAGAGGGGGGGAGGGAGGAAACACACACACACACCCACACACACATCTCTCTCACATGTTCGAGCATTTCTGTGTTTTGTTTTGCTTTTGGGTTTTTGCATTTGTTTTTTTTTTTTTTTTTTGTGTGTTTTGATTCGTTTTGTGTTTTGTGTTTGCTGCTGCCTGCCTCTGCCGCTGCCTCTGCCGCTGCGCTGCTGCTCTTTGAATTTCATTTTTAGATTTCAATTTATTTTCGGCGTAGTTTATGCCAATTTGGTTTTTGGGTGCGATTTCTTTTTCTGAATATTATGTATGGTCCCCCCATGCCCCATCCCATGTGTGTATGTGTGTGTGTGTGTGTGCCCCCCAGCTTCAGCAGATTGTTGTGTGTGTTTCTTCAAATGAATTTGATTTGATTTGATAACCCCCCTCCAAAAAGGGAGAAGAGAGAGCAGAACCCCCCTTGGGTTAGGGTATCTCTGCCTGCGCCTTGGGAAGACCTCGAATTTCCTTCTTGTTTTTGTGTCTTTTATTGCAGCGCCCACCTATGCTGCTGCCGCGTGTCTCTTGCCTCGATTATTTGTTGTATAACAGCTAATAAATAAACAAAATAGCACGCGGAATGCAGGCTCTTTTTGAGCCGTACTGTACCCGAAGCGAGACCCCCTCTCGCATCTCCCTCTGGCGTCTGGTCTGTCATGTGTCATTGACAAAATATACTAGGGATCTCAGATCTGCTGGGTGTTTGTTTCTCTTTAAAAGCATATTAACTAATTGACGTCTGTGTTTATCTAGAAACCAAAAAACTGTGTGGCTTCCCTTGGCTCTCGAGGATCCCCCAGCCAGCCATTCAGCCATCCGCTGGCGACCCACAAAATATTCGAAATGACTGACATTTTGGACACAAAAAACCAAAAGAAACAAAACCAAAAAATAGACAGAGAGGGACAGAGAGATCTCGCGGTACTTTGGGCCTGCTCAAACTATAATTATCTTAATTAAAAATCTCCAAGTCAAAGTTGTGGCAAGTCCGAAAGTATCTCTGGCTGTGGCTCTCTGTGGTGGGTTTTAGGGGGGTGGGGTGGTTGGGGGGCTAAGGCTAAGCCAAATGATTAGCTCATCTGGTTTTCTGGCGAATTAAGTAATCAAAGTCGTTTAAAGCCAAGCAACAGAGACGGCCTGCTGCCTGCCTGCCTTCTGCTGCCTTCTGTAGGGCTCTTAGTCGGTCTCCCCCCGCCTCCTCCCTGCCACAGCACTTGCACATTGCTCACCGCCTCTCCCTCTCTCTGTCTGTCTCTCTGTTGAAATTTAAATATACGAAATAAATAATTTTCAGCTGGCTTTTTGGCCGAAATAATGTTGATGTCATAGGTTCTCGTTCTCGTAAAACACCAACACCAAAACACCAGCGATTTCTGGTAGGCATTCACTCCGTAAACGCTTTGAGCGTGAGCTAATGCAGGCATCCCATTCCCCAGCCCCCAACCCCTACACACCCCTCCCCCCCTCCTTCCAACACTGCGAAAAACGCGGCAAAGGAATGCCCATTATATTTGCCAAATATTTGCTTTGTCAAAGTATTTTTTCTGGTTTGCTTTTTATGAGTATTAGTCGATTTCGGAGTGATTGAAATGGTCAGAACGCGCGTGCGTTCGAGTGGGGGGTGGGGGCTGACGGGGCGTGACTATATCTATACAGAACTATAGGGAAGGGTTCTGGGCTGTCAGATTAGGGCGCCCCACCAGAGTCATGAGTCACACGGGCACTCGGAACGGAACGGACTCCGAATAGATTGGCCAATGTAATTACACTTGAAGATTATGGCGTTAATCTGAGGAAAAGCTATTACTGTGGCTGTAGTACATATTCGGACTAAACTTCGGACATATTTTAGGAAGATCTTTTATTTTCTGATGAGTTCTTAGCTTTTTAAACACATTTTTTCATTTCGGAATCAACTCCGAATGACTCAAATTGGTTTAACTATCTCTCTGTAGCTTTCGGACTTTTCGGAGTCAACTCCGAAACTTTTTCAGACCTATTTTTCTTATTCTTATTCTGTAGATTTTCGGAGTCAACTCCGAATGACTCAAATTAGTTTCCTTCTCTTTCTAAAGCCTTCTGACTTTTCGGAGGCCACTCCGAAACTTTTTCAGACATATTTTTATTCAGTAGATAAGTCATATGGGTATATCCTATACATTTAGGTTTTCGGAGTCAACTCCGAATGACTCAAATTAGTGTACCTCTCTATCTACAGCCTTCTGACTTTTCGGAGCTAACTCCGAAACTTTTCTGGAACTTGTTTTAGAACTTTTATATGCTGGATAAGTCATTTGACTTCTCGGAGTCAACTCCGAAACTTTTTCAGAGCTAATTTCATAGTTTTTATTCAGTGGATAAGTTATATGGCAATATCCTGATCACTAAAGGGTTTCGGAGTCAATTCCGAATATTTGGAGTGTTTTTAAGTGACTTTTCAACATTTATGATCAGGAATCAGAGTGTATGAACTTTTAAAACATTTTTCGTTTTCGGAAACAACTCCGAAAACTGGAGTATTGTTTCCGGCACTTCTTTAGCCCCGTCTGATTTCAAATCGGAACTTTCCAGCAAATTATTTCGCAATAAATGGGGGGAACACACTCTCATATCAGAAAGCACAGCGAGCAAATAAAATTCTAGTTCTAACTGCATTTTGATATCTTGCGAAATCGATCCGGACTTCTCTCTCCCTCCCTCTCTCTCCCTCGCTCTCTCTATCTGTCTTTTCTATTCCACTTACCTGTTGCTTAGCCCCCAAGAAGCGGACAAAAAGAGGGCCTCGACTAAACTCTATTATTACCAGAGGAGACTGAAAGAAACCGAAATCGAAACCGAAAGATGCCCGGTAAAGCGGCAGGCAGCAGCAGGAGGCAGCAACAAGAGCAGAACAGAACGTAGAGCAGAGCAGCAGAGCAGAGCCAGAGCCACAGCAGAGCCAGAGCTAAGCAGAGCGGTGGCGAATGACCGACCGAGCGACCAAACAGCAGTCGAACGAACGTCAGAGCGAGCGACCACCTTTTACGCGCACAAACACACACACCCAGGCTGTTCTCGTATCAATTTTTGGTTGAGAATTTGAGAATCTAGAATAATTATTATGCGTGTGTGTGTGTGTGTGTGTGGGGCTAACCAATACAACAAACATCTCATACATCAAACAGCAACAGCCAAAGCAGCAGCGGGCAGCAGAAACCTCTCCAGCGCCAGCGCCAGAGCCAGAGTCCAACAGAAGAGAAGAGAGCCCCAGATTGGGGACTGGAGGAGGGAGGAGAAGGCGGCTGGAGGAGGAGGAGGAGGAGGGTAGCAGCTCCAAGACTTTACCTAACGCTCGCTCGTACGCTTTTGGGCTCGATTCGGAATCCCATTGCAAGAGTGTGTGTGTGCCTGTGTGTGTGTGTTTTATAAAGTTGATTGCACTCGATTTTTAGATAAAGCTTTTTCAAGGTCATCAACGAAAAAACAACCGACGAAAACGTACCCAAAAAACACAACAACAACAGCAACAAAAAGCGCGCGCTCACTCACATGTGGTTGTTGTGGTTGTTGTTTCTTCTAAGAGAAAGCAAACATTAGACGAGAGCAAACTTCTTCCAGGAGGAAATTCCCTGCTGCAGTACTGCCTGGACACTACTCTCCCTCTCTCTCTCTCGCATTTTAATTGAAAACTATGCCAGCAGAGCGAGCTTTTTGCAGCAGCAGCAAGAAGTGTCTTTCGCTTTTGTTTTGGATCGCAATCGTCGGGGGGAATAAAATTAAATAAATCAAAACAAGATTTATGTCTGTTCTGCTCTGCCCCGTTCTGTGGCCCGTTGTGTATTCAAATCTGTCAGTCGAATATAATAATTCCCCTCGGAAGAAGCGACGCCGAAATCCGAAATCCTCGAGACAATGTGAGACGCGGCGGCGGACGCTGCTGCTCCTCCTCCTTCTCCTCCTGCAGCCAGCAGGAGCGGTTGAATCTCTTTAGAAATTATATTAGACGGCGACTCGTTTTTGCAGCAGCCTTCTCTCTCCCTCTCTCTCTTGTTTTTGTTTTTTGTGATATTTTTCGGCATTTTTTGTGTGTTTTTATAGAGGAATGAGATTTTTTGCAGCTGTTGGACGAATTGAGAGCCGGTTTATACGGAGTATTGGTTCACCTTTTTTTCGGTGGATTTTTTTTGGTTGATTCTGTGTGAAAAGAAGTTTTCAAATGCAGAAAAGGAGTAAAGAGGATCAAGTTCTGGGAAGGGGTAAAGCGGGGATTGGGTAATCGGGAAGTTAGTATTTTATTTAGTATTTTTTCTGAAATTATAGAACGGTTTTTCTTAAATTTATTTTATTTTTATTTAGTATTTTTTCAGAAACTATAAAAGGCTCCCTCTGAAATATGTGGAATTTTGGATGGTGATTTCTTTGAATATTTTTTTTTTTTGTAGCTTAGATTTGAATTATATTTTCCTTATCAGGAATCCCTGAAGGGAGTTCTTTGATTTGTATACAAATTTCTATAGAAATTCTCAGAATATCCGAACATTTCTGGAAATATGTTTCTTTATTCCCTAGAGTTTTTTTTTGTTGCAAGAATTAATGCTAAAAGTCTATAACTTCTTTTCCTATGGCTTGCATTTGAAATTCCTTGGCTTAAAGGCGACAATTTATAGATTTTCACGAATCCAGGGGGGGGCGCCTCCGTGTATGCAATTAATGGAGCTCCAATCAATGGATCGGATTTCAGAGTGCGCTTTGAAAGCCGAGTCTTGAAAATCTCTTGGTGATTCGCACAGAAAGTCTAGAAATAGATCGAAGAGAGAGGGCGAGGAGAGAGGAGGAGAGGAGTGGGTTCTTGACTGTTATTCAACACATGTTTTGTGGCCTCCCACAGCCACTTCCTCTCCGTCTCTTTCTTCAATCTCCCCCTTGTCTTGCTTTCCCCTCTTGCTCCCTCTCTCCCTCTCTCCGTGTCGTTTCTTTCTTTTGATTTTCTAGCCCTCCGATTTCAATTGAGTTTTGGTTTGAAATTCCACAAACCCAAATGTGATTCAATTAAACAATTATAACGCGCAATAAATGGTGATTGGAATTGATGATAAATCGAATATTGGATACCCTGTAGGCCATGATAGATGGGCATTTGCTTTGCGCCAACCAATATATGTACCTTTCAAAGAACCTTCTTCCCCATCGAAAATTTGCATACAACTATGCCCGATGCCCCACCCCCCACCCTCCACACACGCCACACTCATGGCGGATGTATCTGTATCTGTGGAATATGGAGCATATATAGTGGAAATATTCACTCATAAATTTTCGAGATTTTTCTGAGTCATCATTCGCTCGGGCAGGAGAAAATTCCTCGACGACTCCCCGACCCCCGACCCCATCCGACCCAACCCGACGATTGTGATTTTAATTTGATTTTAAGTCGAGTGCTCCATAAAAAAAGTCCACACTTATGCTTCGGATTGCAAATGTATCTGCATGCGCGCGCGTGTACATATGTATCTTTCGGATGTGTACTTTCTGTATTTGTGGATTGGAATGGAATCCACGCCATTTCTGTGTGTCTGTGTGTGTGTGTGGCACAAAACTAATTTGCATTCGAAGTGTAAACAATGGGCCAAATGGAATTCAGAAAGAGGAATACACACACTCGTGTAGGAATAGGAATATCTACGGATATATACCCAACCCATCGATGGATGATATATATTTTCGATTGGGGAAAATATAGAAAAATCCAGCAACAAAAGATTTCATTTCTCGTATATGTATTTCCGCTCTATAGTTTCTGTCTTTGACTGTAGCCCTCTGCATCTCTATTTTCTCTGATGATGGAGAAATAAATATAAATAAATATTCCCTCCACTTATCTCACACTTTTTTGTGTTTTTCTGTGCTTTGTGGTAGGCTCTGCTTTTTATCTGTTATTTATTTGGATTTTATGCAAATTTCGCCAACGTTTGCTGAGGTTTTCTTTTGGTGAGTCTGGTGTTTCCAGTGCCCAAATTTGACATCTAGCGGATGCAGATGGCCCATAAAATAGGGCTTAAACGAGATCTATAGGTGGGGCGGGGTCTATCCTATGCTTGATTATTGTCAAATGAGTTATTTATGAAAGCGAAGGGATTGAAGAGATTGGAAATATGAGGGTAAATGATGTCACCATTTTGATTTGTGGTTAATGGAAAGTGCAGGGCGTTTTTCTCGAGGAAAATTGTCATATTTTCCAACCTATGGCTTAGGTTCTTCCCCTCCCTTCCTTTCTTGTGATTTTTCCTGTAAAATATTATCACCAAATTACCTCTTAAATGTTTTTCCAAAACTAATTAAGTTTTTACGACTACTTGGCTGGCATTTCCCCCTGATCCCTTGAGCTCTTACAAGCATGTTTATGGAGTGCCTGCCGTTCCCCATAAAATTAGTGCATAAAAATCCATCATAAAAGCATGGGAGACCAATGAAAATGCTGGGAAATGCGTGACATATGAGAGATAATCCAAGAAAAGTTGATGGAGTGAAAAGCCAAAAGAAAGTTAAAGCGAACAAATTATATTTTAGGGGGAAAAATTATGAATTGGGACAGATTTTCATGTCAAAAAAGTCAAAAGCAAGCGTCAAGGCTGTCATTGAAGGAAAATCCAAGAACAGAAGGAAAAATCATCAAGGAAAAGGGGAAAACAGGAAGCAAACCCAAACCACAAAAAGGGAAAATGAATAATGGAAAATTAGCAAACATCTTGCTTGGCTCTGCTGCAGCAAAAGGTAATCTCGTCTCGTTCTCGCTCTCTCCCTCTCTTTCGCTCTCATTTTGATTTGATTAATTACCCGAAAATTTGACATAAACACGTTTTCGGGGGCACAAATGAAGCAGAAGTCTGGGAGATACAAGATACAAAACAGCAACAGCGATAGCGTTAGCAATAGATACATAGATAGATGGATGGATGGATGGATAGAACAAAACTCTTGTCCAGATTTTGTGAATACTTTTGGGATTCAGTTTCGAATGATTAATGAATTGATTGACAACAACAACAACAACAGAGGCAGTAGTGGCAGAGGCAGGCAGCAGCTATCTTTTGGGCCTTTGGGCCAACACTTGCTGTCGTCTTTGGTGGCTAAAAACGCTTCCGGGCATTTGGTTTTTTAAGGGAATTTTTACGAGTTTTTCGGGTTTGAGAAGGGGAAAGAGCCCTCGCTTCTACTTCCACTGAATATGTGGTTTTAATTGTGGTTATTTGGCTGTTAATTGGTTGAGGGCTTGAGAGCATTTCTAATGATAGATTTCGGTGGAAAATAGTGACAGAATTGTAGAGAATTTTAGGTGGAAATATCCCCAGTAGATCTCTCCTTTCTCTCCCTTATTTTAGGGCTATAACCTACCATTCTTTACCTTAATCTTTCGCTCTTTTGGGCCATCATTAGGTATTGGCTTTGCATGCCACTCAGCCGTTTATATATGAAACTGAATGCCTCCAAACACCCATTGATTTATTCCAAAGACTGACGATAACTTAACCCAAATATCGTATATTTTGGTGGGGATTTCGGGTTTGTGTTTGCCCAGCTTGAACGAACATTTGGGCGGGTTTTCGAAGAGGATTATCACCGGGCCGATCGGCGGGTGGGGTTTGAACAGCTGCGGGGAACCTCCCCATTTGGGTGCTGTGCTTTCCAAATGGCATTCCACTCACGTAAACCCGAGCGAACCTGTTGATATCTCTATAGGAAAACGAACCCCCCACCCCCCCAGTTGCTATGATATGCAAAGCATGTCGAATGATAGTCTCGAGCTTCGAGCCCCTATGTGGGCCCCCGCTCCCAGTCTGCTGATAGCGCACTCCCCATGGACTCCCATGAATCTCCATGCGGAAGCGCTTTCTGTACTCCAAGTTGTAACCTAACCGAAGTTGAAGTCGAGGTCTGATAAACCTCCGTCTAGCAATCGTTTGAAGTTGGTTAGACTGTGGGGTATATGGCGCATTATGCATGCATTCAATGTTCGAAACACCCGTAAAAAACGAAGAGGTTCAGGCATGTCTTTCGGTTCCTCTAAGGGTGACCAAGTATTCACCATTTCCTGTTCGTTTGCCAGAGATTTGGGAGACCTCCCCAAGAGGATTCCCGTCCATTGCCTTTCCCTACTTTCAATCGCAATCTCAGACGAGAAATACCTTCGTAAAGACCTTCTTTTTCTACCCTGAAGATAGCCCAGTTATTTGTCAATTTTATTTGCAAAAATTATCTGTAAATTTCTCTATTTGCTTAACATTATTAATGTCTCATTGTTTTATGTTTTTTGCGCTCGTATTCCCCATTTGGGCCACACATTTTTGTACGTATTCTTGCGTACGCGACAGTAAAAACATTTTTTTACGCACGCATTTGTATGTTTTTTTGTTTTTTTTTTGCATATGTTTTTGTTTTTTTTTATTGTTTGTGTGGAGGCAGACACGAAAAAATGAGTTTATGTATTTTAAACCGACCTAAATTATGCGAAGAAAAGCAGAAAAGATAAATGCTTTTTGCGGAATTTTCAAACAACCTCGCGGATCTACTTAGATATGGCCAAGAAGTACAGTTAAGGCGATAAACTGGCCAAAAAACAGCAACAACAATCGACGGAACAATCGTGTCAGCGATAAGCAAAGAGAGGAGCACGCTTTTGGGTTATCGAATGGAGGGAGAACTGCGGCTGTGGCTGTGGCTGGGCCTATGGCTTATCTGGGAGCACCAATTGGGGGGGCTATTATTTCAATGGGTTTCGATTGCAATCGGAGGTAGAAACAAGATCTTTAATTGGCATTTGAATGGGGATTGATTTGCGGGATAGTTTTCAAAGAGAATTGGTAGGTTTTCTGGCTTCATTTTGATGAGAAAGATTTTAGGAACTATTTATTTCTATATTTATTTCATGCTACATATATCCCAGCTTTACAAGTTTAAACTTATTTTTATGGGGTTCCATTAATAGAAAAATTATTGGATATTTTCTAAAGAGGTTCTTCATTTCGGTTGAGCAATGATCTTTAAATTGATATATTTCAATATATATTGTTCTCGGACAGTTGCGCCTTTTCCTTCCACGTTTCTTCTCTCCTCTGGGACTTCTGTCTCATATCTACCACATATCATATCTCATAAGAGGAAACATCATCAATCAAGTGCCTCCGAAATGTTGTGTTTAAACATAATTTACACACAATTTACGGTACAACTCGTATCCGTTGCTACTTGTATAAATAAACCTTTTTATATTTCGAGTATTCTTTTGGTTATTTATCTGAATATTTTATATTTATTGATAAAACTGTCACGTAATTTATTCTGTGGAGGAAGGAACTTTTTGGGAGTTCTTGGAATTATGCAGCGGGTGTGGAAATGATTAACAAATATTGTCATAAATTATGCTTATTAATGAGCGATCATTTGTGGTAGATTTTTGATAATTGAAGCAATAAAACAAGAGGATATAAAATTATGGTTAATTTGTTAAGGTTTTTTTAAAAGGATTTATGCGATTTTTTTCACAACGTATAATTAAAGATAATATAAACACTAAGATGTGTCACGCCATACAAAATTTTCAGCTCGATTTTTTCGGTCTGGAATTATACAGAATTCCTGACTGAAATAGTGAGAGACAGAGAGCGCTCTAGTGGCAAACGCTCTGTACGTGAGGCTGAGCTTTAACTGTATGTGTGCACATATTGTGGGTCTGCTTTTTTAAATATTAAAAATAAAATAAAGTATTTGATGATTAGTAGACTTTTTTGTAATATTTTTAAACCCCAAGGAAAATGGGAATAACTTTGTCTAAATAAAAAAAAGTTTCCATAAATTTGTAATAAAATTTCTCATAGCATCCTATTTATCCGTCTGAAATGCATCGTAATCGTATAATCCCCAAATAACTCCCTCTATCTGTCTCTCTCTGGAAAATTATACGTTTCGAGCATTATCTCACCTCTTTCGTTCTCCCCTTCTGTCTCGCTCTCTTTCTGGTGCTGCTGCAAACTTTTGGCTCTCACTATGTAATTTTAATTTAATTAAATTCTAAGCACGTCTTGGCGGAAAAAAACTGTAATTACGATTACGAACGAACGAAAAAAAAAAATAATAATATAATACTTTGCGAAAAAATAAGAAAAATTGCCAAAGAACTGAAGAAAACGAAACGAAGCCAAAGACGAGAAGAGAATTCTTTGGAAATCTTCTGCTTGACTCCTCTCTCTCTCTGTCTCTCCCCCTCGTTCTTGGGCTGGCGGATTTCTAAACGGTGATTTAGCCATTACGTTAACGGTAAAATGTGCAGAATCTCCACTTGGAGAGTGGCAGACGCAGACGCAGAAGGAGCGAGGAGAGCGGAGAGAGGGGGGCAAACCGGTTCCCTCCAGGTAGGAGCCGCCGCTTCATCGTCTTCGTTTCGCTTCTTTCGTGTGTTGCATAACCACCCCCCTACCCCTACCCCCTCCCCCTGCCCCTCCAGGTATTATGTTGCTTCGTTGTCAGCGTCTTGTCTCGTCGTCTGCGGCTTCGTTTTGTGTCTCGTTCCATTGTTTGAGGAGAGGATTGTGGTGTTTAGCACGGTTCTAAGCGGCAGTTTTTACAAAAGTAAAGCGGCTAATTTTCGTAAGTTTTAGTTATGCAACAAAAGCAGAAAAAACGAGACTTTTTTGTTAGTAAAAGTTGTTAAAATTAATGTGGCAACAAGGGCTTAAGTGTTAGGCCATGACATCTCGATGTTAAATGAAAGATAATGGAAGACCCAAGCTATAACTTAAAGAATATTAAAATCCATAGAGTGTTCACCGAGTTATGAATGGTTGAAGATCATGCAACACCTTTCTGGGCAGCACAAAGATAAAGAAAGGGGTAGGAATGCACCACGGAGTGTTCTCCTTGAAGAATATCATTTCAATCGGTGTTTATTTAGTAAATTTACAGCCAATAAATAAATAAATAAAAGAGGAAAAGGCAGAAGATAAGCAGAAGAAGAGGTAGCCATAGGGAACACACAAAGAACAGTACGGGAAAAGCAGGAAAAAGAGCAACACCAATCATTATCAAAACTGCATTTTCCGTTCTTGTTTACAATTCCTCTCATAGTCTCTCTCTCTCTCTCTCTCCCTCTTGAGAGCCTTTCCTTCCTTGTCTGTGGCGCTGATAAAAATAAAATCCGATCCACAAACAAATACAAAATATATTTTCAAGCCGCCGACCGCCGACTGCCGTCAGACAGCGACAATAATAAAATAAACACAAATGAGAGTCGAGTTTTAAGTCGCGTCTGCGTCTGCGACTTGTTGAAACTAGCAGCAAAAGATACAGATACAGATAGTCCTCAACCGCATACTCATAGAGTTCTGTGTCTCCCCGTCTCTCTCTCTCTCGTTCTCTCTCTTTCGCTCAATTAACATGCTTTTGTGAAAATCTAGTGAATCTCTTTTTAATGAAGTGGCGTCGTGTTGGCAGGCAGTTCTACCTTTTGGGGGTCTTCGGGTCTCCAAATAGATCTAGAAAATAATGGGAAATTATTGGGGGAAGTATTTAAAAGAAGTTCGATGGCAAGACCAAGGGAAATCACATGTTTTTGGTTGAGAATTTAAGGATTATTGTGTTCGAAAATAGTCCAAAATATTCATAGATAATTTGTCTATAATTTTCTCTACTGATTGGAATTAAAGATACATTTATGTGTATGTATCTTCTGTTAGACATCTCCCTCTTCCGTTTTTGTTTTGGTTTTTAATCAATCAAAAGACGTTATGTTATACTTGGTGTATCTGTTAGATACATGTGTCTGCCATGTAGTATCTGTGCATCTTTTAAGCCCTCTCTCTCTCACTCTTTGTCTCTCTCTCTCTCTCTTAGTCGCTTACAAAAGCAACAATTATAAACAATGACAAGAACAACAATAATAACAACAACAACAATGAAATGCATTATTATTATCAGCAAAAATACATGACAAAAGAATGGACAGAGAGAGAGAGAGCGAGAGAGAGACAAGGAGAACGTGCGAGAGAGAGGGAATGCGATTATGCTTCTGCTGCTGCTTTTGTGCCACGCGTACAGGAAATTATATAAAACAAGTTTCTAGAGGAGGGTACGAGAGGGGGGAGAGGAAGGGAGAGTGCGGGGAGAGTGCAGTGGACAAGGGGAACATGTCCCAAGGGTTTTTAGGGGGGGTAGAGAGGGGCAGGCAAAAAACAATGAAGAAAAACGCAATGCAGTCGCAGTGGCAGTTGTATCTCTCTCTCTCCCTCTCTCTCTCTCTCTCTCTCTTGCTCTTTCTGTGTATCTTGTATCTGTGTGTCTGTGCAACAGAAGAAGAAGAAAATGTTGTTGATGTTTAAAAAGCAAATACAATAAAGCATTCTCCTCATGTCACACAGATACACAGACACTAGATACAAATGTATCTGTGTGGACTCCATGCTGCCATGCGTGTGCGTGTCTGTGTGTGGAAAAAACTCTTTTGGGTGGTGGCTGCTGCCGCTGCTGCTGCTGTCATTGTCGGCTCCTCGTTGCGCATACGACACGTTGGCCCAAACCAAGAAAATGAGTTGACAAAACCCCAAGCAGAAAAGATACTTTAATTTGCGCAGAATCTAGGGATTATACGGGTATTATTGTGTCTTGTAGAGTCAATGGGGCTAATGGAAGATGGCAGACGGAATGTAAATATGGTAGTTTACAGCTCGACGTTTAAAGAAGTAGATGTAGATGCAGTAGACAAGTAGATGTCTGAAATCGGTTCACATTTCATTGAGTTTTGAATAGTTAAAGATGATGTACCAGCTTTTTCTACCCTTAACTGTTATCAGCCTAGAACCTCCCATATATCATCTAAATAGTAGTTCCCCACTTCTTATAGCCCATTAATGACGATCTATCATCTACTCGCAGGTCTGTTTCCCCTATAATGAAAGATTTCCTTCTCTTTCTGGAAAACCATTTACTTCTCAGGCCTTCCTCCATCCAATTTGCATGCCCCTCTCTCTCACTCTCTCTTCTCTCTTCCTTCTCTCCACCCAACAGACACGTCTCCTTATTGTCTGCAGCATCTTGTGCTCGGTAGGACCCCTTTCTTTCCCCCTGCTTCCCCTCCTCCTTGGCTTGAATCATTTTCCGAGATACATTTAAACCTTAACCCTTGCTTGCCGAAAACAGGCAATGGAATGGGCGGTTGGGGGCTAAAAGAACACTACACTGCGCCTTTGGCAACACACAAAAGAGGCCTCCAACCCTCCACTCTCCCCTTGCCACCTTCCTGCCACACACACTCTCCTCTTTCTAGCGCCTTTTACTCATTTCGTTTTTCCGTCTTTGAGGCAGGGATAGGCATAGGTATAGGGTAGACTTTTCTTTTTTTGGTTTTCCATGGGGCTGCTGCTGCTGCCACTGCCACTGATGATGCTGCCGCTGCTGCTGCCACTGAGGGAAAGGGATCTCCCGCGCTGTGCTCTGGGCCCCCAAGTCTTGGCCCTAAGTGTTTCTTGTAACTTGAGTCTTCAAGTGGCCATCTGGCATTTGCTTTTGCCAGCTTTTCTTCTATGTTCCCCTCCCGCCTCTTCTCCCCCCCTCGAGTGTGGCAACTTATGTCAAGCCGGGCGTTTTGTTAAAAAATAATACTATAAAACAGTACGAACAAAAGCCGTCGTCGAGTGCAGCAAATGTTAATACAATTTTCCCTTCTCTTTTCTTTCATTTTTCCAGTGTTTCATTTACGTTTCTGTCGAACGCGTTTGTTTTGCCATCCCCCCGCCACCCCCTCGATCCTAAATCCCAAAACCTAAATCCTCAAACCTTCAGTTAGACATCAAAAAAATCAAACGACGAAAAGTACAGCAGCAGCAAAAGGCATCAGAAGCAGCAGCAGCAGACAGCAACAGAACAACCAGCACATCATCTAACGGGAGCATCATCTAACGCTGCAGCTAACAGATGAGCCCCAACAACAGATGTCAATTGCTGCAGCCGAAAATGCAGGGTAAGTAGGGGGCTCTACATATGTATATAGGGAATGAGGTGGTGTTCAGGGGGGGATGGGGCATGTCTCATGGCTAATTAGATAAATTGGATGGGCGCAAAATAACGAATGTGGGGAGTAGGGGAACTAAAGGGGAGACCCAACTAAAGGGGAACGTAAATTACCTTAAATTCTAACCCTAACAAAGTTTAAACCATCGAAACTCTGTCGGAATACACTGAATTTTAGTAACTGAATGGAAATCTAAGGGACAAAGGTGCTTCCCTATGGAAAATGTTTACAATAACCAAAAAATCTACTGAAAAACTATCCCTAATAAACCACTACCCATCATAACTCAGTCATTTATCATATGGTTTCAAGTAAAACACTTTCTATTGCCTGAATTTGTACCAAAATAATGATATAGGGGGATATAGGGAGCGTACCTTATGGCTAATGAGATATATTCAATGAAATCCTGATATCTGTGGCAGGGTTTCCAAATAGTAGAATGTAGGTAGAGATTTAAGCTCCAAATCCACTAAAATACTATCCCTAATAGACTAAAAACCATCGTAACTCTGTCAAAATGTATACCATTTCATTCAAACCAATTTCTTTGGCCCGAATATGTCCCAAAATAATGATATAGGGGGTAGATCTTATATATAAAGAGATAAATTCCATGAAATAATGATATTTGTGCTATATTTCCAAAAGAAGATACAGTGAATAGAGTTTAGTCTGTAAACTCTACTAAACTACCATCCCTAACATACTCCAACCCATCGTAACTCTGCCAAAAAGCGCATCATTTCATTCAAACCACTTTGTATGGCTTGATTTTGGAAGCAACTTGGAATAATCATGGACATGTTGTGGGCCAACTCTTAACCCATGGCTGCCAAGAGCCCTTTTGCCCTTTTATGGGTCTGGGAAACACCCAAATGGCACTTGCCTGTGCGAATGGCAGTCAAAACAAGTTTCAGCCAATAAAAATCGCAGAGGGCGAAGATAAAATCATAAAAATCGCCACATAATTTCAAGTCAACAAATAAAAAAGAGTAATAAAATCAATTTCAATCAAAATACCAAACGACAAATAAAACAAATACCAAAGAAAAGGAAAGACGGGCAAGACGGGAGAGAGAGAGAGAGAAATTATAAGAAGAGCAGAGAGAAGCATGCCACAAAAAAGATACCCAAAAGCAAAAGAAGAAGATTGTAGGCGCATTCTGGAGAGGGAGGCCATAAATCAAATGCCGAAATATGCGCAAAATATGTGCAAAGAAAAAGAGAGAGAGAGGGAATGATGGGTAGTGATGGTTGTGCTCTGAAGGTGTAGTAGTAGTTCCAGATACATATATGTATCTGAGAGATACAGATACTCGGGGCACATGCAATTAATGAACGAACGGAGCGACAGGCGTGATGTCGCAATATTCAATGAGCTTCTAATGACTGGCACATGAGTGTTATTCGGGTGTTTGGGTGTTTGAGTGTTGTTGTTGTTGTTGCTGCTGGTGTTTTCACAGATTAAATGTCTAGCCACCATCTAGACCCCCCTCCCCTGCCCCCCGCAGACATGGAGCTGCAGCTGGGTCTTTGGAAGTTTGCCTCTGTGATAAATTCTGTGGCTTTTTCCACTCCCCAAAGACATGCCAGACATTGCAAAAAGAGTTTGAGAATATTTTATCAGGAGAAAAGAATATCAAACATTTTATGGAACTTTCCTTTCATTTGCAGATTTTTTTTTTTTTGCATAGAAACCGTTTGAAAAATTTCAAGTCCATTTTTCAAACGGTCCTTAAGTTTTTAATTTAAATGAAAATATTTTTGTTTGATTTTTTATTATATTTTATTATATTAAATTTTTTTTACAAATAATATATTTTTTTTTTCAATTAATATTTTCATTTTTATTTATTTAGTAAATTTTTTGTCTGTTTTATATTTAGTTACTTACTAGTTAAATTTAACTAATTTTAAATTTAAATGAGAATATGTTTGTTTGGTTTTAATTTTATTTAATTTAATTAAATTTTGTTTATTTTTTATATTTTATTTTATTGTACTAAATTTTGTTTTTTTTTTTATTGTATTAAATTCTGTTTTTTTTTATTGTACATATTAAATTTTATTTTTTTTTATTTTATTGTATTTTGTTTTTTTTTTTATTTTATTGTATTACATTTTGTTTTTTTTTTAATTTTTTTTTCAATTAATATTTATTTTTCAATTAATATTTATTTTTATTTGTATTTATTTATTACATTTTTTTTTGTTTTATATTTGGATATTTTATTTACTAGTTAATTTATTTATTAAAAACTATAAATTTATAAATTAAAACCCTTCTGGAATTTACCCCCCAGTGCACGATGTTCACTCATCTCTAAGCTAATGATTTTTCCTAAAATGCTACTAGTTTTTCCAGCCCAACACTTTTTCACAATGTTTTCCCTCAATTAAACACAGAGCCATCAGGGGGAGGGGCACTTGCAGGGCGGGGGGAGGGGGAGCAGCACTCATGCAAATCCAATCCAAAAAAAGCTAAATATAAAATAATTAAAACTTTTACCCCGAAAAATATTGAAGTAAGCAGAAGTACAGTTGCTAAACACAAAAAGCAATAACAATTAAAAATTTAGGTGTTGTTTTTGCTGTTGTTTCGTTGCAATTAAAATGAGAAACTTTTGTGGATCGGTGCCCCCCTCCCCCGCCCCCCGTACGTTGCTGCCACTAATTGTCATTGGAAGACACAAACAACGCACTGAAAACAGAAAAAAAAGTGAAAGTGAAGAGCAATACACCTGCAAGTGTACAAGTGCTTTGTAGCAGAGTGTAGTCAGTAGTGCTGTGTTGTGTAGTGTAGTTGTGCTATGTTGTCTAGTGTTGCTTTGCATGGGAAATCCATCAGCAGAGACTCTGCCGATGAGTAATTTCCAAACATTTTTCGAGTTTTTCCACCAGCCAGCAGTCCATGAAATTTGAAACAACTTTATTTCATTGTCAGTGGGTCTCTCTCTTTTCTCTCTTTCTCTTTCTCTCTCTCTCTGTACGCTCTCCGCTCTCTTTAATCTCTGGGAAAACCGGCTCGAAAAAAATGATTACGCTTTGTGAGCCAAAACTAGAAAATGAAAGTGAAAGTAGGCCAAACTCATCAGCATTCGACTCGATTCCGTCTGGCACTGGCACTGGCTTTGACTTTGAGTCAGCTCATCGCCTGCTACCCAGAGACCAGAGACTGAGGGGTGGAAGAGGGGGCTCGTTTTTTTGTAGGCCTACTCTAACATCTCCCCTCTCTCTCTAGCTGTGGCTCTACTCCATTGCAGTGGAGTGAAGTGGCTGCGATTTTGCTTCACTTTCGTTTTCAGTCTTTGAAGAAAAGTGAAAATAATTCAGTGAAAATCTCCGCTTTCTGACGCAGCGGGAAAGTGAGGGCTTAAGAGTTTTATTATGAAATTCGGTTTCGGTTCGGCTCGGCTTTTTTTGGAGGTTGGGTTTTTGTCGATTGTATAAGAGGGAAATATTCGTCTGGGGAGTGGGAGGGCTTTAGAGATCGTAGATTTAGGTTTTGGAAACTTTTGATTGGAAGAATGAACTTCTTTGAGGGTGGGAATGATGTAAAAGTTGGGATAGGTTAGGGAAGGAGTTTGGAATTCATTTTAAAGAATTAAAGCGCTTTTAGCTGGATTTTATGTCTGTAAATTCTCTAAAAATCATCTCTAAATGTTAAAATATCCCTGAAGTTATTACTGACGAATTGACTTATAATTTAACCTTTAAGAATACATTTCAAATAGAATTTCCTTGACTTTAACTTTCTGTAATTTGCTGTTAAAGCAGAGCTTTCACATTCATTCCCCAAAGCATTGATTTGGCTAATTGACAGCCCCTCAGGACCTCCCCCCTCCCCTGTATCTACGAGTATCCTCCACTTATAATCCCCAGCGTAAATCCACTCTGAAATCCACTCTCAAAGATTTCATACACGACTCGGTGATGCCGCAAGTGAATTTTCTCGCTTGGGATTGGGATTGGGTTTGGGCTCGAGATTGAGCTTGGGATTGGGATTGGGAGGAATGATGGCCCAAAGGACATAAAGGAAAAGAGAGAAGTCCATCTATAATTTACTTTTTAAGCGCCCGAAAACATACATTTTCCATTTCGGCAAACAGCAATTTCCACAGCAACCAGAAAATGGGAAAAACACAGCAAAACAGCAACAAAAAATAGCAAAAAAAAGTAGGGAAAACAGCAGCAACGGCACATGACGATAACGATACCGATAGCCACAGCCGCCCCCACACGAAACAACAGAAACAACAGCAACAATAAAAAGCAATCGACACTTGGGGCAACGCCCAACAACAACAAAAATTATAATTCTCCCCCCGCCTTCCCTTGCTATCTCCCTCTGCAGCTCGTTCTCCCTCTCCCTATCCCTTTCGCTCTCCTTCTCTCCCTCGCTCCCTTTTGGGGGAGAAGAAATTATAAGCCGCTTACATAACAATCAAATGGGGGGCCTAAGACTTGAGGCCTGTTTTACCAAAGTATCTGCTGCTGCTGATGCCACTGATGCTGCTGCTGCTGGAGGGGCAGTGGCGCCACCAAAAAGAGGGATATATCTGCACCCTCGGAAACTCAGAGGATATCTCGCCTCAGGGCGCTAAAGAGCAGCAGAAGAGAATAGTAGAAGCAGGGGAAGAAGGCGAAGAATTGTAGACTAAATGTTTTGCATTGTTTGGAATTCTTTTAAATTTTTAAATTTATTATACCCCAAAATTGCATTTCCTTAACACTTTTTCTGAGGCATTCCATTGCCTCCCTGACAATAGATCCCACACTTTGAAGGAGAGAAGGAGACAGAGAGCTGTTCTACGAGTGTCTGAAACAGATCATCAATCTGGCAGATACTTTCGCCCCTTTCTGGGCTCCGCCCCTGTTCCAGGAGGCCATCCTTCTCGAATCGAGTCTAAGTGATTCTCACGATGGTTTTTTGCGCCCTAATTGCGCAGGGCGTGGCAGGCAAATCAAATTGGTAAACAGATTTTGTTGTTTTTCGAGAACTGAAGGATTTGAAGGATGCAACGTGCCAGAGGAACTGGGAAAAAACACAAAAAAGCCAGGGAAAAAGAGTCAAAGATATGGAATATAGGATATATGGGAAGAGTGGGAATCGAGAGAGAGATACATATGTGAGAAAAGAGCAGGAGATGAGTGATATATTTTGGGAGACAAAGAGAAGAGAGAGAGAGAGAGGAGACGCCCGTCGTCGTCGTCTCGTTGACGCCCCAATAGAGTAAACTTGTATTCTTTTTTATGACTTACGCTTTTGTTGTTTGTCCCGATACTTTGTCATTCCTCTGTCATGACCCAACCCCCCACCCACACTCCATTTCCCCCTACTCCCTCCTTCTTCTCTGTGGAAAATTATCGCATTTTATTTTCATCCTTATCAGAGACGCATTTTCCCCGCTGCCGCCCTGCCACTACTCCCCCCCCTCCCTTGTGTTTGGGCACCAAAAAAAATTTATATGCAGACAGCGCGCGATATTGCACTTTGCGTTTCCCCCTGCCCCCCTGCCACCCAGCCCTGCCCCTCCCCACTTTTCTGCTCAGTTTTCCATCGCTTTTCCTCGCTCTTTCTCTGCCATTTGGAAAAATAATTTTCGCTTGTGTTATTACATAGTTTTTCCATGCGTTTTTCCTTTCATTCTTTTGTGGCAAATTGCTTTCAATTTTTTTATGGCGAAAAGAGAATAAATGTATCTATTGCTTGGACAGAGAATATGGATGTATCTATTGCTTGGAAAAGATAGTTCGAAGAATTCAACGGAAAGCGAATAAATTAATTGGAAAGTTTGAATGGCCTTCGAGATAGAGCGAGAGAGAGAGAGAGAGGGGATGAGTGTGTCCAACAGTTGAATGATCTCTGCACTCATTTGCCCACGCCTTTTGCTCTTAGTCACATCCTTCAATATGTCAATGCCTTCCATCGAATCGAATCGATAACAAATAACTGGAAGGCAAAACAACATCTGATATGCCATCCGTCTATGTCTATGACTATGTCGATGCCCATCATTATGCTTATTATTCGAATTACTTGCGAGTGTATTTTTGGCAGTACATTCCTGCTGGTGGGAAAGACTCTTGAGGGATGTCAAAATATTAATTACAGGCTGCTTACCTCAACAGTTTTCCCTTTGGGGGGGCAATTTGTTGTCATGGAAAAGGGCAGCAGCAGCAGAAACACCAGCGGAATGATGGAAATGCGAGCCATTGAAGTCGGCTTATTTGTCCCAAAGACGACAGACGGCAGACGACAGACGGCAGACAGTGCCCGACCAGACTTGATTCTTCGATGGGAAATCACCTCAAGGTGGTAAACGGGGGGTTGGAGGGGGTTTCGATGTCTAATTACCCTCTGGAGATCCTCCCCATGAAGGAGGAGGAGACCTCTATCTGTGTCCCATATTGTGTTTCGCTTAAATGATTCCCCAAGTGGAATTTTTTACCATTTGTCTCGGTTCACACATTCATCAGATTCATGAGGCTCACTGGAACCACATTCTGGCCATTAAATATTAGCAAGCGGCCTAATTTTTCACTACAAAAATCTACCGCCTGACCGCCCTTTGAACGCCCTCAATTTTCTTGGCTTTTTGCATTATTAAACAGGGAAGGAGAGAGAGGGGGGAGGGAGGGGTATTTGGTCAGCATGTTGCCAATTCAAATCGAATGAAATATTAATAATGAAATCACATATGCAGAGGAGGGTGGGTGGTGTGTTTGGGTCTAAAGTTTTGCGTTAAATGGATTGCCCAGCGGGGAACTATGAATATTTTAGTGAGGAAATAAGGTAACTGCATTACAGGTTGACAGGTTTATAGGAGGGATTAGATCTATAGAGAATCGGTTAAAATCGGTTAACTTTAAGACCCTAGTGCCACTAGCAGCATTCGAACTAAATGTAGCCTTTCACTTAAGGGTACTTTAGTACAGCGAAACAGTTTCACAATTTCACACAATTTTGGATCACTGGCACCCCCATGGAGCAGTTGCGCTAATATCCATGATAATCTTTGATATCTCTAAGCATGATATCTCTGTCTCACTCCCTTTGCAATTTCCCCCCCGCAGCACCCAAAGACAGACCAGACCCCAGACCTAGAAGCAGAAAAGTCTCTCTCTCTTTCTTTCTCTCTCGTTGTGCCTCAACCCCAGTCCAAGGTTTTGCTTAATTACCCATCCAAAACGTCAGCTTTACTTCACTTTTGCCGTCTATATCTGTATCTGTATCTGGCGGAGTGTATCTGTGTGGCTGAGTACCTACCTCAATGGGAGTTTTTATTTTTGTTGTTGCTGTTTTTTTTGCAGATACTTCACCTTCAAAAAAAAGCTAGATATATTTTTAGTATTTTTTTTTTTCGTTTTTGCTTTCTGCAAATCAAGTTTAAGCCCAAAAAACTGAAAACTGATTTTGTTCGTAGCTGCCTGTCGTTTGCGGCTCAAAAATGTTTTGCGATGTCTATAAATGTTGGTTAAGGTTGGTTTAACTTTGAAATCAAGTTTAGAGAAACACACAGCGTTGGGGCACACACAGCGGAGTGGCAGCAGAGGCAGTGGCAGAGGCAGCAGCTATTAAATTATGGTTTCGAATGAGGGGTTTGGTGGTGGGGCCTGGTGTGGGGCCTTTGGGGGCCGAAAGGGTGCCCTACCGCTGGGTGGCAGGCAGCAAAACATTAGCTACACTTCTGTATGGCTATGTGTGTGTGTGTGTATCTGTGTGTGTTGCCTCGCCAGTCGTACGTACTATACTCGTAATTTAATGCCTTTGTCTTTATGGTCTCTTTTTTGTTTGTTCGCTTTGACTGGTTCGCTCGTATCCGTGAGTCCGATCTTGTGCGGTGCTCAAGCCATGGCGGGAGATACTCTTGTTCGGCGACGGCGGAGTATCATTGCTGGGCATTAGACACGGTCTGATTATCCGATAAATTCACAGATATGTAAGCGATGGCATTAAGGTAATGGCAAATTATGTATGTTTTCCAGCGACTACCTTGCAACTGCCACATCGCTGGCTGCACTTGAGGCGAGGGTGGTCTCCAGCAATGTTTTTTATTGGGTTTTACTTTGTTTCAGTTTGGATTAAGTGGACCAAAGCCGAGTTGCGATAGTCGAGTCGTGGTAGGGATGTTATTTCTAGGGATTTGCGTTCATTAGATCGGTATAAGTTTTGGAAAATGAATCTAGGTACCAAAACGGTTTCTCTTTTTTTGGCTTATAGGAAGCCCATACAAGCAGAGTTATCATAGGCTAACTGATAATAGGGGTGTTCTTTCTCAGTATCTATATCATGTAGAGTTTTGAAAACAGCTTTAAAGTAATCTTGAGATGATCTTAAGTTAGTTTTGCTGATTTATATCAATATATAGACCATAAAAGCTGAGTTACAATAGGTTTTTCTTTGTTAGGGATGTTCTAACTTAGGATCTTTGAATAAAATATGCCTTAAAATTGGTTTTTATGAGTAGAATCAATGATGGAGCCCTATATTTAGCTAAAAGTGTGAGCTAAAGAGGTTCCAATCATTTCTAAAGATCTTTTATCTACAGATGATAGTTCTGTATCCTTAGATGCCATTCCCTATGAGCAGTACAAAGATCCAATTGAGGAAAAAACCCACAGATAAACCCATTTACATCCATTCTTTGTCCCAATCATTGGCTTGAGACCAAAGGCTCTCCTCCTCCTCCTCCCCCTCCTGCTCCTGCTTCTCCTCCTCTTACTCCTTGGCCGTCGTTCAGGTCGCGGTGGAAACTTTGTTTTTATTACCGTATTACTCATTTATTGCTGCCTGCAGTTTGAAACAATGAAACGAGGGATATCCAGGGAATGCCATGCAATGCCACGGAATGGAATGGTATTTCTGTAGAATGGGCAGAGGGGAGGGGAGAGGGGACTGGGGTTTGGCATGCGTACATATATAATTTTACGGCTTCATTTTGGCAAACCCCAACGCCAAACAGAGAGAGCCACACAGAGAGAGAGAGAGAGAGAGACGCGGAGACAGAGAGGAGAAATAATAAAGGAAAATCATATAAATGGCAAACAGAAGAAAGAAATGGAAAGAATGGAAGCACAGCGGAACAAGAAGAAGAACAAGGAGATGATGAAGAAAATAATAATAATTTTTGCCTTGGGGTAGGTCATATCCCCTCTGCAGCTTCTCCCCCTTCGTCTCCCCCTCCTGCTTCTCCTCCTCTGCTCATGCCACATATGTAATAAAAGCTAAAAGGCATCTCTGAATCTTTACCATACACATCCACTGCATTCAGTTTTGTATCTGTGTCTCTGTATCTGTGTCTCTGTGTGTGCGTCAGTGTCTGTCGCTTCGTTTCATGTCTCATCAACGCTCCAAAGACGAAGACGGAACATTTCGGTATGCATCAGCATCTTGGGGCAAATTGAAAGCACTGCTGCTGCCCTGCCCCTGCCCCTGCCCAGCCCCGCTGCACATTTCGTTTTCGTTTATAATAAAAAATCCACATTCGCATAAACCGAAAAGCATTTACGATCCTCAGCAGCAGCAGCAGCAGAACCAATGTGCAAACCATTTAGTTTTTATTATGATGCAAAACTTTCACCATTTAAATGTTTCATTTCAAAATTCCCCCCAATACCCCCCCGATATCCCCCCTATGTGCGATGTACAACATTCGATACTACGATCCGATATCGTGCCACAATTAGCCATCGAACATGAATCTCTGTGCAACAACATTAGCCTCAATTATGCAAATGTTTCTCTCTCTCTCTCTCTCTGTCTCTGCTCTCGGCTTTCCTCTGGTCCATCAATTAATTTAATGGCTGCAACAATGAGTGCTTTTATGGCTGCATAAATTATTATTAAATAAATATTTGCCTGGCAATCGTTAAAAAGTGTTTGTCGTTTGTTGTTTCTCTCAAAGCGAAAACCGTTTAATTTTTATTCCAAATTCTGGCCACACTGCAAGCAACAGTGTTTCTTTTTTCAGGCAATTTTCTACGATTTTTTTCGGTATTAAAATTTTAGAAGTTACTGTATTGCCTATGGCAAATGTAGCCTTTCACTTATGGAAAATTAAACATTTTTGTGAAAATTAGAAATTAATTCAAATACCCTTTTCAGTCATCTCTCAAGGTGAATATTAGCTGTAAAATGTTAAAAAAAATCCCCTAAAAGCTAGAGATTATTTTCATCACTAATTTCCATCAATAAATCGTTTATTTTATTGCGAATTTTGACATTTAATTAAAAGATTAATTCATTATTAATCTGACATCAATTTTAATTCATAGAATATTGTAACGAATGGGGAGTTCCAGTCGAATGGCTGTATGACGTGTTGCCTGGAAATAGTTAGTCTTCTCTGAAAGTTTTTTTACGCCTCTATGGTGACCTGGACATCAGGAACCTGTGACTCGAAGATCAGCCAGCAGTACTGCTCCAGTTTGTCCCAGATCAGCCCCAGGCCTTGTCCATTTCAGAGATTCTCAGTCCATTGCTGAGATCCAGCCTATTCTTGGTCTTCCCTCAAGATTGTCTTAGTCCACAGTCTACCCTCGTAATCTGTGCTAAAGGTGAGCATTTAGGCCCAGATAATGGTACACCTTGGAATCGGATCTCTCTCTCTATAAGAGATCTCTTTATGTCTGCTTCGAATATTTATTTACTTTATTGTTTATTTTAAATACAACTTTAGACTGCATTTTCTAATGTATTTTCAGGCACTAAAAAACTATAAACTTTAAGCAATAAACTATTAAAAAAAATCTATAAAAAATAGAAACCATAATTGAAGGCCCTAACAACCAACCCGTTAAACCCCAGAGAACTCTCAATATTACAAACCAATTTCTAGATATTAATTATTACATTTATTTCCATTCGAATGAATAACCTTTACAATTATTAATTAATTTTGATCGGTCTGCCGTTTGCATTTATAATAATTGGCTGGTCTGTTCTGGGCTTGGGCCTGGTTCTGGCTCTGGTCTGGGCCTGTTCGTTGTTTCCGTATCGCAGAACTTTCAAGTTCGACTCTTGAACTGGGGCTTTGGGTTTGGGTTTGGGATTGGAGATTCCTTTGTTCCACGGAGTTTTTCCAACAGCATTACAAAAAAGAGCAGCAGCAGGAAAAAATTAATGAAAATTGCTGTTGAAAACGAGTTTTAATTATTAATTGGTTTTTTGCATGTGCGAGAGAGAATATCTCCAAAGGGGGTGACAGAGGAGAGGGAGAGGGAGGAGAGGAGTTCCTTTCTGTTCCGAGAATCTCTCTCTGTTTTTTACTCTTTCTGGGTGCGGCACTCCATTTTCCTGTTTCGCGTAAAACAGCAGGCGGTCGCTCGGGCGGTCGGTCGGTCCTTCGTTCTGTCTGTCTGTGCGTGAAAATGTTTTTCCCCCATTTTCGGTCTGGCTTTGGGGCATGCTGCACTTTGCTGCTGCTGCTTCTGCTGTTGCTGCAGCTGTTTTCTGTCTTTCAGCTGTGCGCGAAATTTTCCCTGAAAATTGCTTCTGTATCTTCTGCTTCGCCTCCTCCCCTCCACTCTCCTCCGCTCTGCTCTGCTCTGACGATTGTTTGTTTGTGGGCGGGCGGTTGGTTGGTTTTTTGTATCTTTATTGCAATTAAACATGCAATTTGGGGCCAGACCCATAGAGCATACATCCATTCGTAATCGCATTCGCATTCGTAGGTGCAGTGTCTGCGTCTACCCCGAAGATACATACTTACTTATGTAGAAAATGTATCTGAAATGAGTCACATCTAGCTTTTACTTTCATTTCATTGTCTGGCGAAATAGCTTCCATTCCGAGGGCTGGATGGATTAGCTCCATGGAAAACATATGAATACATTGCCAAAGTTCCCCGAGGTGGGAAAGTGGGTGTTAACCTAAAGTAATTAACTTGATTTCATTTCTTGGCAGTAGCTTCTTTGTTTCTTTGTTTGGTTTCATTTTGAAATGAATTAACTCATTCGCAATTCCCGGAAATTTACTGCCAAAACATGGAAAACCACTTTATTTGCTACTCTTTCTAGAAGTGGCATCACAAAAGTGGCAACGCTTTACGGAACAGAGATGCCAGATCAACTTGTAGTTGCCAGTGCAACCGTCAGAGGCGCTGTTGGTAGATTCTTGATAGATTTGCAAGTAAATTAGGCTTTTATTATGTGAAATACCTTTTAGAATCTTAAGAATTGTATTTTGTATTTAATTTTTTCTACTTTGACAAATTCCTTGCCCGAAATTCGCTTCTATCTCTTCCTTTTCCCGTCTGGAAGTCTATGATTTGTCTATAAATGAAATGAGACTCCCAGACTGACAGACAGCCCCTCTGCTTTGCTTCAAGCGTCGTCTGCTGGGGCACACCACGCCTCATTTCCTGCCTCGGGGCACACACACGGCGTATACGCAACGGCGGAGCAGAATCGCTTGGATTGTGGATTGTTTTTTGATGAAATGTCTTCTGTGCGGATCGTATGATTTATGACGATGCTATCCAATAGATTATTATAGCAAAGGGGAAGGGGAGGGGAAGGGAAGGCCCAAGACAAATGTTTGGTTGAGCAGCGACGACAGCTGCAATTTAGAAATTAAATTTCCCATGCAACATTAAAACAGAAGAGGAGGGAGGACGGGGGGGCGGGGGAGAACAGACTGTGATTTCCACTTCCAGAGAAATCGCGCAGAAAACGCCTTCGCCTTTGGCTTTGCCTTCGCCTTGGCAATGTCTGCCTGCTGCCTTCTGCTGCTGCTGCTTCGGCTGTTGCATGTTTGGGTAGAGGCGACACATGTCGCATTCGCTAATATCCGGGCAAAGGCATCCAGCAGATACACAGATAGAGATTCGTTATAGAGATACGACCGACCGACCAGTATTTCGTATCTTTTGGTTTCTTTTTTTCTGCTTTGCTGCTGCTGCTTGCTCTGCTAATAATTCATTATCGCTGGCGCTTTAGTATTTGTATCTGTATCTCTCTCTTGGGTATCTCTGGTAGGTGTTGCCAGCCAGAATGAGAGCTCCCTTCCCCCTCCCCCTCCCTGCCTGCCCTGCCTTTGCCTGCCTGCTTTTCGGTTTCTGTTTTTGTTTTTGTTAATTAAGTGCAATAAACTGTAAAGCAAAGACAATGAACTTTTTGGCCGTCAGGGGTTGATGCGTTTTTTTCGTTGAGCGTCATAGTCGTATGACGTCATGAGCTACACTCATTTCGGTGACTGTTGTTTTCGGCAGGGCAGGGTCGCCCACTCAGGTGGAAAGTTCTCCCACAACCCACAAGAAGTACGGAATATTGTTTATAGAAAAGCCATTTCCTTTTGTAGTCGCAGATGAGTGGAGGAAATACCTCAAATATCTAGAATTTTTCCCCCTTAAGATGTTTAGCTCCAGAAAATACTCTTTTTCCCCATGGCAATCCTTTTTCTATTAGTTGGGAGCTTAAGTTTTGAAATGAAAGTGGGAAAATGGCAAATGGAATGTGTGGGTGCGCTGTGGGTGTGTTTTGTGTGCGTGGGTGGCTGGAAAAACTGCCACTTTTTGTGGAAAATCTTTCGAATTAGCAAAACATCATGTTCCACTCAAAATGGCACGCACTGTAGCATATTCCTGGGCATTCCATCGAATCGAAGAGAAGGCTGGGGCGTGGGAGGACAACTAGGGACAAGGGCATCCTCAAATTTACACAGTTGTTCTCGTGATTGGGGACACTTGTGGAGCCATGCCTCATGGCTCATGCCGCATGCCTCATGCCTCGTGTTGCTCTGTTGCTGGGCGAGCAGCCATGTTTCAGTGAGCCCCTAATTTATGCCATTGACAAGCGACAAGCCAGCAGCAGCAGCAGCAGCGGCAGCAACAGCCTGTGGCAGCCATGTCCTTGTCTCTGTTTGGCAAAGGATTTTCCGATGGCCCACCTTCGACCCCATAACAATTGACACCTAATCCTGCCACTCCCTCTCCCCCGTCCTTCTGCCTCTCCCTCTGTCTCAATGCCAGAGGATCCCTGACGGTTGAGGGACTCTCTTTTCAGCAGGGTTTAGGTTTTTCAGGGGACAGGACAGGGACAGGGACAGGACACCCATTGCCAGTCTCATTGTCAAGTCGTGTTTTTTTGTATTATGGCTACATTTCTGCTGCTTCTCCGCCATTCCCCTATTCGACCTTTCTATCACCTGTTTTTTTATGATAATTTTTTATGGCTTATTGTATTTGATTACACGTGTAGCAAGTGTCAAGAGCCCAACATCAAACAAACAGCAAACAACATTCAACAGCATTCGACAACAACAGAAACATCTTTTCAGTCTGTTGCTATTCGTGGTTTTCCCATTGTTCGTCGCTGAAGGGGGCGGGGCAGGTGGGGGGTCTCGTCTCTGTTTTTTTGGTGGGCTTTCCATTTCTACGAACAATTTTTATATTTTTCACTAATTTATTTTCGACTTTTCCTTTTTTCTTTGCAGGTATGTAACCGTAAAGATGAAGTGGCTACGCTTTTCCCATAAATAGAGTTCTTTCATTTGAGGTATGTTTAAGGAGGGAAATCTAGGGGTTTATCTATTGGCTAAGCATGGAAATGGTTAAGGAATAGCCAACAAAAGTAGGATATTTCTACGATAGACTCTTGATGGATGAAAGACATTCAAATTTAGCATTCAATATTCATGTTTTCTATGGAAATTTTATTTCTTTAAACCCGAAGAACCCGACCGGAAAATACTTCTCTTGATGAACTGGGAAGAGATAATGCCAGAAAACTAGGCATATTTTTACTACAAGGAGAATAATGCTTCCTCCGAATGCTCGAATGAGCTGAAAACATGCCAAGAGGCTGTAAAAAAGAGGAAAAGTGGAAAGAAGAGGAAAGAAAAGAAACGAATTGAGGGAAATAATAATGTCCAATAGATCTGAAGAAGTTATAGATTAAAGTTAATAACACAGAAACCCACACCAAAACACAACAATTAGGGTATTTGTGAGAACATTAGAGAGCTGAGATTATAAAAAACAATCGTAGACGTTTTTGTCGAGGCACAAAGGGACTGCGAAAGAGAAAGAGCGCATAAGGGGGAGAGAGTTTTCTTCCTTCTAGCTATACTAATACTCCGATTGCAATGATTTTTGAGTTATTTTTTAATATTATTTAGTTAGGATCATCATATATGATTCTGTTTGCAGGGATCTATGAAATCTCTTAAGTTAATGCAATTTCGGGGGACAGTTTCATGGATTGAAGACTACTGTGACAACTTCCATGTAGTTCCATTAGTCCTCAATGCATGAAACGGTTTAGTCATAAATAGATAATATTCCGGGTAGTTTACCCGAATGACGCATGGCCATCAGTAGCCTGGCCCTAACTGCTTTTGGCCAACTTTTGCCAAAGGGAAAATCGAATGTGTTCAAACATTGTTGGAGCTTCGCGGATAACCCTTAAATCTCTTTCGAAGTTTTGTCCAACCAAAAAGAACAAGTTCCGCCAACATCTGTTGACCACGGCCAGCGGCAGGCAGTTACCAACTCCCCGATAGGGCAGGAGGGGGGCGGGTCGATGGTTCGTGGCTGTTTTTATCAGAGCTATAAATCTAAAGCGGCATTTCCGTTTTTCATTAAGTATTGGCAACAAGAGAGAACTCATACTTTTTGTTCTGTTGTTTCTTTCGCCCCCGTATGTGGCTCTATCTGTCGCTCTCCCTCTCGCTCGCTCTATTAGTGGCGCTTATTAAAAAACTTGCTCCAGGCAATGCATTAAAAGAGGTAGAACTTCTGGAGGGGGAGATCGGTATCAGCAGAAGGAATGACATTATTTGTATTTGCTTTGGATTTATGGCGGAGCGCGCGCGAAACAAACTTTAAAAAGAGATAAAAGAGAGAAAGAGAGTAGGAGAGAGAGAATCATAGAGTTATCCCCCTGCTGTCGTACACCCATGGTCATTCCACATTACTTCATTCCACACTCCACATACACGTTCCACTCCACACACTCCAGCAGCAGCGGAGCAGCGCAGCGACGTCCAAGTCCCCACGTTACGCTTACGTTTACCCCCCTGCTACAGCCCCTACCCCCCCCTCTACGCTGGTGCTACCTTCCTCCACTGTGTGTGTGTTGTGTGTGTTGCTGCTGCAATGGTGTTCCACTTTGCCATCGTTCCGCGAGAACATTTCTGTGGGCAAAAACACAAAAACTGCGACGCAATTCTGACGCCTGAACTGTACAGTGGAGGACATTGACATTTTGCATTTTCGTTTCGTTAGCATTTTTCGTTCGTTTCGTTCTGGCAAAGAGAGCGCGCAAGAGAGAGAGCGAGAACCAACGAAAGAGCGGAGAACAGAACAGAACGTAAGCTGAGAACAGTTGGGAATGAATGGATGTGGCCAAGAACGAACACGTTGGATGTTGGATGGTTGGGGGTTCTACCTACCATCAAGACCCGTAAAAGTTGTGCGATAAGGCGCGGGTTTCATGTTCTCACTTTGACAAATTCTCGCGACAGTTTTATGGACAGTTGTGTTAGCAGATCGTACGCGAGGGATCTCTTTTGGGGATAAGTACGTAACCAACTATTATATCTGCTCTCCAAAGAATTCCCTCTAAATCTGATTAATCTCGAAAACAAAAAATTTATAATTAATTGCCCGACTGCTTCTCTTTTTTATGGTAAACAAAACACTGGCAATGTGTGGCCCCCTAATGGGGCAAGTGTGAATAAAATTTAGCAAACTACATATTTATCCACTCATTTGTTGAAAGTTCGCTTCTCCATGCCCCTTTCTCCTCCCCCTCCTCCTTGGTGTGTTAATTAAAAATTGTGGATTTGTGCTCTACATAAATCTTATGGCTTGGGGGCCCCACTTTTCATTAAAAAGTCTTTTACTTGATTTGATTGGACCAATGAGATATTTATGAATGAATCGAGTGCGAAATGTTTTGCGGGACAACATTTAATTGGCTCCAGTTTGGGGACTATTTACTGAATCATCCCATTGCCAGAACTTTCCCTTAACGTCTCCGTCATAATCCACGTAACATTATGAAAATCTTCGTTTTAATGGGAATTCCCCCTCTGAGTGACCTTCAGCGTCGTCAGCTTAAACGGAACTTTCCCTAATATCTTCATTTGCATAGTGAAAGCGACACCACAGCCCCACCACCGCCTGGCCATATGTATAATTTTCACCATAAACACAATCTACAATGCAATCCTTTTCCGTAGCATGCTACGTCCAAGCCATTGCCATTTCCCGCTTTTCCTGAAAGGGTAATTTCCACGTTCCGTAGGGTCTGGGCACGGAAATTTCCTTCATTTCGTGTGAAATATGTTTTCTAGGACAACAGTTCCTTGGAACGGGAGGCGACTTCTATTTAGAGCCTAAACCACACCCAATGGAAGTTTTTATTTCGGGAAAAATACCAAAATACTCGCATTAAAATATTTGGCGGTACGTTTACGGTGGGTGGTAGAAGGCAGGAGCTTTTACAAACAAGTTTCCATTTAAAGAAGGCGACAAGGTGAGATAATTGGAAGAAATTACGAGGCAGAGAGAAAGAAGGAGAGTGCGAGAGAGAGAGACAACGGGAGAGAGCGCATCCCACATGGGGGATATTGTGAGACGAGACCCTATCCCAACCGGCATTTGGTTTTTTTTTCGTGTGCTGCTGCTGCTTTTGGCGTCATCATGAATGGGGCGGCCCGAGATGACAATGAAACACTCACAAACACACACACACCAAGAGAGAGAGACACGCGGACACCAACAGAGAGTGAGAGACAGCAACGACAAAGATACAAAGCTACAAAGCCACAGCAGCTGTTTGGATTCCCAAAGAAAAGCTTTCACCCAGGGCAAAGAAAATGTTGTCGGTTTTTGTCTTTGCAAACACAAAATGACGCAAGCTACAGAGCCACAAGCAAAAGAGAGGCGTGAAGAGAGTGAGTGAGCGAGCGCGCGCGAGAGAGCGCTGCTAATTGGAGCAAAACAAACACAAACAAAATGGCAATGGGTCGTTTCATTCCCAGAGTGTTCCCTCCCTCCCACACTCACTCACTCTCTTTCTTTCGCTCTGGCATTGTTGACGTAGTTGACGTTCTCTTCTTCTCTTCTGCCTGCCTTTGCCAGAGGGTATGATGATTTTGGGAAATATTTTGGACAGCAAGGGAAACAAATCACTTTATGGGAAAGAAAGAGGTTTGATACCCTGAAAAGGAATCATCAATACATTTCTTAGAGGGTATCAACAGCTTCTTTCCACTAATCCTTCTTTTCTTTGCTGTTGTTTCTTTCCTGCTGTTTGCCATTGTTGTTCGTTGCTCGTTGTTCTTGTTAGGTAGGTCGTTGCGGACTCTTCTTTTGCTGGACCTGGACTGTGGGGAGAGAGACAGCAGCTTGGAGGGGGGATGCGGTTGGTTGTGTCTCCTCTTGGTCCTTACACAACTGTAAATGTAATGTGTCAGGATTTTATGCTATGCTTTCAAGCTTTACACGGCTGCTTGCTTCCTCCTCCCCCTCTTTCGTGTTCATTTCCTGCCTGCACTGCTGCTGCTCCTCTCTCTCGCTGTCTCTGTCGCTGACTTTCTTATCTCTTTGCATTGATCTCTTGCTACAATTTGAAAATAATTTGTTTGTCTGCCTCTGGTCGCGACGTTTTCTTCTCTCTCTCTCTCCGCTCTCTTCTCTGCTGCTCATTCGCTGTGCTGTGTGCTGGTGCTCTTCTTTTTTTTTTGAGTTTGTTGCGGTCTTGTTTGGCTGCCTATTACGTCACGTGGTTGCTGTTGTCATTCTGCGGGGAAGGCTGTTGCTGCTGCTGCACTTTGTGGAATGTGTGGAACATAAATAATGCGAGAGAATCTTTAAAAGAGAGAGAGAGAACGATCTTTTTGCCTAATGAATGATTAAAGCCTGCAATAACTTTTTATTGGGCCTTCATTAAAGCCACCTTCAACTTTATGCAACACGCAGCAAGCAAAAAGAGGAAGGAGCGGCAGAAGCAAGGCGGCCCCCAAAGAGCTTTTGAAGTTTAGCTTTTATCGACAGGAAACTTCATTATAAACGACATTGGCACACACAGACACACACATAGAGAGAGAGCGAGCCGACTAACGGCAAATTGCAACTCCGCCTCCACTGCCGCTGCCGCTGCCGTTGCCATTGCCGGAACAGTGGGACAAAAGAAAGAAAAACAAGCCGCCCAACTGGTTGTGTGGTAATAGGCCGTCGCGTCTGCATTGCTGCCAGGGGCAGGTCTGCACCTACAAAAAAAAAAACAGAAAAAACGACAACAAAAACAAAGTCAAGAAGGAGAGGCAGCTATAAAAAAGAGTGCTAGAGAGAGAGGGGGCCGGGGAGGGGAGAGAAAATAGCTGTGTGTTTGAGACAAATTACAAGAGGTGGAACCAGAGTGGGAGAGGAGAGGATCGGGGGGCGGGGAGTCGGTCGTCGGCTGTGTGTCGTGTCTAACATTGCAACGTGACCATCGCGCGCGCGTTGCCTTTGCACTTGCAACATGTTGTTGGAGTTGCATTTTATTGTACCTCACCCCCGCCCACTTTGCGCTCCCCGGGTTTGTCGTGTAGCTGTAAACTTGTTTGCGTTACAGTGGAATGGTGGGGGATGTGGGATTAGGGGGTTGGTGGGGGTAGCATCAAAACTGGATTAGAAGAGAGGCCTGCCTGCCTGCCTGCCTTGCCTGCCTTCATGCGTCGTCTCCGGCAAAAATCAACGAAAACCTGAGAAAAGCTGCCAAACCAGACACGGAAACAGTGGAGCCAAATTACACGGTTGCATTTTTTGACTTGAGGAAAATGTGAGATTAAGTTGAGAATAACGAAGGTCCTTGATAGTATTTTAGGGATATTTTTTGCAAGGAATTTGCAGGTCTTACAAATTTCAATGAAATTTAAGGATATATACAGAAATATTTCTTTATTCCCCTGTTAAAACTTGATTTTATATTCATTTGAAGAGGTTTTCTCCCACAAAAATAAATTTATCAATCAAACGATTACACTTTTGTATAAAGTTTGGAATTTTGAAGATATTTTTAAAGAAGAAAGTTCCTTTTCGTATGCTTTTTCTTAGAAATTTCAATGTAAATTAAATCTTTTAAGGAAAAATAGAGAAATCTGTCTAAATTCCGTGATTTTTTTGATTTTGAAACCTCTTTAATAGGTTTTTTCCCACAAAAATACATTTAGTAATCCAAATATTCATATTTTTTTATAAAGTTTGAAATTGTAAAGATATTTTTAAAAAAGGAAACTATTTCTCAGGATTTTCAATGTAATTTAATAAAAAATTATAATTCTTTTGAGGACAGATTGAAACCCTTGTATATTCCCACAATTTCAAAAAGGTTTTCTCCTGCAATACTGCATTTATTATTTAAATTATTCATATTTTTAAAGACTCTCTTTCATTTCCAATGATTTATGATCATAAATTTCCCCTCATATGCATATACATGAGAGTATTGTATGTATTCATCAGCTGTTATGTCATATCTCTCTGACTATTTCCAATGCAAATCCCCCGACAACCACTGTGCGCACGTCATCGGCTTGCAATGTGCCTGCTGCTTGGTGCCTGGTGCCTGCCTTGTGTGTTGCATGCCTTGATGTGGCATCTACGTCTACGCTCGGTCGTCTCCATCTCTCAATTGGGGGCTTTGTTGTTATTGTTATTGCCATTGTTTTTGTTGTTGTTGTTGTTGGTGCTGTAAAATAGGCAAAAGTAGTGAAAACTCGTTTTCATGCCATGCATTTTCTTCCACCTCCCCCGTCCTCTCCTCTCCTTCGCTCTCCTTCAACTGCTTTTGCTTCTGCTTCTCTGCTTCTGCTTCTTCCACGTTTGTCGGCTTTTGAAGTTTAACTACTTTTGGAGGTAAAAAATACAACTTTTTTATGGCCAACCAGGTTGTTGCTGCTGCTGCTGTACCTTGCTTGTTGGCCATATCCTTTAACCCCTCCCAACTCGTTTTGGAGTAGTCGCCACGCCACCCATTTCTATGCTGAATGCTGAATATCGTCTGCAACAGCAGAGAGGAGGCGGGAGGCGGCGGCAGCGGCGGGAGGGTGCCACCAGGCCAGGCCGTTTGAAGTCAATGTAAAGTTGCAGAGTAGGTCAGGAATGCAAACGGTTTGTTGTTGTTGTTGTTGCTTTGTGGGTACCCTGTAAAGAGAGAAAGAGAGGGCAGGTATTTATGGTTTTTAGTCAGATTTTTGGATGGTAAAAAGAAGGAAGTATTTTGGAGGCTGTTTTGAGTGTATTTTTCTATGAGAAGTAGTCCTTTAGGTAGCTATCTATAGATCTTTCTTATTGCTTAAAACAGTGTAGAAGTCGTTACTATACAGATCGTATCTCTATATTTTATAGCTGCCCTGGAAACAATAGCTTGAAATATAAGTTTTTATAGTTAAAACTTTTCTGTTTTCCATTTAAACGTTCAAAGCATTCATTTTGGGGCTATTTTCTTCCCTCAACCCAAAAAGAAACCAAATCTTTTTGCTTTATCCCATACCTACCATAGAAATCCACCACTTTACAGGGTATCAAAAGCTTTGTAGCCAAGCATCTTTGACTCTTTTGTTGCATTTGTTGCTGAAGTTGCTGTGTTGTTAAAGCTTTTGTTGTTAACTGGTTGTTGTTGCTGCTGTCGAACAAGGCTAAAAACAAGAGAGAGACGCGCCTACTTTGCGACTGCACTTGCCACAATACACACTCATGCACCCACACATACGAGTGCACAGCCATTGTGTGTGTGTGTTACGTGCACGTTCATGCATGTTTGCATTTCTGTTTTGCTCTCTCGCTCGCTCTGCTGCTCCTCTCTCATATTCATATTTACCGTTAGAAGCCGCTAAAGTTTCTCGCGTCTGACGGACTTGGACTGTGAGCCTCTGGGTCCTCCCCTCGCCCCGCCTCGCCTCGCCTTATGGCTCTTTAGTTGTTGTGTTTTTTGTTAGTTAGTTTGTTAGGGCCAGCCCAAGTCGGTCCGCCTTATCGACCAGTTTTATTGTGTTGTTGTTGTTTCTTCTGCCATTTGACAGACTGTACATCTATCGCTTTGTTTTTTGTTGCAGCTGTCATGTCATAAAATTAAATTAACAACAACACCTACATTACCTACATTTATGTTATTTTTAGGGCCCTTTTTTTACACACACTTTTTTTTGTCTTTTTTGCTGGAAATTTGCTTGGTTATGGGAAATGTTTGGTTGTTTTTACTTTTTGATGACATTGACAGTTCTGACATTTGGTAAAAGAGGGGCAAAAAAGAGTTGGAAAATGTCAAAAGAAAGAAGAAAAATGGTTATGGAAGTGGAATGATTGGGATATGGCATGAAGAAGCTATGGAAGACTTTGAGAACTGTTCTTATCAATAATAGTTCGATTACTGATGCTATCGATTAAGCCAATATTAACCTCAATCTTCAGCCTTAAGCCAACTCATTCAGATGTGTTTTTTCTATCTTGATTCAGAGATTACGTTGAGTATTTCCCCCAGACCAAAACGCAGTCTGAGCCATGACGACGCCTCTTGCCTTGACAGGCCATTAGCGAACGAGTTTTTGCAGCCATCTCTCGGATGTGTACAGTACAGTGCGACTTAACAGTAAGCCACAATCATGCACCCCAGCCCCAGTGGCAGTCGCAGCCATCCGCCCCTTTCCATCCGCCTTCGACTTGTTCTTTGGCGACAAATGGCATTAAAACATAACTGCAATGCAATGCAACAGCAATGCGCTCTCTGGGATGTATCTTTGTATCTGCTGGATTGTAGCTGTATAGTCTGATGATGCTGCCACAGCCACAGCCACTGCCGCTGCTCGTTGGCTGTAATTAGACAAAAACTAATTAATGTTGTATGTGGCATGAATGTGTGTCATGTTCATGGCACAGCGAATGCTGTGTATTCCACTATGTTATTAGCATCCACTGAGAATACCCCCCACAGCCGCCCACTTCCTCCACTGTGGCGCTAGAACCGTTAGCTTGAACCTACAAGTTATTAATTTCGCAAAGAAAAACTCCAATGGGGATTGCAGTGCAGAAGGAAAAGTCAGGCCACGATATGCTATGCTTCGTGGAACGGCATTGAAGCAAGTGAATTGAGTTCTTAGAAGGTTCTAATAATGAAAGATGTATCTTAAATATCTAACTTTATTAAGAAAGAAACAAAAATCGTAGTTAATCTTCTTTTCTAGCCAAGAATTACGTGTTTTTTAAAGTACAGTTGTGTTGAAAAGATTAGTTATGCTCTCTAATTTATACAGTTATGATTTCCTTAGATTTTAATTGATGTTGATCATTTTCGAGATGTATTTAAGTGGAATTTATGCTTTTCTATAAAAATCAAACCACTCTTTAGTCATTTTGTGACTTTGATCATATTTCCAAGTACAGTTGCCTCCAAAACATGTCTTCGAATACTATTTCTGTCATTTAAAGAGTTAACCCAAATGCTATCTGGTATTTCTGTGATACCTTTCTATTGCCTACCTTTCCCTGCATTCTCTAAGCTTGTAATCAAGTCATAAACTCTTTGCCAACAGTCCATTTTCTCTTCTCGAGGTACAGTTGTGTTTTGTGTGTGTTTTTGGCCATCAATTTTGTCGTTCAGCTGTTCAGCTGTTGCTCTCGTCTCGCCCCCATTTTGCATGCAATATAATATTCCATTATCAAATAAACTAAACGATTCAAGTACGTGTGTAATTTGCCTTAAAAAAGGCGCTGGCTTAAGCCTTTCCCCCGCCCCAGACAAGAAATTAGCATAAAGGGAAAAATCACTTTGTTGCAAACGCAAACGCAAACGCAAGGCCCAAGCCCAAGCCCAAGCCCTGTGTACATTTTCCTTTCTTTTTTCCCCCCCTCTGGTGAGGTGTGGTGTGGCTTTCCCTCTCTTTTCCTCTGGCGGGGCTGCTGCTGGTTGTTCCTCCTCTTGTGTTATGTTTTCGATGGAGGAGCCTTTCGCAGCCGCGTCGTCAAGTTCAAGGTTATTTGGGGCTGACTGCCGCCTGTCGCTCTCTCTCAATCTCTCTCGCTCTCGCTCTTGACGTTTTCTCTGCTCTCGCACACACGTTTCGCTTTTCCTTTTTGCTTGGGCAGATTTTTGGGCGTGAATTTTTGCGCTTCGGATTCGTCGACGAGGATGTCATATGCCGGGGACTTGGCTCCGGCTCTGGCTTTGCTGCTCTGCTCTTTTGGGGTGTTGTCGCGCCCGACAGCAGACGAAGACGACTTGGCCCGACTGTGAGGTTATTTACCCAAACGTAGAATTCGTTGAACTTGAATTTCGTGTACCGTTCCCCTCCCCCTTTCTGGGAGGGCGTGTGGGTGACACAGAGCCTAACGAGAGGCAGCTGCTCCGAAATTTCCGAAACGCTGCTAACCTTTTCATTTTGCAGTTGGTCAAAAGTGTGTGTGTGGCAGAGGAATGAATGCTCAAGTTTTTTCTAGGAAAGGTCCTCGGAGCACGGGAGTACGGGGCATGGCATATGCATGGGATTCTGTGTATGGAAAGATTTAAATTCAATTGAATTCGAAATCGAATTTCTTTTCGGGGGATCAATTGGAAATTATTTTTAGAGATTAAATTTGTGAATCTATTTATTTGGGTTCTCTGATTAGATTTCGAAATGGAAAGGCACTTACTGCCGTCTGCCTGCCTTTTGATCCTGTTTTCTTAACTTTTTCCATCAAAGAATCCTTTTGTTTGGCCCACAATCCCTATAGCCAGCGCAGAAATTTCCATAGTCAATTAACTTTCCATCAAGTTTTTCCACCGCCCCCCGCCCCGCCATGACGCCCCCCGAAAGTCGACCACAAATTTTCATTTAATTTGACGCACAGAAAAAACAAAAACAATGCACGAAAAATATCAAATTATTGTTTGACAGCCGCTGCTCTGCGGCTAAAAGCTACCAGAATTTGCAATTTTCGGCCAATAAAAGAACAGTTATGAGAGGGGTATGATAGGGGTGGTGGGGTGTTACGACTATGGGGTTACCATATAGATTGTAGAGGGACAAAGCGAAGGGAAACCAGTTGTCTGGTTGTAATTTTGAATCAATTTGCAAGCATTTATTATATTTCAATATATACCAAATATCAGACAAATATCTGTAGAATTGGATTACACCATAGATATTTCCATAATTGATGGAAATTTATAAGAAATGATTCATTTTCTGGGACCTTAATGGAAATTATGTTTCCTAGACTCTCTGATCTTCTGCTTTCTTGTCGTCTGGGGCTATCCCAACGCTTATAGGGTATCAAAATGGTGTTGAGAAAAGAGCAAAGAAAATGTGTTACGCAGCATTAAGAACAGCAACAAAAATCGAAACGCTTTTTGGGACGCAGTTGAATGTCCGCAGGTCCTGAGTTCATTCACCGTTGAAACCAAAATCAAGATACAAAACGGCAGCGGAGGCAGCAGCAGCAGCAGCGGCAGCGGCAGCAGCGAAGCCAGCGCCTGCATACGTAAGACGCAGAACTAAAGGCAAAAGCCCGAAGAAGAAGGTGGGGGTGGGGGAGGAGGAGAAGCAGCGGCAGCCGCGCAGCAGAGACGAAACGAAACGGAGAAAAAGAGCACAGAAAAACAAAAGTAATACAACAAAATAAATAAGAACAAATGGCACAACAACAGCAGCAGCAACAACAACAGCAGCAGCAACAACAACAGCAGCGACAGCAACTGAAACCGAACAAAAGCTTTTAACGCACTATCGCAAGGAGTGTGAAAGAGAGAGGGAGAGAGATGCAAGAGTGTGTGTGGGAGATGCAGAGAGAGAGCGGGAGAGCAGCAAATGTATGCAAATAAAATGCGTGTGCGAGACTTTTTTGAAGTGGGTTAATATTAAAACAACAAAACCATAAAGAAAGCCACAACAAACGCAAAGAAAACAAAACGACAAAACAATAAACAATTGCCAAACCAAAAGCAAAAAAAAAACAAAAACAAACCAAAAAGGAAGATATCGAAGGATAGCAAAAGCGAGAGAGAGATAGAGAGAGGGAGAGAGAGAGAGCATTGACCGATGAAACTAACCTTTTCAAAGAGCGCCTGTTTTTAGGCGTAAATCATACTTATACCCAACCTCTTATTTAATTTTGTTAATTAATAATTTACAATTCATTTGAGAGAATATTAGATTCCGCACTGCCTTTTTGTGGTATATTTCTTACTAAAGAACATGCTTTATGGAATTTCCATTAAATATTCCGACATTCTTTAAGGCAGAGTCCTCTACTGCTCCTCCCCAACAAATGCTCTCCACAACAGACCTCAAACCAGTCGCAACGCCTAAAAGCAGGCAATAAACTAGGCTCTGGGATTAGTTTGACCAAAGAGACGGCACTCTTCTAGTTTATTGGACAGAATAGTCATTGAAGTAGAGTTCTTCAGTTCAGAGAAAGATCTAGGACTAACAGAAGAAGTTAAAGACATCCCACAAAAGGCTTTCGTAAGCACGCGAACCACTTGTACCGAATAGTCTCTTATTCATGTCATTCGAAACACCTGTATCCATTCACTTATGGTAATCTTTTGTTCAGGTTATCTTGTCACCTCCCTCCGTCTCTGTATCGTTTGCCTTTCCGCCCCAATTGAAGCCGAAACCCCTAATCGCTTTCCGTCCTCGACTCAATTGTCCGTCAAATGAAAGGACAAGCTGTATGTCCTGTCTGAGTGTGTGTGTGTGTCTATGTCCCGCTGTGATGGCCTGGACACGCGTAATCATAATTACACAATTATCAAAGCGAGACAAACGCAATCAAAAGCAAACAAAATATCAAATTTAACGCCACAGAAGAGAGCTAAAGCCATAGCGTGGGAAAAGGAAAATCGAAGGGGAAGTAGAATGGAAGAGTGTTTGTCTATGTATGTGTGTATGCGTGTGTGTGATGAAACGTTGCTCACATGTGAGTGATAAATGAACAATTTATTAAATCACCGCCTCGCCAAATAGAAATCAAAGCAAATGGGACACATGGCCGCCACATCCGAGAGCCTGGAAGAATTAGATGGATGGATGGATCGCTCGGGATGGCTCGTGTCACCGAGCTATGGGCACGCAGATGGAGGCAGAGATGGTGGCATAGTCTTGATTTATTGTAGCCAGCAAGTGCTTTTTTGTGCAGAGAGAACAAACAGAGGGAACCTCCAAGGAAGGGGGCAGGGACAGGACTATGACATGCATGTTGGTTGAAGGATTATGTTTTGAGGGAAAGATCTATCAAATTTATGGAACATGTTAACGATTATTAATCAAATTAGTAGAGTTATCTATCGATTAATGGCCGTTATCAACTATAATCATCGCCGATTCTTATTTAACCAAAGGGGAAACCAATAAGGAACCCAATAAGCCATCGATTTTTCCATTCAGAGAGAAAAGCAACGCCACGCGACACGCACAACACGATGATAATTAAAGCGAATCGAGCAGCAGAACAGCAGAGCACCAAGAGAGTTGGCCAACTAAAAACCAGTCCGAACAGTCAGAACAAGTCAATGGCTTGGCTTGGCTACCCTCCCGAAGGCACTTCCTCGTGGAGTGCCCCCGGAATGACGTCAGCCCCATAGCTTGAACTATTTTTATACCCCAGCCTTAACGTAGGAGCTGGAGCTGGGGCTGCTCCTCCTCCTCCTCTACGCCTCTACGCATTTCGAATAAAATGTGGGCATGTTTTGGACATTTACGCGTATACGTGGCCTGCGACGGAAACGCTGCCACTGCCACTGCCACTGCCACTGCTGCCGCTGCTATTTCCTTTTCATTAGCCTTTTTGTTTTCTTCACTGGGCAAAAGTTCAGTGAACCTCGAGCGTTCGTTAGCAGGACATTAACCGAAAATCCTTTTATGACTTTTATTCTAATTGATTTGAACTCCCGCGGATATTCGCGTGTGTGAAGAAAGAGAGAGAGAGAGAGCGAGAGAGCAGTGTTCTTTGTGTAGGCCTTTGCTCGTATCTAATCAATTGATTAGAACTACTCCCCACATTCAACACGTGCCCCCTGGAGTTCCGCTGCCGTTCAACTCGATTGAACTCTGGCGATAGAGAGAAAGAGAGCGAGAGAACGTGAAAGATAACTTCATTCTGCTGCGGTTCATTGGCATTGACACCTTTCTTCCGCTTTTCTCTTCTCCAGCGACAGCGGCAACAGAGAGAACTGTCATTCGCGCGGGGCTCTTTTCAATCTTTCAATTTGATTGCATGACGCGACAGCTTTTCAGATTATCAAAAAGGCAAAGCAAAGCAAAGCCCCCATCGAACCAGAACCAGAACCAGTTGTCCGTCTGTCTCCCGTTAAAGAACGTTCCATTGGCTGGCCAATTTATTGGGGGATTAATTTGTGGAAATTGGCTATCGACAAGTAAACATCTGTGCCATCACATCACGAATCTATGACTATACCATGTACAGTATACATATTTTTGCAATTGGAAGTGATCGAACTTACATATATGGCAGGGAACACAGAGATCACAGCCCATAGGGGAATTTGAGGACTACAAAAGTCTCAGATCTTAAAAGAAACATAGAGAAATCTCTGCAAAAGTTCTAGCAAGAGAATTATTATTTTTTATATATATAAATGTTTGTCAAACACAGAGAAACAGAGAGAGAGGGGTAGAAAGACGTTCTCACGATTAAATCTATTTTCATCACACGCAAAAAACAGAAAAAGACCAGCAAGAGGGATTCGTCACGACAGTGAGAGATAGAGAGAAGTGCGAGTATTTATTTTTTATTTATTTTTCGGCTTGAAAGTTGGGTATTTTGTTTTCATCATCATGTGTGTTGGCCCTCCCAACAACTGAGAAAAAAAGGCAATAAAAACATCAGCCAGCAGCAGCACATACGCTGATGGCCAAAAGATAAATCATTTGCCACTGCCACGCACTTCACAGCCCACGACAGACAGACAGAGAGACTGACTGAGAGACAGACAGACTCTCCCTTGAGTCGAGTGGCCTCTGAGTCATCTGTTGTCAAATTAGTTAATTATAGTATGCGGATGATTAGCTAGGAATTTATGAGAGTCTCTGAATGTTTCAACTTTGAACTAATGCAATTTATTTTTGTTTTTTATCTTTGCAGGTAAGCAAATTTAATGATCTACAGGAAGGGGAATCACAGGAGAGTAGCCATGGCAACCCATGGCATAATGATGTTAAGTCCCCAATCCCACAATTAATTGTTTAAGAAGTAATCAAGCCAGGACCTGCTTAACCTGCAAATCGTTTTAGTAATACTCTCCGAAACTCTCCAGAAAAAGATAAATATCTTGGGGAATTTATGAGAATATTAAAGATTTATTAAAGGATTCACCCGTTACTCCTTTCTCTCTGAAATTCTGAAATGCAGTCCCCAAAATAAATCAAAAATTTCGCATAAATTGTGGATGTCAACACGTTGTCTGACCTCTGACACACCCAAAAAATACACAGAAAAAGGAGAACCCTCTCTGGAGAAGGCTCTACGTGTAAGTCCCTACTTTCTGGTCGATTGTCTGCTTGATTCGTGTTTAATTTTGCTTATTGCCTTGTAATGAAAATTAATTGCGGTCATAGAAGACATTTTCCCCCCTTCTTTCCCCCTCCTCCGTCTTGGGCCTCTGTTCTGTGTGCGTCTTTGAGCTTGATTTTGATTTTGCTGTGTTTTTCTGGGCATTAAGAAAATTGTTTGTCCCCAAAGTAATGTTTGGACTGTGGGCCTGTGGGTTACCCCCTCCGTGGCCCCTTGCCCCTTCTCTTGTGAGTGTGTGGGCGAAGTACGTGCAGCATATTTACACAACAGATTAATTCTTTTGCTTTTATTTCTGCCGTAATGGACGATGTAAATGTTGTTCTGTGGATTATATTGTGGGCGAGTGGGCGACAGCACCAAATGGCTGAGAGATCGATGGTTTGTCTGTGTCTGTGCCTGTGTCTGTGTGTGGATGATGAGTTTGTGTGTGTTTGTGTGTGGGTGGGGGATATTAATCAGCAGGGTTTCAGCACTCTCGAGTAGACCTTTACAGACCCTAAACATCTTTCAATATTTCTTGGCATCGTAAACCCTATTTGTATTGCAATTTGTGGCTACTTTTTATTGGAAAATTTTCTCATTCTAAAACCACTTTCGCTGACTGGCGGCCGCCTCTTTGGTTTTATTTTCATCCACTTTTATTGGGCTATATTCTCACACACCTCACCCCTCTCTTTCGCTCGCTTTCCCTTGCGTTCTCCTCCCTTTTTTTATGGGCAATTTCCCTGCAATGCATTTCGGTTTCCAGCTAAAAGAGAAAAAGAAGATATAACCATCGTATACGCTTTTCCTGGAAAACCGCACAACAGATATCCATTTTACGAGCCATTTAATTATCCCAACGACTTGACCAGCAAAGGAATATTTGTGTGCATTTGAAACAGAAATTGGTTAAATCGGTTGCAATATGCAAGGGAAGGGCACACACATACATATATACGGATATCTGTATATGTATATTTGGTTTTTGTTATTTGGCACAAAGTTATAAGGCAGGCCAAGGAGGAGGAGCAGGAGGAGGAACCACATAAACATTTGGCCAAGATTCGGTCGTTTTGTTCGCTTGTTTTCGGTGCGTGACTTGGCCAGGGAATGGTAATGGGGTTAACCCCAAAAAACCATGAAGTATTTCCTTATTGCATATTTGTTGAAAGATATTTCAGTTTGTTTCGGTTTCATGATACCCTAACCAGAAGGGAGGGTACAGTGGCAGATAGAAGAGGGTTTCAACACTGCTAAGCCTCTACAATAGCATCATTCTTATACTCTTTCGATCACTAAATCTTATACTCCTCATATCTATCCATTTACTAACGTGTGCCATGTAGTAGCGCTTCTCGGTTGTATGGAAACTACGCGTAAAAAGCCTCAAAGTGTATCTCCATCTTCGGCCTTTGATAGATAGAAGAGGTTCATAGTCAGTCTGCAACAGCCTCCACAATAGGAGACTCTATAATCCTTCGATCACTAAATCATATACCCCTTGAAACTACCCGGTTCCTATCGCGCGTCATGCAGTAGCACTCCTACTCCTCCCTGGTTTCCGCCCGAAACAAGCCACAAAGTGTATCTCGATCTTCGGCCTTTGACGCTAGCCTTTCTTTATGGTTCGTATATATTATGTTTTGTGTAGGCGGCGTGCGACTCCAGTGCAAATATTTGCCAATGAGGCACAATCGAGAGTCTTAGTCATAGAACCCACCGGCCCAACAAAGGTTCATTGCCCCCCACACACACCACACACACATACAGTACGAAGATAGAGGAATATATTTTCATATGACATTTAAGAGTTGTAAAGTCCGTTAGTGAAATATTTGCTTTGGCTCCACACATCCAATAAATGGCCCACCACCACTCGAAATGGCATTTTTTCTCGCGTATTTGTTCTTGTTTTTCATGCGCTTTTTAGCGGGAGAGAGCGAGAGAGAGAGGGAGAGAGAAGCGTTTATAAATAGCAGAGACCTTTGCCTGACTTCGACTTTTGTGGTTGGCCTGTGCGATAAGCCCTCCCCCCTCTGTACTGCCGTAGCCTTCTCTCAGTTCTGTGCTCAACAGTTCCTGTACTATATAGAACGAGAACCAGCCGATTTCGTATATATATATAGTACAGTCGAGAATGTTTGTTCTGTGGGGAGAAAGCAAAGGAAAATAATTTCAGAAGCGTGTTTGCAATTAGTGAAATGTTTGTGCAGGGGGGGAGAGTGTTGCGTCTATAAGGAATTGCAGTTTTCGCCTGGAAATATCTGCCATATCCACCATATTTTATATCTCCTGTTTCCCTTATGAATGTATCATGAATTACTTGCCAACTTCAATGAGTTTTCCCCCTGTTTATTTATGTTTTCCCACCTGCAATTCGTGTCGTCGTTTCTCTTTGGCTTTTCACAACAATTGCCATGGCAATCAGCTTTTTATTTGATGCTTAATTTTCCACTTGGCTTTACTGCTGCCTGCCTGCCTGTACTTGCCCGTACTGTACCGTACAGTCGTCCATACAATTTGCAGTATAATTCACCGTTCACTGCCGTTAAATTTTCATCTTTCGTTTTACGCGTATATATACTATAGATGTACATGTAGATGTGTGCATGTAGATGTATATGTATCGTCGTATATTTTCCCTCCATCATTATGATAACTGTACGCGAGTAATTGTAAGTGGCAGTGGGGCAGGCAGGCAGATAGGCAGAGGGGCAGGGCAGGGCGGGGCGGATGACAAATTTGAAACATGCAACTTGCGGTGTGTGTGTGCGATTTCACATTGTTTGTTGTTGTTCATTGGAGAGCCTCCTGCTGCTGCCTGCCGTTGCATGAGCACGAGTATTAAGAGTATTGTTTGAGGATTCCCACCTCTGTTAATGCGCTTCCCACGCTTCATGTTGCCCCCTAATCCCCCCCTCCCTCTCTCTCCCGCTGGTGGCTTGCCCCTAAGGGCACTCCAGTTTATTATTTGGCTAAATGCTGTGTGGCCCGATGTCAGCGATGATAAGTTTTAACATGTAGTTTACGTCGTTTCGTGGCCAATTTGCATAATGGTTGCGGGTCGGGGGGAGGCTTGGGGCTGCTGCCGTTTCTATGGGTCGTTGTAGAATCACATGGCATGGATTTCTGTGGATGGATTCATCTTTTTTTTACTTTGATGGGAAGTAATCTTCTCTCTACTTCTCTTCTGTTTTTTTTTTGTGGTCTTGCGGTCTTTCGGTGGAGAGCATTCAGAAGCTGGAAATTTACGATTATTATCTGGTTTGTTGGACGTCGACGACGACGACGACTCTTTGCGTGCGCGTCTAATGGTTTTTATTAGAGTCTTCGTTAAGCTTCGTTAGGTGTTTTGATTTATGGTCTGGCTGAAATTAGTCTCTTTTGTTTATACTCCGTTATGGATCTGTGGTGGCATTAAATATTTTGATGGCCTTCGTTGAGTTTTAACAATTTAATTTGGTTTCTAACAGTTTCGTTAAGTGGATTTCAGTGCAATAAAAGTCTTGTAGAAAGTTATAGCTCAGCTTTATGTGTTGGTGGATACATTTGACTAGTTTCGTTGAGTTTCGTTAAGATTCGTTAAGTTTTTTGCTGAAGCAAAACTATTTTAAAGTTGATTTATGGGTTATATGAAGTACAATGGGTTTTTAGTGTTCTTTTCTAAGCTTCGTCAAGTTTCGTTAAGTGCTTTCAATGTAGCCAAGTGAATAATTCCAATAAATGAATAGTGCAATAATAGTTATTACTACTAAAATAACACAGAAAATCCATTTCAATGATTTATTATCTTTCGTCAAGTTGAGACTAAATGCTTAAATGGCTTTTCCGCTTAATTTAACGACTTTGAATCAGTTTATCTTGTTTTGAAGGCTTATTCAAACTTATTTATTGAGCATTTAACACATTTCGCACACATTTGCCCCCGCAGAATGCTGTCAAATCCGAAACCAAACAAATTCGATTTCCATGAAGCTGCAACGGAACTTGACAGTTCCTTGACATTTCCATGATGAAGTTTTTGCCTGTGTGCCAACCCCTTCGCTTCGGGTTCGAGCTCGGGCTCGGGCTCTTCAGGCTCTCTCGATACCACATCAAGGGTCCGTCCTCGCACAACACACACACACACTCGTACACGTACTGTCCATCAATCTGTCCAGGATGTCATTCCAATGCACACATTCGCACACTCCCCTGCCCCCACCCCCCCGCATACTCTCTCTATCCCGCTCCCGCCCGCTCCGTTTCCGACCGCATTTTCATCTCGGCAAAGTTTTAACATATTTTTGCATTTACGTCACATGAAATTACACTATGCGTGACAGGCTTTTATGTGTTTGTAGGAGAGTGTGAGTGAGTGCTGGAGAGTGTATGAGTGAACATAACCTCGGCTAACCCAGAGGCAGTACGAAGATGCAAACTTCAACTTCAAAACAGCAGCTCCCCCAAAACTCCCCGCAAAGTAGAAATGAAAGGATAAAAACGACTAAGGGATACCCAGAAGGTCGATCAAAAGGATTCAGAATGAAAATAAAAAGCAGGGAACGCTTCAGCAGAGAATTTCGATTGCATTGATACTCCTTTTTGCCTTTTTCTGACTAAATTATTATACCCATCGATATGGTTAATGTTGGAATGGGTGGATGATAGTCAAGTCTCTGCCACACCCGTGATTCCTACAGTTTCCAAGATCTTTTCAAGATCTCCATGCTCTAGAAGATCCCCAATCCGTTGCCTCTGCCATATATCCTCTACTACCCCATACACCCTTGCACTCCAATAGTACAGGGTATTCCCACTACCACAGAAGCAGTTGCAGCAATAGCAGCATCGTAGCGGTGACATATTTCCGCAATATTGCTGCAGGCCAAAGCACAAAGCAGCAAACGGACAACTTTTCATTAAAGGAATAACGAATGAAAGAGGGAGTAAAAGAAAGAGCGAGAGGCAGGGGTAGGAGGGAGATAGAGAGTCTGTTGCACAATTGAGAATTTGTTATGCAAGTCTCTGCAGCTGCCTCATCGTCGGTACTCCATCTCCTCCTGTTACTGCTCCTTCTCCTCCTCCCCCTGCCGTGGAGTGCATTATGCTGCATTGCATTGGGGTAGGACTGCAGCAGAACTTTCAAGTTCCAGAGCTACCCCTAAAGAAAAATGTGCATGAATATGCATATGAGGGATATGAGGAAACACGACACACACGGCTCACGGCTCGCAGGATCTGTCAAAACTTGTTGCTGTCTTTGCCTCCTCATTCTCGAATTTCTTTGCTACTTTCTTCTCCGCTTGTGCCCACTCTTCTTCCCCTCTCTCTCTCTCCCTCTCTCTGTCAGTGCCATGGCGAATCTGAAAGCCAGCGTCTGCGACAGAGCCATAGCGGCACTGAGAACTTAACGAAGCATAAAATTGCGTAATTTACTGCGCATTTAATTTCGTGTTGCGCTCTGCAAAAGAATGAAACGATACGAAAAAGAATCGAGAACGGAGAACAGAGCGCGGTACAGAGAATCAAAGAGAAACGAAACAAAACAAAAACAGAGCTAAAAACGGTCGCAGCTGAAGCTGAAGCTAAGCTTTCGATACGGTTAAAGCTTGAGCAAAAATTATGATGGCGTCGTGTACCGTCGTCAGACATTGGTAATTGGAAATTACGATGATGATGATGTAGATGGTGATGATAGGGGGAGGGCAGCAGAGTGCCCTTGCGACAGAGAGCGTGGGTGCTGCGACGCCGCTGCCAAAAGAATTACAGAAAATTACGAGCCAAAAACCAAACTTGAGCTTATTTCCAGAGTTGGAACTTGAAGAGCAATGACGACTGTCGATTTGCGATACGATAGACATACAAATCGGTAAACTAGTAAGAAATAGATTGCAATACAATAAAATCTGGTAAATACTTATATGAATTATCATTTAATCCATCTGAAACCCACGATGACACACTTAATGAAAGCTGTTTCCATCGGGAACTATTTCCCCCGCTCCTTTGAAGTCTTGCCTTCCCTTCCTCTCTCTCTCTCTCTCTGGGGCATTGTAAGCTGTTCAGCCTCCGATCGACGACGATGGCCTTTAGAACCGGTAGACAAAAGGTCTCTCTCAGTGGGAACAAAGGACGTCGAGCCAAAAAAAACAACAGGAAAAAAGCGGAGGTAGCTCCGCTCCGAGCAACAACTAAAACAACAACTAAACGGCGACAGCGAAGGGAGGGGGAGGCAGCACCGTAATAGACCTACAAACCTACAGCTAAAGAGCAGGGCAAACCCAAGCACACAGACAACTTATCCATCCAGCCAACCAACCAACGAACCAACCATCCATCCAACATCCATCCATCCGCCCAGGTAAATCCAGTTTCGAAACAAAAGTTCGAGGGGAGAAGTGCCGAAGAGATCCGCAGAGCCGAAGGCGGGAGCGGGAGCTGGAGACGGAGACGGAGTCGTAGTCGGAGCCCAGAGCCAGTTTAAAGCAGCCCTTTTTTGGTGTTGGGGAACGGAGCGGAGCGGAGCGGGGAAGGTACTCGAAAGGAGGGGCGTTGGTTGGCTGCTCTGACGCGCGGTGCTCTCTGCAAACAACAAAAACAAAAGCAAAAAACTGATGAAAACCAGAAAGGAAAGGCCACAAAGCGGGAGTCGAAGCTCTTGATACCCTGTAAGGGACATGGGATCTATTTGTGACTTATCTGATATTTCCTATGGCTGCTATATGATATGCCGATATAGAAGAAGTTCACTGAAAAGGAAGAATTTTTCAAACTTAGGAAAAACTTTCTTAGAAACAAAAATACAGACAATTGTTGATGCAGATCAGGAATTCTTTCTGTATTTACAAGATACTTATACCCTGCCTTTCTACTTTGCAAACATCTCATTAAATGAGTGATACCCTGTTTCCGAGGGTATTAAAAATAAAGAAGAATCTCTGTTAGCGCGCTGTTTGTTGTTTGTATGCAGAGATTTTCCGTGTATTCCCCTCCTGCCTCTCTCTCTCTCTCTCTCTCTTTGCTCAGTGCGTTGGTGCAGCGCTCTGTAATTAATTTGGCAGCTACACACACACCCAAACACTCACACACTCACACTCTTCCACACTTAAACACACCCATAGAGACAGAGAGAAAGAGAATATTTTAAACCTGGCGCAATATCGAATTACCATTGACGGACGGACCGAACGAACGGACCTAGCCAACCCAGGCACATTATATACAGGGTGTCTGTCCGTCCGTCCGTCTGTCTATCACCAAAGGTGGGCAGTGCCTCTGGAAAGGAGCGGTTGTGGGGGCGGGGGAGCGTGGGCGGTTACAACTGCTGCTGTCGCAAGTCCGTAAAAAACGGACTGGTAAACAGATCATAAAAAAATTAAATAAAAACTTTTGAAATTATTGAAAAAAGTTCCGTTTAAATGAGATTTGAAGAAGAATATAAAGATGGGTATTGAGAATATTGAGAATATGATTGAGAGAAGTTTGAAGCAGAGGGTTGAGGGCGGAAGTAAGAAGAGGGAAGGATGGTAAACACTATATAGAGAATTGATAAACGGAAGTAAATACGGGTTGAAGGATTGGAGAAATTCGAAGTGATTGAAAACTTCAGTTTGGGTTAGAGTCGGGAGATTGATGGAGGGATATTAGGTTGATAAAGGAGCTGCCTAGAGATGGGAATTGAGGATACTATAGAGAGTATTTTAGAGAACTATTCAAATAGATCTGGAAATTGGGCACAAGATTGAGGACTTAAGTGCCGGAAATGGTACAAAATGCTTCTCTTGCGAATGCAAGTTTTGCATTTTGCCGCCTTCTCTGTTCAACTTAATTACTCACCATGGTCCTACCTCCCCCTTCCCCTCTGCTCCCTTGTGCAACCTATATATGTACCCACCTACCTCCCCCGCATTCCCTTTGATTCTCATCTTTAGCTCAGCTTACAAACAAAAACAGAAATGGAATGAATTAAAGAGAAGTAAAGACAGAGAGAGAGAGCCAAAGGGGCAAGAGAGTGGCGGCGGGTGAGAGAAAAAACCCATTTAATTAAATTTGCATGAAGACAACAACAAAAACAACAACAACAACTACAGAAGCAGCAGATGAAAAGTGAGAGAGAGAGAGAGGGGAGGAAAGGAGAGGGCAGCCGCAGTGGACTGCAATCTGAGCGACAGCGTCAATGCCAGTGCTTGTCAAACTGTGACAGGCGAAGCGGAGATGGAGGTTTTTGAAGGGTTGGAGAAGAAGAGTGGAGATGAGGAGAGTGGAGTAAAGGGAAGGGAAGTGCAAAGCACAGGGAAAGAGTAGAACGGAGTGGCTCATTCATAATGAATGAAAGGAGAACGCACTGTAGTACAGTAAAAACAAAAGTGATTTTTGGATACTTTTTTTGAATTAAATCAAATAAATAAAATAAATATATTCAAACATTCAAATCTCCCTTGGAACAAACTCCATTTGTTCCACATGTCCATCTGCATGTCCATCTCCATGTCCTTCTCTCTGTTAAAGTTCTTGCTGCCCTGAAGCCGAAAAGAACCTGCCACAATGTGTGAGAGGGCTCTTCAATAACTGGACTTATTGCACCTGCCACATGCCACTTGCCACAGCACTGCAATCAAGTCAAACAAATGTCAGAAACGAAACTGTGAAACCAATACGAAAATCTATATGTGCATACTATATCCATGGATCGGAACCCCCCTCTGATAATGGAGAGGGGAGCGGAGCGGAGTTGGAGGTATGGCAGGAAGGAAAGGCTCTCCTGCTGCCTCCTGCCTGCTGGCGGCTGCCTGCTCGTGCCACCGTGTCTCATGCCCCGACCATTATCGGTCAACAAGACAAACAGACACAGCAGGAAGCCGCATGAGCGGAAAATTGGAAAAACTCTGGAAAAATACTCGTACTCGTACGCCCTGTTCTCCGCTCTGTTTGATGGGGAGGGGGAGTGGGGACAGGGGGGAAAATAGAATAAAATGCTAGCTCTGACTGTAAAGTGAAAAGCATACAAAATGCTGGGCAATTGCGGTGGATGGAGGGGTGGGGAAGAAGGGGCAGGCGCTGGATGGGTGGCATATAAAGTGAAATGTTAGACAAAGTGGCAGCACACATAGATACACAGTTACCCACACACACACTCACACACACACGAGTGTGCATATGCAAAGCGGTTTTTGTGCCGTTGTAAACTTATACTTTGCGCAAACAACAAATGGAGGCAGAGCCATGTCGCCCCTACCCCCTAGCACCCCCATTCCCCCCACCCCCGTTGCCAGAGCTCCTGTCACATGAAGACGCACAATTACACGAGTGTGTGTGTGTGGGGCTTAAAAGGATATGCCATGGTTACAGGATAACCATGGATTGGTATGGGGACTTCTCCGACGAGGACTACGAACAATTGCAGCCAACGCGAGAGAGAGAAAGAGAGAGGGAGAGAACGGTTGCCATCGTGGAAACTGTGACAATGTTCAGTCGTGTGTGTAAACAATTGTAATCCGGTAGAAAAATCACAAGCACCCCCCGGCCCCTGCTCCGGCCCCACCGGCTGCAGCCCCAGGCCTAGGCCCCAAAGCCAAAGGACAGAAACATACAGGAGACCCACGGCCTACAGGACTAGGCCTACGACCAGAACGGAATCACAGAGAGAACTGGAGAACCAAAGTAGCTCAAGCGAAGGCGAAGGGGGTGGGAAGGGGTGTAGAAAGGGGAAGGGGCAGGATATGAGTGTGGGCTGTAGGGGTGGAGGGAACGTATCCAAGAATCGAGTGAAATACAATATTGGACACGTAATTGAAATATAAAATGTGTCCTTTTAGAAGGAGAAAAGAGGGGGAAAAGGCAAGAGGGGGAGGTGCTGTGAAGAGAGAAAGAGAGAGAACAATGGGTCTATTATCAAATTAACGAGAAAACCAGATTGAAGGAATTTATTTATATGAATCTCTGGTGTCGCTAAGGAACGTACATATATTCAGAGATTATGCCTAGGAATTCCATGGAAAACTCTTTGGGAATTCTTTAAGTCTAGAACATAGTTCTCTGTAATCCCAAAGCCCTATACCATTTCTGGTAATCCTCTTTAGTTGTATAAACCTTATAAATATTAATCATTTATAGCCCTAAATCCCTCTATCCCTATCTCGAAACTAACACTAATCGTATTTCCTTCTCTCTCTCTCTCTGATTACAGGTGAGTAATGCCACAACTTTCCGTGAGATTTCAAAGAGCACGCAATAAGGGAAATACTATATACTACATATATACGATATTATGTATACATATATCATGTGTGTATATAGTGTGGAGTATCGAGAGAACTTCATGGCTCACCTTTGCCGCCCAGTCAGCGACATGTAAACAAAATGCAAAGTGCGCAAACCCCACAACAGCGACAGAAACAAAAACAGCGACAGCCACAGCCACAGCTACTGCCACAGCCACAGCTACATTTTGAAGGTTAGCTTTTATATAAATTTTATTTACTCATAAATTAAATTTTTGCATTGAAACGCAGCCAAGAAGACGGACAAGCCCCGTCGCATATCCGAACAAGGTAGAGGAAATCAACGCGTGAGATTTATCAAAGATTAAAACACACTCGTTTGCACACACATATCGTGCTATAAAGCAGCTCCTATATGTAGTATATAGATCTCCTCGACTTCGAGTGCGTGTGCGCTTCACAGCTGGAAGACAGCCGAAGGTTTTCCCTGAAATATTGTACACTCGTAGATACATTTGACAGATACGCGTATGCCGAACGCGTATCCCTAAGTCAAGCTCAAAACGGTTGAGGCTGTCTGCTCTAAGGGGAGTGGAGAGTACTTTTTGGGGTTTAATATCATTGCGAAATGTAGGAAAGCTATGAAGGATATTCCTGAGAACTAAATCTCTCTTTAAGATCTGTTATAGGAAGTGGTATCTTAGGTTCACCCAAAGAAATGATCATGAAACATGGAACATCTTCAAATACTCTAAAGAGAAGAAGTTTTTCCGCAGAACAAGACTCTTCTGTGGCATTCAGATGCAGAATTTCGAAATCAGGAGCACGCACTTTTGCGATTTGACAGTCAATTCGCCACTTTTTGCGTTTTGCGATAACCGGAGCATGATAATCACTCCTCAAACTGTCAGCCACATCTTTCTTATAAAAATTCCCAAAAATCAACCCCACTCTCTAGACAGTTCCCGTTGTCTGTCCACTGAATTTTCAGTGTTATAAATCTTGGGGACATTCCGGCCATCCATCCCATCCGAAGCACACACACAGAAATGAATATTTTATGGTGCAGAGTTGTGCATACAAATGCATGGATTATCCCCAATGGCACCCCATCTATATGCCGCAAGTACGCGTCATGCAACACGTGCAGCAATGCAAGCCGAAAAACCACACAATTAGAATTCTTGGAGTCTTGTGTCTGGTCTCTGGTCTGGCATTAGTGTTAGCCTTAGCCCAGTTATTCACTTTGTGTGGCTAGAGGGGGTGTGCATCAGTATCAGTTGTGTGTGGAACAGCTGTTTAGACTGCCAGCGAGAATATGAGCTAACCTTAAGCTATATATCAGACTCTCACACACACACACACTCGCAGAGAGAAACAGCAACAAAATGCTAAATCGACTCTGACCCACTGACATTATTTCCCATCGGGCACATCGGAAAGCGCCAACAACTTAGACACAGAAAAACAGAAACAGAAACAAACACAACAACTGTGCAAAGTGCATTCAGTCATTTCGTCATTCCGTCATTCAGTCATTCCGGCATTCAGCAGGTGTAGCAGTCAGACAGCGAAAGAGAGAGAGATATGTGCCGGAAAGCGAGAGAGGGAGGGAGACTTCTGGCCTCTCATTAGATGTTATCATTCCATAGATTGCTGCAGTTACTGTCTATTGAATCATTTAGTTACAGTTCTGATATAATAGTAGACGCAGCAGCAGCAGCAGAGGCATACTAATACTAGTCGTAACCATAGGGGCAGGGAGATTGCGGTTGCGGGTTGGGGGGTGCGGGTTGCGGGTTGGTCGTCTCCGTTGTGGTCTCGTGCAAATTGCTATGGGAATTGTGCAGTGCTGCTGGGAATCCAATCAAATCATGATTATAGATATCGTTAAATGGCTTTCAAATGCTTGCAATTTTCCAGAGCTGCAAAGTGAATATTAGATTAAATTTATGATTGGATGGTTGCGTTTCTGCAAGTAGCGGGAATTCTAGAGAAAGAAAAACTATAATTATTATAAAGGAAAGAAAAATATGAATATTCCTGGATATTCTTTGAAAGATCTCCCCTCCTCCCCTGGCCAAAAATCATGCTTAATTTGTTAATTACTGGCGCATTTTAATTGCCACAAATTAGTTTGCCTTTCGTTTCGCACTCTTTAGTTGTTGTTTGTTTTTGTTGCTATTTTCGTTGGTGGGGCGTTGAATGGAAAGTGAAAACTGTCGTCGTGTTGGCAATTAGTCAGTGAAAGTGTAGCAGATGGCACGAGTCTGTCTCTCCGTCTCTGTCTGTCTCTTTCTGAGGCTGCCTTTGGTGGCTCTTTCTTTGCGGCATAATAAAAAATAAATTAACTATGTGTCGGCACATAAATCAATGTCAATTAAGTGATTGAAAAACTGATTTATAAAGTGCGAAAAATTGTTATCAAACTAAAGTATAACTAAACGAAAATAACTATAAAAAATAGGTACTTCCAAAAACATTTTAACGTTTTAATTGGATAAAACATATTTATGATCTTCGATGGAGAATTCAAAGTCAACCAAATATCCCAAGAGAGAGAGGGAGACAGAGAGAAACACCTATGTATACGATTTCCACTTCCCCGAAATAGACAGCAAAATAAAACCTGAATCATAGCATACATTCATTGAGTTTTATCAAATATCCAATTGGCGGTTAGACAGACAACACATCAAAAAATATATATTTATATATATAGAAATATAAAAATAAAAATAAATAAAAATAAGTATCAGCAAACAGCAGAAAAAAAACAGCAACAACAACAACAACAGCGAACGTCAGACGAACGGCAATCGAAATACACTTGAACGTGAGTGAAACAAAATTCATGACCCACTTTATAAAACGCTTTTTCTTTCATCCATGACCCACTTTATTATTTGTAGCAGCAATGACTGCCGTCGCGAGAGAGAGAGAGAGACCCGACCCACTCTCCAACAGCACACAGAGAATGAGAGAGAGAGAACGAGAGAGACAGAGAGAGAGAGAAACCCCCGAACATATGTTTTATTCACACAATTAGTTTGCTAAAACTGCAGGCTTAGCCCCACAGACAGATACGAGTACTCATACGAATACTCATACTCACACTCGCATTCACACTCACAGCTGAGCAAATGGGGCTGTGTCTGAGATGAAGACTAGACTGGCGACTAGTTTTAGACACTGATTAAACAGCTGCACCGCACATAAGGCGAGACTTGTGGCGAGTTGTCAGCCTAAGGCGACAACTCAGACGAGACACGCCAAAAAAACTACAACAAAATAGCATTTAAAACTAGCGGAGAGGCAGAATGAAGCAAGGCTTAGCCAGGGATGCTTATAAAGAATAGTAAACCATGCTAGAACACTTCAAAATCAATAATTCAAAGTCCCAATCGACTCCAAGTTCCATTCGTCTCTGGTTTTAACAACCTACTAACAAGCGCTGGGAATCCCCCCACAAGTAAACGCAACCTTACATAAAACCCGCATATTTCTGTTGTTTTTTTCATGGTTGATATTTAGTCACCATGATTCAGCATTTCGGTATTATTTGTCATTCAAATTCCAATGGAAATGCCACCAAAATAAAAGTACGAATGTGTATTTGGGGAGAGCCCAATCGGAAATTGATGTCAAGGATACGGAGTGCTGACAAAAGCGGAAGTGAGTCTAACAACAGGGAATTTTTAGTAGTAGAAGTGGGAGAACTCTAAAGAGAGGTTCAAGTCAAATTAAGTTGGGGTAGGTCTGAGGGAAGTTCTCTAAACAGAGAAGGAAGGAAGGTGATTCCTTGAAGCTCTCTTAGAAACCCCAGCATATAATAGCAAAGACTACATGATACCAAGATGTTTGTTTTTGTGTTGAAAACGACAAAAATCGTACGTTTTGTGAAAACGGGAGCACCAATTTAGGTGTTTTCTAAACCGAAGCCGGTATGATTGCAGCTAGAACAAATTCGGTACCGATTATTGGGGTACTGGTGCTAAAATTCTCTCATAGACTATCCTACGTCTCTGAAAAGACAACCGAAACCCCGCACGCGCCCTCTATCTACGGGGCGTCATAGAAACCCCCGCCAAAACACCGTTTTGGTCCCTCCTGCAACTTCTTGGTATTGCATAGTCTTTGATAATATCAGGATCTTATGAACCGGCAAAGCCTTATATCATGGATTATTGAATAGCACACAAAAGCGATGATGATCTAAACATATTCATTTGAGGCTGTACAATATATCTTTTTAATTGCTAGAAGAATATGCTCCGTACCTTGACAGCAGCAGCGACGGCCATAGATACAAATTGTTTCGAAATTGCTTCTTAAAGTATCTCTCTCTGCCACTGACATTGATGGGGGGGAGGAGTCCCCTCTTTTGCTCTCATTTCCTTCTCAATATCTCTTTGAACATACTCAATTTCCACTCTGCCATATCCTCCATCCTCTCCCTCCACTCCATCCATTTTCTATCCCATTTTCCGTGCAGTTTTCTGCTTGTCTTTCAGACATTTTCCCTGACATTTTCATTGCACATTTGTCTGCTGGTTTTTTCCTGCCTTCTCGACTGGCGGTTGGTAAAATGTTGCCTGTTGTCGCTGTCATTGTCGATGTTGTTGGCTATTAATTGAGACTGGCGTATTGGCAACATGTTTATTTTGGCCAACAGGCCAACAGGCAGTTCCAATCCCCCAAGCAGAGGAGGATGCAGTTCTCGGGCAAGAGCATGGATGCTGGATGCTGGATACTCGATACTGTTGTTGCTGTTAAAGTGGGAAATGCTGTACAGTGTACACGCTTAGATATTCTTTCAGAGATTTCGTTTCGAATGAAGTCAGTCTTTTCGGCTTACAGATTCTCCATACATTGTCAATGGACTTGAATGTATTTAAGGTAGATTTTAAAGCATAATCAAAGTTCATTCGAAGTAAGGTGTCGCGTACACCGTAAAACATCACGTAGACCTTCCACCAAAAAAACAGCTAAATTTTGGTAAACTTTGCCCTCAAGCGTGGCTTCTACTCTCTTCCCTCTGGCACACAGTGCGTATGAGTAATTTAATACTGGGGCTGCCATTGCAGTCACCTCATCTTTAGCATCACAGCATCCAACACCATAATAATCGCCTTCATCATGAGACTCGTGACTCAATTTGTCTAAGGGGCCCCCCACCCATGTCTCTCTGGGTTTACTTATGGTCTCGTACGTTCTCGTACATTCTCGTATATGGAAGTCAAAGCTCAAAATGCCGCAAAAAATAAACGAAAATAAGCGAAAACAAACGAAAAGCAAATTCCGAAACTCTGCATGACATTACTCGTATAATCAACATTAAATATAATGAGTAATTTACGAGTATTTTCTCCACACTTGGATTCTCTTCGCTTCTCCCCCTTCTCTCTCTCTCTCTCTCTGCTGGCCGCAAGAGATGTGATTCATGGCATGACCTTCTCTTCTCTTCTCTTGGTGTTGGTTATTTCATCAGGCTAGGCAAGGAGTAGGAATTTCGAGATCCAGAAGGTTAGAGGATCAGTTAAGATGGATGATGGTGTAGCGAAAGTATTTTCAGTACTTCAATGGCAAAAGATATATTCTGTGATCAAGAAAAACACTTGATTAATGCTCTTCCTATAGAAATACCATACATCTAGTATATTATCAGGAAAATACTCAGAAATGTATTCTCTCAAACAAAAACCACGACATTGAAAATCTCAGGTCCGAGAGACAGAGAGAGAGGGAAATGCCTGAGCGAGAGAGAAAGAAGAAAGTGAAATGAATTATTTGGCACCGAAGGCAAAGTTGGCGTTGATTCAGTTTTATGCCCCATTAAGATCAATGGGGGACACCTCTCTGCCCCTCCTCCACGCTTTTCCCCCTCCCCGCTCTCTCCCTCTCTCAGCCTCTGTGATGATCAAACAAATGCGTTCCATTGTCCATTTGAGAGACGAAATGTTTGTTTTGCCACAAAACAAGAGGCAGGGCGAAAGTGAAATCTCTCTCTCTCTTGCTTTGGGGCTCCCTCTCTTTTTGAATATATTTCGCTGTTTGTCTATAAATACACTGTGCGTCCCTCTCTCGCTCACTCTCTCTCTGTCTCTCTGTCTGTTTGCCTTATGACGATAAATTGCGAAAATAGCGAAACAGAACGAGACGGAGATTGAAAGGCCCCAAGCGGCAAAGTGCAAATTGATAAGCCCCACAGAAAACAGCAGCGAAAAAGCAGCAAAAAAGCAGCAAAAAATAGCAAAAAAAATACTAAACAACAGTATCAACAAAAAGTCAACTGACTTGCTGCATTAATTGTAATTTAATTAATTTACGCTCTCCTTTTGCTCTGCTGCTGCTGCTCTGCTGCTGGTGCCTTAATTAAGCGCGTCAATCATACGCCCTGTGTGGCACAAGCCAAAAGAAAAACCCAAAAGAAAATTCCAGTTTAAGTCTGAAGGAGGATGATCGTCATCGTCATCATCATCATCAGAGCAGGCTGCCACATTTAAGTGTCGCCCTGTCAAAATAAGAAACAACTAGAGGGGGAAAGGCAAGAACCGAATATACAGATGCCCTGACAGACGGACATGGCTATATCTATGGTACAAGACTGTATCTACACTTTACAGAGTACCCCTTCCATGCTCTGCCAACATCTGCCCAAAAACATTATACCCTTCAGTAGAGGGTACAACCCTCGAAACAACAGAAGCAAGAGGAGAATTCCCGCAATTATAGCGCTTGTCACGGGAGGGCAAGTCGCCAAGAGGGGGGCGGCGGGCGGCTTGTACGTCACTCATTTTGGCGCCCATTGCATTCACATTTTGGCCAACTGCCCGTCATCTATCCCTCCGCCTGCCCCTCCTTAGCGTCAGACGCTGATTACATCTCCTGACCATGTCCAGAGTTTTGTCTGTAATTACTATTTCTTTTTTCTTTTTGCAATTCTCAGAGCCCCAGAGGGGAGGGCAAGGGTAAAGGGGTAATGGAGGGGTCTTCATTATGCTATGCATATAATGTAATTAAAAAAGAAGAGGAATAAGCAGAAGTTGTAACGCCGGGTGGTCTCTCCTCCGCAGTTCTCCAACAGAACTCCAAAGAACTCTGGGACTCGGGAACAGAACTCTGGGACTGGGACTCTGTTTCACGCTCAACTGGTTGAGTGAGTCGTTCTCTCTCTATCTCTCTCTCTTGCTCATTCAGTCGGTTATTCAGATACTCGTGCAATATTCAGCCAAATGTTGCTCTCAACAAATTTGCATTTACCTCAAAGTTTTTCAAGTGGCGCTCGAAAAACCTAAACCCACAATTTATTCCACACTTTAAGCAAATAAAGCAAGCAATTAATCAAGCAACCAAATAAAATGTGACATGAAAGGAGACCCCGAAAACTGACAGAGAGAGAAATAGAGAGGGAGAAAGCATGCAAGAGTAATGACCATGATAGCCACTTGAAGTGTTGCTCTCTGGATCTGTTCCGGTCTATGCGACGAGGCTGTGCGTTCGTCCCAAAAACTGACAACATTAATTTGACTAACGTTGCGGTGGCAGCACCCCTCTGGCATGAGGGTCGGGGTCACCACCTACCAAACCCCCCTCAAAGCGTGTTTGTCCAAATCCCAGCTAACAAATGCTTAAGGTTGAATGGGAGCAGCAGGAAAGAAGAAGGATAGACATATGCGTATGCGTATGCCAGGCACAAACTTAAGCATCCTTTGAAGTGGCTGCCAGAAAATGAAGATGTCACATTCCAAAGAGCGAAAGCTCTCCGAACAGAGATAGAGCAGCATTCCTGCTGTCTCGGGGAAATAGTTGAGATTGGCAACGGAAACCACAGCAATGAACAAGACTGTGATTGGCTGAGAAATTGTTAGATGGGAGAAAGAACCAAGTACCATGAGGGAATCTACGGAATGTTTCTTTAATTATATCAAATAATATACCAGAAATGTAACTTAATACTTGAAGAATTCTGCAGAAAATACTACAATCTATTAGGGGTAGAATTCTACCAAACAAGTACTAGTAAATATCACAGAATGTCCATAATTTCCACTACTTTTCCAGCAACTTCCGTAAAAATACTAAGAAAATGTGTAAAATACCACATAAATACTACATAATAATGCCATGTGATATACGGTAGCACTAATCGGTTTACTATCACACTCGAACGATTTCCTAATGCGCAATTAAGCCACCCAAAGCCCCCGTCTCCATCGCTCCACCCCAAGACACTAACCACAATGAGGCAGAGACCCCCGAAAACAGCTGATTGCAGCCGCGCTGACTCTTTATGGCTGTCCCTGTCTCTCACGCTCCTCAAATGCAAATTAATTAGGCAATAAACTGTAATTGAGGCAGCACATTAGCCCAAAAGCCAGAGAATAAGAGAGAGGAGAGAAGGCTGGGGGCATGGGAATTTTGCATTTTGATAAGCGAACGAGGCCAAGCCGCAAGAGGCACAAAAGCCGCAAAGCCCCAAAGCCAAGGCCATCCATCGTGCGTCCGCCCATTCAACAACCTTACAGCTCTTTCCGTGCTATCCGCGAATTCTGGAGAACTTTCCACTAATTTGAAATTCGATTTGCGCTTTTTTCAGGCTTAGCCCAAGTGACTTACCAGATCATTGGGCCTCAGGTACAGCGAACCCCACGACACCAACCTCAAGCAGCAGCAGCAGCAGTAGCCTCCACCACAGCGGAGGCAGCAGCGGCAAATACAACAACAGCAGCAACATCTCCGTGTGCAACCTGCCACGCTCCTCGCCGGCCGCCGCCACAGCAGCCGTCACCCTCTCTGCGGCCGCGGGCGGCAGCAGCCTGCTGAGCGGCCTGCACCACGGCCTGGCGCCCGGCACCCACCCACTGCAGCGCGCCACGGCGGCGAGCGGAGGCGGCGGCGCTGGTGCCGGGGGCGTTGCAGGCGCCTCCACAGCGGCCTCGCTCTCGCTCCAACAGCAGCAGCAGCACCAGCAGCAGCTGCTCCAGCAACAGCAGCAGCAGCAGGCGCTGCTCTACCAGCAGCAGCATCAGCAGCAACAGCAGCAGCAGCAGCACCTCAACTCTCATCATTCTCTCCACAACAAGGCAGCGGCAGTCGCCGCCGCAGACACGGCCAAAATCGCAGCTGCGCTCCAGCGCTCGGCTGCCATAATGAATGCGGTGGCGTCGCCGATCTCAGCCAGCAGCGCAGCCAACGCCGCGACGTCGGGCCGGAAGATACGCCGCAAGACGGATTCGAAGGTTAATTTGGTAAGTGTTCGACGATCCTCTCTAGCAATAGCAGAATTTCGACTGGCTGAAGTACGAGCAAATAAATTATCAAATCATAGAAGATATAGCAATCACGGTACCATTATTATTATAGCAATTATTCATTTATTATTATAGTAATTTCGCAAGCTTTAAAAATTATAATCAACGAATCAAACAGTCAGTGTCATTATCAAAATTAAAACTGAAAATATAGCCTGATAACTAGAGAGAGATAATCGTGCAGCTCTACGATAAGATTTAGGCACAGGATTAAAATTAAGATTAAGATTAACAGAGTTGTGCCAATAGAAAGACTGAAACTGATCGAAACTTGCAATAAAATACTCTTTAAAAAAAAGAAATTAATTAATTAATCTATATCCTAATGTATTCTTGCAGCCGCAATCCCAAATCAATAAATGCAACAATGAGAAGCGGCGTCGCGAGGCGGAAAACGGGTATATCGAGCAGTTGTCGGAGATACTAACGCTGAATAAGCGTGGGGATATGACCTCAACGAAACCGGACAAGGCGGCTATTCTGAATCAAGTGGTTCGAACGGTAAGTCGAGAAATCCCCAACCACCCCATCACCCCCAATCAATCCCCTGTCAAAGGAGGAGGAGGGGAGGGGGGAACTCAATTACAGACGAGAGACCTCATCAAACGAAACTAATAAGGCAAAAATCGCTGAACTACACAGAAAGCAATACAAGTTGTTATAACACCCTGCAACGGGGACCAGGGACCGACTGTGGACAGTCCGCCGTGCTGTGCTGTGCTGTGCCGGCCTGTGCGGAATACCAAATGATCCATTACAACACAAACAGAGGGCCGCATAGGGGTCTCCGTCTCCGCGTTCGAATTCCCCAATGTAATTTCCATTCGGTCTTCGACGTAGTCGCCTCCGTCTTTCACTGCTTTTCGTTTGGGCAAAGCCGAAAACGCGTTCCAATTAAAAAGCAATTAAAAGCTCAGCCCGAAAAGAGCTTAAAAGAATTCGCGAAATGCACAGAAGAGGAGCAGGGCATCTCTGGTCACTACTGATTGAGAGAGAGAGTGGAAGAGTCCGGGACCCTAGACTGAACTGAACTGACGACTGACGTAATTTAACCCGCCACAGCACAATTTAATTAATATTTTTATTTAATTTACATAAATTTATTTATGTTTGAAAGCCCGGTGGTATACCCGACCCGTGCCCGTACCCTGACCGGGCTTTGTGTTGTTTTAGGCAAAGTTATTGTTGGTGTATTTCTTTTATTGGTTTCAGGTAGCCTAAGCACTTTATTATGTAAATTATTTGTGAGCCAAGCGCCACGCTTTGCCGCACAGCCAACATCCCCGCCAACATCAACCAACCAACCGACCAAGCGACCAACAAAAAGCCAAAGCCAATGCCAACAAATGGGTTTTTAAATGAAACGCGGCGGCGGCGAAATGCCAAATACAAAATATACATAATTTTATTTTGTAATCCATACGGGCGAAAACTAAACAAGAGTCGTGCCACACCACTCGTATAGGGACCATAAAATGCAATTAAAGCACACACCATCACACCACACCACACCCCAGCACATCGCATCGCACATGAGGTCCGTGGGCACATGAGTTCCACAAGTAATAAATAAATTGAATTAAACGGGTTTCGTGTGGCATTGCACAGGGGTTTTGTCGCTAATAAGGGACATCATCCGGGACGCTAATCAAATTGTTGGAACCATAAAACAAAAAATGATTGCAAAGTGAACTAAAATAAGAAAAAGAAAAAAGTTACGAACTTTGTAACCACATTTTATAAGGCCCCGACGAGATTCGAACTCATGATCTCCTGTTTACTAGACAGGCGCTTTAACCAACTAAGCCACGGCGCCCGGTGTCAGTAGCGCGGCGGGTCGCTTACTTCTAGGGTAGCCGCACCATCTGCTGATCGATTTCTCGTTTTTCGTGAGGTGTGAGAATGGAATGGGTGTCGTGTGAGTGAGATCTATTTTCGGCAATTGTGTAGATAGCGGGAGAAAGAGACGGATGCAAGAGTATCGGAAGAAATGTTGAAGGCAATGAGGTATAAAACAAGGGTAGGAGTGGAGGGAAAGAATATAAAGGGTCAAGGACTATCACTAAGATCTCTCTCTCTCTCATTTAATCCCTATATATTTTATTGACATCTCAATCTCTACAATGCGAATATCAATTCATTAAATGAGCATCGCAATCAAGATATTCCTTTACTCCATGTTCTGTCTTGATTAATTTCGAGCTTTTTGTCCCCTTTTCAATGTACAGCCGTTGACAAACCCCCTTTTCTGTCTCTGCTCCTCGTTTTCTGCCCAAATTCCACAGCTGCTGCTTCTCTTTATCTCACCTTTTACCTGATGCGATCAATTTTGGAAGAATCTATGGGCCAAAGCCCGCCAAAAAAAAACACAAAGAGATATAGCTGTGGAGAGAGGCAAAATCCAGACACGTTTCAGACATTTGCACGCCATTGCACGCGCCGTGTACTCTCTTTCGGTGTTGTTCCTTTTTGTTTACTTTATCATTTGACTGATATTTTTCGGAGTGCCTTCACCCCGACGCGACACGAAATTTGTGCTCGGGAGCAACTTTTCCTGGTCACACGGACACACACAACGCACACCACACACACCACACACAATTGTTGCACAGAACAGAGAAGCTTCCTTCCGAAGAAATTAAAAGCTCGCGCTCTCTCAGCTGACTCGCTCTCGTACTTACTGCCATTGTTGCTGTCCCTCTTGCACTCAGCTGAAAGATCAACGAACTGCTTTTGAAATGCTTTTTGCACGACGATGACGTCGCAGCTCGATGGCAATTTCACATAGTTGTGATTCTTGGTCGTTCCACTGTTCTTGCTCTTTCTACTCCTTCTCCTACCGCACACTCTTCTTCTGTCCCGTTGTGGCCACCCATCTCCCTCCCCCCACACACACACACACGTTGCACAAGGTGCAAACTGCAAAGGCAATGTGATAACACACACACATACACCTTCTCGTACGGTGCAAACAAGCCGGTAAACAAAAGCTGGAGCAGAGAGAGTGAGAGAGTCGCATTATGCAAGGCATATTAAGTAGGAGGTGAGGCAGTCTCATAACCAACCGTAGGTTATTCAGACATGTTTTCAATACCATTTCCGACGAAATAATCAAAAGTGAAAATAGAAAGAAAAAGGTTGAATTATTTTTACATATGTACATATATGTATTGTTAGCCGCACTGCCCTACCTTTTGTTTGATATAGCTTGGTCAAGAAGCTTTATTGCTTGCTCCCAGAGAGGGAGGTGAGAGCCAGTTGTTGTGTGTTTTTTTAATACAATTGCATCAAAAAATGTGCGCTTATTATTTCGGCAACTTTGTGACTGAACGAACGTTCCACGCTGTTTCTCTGTTCTCAGTTCTCAGTTCTGTGTTCTGTGTGTTTTGAGTTCTGTTCTGTGATTTCATTTGTGGCACTCTAAAAAGTGAGTAATTTTTGGCCCAAATTGAGTCATAGACCGCCTTCAGACCTGGCTCTGGCTGACTGATAAGCAGCCCCCCAGTTCGTCCCCTACAACAACAACGACAAAACCAAAACAATGTGAAGTGCCATTGACATTTGTCCCAGAACGCCACACACACGCGACGTAAAGTGCAAGTTGATTGACCTTGAATAATGTGCCAGGGAATTTCGCATTCTGCTCCACTGTTTTGCCCACTGACGGCGGGCGGTGGGTGGTGGGTGGTGCTGTGCCGTGGAAAGGTGTGTGCTTTGGAAATCCATCAAAGTCGGCGAAAAGAAAAGCCCAATAATAACAATAATATTTGAATAATGCGTTGGCGAGTGTTAAATGTGTTTTGGTTTCGGTTTTCGGTATTTTCTGTGGAAAAGTCAATGGACTCTGAAACGCGCGCGCGAAAATTTTTGCGTGTCCGAATAAAAATAACACAAATACGCATAGAAAACGCATACAAACGGCAGGGACTGTGTGTGCGTGTGTGAGGTTTATTGCACTTCCATTGTGTCAATAATACAATGGAGCAGATCAGATCAGAACAGCCAGAATTATGGTGATGGTGGTGTTGGTGTGGTTGTGCGACAAAGTGTGCCATAATATTCGCGAACAGAAGGGAATGGCTGGAATGGAATGGCTTCCGCATTGCAAAAATACTGCAGTTTTAGTGTCTCTGATGATAAAGTGGGTCTCGTCTCGGGATCCGATCTGATATGAATGAAGTTTTATTGCCGCAAAGATGGTGATGATAATGCCTCTGTCTATAAGACTCGTCGCTACAATGTTGCGGAATTTGTGAAGAATACGTATTAAAATCATAAAGTAATTTAAATTGAATGTGAAACTCAAAAACGATATGGGGGTGTGAGCCCAAATGTGAAATTCCACTATCCCCAGTACTGTTCCACGATCCTTTTGCCTTTCGATTTGCCTTTCGATTATTTATCGATCTTAAACTCTTTTTATCGTTCCTATACTTTTGCAGTATCGTCAAATTTGTGACAAAGGCCAAAATCGTGATATATCCTCAACTTCAACAAATAACAACAACAACAACTCTACGGCGACAACCAACAACAACACAAACAATAATAACAACAATAGCAACAACAACAACAATAGCAAACCACAAACAACCTCAACCCCCCGCTGCAGTCGCTGTGCCACGGACAACTGCTCGATCCATCCGGTGCAACAGGGAGAGGTCTCCTCGACAGAGCCACCGCTGCCACTGCCGCTGCCGGAGCCATCGCTGCTGCTTGGCCAGGTGCCGGAGATCTCCGCCTACTTCGAGGCCATCGAGCACTACATCAGCGGCGTGGGCTGGGTCCTGCTGCAGGTGAACTCCAACGGCATCATTGAGTCCTGCACGCAGAACATCCGCGAGCTGATCGGCTATGAGAAGCAGGAGCTCTACCACCAGCCCCTCTACATGTACCTCTACGCGGGGGATCACGCCAAGCTAGAGCCGATCATCAGCAACATGTACAGTAGTGGAGGAGGAGGAGCCGGAGGCAGTGGATCAGCCGGTGGGGGTGGAGGCTGGGGCGATCTGGATGAGCTAAACAACGGCAACGCATCGCAGCAGTCGGCTGGGTCCAACTCCAGCTCGGGGAACGCCCAAGCGGGCAAGTCCAAGCGGAGTATATCCACCAAGGTGCGCATGCTAGTCAAGGACACTCGAACGGCCACCCAGACGTCGTCCAACTGCGAGGCGGGCATGGACCAGAAGTCACTGAGGCAGTCCGGGCAGCAGGACAAGTACGAGGAGGTGGTCCTGATAGCGGCCCCTGTGAAGGGTAAGTGGAAACCATTTCAAGTTGAATAGAACGTAATTCTAATCGAATCTTTATTCCAACAGATGATGCGGATGCCAGCAGCTCGGTCCTGTGCTTGATCACGCGGCCGGAGGACGAGTCGCCGCTGGAGATCAATATGCAGCAGCACGTGCAGCAGCAGCCCATCGAGCAGATGACCTTCAAGCTGGACATCCACGGCAAAATACTCAGCCTCGATCCCACTGCCCTGCGGGAACCCTTCAAGCAGCACATGCAGACCTGGGTGGGTCGTCTGTGGCAGGACCTGTGCCACCCGCACGACCTCTCCATGCTGAAGTCGCACCTGCGCGACATCCAGGACTCGGCCAGCCCCCACTCGCCTGCCAGCGGTGGCCCCGGCTCCGGCTCCGTGCATATATCCAATGTGGTGTCGCGTCCGTTCCGCCTTCGCCTGGGTGCCCCCGACGTCTACGTGCATGTGAAGGCCAACTCGAGACTGTTCCTCAACCAGACGCCCGGCGAGGGCGACTTTATCATGTCGGTGCAGACGCTCCTCAACTCGGAAAACGACATGAACAGCAACAACACGGGAGCGGGATCTGGATCGGGATCGGTTTCCGGAACGAGCACTGGAACGGGACCTGGAGCGAGTGGCGGCGGCGGTGGAATGGGCGGAATGAGCCAACTGTGCGCCATGTCGCCGGGCCCATCGCTGGCCAACTCCCTGCTCAACAACCTCTCGATGGATGGGCTGCACAGCAGCTCCACTTCCTCGTCGACGGCCTCCGCCATGCTGCCCACGCACCTCCTGGGCGGCCTGGTGGGCGGCGGACAGCACAACAACGGGAACAGTAACAGCACACAGACGACCAATGTGGGCGGGCCGCTCATGAGCAGTGCCATCATCAACGGCACCGGGATGCAGCATCAGCAGCAGCAGCGATCCTCCTCCGCGGCCAGCTCCTCGGCGGCGAACCTGGTGAACGCGTTCACCGCCTCGCCGGCCCCCGGAGAGCACAGCTTCTACGGCAGCGACACCTTCGAATTCGACATTGCACATTCCTCCTTCGATATCGATCCCAGCGGCGTCGGCGGCTGGACGGACTCGCGTCCCAATTCGCGGGCCTCCGTCGCCACGCCCGTGAGTACGCCGCGCCCGCCCTCTGGTCACGGCTTCAGTCCGGCCGTGTGCGCCTCTCCGGCCACGCCCTACCAGCTGTCCTCGCACTCTGCCGCCAGCCTTCCATCGCCGCAGTCGAATGCCAGTGCCGGCGGAGGCAACTATGGTTTCAACTTCCACTCCTTCGAGCCGGGCGACACCAAACCGGAGAAGGATCCCCAGCAGCAGCAGCAGCAGCAGCAGCAGGGCAACAATAGCAGTAGCGGCGGAACCAGCAGCAACAGCAACGCGATGCTGGCAGGCCTTCCGAACGGTGTGGGCGGATTACTCCTCTCCCAGCAACAGCAGCAGCAGCAAACGGCGCCACAGCAACAGCAGCAGCAACAGGAACCCACGGGACCTCAGGATCGATTGCGACAACTGCTGACAGTCAATAAGTCGATGATGGGCAGCGGTCTGGGACTGGGCGATGAGGAGAAGGTAAGCAGAAGGGACTACCATTTAAGTTTCTGACCTTCGATGAATTATTGATGCCACACGATCGTGGCGAATCAAAAGCTGTGCACAACATCTACACAGTGACGAACGGTCAGAAACTTGAATGGCATCCCTCGTACATCCAATGAATCCTCTATCAACCCTCGATTCCTTGCAGTACTTTAAGCAGGAGAACAGCGAAGATGAGAAGCTCAGCGGGGGACCCGCGGGCAGCTTCAAGATGGGCGGCCAGCCAGGAGGAGGCCTCGGAATGTTTGGATCCATGGGGCCGATGGGACGCAGTGCAACCGCCACGGCCACACTGCAGCACAAGGCCGGCAACTTACAGAACCCCATGCTGCTCAAGGTGAGTAGAGTGCTCTCGAAGAGTGCCAGATTCGTCTTCTAATGGTTCCCTTTCGTTGACAGCTTCTCAACGAGAAGACAGAGGATGATGATGGCAGCGGACCGGGTGGCGTGCCGGGAGCCATGAACAATGCCCGCCAGAGCGAACTGATGCGGCAGCTCAAGAACAACGACGGAAGCCATGGGTCCGGCCATGGATCCATGCACCGAGTGGGCGCCGGCAGGAACATGAGCGACGAGGATCTGAAGGTCATGCTGAAGATCCAGAGCGATCCCTCGCTGAGCCGCAAACGCTCGCTCAACGAGCCCGACGACGACCTGTCCTCCGCGAAGCGATCAGAGGACAAGCCCAGCAAGCTCTGCACCCAGAACAAGATGCTGGCAAAGCTGCTGCAGAATCCGCCAAAGATACCCAAAGCCCCCAATGCCGAGCAGCCGTTGCAGGTGAAGACGCTGCCCGACATCACCAGCTCCTCGATGTCCTCGGGCAGCTCCCTCTCCGCCCCCGGCAACCTCATCAGCGCCGGCAGTACAGGACCCAAGGCGGCAGCCAATCGAAACCGCAAGCAACAACAACAGCAACAGCAGCAGCAGCAACAACAACAACAACAACAACAACAGCAGGCAGCCAGCAATCCTTCCCAGCAGCAGCCGCAGCCAAACGATGTCTACCTCAGCCAGCAGCCGCACCAGCAGCCGCATCAGCCCCCGCAGCTAGCCTTCCAGCAGCAGCAGCAGCTGCAACAACTGGCGACCTCAGCATCTACCTCAATTACCACAGCGGCCTCGACCTCGGCGTCTGCGGCGGCTGCAGCGGCGGCCATTCTGGGCGACGGCGACACGGAGTTGTCCAAGCTGCTGGACAGCGTGATGGAATACTACCCGGACGACACCCCCATTGTGACCAACGCCCCCTCGGCGGCCTCCGCCATCAGCGATATCCAAAAGTCGCTGATGCTCGACGTGGAGTCCGGCCCCTTCGGCAACGAATTGAGCCAGCACATCCTCATGAGCCAGCAACAGCTAAAGGAAACAAACGTGGGGTATGTTTACTATTACTCACACTTTTTTGTGGCTTGTTTGAATTGTGGAAGTGTAATTAATTGTGGTTCTTCCTGCAGAGATCCCAGTCTGCATCACCATCAGCAGCAACAGCAGATGGCGACGCAACAGCAGCAGGCGGTGCAACAGCAGCAGCAGCAGCTCTTGGCCCTCCAAGTGGCGGCCCAACAGCACCGGCAGCAGCATCTCCAGCAGCCGCCCGCCTACCCGGGCATGCTCAGCCTCCAGCAGCAACAACAGAACCAGCAGCAGCAGCAGCACATCATGCAGCGACTGGACATGCGCAACCAGGGCTTCCAGCGACCGCCACCCATGTATCCTGCCCGTGGCCGCGGCCCCATGAATGCCGTGGCCCAGCCCGGCGGTGCTGTGCTGCCCGCCCAGCAGCAGTTGCGCAACATTCGACAGCAACAACAGCTGGCGGCGGCCCAGCAGAAGGAGCGTCTCCTGCAACAGCAGCAAAAGCAGCAGCTTCTGGTCCCAGAGAATGCCAGTGAGTACTATGAAATGTCGTTCTTTTACGGTCTTTGCCTTTAAATTTTTCCACTATCGTATAACTGATCCTTTCTTGCTTTTCTTCCAGCTGGCATCAATGCGGGCCTCAACAATATTGGCTCGCTGCTCAACACCACGGTGGCACCCAATGTCTCCCTGTCGCGCACCAATCTGCCGGCGGACGCTCAGCTCAGTCCGGGCTTTGCCCAGGCACTGATGCAGCAGCAATTGAGTCCCGGACGGAGTACACCCTACAGTCCGCAGCCGAATCAAGGTAAAGGGATTGATAGCTAATCTCTGAAATGGTTACTCAATTGTGTGTCTCCTCTCCGTTCAGGCTACGCTCCGCAGTTCCCACAGCCGGGGCAGCGTTTGTCGCCGCAGCAGCAGCAACAGCTCAATCAACAGCAGCAGCAGCAGCAACAGAACAACGCCCAGGTGCAACAATTGGCCTACCAGCAGCAACAACAGCAACAACAACAGCAGCAGCAGCAACAGGTGGGCGATGGGGGACGCTCCACCACGCCGTTTGGCTCAAATTCGGGACTGCAGTCGCCGGGAATGCAGAACAGTCCGCAGCAGTGGCCAACTGGTGGAGGAGGGGGCGGGCCGGGAGGACCTTTGCCCTCAGGCAATGCGGGGCGAACTCTCCAGCAGCACAATCCCATGCTCATAGCGCAATTGCAGGTAAGCCCTGAGATCCGATCACCACTGCCAAAGTCAAATACTAATGCCATTCCATGACGCTGATGCAGGGCGTCAGTCCATATAATGCGCGTCAATACCAACAGAACCAGAGACGAGGCCTCAACTCTCCCGGCGCCCAGGTCGGTCCTGGGGGCAATGCGGCGGCGGTGGCCCTGCAGCGCCAGAACTCGTTCCAGGGGCAGGGCGGCGGCGGTGCGACGACGCCCGATGGTAGCGGCGGACCTGGAGTCGTCGGATTCGGTGGCCCCCAGTCGCCGTACGGCGGCAATGTGAATGTGTTCCAGCAGCAGCAGCTGCAGCGTCTCCAGCGCCAGGGAAGCGTCCCGCAGGCCACGCAACATCTGCCAGGTAAGAGATCTTTAGATGGAAAAGGAGCCCCACCTGAGGTCAGGAGATTAAATCAGATCAGACGAGAAGAAAACCAGAGATTAGAGAATAGTATATTAGAAATTTAAAAGAAAACTAGTTGGAAAACCACGAGTATTTCCAATTCCACTTTCAATTCTCAATGAAATGTAGAAGAGAAGAACTCTTTGTGGACTAGCTCGGGAGTTCTCCGTTTATCGTTCAGTTAGGCGCCCCTTGATCCATATACTAAACATCCACATATACTTAGACAGCTTCACACACACACACAAAAACCACAAACATATACACACACACATACACACTTTAATCTCGATTAGTTTTAATCAAAGCCAAAACAAAACCACCGCTTAACCAAAACAGGCTCGCCGCGCTTCGGCTCCTCCCCGGGCACGGCCGCCAACAACAGCAGCCACAGTCACAGCCACCACACTGATAATTCGGCTGCCGGCAATCCTTCCCAGCAGCAGCAGCAGCAGCAACACCAGCAGCAGCAGCAGCAACAACAGCAGCAGCAGCTCATGAACGGCCTGAGCATGTCGCCGCATCCACATCCGCATCCGGCCATGATGGGCGTGGGCGGAATGGGCAGTGGCGGCGGCAATGGCATCATTGGCCTTGGCGGAGGTGGCGGCAATGTCAACTATGCCGCCGCAATGGCCGGCTATGGGCAGGCCCAGCAGCCGCAGCAGGCGAATGATTTCTATGGTCGGGCGCAGACCGGTAAGCCCGTGTGCTCTCTCTCTCTCTCTCTCAATCTCTCACACTCAATCGAATCTCCATTTCGCTGTACAATCACCATGCCTATTATGTAAATGTGTGTATAAACCAGAGTATATATCGTATAGCTGTATGATCCATTGCCACGCATCGTAAAGCAAATGCAAATTTGGGAACATGAACATCCGCCAAACCGTTCGACACATTCTTGTACATACAAAAAAGAAACCAAAATGAAACACATCTATAATCCAATCCAGCCAAATCGAATCCACCTTTAACCCAGACATTTGCGATGTACCTACCTACCTATGTATCTATCGTGTATAACTACTGTATGATCCATCATTGTATATAACCAACAACCAACCCAAACTCCCCCCTCCGCAAGCCAAGTCGGTTGATCTATCTATATCTGTATATAATAACTAGAGAATAGTCTTAGGCGCAGCTCCCTCCCTCCCAACAAAATGCATTTGGTGTATTATTAACCCCGTAAAACTATATTAGCGAAACGAAAGAGAGTAATATAAGAGGATTCCCTGCTGTAAATTGAATATCCAAGAAGAATTTCCATTGGTTGATGCTTTAGGAACTTATGTATGTATACCCTTCCCAACCGCCTTGTACCCCCTACCCTACCCTACCCCCCTCCAGTCTTATGTGCGCCCTCCCACTTTTATGTTCCATGTTGTATTCTGTTGTCTGTTTGTGTATTTATTTATGTTTAATTTATGTTTTATGTCTAGAAATGATCCAGAAAAAGTGTGACTAAACTTAGTTTTACTCGTATGTTGTGGGAGCACCGACCGATCCATGACTCATCGCTTCCCCTTTGATTCTTTCAGCTGGAAACGTAGGAGGCGGTGGCGCAGGCACTGGAGGCAATGCCAATTCCGATTACGTCAAGCAGGAGCTTCGGGCGGTGGTCAGTGAAAGGCAGCAGGCGGCTGCGGCGGCTACCGGACGCGCCGGCGGGCCTGGAGTCGCAGTCCAGCGCGGCCAGACGCCGCAGAGTCCGCTGCAGCAGGGACCAGGGATCGGCGGCGGAGGCGGCATTGTCGGTGGCCCCAATAGTACAAATGCCATGGGCAATGTCACGCCCACGGGCAGTAATGTCGGCAACCCTATGCTCAATACGCCGCCGGATCAAACGCTGGGCTTCAGCTTCGAGACGCGTAAGTGAATCACCATTATACACGTAATTGTGGAAGGGATGTATTTTAAAATGTGTATTCCACCGCAGCGGACTTCTTTACCAGCAGTGCCACGAGGTGACCCTAAAGTGCCTAAGGCACGACCCAAGGATCAGGAAAAAACTTCTCTGGCGCACGCATTTATGGCTCTAAATAAACGACAAGTTAGCGAAAAACACAAGAATAGGAGAAGAAAAAGGCGCCGCATGTAAATCTAATTTAAAATTATTAGCAGCACTATTTAAAAAATATATACATAAATATATTTATTTTATAATACTAGCAAATATTAATTGTAAAGCAAAATGCAAAATGGGAACCTCGTCTAAAAGAAATTGCAAAACCATTAATACCAGACACGCTATAGTTAAATATTTTCAAAACGGAATCGGAAACGTAAGCGGAAAAAGCTGCAAAAGGAACACACAAAAAAAAAACAAGAAATGCATATTTATTACGTTTAAAGATAAAGCTTAGGTCTAAGCTAAAGCTATTATATATACAAAAGAGAGAAAACGAAAAAGAAAACCAAGGCAGAAGCATTAATAATGAATGAAAATGGGAGGAGGTAGCGTTCCGAGATGTTGTTAAATTGATATATGTATATTTAAAAAATATATTATATGGTGTAACATGTATGGAGAGGCGTTGGCTAGGCTCTAGACTCTAACAAAGCAAGCGATAACAGAATGTATACAATTTGATTGGAGAACCATATACCATATACCACATACCACATACATATAGCACACAAACACACACGCGCATACGCATACGCATTCGTATACGTGCGTATGGAATTTGTATATTTAAAATTAGTGTTGAATTTTTTTCAGTGTGATAATTTGTTAAATTTTATGTACTAAATGTTGCTAATTTGTTGCATACCAATGCTTTGCTTTATGTTTAACTTTTGTATACATCTTCAAAACAGAACTCCTTTTGATTTACTCTCGATGATCGATTTCCCTGCAACTAGGAAAACAACAAAACATGTATCCCTGTATCTGTATATATTTCACTATATTTGTATCAGTTTGCTAAGTTGCGCCGTCTTAAATTTTAATTCGTAGTTTAGTTAATGCTCGTCTAAAATTGTAATTGTAATTATGCTTAAATACTTTTATATCAAAGCGAGAAAGCAAAGCGCGCAAAGCAAGTCGGCGTTGCAATTTCATGTGAAGGCTATTTTACAGGTTTTGTTTCAACTAATTTGTAATTTTAACCATTTTTATATTAGCTTGTACGCCTATGCATACCCTATATACTATATACAATATTTATACATATATGTAATATGTAACACAACTATATCGTATGTATGTATGTCTGTGTATGGATATGAGACACAATTTTAAGAAACACTTTTGTGCGCGAAGGCGGTTCAAAGGCAAAAGCTTCACGTTTTCTAATTGTAATTTTTTATTGATTTTGATTTTGTTTAAATCTATTAAGTCTATTAAGTTGGGTTCAATCGTTATAAATATTATTTAAAAGATAAAAAACGAAACAAATGCTATACAAATATTATTGATATAAATTTAGTTTATATTTTTATTAAATTACTGTTTAAACTGCAAAGCCCGAAATAAAAATTCACATATGTAAACATATATTTCAAAGCAGGTGTGTAATTAATTACCTTCTCCGTTTATGTTAATTTCCTCCCCTCTGTTTCTAGTAATGTTTATTTTGACAAATTATAATGCTGAAAAGAAGTGCACCAAAACAACGACAAACAACACGAATAATACACATACGACACGATACGATACGATATATGTATGTATATGGACAAAAGGCGATATTAACACTTGGGAAAATAGAAATACCTCTCGTTAAGTTCAAAAAACGTATAATAATTAGAAATGTATAAGAGCATTGAGCATACCCGAATAAATTCGCGAATTACATAACTAACAAAAATTGTAAATAGATTGCAACAGGTTCAGATTCAAGTATTCACTAATTAAGAGGTTAGTTTTTAGACGCTGCTAGCTAAATTTCAATTGTCACGCGTAAATAGATGACTTAACATAGGTTTGAGTTATTCTTTAAGAGGCTACATTTAATGAAATTAAATTAAAAATCGAAATGGTAATGGTAATGCAGAAATGCAGAAATGGTAATCAATTTAGGGCCAATTTTTGGCCTTCCCTTCAGCTCTCCCTTAGTTTTTGATACTGACAAAACCTCAAACCAGGAAAGAAAAACAGAAAAAAGTAAAACAACAAAATATACACAAGTATACTGCATTTAGCATTATATATTATATATATATACACCTAAATATATATAGTTTTAATGCAAGTTATTCACATATACCAGCATATACATATACATAAATATATATTTATATGGGATAAGAGTATAGCAAATTTCACACAGCAACACGAAAAGTACATATAAAGTGCATTAATGAATTTAAGCATTTAATGAAATTAATTAATTTATAAGCCTAACAAAATATATTGAAATAATTCGTATATATTTAAATACAACAAATACAGAATATTTACAAACGGTATAAACATCATGGAGGAAAACAGAAATAACTCTTAAAACTCTAAACGCTATCTAACTCTATGACAAGAAATATTTACGTAAATGAAAAGCGAAATTCATTTTTTTAAGATACGTATTCTACCTACTTAAGTGCATGTCAAGTTCTTTAAAATTCATTAAGTTACAAAGCACTTCTGAGCGAATAAGTTACCCCTAATTAATTGTACATAACCAACATTCAATCGAATAGTTCATACATAGATTATTTGTTCAGAGTCTCGTATTCGTACCCGCTATTTGCATCCTCTGAATTGTTAAACTACATAGTTTCCCGTAATTTTAAAAGAACGGGGAGATTATATTGCAAAGCAGGGGTCTTATCTATATATGAAACACATCATACTTTCAGACAGATCGGACAAAATTAGGCTTTTATTTCTTAAAAAAGTATAGAGTACTTTAAGGCGAAGGTCAGATAGAGAACTTATCAAGGAAATTCTAGCGACTACTAGTACCACTCACAAATAGCCGAGATAACAAAATATGTATGGCTGGGGATGTTGGAGACCTTATCCAAGGATCAAGGATATTTTTCTGATCACAGGAAGCCATGGCATGCTCGGATCGCGCCACAAAAAAACGGAAAAAACAAGTCTGGAGAAGTTATCCTTGATCCTTGATCATTGATCCATCGGATCAAGGATTATCTTCCGTTCACAGGAAGCCGTCGCACGCCCAGATTGGCCCACAAATAACGGAGAAAACAACAAAACAAAAAATGCTTTGTTGTTATCGATTTGTTGTACAACAACTTTCAATTAGCTGCCGCTCAAATGGCCGAAAACGAGAATTTCAGATCTGGGATACCAGGCGAGCAGAAATCAGCAGAAAAAAAGCTGGTTTTATTGTCGAGTGCTGTACATTCGAACTTCTGTCACTGCAAGTGCTTGTAGACAGAAGTTCAAATGTACAACACTCAACAATAATACCAGCTACTTTCTGCTGATTTCTGTTCGCCGGGTATCCCAGATCTGAAATTCTCGTTTTCGGCCATTTGAGCGGCCATCAATTGAAAATTGTTGTTGTACAACAACAACCATTTGTTGTACAACAAATCGACAACAACAAAGAATTTTTGGTTTTGTTGTTTTCTCCGTTAATTGTGGGCCGATCTGGGCATGCGGCGGCTTCCTGTGATCGGAAGACAATACTTGATTCGATGGAGTCCTTATTAAGGACCAAGGAACAAGGATATTCTCTCCACTCACATATATCTTGTTTTCTCCGTTATTTGTGGGCCGATGTGGGCGTGCGATGGCTTCCTGTGATCGGAACACAATCCTTGACCCGATGGAGTCCTTAGCAAGGACGAAGGATCAAGGATATTTTTTTTAAACTTTTTTTTTTCTCTGGTATTTATCCTCGGATGTCCTTTTTTCTGATGCCAATCGGTTGGCAGGACTTTTCCGATTACAAAATTATAGCGTAAAGAAAAAAAACCAGTATTTTTGTTTACGTTATATCTCGGCCAAACAAGATCAGATCGGCGAAGGACCTACTTTCCCAGTACGTTAGGATCCAGACTATCGATCGGCATCCAAAACCAGACTTCGAAAATCTGGCCGCTTTTTGTCAATTTCAATGATGATTTCGCGAAAATCGTGATGGAAGGGATGTCAGGACTCTCCCGACAACAAAAAGGCATGCCACGCCCTGATCGTCCTTTAAATGGCCGAGATATAGTGCAATGAAAAAAAAACAGTATTTTTGTTTACGCTATATCTCGGCCAAAAACCGTTAGATCGGCAAAGGATCGCAAGGATCCAGACTAGCGATTGGAATCGAATCGACTCCTGTAATAATCCCCAAATGTATGCAACTAATCCTGACGGAATGGATGTCCGTTTTTTCTGATGCCAATCGGTTGACAGGACTCTCGTGATTACAAAAAGGTATGGCATGTCCAGATTGGTCCGTAGATAGCCGAGATATAGTGCAATGAAAAATTAAGATTAAATTTGAAATCATCGAAAACCAAGAAATTTCGGATCTGAGCACCAGGCGAACAGAAATCAGCAGAAAGCAACTGGTTTTTGTTGCCCCCAAAAGTATGCAACATTTTTTAAATTTTCATTTTTTGAGTTGTTTGCTGCTGATTTCTGTTCGCCTGGTATCCCAGATCTAAAATTCTCGTTTTCGGCCATTTGAGCGGACGCAAATTAAAAGTTGTTGTTGTACAAAGTCCTTGATCTGATAATGTCCTTAACAAGGATATGTCCTCCAGACATATATATTGTTTTCTCCGTTATTTGTGGGCTGATCTGGGCGTGACGCGGCTTCCTGTGATCGGAAGAAAGTCCTTGACTTGATGAAGTCCTTAAAAAGGGAAAAGCATCAAGGATATGTCCTCCAGATCATTTATCTTCGATTAATTAAAAATATTTAATTTTCTGCCTATCTGGGAGCGGAAAAATACCCTTGGGTTCCTTATCAAGGATAAAAGATTTTATAATGAATAAGAACACAGTTCATGTGAAAAAATTTGTAAATCGTTTATTTTACGCTTAATCATAGATTTTAGACATATTTTTATGCCGATCGACAGTCTGAATCCTTGCGATCCTGGAAAAGTAGGTCCTTCGCCGATCTGGACCTGCTTGGACGAGATACAGCGCATTAAACTAAAATAGTGATTCTTTCTATATTTTCTTTCCAGCCCCCAGTTCTTGTCCGATCTGGACGTACCACGCCTTTTCCTGATCGGGGGAACATCATTGATTTGATGGAGTCCTTATCAAGGATCAAGGATATTTTCCCAGTGAAATATACTTACTTTTCTCCCCTATTTCTTGTCCGATCTGGCCGTGCCCCGCCTTCTCGTAATCGCAAGAATATCTCTGATTGGTTGCAACAGTTTGGCTTAACGTTATTGGCTATTTCTTGAACGATCTCTTTCTATCCTGAGCAAGGAGTTCAGTTCGCCACTTGTGGTTTTTCTGCGTAGCGGGTATTTAAAAATCGAGACTGTAGCACACATATGTACTTACTCCTTTTTATTGTACAGTCATACTTATGAATTAATTTCCTTTTATGCAACCTAGTACCATAAAATTTGTACCAAAATCACACACTGATGAATGAGGATTATAACCGAAAGAAGAGATACAAAAGAAATAATGCAACGCCCTGTACCCGTGCATAATGCCTACAAAGATTTGTTAAAAACTTAATATAAAAAGTAAAATACTATTTACGAAATACAAAATACAAAAGATGCCCTGAACCGCAATGAGTAGTGCCCAAACATAAGGATAACGAAATACAAAACAAATATATTAACTAGCATTTAACAAGTTATAACGAATTCTAAAGCAACAGCCTACAAAAATAGTTGTAAACGAAATAGCAAAAATAGCACAATTTTGTATAAAAAGGTTAGGAATTTCTACGAACGCAACATGAACCATAACAGATCCCAGAGCAATACAACATAGAAAACAAAACAAAACAAACAAAAAAATACAGAATCTCATACGTAAGATTACAGAACTTCATTGGTTTTTATATAATTTAACATTCAACATTCTGTAGGAATGGAAAAAATGGAACGAAAAACGTTAGTTGAGAAGGAGGGGCAGAAGGCATTGTTGATTGGCTGTGTTAAAACAAAAAAGGAAACAAGAGTTGAAAGACCGATAAACGTACGACGAAATAGGCATACGATGAACCCGAGAACTAGAAAGTTCAAAAGTGAGAAAACAATTTTTCAAGTTGCGGTCGAGTTTAATGGTGGACGCTGCCGTATCGTAGTTAGATGCGTTCAGGGAACGCGCGTAGGATCGAAACTGATTATTGATTAGGTTAGAAGCCGGTTAAGGGATGGATTAGGCGTAGTTCGTGGGAAGATCAAAGTCGCGTGGAGCAAGCAAACTTAAGTTCAAATTGTCACATATGAATTCTCTATTCTTTACCTACTGATTATAGATTATTTAATACTTAGGAATATGTATTGTCCACTCATTCTTTACATACATCTCTGTTGTGTATTGTTTATTGCTTAAAGGGGTGCCCAATGTCACGATCCAGGGCGTAGACTGTAGAAAGAAAAAATTGAAAATATATTATTTTGAAACATTTTTATATTAAGTTCTAAGCGATTAATAGATTGGCTTGACTGTGGATCACGGCACCCTGCCTTCAATGATTTTTGTATATTCTTGAAACCTTTTTACCAAATGAAAACCCATCCATACAGAATATTTACCCCGCATACGAGAAACCATAAAGAATGTTACAAAATGAGAAAAACTAAGTGTTATGTTGTTGTCACCTGTCACTGTTCGTTCACTGTCACTGTTTATATGTTTGTCTTTGTCTCTACAAATTGTATGTAATAATTCAGTAAATTAAACAAAAAAGATGCATATTTTAAGTCTCTATATATGTACCTTTTTGCTATGTATTGTATTTTTATGTAACTTATGACTAAGTATGTACATGTATGTATATGAGACGCCCTTCACTCACTGACACTTGGATATGATATGAATTCTCACCTTATGTACGAGTAGGAACCAAAGGGAATGGACACCGAGTAAATGCTAAATTCCACACTAAACACACACTAATTAAAGAATTAATGATAATTTTAAATTTAACATTGTATATGTGTAAATGTAATTTTCGTATAAGAACAGACATCTTTTGAATCCAAACAATTCATGGAAAAGGAAGAGAAAAGGAAACCCAAGGGAAGTTTCAATTGAACTTACATTTAAAAGAATACAAATAAATTAATTTAATTCAACAAAATACAAACACAATTACGAGGGAATATTCACACTCACGGACACACAGATACACACATGCAACACAATAGCAAAATGTTTAAACAATTTAAAAATTAGTGGAGACGAAATGGAACTTCTGTACGCTATGTTTGTACTTTAAAAATCGATATATATACATCTATATATATATATACATATATAAAGATAATTAAATTTATTAATTAATTATACAACCAACGCAAGCGAACAGAAAAAAACAAACAAACAAACGGCAACAAGAACAACAGACACACGTTCACTTAATGTTTAACAACTGAACAAACCATTGAAAATGAGAAAATGAAAAAGACTAAATAAAATATTAACGAAATAAGCGTAAAATGTAGCAACCTGTCATTGTTAATTCGATCTCCATACATTCGGCCTCTTGCCATTTTGGTGGCCATATCCACAATTACTTCCAGATTGGCCTGCAAAGGCTTTACTTGGTTGAGAGTACTCGCGTCCAGTTGTGTGAGGGTGACTTACAGATCAACTTCATTGTTAGGGGATTCACCGTGATCAAGACCTTTTTGGTAGATGGTGGGTAGCTATCGCCGCTGGAGAGCACTAACACTGTCTGGTGGCTCAGGAACTGAAAGGGAATACCACAGTTGATATTATTTAGTTTTTGCGTTTACTTATCCTTGCTTTTGTAGTTGGTGGAATATTTCAGCTTCAGATCCAAAAACTCTGACCATACGTCGTCTCAAGCGGACGTACCTTTTCCTCTTGGTCAGGTTACCTATCTTGCGCAGCGCCTAACGACGTGCCACAGCTTCCGATTGACTTATGAACTATGATATTTGTTACAATAATTTCGATTACGGACCATTTCGATGAACATAAATTTGAACTTGTATTGATTTTAATATAAAATACAGGAATTGAAGGTTATAAAATGGGTTAAAAAATAAGCATTAACTACTGCATAATTTTCGAAATGAACTAAAACGAAACATACTAAAATAAATGATATTGGATTACATCTAGATACGGTTTAGATTGGGCCACTACTTGAAGCCCGCCTGGCTGGCCTGGTTCACAATTATCTCTAAGTTGGCGTGAAGCGTTTTAATCTGATTGAAGGTGGCCTCATCCAGATTCTCTAGCAGATTCGCTTCGAGCTGGCCGTTTTGTATTTTCTTGGGTCGCAAGCTCAGGACGCCGTTCTTAATGGGTATGTTTACATTGGCAAACTTTTCCGGCATTCTATGGAATTGAAAAATTTGCACTGTATTGCGATTCTGTTTCGAACGGTTATCTAGTCAATACTCACACTTGAGCCACCATGGGACTGCCAAATTTGGAGAGCGCCACCTCACCCGGCTTGGGGTAGCGCAGGAAGGCCATTGGCGGGGTCGAGGGTGACGAGGTGCGAGCGTTGTGCAGCTTAAGAGGAGTGCGATCGGCACTGAAGGCCTTGGGCCGCGAGGCCATCGGAGTGCGCATCTTGCTACGAGAAACTCGGTTCGCATTGGTGCTGCTGCTAGTGGCAGTGGACGCCTTGGCCGAGTGGATGACACTCAGCTCCCCACAGGCCGAGCGACTGCGGCGGGCACGACGGGCCCTGGCCGAGTGTAGGGGGCCGGGCGTCCGCATGGCCTTAGCGGATCGGAGCATGGAAGCTGTGGAGGCGGCTAGAATGCTGCCGCTGCCTCCCAGGCTGCTGTCCTCTGTAAGGTAGCCTAGATACAGTGACCGGCACAGGATGTGTGGTGGTGCATTATATGTGCAATGGAATGTGTGATGCAAGGTTAGAAAGCAAATTAAAGTTAGAGAGCCGCGCACCAGTTATGATAAAGTGCATAAGAAAGTGAGAAATATAATCTTTTAGAACTGACCTTCGTCGTTACGGCTGCCGCCGCTGGCCGCTATTCCATGCCCGCCCGTGGTGTTGGTGCTTGCCGACATGGACGCTATCATCTGCGTCTGATCGCTGGCCTTGAAGTCGCCAAAGCGGCTCAGCTCTTCGAACAAGGGCAGGAGCTCCGACATTTTCATGTCGCGCAGCTCTGTCTGAATCACCGACAGCACAGACTTCAGTTTGGTGTCCACCTCGCCTAATAACTTGCTTTCCAAGTTGTCGATGCTCATCAGGCGGGAGTCCATCTTTAATTCGTACAAGCGGACTTTTTCCTCGCGATTGGCCACCTCGCGGTTGCGCTTTGCGTTCTTTGGTATCTTAGTGCGTGGCATCTTTGTTGCTTTTTATATTATATTAACAATTTTAAAGAATCTGTCAGTTTTTTCTAATATTATTCACTATTCCGTGGAAGCAAACGTCTTTGTTTTTCGAGTTTTTCCGCCTATTTTAGCGTCATGTGGCAGTGTGGCCGTAAACTGTACAGAGAAAAATATAGGGTATATCGATGAAATTTTACAAATAAATTGCATGCGTGCGATATTTCTGGCAATTTGCAGAGCTGGAAGACCATTTTACAACGGTCTGGCTGCTCTACAGCAATGATCGCATGGAAAAGCAATGTAAGTCCTTAAAATGACAGCACTGACATCACCATTAGGTTCACTTTGCCTTTATACTTACTGATGGCGATGTTTATCTTCACTTTTCTGTGCAAGAAAGCGCATTTTCTTATTTTTCGAGTTTTCCGCCTATTTTAGCGTCATAATGCAGCAGTGTGGCCGTAGACTGTAAAGTTATAAATCCAGAGTACATCAATTAAATGTTACATATCGATATTGGGCGTACGATATTTTTGGCACACCATTTTTCAACGGTCTGGCTACTTCAGCAGCGATCGCAACAAAACAAAGCCATTCTTCGAAAATTTTGATTGTTCTTATAGTTTTAGAGTTAGTTTTAGGTACATTAAAACTGTTCATGCTTTCAGAAGTATGTATTGCACCTACCATCGCGTCAATATATTCACACTGCTCACTTTTAGACTGAAATATTAGCATCTGCAGTCCAATGTGGCTCATATTTCAAGATTGAAGAGCGGGCTCCAAAAATTACAGCCACAATCCTATTAGGCTGCTACCTCCCGCTCTCTCCGGCGCCACCTCAGCACACGCATAAATTGCATTCTGTGACAGTTTGTTTGCCTATCTATCTTGCCACTTGCACTTTGTCCCCACTCGCACACAATTGCACACACAATTCTAATAAGCCTCGGAGCCGTGTGGGGGAGCCCCAGTCCCACCCATGTGCGTCTGTGTGAATGGGACACAAATCAAAAGCATTTTTGTCATGCTTGTCTAGCATTTGGGGGGCTTCGGGCCTCGGCTTCTGCGTCTGCTTCTGCACGGAACGTGGACAGCAGCACATCCTGTGCGAGGCATGTGAAAATAATACGCACCGCAGGCGCTGCAGTTGATAGTTTTCCATTCTTTCTCTTTCCAGTTCTGCATCCCCACCCTATTTCTGGTTGCCCCCGAGTACTTATGACACAATTGCATAATTTCGAGAGTTTTCCTAATTAAGTTTCCCGGGCAGAAGTTTTAATTGGCTCTTCTCTCTGGTTTGCTTAAAGCCACCAAAATGGATGGAAGCGACAGGCAGCGTCGGATGAAATCGGATGAGTGATAAAGGATGATGTCAAACGGCATTCTCAATCAATGCTGCAAGTTTAATATTTCATCCATTCAGCCAGCAGCAGCAGCGACAGCAGACTGTAGGACCTGCAACAACACTGAAACTCAATTTGTGCGCGGACCAAACGATGCGTTAAGCATATAAAATGCAAAACGGAAGCGACTTTTACGGATAGATTACAGCACTACTTACAAATGTGCGTCCCATCGCAGCCTGCGTGTCTGCAACTGTTGCATATTGCAGTGCGTGCGAAGCCTTTATTGTCCCGGCTGCTGTTTATGCTGAATGTAAATGGATCCAACCTACATATGGAAGGGAGCGGAGCGGAGCCCGTGCCAGACAATGTCAGGGGATTCCGGCTCGGATGGAGGATGCTGAATAGTGGATAGGTACGGGGTGGGTCTCCAACGCTAACGTGTACTTAGTCCTCCCTTAAGCGGTGTCACTGTGTCGCCCGTCAGGTGGAGTAGACAGCGACATCTTTGCGAAGCGTTATCATTGTACAAAGTGCAGAAAGTCAAGGCGTTCTGCTATTAAGGAATGCAAGCACTTCAGATTCCCTGTACAGCCAGCAGAACGCTAAACTGAACAAGAATTCCTGCCATGGGAACGACACCTTTGTAAAACACCTCTCCCATGTTCGTAAAATGTATTTATACTCGGCAAAAGGTAACAGGTAGAGGCCACAGTGGCCGTTCTGCCACATGGCTAACCACAAGTGTGGCCGGGAGTTGGGACAGCTTGCGGCTCTAAAAAGGACACGGGAGCACGGGGGCACAGGGACAGGACATGCAACCAGCTAGTGAAAATGTTTCACATTTCTCATATATGGGTGCTATTAACCCATTGGAACTACCCCGAAAGTTGGACAAGTGGGGGGTGGGGGTGTGCCTGCAGCAATCATTAGAACTTTATGGCTTTTTAATATAATTTCCACCCCCCTCCACCACCATCACCTGCCTGGGTGGAGGGAGCTACACTACTACCCTCCGATTTAATGAGCCTCATTGGGCGAAGCGATTGAATTGTGTGCCGCAAGTGGGGTAAACCCAATTAAAATTTCGGCTGGCCCTCTTCGATGCCGATAAGGAAGGAGAGAAGGAACTGGCGCCGCTGTCACACCACACTCTCGCCTTTCCCACAGGTGTTGCAGGGAGTACGTGTCGCCGGATTCCACTCCGTTCGGAGACACTCAAACTGCAGGCTGCACTCATTCGTGCTGTGCTTCGCTCGGAAAGTCACTCCGAGCGGGGTTCCATTCCGTTTCGTTCGTGCGCCCTGGCGTATGCAACACAAGGCAGTCACTCCGTGCCATTCCGTTTCGTTCCGCTGTGGGCCTTGGAGTGTGCAACACAAGGCAGTCGCTTGTGGCAGGCAGCGGCAGCAGTTGCATTTTTCAGCCGGCCAGCCATCCAGCAGGACCAGCGTGAAGCCGGATTCTTGGAGCCAGGACGAGGGACAGGCACATCGTACGCATTCCACAATCGCATTCGCATTCATTCGACGCATTGTGGGGGTGGTCCGTGTTCCTAGCCATCGCTTGGAGCACCGTCATCCGTCGGTTAGTTGCTTTTTTTGTTTAGTAGTGCGGAGCCGCTTTTCGTAATTGAAACGCGAACGCCGACAAGCAGCGGCGACATAATTAAATTAAAATTTACCCACACACACTCGCCCTCACACACAGAACCTTCCGAGAACCATCGATAGACGAGCCAACTAATCACATTACCAGCCATCAGCCATCGTCGTCAGCAGACGCCGCCACTGGAGGGCCGCCGCAGTCGAGCGTCGAATCGCAGACCTACAAGACATCCGAGTTCCTAGTTTGTGCATTGCATACTTTTTGGCGCGCTCGCCAATTCAAATTGGAAAAGTCACCAATACACCACACACATCCGTTGGTGAGTGTGCGGTCGTAGTCGTCGTCGGTTGGCATTTTCGGAAGTCTTCGTCCGTTTTTTTGCGCCCAGCGAAGCGACAGAATTAATCAACTTTTGTTTCTGGTGAGTGGAATAGTGGATATCAAAGACAAAACACGAAAGACAAAAGAAGTGAACACAAGTGGTGGAGCTGTGGGGGAGTTACGGAGCTGCGCTACGTTGCGGAAATGCCAAAGGGCAGCCCACCTCTGTGTTAACAAACTTAATGAAGAAACCACAAGGCAGACAAGTGCAATATTAGTCAATGAAATTTCTATAAAACACAGTCATTCCGTTTCATGGAAATAGGAGAATGAATAGTCAGTGGCCAGACCCAGACCCCCTAACTGGCTAAAAACAAACAGACCGAAGACAGGCATACGTACGTATCTCTGTTTGATTATCTGGATTCGTATATAAATTGGTTTCTTCCAGAGATAAGATAGCAACAGCTACGAGCAGAAGAACACTTGTGTTGCTGTTGGTTTGGAGAATATGATAAGATACAAGTAGCTTTGGTGAGAGAAAGAGGGGACCACTGTACATACATGCATATATATGTATATGTGTTTGAAGAACATTCTCTGAAGAGGTGTGAATGCTTTTCCAACTCCCTGCCATTTTTAGTACTGTAAATCTAGTTTCCCATCGCCTTCTGAGTATTTCCCATCGAAACTACCTCATAAACATTTCAATTTCCACTATAAAATGACAATTTGCGGGGCCTTTTGCTTCTCCACTTGAGTGGTTTTTGCTGTTCGAAACTTAATTCTCTGCTGCCATAACATTTATTGCTGTGGCGAATGTCCATCAGCATCCGCATTCACATCCGCATTCTTATAGCATAATTCTGTTTAACAATATCTCCGTTGGGTATGTAAACCGCATTTAATGCCATTTTCAATTTTCATTTTCATTTCCTGCCTTTGTTGGCTATAAATTTCACAAATTGAAAACGATAACGTTGTTGGGCGGACAGCACTTGGGGACTACAGAAGGCATTAATATCCCTGCGGCTGCCTTTGTCTTGTCCCATGTTCAGTGTTCGGTGCAAGTGAACTGAAATTGTCATTCAGCGTGGAGGGGAGAGGAGGGGATCGATGAACCCATACACATAATCAGCCCAGTCCCAGACACGACCCCAAACGTCAGCCCATTATCCCTGCCCATCCACATCCACATCCTCGTGCTCATCCTCATCCCCATCTCCAGCTCAATCTCGTTCCAGAATGAGCGCATCTGCGGTTAATGTGCGACAATTGTTCGATTCCGCTGCCTCGCCTCTGTCTGCCACTGCAATTTACTGCGATAATTATTATCCTATATTCTTTTTTATTCCTTTTTTTTTTACTCACGTCCAGAGGCAATTATGATCACGCCATCCATTTCGTTTTACATTAATGGCACCCTGCCACAGGGTATGATGATTGTTGGCAAAGAAAGGAGCATCTGCGATGCTATCTCTGACTGTCATCAGAGATGTGACATCATATATATGCCTATATCATATAGCTTTAAGTCTTTAAGTCTCATAGGGTATCAAAACCAATCGACCTCAACGATAGGCTTTTTTTCCTGTTTTTTTTTTATCCATTTAAAAAACAATTTCGCGAAATGTGTTTCCATTTCCCTTGCTCTGTAATTATTCGCTTGAATTTAACAAATCCTTTTTTGTTTGTCTTGGAAATTGAATGATTGAACTGAACTGAGCGGAACGGAAGCGTGTGCATTAAATACGAGTGCGTGGTATTTGCGCTATTTGCATTCCACATTTGCATCCCTCCCTCCCCCAATCAGACCCTCAATCGCCCTCGCAATCGAAATCACATTCACATCGCTCACAATTCGCATTTGTCGCGCTTCAATTATAGTGGAAAATATTTGCATTCAAACGCACTGAGCATTCGGGGAGGAGAAGGGCGGGGGCGGGGGCTGGACAGGGGGCGGGGGACTATGGACTGGGGCTGTTTGCCTACGTGCCGTTCGAAGGATATTCCTTCAGGTACGGGGCCCAACACGGGGCTTAGCAATAATGCATTCCGCGCTGGCGGGCGTCCATTGTCCACATCCACGCGTAAGCACGACTACGGAATTATAAATGTTTCATTTAATATTTAATTAAATGCGCAGCGTTATTCTTTCTGTATTTGTGTTGCCTTTTTTGTTGTAAAACAAATAATAATTGATGGGATTTTAGATGTGCTATGGCTAGGGGATTCTGTATCCGAAGTAAACCCTAGATAGAACCATATCATATGTTCATTCTCCTCTTGCCATACATAATTATGTATATTATTCGCTTAAGCCTTAAAGCTCTTGCCACACACAATTCCCATGGAAAAGTAATCCCATCTCATCCCCATTTGAATATTGCACAAGCACCCAGCCAGCACCCAAACCAACCCATCTCCATCTCCGTCTTCTGGCAATTTGCATCTATCTCTGGGATACGGCTTTACAGCAGAATCTCCTCCGAAAGAAGTTTAACAAAAACGTATACATAATTTAATAGAATATTATTTTCTGCTGCGACGGCAGTCGGCACTCGGCAGTCGGCAGATGGCCAATGGCCAGTAGCCAGATAACGCATAGATAATGGAGCCCCAACATTTTCCACGCCTTCTGGCGCTTTTCCCCCTACCTCTGAAGAGATGAAAAAAAAGGAATTTCCTTGGGTTCCTGCATCAACAAATTATAATTGTAGTGGTGGCTCCAACGTGGAGCACGGCCAGTGGGTGGGGTGGAGTGGGGTGGGTCATTTTTAGCGTGCGTTGGCGAAAGTCATAAAAGAGAGCGCACCACTTGCAGCTGGACCCCCTAGAAAGACCCCAATCCCACCCACCACACTCCCACTCCCCCTCCCATTCATCGTCGAGTCGAGTGGTGGACAAGTTGACATTTTCAGGACCTGGTTCCTGCTCCCGTTCCTCCTCCTGCTCCTTCTCTCCCTCTCTCCCTCTTTCGCTAAAGAGAAAGTATGTTAATAAAAATTTTAATTTATCGCCGAGCATAAAAAGTGGTAAAGTGCTGGACAGGCACAGGCCACCCCACCTCCTACCCTGCCCAGCCACGGCGCCGTTAAGTATGCAACGATATTTTCATTTTTTCTTCATATTTTTGTATTTCTTGCGTGCTTCAACACGCACAAAACGCGTTCGTTGCCATCGTAGGAGAGAGCTCAATGGGCTTTCGCCCGCCTCCACCATTCCCCCCTCCTCTGGCGGCTCTGTTCTCGATGTCGACGGTGTCAGTGACGCCCTCGTCCACTTTGGAATAACCTCTCAGAGGCCCTCCCTCCCCTCCCCTTGGCTCTACGCTAATAGTTTCAAGAGTTTTTGGCCAAGCAAAATACTGGCAGAAATGCACGGCATGTGCCGGGCTGCATATCCCCCCTCCCCGCAGATCCCTGCCCCATCAACCAACGCGAGACGAGGCGGCGTCCACTTCAAAGTTCGATTTTCTGTATTGAAAATTGGCGTGCATTAGTTTCAGACTTTTACCAGAGCCCAGGCCCAGAGGGGAGAGGGGGGAGGAATCAGCAGAGGAGCAGCAGAATGGTTCGATGATGAAGAGCAGAGCGTGCGGCTGTTGCGACTTTGTGTGTGTCTGTGTGTGTGTGTTTTTTTATACCTTTTGGCCTGGCTTTAATTAGTGGCAATGGCAGCAGTGGCTTAATGCTCGAATGGCTCTGCTGTCGGAGGAGGAAAAGCAAGGAGATCTTAAAGGTTTCCCTTGGAATCGGTTGGCCAAAAGAGAGAATAGGCAAAGATGTAAAAGAAATAAGCAACCATGGAATGGATCTCTTTAAGGTTTCTCTAGGCAAGATGCCCCAATGAGAGATTTAATCAATCTAAGAGGGAATATAAGGAAGAAACTAAAGAGAGACTTCCCCCATTGAATCCTTTGAAATCTCCTTTGGAAATCTGTCATTTTCACAGATTGAATAGGTGGCTCGCCGAATCCCACTAGCGTTCCCTTCCATCTGGCTAAATCCGCACATTGTATGACTTTTTCCACCATAAAACTCCACTCAGAACAGAGTCGCAGCCGTGTGATGTGTATCCTCGTAAAAAGTCTAAAATTGTACGACTAATGCTGTAATACATACGAGGACGAGTACGATTACGGGTGAGAGTACGGGTACGGGGACGAGTATCCGTGATGCGCAGGCCATAAATTACGGCGGGCTAATAAACTTGTACATGAGAGTACTCATATAATAGTTTGTCTGGTTGGTCTGTTGCATTATAAATAACACACACACACAACACCCGCCCGCCCGCCGCCACCCGCGGAGCCACCACAGCAACCACTTTCCCATTGAAACCTACTGCCACTCCCACTGCCAGGGAGGATGGTGCCCCATCACGATCCACAAATGCGACTCTAAGCGGAAGTGCAGGCACAAAATTTGCTCCCTCCTTCCGGTTTCCGTGCAGTGTCGGCGGTGGTCTCTTTCTCGCCATCTGTGCCGTCCTTCGTCCTTTGTCCCTGTGTTCCCCCTCTCCCTTCCTCTCCCCCTCCCCTGTCTCTCTCAGTGTCTGCTTCCATGTGCATCGTAGCAGAAGTTTGATAAATTAAATTGTACAGCCCCCGAACTCGTATTGCGACATTTTATGGTTTACTTTCTTTTCTATGTATTTCTCCTTTTACCAACTATTAGAAAATGTAATAATAAAATATTTAATGGCCACCTCTTTGACCAGGAGCAACCAAGAGCAGGGGAACCAGTAGCCGTGCCCCAAAAGCAAACAGAAGTGTCTGCCGGTCTGTCTGTCGGTCTCTCTGTCAGCCTGTCTGCCCGTCCGCCTGTCTGCCTATCTGTCTGTCGGTGGATTCTCTCAATAAATGTTGAATGAACGGAGAAGGGTTTTATTTTTCTTTCACTTTTCGGGAGGGGGCGGGGGCGTTCAGTTATCCGAGAATTTCTCTTGAAGGTGAAATAATTTTGCGACTCTTTCGACCAGTTTTTATTTGGTATGAAAACTCTGTCCTCGGGTCTTGTTAGCAGGGAAAATATTTGTCTTTATCAGTTGATACACCTTTGGGGGTGGGGTGGGGCTGGAGTAGGTATCTTTATGACAAGTGTGACAATGTGTCAATGTCATCCATCTATAGCTTCTGTTTTTGTATGCAATTCCCTAACTATTCGAACCCCACAGGCCTTACTTTCATACAAAACCCTAAAACGTTTTATCTATTTAAGGGATCCCTTGGTATCCTTGGTATCTTTCCCTTCGCATATCCACAAGTAAATAAAAGCATTCGCTTCTGTTTTTTTTTAGTTTGGCTCTAATTAAAACCATAAATAACGTCTGGCTGTAAGTCCGTTTCCATTTGCTCGGCTTTTCTCTTAACTGCATTTTTAATTGCTATTTGTGGAACATATTAAAAGTCCACACCAACAACTCCAACAACTTACACCAACAACATTCAACAACAACAACAAAATCATTGCCCAACCGAACCGAAGCGAAGCCAAGGTGCAAAATGGTAAAAAATAACGCCATAATTTAGCATCAACGCCTTTCGAAGTAGGCCAAAACATATAATCAGGGGGCGTGGCCGAACATGGCAGGCGGAAAAACCCAGAAAATTGCAACGAATAAAAAATTGCAGTAAAAAAGGACGAAGCAGAAATGATTGTAAAAAACTAGAAAAAAAGAGCGCAAAAAGAAAATTCGCTTGCGAAATTATACGAAGGCGATGCTCCCCCACACACACATACACAGACACACACATTCGAGCCATATTCGATGCATCTATGAGTGTGTCTGTGTGTGTGTGGGCAGGTGTCATGGTGGGATGTGTGTGAGGGGCAGGGACTGGGGGGCATGGCATTTTCTGGTCTACAGATAATTTCTTTGCCTTTTCCCACATTGCAACGAACATTTTTCCCAATGTATTTTTCGCAAAGTTTCCGGTACGCTCGGCAGCAAATTTATTGAACCATGAAATGTTTGTGTACGTGTCCCGGGCCCAGGGATAGAAAACCTGACAACTAGGGGGGAGGATGGGAGGGGGCAGGGCCGAAGGGACAGGGGCGAAGGGACAGGGATATGGAGGCTGCTGCCATGGAACACCTACCTACCCGGGCGGAAGTCAGGAGGGAGGACGACTGCTGTCTGGGGAGTCAGGGCAACGATACGCCTCGTAGTCGGAGTTGCTACGACTTGTCTATGCCCTGTAAAGTGTCTATGACTTAAAGGGATAACCAGGAGATACAGAAATCTTCAGTTGTACCATATTTCTAGGTATATTTCTTACCTTAATCGAAATTCATCCACTGAAATATAAAGAAATCTATTTTGTAAATAAGTTCCATCGATAGTAAAAAAGATATATCATTGATAGAAGATAGAAAGCAGAATCTCAAATAAACCTTTGATATAAATATCTTTAAATATCATAGAAATAATGATGTAAGGATATCCCTTGTATAGACTACTTCCAAACCCATACACATACCATAACATAACACCCACACACAGACAGTTTTCACTTGTTAGTTGTTGTCTTATTGCTTATTTGCTCAACTTCTGATCCCCTACCCCCCTTCGTCTTTCTGATCCCCTCTGGTTCGTGTGCAAACTTTGCATTACTTTTGCTCTGCCACACTTTTGCACACACCACCCGCAATCCGTAGCCCCTTGCTCCCCTCCCCCCATCTGTGGCACGTAACTGCTTTGTTTTTGCTTTTGAAAATATTTAGTTGAACTTTTTATTTAACGCATCAATGGATGCCACTTGGCTTCGGTTTGGCTTCAGCTTCATCTGCTCTCCCCTCTGCTCCTCCTTCGACTCCTGTCGGATCCTTTGGCTCCCTGCTTTTGTTCATTTCGATTGGAAAAACCAAAAGGGGTCGGTCTGCTGCCATTACTGATGCTGTTGCTGTTGCCGTTTCTGTTGCTTATTTTCCCCAGTTACTGTTACTGCCACATGCCTCATAATTTTTCATTGCTATCAGAGTTGCTGCTGTTGCTGTTGCTGCTGCTGCTGGATGACTCTCCCTCTCTTCCTATCGTTGGCCATGAAAAATTGATGCCGGTTTTGATTTGATTGGATTTCAAATGCTATCGAAGTATATTGAATTGCTTGACGCTTCCCCTCAGCGGTGGGGGAGTGTTGCATGGCGGCAGGGGGTGGTGCATGGCGGTAGGGGAGTGTTGCATGGCCTGGGGCTGCTGACATTGAAACTGCTCTGATTTTCTTGGCTGTTTAGGTAATTGCTCTTGAAGCAATTCAACTTCTTGAGCGGTTCCGCCCCCTCAGGGTGTTATTCGGGGTAATTAATCTTCTTTCTGAACCCCTTTCAGGCCATCTTCAAAGTTGGGTGTTGATTAAGGAGCTAGAGGGGTGTTGTTTCACCCCATAAATTGTATAATAAATTGCGGTGCAAGTGGTGCATGCAAATATCACACCTTTCGATGGGAATATTGATGGATGATGGGCCTGTCGAAGAGAACACTTTGTGACAAGGTGTCCGCTGCATGACACAACAGGAAATATGTGTTGAAGGGGCACTGCCACTGCCACTGACAGTCATGCATTCGATTTAGAGTGCCCTTAAATCACGCTTTAATTGAAGTTCCCTCGAAGTTCCCCCTCCCTCTCGCTCTTTCTCTCTTGCAACCCCTAAAAGGCACCTCTTAAACGAAAAACACAAAAGTTAACTCCAAACTCCATTCATTAGCGAATCACTGCCGGAATGGGAATGAAATTGTAAAAGCCAAGTGGGAAATGCACTTTTTCCTCGACTCCAAACAGGAGTTCCACTAATTCAATTAAACTGCGGGTGCGGGTGCGGATGGTCCTGCCACTTGTTTTTTATGGTCGCGTTTTTGGTGGCTGTCTCGCCAATCGCCACTCTCCTCGCTCTCCTCTCTCCCGGACGGACGGACGGATGGACTTGTTCACCTATTGATCGCTTATTCAATTATTTGCGTCGTCATTCATCCGTAGTTCGGGGGGGCCCTAGTCGGGTTGGTTCGTAGGCAAACCCCAGTGGTAGGGGGGGGTTAGGCCCTTGTGTTAACGAAAATGCCAGACAAAGGCGCCAGCTGCCACCCCCAAAGCCCACCCCCCGCGCGAACCTACCATCTACCATCTGGATAATGCAAGTCGGCATTTCTATGGATGCCTCGACATCGTTTCCGTGGCATTGCTTGGCACTATATCAAACGTACACCAGCCACCCCCCACCCCTTTTGCACCCCGCCCTTAGCCAGTGCGTTGCGCTTTTGGGTTGTTCCAATTTTCAGCTTTTCCCCCGCATTTAGCAGCGGGGGAGGAGGAGACGTACGGAATGAAAGTGGATGCTTGGCCAAGGGCCGAAAAACTGCCGTAAACTAAATTCAATTAGATTTCTTTTTTCCTCTTTCTCTCTCTCTCTCTCCCTCTCTCTTGCCCTATATCTGTCTCTCTTTTGCTCCTCCCTCTCTTTCTATCCTTTGGCTTCTGTCACAATGGATTTGCATAGCAAAATGTTCGCTTGGAAATTTTTGGGTGAATTTTTCCGGCAACATTTCCAACATGTGTAAAACGGAAAATTGATTTGATTAAATGTTGCACGAGGGCAACAAGTGGACATCGTCCCTGCCCCTGCCCCTGCCACTGCCCCTGGCGCCCCGCCGTGTCCATTGAAATGAATCTGAATATGCTGCTGGTCCTGAGTACCGAATGATTGGGGGCGTGCCCCCCGGATGGATGCTTATGCAATCGTTTCCATTGCATTGTGCGTGACTGAATGACTGTGTGCCTGAAGGGGCAAGACCTGGAGTGGCAGTGGCAGTGGCAGTGGCTGTGGTAGCGACGGTCAAGGATTTCCACACAAATTGTGAATAGCTTCGAGTGTGAATCGATGGGAAATCAAAGAAAAACCCTTGTACAGTTGTGTACAAAAGCAGGACAGTGTTGCCAGAGACAGTTGCAGCTGTGGAGTTGCCAGAGACAGTTGCAGCTGTGGAGTTGCCAGAGGCAGGTGCAGCTGTAGAGTTGCCAGAGGCAGTTGCAGCTGTGGAGTTGTCTTGGGATTGAAATGGAGAGTCCCACAGCAAGAGAATTAAATGGAAATAAGAAGATTTAACTATGTATTCGTTGTGGTTGCATATTAAGGATTCATTCTTGCTCTTGAGAGACCACCACACACTCGAAAAATTCTACAGAAATCCACAGAAACAATAAGCAAAATAGTTGTGACAATTAGAAAACCTCAAACACAAAAGGCTCTTCAAATTAAGTGCAAAAATGCTGGAATTTTGTTTGCAACTTTTTGCAACTCTCAAAATCCTCTTGCACACAATCTGTGGCACCTTTTTTTGTTAGTTTTCTTTGAGAAAAACATTTGGAAATTAATTACAAATATATTTGGCAGCATTTCCATATGCAGACAAACACAGACACACTTGCCACACACACACCGATAAAACTTGGCTGCACTCAATTAAAAGTCCACAAAAATGTTTGGCAAGTGTCCTTTTATCCTGTACTGCCTCCCGCCCCCACCCCCCCAGGTGCGGCTGTGTGTTTGACAATCAGAAAACAGTTTTCCCTCCCAGTGGGGGTGGGTGGGTGGGTTGGTTGGTTGGGTTGATGTATGGTGGATTTATGGTTGCAGCTTTAACTAAATTGTATCGGATTTAAGACTTAAGCACTTCGGAGATCTCTGCCAACAACAAGACCACTAACTAAATGGTTCTCTGGCTGCTGCTGCGTGTGTGGTGCATGTGGTGTGTGTGGTGCATGCGGTGCACAGAGGTATTCTTTCTCTCTTTCTAGTTCGTTTGTGGATGTGTCGAGTCATGTACGTGTTGGTTGGAAAAACACATCCAAATCCGAAAAGTAACCAGAAGCAGCAGCAGTAGCAGCAGCAGCAGTAGCAGCAGCAGCAACAGAAGCCGCCACGCAGCTGTTTGTTGTACTTTGCTGCATACTTTGCGGCGCACTTAACTATGCACCCACACACACTGATACACACACGCACTCACACACCCACGCACAGACGCACATATACAAGCGTACAGTAAGCAAGCGGCAGACTGCAATGTAATTCATTTTTGACATAGGCAGGGGCCAGGCGGCATGCAGCAAGCAGCATGCACCATGCAGCAGGCGGAAGCAGAGAGCAAAGAATGAGGAACTCTCGGCGGCAGCTGTGAACACTTTTACATATTTAAATACCCTGCACAAGTAAGGGGCACAGAGGGTATGCTGTAGTCGTGGAAATGGCAGAAGGAGGAAGTGCTTAAGAGAAATCCCATCTGTTTTCTTTCAGTATTAAGAGGTATGCCTCTGGTCGTTGCATCGTTTAAAGCCTTCTTTCTTGCTACAACTTAATACCTTGCCCAATGTTTGCCCGAGTGTGGATGGGCCTGTGCGGCTGTGCGTCTCCGTGTGTCTGTGTGGGTGAGGGCTTAACTTTGCATGCAGCAAATAATTAAAGCATAAAAGAAGGCGCCATTGAGAGGCAGCCAGGAGAGTGAGGAGGAGATGGAGGGGCAGGAGGCAGGAGGCAGGAGTGTTCTCCTGGTCCACCAGCAGCTAGCTGAGCAGCAGACGAACCGAGTCGAGCGTTGGAGCAGCATCGGAGCATCCGAACAGCATGTGTCATCTCATAAAAGCTGCCTTCTGCCGTGTCATTCCTTGTGCGCCTTGTGTTCTCTGTTCCCTTTGATGCTCTCTCAAGGAGCAGAAGGGGACGGAGAGGGGGGGAGTGGGAGTGTGGCAGCCACAGCCACAGAAGCAACTCCTTGTTGAATGTGCAAATGAGCTCTCGTCCTGGTTTTGGTCCCTGCTTCTGCTCCTGCTCGTGCTGGCCCTGTTCTTGTTCTTGGCTCTAAATTGAATATTTTAATGCAAATTTAATGGAGGTTTTTGTTCTCTACTTTCTCTCTGTCTCCCCCTCTCTCTCTCTCTCTCTGTGCCGCTCTTCATGTCGACACGTGGCTTGGGGCATGCGGCATGGTGTATGGCTAGGTGCGGTGCCTTAGTCCACATCCCATTTAATTTTGTCTCAAGTTCTCAGTTCCTCTGATGTTGCATGCATTTGCTCGTACGTTGATGCCGTGTGATGGCTCCCCTGTGGCTCTTTCTGGCTCCAGGACCCTCTCGGGGGATAGTTTGTTGCATACTTGGATGGCACAGCAGGGGAAATTGTGCAACTAGAAAATGTTGATGTTTATTCTGGGAATTCTCTTGCACTCATCTGTTATGATGGGCAACTTAAGTTGGGAACAGCGACAGGTCTCGTCTTCGTGGAGTTACCTTTATCGTTTCCACTCTAAAAACCAGTTAAAAGGTGAGATTAAGTGTCGTTACTGCCACTGACCATCGCTCATTCAGGAGGAGGAGGGGAGCATCTGGGCCACTGAGAGTCTCATTAGTCCTAGAATCGTGCCAATTCCTCTCTTCTGTCTTCCATCTTGCAGTTTGTTTGTTTTTCTTTGCACTGAGCGAAGCAGTTAACAGCTATCGCTTTTCCATCTTCCATCCAGCTATTCATCATTGTCTCTCTTTGCTCTGCTCTGCTCTGTCGATGCGATTCGATGCTCGGGGATATACTCGTACCACGGACAGGATTCACCTGCAAGTTGCAGGCCGTCCTCTGCCATTACCAGGCCATTTAGAAGCATAGACAACCAGAAGCATAGGCCAAAGCCAAACAAACACTGTTTCGCAGTGCGGAAGAGTAGACCCCTCCACAGAGAGAGAGAGACAGAGATACAGAGAGAGAGGGAGCGGTATAGAGTAGTATCTCTAGATAGATATAGTAACTGGAACTGAATTGTCACATGAAACGATTTTAATTGCATTTTTGTAGCCTTGTTTTGTTTGTCAACCTCTCCCTTCCCCTCCCCTTACTGCCTGCCCTGCACTTGGCATCAAAAGCAAACAAATAGCCAGGACAAACGACAAAGATAGATAGAGAGGGGGAGAGCGAGAGAGATGTACAAACAGAAGGACCAATGATACGGCTAAAAATCACTCCCCTCTTGGTTTTTCCGATGTTTTCCCTGGGTTTGGGTCGTAAATTTAATAGCCTGTGGCTCTCTCTGGCTCTCGGTTGGACTTTCGGTTCGTTTGATTTATGTGATTCCACAAAGAAATGTTTTTGGCCTGGCCAAAAGTTTTCTTCATTTTAAAGATTCAAACAAGTTTTGAAAAGTTCTTCGGCTCCCACCAGCTGCTCCAGCCCCTCTTTTGGGTACCTGGCGCTATAAAATTGTCATTAGGCCGCACACACACACACACGCATGGCCTTTGGGGGGAGACAGAGGCAGCAGCGTCCGAGAACCAGGCATAAATCACGCATACGCCGTGCTGTGCGTGCCGCAAAAACTGCGGTTCGTTCCACTCGTAATTCTGTGGCAAGGCTGTGTGTGTGGCACATGTAAATTTGGAATTTGTTGGCCATCATTTAACGCATTCTAAGCCGTGCTAATAAGCCAGAATGGTGGGTCCTTGGTCCATCCACATTCGACGAAAAACCGAAAACCCCAGCGTCATACTGCGATTTAATTATTTAGCTCTGCAAATTGATTTAGAGAATGCGCGGAATGGCTCCGACTGGCAGTTCGTTTGCGGTTCTTGTTCCCAGTCCGCTGCAAAAGTTTCCCACCCCCTCCACCCCGCGGAAAGTTCTTTCCCCCATATCTTGTTGTGGCTTCCATTTTAGTTTTAGTTTTAGTTTTGCCGCTTAAGTGTCTGCCAGTCAAAAAGGTAACCGAATGAAACGTCGCTAATGACTGGATAAATATTTGTCCTGCTGTTCCGATGTTTGGCAGAGTAGCAGGACGAGAGTCCTGCGCTTTCTCTGCTGTAGAACGTGACAAGCGGCATTTGGAAAGTTTGGAAGGACAACTTTGGGTTTATAATTAAATGTGAATGGTTTGCAGATGATTGTGATTTGATTACTCTCCACGAAGAGTGGTTCTCACTTGGGAGGAGAGAGCTCTGAAGCGATTAGCAAGTGAGAATCTTCATGAATTTAACTGGAATTGTGATTAATTTGCCATCCCTTCTTTAATTAAGGACTCTACTTTCTTTTAGTCTGTCCCTTGGGGCCAGACATCACCCGAATACCCACTGGGATGACCTCTGCAAATAGTGACCCTTGGCCTGGCCACGCAAATGCCTTTCTGTCGTCCAATTAGAGGTTCTCTCCCTCGTTTCTCCCGCTTTTCATATGCTAATTTCTTGTTACACATTTTACTTAGCGAATTTGTTGAATTTTTCCGTGAAATTCCTAAGAATTTTCCTCACCTTGCTCGACTTTTTCTTTCTTTCTTTCGGCCAACAATGAAAATATGCCCCAAAGTATTCCCTTTCGTGTTGGGCGCAAAGTTTCCGCATTTAAAATGAAGCTAACAAGCTGGAAAAGGCCGGGAGAGCGAGGACATTCCTCCGCAGGACATTCCGGCTAATGCCAATTATTGTAACAATATCAAGGACAGGGAAAAGGGAACAGGGGGAACCCCAAAGTGGACTGAGGACAGAGGAAACGTCCAAATTGCTGTAAAAATTGCGAGCAACAATTTGCTGCTGCTGCTGCTTCTGCGGATATCTATTAACGAGTACATAAATGGCTGCCAGGATAACTATATATATGTACTTATGGGATGTCCTGGCTAGATCCTAGATTGAGTAACTGCCTTCCTTGGCAGGCAGCTCCACAATTTGTTTTCCCTTTTTCGACAACAATCAGTGGCAGTGGCAGTGGCAGGACAAAAAGGGAATCACTTTTGGGTTTGTCGTACACTTGGAGAAATAAACATACAGTTTATGGCATCTAAAATCCAACTAAGCTTGTAAAATATATATTTTGAGGCAGTAAAGTGGGTTCCAAACTGAATAATCATCTAAATATAAGGTTTTGCTCATGGTGTAGCTGTCCTTGTCCTTTCAAGAAGGAGGAGAGCACAGGGAAGAGCCAGTGCTTTATGGGGCTTTATCCTGGGTGCCAGTTGGGTGGGTGGCTCTGGGTTTTCTCTCTCGTTTGTCTCTGGTGGCGGTCTGGGGGGAGAGTGTCAAAAAACTTGAACGCCTGTTGACACACACGCGAAACACTTGAGCGAAGGGCAGGGCCAGGGCAGGGGCAGGGGCGCAGGACAAGGAGCAGATTCTTTGGTTTGTGGCTGCCGCTTGTAACCGCCAAAAACATTTTGCTAACGATTTATGTCCGTTGCATGCTGGCTTCTCCCCGTCTCCCTGTCCGTGTCCTCCATGTCCTGCCAGATAAATTCCCGCTACTTTTTCAGTCGAACAGAGAACAGTGTCTCGGGGGCGCTTCTGTTTCTGCTGCATCGTGTGCTTAATGGCGCAGTGCCATCATGCCACCATCATATTGGGTTTCAGGACAGCAGCAGTGGCAGCAGCAGCCGCAGAAGGCAGCTACAGCCAGCAGCAGAGCCCGAGCCAGTCGATGGCACTCTGTGGCAATAGCTCCAAGCAATTAGTTTAGTTTTACGTTGAAGATTTGCCATCGAGGTTAAACGGGGGCTGCCATCCTTTCCGCTTTCCGCCTGCTCCCTGCTCCCTGCTCACTGGCGATGCAGTCTAAGTGGAAACGATGATGTCGGGGATTAGTAGATGCTGCTCCAAGTGGCCTGAGGTTGAAGCTGGAGGGATGGGATGGGGATGGGTGCACACTTTGGCATTTGTTGAGAGGACTCAAAGCCACGTTAAGTGGATATTGGAACTAATGATGAAAGGGGAATGCCGCAGTTGCTGCCGCCTCCGCTGCTGCTGCAGCTGCTGGTGTGTTCTATCTATCAATATCTCTGCCACTCCTCCACACTCTGTGGTTGCTCCCACCTCAAAATTGGAGATTGAAACTAATATCCATTCACATCCGTGCCTGGAGAGGCGCTTCCTCTCATCTTTGCAAAGCATTCCGGCTCCTGCTTTCTCCTCCTGCTTTGCCGTGGAATCCTTTTTTTCTGCTACGACAACTTCTAAAAGTTTTAATTAAACCAACTGTAAACGGCAAAGCTTTTACTGCTGCTGGTCAGCGCTGTCAACACATGCAAGGACATGCCGGCCAGGATAACACGAGGACACATATGCCCCACACACACACACACACACAAACTCTTTTGCTCCTCCTTTTCCGTATTAAATCTGAGCTGTTTTACAACAATTTTTGCCATTAACACATTTGGCCAAAAGTGTCCCCCCATCGAGGCAGGCTCGAGTGGCTCCTGAGCTTTAAGCTTCTCTAAAAACACACACAAACACACAGAGAGGGGGGGAGGCAACACAGAGAGCCCTGCCCGCAGGCCATGGAGGAGCCAACTTTTCGTTGAGGCAGCAGATTGGGTTAAAGCCTAAAATCCTTTAGCATCCTGACAGCTGTGAAAAAAGGGGGGACAGATCGGTAGGGACAGGGCAGACGGAGACAGAGATGCAAACAATTGACACGGGACACAGGACACAGGACCTGTGTCAAAGTTATCCAGCGAAGCGACAAAAAATGATGTATCAAACTGGACAGGACTCTCCGTGCTCTGTGCACTGTGGGGGGAGAGGGGCTGGGTGGCCTTAGGGGCTGAATGGGGCGTGGGTTGAGGTCCTTTTTTCGTATTTAAAGTTACACCTACAACAGCGTCAGCTGTGCATCAGTGTCCAGCTTTCAGCTTTCCCCCCAGACCTCTCCTTTTCCCATCTGTGGCGTGTCGTGTTTCGTCCTGAGTCGCTTCGCTGGGTTTCAGTCTTCCAATCCGCCCATTTGCGGATGCCCCATGTCAAGGAGGGTCTCCTCCCGCCTCCTGCCTTCTGCCTCCTGCTGCTGCTGCTACTGCTAATGTTTTCCTTTGCTGTAAGCCACTTTGTTTCTTTTTGCGGCTTTTTATTTGAGTTTTGTATTAGTTTTTGATTGTCTCTCGATGAGTTTCGGGGCTCGTATTGCTTTTTATGAGAATGTCCCAACGTATTTAGGCAACCGCAAAGAGAGGATGTCCTATTGTATTTAGCGAAGCACAAAGAACGGACCAAAAGTAAGAAATTCGAGTCATTTTCAACTCAACAGAATGTTAACTTATCGCTTGGGCTGTTATTTTATAGCATGCGATAAGTTCTTCCCTTAAGAAAGCTAACATTATGTTAGGAGCGGTTGGTGTCCTGGCTATGTGGCTGTTGGTTGGCTTACAGAGCTTGGATATTAACAGAATGATGTTAAATGTTAACAGTGGAATAAATACGATGATTATTTCAGTTCCCAAGGGAAATTCAAAGAGTTAGGAGAACCTTTGCACCATTTTCTTTAAACTTTTCGACAATTTCAAAGAAAACTCCTTTACCAACCAGGACAAAACGGTTTGCCAACGCCTCTGGCCTGGACCTGGCTGCCCCTTCAGTCTCTGTTTTGGGAAAACCTTCCTGAAAACACCAACAAAAGCCACCCCATGTCGTTGGTTTTATTGTAAATATTTGCCGCCTCTCTCTTGTATGAATTTATCATCTCATAGTCTGCCGAATGTTGCCTTTTATCTGCATCTTTCCATTAAAGTTAACCCCCGAAAAGGTGCCCTAATGGTGGACCAAAGTGTAAACAGCAAAAAACTAATTGTCGGAGGACACGCAAAATGCTCCTTTGTCCGCCTCCCTGTTGTACGCTCCCTTATTTTTTGGGGATATTTATGGGAGCAGGCGGAAACGAAACAACTTTAACCGGGAAAGAGCAGAGGAAAATGAAGGAAATTTAATAAATTACAGCACATAAGCCGGTTGAAATGGGGATGGAAAAAGATGGATAGCAGAGATGAGGGGCACAAATAGAGGAAGACAGAGAGAGAGAGATACATTTATCAGCTGTTTTAGTTTTTCCGGTGCGTTCCATTTCCATTTCGGATTCGGTTTCTGCGTATTTTTTGGCCCTTTTTGCGGACGCGCCCTTTTTAAGCCTTGTATTTTTTCGTTTCGTTTTTTTGGGAGCCAGAGCCAGACACCGTTGTAAACAAATGGTTTTTCCTCCCTTCGATGGGTGGTGAATGGGGCGGAGTGTCAACAGAGTTTATGGCAGCCGTTTAGGCGGCACTGTTAACTCTCTTTCGCTCACGCTCTCACTCGCTCTCTCTCTCTGTATTGATTTGTTATGCATGCTCTGCGCAGTCGCCGCTCTCTCCGCAGTCTGCAAAGTGCGGAAAAGCATGGACCGGGACGTACAGGGTGCTGTATCCTTGCGTTGCAGGCACCCTGTGCGTCAGTCTGCTGCCCAACTCAACAAATTAGCACACAACAAACGGAGAGCGGGAGAGCGAGTGGGCGGCAGGGCGAGTGGCTTTGCGCCAATACAGACGCAACCTTGCTCTCCCGCGCTCACACGCACGTGTGCACCGCTCTCTGGCGCTCTCTCACAGCCGCTTTGTTTCTTTGCAGGGGTGGCATGTGGATAAATTTCAGCCGCCATGGATCCCAGTGCTCTACAAAACATGGATCGGGACGCATTAAAGAAGCAAATCGAGAATATGAAATATCAGGCCTCCATGGAGCGCTGGCCGTTGTCTAAATCCATTGCAGAGTGAGTAAAATAATTATTCAAATATAAATATAAAATATATTTCAAATAAAAAGTGCAAAAAAAAAACTACAGTAAAGAAAGAATATCAAAGAAATATTCCTGCAGTGTTGTGTGCTTTTGATGTGCCGTCCCCATTTGCATTGACAAATTCCCCCAAATTACTGGACTGTTTTGGGGGCACAGTGAGTGGCATAAATATGCAACCTCAGGTGCTCCTGCCTTTTGGTTGTCTCTCTCTTCATCAACATTTTGCTTGTTTGCTAAATATTTACATAAATATGAAGTTGTTTTCGGTTGCTTTGCTGCACGACACGGTGGTTGTTCCTTTGTTTTCCTGCTTCGAAAAAGAGTGACTCCAGGAGTCACACACACACACACACACCTAAGCCCAGCAGTATCTGTGTGTGCCTTCCTGTCTGTGGCTGTGTGTGTATGTTTGTGTAGACAGCGGCTAGACATGCGGCTCCGTTCGTTCCGTTTCCCCCATCATTTTCTGTGCTGCTTTCCCAGGAAAAGAGGAAAAGCTCCAAGTGAAATTCTCATCTTGCAACAAGAAATTACTCAGGAAGCAAAGTGTGAACGGTGTGGCATCCAGCAGCAGAGAGAAGAGAGGAGAGAGCAGGCGGCAGCCGAGAGGCAGAGTAAGAGCCGTCGGTAAATTGGTTTTGTCGAATGAGAAAATTCCCGTCCTGGCAATTAGTTCTGAAGGTTTGTCCCTCCATTCAGGGGGAAAACTCCACTTTTCATTAGCATTTGTTTGGGGAACTTTTCTGCAGCTTAAAAGGGTTGAGAGTTGAGAGAGGAAGTTGAAGTCTTTGCAGTTTCAATTTCCTGTTAAAACTTTCAATATTCATTTCCGTAGATACTCTAAAATGTACTGAGGGTTTCTTTATAAAAGATAGATTAATATCAAGAACTTTTCGTAATCAACAAACTTTTAATGAAAATAATTGCACCCTTTCGGTTCTTGGATTTATATTCCATTCACTGAGTAAATAATAAATCCATTTTCTACTTTTTACTGAAAATAATTGCACCCTTTCGGGTCTTGGATTTATATTTCATTCACTGAGTAAATAATAAATCCATTTTCTACTCCAGGTATCTCCTCATTTAGTATCTTTGTGAAACTTCTGAAAATTCTTAGTAGATGCATTTAAAAATGCTCTCAATATTATCTTTCCTCAAAAGCAACTTCCATGGTACTTTCGAGTAAAGTTTCCGCATAAACTTCAACGTCTATCATCTGGGTAAATGCTTACCATTAAGTTCCTTCAGCTCCCACTATTACAACCCACTTTACGGGTGGATGTAAGGATGGTTTCAGTCTACACATCTATCATCCAGGTGGAGTCCTGCCTGCAGTCCTAGTGCAATGTTTTATTCAGAATGAGAGCATAAAACCTTTCACATAAATCACAATTAATGCTGTGCCTCCGTCCATTGCCTCCTGCCTTTGCCTCCTTTGCCTCCTTGGTCTGCCTCTTGCCCTGCCTCCTGCCTCTGGCTCCCTCTTTAATGGCCAACTTTTAATTTAGCTTTCGACCCAAAGGCAAACATTTATCCGTCGCTCATTCTCACTCTCGTCTCCCTCTCCCTCGGATGTCGTTTCTAATGTCATTTTTTAAATAAATACTTCACAGAGGAGAGAGAAAGAGAAAGAGTCACCAGAGTAAGAGCAAGAGACACTAAGCGAGCAAGAGACTGAGCAAGCGAGAAAGAGAGGGAGAGAGAAATGAAGATGAAGGCGAGACCATCGCAGAGACATCCTCTGATTTAGTTAAACATTTAGTCAGCAGCTAATTATGAATAATTAATTGGCCTGGCACTCTCTGTGCACTCTATCTCTCTCCCTCTCTCTCTCCCTCTCTCTCTCTCTCGCTCTCCCTTTCCCTCGCTGGTGTTGGCTCTCATCTGTGACTTAATGTGCCTCGAAATGGGCTCCAAGTTGTGTGCGTTGCTGGCCGCCGCCGACGCCGCCGGCAACGGCATTCATAAATAATTTAACACCAGACTTTAGAGTCGGTTACCGCCTCCCCTTTACCCTCTAGGGCATCGCCTCCCCCACTCCATAATTCACACCCATTTTCCCTCCCCGCCCCTCTCTCTAAGCTACTGATTTGCCGGATTTTCAGTCGACACTACGTTTATCAATTTGCAACACGTTAAAATGTGTCTTGGCTTCTCTTCATCTCGCTCGGGGAATCTCTTTGAACATATTTCTCTTTCTACTGCCAAAGGTCTCCTCTCTCTCCCTCTCTCCCTCTCTCTCTCTGTCTATCAAAGTCTCAGCGGGTCTCCAGCGCTAATGAGTCACGTCAACTTTGCATCTTTTTTGAAGGTGTTAATTACAAAAGTGCTGGGAAAATAGTAGAGATGCGGCAGCAACAGCCAGAGCTGGAGACGGCCCTCTGTGCGGCATGCGAAAGTCGGCTAAAATTTGGCTTATCCAAAAGTTTCATAAACTAAAAGTAGGACACATATGCCAAATATTCCAAGAGCTATGAGCTCTCAAGCCCCAAGCGATAGCTCCTATTCCAAGGGGGTTAAACCGACTCTATTAATCCCGAATTATTTCATAAATAAAAGCACTCATAAATGTATCTAAATTAGTTGCACATTTTTCCAATGCGAATTTCAATTAAATAATCATCTCGTTTGCCAGAAACAGGATTCGATACTCAGGCCAATCGGAGGCGGGGCCGGGGGCGGGGGGATAGCAAAACCCAAATCAAATAATATTTCCAATTATGAAGCTGAAAACCTCAAAATCCGTTGGAAAATCCAATTAGAAATCCGCTCTCCGCTCCGCTCCCAGCGGGTGGCTGCAATAAATTAAACTTTTGATTACGGCACACAGAAATAAAAATGTCGCGTTAAATTGGCATCAGAAATATATGTGGCGTGTGTGGCATAAACGGGGATTTGGGGGGATAAACGCTCAAATAATGAAATACCAAATCCGAAAGCTAAATTGAACCAATTTCGATGTCATGTGTGTCATGGGTTTTGGTCTGTGGCAGACGGATATCCACTCGATTTCACGAAACATCAAACATTCGCCACTTAATCAGGGCACAAAACGAGGCAAATTAGACAGGAATCAATCAAGGACACACGACAAGCGCTTCAGAAATAGATAACCAGCGACGGACAGCCTTGGCTGCCTTGGACACTCGTCGAAACTTTCGAAAAATCAAAGTCAATTAAATTTTGAGAGGCATATCGCAGAGCGATCCATGATTGATGGGCCCCAATTGCACCCGTCCGACCGCAAAGTGGGCTCCAAAACGGACCCAAAGGACATGGACAGAGACAGGGAGAGGGACGAGGAGTGGGGGAATGCAGAATGTACTCGTTAAGTGCAGCAAACACCGCACATTACGGCGATTTGTTGCAGGCGACGTAACGACGAAATGGAGCCCAAAACCAACACAAAGATACCGCTTTTACCTCTTCCTGTCTCGCTTCCACCAACCCAAATGATTGATTGACGTCCTTCCATGTCCTCCTACACGAGGATGTGTGTGTGTGTGTGTGTATCCTATCTGTGTGTATGTGTGTGTGTGGGAGACCACAGAAACCGTCGTGCGTGACAAGCTCGCCCTTTCGGTCTGGTCTGGGCTCCGTTCCGTTCTGTTTCGTCCACGTTCACGTCCTGGACTCCTCTCCGCCTGGCCCCTCCGCCTGCCTGGCTGGCCAATCGGGGTGTCGTATACAAAATGCTGCATGCCTCGGGAAGCATACATCTCACCTTAATGTTGTGGCAAGGGGCTTAAAACTTTCCACACAACTCCGTTGTGAGCACGTTCAGGCTCAGGTGCAGCAGCAGCAAACTTTTCTCCTCGTTGTGAGAATGAATTTCTCTCCACTCGAAACTCCTTTCGTTGCATACTTTGTGGCGGTTGCATATAAATCTCGCCCTTTCTCTTGCCTTTTAATTTATTTTGTTGCCCATTTCTTTGCTAGTTCTCTCTCTCTCTCTCTGTGTGTGTGTGTGTGTATATGTGTGTGTTTGGGTGTGGGAAATATGGGAATCGCTTTGGCATTTCAAGCAGAAAATTATGTTACTTTTGTGGCTGCTGCTGCCGCTGCTGCTGCTGCGGCGCGGTCTGGGCTCCATTCTTGTTTCGTATAGTATTTTCTTTATGGGATTTCATATTTTACTGCCTCTGCCGCTCCCCCACTCCCTCCCCTCCCCCCTCTCAGGCGCCTGCCTGCGGTTTATGATGCCCTGCATCCTGCGGAAAGGGTAACAGCATCCCCGGGACGTTACTCTCTCTCTTCGTCTCTTTGTTGCATTTGGTTATGGTTTTGGGTTTTTGGTTTCAGGGTCGTATTTATTCGGGGTACATCGATCAAACATCCAATCGCTGGGTTTATTCCCAATTAAATCAACAGATTTATCGCCATATACAATATTTATTCGGTATCTATGGCCAATCAATTTTCGGATTGAACATAAATCAACTGCAACAAAATTTCGAGCGCTTTTTAAAGCGCCTTTTCTCTTTGTTCTTTCGATTGTTCTTTTTTTTATGACTGCCATACATTCCACTCTGATGTTCCTCACGATAAGAAACGATGGTCTGCCTGTGCTCATTTCAATGGTTTAAGAATGGTTCACCTTGGAAGGCCATCTCTTTAAGTTTCCCATTCAGGATATCGCTGGCTCATTCTCCGGATCTCCTGCTTATTCCCAGTCTTTCCTGCTCAGTTCAATGGCGAAAAGTTTGCCAAGTCACTGGCTGGACCAGAAGCAGCAGCAGCAGAAGCAGCACCAGTGGCAGCATCAGAGTGATCTCTTTTATTCCAGTTTTCATTCTGGCTTTTCAGCTTTTTGGCCAGTTGCCCGGCAACAGGAAGGGGAGCGCAGTTCAAGTGCCAAGTGCTCGACAACAGCAACTTTGATTAACTTACCAGAAACGGAAATCCAGCGAAAGCGACAGAGAGAGATGAAAATCCTCGCTGGCATCTGTCGTCGTTGCGCCTCATTAAACACACACGCACACGCGAAACTCTCGTAGGTCGGAAGGTCCTTCTTGGAGTCCTGGAATCTGCTTTGTTTCAGTGTAAATTGTGAAATTACTACGCATGCAAATTAATTGCCAGGACATGCCACAGACTCCGAGGGCAAGCAGCAGGAGGTGCCCCCCATCGCGACGCAGAAGTGGATTAGCGGTTTATTCAATTTCATTTAAATGCAAAAAACATTCGAAACAAAAGCCCCACGCAGCCCAGAGGTCAGCGATGGGGAACTTTCACCCAAAAAAAAAGACGAAAAAAAGTGGAATAAATTTCCATGAATGAGATGCCAGCGATGGCAAGGAAGATGGAAACTTTGGGACTTTATAGTACAGTGCCGGGACGAACTTTGATTGATTTTCATAAAGTTCTGATAAATTGAAGTCCCTTGGCTGGGCAAAGTATTCCCCAGGGCATAGTAGTCCCCGCCCGAAAAACAATTCCCCTTTCCATTTGATGTCCCCCAACAACCTAAAGAGACACGTGGAAGTGGAGGAGGGGAAAGTCTTAGCATGGAAAATAAATTACGTGTTCCTCCTGCTTCTCCTCTCGTGAGCTCTCTTTCTGTTGTGGAATATGACAAACACCTGCTGATTGCTTTATGACTACAGTACTTTCCATGGAACCCAAACAGTCGACCTTCCTTTTGCCCCCGTCTCCTTCTTCCTTCCGCCTTCACCTATTCAGCGTCTTGGCAGCCATTTATGAGAGCTTTTCGCTTTTTATTTTGCATACAGCAAAGGAGTTTCCTGGGCTCCTGCGTGGCTCCTTGTTGTGTTGTTGTTGTGGCTGTTGACACATTTAATGCTGATTAATGGCTGTGCCATAAAGCATGCCACATATAAATGAATTGTAATGTGGCAGACGAGAGGCATTCAGAAAGCGAATCACAAAAGAAACATAAATGTACGTAAGCATATACGAGTGTACGAGTGTAGTGGACAGACACATTAATCTGCTGCCCATGAAATATGATGATTGGTGCCTAAATGTATGATTAGAGGCCTCTGACATATGCACACAAAACATACTACAATACAGGGCATAGCACTCTGTTTCAATTATATTATATATATTATATTCAATCTCTCTATTTGGAAAATCATGTCAGAAATCAACTTCACACTCACATTTTGTGTTTGTGGAAAATCCTAGCATACTTTTGGGCTGCCAAATGCAGTGGAATTTGCTGTGTGGCCAACATGGAATGCCATGCCACAGAAAGCCAATTTCCAATCGAATGCCAACAGCCAGCCAAAACCACAACCAACCTACAACAATCCACCCACACAAAATGATCAGCCAGAAACATTCAATTAGCCCCCAAAGCTATGGCTGCAACTTCTACTTGCCTCCTCTCTGACTCTCTCTCTCTCTCTGACTCGCTCTCTCTCTCTCTGACTGCATTCGCAGACGCATTTGCCAGTGCCAGTGCTAGTGGGGCAATGGAAAGCCAATTAAGCAGTTGTCTATTAGGAAGAAAACCCTCCAAATGCCTGGCCACGCCCTCAAACTCGGCAGCTGCAATTACCAGGCGCCTTGTCGTTAGCCACCATTCCCACCGTTGATTAGAGCCAATGATTGGACAATTGGTTCGAGGCTCCAGGGACGACGTTAAACGCCAAGATGGCAATAAGCCGGAATGATGATGATGGCAAAGAACTTAGGCAAAAAGCGCTGCATTACTATGTTATTACACTCGTATTTACACTCTCCATTTGCATAAATAATAATGCTCGTTCGGCTAATTAAATCTCTTTATGTTTGGCGGCAAAAACCACATGAAAGTGAAAATAATGATCCAATTAGCGGGGCAATTGAAGAGTACTTAAAAGCAAATGTCCAGCGAAAATGACAGTTAATTAGTTAATGGATATCCCCCCCAAGTAGTTAAAGTTGAGAGTAGGAGAGAGTGAGGAACTTTTTGGCATAGGGATTACCGGGCTTATGAGCGCCATAGGGAGACATTTCTCAGAGCAGAAACCCCGCCATCCTGCATCGACGATATTTCAAATATTTATGGCATTATTTGTACATTATTATTGCCTTCTCTTCCGCTCTGTTTTATTCTCCTTCTGTTCTTTTATTTCCCGTTCTGTTGCTCTCTTCTTTGCTCTTCTGTCAGCTCGTACCTTTGCTCTTGCTCGTACCTTTTCCTTCTGTTAATAAAAACAGAAATTATGAACACATGTAGAAGGGGAAAGCGGGGAAAGCAGGGGGAGGGCTGGAGCTCACATGAATTGCCCTGGAAAATTGCGATGCTTTGGCGTTTCAATGCTATATTCGATTTTTTTCCATTGCGCGTATTTTTTGCACACTGACACATGGCACGAGGAGAGAAAAATGTCGACGACTGCCTCAATGCCTGACTGGCTGACTGCCGTGTGTTCCAACAGAATTCACAGTGGCAGGCAGCATCGGTGGCAAGTGGGGAGCCGCATTCGATGGGACAGGAGTGGCAGCATCGGTATAAAGAGGAATGGCAGCATTGGCAGCAACAGAAACGGCGTACAGGAGTGGCAGTAGCATCGGCAGGGACACACATTATTGACATAACTACAAACAATTTATGGGCAAACAACGGTTACGTTACGTCTCGTTACCCCCGGAACTCTACTGACTACTGACTACTGACGTTGCCCCCCTGCCCCCACATCCTGTCCCTCTCACATCCAATGAATGTTGGCTGCTGGGCTGCTGGCTGCTGCCATTCGAGCCGTAATTGAATTTCGTTGCATGCAGCGCTCCCATTTTTTTTGCCGCTGCTCCCCTCGACACTCGCCTCTCGTCTCTCGACGATTGCATTTTTGACAGCCCACACATTTCGTGGCTTAAATAATAAATGAAATGACTTAATACCGTATTAAAGCATCAGGCGCCGTGTCCCCGATCGGCTGAATCATGCACAAATCCCTTGGCATCTATGCGCGCCCCCCAACGCTAGCATGTACATACAGTAGTACACGGCTAAAGCGGAAAAGGTCGAAAAACCTTTTTGCTTCACTGAAATCATCAGGGGAATGTCTATGGGTTGCTTCCGACGGAATGTCAGAATAAATGATGAGTGGTCGGTGGGTCCAGTTGGTGGAGTTAATGGACGGATACGCTTGGGGATTGAAGATTAGTGCGGGGTTTCCAGTGTTGCACAGCATACTTATAGTATAAACGTGTTTTTACCAACACTAATCACTTTTAGCTACTTTTTGCCATATATTCAACTTTTCTAATGAATATTTTCTTCTTTTCCAGGTGAGTATTTGTTTAACCTACGGATCGAACTTCATTCCTCAATTATTGAGTAAGTTATAGACAGATATTCAAATATGGGACAAATTTTAAAGCAAAGGACGGCAAATCCTGCCAAGCTGTGACAATTCATTCTGTTTAATCCCAAAGAGGCATTCCCTATCCTTTGATAGCTGCATGGAATATTCCCTAAAACCATTTGCATATTTCTCGCCTCGACTGGCAGATCCCATGGTCTTTGTCCCTTCCGGTTCGCTCGCAGTTTCCCTTCCTTCCTTCCTGCCTGCCCTTCCTTTTTTCAAGCCTTCAATCCTTTCGGTTTTTCAGTTTTTCGTTTTTTAATTTGTTAAATTGTGTCTGGTGGCAGAAAAAAAAGAAGGGAAGCAACGAAAGGAAGGAAAAGTGGACCAAAGTTGCAGCAGGCAGGCAGGCAGACAGACAATGCCAGCGGCAACAAAGTGGCACATGAGTGCAGAAAAGGATGAGATGGGGCACTGTGGCACTGTAGAACTGTGGCGCTGAGACTGGGGCCGAATGGGTGATTTTAATTTTAAGTGCAAGTGCCATGACTTTTGCCAGTCACTGTGTCCGATGCGATGCAGCCTCCTCCACATGCCTCCGCCGCCGCCGTTTGGCAGCGCCTTTCCGTTGCCCGTTTTCTCCCATTTTTCGTTTTCATTTGTGAAATTAAATTTTGCATACGTAATGGTCGACTACGGTCGACGTCCGTGGCGGGGCCTTTTGTCGGCAACTGTACCATATCCCATCATGCCTTCATGCCAGCATGCCATCATGCATTCTGGTGGCGTCGTCATGCATATGTGAGTGTCAGTCAGGCAGTTATTAGGAGCTGAAATGGCAAGACGCTCGTGTGTCCTGTTTCGCTCCAAGTTCTGTTCTTCTGAGTGGCATGTGCCTGTAATTAAAACAACTTTTCTCTGTCTCTGCCGCTGTCTCTGTCTCTCTGTCTGTGGCATCGTCTTGCTCTTCCTTTTTGCTCATCAAAATGCTCGCCATAAAATCCCTGGCTGGGGCTGCTGCTGGCTCTGCTGGCTGGCTGTCTTCCTCCATCATTGTCCATAACAATGAGGCACTGTCGACGACACGCTGGCTCATAAAGCTTTACGACCAGGCCAAAACCACACACATACACACAGATACTTCTCTCATGTGTCTGTCTGTGGTCTCCATGTTGCCATTTCTCCCATTCAGAGCCCCACGAATGAGATGGAATGGGGGTTGGGGGATGGGGGGTTGGGTGAATCGCTTTGTTTGCACCGCTCGCAGGTGGTGCCGCCACTACGTGGGCTTAAAATTAAATTATTGGTTTATTTATGAAACGAAATGGTCATCAAATTGAGATTGTGATTGCAGATAACGTGCCACGACCAAACAGGATATGCTGGCCATGGCTATAAAGCGATTGGCAGCAGGCATAAAAGTGCTGAGATACGAGAATGACCCCGGCACCGAAATGGGGGCATCTTTAGGTCGAATAACGATTCAGGAAAGTGGGAAAACCTGCCCTTTAAAGTGGTGCATTCTGCTGTGCAATAAAGGTGGGAGTTACCACCCAAAACTTAGCTAACCAAAAGAGTAATTCTCTTTCTTAAGTTCATTTTGACAATTGAAAAAGCAATTTGGTAGGAATTCTCTCATTTTCCTTCTGCATTTCCTTTTTGCTTTCTCTGGCCTAAGCTGCTGCACTCTTCCCTTGGTCCTTCCCTTCAGTCGACAGACGACAGTTTTGGCCCCCGGCTTTCATTAATTTACCGCAACATTCCCGGCATTTACCAACACTCAACCGCAGAAAAGAGAGGAGACGACAAGCAAGCCCTCCCTGTCTTCTCCCCTCTAAAAAGTATCGACAACAGCAATACAACAGAGGGAGCAGAATAGAAGCAATAGAAAATAGTGACGGCAGAGGGAAAGCAGAGGAAAAATGTAGGAAAAACTTTTGCAACAAATGTCCAAAAGCCACTTAACGGCGAATTAGAGCGCAACAACAGTAACAACAACTGCAGAGGAGAGAGAGAGAGGGGGAGAGGGAGCATTGAGAGCAGCGACAACTAACTAACAAAAAAGTACAGTTAACGCTAAAAGGATACGCAAAACTTTTCAAGCGTGCAAGAGCAACCACTTTCCCAACCACCTCCCGCCTCCCGCCGTTACTTTCCGCCAACGCAAACCGCAGGTTGCCCCCACCCCCAGCCACAATGAGATGAAGTGTCTAGAACCAGATCCAGACCCCTTTCTAGCGGCCGTTACTCTTACTTCCATCCTTGGGCTTCAAGTACAGTTGTGTACGCAGTTAATTGATGATGTCCCATCAAATTGTAACAACTTTCGGCTTTGGCCAAACAAATTGTAGCCTACTTTCGGATGGATAGCGGTTGTTCCACCACACACACACACACACGCGTCCTTAGACAGACAGAAAGAATTAATTGTCGCTGGGGTGAATTTGCATTGCAAACAACCATCAGAGAAAGCGAGCGAGAGGGAGAGCGAGAGAGAGTGAGTCGCTCTTTGCTGCTAAAAATTGCATAACAAAGTGTTGAGCATACACCAGCCAGAGCCAGAGCCATCATTTAGCTTGCAAATTGCTTTTTCGGGGCTGGACAATCCACGCAATTCCCAGCCCAAGCCCAACCCATTCCATCCACGCGCCGTGGCAATTTGTCAGCGGAATCATGCAACAAACGCCACGCCTCCGCCTCCGTCACCGCCTCTCCTCTCGCCTTCTCCTGATTGAGCATGTTTTTTGGTGGCAAAAGTTTAATTAAGTTTTGTGGCCCGATTAAATATGTAAATATTAATAACCCAAAAAGAGAGAGCGACAGAGAGGGAGAGAGCGTGACTCACGAGAAGAACAGTCTGCTCTCTGGTCTCCGTTCAGAGCTCATTAAGCACAACTTAAACTATCAATCATCGGGCTGTTTGGCCAACGTTTGACATATTTCTTTTCCGCCTCAATTAATCAGTCAGCGACAGGCTGTACCAGAAGCCAGAAGATGGCCGCCAAAGTACAGTCTCTGCCCTTAATCTTAGTCAATCTTTGGCTAACTGTTTTCCATGCACTAATTAAACCTTAATCTACTTTAAGCACATACTCGCACACACGTGTGTATCCCCAGGCATTTCATATTTAGGCAAAACCTCCGCTCGCCTCCTTGTCTCCTTGCCTCTTGTCTTTGCCTTCTGTGCCGTTAATTAAGGCAACTTCCGATGGCCGATAATGAGCATTAAATTTGCATTGGAATTTGAGATCCAATTAGGAAAACAACCAACCATTTCTGTATCGATTTCCAGCTGCAGATGCATTCACACAGATCCACATGCTTACACGCTTACTTTTCCCGTTTTCAATTGCAATGCAAGCCGAGGTCGTCTAATGAGCACAAGCCCCAACTGTACTTAGGTGCAGTCACGTGTGCGTGCGGCAAGCCAGAAGTCAGACAATCCAACGAGACAGAGACAGAGAGAGACAATCCTGTAGCAACAGCATAACTCCAGCCCAGCCTGCGAATCAAATATGCAAATGCGGGCGGGGAGCGGCATTCGGTAAACCATTTTACAACGTGTGCACGGGGCACGTGGAAGGTGGCGGCATGGTGGCATGCAACCAACCCACAGCTCGACAAGTTTTTGATAGCAGGAAATTTGCAATTTCTGGCATTAAATTTCCGCCTCGACATTCATTTCATCATCACCAATAGCAGCAGCAGCAGGAGCAACAGGAGGTGAGGGGTGGAAGGACTCTAAGGACTATTGGCATTATGCATTTGCATTATCCTGTTTCCCATAGTCGGGCAGGCAGGCAGCCAGCATACGTGTGCCTGTAATTATCGAAGTGCGCTTCAGAGTATTAAGTTCTCAAAGTCGAAGGACCCGGCGCCAGTTCTCGCTTGCTTTCCTCACCTTTTCCGCCTCCTTCGGGGCGTGGTCGTGGGCGTCGTGCGTGCCTCGCATGCACAAGCAATTGGAAATCGGAAAACTGCTCTCAAATGTCTGCTAAGCTTTCTGTTTATGTATTTTATTTTTCCTTCGAAGAGAGGCTACATTTAAATGAGGAAGGAGAGGGGAGAAAGGTGAAAGCTGGGGCTACAGACTGCCTCAAAGGAGCTGCCTTCAAGGGGGTTTCCATAGCTCAAATGACTTAAGCGAAATATTACTTTTTCCTCCCCATCTCCCATCGCCCCCACTCCCTATGTGAACTTTGGCATTTCGCCTTCAGTTCGATTATGGTGCGTGAGGCATTGGCATTTTCATTCTATCTGCCACACGTGTGGCAGGCAGCAGGGGGACGTAGGAGGCAGCTCTTCTGCAAACATTGATTTTCTAATAACAATTTTGTAGGATTTTGATTTGGAATTGAATTTCACCAGACGATGTGCTAGGATATCATTTTAAAAGGAGAAAATATAATAGATAAATATTAGATGCGAGGCCTTTAGAAATTGAATATGGTTATTTCTGCCATTAAAATACTGACTCTATCATCTAGTACTGCTATATATTCTCCCCCTTTTGCCCCCTGGGGGCAGTCGTCCACAGCCTTGAAAACTCTTTCTCTTGAAAACATTTTCCACAGCGCCATTGCATTGGCTGACCTCCTTCACATGAATTTCCATGTCTCACCTCAACAAAAAGAGAAAGGAAAATGGAAAAAGTAAAAAGAGTCTTCAACTTTTGCTCTTTCTGTTGCTGCTGTTGACTTATTATCGTTTTATTTATATATATGTACGCTGGCCTTGCGCCCACCACAGTCCACAGCCCCACATCCCCCAGAGTTCCCACAGTCCATCCACAGTTCCCACTGCACCCACTGTCTCCCCACAGTTCCCACACTCCCCCTCAGAGTCCACGTTATATGTCAGGTTTTCTTTTCAGTTTTCAGTTTTCAAAGCTGCCTTTTTTTTGCATAAATATCCTTGCAGACCATGAGGAGAGCAGACCAGACCGCACTTGTCACACGTCATTTGATTTGCTACTTTTTCAAATGAACAAAACAGCAACAGCAACAACCCCACCCCACCCCCTGAAGTCCCAGCAAACCTGAGGCAAAACTTTGACAAACACTTGACGACGCCAACGCCGACGACGACGTCGAGAACTCTGAATCGAGAGGAACTACTGAGAAGAGCTCGGTTCTTGGTTCTCGGTTGTGAGGCTCAGTCTCAGGCTCGGCTCAAGTGTTTTTTGCACAATTTCTTTTCAATTCAAGAAAAGTGGACCGACGACCAGAGAGGAGGCCTTTCCTTTCCTACCCTTTCCGTACCCCCAAGCCGTACCCTCTCTTTGCCATGCTAAACAGTTTTTTTTTTTTTTTTGAGTTGCTTTTTGTTTTTAAGGTTCCTCCAGCCTTCTCTTGCCTCGTCATCCTCGTCGTCCTGAGGCTGCAAAGGGGTTCCATGTAGTTTTGTATGCATAGAACTTGCGGCTTTTGGCCGTCCATAGACCCCCGTCGACCTCCTAGAATGCTAGAGAATCATTCCTAGAGAATGAGTGGGTTGTGGGGGGGCATGGATGGGGGTCTGGGGTGTGGAAAAGATTTTGTCTTTTAGCCTGATTTGTTATTCATGAAAAGGCTGAAGGAAAAGAGTGGGAGAGGACAGGCAGGCGGGTGTCGGTTGTTGGGGCCAAAAGAATGCGAATGGAGCCAAGGAAATGGTTAAGAAAATGCCGAGCACACTTCTGCGGTGAGAGAAAGAGGGTTAAGGATAGTGCATAATAAAGATGTTTGGTTGGAGAGCGAGAGAATCTTTTGCGTGGCACGAAAGGGGAGAACAGGTTGGATGAGGAGACCAGGAGGGACGGCCCATTCTTTTGGGCCATTTCTGTAGCAACGATTAGCGTCTTCTGTATTTTTGGGGTTATTGGTTGGGAATGAATCACTCGATTTAGATAGTGGCACTGGCAGTCAAAGACTTGCCACACACAATACTGTTTTCTATGCCACTCAACAATTGTTCAGGCTAACAATCAGTGGGCAAAGGCATCAGACATCTGCAAACACTGGCTATCTCCCCGTCTCTGTCCCTCTCTTGACTTGGCTTTTAGCGATTCAGTGCACAATTCTCGGTGTTCGGTGTTCGTTGATTCGGGTATTCTCTGATTTCAGCTGCAATCTGAAATCCCAGCCCAACGTGAGCTCTCGTTTGGCAGATTGAATTGGATTCGAGTGAAAGTTAAATAGTTGCAAATATTTATAGAGGTTTCTCCTGATAGTTGAGCACAGATTTCCCCAGTGGTGGAGTCGAGTCTGGCTGTAAAATTTCGAATACCGTTTCAGGGATTGTGGATTGTGTTGGATTGCGGTGTTTCCGCCTCCATTAGTATGCAAATCTGTCTCGCTCTCTCTCTCTCTCTCTTCGCTTAACCTAATGAAATGCATCCACATATTTAATGTAGCACCACCGAACACAACAAGAGAACACAGGGAGAGGGCTGGGCAGGACAAATAGGAGACATTTGCATATCCCACATGCAATTTATTTATGCTAAATAGAAAAACAAGCAACGGACAAAGGAATTTTATGCATATTTTACACAGCGAGCACCTGAAAGTATGAAAGTATGCAATGTACGGCTAAATAATGCGCATTAAAATGCAATTAGCTGGAAGAGAGCGCACACCAACACCAACACAAAATTGCATACTTTCAGGCATAGTACACCAACAGAACTACACCAACAGCTTCATTCAACAACGCAACAACGAAACACATATGCAAATGGCTGAGACTGAGGCTGAGGCTGAGTAGGAAGACCCTCAATGCTCTCTGTGCGTGTCTGCTGGTTGGGCCTCAGCAGTGCTTCAAGTGCCATTTGGGGTTTTGTTCTGTTTCTGCTTCTGCTTGGGTTCTGTGTGTGGTGTGTGTTTTTCTTGCTGTGGCGCTTAAAAGTGTGTGCTAAATTTAGCAGAAGGCCGCGCCCCACACCAACATTCACATGCACCTACCTTCGACGATGCTAGAGAGTGGGAGAGAGACAGACAGAGAGCTCGCTGTGTAATGAGCTAGAAATTAGTTTATGACGAAGGTCGGTCGGTCCACAGAAGAAGACCAGTGTGTTCCAGTGTTCTGCACAAAAGTAGGCCGAAACAGAGCAGATAACAAACAGTTTTTCGGGGGCTTTCAGAGGTTGTTTATGCAAACAATTATAATAGGCTTGAAATGAAATTTTAAGCTCTTCATTTCTGTCACATGCGCGACAAAGATAAACAACAAACAGTTCGGTGGTTGGAGGAAAATGTTGGGTAGAAAGTCGAGGCTTTGGATACCCTTAAAGAAAACAAACATTATTGTAATTCGATTTCTATATACTTTAGACGAGTTATGAATAGTATTTGGTGTATCTAAGCCATTGCATCTGCTCAAATGCGTAATACCCTCTTTCCCAAGGGTACACACAAAAAGAAAACCCTGACATGTGGCTGAGGCATTTTGTTTACCCAAGCTGAATATGAAATGGGTGTGGAAAGGGGGGGAGGGAGGTGGGCGGATTGTAGGAGTGTTTCTGTTAAGCTCTCGGCTTTTGGCAGAGCAAAGAGAATTCTAATTTTGCAGCAGCTCTGGGATCTGCTCTCTCCCATCTATCTATAAGTATACTTTAAAATGCCCGCCGCTGCCGCTTTGGCTTGCTGCTGCTCTGACAGCCATCGATAAATAATGTGTGCATGTGTGTGTGTGTGTGTGGCATGCTTCTAGGCGCTTAAGAGTGCGTGTGATTGTGGCAGTAGCAGAGCGCATATATGTGTGTGTGTGTGTGTGTGCGTGCGCTTGTCATAAATCAACATTTACATCGTGTTTATGTTTTTTGTATGCCCGACAGACCGGAAAAGGTAACAGACTTCGAGAGGTGGAATGATGGCTTAGAGTTTTCCTGGGCCAAGGGTGGGGGGCGGGGCCAAATGTTGCTTTGGCATTTAATTATAGATTGCGTGCGTGCGTCACTCCCCCGCCCCCGTCCATTCATTTGCCCCTAGATTGATGGGAGACCTTTGAATGGAAATAAAATATTCCGGTAGATACAAACAGAAAAAAATTACTTCATTAAAGGAAACGATGGGAAATTTGCGTGAATCGAATGGGGATTTGATTAACAATAATAAAAGACACAAGAACGATAGCCTCATGCCTCATGCTTTCCTTTATTATACTATATAAACATACGTATTTATCTTTGTTACGTTCCATCATCCTCTTCCATCCCTGAAACATCCCACAAAACATTAATTCATCTAAACCTAAAAGCAAAATGTTGTCAGATTTGATGATGATGTTGTTCTGTTCTGTTCTGTTCTGAGGAAATGCGTTCAAATGACTTTTCATTTCATCTGAGGCAAGCTTCTACAATTATGGAGTGCAGGGGCGGAGTTAATGGGAATGTGGACCCATCCTGGGACTCCTGTCTACGCCCCTGACATCTGGCCCTGACTGTGACTCTGACTCCTGGCTCTGCCTCGGTCTCTGCCTCTGTCTCTGTCTCCGTCTCTGCCTCTGACTGGAGGAAAGCTATTCAATTAGCCCATAAAAGCACAGCGGTGGCCACATGGCCATGCGGCACTGCGGTCGGAATGGAAGTCAGTCTCTGCTTCGGCTCTCCCTGTCTCCTCCCTCTCCCTCTCTCTCTACACATATGAAATTAACGATTTCTGAATTAGTTTTCAATGTGTTCGCCGCTGAATGGCAGTTGGAGTGCACTCTTACCTTTACTCTTTGGCTTTCAGGGTCTCACGTTTTGCCTTGATGTCGGCTTTGAGTGCTCAAATTAAATGCAGATGTCGAATAAAAGTTTTTCCATGTCCCACTGGCATTCCACATACTTATACTCTCCTTTATCCATTGCCATTAGCCTCTTTAGCCCCTTCAGTTATGGGAAAAGTTGTAGAAAATGAGAGGAAAACTCTTCCACAGATGCTAATGATATCGCACGAAGTATGAGAGATGTATGAGAGTCGTCTGTGGAGGAGGAGTCGACATCTGTGGAGGCAGTATTTAGTGGACCAGAACTGAAGGCACTATCTTAGAGTCTTCTCTAAGTTCAGGTTTGCCACAGATAGAGTTTATGGATGATAGGATTATGGTATCGAATTTTAAAGAGATTCTATTGTCCACTTTGTATTTTATCTTACAAGTAGATAAATTGAAATCCTCTTAGTCTCTTCTTGGCCCCCCTCTCAGCATCCCCTTCCCTTTTCGATATTTAATACCCTTTGGGTCATGCACTCTTGTTCTATCTCTTCCTATTTTTGGCTAAACTTTCGTCTAATGCTCTCATTAAAAATACATGTGAAGCAACGCTCTCCCTCTGGGGTTAGCAGGATGATGCAGGCAGAGCTGGACGCTGGCTCACCTTAGAGGGTCAAAGATGGAGAGGGGGTGGGGGGGAACTCTGGCCAAATATACTTTAGGGTTGCCAAAGATCCAACGTCATCATAACAACTTTGTTTACGACGCCTCGACTTGGCCTTGACTGCCGAACCGAAAACCGAACACCGAACGGCGAACTCTCGAACCCTCGCAAAGGGAAACCCTTGGCCTTTTGTTTGCCCCGAAAGGCAGAGACTACGAGTGTTCCTAAGCTTTGTGGATTTTCATTTTTATGTCTGTGTGTGTGTGGCACAGAAACCGCAAAGTCATAAGCCCATTAGCCCATGGGAAGGGATAGGCCCATAGGCGGATGGCGGCTGGCGGATGGCCCCCCGGCTGAGGCATTGTTTTAGGCAGTCCTTGTCCCTGGCTATGGTTCTCCATTGCCTCTTGCTCTGTTGATGCGGAAAATGAGCAAGGAAATAGAGAAAATCCACCACACACACACAGACACAGAGACAGGGAGGCCGGGGATAACGACACCGAAACCACAAGGACGTCGGCGGAGGAGACGACGACAAGGTCTTGTTAGGTTAAATTATGCATAGATGCCACGCCCACCTCCCCCCCATTACAGACATGTGCATACACCTTGGCATTTGATAATTGAGAGACAGCAGGGGGGAACAGCAGACCAGAAACTAGAATCAGAATCAGGCAGGCAGCAACAATCATTCCGCCCCCCCCAAAGAGGAGGAGGAGGGCTGTGCCCACAGTAATTCAAAACAAACAGGAAGGAAAGACATACGTAGGGTGGATGTTTCGACTAGAAGATACCCCGCATAAGGGAAGGACTCCCTTCTGCCATCATTTAAATATTTAAACACATCTTACACCCCACAACACACTCTTGGCTAACATCAAAGACACCGCACAACACAAATTTGTTTAGCAATTGTTGCGGTCAAATAAAAGCCCCCACAGAATGGCCCAAATAAAATAATATTTCAGCCAAGAAAAGCTTTTCGGGGGAGCTGCAACATTTGGCCAACGAGAGAGCCAATATTTGCCCAATAAATAATAAGCAAAGCCACAGAATGTGGCCTCAGCTGGAAGCATATCGAAAGTGCACAAATCGAGCAAAATGAAGCATGAAAGTATTTACAGGACAGGGAAATGTCCGTATGAAAAGAGGGAACAGGGGAGGGGGACGGGGGTAGGGGTTTCCCTTGCTGCACTTAACATGCTCAATCGTTATGGAAATTGTTGGCTCAATTGCCACGAGCAATGGGGAACTTGTCCGCTTATTGAATTCACAGATAAATAAAAGATTGATAAAGAACCCAGTTTTTAGCTTTGATTCATTTCCCAGACAGCTGTTTCATTCAAAAGTTTCTCCTCCCCCCCACACCCCTCCCCCAAAGAGTAGTTCATATAATTTGTTCGCTTTTCATTTAGCAACTTGCCAGGATTTATATTATATTAACGATAAAGTGAGAGAAAGGAAGGACTCTGGCAAGAAGAACTTCCCCGAAAAAAGTAATCTCCAACGAGGAAATTGAAATGCAAAACTCGTGCACCGACAACTGTCTGACTGTCTTCTGGTCTGTCTATCGCTGTACCAGTCCCAGTCTCCCCGTCCCCCCCAAACCCTCCTCAAAATAAATAAATAAATTCTTGCAAAATTTGCACAAAAATAAAAAATGAAAGAGAAAAAGTACAGAATGTTTTGTCTTGAGGAAAAGTAACGAAAAGCGGAAGGGAACCCGAGAGATACTCGTAGAAAAGATACAGAACGACAGACAGACAGTCGTAGGGACAGTCGGAGGAGGAGGAGGAGAAGGGGAGCAAGGAATAAAGCGAAAGACAAATGCAAACGACAGGACAACCATTTTTATGGCCCCAAAGGATAAGTGTATTACAACAACAGCAACAACAACACCAACAACAACGAGAACAACAACAACAACAGCCATGCTGGGGAAATGTATATGCAAACGAAAGAACAGGGCGTGGCGTCCAGATTGGGGTTATCCGAGTGGAGGGGTGGAGCAGGCCCAGACCCTGGCCAGAACGTTAGTTTTTTTTTTGGCTCGTGGCGCGTGTAAAGCGTTCAAACATTTTTAATGTCCATCTGCGTGAGGATTAGCATGAAATCCGCTGTCCTTAGCCCGACCCTGACCCCCCCCAGAAACCTCTCTCCCCCCTCTCTGCAGGGACGTGAGGTATAACTTTATGTCCGCTTAGCTTTAAGTGCGGGTCGGGCTCGATGGCCGAATGGATGGATGGTTGGGATACCCTTCTGTGTATTTATAGTACCTTTCGAATGTCTTGATTTCTCTGCAAAGCTTACACATTTTATGGGCTTTAAAGTATGAGATTACCAAATGACAATGTTGGCCATTCAAGTGGGATAAGTTGATGGAAGAGCGATAAAATTTATAAGCCTACAGTAGGGGAAACAAGGAAATTCTTGGGGAAATCAGAGACCTTCCAGGAAAATGGTCTTTGAAGTCTGTTGCTTTGATTAACATACAGATTATCCTTAACCATATTGCACTTATTTTAACCATCCCTATTACAAATTTAACTAATATATGATCTTCCACTTACCTTCTCTCTCGTTTAAACAGAATGCGATCGTTCATCGAGGAGAATGAGAAGAACGATCCGTTGATCAATGCTCCGGATAAGAAGAACAATCCGTGGGCTGAAAAAGGCAAATGCGTTATCATGTAATATTATCGTAAACCACAGAAATACCGTAATACCTATGATAATCAGCCAAATAACATCAGTAATAATAATAATGCAACAACAACAACAGCCACAACTACAGCCCATTCAAGAGCAACAGCTGCAACTGCAACTGCAGCTGCAACTGCAACAGCAGATCAACAATATCAATATTTAAACCCTACCATAGACAGCAATCGATGTAGCAGCCTTAGAGATGATTCCCCGCTCCGTAACGACGATGATGATTCGATAGATCTGATCCCCGTAGAGCTGCAGCAGCAGCAGCATTACAACAACAACTACTACTACTACTACAACTACAATCTGAGCTATGCCCCCGAGGACTGTGCCCCAGGCGGCAGCCGGCGCCCGAGTCGCCTCCAGCAACTGAAGCGCCGCACGCAGTACGAGCTGCAGCAGTGGCCGATGCTGATGCAGCTGCTGCTGCTGGTCCTCTGGCTGAACGCCCGCTTCTGGCGGATCGTCGACGAGCAGGTGACGTACCGGAGGCGACGATGGCATTAGCTTGGGTGGCAGAGAGAGATCGAAGGAGCAGAACAGAACCGAACAGGAGGAGGAGACGCAGGATGCCACGCAAAAGGGTGCTGAGAATGGTGTTGCTTGGTATGAGATCGATCTAAGCTTAAGTTGAATCAAAAATTATGCCCAACTCTCTTTCAAATCTCATCTCAATAAAATTAATCAAAACTTAGGCTGCAAAATATAGTCAAAGCAAAACAAACAAACATCATCTACAAAATGTAACACAGAGAACCACCCATCACGAGAGAGCAGAAACTCTAAGAACAACAACAACAACAACCTACAACAACCTACAACAATAACAAAATGATAGCGAGAGCTCTGGCTGCTCGTTACATTTTGCTCACGCACTACTCGTTTCATCATCGTATCGTGATCGCTCTCGTCACATTGTGATCGCTCTGTCGTCTCGACTCGTTTCTGTCTCTCGTCGTCTTATGCTCGTCTTTCTCTTTTTTCCTCTCTCTCTCTCTCGCTCGCTCTCAATCGTTCATCTATTTTTCTAGCTATCGTTCCCTAGTACTACCGTTATTGCTATTTCAGTTCCAAATGCATGCCATATACATTCTTAGAAGTTTCCTTTGATATCGCTATATATTTTCGTCTGTTCTTCCACCAACACCTTCTCCTCACCAATGCAATCTCCACATCAATCGTCACATCAATCATCATCCCTCCAACCCACCCAAAAACCAAAAACCAAAATAATCCACACACTAGTCGACAACAAACGCTAACTCAATCATATCAATCATGAGACAAAAAAAATTAATGATGTCAAGCCTCGATAAATGTAACCCACCCGTCATTCTGTAGAAGAGAAGCCTTAGAAGCGCCTCCCCCGCCCCCCAAAAAGTAATCCCATTTTATGTTAACCAGCGAAACCGAAAAGAACCGAAGAAGAAGATCTACTATGAACTTTAATCCAAAGGTTTCCCCGCCCTAAGCTTGCCTAAGAACCAAACTGAAACTAAACTAAAAAGAAAAAGCAAAAGCAAAACTATCCCAACAGCAAAAGCAAAAGCAAAAGCAGAAGCGAAAGAAACGAAAATGAAAATGAAAACTAAGAGAAGTAGAATCGTATTTTGAGTAGCGCTTTTCGATTTATTTGGTAGACAGGCAAACGCTAACCGAAACGCTAACGAAACAGCAATTTCAATTGTGTTTTTCAACGTAAAACATAAAGTATAAAATATAAACTACGGATAATATAATTTTATATACAACATACATACTATAGAGTTATAAATTTAAAGGCAGACGCTGTAGATGATTACTCGATCGATGATTAAGCTTTAGTTCTAACACTAATATGTTACTTATGATTACCTAGCGACAATTATTATATACGCAACAGACAACAAACAACAACACACAACAACAATTACACACGAAGATACAAAGAACAACTAAAAAACTAATCGACGTAGTAGAGGAACCCATGATATTTATACGAGTATATGGATCATAGTTGAAAAAACAAAAAGCAAAACAATTAGCGAGAAATATTTCAGTGAAATTTCCAAAAGTCAGCTGAAACTTTATATGTTTAATGCGAAACTGCAAAATGGACTTGAAGAAGAGCAAACAAGAGGATAACAACTATATTATATTATATTATTAACTATTATTACGAGTATATACGATATTGAGAGGGCGTGCCCCAGGGGCCGACCGACAACTTGAAAACAAAATAAGGCGCTGTTCAGCTAATCGAGAAAATATATAGTGAAAATCGTTTACGTTTAATAAAATACTAAGTTCTGCTTATCGCTACGCGAATATGATTTCCGTTTACGTCTTAGGGATGATAACTATGATTTGAGCATTAGAAAAGACAACAATCAGAACACACCAGAAACACAGACATTCCACAGACACACACACACATTCCCACATTACGAGGCTACCACTGAGGTTGCCCCACGATGAATATACTGCAAAGTGAAATATAGTTAAGGAAACATTCGACGGGGGCCATACCACCCCCGGAGAGAGAAAACCTATGAAATAATCCGAAAATATATAGCACATTTAATGTTAATCTTAAGTTGAGGAACAAACCAACGTAGAGAAAATTCAGCAGAGAGGTAAATTAATTATACGAGTAAGTAAGTCGCGCAAAAGACCCCTAAAAAGACACCAGAAAACAGAGAAACCGAAAGGTAAACAACCTACAAAATAAGCAGCAAACGAAACGAAGATGCAATGCAGCGGGGAAGCAGAATCACCAAATAATTAAGGAAACACTTCACCGAGAAGCGAGAAGCAGTTTTACGATGAACGATGATGAGGATGGAATGGAGCGAGTGCTCCTAGCGAGTGCTCCTAACGAGTGGAGCGGAGTTACAGTAAAAGCAACACACACACAATAGAAATACACACATATTTAGTGGTAAATTTTAAGAAGGAACACACTCTGCAATCATACGAGAGAGAGCTCTAGGGAAGCCGAAGCAAGGCGAAGCGAAGCTACATCGAAACACACACCTTTGGTGGCAGCACAAAGTAGCATCCTGCTACCAGGAAGAACGATGCAACAACCCAGCAAAAGTGTTTCCATACCGAAGCAGAAGCAAAATCAACAAACAGACACACAAAAACTAAATTAAGGTATTGGTGGTTACAAAAATATTATATATGTATAACTAATTGATATTGGGACAAGACGACTATGAAATAACGATATAATCAAAAAGGACCGAGGGCTGGCAATGACAGGCTGCACTCCAGCGGCATTGCCAGACCTCACAGACAGGAGACAGGAGCACGCTGTGGCGTAGGGAACATGTCTGGCTGCATGCTGCAGTGCTGCATGTTCCGTATCCACCTTACGGGTGTACGTCTGTTTATTGGAAGTTGAAATCAAATCAAATTATATGAATATACGAAAATATATATAAATGTGTGTATAGTGTTGTAATCAAGAGTGCCGTCGAGTGTCGTGCCACAGGCTCAGGCCGCGGGCTGAGAAGCGTTTTAAAGAGTTCCAGACAGTAGTTTTCCGGGGTGCGACTGTACACGCCGCTCAAGAGAGCGCTAAGCACGCCGAGTACCTGGGCACGGAGTCCCGGGGAAACGGGTGTGAGGGTGCCACCAAAATTGAGCGATGGAACAGTCGCGGCCAAAGGATTGATCTTTTTGAGAAGAGAAGTCTCCTTCGATGATGTCCATGTCATACGATTTCCACGAGGCCTGGACTGAGTCTGTGCTACGAACACCGCTCGACAGCAGTCACTCGCTTAAATGTACTCGCACTTTCGTCAGTATTTAATCGAACAAATCGTTAATTAACATTCCAAATAAATACAATTATAATGGGAAGGTCATTCGAGGAGCGAAGTGAAGTGAAACGAAGTGAAGAGAACGAGAAATGGTACATTTTAGTCATTTTTCCAGAAAATTATAAACTATATATATAAATGTTAAAGTAAATAATCCGAACGACAATTCGTAATTGATCGATAGATCGCTTATCGACTCGAGCATTCAATTAAAATCTCGATAGGTCGATGGGTGAGACGCGCAAACAGGTGCCAAACGGTTCGATGGACAGAAGGTCCTGCCACGAGCAGACCTTTGGGGCGAATGCCGGGAAAAAATTATACAAAAAAAAAAAATAATTAAATATAAAGAAGAACTCACGATTCTCTAGGCCGTAAGTTGATGTTACAGTTCATTGAAAAGCGTTTAAATATTATATGGCATACCAGAATATTATGGATTAAACCAGCATTAACTATATATAAATATATACAAATATATGATACGATATCGATATGATAACAATATATTGCAAATATTCAAATATTCATTGGAAAACATAAAAGAAACTTTTATTGTTACAATTTTAGGTGTAAGTCACGTAACAGATAAGATATTTGGACATATAGGTTACGATTCTACGATATATAAACGATAAAATGATTGATTCTTAAACTTGTCGAATTGCGAACTCAGACAAACAACAAACACGGTGCCGCATAAGATCCACAGGCTACACCAGAAACCAAAAAAAAACCAACCCAACAAAACAATTATAATTTAGTCGAATGAAAATCTAAAGAAAAACTAGCTAGTAAGTGAATTTTAACGCAGCAAAGCAAACAAAAACAACAAAACAACAACACAACAAGAAACAAAAGACAAAACTACACGAAAAACAAAGGTAGGTCGAACAAGTCATAGGAGAAAGGAAGAGAAAAGAAGAAGGATTCACCATGAAGAATGAAGGCGAAAAAAAACAAAAAAAAAACACGAAAACTCAAAATAGTATGATATAAACGAAACATGTATTTAGCTGTTAAAAGAAACCAAAAACAAAACAAAAACTACTAAACAAATGGAAAACCAAATACCGAAAACAGAAAACCGAAAACAAAAGAAAAACCAAAGCATAAGTATGATTATCATTAAAGGAACTTCTCTAAATAAAAAGTAAACTTTGAAAATCCTTAGCGGAGAAAAACTACCCTCTCTCTATAAAAAAAAAAACAAAAAACGAAAAACCAACAAAAATACTGTCGATTGTGTTTTATTTCCCCCTCTCCCGCCAAAGACCTCCGACGACCGAAAGAAAGCTTTTCCCCACCAGAAAATCCCCCCGAGAAATTTCGATGTTGATGATGATGCCTTGCCTTGTGTGCTTTCCTCCCTCCGCCTTTGCCTTTTCCTTTGCCTTGCTTTTGCTTGAGTTTTGGTATTTATTTAGTATTTATTTGGTATTATATTGATATGTTTGCGGTATATTTGCTTCTTTGGGCTGTACATATAATTACTGTGCCCTTTGCCTGCGCTTGAGCTTCGTTTTTGAGCAAAATCTAAATGTCTTTCTCCACATTACAACGATTTGCACACTTTGGTGACCCCGACCCTCTGAAATTCGCAGCTTCGGTGACCCCCGACTTCTGAGTCTGAGGTGTGTGCATAAAGGGTACTTTTCTTTCAGCATTCAACTCTGGGATCGACGTAAGTATATATGGAAAAGAAGAAAGAAAGTCAGAGAACAAAGGGCTGAGAACTGTGACAGCTCCTCAGAGTTAAAGTTGGAGCCTGGCATCTGCTGTTCGCAGGCAACTTTTATCTTTTCTTGGCAGGCGATAAGGAAACTTTTTTTGCATGGCAAGTTTTCCTTTAGAATTTTCAGCAAGTTGTCGGATAAGTTTCGCCTCCGGAGTGGAACATGTTTCGTATAATTAGCAAACGGTGCGTATGCGTAATGACATTACGCTCCAAGTAAGTGCATTATGACACTAACAGCAAAAACGGTTTTCCAACAATTGCAAGAGCAAACGACAGACAAAGAGAGAGAGAGAGAGCGAGAGAGAATACGTATCTCTTTCTGTCTCTGCCTTTGTCCAGCGGCAATTCAATTAAATACCAGACTCTGACTACGACTTGGACTCCTCTTCTCGTTTGCATGGCAATTGAAATGCAATGATGTTTAAATATTGCAAATACACTCGCAGTGGCACCCGTATATTATATGCAGATGGGTGGGTGGGTGGCTGGTGCGGAATGGAAACAGTGCTCGTTTGAATACAATTCGAGCTTAACAAATCAATTGGCAGTCGGTGAACTGTGCCAATGACTGGCACTCGCTTGGATTCGATTAGAAAATGGTTCGGAAATTGCTCTTCGCCTTTTGTCTCGACAGAACAATGAGTCATTTGAGAGAAACTCTTTTAATTGCCTTGAATCATAGATGTTTGTGGAATAAATAAAGATTTTCAATGAATCACAGAGCAGTTTTGTGTGTTTTATTTCAAGAGGGAAGTTCATATATTGCTTTTCAGGAAACTGCTTTCCCCCATTTAAAATTCGTGGTAAGTGGCTCGTATACTCGTATCTCGCGCTCAAGTGGCTCTGGTAACAAAAAATCTACATATTTAGACACATTTCATATGCAAATTGGGGCTCCGGAATGGCAGCCTTTCCGAATTTATATGCCAATTGCGAAAGTGTGAAATTAATGCGGCCCTGGTGGACGATACCCGGGACCCGAAAAAACACACAACAAGCAGTCCGGAAGTGTTTAAATTACCATGAAGCTATAAAAAAACGAGAAGAGACAGCCCCAAGGTGGGGTCGGTCTCCTCTGTTGGTATTTATGACCCACCGCTGTCCCAACATCAAGTATTCATTCCCCGCTCACTCGGTTGCTCACTGACAAAAAGGTCTCCCGGCATGTGGTCTTCTCTTCCAATCAGTGCTTCAAAAGCAGGAATCAGCGGGATATGATATGGGAATGATTGTGTTTGAAGGTTGAGTGATGGGTGAGGAGGAAAGTGTACTCCCCTTGGTTGCGTACTTTAAACCAGAAGAGTTATCCAGTTAGCCGCACAATCACAATTTGCATATCGATTGACAAAAGTGCAATGAAAACAGTCAAAAACCACACTATTCGTATGCGAATGAATTGCAAATGAGAGTGCGAATCCCCCCACCCACACTGCTGATTGGACGAGCAGTCTGAATATGCAAATCAATGGCAGACACGACTGCGACTGTACTTTCCATTCAAGAGTTAAATGTGATTAATAATCGAGTGAATGACTGAATGGCAGGCAGCACACAAAACAGCTGGTAATTACAGTTGACAAGTGTTCGGGAGACCCTTTTATTCACCCACTCACTCAGTCACCCACTCACTCACTAACCCATCCATCCAGCTAGCTATTCATTCATTCATTCACTTGCAATTTGTTTTGCTCTGTTTGCCATTTTGGCGCCTCAGTGTCGACATTTTCTACGCCATTTGCCTGTCTGTCCGCGTTTCCTTCCTTCCGCTTTCTTTCTCCGTGCCACACCATGCCGCCATGCTGCAGTGCCACCATTCTGGCATTCTGGCAGTCAGTCTCTATCTCCCGTGGCTCTCATTAAATGCAATCTCTAATGCAATTGACATGGCTCGTCCTCTCTCTTGTCCTCCTCCTCTGCATCTTGCTGCTGCCTTTGGAGTCCTTCGGCCTTGGTGTTTTTGTGATTTCTGCAGTTCAGCTCGCGCTTTCTCTTCGCTCTTCTGTTTGATTATGAAAATTACTTTGGGTGTTGGCTGATTTTTAATGAGTCGTCGCCACACAGAATATCCGCCAGAGGGACAGAGAGACAGAGAGATCCTCCCTTCCCCGTCTCATCACTAATTAACATGTCATGTCCTCCTGGGGGATGCTTTATCGAGCATACGCAGCGTTGGCCATAGCCATAGCCTCCTGGCTTCAAACTTTCTCTAATTCTCCTGGGGGATCCTCTTCCTCTCAGGTGGAGCAGTCAACGAACTGTCAGCACAGGGATTTAGCCACCAAAAAAAGAATAAAAAAAGAAGAGGGAAAGCCAACTGTTTGACAGTCAGCCTTAGTTACCATCTGACTGACGGATAGGCTGCTTGACAAGCTGAAACCAGAACCAGAAGTCCTTCCTTTCTGTCTGCTCCTGCATCCCCAACACGTGGCTTGATTTATATTTTATTTAAAAAGTAAAAAGGAAATTATCAGGTTTTACTGTTGGTTTCTCATTCTCCTCTTTTTTGTGTGGTGGTTTTTGGGGTTTTGACTTTGTTTTTTTCTGCATAAACTTTGTTTAACGTTTATCTTGCGGTCGCTCTACGCTTTTTGCATGGCCGGCAAAAGTTTCTTTGAGGCCGCGGCCAGCCTTCTCTGCCTGGTGATAAAAACGGCCAAAAAGAAAAGCCAGTGCCAGAAGGAGGTAACAGAAAAAGCCAGTTTAAGTGAAATTTAAACATGAATAATGAAAAAGGGAATGGCATACCAAGGAGCGCCCGAAATAGTGCAAAGGTCATAGAATTAATCAAGAATGTAAAGTCGGGATGGAAAGTTTGGCAAAAGTTTTCGCCCTGTTTGTTTCTAGTTAATTTAAATGGCTACCAGCTTCCCAGTGAAATATGAATGTCCTTTTAGTTATTAATGGAAACACTAGGCACTTCCTTATTGGCAGAGAAAGTGCCGGAGAATGGAGAGTAGTTTATCATCTTTAAAGGGTTTTTGGGTTCTGTTTTCCTTTCACTAACAAAAACAAGCCTCAAGTCACGGTTCTCCGGTTCAATCACGTTACTTCCATTCTCTCCTTTCCTTTCATGTTTTCCATCCCATTTCACCCTGCCCTGCCCTGGCCTGCCTTTTAATATTTTTCATAATTTTTGCAAGAATCACCCGAGGGTCCTGGTGGGCCCTCCTCTTCCCATCGTCCTCTTGTTGATGCTCGACCAGGTGTAAAGTTATGTGGCCCCAAGTCAAATCTTATAAGCATTAATTCTCATTAAATTTAATTGCAACCGACTTGGGTTGCGGCCAGGTGCCAGCCATATCCCTATACTATAGCTGTAGCTGTATATGTGTATCCTGTGACCTGTTGGCTCTCCCATGTTCGTGGCACAATTATGCAAATGACTTTTGGGGCTGTCCCGCATTCGCGAGAACGGAACCGATTAACCCTTTTGTGTGGCGAGGCGTTGAAAGGTTCTGCACTCAATTACGGCGGCGGCAGAAGCGGGTCAAAAAGTATTATCACCTGCTACCCAAAAAGCGGAATCAGCGCAGGTTTCCGGCTTCTCCGGCTCGTCCTTCTTCTCTTTAGCAGATCCACAATGAAAGCTGAAACACTTAGCACTCAATTGTTGGTGGATTGTCGGGGAGAAGCGCCGCCAAAAAGTTTTCCACGCCGGCAGCGAGAAGCAGAAACTAACTAAACTGCCAATCCCACTGCCATTCACCGATACGGAGAACAAGAGCGGGACACCCCGAGACCCCCCCCGACTCCCCCCGGAGACACCGACGAGAGGGAATAAAGAAAATTTGTTTAGCAACATTTTCAAACGGTTTCCATTGGCGTGAGTCAAATTAATTTCGAGTGCCAAGTGGTGCTGCTCCTTCCTCCTCGACAACCACACCCACACCCATCGTCATCTCAATTAATTTGCCAGCTGCCAGGAGGAGAATACTGAATACTGAAGAGGAGATAGGAGAGTGCATACATATAGATAGTAGAGGAGATGGAGAACAGTACTCGAATAGTTGAAGGAACAACTTTAATATGTGGCAGGGCTTCTACGAGTACTATTTGCCTTCTGCGGTTCCGCTTTCACTGCAATTTGGGTGAGTGTTTTGCCAACAGTTTTCCTGCAGCCCCCTCTCTCCTCTCTCCCCTCATTCTGTGGCTGTGGCTGGGAATAATTAAGTAAATGAGTGGGTTTCTAGGGATTGTATAGGTTTAATACCCATATAACTCATTCACCACTCGTGGGATTACAATGAAGCCTTCAAATGTCAAAGAACGTGACTCTAAAAGACTTCATACAAAGTTTCCGTATGTCAATCCGCTAAACCCCATCTAATAAATGGATTACAACACTGTTAAATCCTCTTTTCGTCCCTCTTCAAAGCCTAAAACAATATAAAAATAAACCTTACCAATCAGGAAAAACCATTCAAGTGCAAAGATCTCTCCCTCCTCCAATGCAAAATCCGATTTTCACGCTCAAAAAATACACTGGAATAAATCCAATCCAAATTGACGTGTAAGCAAAAACTATTCACGCATAAAACACAGAAATTTTCCACAATAAACAAAAAGAGAGGAGGGCGGGCCGCAGAAATCAGGGGCAGGAAATCAAAAGGAGAGGAGAGTGAGGGCACACACAAGAGAGCACAGGCGATGAATACGTAACGAGAGAGCGCCAGAAAGTATGCAGTGCGAAATGCGAACGAAATTTAAATGAAACTGCGAAAAATAAAATAAAACCAACCGAAGATTGAGATACACTTGAAGATACAGATGCAGATACAGATACAGCTTCCAAATATTATATAGAATCAAAGGCTCTACCCTACCGACTTTCTCCTTTAGTCAAAGTTCGTAATACCCTGCCATTTAGGGTACAAAAAGTTGTGGAAGCAACAAACTACATGACATTTTTAATTATCTAGAACAAGTGCATTTAGCACACACAAATGGAGGCACACACACAGATACACAGCTACACATGTAGTGCAAAGTGCGAGAACAAAAATCGTTGCATACTTTGCGGGTTGTTGGGCATTTAAATGAAATTTTTGTCTGCTAAATGCAACTGCCAGAAGCAAGAGGAGCAGGAAATGTGTGAAAAAGGGGAGTGTCTGTGAAAGGGAGTGGGTGGGTGGCAGCAGTAGTAAAAGTAAGTAAGTCAAAGAACGCTCGAAAGCGTAATGAGGAGAGGCACAGAGGAGGATGGGCCCCCTGTGAGTGCGAGTGTGTGGCAGAACCAAAGTTAAATGGAAATATTTGCCCGACACGCAAGCGTTTTTCACTTTTTCTTTGCTTCGCCTTAATTAAAGCCCCAGAAGTTTACAGAAGCTGCTCCAATTTCGGAAAAGTGCCCCAAGAATATCGAGAATAATCAGACACAACCCCCGCACAATCTCCCCCCTGCTATCTGTCTTAAACCACAACCCCTTTTGGCCATGTTTGCAGTGCCAGACAGAGCGAGAGCAGGACCAAAAGAAGGCCTATAAAAATATGTTTTTCTTTTACGAGCAACTTTTGTGGGGGGTTCTTTCCGCCTCCTGCGTATGGGGGGGCGGGCCATGGATGTATACAGATTTATTAAAATATTTCGCAGAGCAGAGGAAAATATGCAATGAGGCAGCAGCAGCAGGCGGTAAAAGTCACTGGGATTATGGCGAAGTGAGAAATACTCTCCGAGCGGCAGAGACAGGGAGACAGTGAGAAAGAGAGAGGGATTAAGGACACGGCCGGCGCAGTAATCTGTGAAGATTTTTTACGGGGAAAACTTTTAATCAGATTGCGAAGGCAGTCGCTCCATGCCAGAGGCATTATCTGAAAAGCTCTGAATCGTTTTGCATCCCAAAGTGTGATAACCCGTGGATCGGATAGGATATCCAGCCATCCGTCCATCCATCCATCCATCCATGCATATCCATCCAATATAAAAGTGTGTTGAAGTTAATACATCCCCAGAGGCGGCATAAAATGCCAGGCAGTCGTTTCGTTTCAGTCGCTGTCCTTTAATTAATAAAACCAAACAGTTTTCACTGGTCCTCCGCCTCCGATGCGCGTGGCACGGACTGGTTGGTTGCACGGAAGGACTACACATCAGGATGCTGCGCCCCTGACACGCCTCGTTAATTTGCACTTTCCATATGCATATCTGTCGGAGAGAGAGAAATCAGCAAATAATTTAATATTATATTTCCAGTTTCAGTTGCAGCCTTGAAGCCATCGAAAGTCCTTTCGACTTATTTGCCCAGCACTTTATCCGTTGCCTACTCTCAGGCGTCTCCCAGGCGAAAATAGTGAACATAATTTGTGTATTTATTTGCTCGGATTATGGCCAAAGCCAGAGCTTAAAAAGGTAGAACTTTCCAGCAGCAGTATTTGTGCAGCACTTAAATTTCGGTAGAAACTTTCATTCAAGAGCCAGAATAGTGGTTTAGAGGCAGTCAGGAGACGCTCTAAATGCAGGAAGGAAGCAAGGACTGCCTGCCTGCCTGTTTTGGGGCTGATAACTTTATAAACATCAAAATTTTGCATACATCATTGCGCACAAGGTGTCCTGTTGCCCCCTCCCCGGATTGACCAAATGACCAAAATGGGAATATGTTAATACGCCCACAAAAGGGCAACAAAAGTGCACAACAAATAATGGGTGGACCTGCTCTCGAAGGAAGCCCCCACCCCATTCCATGCCCATTATATTTGCTCATTGTTTGGCCTTGGCCTTCTTATCCCATACCCCTTACTGCAGTAGGGTATTATGATCAGATAGAACCGCTAAGACCCTCTTGCTACTGCATCTTCCAGGGTATCTGCCACTTCGTTACTGTTCCTCTTTCTCCTGCACATATTTGCTAGTGTTTTCTGTTGTTCTGTGTTTATGTTTGTTGACATGGAAAAGCCCAAAAGTTATTGTTCGCCATCAGCTTTAGCCACGCCTCGTAGAAGAAGAAGGGGCAAGAGCGGGGAGAATGTGTGTGTGGCCCAGACATGACCATCATTTGCCTGCTGGCCTAATAAGCGGCTCAAGTGTTGGCCCGGAATTAATGCGATCCTCTGCACTGCCCCACTGTCCCACTGCTGGATACATCGTGTCCATCTGTCTTTGTTTGCCTGTTCCAAAAGGTTACACTAACCGGACATCATCTAGTGGGCGACTAGTAGGAGTATTCCACCCTTGGATGTGGCTTGTTTGGGGCAGGGGTTGGTTTTTCCTGTCATATGTTGTTGGAGGAGAGAGAGAGGGACTTTCGCCCAAGGCCACGCTAGTTATGGGGCCTAAAGTGTGTTAGTTAAGTCACCATGGTTACGATTTGCTAATGAGATACGATACTGGTAAGTAGATGGCAGATGGCAGAGGCAGACACTATGCTGCAGGGTTTAGTTTAGTCTTTTATTTATCCTATGGATTATTCAACGGAATAACTTGTGGCACATATAACAGCTTCGTTTGTGCACCAAGAAAGTATTCACTTACAGGAGGAAGGGGTTTCCTCTTGCTGACCTCCAGCTACTTTCTTTCTCGTATCTCTTCAAGTTCTAGTACCACACTTTACCTTTTACCACTTCATAGGTGGATAATCTCCACTCGCCAGCTCTTTTTGCCCACTCTTTCATCCTTAAGCTCTTCCCGCCTCTGTAGTCCAGTGCTCTGCCTCTCTCCCTCTCCATTCACAGTCCATCGCGCAGCAACAGAGAGAGAGGGAGAGAGTGTGTGGCAGGCAGTGGGCAACACTTCTTTGTGTACTAATCTCCCTTCTGTCTTTTGGCTTTTAACGACCTCTTACTGGCACTCCCTGAATAGTCGCTGCTGTCTGTTGGATGTCCTTCTGCGTCCTGCGTCCTGAGTCCTCTGTCAGTGACGCGCATTCCACTTGAATAACAACAGCTTTTGATTGATAAGCAGCCATAATAAATTTGTTATTAGCGCGAAAGAAAGAAGAGAAGGCGAATGAGAATGCGAATGCCAAGTGACGACCAAATGATGCGTGAATCAGGGAAACAAGAGACAGAGAGAGGGAGAGAGAGAGAGTGGAAGGCAATACCCCTCAGGGTAACAGAAATAGATCTCAGTTCTCGCACTCGTAATGGATATTAGACAAATAGATTTCTTTTTTTCTTTCCTTTCTTTTTGCTTATTTGTTTATAAATAGCCCAAATTTCCATTGAATGCTTCGCGCTTCGTTTCAGTTAAAGCTGATTTGATTAGACGGCAAAGGACATCACAGGACATTGAAGGACAGAGCGAACGAGCCTCATGGCGATTCACAGGAAAAGAAAATTCAGCAGCAGTCAAGGGAAATAGTTTCCCAGGAAAAATGGTCTACAAATTGCCAACCCTCGAAGCCGCCCCCTGATTAGGCCTCCCCGCATTGGCACTCGTCCAGGCATGCCATGCCCTGCTTTTGGGGCACGCCCCATTCAATTGTAATTATGAATGCCACACCGCCCCACGGAAATTGCCAGTAAAGAAAAAGGGGGGAAGGAAGCCACAGGACGGGGCAGAGCCTGGAGCCACAGCAATTTAGCTGCGGTGGTGGCGGCGACTGGCGAAATGTTCGAATGCTAATTTCAATTAAAAATTTCATGCCGCATACTTTGAGGCGTGGCAGCCACCAGCCGCAGCATCCTTCCTTCCTGCCGTCAGGCAGAGTTCAAAGAGGTGCCAAATGCTGATGCTCTCTAAATATTTAAATTGGAATCGAAGGCTCTGGCCAAAGAGACTCTCGAGAGTCAGCGGCAAGGCCCCAAACAAACAATGCGACAACAATACAACTCAATACAAGGCTGCCGCTTCAACAGCTTGCCCCCACTTGATAGAGGGAGGTGGGGGAGGGGTGGAGATTCCATTTCCCTCCCTTCAATATTACATTGTATTTGCCTTGTGTCGCGGGCACAATTGATAAACATTTTGCTCGCTTATTTGTGTGACTCTGAGAGAGCTGGAAAAATAAATAAAATAAAATACAATACGACTACAAAATTCGAGATGGAAGTGTGACACGAAGCCCAGATGGCTAGAGATGGCCTAGAGATGACCTAGAGATGACAACGGAATGTGCGTGGAGAACCATAAGGGCCTCTTCTTTTCGTAATTCCCGATCTAAATTCCATGGCGAATCCTTACAAGTTAGTTAGGACAAGGGACACAACTCCCTCAGCAATCAATCTGCTCAGTGGACGTCCTCCACGTATCGTTTAGCACAATGGAACACCAATCGCCTACACACACACTCACACATTGATTGTTTGCCTTTGTCGTGTGGGTGGCCGTTATTCTTTCTCTTATTTAAGAATTGGTCAGACATTGAATTCACTTTTCTTTCATCTTTCTGTGTGATTTGTATGTGTCACAGTTGTCCTGACAATGGAACTCCCTCTCCTTGCGTCCTTCCTTCCTTCCTTTGCTTCGTTTGGTGATTGTTTTATTGAAATTGATTTCCTAATTGGTCCAATTTGTTGGGGATAATCAAAATGATTTCTGTTTCCACCCACAATTAGGCGGCAATGCCAATAAACTCAGGCGCTTCCATGCGAGTTCTCTGGCTAATTGAATTGTCCCTTGTCCCTGATCCTGGACTCCTGCCAGAAAACTTGCTCGACTTTAGTTAAATGCATTAATTTATTATCTCGCATTAAGCGCATCGTCAACATAATCGACTTTCATCACAATCATCGTTACAATCATCATCTGCATCATCATCCGATACGATCCGCCACGCCACAGCAGCATCATCTGAAGCTAAAACCCACAAAAAGCCGCATAAATAATGGAAAATTCTTTTATGTCGACGCCAACAGAAAAGGCAACAACAACAGCAAACAGCAGCAGCAGTGGCCAAAAGAAGAGAGAAAAACTTAAAATAAAAATTAATGGCCAACGTACATGGCCAGAGGCGCTGCGTTTAAAAATAATTGCAATCAAATGTTTAGGGATGGCCACGGGGGTTCGGGGGAGTGGCAGTTCATAAAAAACATAAAAACAAAAAAACATAATGTATGTATAAAGAAAAATGTAAGATTAAAAGCGAATTATTCATACCCTACGAACCACAAGCAAAACTCTCTTCTTTAAGGAGTTCGAAGGGGAAGGTCAATGTTTGGGAATTGTTCATTAAAGTACAGAACTTAAAGCGGACTTTATTCCGGGAAACAACTGTAATGTCAGGCTATTTAGCAGGACTTAATTCCAATTAGGAAATGTCCCTTCTGGCCATTAGAATAATTTATGGCCCGCACAATTAATTGTAGGAAATTTAGGCGCAGTACAAAATGGGCCACAAAATACAACTACGGAAATAAATGTCCTAGATATGAACACACAGAACTCAATGGTATACGGAAGCTCCCCTGTAGATCGATCTTTCTCCATTCTAGATTCTAAATGTGCCACAAAATATATCCATAAAAATAAATGACCCAGATATAAACACAGATCTTAATGGTATACAGAATTTACTCCTCGGTTGAGCTCTTTGATCGTTCCTTCTCCATTTTACATTCGCTTCCTTCACTTCGTAGCTAAAGTTCTTTCTCTCTTGTGTCACTTTCTTTTCCATGAAATATTTAAATAAGTCGCCTTGGTTTGGCAGCTCCCTACCCATTTTCCATTGCCTCTCGCTTTCATTTGATTTATGCGCCTTAATGTAGGCTTCTTAATATATTTTCCTCGCTTTTCCTGCGTTAATTTGCTGAAATGACGTATGAAAGTTGGGGAAGAACAACAGAGAAAGAGAGAGGGAGAGAAAGAGAAAGAGAGGGTGGAGAGAGGGAGAGAAAGAGAGGGTGGAGAGAGGGAGTTTCCTTTTTTTACGCTCACTTATTACACTTTTTTTCGACAGAGAGTCCCAAAAACTTTTCTCTATATTTTTCTCGCTGCACCAAATGGCGTCCATTTTGTGTGCATTCGGGAGGAATTCCTTCTTTTTTTCTGTAGTTTTTTTGTACGTTTTCCCTTTTTTTTTAGTTTTTCTGTGTTTTTCCTGCGGATAGTTTTAACTGTTGGCGTATTTTGTGTTTTTTAATATATTTTGCGAAAAAGTTTGGCGTGTAATGAAAAGCTTTGGACTCGGGGACTACGACTATTTCATTTTGGCATTGCTGGGGCCCAGAGCTGGTGCTGCTGATGTTGGTGGAGGGGTGGGGGATTCCGGGAGGGGGGATTTCATTGAAAGTTCGGCGTCGGACGCGAGAGATGGACACGCTGGATAAATGGATAAATGGCTTTAAAGCTGGGATAAGTGTCGTTCGACGTCAGTGTTTTTGATGTGTCGTCTGTGCGGATTAGCAATTGGATTGGACAGAGAGAAGGGGAAAGTCAATTTGGGTGTGCGGTCTGCTGTCGATAGAGCGACAGTTTTGGGTGTTTACTAGGTTTTGCTTATTCCATTTGACATTGGCTCCCATTTCAGTCATAGCAGATCTTATATTATTCGATTCCTATGGTGTAACTCTTGGATCTGCGTAATCAGATTCATTATTCTCTCAGCTTTAGATCCTCTTAAGCCTCTCGCTTTTCTAAAGTGTGAGTAACTATCGTAGTACCTTCTTTGAAACATCAGATTCATTCTTCTTTCAGCTTTAGATCCTCTCAAGTCCTCAAGTCCCAAGCTCTTTCTAAAGCGTCTTTCGCATAAAGAATCTTTCACCTTTTGACACACGAAATCCCTGTTAAGCCGTAGGCTTCTTCTCACTGTCTTCCTGGTGGATCGAAAGACTATCCTGGGTCTGGCACTGGCTGGTCCACTCGTTGTGTCCTGGTCTGCTGTCCAAACTGTAGGCTCTCTACCCGAAAAACAACGAAACCGACTAGCAGTTCATTAGCATAGCACACAAAAGAGGTCCTGGCAGATTCCTTTCTTCTTCTCTTGGCAGAGCTGCCTCCTCCCCCTCCGCTTGCTCCTGCTTTCCGCCACCATTCTATGTGCATAAGTCTCATCGCTTTAAGTCTCAAGTCTACTTGCATTTCACTTTGCGTTGCATTTTGCCTTGCTGCCAGTTTTTTGTCTCTTGGCTGCTGCCTGCTGGCTTCTGGCTGCTTTTGCGCTTGGCCAGAGCTTAACTTGTGGGTCACTAGCCGTCTTTTTTTTTTTAAGCAGTGAGTAGAGGTTAGGGGTTGGGGGCTACGCCCATATAATTATGTCGGGGCAAGACTTTGTCTTTTTTTTTATGACACACACACTCTCTTGAGGCACTTTCTCTGCCACACTCTTCTGATATCTGTGTTGATAAATGCGTAATGCGATAAAAAGCGCCTAAAAGTAGTCTAAGCTTTTGGCATGCTCCACACTCGAGAGGGGGGAAGGCGTAGTCTCTGAAGTGAGGCATCATCATTGGCATCGTCATCGTCATTAGCAGCGTGTGGGGGCTTCTGATTAATTGAAGCCTGGCCTTTGTTTTCCGGTGGGTGGCGGCAGGGAAGGGGCGATTGATGTGGATTGATGGCACTTGCTTTTAATTATAATTTATTGTGGCATACTTTCGGGCGACCAGCAATCCACTTCAAATTAAATTTGCAATACTTTGGCAAATATCGGAGCAGAGGCAAAGGCAAAGGCAAAGGCTGTTTGTTCGACAATCCCCGCCCCAAGGCACAAAATATATTGAGCGTAACCGAGAGTCCTTTCCTTTTGCTTTTTCCTCTCGGTTGTGCTCGGTTGAATTTTTGCAATTTCGTTAAATGTTTTTCCGGTATGCCTTTGGGGGTCGCCGGGCCATAAGCCTTACTCGATTTTCCATTCTCCATTTTCCATTTTCATTTCTTTTCGGGCGGGCGCATTATTCTAAAAGCTTTCCTTCGTCCTGTCCAGAGGATTTTGCCATTTGCATATGGACGAGCCACGACGGAGCTTAGCATTCATTCGCCCATTCATTCACTCACTCATTCACTCAGTCATTCATGCATTCATTCGTGCATTCAGTCAGTCATTCAGTGACTCATTCAATTGCAATGACAAAGAGAGGCCGCTCCGGTGCCGGCTCCGTCTCTCCGCTGGCTCTCTTCTGGCAAATGTTACGCTGTCAAATGCCTGTCGGCATGCCATGGCGCTGGGCGCTTTCCTTTTATTTTCCACCTGCCACACGTCTCGATGGGAAGCTTCAACTGGGCCTTCGACTCGACTCATTCAGGCCCATTATACACACATTCTGGGGGGAGGGGGAATGGTGTGCATGGGAGAGTACAGTCCTGTAGCCTGTCAGTAGTTCTCCCTTTTGCACTTTTCTTTCTATTCCTTCAACCATTCACTCTACGCTTGACAATCACATTAAGATTCACACACACAGACAACCGTGTACTGTGGAGAGAGGCAAGACATGGACATGGTGGAGGACTCAACTAACAATGATTGCAACGACTCTGGCTCTGTGTCTCTGGCTGTGTGGCAGGATCCACCGCAGTCAAACTGTGGCACTAACCGTAATTGTTGACTATGTCTCTGCAATGTCTCTCTTTCTCTGCCATGATTCTCGTTCTCCTCCCACCCCACTTTATTCTCGCTGTCATTTGTACAATTGACAATTGTGATTGCATATGTTGCACATAATGCAGTTGCAGTTGCAGTGGCACTAGCAGGTTGGGGGTGGGCGGTGCGCGGGGGGTGTACCTGAATGAATGGAGGATTGACATGGAGCCAGTGCGTAGTCGTAGTCGCCGTCGCAGCATTTCTGCTGATTACGGATTACTATCATTCGATCGAATGATGAACTGCTGCATGAATGGGAATGTCAAAGCGGATGTCAACAAGCAGACAGCTTTAAAGTTATTGACACATGAACTGAACACTGAACTGGGGGACTCTGATGGATGGACAGATACATATGTACATACATATGTGAATAATAAATATAGAGAGAGGAAACATACGCTGAAGGGTGGATGGCGAATGCATGGATGGCTGCCTTCTTGCCTGGAATCCGCGCGTTACAGCCTTCTGCTGCTGTCACTTGCGCCACTTGATGGTGCAGTCAGTGGGCAGTCGTCCCTCGTTTAGGGCTTCATTTTCTTGGCCTTTAACTCTCTTAACATTAACTTAATTCAGTCTTAGCCGTAATCGAATTTCCAGGTGAATATTTCCTTGATCCAATTACAAACCAAATGCAAATTCCACTCCCAATGCACTTTGATGGCTGCCTCTCCCTAGATGGCTGATGGCCTGCCTTTCTCTGAAATTTGCTATCTGCTTCCTGGAGCCAACTCCGGCACGTATAACAGCTGTCCGTCCGTCTGTCCGTCCGTCTGCTGTCCTGTCCGTTTCTAAGAATGTGACAATGGCAATCCCAGTTTGGCCATTGTCCCGCTGCAAATGCGTTTGGCGTCCAGGGCTCTCTCTGAGTTTCGTGTGCGTGCCGCGCCTTGGAAAAGGATTTTCCAAAATGGCTGCAAAGCCCAGCCCAGCCCCGAAATCCTTCTGCCACACACACACAACAGAATGGAACGAACGTGCAAGGATACAAGGGAGGCAGCGGCAGAGGCGGGGGACAACAACTGCATTGTTTGCATGCTTTTTGGCTGAGTTGGCCATTCCCTGGAGAGGCCAGTGGCGGTGGCGGTGGCGGTGGCAGTGGCGGAAGCGAAGCCAAAGTTCAATTTTCAGCTCTTGAAAGTTTCCATCTGGCATCGTTCCGTTCCCATTGTCCCCTAAGTAGCCTCCACTCCACCTTTCTCCATCTCTCTCCATTCTAGGGGACAATTATGCGACAAACTTTGGACCCAGACTCCACTCGTGGCAGGCAGTGGCAGGCGCTAACTAGGCGTCCATTCACATGGTTCGAGGTTCCAGATTTGGTCAATTGATTTCCATTGTTTGACTTTTGTATCGATCCGAAATGGAATTTCATTTCAGCTGCAACAAAGTTACGCCAGCGATTGTTCGGGGGAAATTATGGAATTGCTTTAAGGGGACGTGTGATTCCCGTTGTATCATTCATTGCAGAACTCTAGTGGGAATCAGTTTTTTGTGGCAGACACTTGCCCTTTGAACATTTATTTGTAATGCCAGCCACGACGGAGGCGCACGGCCCACAAGCTACTTTAGTTGATTTCTCCTTGAGCTGCCACGAACTGCGGCTGGGAGCTGTGTCCCGCCCAATTTTCCCCAACAATTCCCGACACATTTTTGTTATGGTCATGTAAAAGTCAACGGCAATGGCCAAATAAAGGGCGACAGCCGCAAGCTCCCCGCGCCCCTCCCCCTGCTGTGGTGTCTGTAACAAGTTGGCAGCACTGTGCCACCAATGCGATTACGTATACGCCGCGTGTGATGCTGTCGCCGGACATTTGGTCCTGGCTTCTAACGAAGGACACACAACAGAGCAAAGCAGGGCAGAGCAGGACAGAACAGAGACTAAGCTAAACGCCGGAGAAAGAAGAGAATACGGAATGATGTGTGAGTGGAAATAAAATTATTCTGCTCCTACAACACCCCTCCCTCCATCCACTTCCTCCCCCGCCTGACGACAAGTTTATTTGTGTGGCACGCAACGCATGGGTCCTGTCTGGCTGGCTGGCTGTCGGGGGGCAGGGGCAGCCGACACGTGTACGCCTTAAATATTTATTTGCGGCAGCTCCGCTTCAAGCAATAGTTGGCCAAAGATTTTCCCAAACTTTTCCGCCTGCATATTTCCTATCAAAAATGTGTCTTGTCTTGGTTTTTCTTTAGGTTAAATCGCATTAAGACGAAGAGTGTTTTCCTCTGTAAACAAATGTTGCCACAAAGGCGGGGCAGGGCCAGGCGGCAGTGAAAGAAAGGTGAGATTATAAGCAATTTATGCTCTCTCTTTCTATCTCACCATCTCTCGCTTATCCTGTAATCGGAACTGACTTTGGTGTTGTTAAACAAAGTGCATATTACAAGAGGATATTACCAGAAGTGCGAATCAGCTTAAAGGCACCAATAAAGAGGAAATTACTGCGGCGGAAGATCAAAGGAAGAGAATAAGGACTGCCCAAAGCTTCGATTGAAACGATTTAAGCTTTAAATTATAGCCCGAATTGAATCTTTCAATCAATCACTGCTGTAACCTCCAATCAAGCCATCCCTTAACCCCACAACACGCAGGTAATCTCTGTTGATACTCCTTTCACTCAGAGCCCAGGGTCTTCTCACCTTGGCATTTAATTTAAAGCGCTGCCCATCAACCTCCTGCCAATGCCCTATCGATGGATACAATCCACATCCACATCCTTGGGGAGGGACATGCAAAGGGGAGGGGAGGGGGAGCCAACGCATATGCCAAATACAGGATATAAGATAAAGAGAGGAAAAAGAACCAAAACGGAACTTAAATCGCCCTGAAATCTGTGTCAGCAGCAGCAGCATGCGGCATGCGGCGGGAGCGTCGAACGGCAAACGATTCCAAGTATTTTCTACCTCCCTCAGTCTCTGAGTCCCTGTCCTGAGAGATTTCAAATTCCAACCGCACAATGAGAGACACGCCCAGGTACTAGAGACCGACCCCCTCATCCACCCACCCTCATTCATCCTTCCCTGTAAGCCCTGCAGCTGCTTTTGGCATATTCAAATGTGTCGTCGGAGGGACATAAAAAAGCATTGCATACCTTACAGCGGGCTCTCTCCAACAGAGAGGTAGAGAAAGGGCCACAGGTGCAAGAAGGTGACACCAAAAATGTAGAATAATGGACTGGACTTAAGGACACTGGCGGATCGAAGATGGCAGTACCCTTGCGAGGAATCTCTTTCTTTTGTGCGTGTCATACAGCGGCGCCCATCGGTTGGGATTGCAATAGAAACTACCGATTAGGGCAAACGTAGACATTTTTTAGCTGGCAATCCCTGCGTGGCATAACCATTCTACACCCTCTACGGAAATGCATTTCTCATACTGGTGGATGACGACAAAGCTCTGTAGAGCAGCCGAAGCGAAGGAAAGCTATCCATATCGCAGGTGCACTGCATTTGACGATGCATGAGACACCTCTCTGCCACTCTGCCACTCTGTGTTATGTTAAGTGAAATGGAAAGCTATGAAAGTGGTGTGGAGCAGCCTGGGAGAAGCAGCGAGAGATGAGCAAAACGATAAACCAGCACAGCTGCAGGATATCTAATAATGCCCTGGGGAATGGAATGGGTACGGGGATGGGGTATGAGTCCTACGATTTGACGCTGACTCTGACACTTTATTGGCAGACATCGAATGCAGACACACAGAGACCCCTCGTCGGATCTGCGGAGCATGCCAACTCATTTCGCAGATGAATGACGCAAGCCATTCGATGGCATCATTAGAGTTTAATGCCACAGCCCCAGTATCGTGAGGCACCGCGGTTTTTGTGCCACATATTTGTTGCGCTCGAGTGGCGGAAAAGTTGCAGAAAGTTTAGTGGTTAATTAATGGGAAAGAGCGATACTTACTAGACAAATGATTCAATTAGGGCACAGTTTGGAAATAAATTTCCATTAAACAAATTAATCCCATCAGCGGAACATTTAAATTGATTTCCAGGCCGCCTACATTGTGGATCTTTTGTGATTGAAAATAAGTATAGGCACAGGAATCAGCGAAATGTCTTCCCTCGACAAAGTAAAAGCAATAAAAATCAGTTCCCTTAATCCCTTGCCTCCGTTTTCAATTCCAACGTCTCACCAACGCGAAAGATTGTTGAGTTCCAGCTTACATTTCCATAGCATACTTTGCGGCGGGCTGGTTGTTGAGTGAAGCTCACCGTGGGGCCAGGAAAGCAGACCGGCAGGCAGGCACATTTAACGGACACCAAACGCCCGTCAATTTGTTCGCTGAAAGTGAAGCCATTAATTGCCCCGCTCTACCCAACGCCAAACCCCATCCCTCCGGCAATCAAGGCTGTGCTTTGCAACCTGGGAACCTGCCAATTGGCGACGACATTGAAGCTTGACCAGAACAACAACAACAACAGCAGCGGCAGAAACAGCAGCAACAGAGGAGGTCGACAGCAGAGTACCGGATCTCGTGGGGGAGGCATCGGCATTCCATTTAATTGTTTTGCAGGGCGCACATGTTTTGCATACCAAAGAGATTCTGTGTGGGACGAAGCTTCTAATTTCTGTTTCTGGTTACAGTTTTTGGCATTGCATACACGTAGACGCGACCGCCTTTTAATTAGCCAACTCAGAGCCCCAGACCAATGAACTAGCCATCGACACCGTCGCCATCGTCGTTGCCACTCGCTAGCGTCACACCTCACTTAATTACGCTCCGGCTCTGGCTCCGGCTCCGGCTTTGGCTAGGTGTCGTGCTACAGTCGAAAACTGTGGCATCTACGCCGTTGTAGGGGGCGTGGCAGCAATTCAATTTCGCTTTGGGCCATGGCATAGGCCAAAGAGCTATGCTAAAAACTAAAGGCTTTGGCCTAGGCACGACTGAGTGCCAGGGCAGCGAATGGAACGAGTAAACGAGTTGTAGCCACAACCAGTCAACTGTGAACGGGGTACAGTCACGTCAAAATGCATGGAAAGCTTTTCAGGAGACTCTTTAGGGATTGTAGATCTTTAAAGTGAGAGTTAGGCATGCATTTTAGAGTAGTTTTTGCTGGATATCAGTACAGTCACATCAAAACCCACACCAATTGGTGTATACCCCTTTTTTGGGGCAGTAAACAATGATGAAAAAAGTACAGTCCCTGCAAAAACACAAAGCTGCGTAGAAGAATAACGAAAAGTCGAGGTTTTTGGGGTTGAAGTGCTGGCAAATTGCATGCGCTTGACCTCGTCGCGACTCTAGATGTTGGCTGTTGTGGGTGCCGCCTCTGTCGGGTCTCTGGGTTAAGTCCCATTTCGGGGGCAGGCAGGCCAGCTCGGAGGAGGCCGCTTGGAGGCATCTTTTGTGGCATGTGTACTCAAAACTGCGTGAAAAATTAGCTTCATTGCCAGTTGTGCAGCAACGACTGCTGCTGCTTCTGCCGCTGCTTCTCCTGCTCCTGCTCCATATGTGTTTTAGTGGGCCGCCTGTGGGCAGGCTGTTGCTGCTCCCCAAAGTTTTTCCACAATTTCTTCTCTTGGTTTTTTTTTTGACTGCGCTTTTGTCATGACTGCATGCGGCATGCAGCAGGCAGCAGCAGAGGAGGAAGTCGTTCGTGGCTTTGGCATTGCTCGACAATGTGGTGCCTGGGCCTGGAGTGGCTAATAAAATGCCCCAAATTGTGTGTGCGTGCTGTTTCATAAGTTTTCCACAGACGCTGGAGAGGATTTTCCCTTTTTTTCTCCTCTATTTTTTTGCCAAATCAGGAAGTTTTCCGTGTGCAAGGGAGCAGCAGCTGCTGGTTGGTTATTAAAGGTTTCTATGAATATGAAAGATAATACTTTATTCCTAACTAAGAAATATATTACGAAAGATATTTTCTTTTAGTTTTCGAATGGTTCCCAAAGTATAACACAGGAATTACACAGATTTCACTTTCATCCAAGGTTAGCCCCCGATTCTAGACAATCGTCTCGTTCTTGGAGTATTCCAAACATTTTCAAATCATAAATTTATCTTCTCTTTTCGTTGTTCTGCAAATATTTCCATATTGTCTCTGCAATTTGGGGAATCAACCAACTAAGCTAAAAGTTTTCCCCCGAATCTTTTAGCAGGGGGGACGCAACGGGGGAACCGCAAAGAACGACACACAAGAGGGAAAACCAAAAAATCAGCGAAATTTTTGTGCCATCTTTAACCTCCAGCCAGAAAGCAGATTTCGCCAGCTTTGAGGCAAGTGCATATGGGACTGCCCCCTGCCTGCCGCCTCCTGCCTCCCGTTGTGTCTTCCTGCTTTCGAGAATTCTAAGAATTTCCCCGTGAAATCAGTTGTCTCTGTTCCTCGCACTCTCTCTTTTTTCTGTCTGTGTGCGCACACATACTTTCTCTCTGTCTGCCTGCGTGTGAGTGTTGTTTTTGCATTTGTCATCGCAAAATGTTTTACTGCTTACCCCAGCAGCCAATTTGGTAGCACCATCCACGCCCTGCTCCCACCCACTGTGCGACTCCAGGACTCCCAACTCTGTAGCTCTGTAGTTCCTGCTAGGACACCCATCTCTGTAGTCTCTCTCTTTCCCTGATGAAAGAAAAATCCCTCCCACCCACCCATGACAAAAAAAAAACACTGAATGGAAGAAAAACAAGGAATCGTAACTGAAAATTTATTGTAAGCCATGTGCGATTTGGAAACGGCAAACAAAGTGCATCAGCATCTAGCCGGGGAGAGCGTGGACACGGCAGGCATGTGGAGGAGCCGGGGAGAGCGTGGACACGGCAGGCATGTGGAGGAGCCGGGGAGAGCGTGGACAAGGCAGGGATGTGCATGAGGATGAGGTAGGATGCCCTGCACGACAGGTGTTTTTTCATGGAGATACCATACGATACGATACGGAGTGGTGTACCACCCTTGGGCAAATCCAATTAAATTGCTCTCAAACGAACATTTTGGCCTCAAGATGGGGGCACAAGGGGGGTGTTTGGAGTCTGGGAACCTCATTGTTCTTTGGGGTAAAAATTGAAAACCACCAGGAGGTTGTTGCAGCACGAAATGAGGGGCGAAACAATGGATTAAATTTATATTTAAATGCATGTCTAACACCTTTTCAAGCTTTCAATGCATGCAGCAGGCAGCAGCAGGGAGTGAGACGAGGAGGAAGGCGTTCACTTATGTATGCTTCCATTTTGAACTAAAATCTGATCAAAATCAACTCATTTTCTGTTCTTTAATCTCTTTCCAGCTCAACTTAATATTTGTGTTACCACATTTCTCCTAATTGCTTAGTAAAAACATCTCCAGAACCCAATTGAAGTCTATGAATTGGCAGCTGCAAATATCCATAAGCGGATTAGTGGTATTTTCATTTCTGATGCAACTGTTTAATGCCGTTCAAGAGTCCTCGTGATGTTGCCCCACCACCAATTAGAGAAAAGGTGCTCTGCCTTCTCTTGGATATCTTCCACTTGAAGTCCTTCGCAGCTTCTCATTGTACACGTGTCCCCCCACAAGTCTAACCCTTCGGCTCTCTCCCACTACTCGGATGAGTATAATTTCTATATTTCAATGGGGAGGACTTTCTATATTTGAAACAAAACCTACACAATGTTGCTGCTGCTTCTTTCTGTCCCTGGGATGCGCTTGCTTCTGCTCTTCCTTTTGCTTTTGATTTCAATTTCAATGTCTTTTTGTCCCCAGTTTCGATTTGATGCTCAAATTGGAAACGGTGTTATGTGAGCCAGATGAAGCATAAACTGGATAGAGTAGGAGCAGGGGAGAGAGAGATTAGGAGCAAGGGAAGCAAACACATGGCCAAGTGAGACAGAAAGCCGCCTTGGGCACACACCTAAACACACACAGATAGAGAGATAGAGAGAGAAAGAGAGAGAAAGGACACCACCACCCATACAGTGATGGCTGAAGGACTAGGGACAGAGCGGCAGTCAGTCAAGTGTAAGAACAAAGTACTCGAGGGCATAATGCCAGGCCAGGCCGGGCTTCAAAGTGGGCCAAAATGATTCTGGCACCTGGGCGCCAGTTTTGGCTGGGGGTGGGGATGGGGATGGGGATGGGGATTGGGGTCTGAGTTTTGGGCCATCCAATCCCGTACTACCAGTATATTGACACACATAAAGTAGCTTAGTGATTGACAAATAACAAATAGACACGTAACTAAGCTAAGCCTTGGCTGAGGCTGCGTTTTGGGACTAGTCGGAGTTGTCGGGGGTGGGGTCTAGGGGGGGCGGCTGACAGAGCAGCAAACATTGATTTGATTAACTTTTGACAATGGGCTCAGATCCCAGCAAGGGCGAGCAGTGGGTGGGGGCGAGGGGCGTGTGTGTTTGCTAACCAAAAACGGTTTTCAGTCTAAGATCAATCATTCATGTGATGGATAATGGGTTAAGACGACATTCACGACGACTCTGCGGGCGATAGAAGTGAAGATTTATGGGAATTACAGCTTTAGCGATGAATTGATAAAAGGGGCAAAAATAATTCTAACAGATTCTTCTTCGGAAAGTTTTCGTGGAAGATTGATCTTTTATTTGGTTTTTCTAGACATTTTTTTAGATATTTAGCAAGTTGTCTTTGGAAAACTGAGATCCTTTAGGAGTTCCTGTTGGCGTGACCCTTCATAGAGGAATACTTTCAGTGGTCTTTCGGGGCTTATCCAATATTCTTGCAGTACCTTGAAATAATATGGCTTAATCCTATGAAAAGGTTTCTTATTGCAAACAAAGACAGGTCTAGCCTTACAGCTTTACCGATGGATTGATACATTTTCAATTTATAAGAATGCTTTTGCAGATTCATTTTGAACAGATTTTGAGGATGTACTAAAGGTTAATCTTTTACTCGTTTTTTCTAAATATTTTTCTGAATTTTTGAGCTTTTTTTGGAAAATATGTAGATCTTCTTTAGGAGTTCCTGTTGTTCCTGTAACCCTTTATAGAGGACTTCCTTCTGTGGTAAATCTTAGTCTTACAAGAACTCTCGTGCTGGATCCAATATTCTTGCAGTACCTTGATCTTACGAAAAGGTCTCTTATTGCAAACAAAGACAGCACTTACCTTATTATAGGGTAGCTCATAGTTGGCCTTTCCCTCTCTTGTTAACATTTTCCACCCATGGCACATGGGAAAAAGTTTTTGTTGCTTGTAAAAATTTGCAATTTTTGTTATTGTTTCTTGTGTTTCTGTTTGTATTTGTATTTCTTTTTGTTTTTGTGTGTTGTCTTTCTTTCGGAAGCAGCCGAGAGAATCAAAATCCGAATCCGAATCTGAGAATCCCTGCGGCGTAGTCGAGGATGTGTCTGGATATCTGTGTGCGAGTATACGTGTGTGCGTGTGGGTCTCAATCTGATTGTGTGCATGTGGGAGTGTGTGTGTGTTTGTGTGTATTGGCCACTTGGGGTATAAATATAATTAAAAGCGGGATTTCAGTTTGGATTTTCTTCGTTCGTTCTTTCGTTCGTTCATTCGTTCTCGGAAGGGTTAAAAGCTGATTGCCACAAGACGTGGCACGAGCCACAACGATGCAAGAGCAAATACTGTGTCGGAGGTTGTCTGTGTGTCTGTGTGGGTGGTTGTACGCTTGTGTGGGGCATGCGATAGAACCAAGGCTAGGGATAAGCATCTTATGTGTGTTTGTGGCATGTCTGCTTTCGCAGGGATCTGCTTTGGATGCTTGCCGCAGTAATAAAGTGGCAGCAACAGACTTCGGCCCGAGAGCTGTTCTTCTTAGAAAGTTGTTCTGCCCCGAAAAAAGGTCTTCAAGAGATGAAGGAGTTGAAGGGGCTTTAGATAGAGCAAAATAAAAGCCAGAAACACAGAGAAAACAACACTCCACTAATGAATGAAGGAACGCAGAGAGAGAGAGAGAGGGAAAGAGAGAGAGGAACTAAACTTTAAGGAAATGCCAAACCCCCGAGGTTCCCAAATCAAAATTCATGATTGCCTTGCATTGCCACGAGAATCCTTGACAGAGAAAAGTCGCCACGTTCTTCGCCCCCTCTCATCAACGCTTTCACTTAACCAAATGACAGGAAGAGCAGAAGGAGGAGCAGTGCAGTGCAGCGCAGAGGGGAGGGAGGAGGAAGAACTTGCATTGTCCACAAGTAGAACAGAGGAGCGGACAACCAGCGGACAGGATAGGACAGACTGTTGTGTGTGTGTGTGCTAATCTAGAGCAACGCGCTGCTTCCGTAGAAATGTCAGACATAAATCATTGAAACAAACATTGAACGAAGAACATTTCTCTCTGTGGGTCTTTGGGTCTCCCAAAATCACAGAGAGAGAGAGAGAGAGAAACGAGAGACAGAGAGAGACACCAAAAATAGAAATTGAAATTCAAAGAGCATTCCGCATTCCACATATTTAATGCCTGGCACACGCCATTCAAATGTGGCATAGAACGGACGGACGGACCTTCAGGCCTTTTGGGCCAAAAACGAAAACGTGGAACTAACAATTTATGCGCTCAATGTGCGTTATTTATGATGGCAACGAAAACGGGAAAACGAGAGCAAAAAAATGGCACAAACTTGCTATAAAATAAATTAATCTGCCACACAACACTTGTCAAATGGGCGTGGCTCAGCCCCTGCTGTCCCTACCAGCCAGCAGCAGGAGCAGCAGCAGGAGGAGCAGCCTCCAGTCATCATCAGCGGCATCATCATCAGGAGCATCTGGCAGGGCATTGTCGTTGCCCCCTGCTCCCTACCCCCTGCTCCCTGCCTTCCTTCCTGCGTCTTTTGTTCAGTTTGCTGCTGCTGCTGCTGTTCCTTTCTGCTGCGATTCTTCTCCTTGGGCTCATAGCAGGGGCACTCGTGAAGAATAAGGGTATTTCAGGTACTCCCTGCTGTAGGTAACATCCGTAGCTTCAAGGATAAAGGACTTAGATTTCATAGCTTCATCTATAGACATCTATAACCTCCCTAACTATGAAAATATAGTTCAATTAGAGAAAAGAAAAACATACTGTAATGGTGTCTGCTTCTTCGCTCTTCCTTTATTGCAGGGTATCTTTAGGGTCTGTTTGTCTCTTATTACAACATTCTTCTCCGTTTCTTTTGGTTTTTTCTTTTTTTCGGAGGTTTTTGCTTCAGTGTCAATGCGACTATTGTTTCCCTTGTTTCGAGACTGTTCGTGATTTTCCTTGGGCTTTCCTTTGGCGCTTTCCTTCGCTGCTGCCGCTGCTTTCCCTCAACTCTTCACACCAAATGTGTTTACTTCTGCGCCATTTATCTTGCTTTGGCGCCTTAAACTGGCAAAAGGGAGAGAGAGAGCGATAGAGAGAGCAAGAGAGGGCATGCTTTGCCCCTCCCCCTTGCCTTTCCCATCGTTTCCGCTTCCGTTTTCTATTCTGTTTCTTCTATTCTCCGCCGATGATGGCTTTGGCTTTGCAATGCGAAAAGTCAGCGGCGAAATTCTAAAATGCCGCCATCTCTATCTCGCTTTATCTCTATCTCTCTCCCGCTCTTTCCTGGGGTAACAATTTAATTTTCTCCACTCCCGAGTGTTGCATAGTTTTTGGCGCTGGCACTGGCACTGGGACGCCTCCTAATGGCAGGCAAGTGCTGCTCTTGGGGGGCGGGGATTATAATTTTTGGGGCCATGCGAATGCGAATTTAATATGCAAACGAGCTGAGATTTCTCCTGATTACTGGAGCGGATGCAGACGGTAGTGGACGGCGCAACCAGGAGGGGTGGGTGGGGGGTGGGACATGGGCTTGTGTACCCAATTGCGTGGCCTACTTTTTTTTGTCAGCAAAATGCTTGTGCAATGCCATAACATCTCTCTCTGCCGCTCTCTCTATTGCTCTCTCTCTCTCTCTCTCTTGCGTTCTCTACAATCTCAACTTTTGGCCAGTCAGCAACTTTCCCTCCCCCTCCCCCTTCCCCTAAATGGGGCATCTATCTAGTGTTATCTCTCAGTTAATTCCTTCAACACGCAGTTTGACGAGCACTTAAAGGCTCTTGGCCAGTGGTTTATGGCCGCCACTAAACCACCAGTTAGACATACAAGCAATAAAATGGCCCACACAGACACGCACACACACACACACACAGCACACACACGTAGTAAAGCAGAGAACAAAGCCGTGGGTGCAAATGGAAGCCGCAACATTGACATTGTGTTGCACATAAAACGCTCTATGGGTCGCAGATCTATGCTGCAGATTGAAATGCATTTTGCGGCAGGCAGGCAATCGGCGTTTTTCGATTCTCATTTCTCATTCTCTCATTAATCAGAACAGAATCGAGAACAATTTGTCCGCCAATCAGCACACACACATAGAAATCCCACAGCACTCTGTCTTGCACACGGCAGGACCTCCCGCAATTCTGATGCTGTTTTGGCCGCAGTGTCAGGCTCTGCCTGGCTTTCTGTTAGTGACAGTGATGCACTGTCCTCCCCTCCCCATACAAAGAGAAGGGGCAGGACTGGGCAGGAAACATTCATATTTATTAAGTCCCTGACCTGCAGCGCTTTTGGGCAGCGCTCTCGCCATGTGGAGCTGGCGCTGGAGCAGCTGCATGGACAACTCGCAAGGAACGGAACTCGGAACTCGACCTTGCTGACAAATCTCACTTCAATCAAGTGGGCGGTGGCAGTGCCTCTGGCCCACTGGCCGCAGGGTGGAGGCGCTGGTTGGGGTATCAATCAATACCCATTGATTCGCAACAGTAGGCTAGGGCGGGGGCGTGGCGTGGTCTCGTTGGCGCCAATTAAGTGCCCATAAAAAACGAGCTCAAGCACTGCCGTTGCCGCTGCCAGTTTGCTGCTGCTTCTTCCCCCGATTGTCTCAAACACCAGTGCCCCTCCCTCCTCCACCCTCCATCCTTCCGTTTCCAGTGGCTACTGTACCGAGAATGTAGCTGTGTCTGTGTTTGTGTGTGTTTGGGCCGGCAGGCGGCTTCCAAGTGGCCGTTAAGGGAATACAAGTTACACAGATTAAAAGGGAGAACATTCCAAGGCCCCGATTCGCTCTCTGGGGAGACTTCATTCCAAATGAATTTGATTGCATTTGAACAGAAAATGAATGCGAAAGTGGGACGAGAACAACAAGGAAGACGAATTTAAGAGAATCTTTCCCTAGTCTTTCCTTATTTCAGAAGATCTAATCCTTACCCTCGAAATTGTATCATTTCTTTACTGATATTCCTTTCCGGAACACCATCCCTTTCAGATCGACTCTGCCACACACACATGTATCCCCTGGTCGCAAAGTCTAGCGCAAAATGCTTGCCCCGAGGAGCCATCCAGCCAGCCAGCCACTCTTTCGAGTACTTCACGAGGCCCCCAGTCATAAGGAGGACCATCCATCGGTGGGGCTGTACAGGGGCAAACAGGCCAAAGGATGGGGCACTGAGAGAACTGAGAGTGCTGGAAGGGCTGAGGGGTAGGAGGGTGGAGAGCTGTGCGAAACAAGTGTGTCAACCGACAGTCAACATCAGGCTCATGTTGTCTAGTGTTGCATACTTTTCGGCGCCTCAAATGTTTACTCGGTTTCGGGCATGAAGGCGTGCCACACAGCCACAGCAGCAGAAACATAACTGTTGCACACTCTCCCTCCCACTCGCTCCCTGCCTTTCTCTCTCTCTCTCTCTGTGTGTAGGGAAAAAACGCAAATGTAATTAGCAAATGGAAGGGAAATACTCGTACAGCCTCCGAAATATACTGACTGGCCCCCACAAAAGTAAAAAAGTTGCCTCGTTAGCCATGCGCATATGCAATGAAGCCACGCAGCAGCCACCCAGCCACAGCCACAGCCGCACAAAAGTACTCGCAATGCAATGAAAAATGTTCAGCGCTTAATGTAGGCTAATAAAACCCGCAGCAGCAGCAGCAGTGCCAGTTTGGGGGGACACTTTACCAACACACCAGCACGTTAACCAACACTCCGCTCTAAAGCAGTGAAACTTCACACAGAAACCAGTGTGAAACAGTTCCCTGTGGGATTTCCTCAATTATATCCATAATTATAATGAAAATAAGCGACTAGGAAACTCCCCAGAGTAAATGCAGATTAAAGCCAAAAGAAAGCCTTTCCTTTTGGCCATTTTTGCAATTTTAGACTTCCTTTTCGGGCTGCTGGGTGTTGCTGCTGCTGAACCCTTCCTTCGACAATTTATATTTATTTTTAGAATTTCTTAAGCTTGCCCTAAGGGTCCAGCCTCCATTGATTTTTGTGCACAGCGCCCACCCATGATGGCACATTGACCTTTTCCCTGGCACATAGTAGTAAGAAAGAGATAGCGAAAGCTCTCTCCCATTTAATTCTGCGGGGGAAACAGCTGCCTGCCCTTCGGGGCGGGCGAGGCGTCCAGGTAAAGACGTAATTCGCAAATTGACTGACAATCATTGGACGTTACGAAGCGTATAACACCTACTCTCTTCAGGCAGTTTTCATTTTGATTGGGATAGAAGGGAGACCGAGATGGAGACCGGCACGGAGAGTCCGTCCAAGGAGCTTGCTTCCTAAGTGGATTTGGCAGAATTGTGCTCGCCCCCTCCTACCTACCTACGAGGGGTTCCATATCATTCTAGTTCTGACTTTTTATGTCTATCATTTCACATTTCGCATCTCTCCTGCTGCTGCTCCTCATTTGGCATTGCACACTTTACGACTGACTCTAAAAAAAGGAGGGGGGGACGAACCCGCTTATTACTTTAAGTAGCTTCTAAGCAGGCAAAGGACGCAGGACACAGGAAGACAAAGAAGCTGGCGCTATACTGCTCCTGCTGCTGCTGGGAGCATTTAAAGTCGCCACAAAGGCGGCCAGCGAAATATTAAGGGAAACTCATTCAGTAGGAAAACCCTTCGTGGCGGGGAGGGGGGCAATAGGAGGGAAGGAAAAAACGTGCTCGACGGCACACAACATTTTTTATAGCAGAGAGTACAGTCGTCGCTCTCTTTCACTGTTCCTCTCTCGCTCTCTCTCTGTGGCTCTGTTACCCGGTAATTTTGCTGCAGCCACCTCTGGGTGGCATCATCGCCTCTGTTCTGTTTATCATTTCATGGGGAAACCAGGTCGACTCCTCCTCCACCTGGCGTGGCTCTTGGCGGCTTTTGGACAGGTGCAGCATTTGACAGATATCGAACCTTCAGAGAGTTCAAAATCTCCCCTTGCCATTTGGGGCGCGCTCTCTTTGCTAGAAATGCAATTGAATTTAACAGTATTTTAAGCTTAACATATACACTTCTGCTGTTAGCTAACAGTAAAGCTAGCGAAGACATGAACCCCACTGGGACAGCCGAAATCGCATGGGAGATGTACTTGGGTTAATGTTAACAGAAAAGATCTGGAATAGGCCTAAATAAATTCTTATAATCTACAAAAATTCCATATTTTGAGCAGACTTTTCATTAATTTATGATTATTTCTATATTAAACCTGCTCTTCTTCTAAATTACAACCTAAAATTCGCTTTCCTTGAATGGAAAACTCCCTCATGTATTCATCTGGTCGTAAATAGTCTGCTTAGACTTTACTTCAGGTCTTCAGGTCAAACGCCGCTCAGTTGCACAGAAACCAACCCCGTCATGGTCATGGCTGGAGGGGAGGTGCGGGGAGGACCCTCATCAGAGTGTAACCTCATTTTCCACATGACTAAAGCAGGCAACAATTTGAGCAGCCATCACACATTCAGGGGGGGAGGGGGTCGTGGGGCGAAGGGGGGGCTAGCTGGGCTAGGAAGAAGTTGAAAAATATTCCAAAAAGTCAGCACCAAAAAATGTAATTTCCTTCTACATAATAATTATAAATATTATTCCAATTTCTCAACGCCTCCTCCCGCCTTCTGGTCTGGTGGCTGGTGGCTCCTACTCTTCGGGGAAAAGTTATCCACTCATCTTGCATGTCTAACGAGCATAAACGAGCCACCAACTCACGCAGACAAGGCCAAGAAAAATGGCTAATGCGTGTGTGTGCTGGGTGCCGGATGGGGGGTGAGGGGTTAAGGGTTCAACCCATCATCAGCCAGCTGTTGCTCTGATCTGCTCTACGCTGCTGTTCGAAATCTGGGGAGTCATCCGTGGGATGCGTTGCCGTTGCCGCTGCCGCTGCCATCTTGTGGTTCATATTTTTACGGTATTTTAATTTAATGCCTGTTGACATTTGGTTACACGCTTTTATGGCTGCTTGCCTTTACCGACACGACAACAATGTCCTGCTGATGCTCCTTCTGCTGCTGCTCCTCCTTCAGGCTTTCCTCTTGCCAAATTACGCAACTTTCAGGCAGTTGTTGCGCCAAATTTACTTGGAGATAAATTGTTGGGTTTCCCCCACCTCTGAAACCAGAATTCATGACTAGCTGAGGGGACACTTGTGGTTGAGTGGCTCCCCCTCCCCTTTCTTGATGATGTTTTTCATATGCATGACGACCGACTGTAAATTGAGTTGCTCCACACACAGAGAGAGAGAAGAGGAGGCGGTCTCTCATTAGGAGAACTTCTTGGACTGAGAGGAAGAGAGAAAGAAAGACAGATACAAAAAGAGAGGAACAGAAAGAAACAGAAAGAAACAGAGAGATATGTATGCCAAGTAAATGACAAAAAAATGTTTGACCAGACCAATTAGCGAGGAAAAAACCTGGACAAAGATTTGTTTGAGAGAGACAGAGAGAGATAGAGAGAGAGAGAGAGAGAGAGAGAGAGAGAAGGGCCGATAAGCAAACACAGTTCAAACACAGGTTGGTGCTAATGAATCACTGAAAGGTGCATAGAGATTTGTGGTTCCTTTGAGGTTTCCTTAAAGGTTTCCTTCTCTCTCCCTCTCTCCCGCTCTTGGCCTGCAGTTACCTTCTAAATGTTTGATAAACAACAAAGGGAAAACCAGTTTAAATTTAAACTACACAAAAAGCCAATCAAATCAGACACAATTTCCTATCGCATGTTCCCACCTTTCATCGCTCGATAATCTGCCAATTTCATATTTTATTTTGTTACCCCAAGCCGAACCCCAATCCGTACCTGCCACAAGATGCATCTTGTGTGAGGCAAACTCAATTTGCATTTTGTGCAGAGCACAGCACAGAGAGATATTCAATGTAAGTTTTATCTATCGAAAATTGCACATGTCATGCAGATGAAAAGCCAGAGGGCAGGCAAGGTGAAGGAATGGGGAAAATTGCATTTTCTGGAAAGCTTTTAGGTGTTCCAGGAGGGAGACTAAAGCAAAAGGCCAAAAATTGTGGTAATTAATCACTTTAGGGGCACAGCTTAGCCTTAGGGGGAGGTGGGTGGCAGCTCCTTGGACAGCTCCTCCTCCCCTGTCCCTCCCTGAAAGGTGTTCAGCCTGCTGGCCATAAAAATCATAAGCCAAGTTAAGTCAAAATGGGGCTCTGTTGCACATGAAAGTTAACGTTTATAAGCCATTTAATTGATTTATATGCGTTTTAATGAAGCTGTAAACAGGATGAAGGTGCCACACGGCCGTCGTGTGGCATGTGGCATGCGGCATGCGGCAAGCAAGTAGCTTAGTCACGTTCCCTTTGGCTCGGTTCCCTCTCTGTGTGTGTGTGTGTGCATTAATTGAGCGTAATTAATATCAAAATGATTGCCCAAGGGACACAATTCGCACCTTATGAAAAGCACAAACAATTTTCCACTGGAAAATCGCATTACATTGCATTTTAATTAATATTTGCCACCCCTTCGGCCCCACCCCGCACCCCACCTAAAACCACGACGCAACAAATTAGCCAGCGACCAAGGGAAAACCAACTGAAAACCAACGGAAAATTATGTTGATTAGTTTGCCATTTTCCGAGAGTAGTTGATACATTTTCCCAATGGGTTGGAAGGGGGAAAATTCTGGGGAAAATCAAATGCAATGTCATGATTATGTTTTCGCTTTACCTCATTAGCATTTCGATCACAGAGAGAGAAAGAGAGAGAGGGAGATGCCAACAATAGCGGATGAGTAAGTAGGATTAAATTGATTTTGATGGTTGTTGAGGGGGAGATTACAGGGGGGCGGCTTATGGCATACACAAGTCAAAACATTGGCTAAAAGGTGGATTACAGTATCCCTGTAAATATTGCCTCGAAATAAGTCCCATTTTAATTGAATTTGTGGCATTCCATCCCATTCTTTATTTCCGCTCATATTTCGCTCGACAAATTGTTGCCACATCATCAGAAATTCCAAATCAATTTGCCACACAGAATATCTTCGGAAATATTCCATCAAAGAAATGTTGTTATATCATTTCGGCGCCATCCCCACACCGACCACAGAATGACAACATTTGAGCCCACAGCATTTACATATCAATATGGTAGGACCCGCCACACAACACACCACACCTTACTCCTTGCAACGCCACGCCGCCACTCCCCCCACAATCTATCCAGCGTATCTACACGAAAACAAGATAAGCCAAAAGCGCCAAAAAGTATGCAACTAACAAGCGTCAGCACACACATACACTGGAAAGAGACAGACACACACAGCGAGAGCGAGAGAGACAATAACCCAGCCAGACATTTCTGGCCAAAAGCTAGCAGAAAAAAATAATGGAAAATAACTAAGAAATTTTATTTATACAGTTGCCAGGTTTTGGGTGTAAAAAGAGCAAACAACAGAGAAGAAAACAGCAGGGAAAGCCCGCAGGAAAGTCAGGAGAGAGCCGAACCAGAGGATACCCTAATCGGTTCAATGACAGGGTAAAGAGTGAGCCAAAAGGAGAGATAATTATAGGTTAGATCAAGGCAGGGGCTCGGCTTTAAGCCTCTCTTCTGTTAAGGCAACGAGTTCCGAGATTGCAAAAACAAAATACATGGCGTGCATGGAAGAGAAGTGCAGATTGGAAATCCCAATCCCAATGGGAGTCCTATGCTGTCTGCAGCAATCGCTACGACTCTTTGTAGCATTACAAGATCCCCCCTTTGTCTTTGTTACACTTTTCTAATCGAAAGGTAAATACCCTGAAATAGAGTATAACTGTATCTAGTACAAGGGCTGCTAGCCAGCAAGGACGAGGATGATGCCAAAGAAATGCAAACAACAAACAAAACTAAAAGCGCATTCCGAAAATCGAAAAGACCCAAAAGAGCCGCAAAATATGCAACCGCAACACAAACCCCAAACTCAAAAGCCACGCCCCCTATCCCCACCCACACACACATACAGTACGTGTAGCTGTGTGTGTGTATATCTATGTGGCACGCAGTGGCAGTGGTAGTGGCAGTGGCAATGGCACACACGAGATAAATGCACGGAACGCGCACAATTAAATATTCAGAGCGAATATTTTTTTTTTTTTGGTTGCTGTTGCTGCTGCCACACTGCCACACAGCCGGTTGCCATTGCCATGGCTCTTGCCACTGCCACACCGAACCGAGCCATTGCCGCTGAGTACCAGCGAAAAACCAACGAACCAAAAAGGAAAAACTGCTGAAATGTAAAATACCAAAGTAAAAAGTTTCATTCGGGGAAAATGTTGGTTAAACACGTACCCCAAACAGGAGAGAGAGGAGAGCGGGAGAGAGGAGAGATATTCTCCAACAGGAGATGGAGCTGTAGCTGTAGTTGGAGTTGCAGTTGCAAACTCATTTTATTGAGATAACAAACAGTCGGACATGGTCGGAGAAATATGCATTCGGGGGGAAGGCTTTCAGAAAAGTTTCCACGTTTCCCGTTGGAGATCCGCCGAATGAATTCGTAAATAAGAGGAATAATTTTAAATATACGCAGATGTAGATGTAGATGTAGATAAAGAGATCTACTGACAATCGAGGGGATTATCATCTGCCAAATTGTCTTTAATAAACGCAACTCTTCCCACTGTTTTCGTCAGGATATCCTCAGGTACCCGTCAAACATTGAAATAAACTGAAAATACACTCTCTTTGCGACCATTCGGCGAGGATGGCGTGGCGGCGGCTCAAAGGCGCCGTTCGTGGCGGCTTGGGCGGCTTGGGTGGCTCGGGCTTGCGGTGAATGTGAAAAGAGTTGGAAAAGCGGAAAAGCGCATGAGGCATAGCTAACGGCTGTCAGCGGCCTCAACTGTTTCCCCCATAGGTATTTCCATATGTCTCTGTGTGTGCCTGTGTGCAGTGGGGGGGCGAGGAAACGAGGGGCTTACCTCCCGGGGTCTGTTGTGAGAGGGAAAAGCCTCTCAAATGTCGATGATTCCAATGGCAATGATGACGATGATGGCAATGACAACGATGGCGTTGTGGATGCGGTTTCCGTTTCCCGTCTGCGGTCCAAGGACTGGTCATTGACTACTCTTTATAGCCCCATCCCCCCCAACCCCCTTCTGCACTGCTAAGCTCTGCTGGCACCATTTTCTGCTGCTGCTGCTCTTATCAGCTGTTAACACATACCATTCCGTGTTGCCATTTCCAAACGGATTGTGTATCCCATTTTCTATGTTAAAGTTTTCCCATTTAAATGCGACAACTTCCGCTGCCTTGAATTGACACTGAGATACAGATACAAACACACAAACACATAGAAAGCAGACAGCACAGAGCGTAGAGAGTGAGATCAGGGTTAAGCCAGAAAGAGGGCGGGGGGAGCGGGGGAGGAAAAGTTACTCGAGTGCATTTCCTGCTGCAAAATGTTGCATTTCCTTTCTTTTACTGGCCAAAAGGACATCGCCTCGTCCCCGGACAAGGACATGGACACGAGCACAGAGAGCACAGAGCAAAGTTTTCGGATGGGGATAAACTTATTTTGGGCGATTAAGTGGCTCCAATTTGTGTGGAGCTTTGACGGAGAGATGGCCAAAAAGCCAATAAGCAGAAAGGGCAACGTCGTGTGGCAGGAGTGGGGGGGTGGTTGGGGTAAGAGGACTCTTGAACGGAAGCACACATGCAAATGCAATTATTTTCCACGCTGCTTAATGCTTTAATTGCATTTTCCTAACAATCCTCTTGAATGTGGCAGGGAGGAAAGCCTTCCCGTCTCATATTTTCGTTATTATTACATTTTCCCCCCAGCACTGACAATGAAAAAGGGTCAAAATATGCGCCCCACACACACATGGCCATAAACAAGAATACCAGAAGCCAGCAGCCAGTAGCCAGCAGCCAGTAGCCAGGAGTTCGGGTCTGGTATGAGGATTTGTGGGTCCCGGATCTGAGTCCAGTTTTGCATCTGCAGCATGGCGTATACGTAATTTGCATTACAATGAACTCTGACTGCTGCAGCCAGGTTCCAGCCACCCCCCTCCCCTCACACCTTCCCTCCCATTCCGCCCTTTCATTGCTGCTGATGGCTGCTGTTGGCTGCCGCTGCTGCAAGGTGTATAATTTTGATAGCAGTGCCACAAAGGCCAAAGGAACTGTGAAGAGGGTGTGTGTGTGCCCCCCTGGAACTGGGGCAGGGGGCCAGACAGCGATGGTTTGTTGAACGTTGCATTTCAATTGAAATAACAATAATTGTTTGCAGCACCCACTGCCACAGCAGCCCCACCCATTCCCTGCTCCCCCTTCGGTTTTGTTGTTGCTTTTACTTTTGTTTTGTGTGGCCTGGCAATTCTTGCTCTTCTGGCTTTGCTCTTCCTCTCAACTGACTTCCTCTCTGCCTCTGTGTGCTTCGGGGAAATGGTAAAAGCGGATGTTGGGTGTCAGTGACTGCCACACCCCCCCCCTTTTGCCCCAGGGAAAACTATCTAACCTCTTGTGAATGTGGGGGGTGGCAAACACTTGCCCAAACATCAGTGTTTATAAGCAATTAAACAGAAATAATATTTTGCTTCTAGCATCGATTTCCCAAGTCCTTAAATGCAATTAAATTTGCCTTTCGACTGTCGAAATAATATTAAAATTATTGCTTGTTTATTTGTGTAATTTCGAAATAAATATCTTCCGGGGGACTCTTTTCCTTGAGCAGTTTTCCCCGCCTGATAATCACTTGTAAATAGTTTATTCAAAGTTTTCTCCCCTGTTTCGCACTTTTTTCTATAGCTCGGCTGGGAAAACTGTTTTCCTCTCTTCACGCTCTAAGTGATTTTCAATTATAAAGCGCGACAGCTGAGGAGGAAGAGCGGGCACGGAAGAGGGAGGATGCTGTTTCTCCTTCGCCTTGGGCCACGCTTTTCAATGCCGTTCACCTTGGAAAATCTCGGGTGAGTGTAAAAAATGTCTTGAATAAAAAGTTTTTAATTGCCATATGCTCTTAGCCGAAAAGTACGAGCAAGAGCAACAGCGGCAGCAGAGGTGGAGACTGTTGTAATTAGTTGGGCATACTTCAGGCTGCAAATTAAGCCATAATTATGTACAGCGAGCGACACTCTGAAGAACTCTCCCGACCGGGACCGGGCCGGGTCCGGGTCCGGGTCCTGGGGACTCCCAAGAGTTGGTCCCACCAGAAAAAGAAAAGGAAAAAATACCAACTAAATGGTTGACTGAGCCATCAAGTGGCCCTACTTCCGCCCCCCTGGGCCACAACCATCTCAAAGTCTAACCACAACAATTGGCCAACAAGTTGTCGCTGGCCAGCAACAACAACAGCAACAGAAACAACAACCGACTCTTGCAACATGAACAAAATAGGGGAAAACGGGGAAGAATATACGAAAATATTTGCCTTCAACGGAAATGTTGAAGTGCAGACGGAACGCGTGGCAGTGCAACACGATTTGAGTGAAATGGAACGGTGGAAAACTGTGGAACACACTCAAAGCCCTAAGCAGAGCGTCCTAGCAGCGTTTTAAGGTTGGGATGGGGCAGCGTGGCAGCATCGCGGCGTCACCGACAATTGCAGATGCTTTGTATTCTGGTCATAGACCATTTTCCACCATTGTTATGCCAGATTGTCAGAGAGAGAGGCAGCAGCGACGCTGTCAAAGGTTGTGATTGATGCACACAGGTTGTAGCTTATCAGTACGGTGGGATGATTTTGATAAATAATAATACAAAATTGAGGTCACTTACCAGCAAATAGTTTTTTATATTCTTCTTTCAAATCTCCTTGGGCATTCCACTTGCACTCAATTCACTATCTGCAAATAATAAAGTTATTAATAATGTGTGTCCAAATTCTTCTTAAAACTTATATATCTTCATTTCTCTCTCTCTCTCTCTCTTTAAATAACCCTTTAAATATGTAATTCTCGCTTTCATTTTACACTTTCACATCACATCACGATTTCTCTTCACGCCTTCCACTGTACGTAACTGTTCATTCTAATTGTTCATGCTGCTCACCTTTTGCTGTCTCCCTCTGTCTATCCCTATCCTCTACGATTGTCAGCGAACTAACTGTAAATGATGTTCCCTCAATGAATGCAGCCACATACTCGCACTCCCTCACACTCACACACTAAGATGGCGGCGCCTGCTGTAGGTTTAGCTTCTGACAATCTCATGCCACTCTCTGGCCTTAATGTCTTTTTCTTGCTTTATTTGTTGCACTGCACTCGCATTCCCACTTCCCCACTCACCCACACACTCCCTGACACAGTTCACTTGGCCTTTGGCACTTTGTCAATTGACAAACAAAACGAATTGCACATTGGATTGTCTCCTCACACACGCGCCCACGCACACGCACTCGTACTCGTACTCGCTTGCAGGTGTCTGTCCCCCACCTACAACATTGTGTATTGGCGCCAGTTCTGTTGTTTCTACGCAGCGAAGGGCCCCGCCTCCGAGGAATATTCCAAAATCAAGTTGGGGTCGAAGTTGAGTTACCGATGCACTGCACTTTGAACTCGATCAGCGTCCTGGTAGGACGTAGGATCGAAACTAAACCCACTTAAGCTCCCTCTATTAAACAACTTGAGTTACGCCACGGAAAATAATGCTATATGCTAATTCTTGTTGTGTATCCATCCTTTCTATTTACTTTCAAAATGACCGCTATATATTTCACCTGAACTTTGCAAAAATTCTTCAAGTTTCATGATTTTTGTGGAGTGTATTTTAATATAACATGGACGGCAATGGGTTAATCTCTGTCAGTGATCTTGTCCGTTAGTTCTATCGGTATATGCTTATATCGATGTATGCGATAGTTACAGTGGTGGCCGTGCTTCAAGGAAAAGTGGTTTACTTTACGAGAATCTTAATTTTCTTAACTAAAGGATACCCGTATAAGCACAACCGCCATTCATTAATATAAATGTTGCATGCATTGCCACGTATTCGAATAAATGGTTTCCATTGTCCCCCAAATGGAATTTCGGGACTAGGTCAATGTTGCCAGGAGGCAAACGTAGGAGTTAGTGTATTTGTTTGAATAAATATACATAAATAACAATTTAATAATATAAATTGAATATACATTAATATATTAGAAATAATAGTGTATATTTTGTAGAGAAACAACAGCCGGAAAATGTCGAAGCCGCCATGCACGGGCGTCCTTAAACCCGCGCCCATCTACCAGAAACTTATGGTCGAAAACGTGACCATCGCTCGTCCCCCGATCCTAAAGATCTACTACTGGGAAAGCTTCGACATTTGGGGGTAAGAAGAACCCCTGTTTTGAACGGAACTCATTTTATGTTTTCCCACCAGATGGAACAAGAAACTGAAGTCGAACCGCCAGGAGCATGAGCACACGATTGTGTTTCCCATACGACACATCAAGAGCCTGCCCCTGAAGGTCCTCTTCTGGCTGCGCAATCTATCCTCGCAGCCCCTGACCCTGACGCTTAAGCGCATACAGAACTGCTGCTGCCAGCCCGTGGAGACGCGCGTAGGGTTCAACCAGTTCAGACAGCTCTTCCACTGTAAACACCGCAAGCTATTGCAACTCCACCAGGAAGTGCTGACCATCAAACCCGACGAGGTGGTGGCCCTCTCAGTCACGGCGTATTTTCAGATATACGGCGAGCACTTGCTCACCTACGAAGTACAGTGAGTCTTGGAATTGTAAGGTGAAAGTGACTCCACCTAGTGTGTAACCATTGCCATCCTCTAGCACGAATGACAATCGCAAATTCATGTGGCACTTTCAGCTGCAAATCTCGGAATTGGATCCGGAAAAGTGCTTGCTGACCAAGGAACTGCTTCCTGTGAATATTAAGAACTATTACCACGTCACACAACCCATTTGGGTGCAGAACTTCACCAACGCGCACCTACACTTCTCGTTCGCCTCGCAAAACCGCGGCCTGAAGCTGCTCAACACGAACCTCACTGTGCCCCGCCAGAGTGTGTGGCCCCTTCTGGTGGACTTTCGTCCCATGGACTATGATAATGAGGTGGAGGTGGTGCTCGGATATGAGAATGCCAAGGCCTCGTACAAGATCAGGGGCCGCGGTGTCCTGGTCGATGAGACGGAGGAGACGGACATGCCGCTAAAGGATCACGAATGCGCCGACTTTCTCTACGTTATATATCCCAATCGAATAACCTTTGAGGTCTGCCTAAAGGAGGACCGCACGCAGCTGGTGAATGTCCACAATTTCGGGCAGAAATGCGTCGAGTTCCGATGGCAAAAGTAAGCCTAAAGCCATCCTAGCAAAAAGATCTTCTAATCAAGGGACCAATCCTCTTCGGTAGCTACATCATCAGTGAGTTCTTTTCGGTGGCCTTCACTCCGCCCTTGTTCCGCCTCAAGGGCCACCACTCGATGCTGGTGGAGGTAAAGGTCACGGTCCACGATCGCCTGGTGAACTTCCGCCGCATTCCCATCGTCTTGGAGGTGCACCGCATCCTCGATCAGGCCACGCTGATAGCCAAGCGAGAGCTAGAGGAGATCGAGTCCATAGATGATCCCAAGTGGAAGGAGGAGAGCTACATAATGCATGTCAATCTCCATCTCAACATCCGCTCGAACATCAAGACTAACCAGGAGGAGGAGATCGATCCTGACGAGGTGACGGACACTAGCGCCGAACGCAAGCCCTGCCGTGATATGATAATTGAGGACACCGCGGAGGCAGGTGGTGACAACCCTGTAACTGAGGAGCAACGCAAGGAGACGGAGCGCCGGGAGCTGGTCAAGCGGTTGTCCGCCAAGCAGAGGCTCACCGCCAACGAGATCATCGAGCTAACGATGGCCATCGACCACCGCAACACCATCTTCGAGAAGCTCTTCTGGAAGTACCTCTGCAAGTCGAACTTCATGCGCATCCTCCCCGACCGCAAACGCCACAAGCACACCAAGACCTACGAGGAGGTGGTGGCCATCAAAGCTGATTCGCCGCCAGAGCAGAGCGTCGAGATGGATCGCAAGTAGGCATACCCTTCTCCAGGCAGGGATCTCTAAGCCAATCATGGCTAATCCTTCTCTCTATTGTCTTGCAGCACCATCATGGAGATTCTGTCGCGGCTCATGCAGGAATCCATCAACGATTTGGGCAGGAACTGGATCTTCATTCCCTCGCAGTACTACGAGCGCAATCTTTAAGTGTTTTCATTTGTTCTATAAATGCATTGCATAAGCATTTCCACTCCCTGTTTGCACTCTGGCGGGCGTTCCAACCATTTCGCTTGTCCACACCACGAAATTTATGTAAGATTTCGCACGCGCGCGGAGAGCTCGAGTTCTTGTGGTCGTCCCCCACTGTCTGGGGGAATTTATGTGTCTGCCGGGCGGTGGAGGCAGGCTTTTAAGTCTTCTCCATGCAGACGGGGCGTGGAGGGGGATGGTCAGACATTCGGACAAGAGTATTTATGTGTTTATGTGCGCCGCTTATGGGAATCTCTGTGGGAATCACACGGATTGGTCGAATTTCATTTTAATTTGTTTTATTTTTGGCTCTTCAGAAGTCCCTGCGACTGTTGCTGAAGGAGTATGAGGTAGACTAGCTTGCAGGAATCCTGAAGTAGTATCTCAATCCGTTTTCAGTCGGTGGGAATATTGTTTTATTTTGGTTGTAGTTAAATAAATTCAAAAAGCGCCCCTATGCGACATCTGTTGAAAACCAAAGGAAGTACTGATTTGTAGAGGCGTCATCTGGCACAAAAACGTAAAAACGCAGAATATGTAAATACCATCAAATGTAAATGTTGCAGAAAAATGTTGCGCTACATAGGGACTACATCACACAAAATGACCGTATTCAGTGCGTAGCGTCTTTGTAAAAATAAATGAATGTGTTATATTTGCGTTATATTCGCGGTATTTTGCGTATTATTAATTATATATAAATAAATAGTAAGTTGTTCTCCTGTTTAAATTTAGGGGTTTTGTAGGTTAAGTTCCTTTTTTCATCAGCATATTTTTAAAATGGGGCCGTATATTTTGGTATATTTTTGGGGGTAAGACGGTATATTTCATTGATAAATCTACGGTCACACTACGAGCGCGTCTCTCAAATTGAAAAAATATTCGCGTCAAAATTTTAAAACGTAAATTTTGCTTTGTAAGCTAAATAGAATTGTGATAAAACGATTGAAATACATTCCGAATAAGAGGAAACAGCCACTAAACATACGTAGATATTGCAACTTCAGAGCAAAGGAGCAACGATCGAGTGCCGCTTTCACCCGGGATCGAAGAAGACGCCGACTTGCAGAAGGGCTGAAAAATTCGCACATCGCGACAAATCGGCATTCCCGCATTCCAGCACTCTACCAAATCAAGGTCAAGTGCGCGTCTCTGAAGGAATATACGGCACGGTTTTCCAACAACAATAAAATGAGCAAAGATATTTATTATTCGGATAAATATTACGATGAGAAGTTCGAGTATAGGTGAGTGCGTGCAAATGTCCCGAAAGCAACTGTAAATGTATACATATACTTATATTCATATGTGTGTGTTCTCGTATTTGTTCGTGTAGACATGTGGTCTTGCCCAAGGAGCTGGTGAAGCTGGTGCCCAAGACCCATCTGATGACGGAGACCGAATGGCGATCGATTGGTGTTCAGCAGTCGCGCGGATGGATCCACTATATGATCCACAAGCCAGAGCCACATATCCTGCTCTTTCGACGGCCCAAAATGGAGGATTAAACGGAGAAAACACACTCACAAATACCACACAACACATACAGTCGGCCGCGTCTTGACAGGGGAAGGAGGCAGCTCGCACATACACAAACACACACACACTCTTATACGACGTCCGGCAGCTGCTGCTTTTGTCCGTGTATTGGTGGTGGTGGTGGATGTTGAACCAACTGTTGCGATCGTCCTCTGCCCTGCCAGCGCCACAGCACTACCCTACACTCTTCCGAATACTTCTTTTAACCAATATTTATACTCCTCTGTAACCCCTACCTGCACGTACTCCTACCCCATAGATGCGTACACCTAAGTAAGCCATGTTTTCATCACCTTTATACGCATATAGAGGACTGGCATAGTGGAGCACTACCCATTCTACTATTTGTACTCTTTGTTTAAGGCGTCTGTAGTCTGTTTTTAGCTACTTTAGAAAGCTCTTTAAACCCACAATACTACCCTACACTACCCCATAGATGATATTCTCATCTCCTCTTCTGTTGCCTTCAATTTTAAACCACTTTTTAAAGGAGAGAGGGATAGTGAAACACTGTATATAGGTTCCCACATTCCTCTCTGAACATTTAAATGCATTTTGCCATTACTTTGTTGCCATTTTGCAGTACGTCGGATACGAAAAACCACTTTGCTCACATTTAATCTTAAAAGAAAATCTGATTTGTGATCTTGAAATTTTTTTATCAATAATACATATATATGTTTACACATACTACTTATAAACTTGTAATAAATATGTTTAATATATGGAAAACTTGAGGCGTTGATTGCTTAAAGTTTTTCGAAAACGATCAAATCTGAATGTTATCCTTCAAAGTGTGTGGGGTATACTAACTAGGAACTCCTACAGACTCTAGGAAACGGAAGACGTTCTACTATCCTTTGAGCTCAGTGTAAGTATTTCGTTGTCTTTGATTCATGTGTAAATGTATAACATTAACTTATACTTTATTTGCAGTAAAGACGCCCAGAATGATGGAATTTGTAAGAACTTAAAGTCGTTTTTCAATTGTTGAAATGATACTAAACGAAATGATACATCATGTTCAGAGTGGATGAGGAGTTTGTAATCTATAAAGTTATCCCGAAATGTATTGATGCTTCAAACAGTTTTATTGTGTGCGACATTCATCACAGTTCATCACAAAAATTAGGTAAAGTAGCCAATAAGCATGGCAGATTATAGATTTAAGATACTCGTAGTCAATAAGGAAGTCAAGCAATCGGAAGTTAAACGAACTACCATACAAATTGTCGAATCTTAAACCATTTGAGCACATTCTTATTAGGTCTCTTCAGTTTCCAAATTATCTGTAGTCTTAGCTAGTACTCCAAATTGTTTCTAATTTGCTCTCCAAAATCATTGCTCTTCATCTATCAATTTTGACCATTCTTCATCTATTCTTAAGCCCCCTCCACAGCCTCATCCTCATTATGGCGAAGTATTTGCTGAATTAACTTTGTCCACTAATACAGTCGAGCACATAATTATATGGTTATTTATATACCACAACATAACTGGCGAGTATATAGAAGTATTTATGTATAAACATGTGCAATTTCCAACCTCAACACACGCACACAGACACAAACACACACACACACACATAGTCATGATCGTGCATTGTTTTCCAGTGTCAAAAATGAAGATCGACAGTTCCGGTCCCAATGTGTGTTGTGCCACATCCCATCCCACCTCACCACATGAGAAAGATCGGACACCCATCCGAAATGGGTCGTGGTGTGTGCGCGGCACGGCAGGGTGGAGTGGAGTGGAGGGATCGCCGACTAATGGTTACGTTTCGTATCGCTTTCGAGCCACTTACCCGCTTAGTTGGGCCCATCCTCATCCTCTGGCATCGACACCATACACCACATTATGGCAGGCAGCAGCATTTCCCAGCAGCATGGAACTACGACCAGAACTGGCCCCCAAGGCAAATCGAATTGAAGCAGATCAAAGGCAGCAGCTGCAGCTGTGCTTTTGCTTGGGCTAGGGCTTGAGCTTGTGCTTATGCTGATGCTGATTTGGATTATTATTATAACCATTATCATTGTGGCTGTACAGCGAGTACGAATATGAAACCGGAAATGCCCAACTAACATTCTTTGCTGCCGTGCCCCATGCCCATGCCCAAGCCCACTTTCTTGTTGGGTTCTTCGTTACGTTCGCTTTGGATTCTTTTGTATTCTATAGCGCAGCAGAGTCTCAATCAAGTTCAAGTAGTCCGTGGTAATGGCCATTGTTCGGTGGCTTTTCGGGGTGGTTGTTGCCTCACTCCGGTGATCTTTGACATCGCAATTTGGTAATCATCATCATTCCACTGGGGGTATTGAGTGATGGACAAACTTGACCTACTTATTGGGTGAGTTCTACAATAGTTGGACTACTTGTATGTAAACCAGATCTTGAAAGCAACTTGCATTCATTTCAGAGATTCTCCAGTGCAACCCAACCACCACCTTTTGGAATTAGCAACAATGCGACGATGATCAATGCAATCCCAGACAAAGCAGCCCCTAATGAGGCACAGGAGCAGCAGGAGGAGGGGGTGGACAAGACACTGAACTACATTCGAAGGAGGGCGCTGATAATGAATTCCTTTGATTACCCTGGCATGTGGCAAAGGAAAGCGAAACCGAGGATTCGGATACTGAGAACAAGGCGCGACAAATTGCGCGAGACAACGTTGCGTATGCGTTACGTGAGATGCGATGCGAGGGATGCGGCGAGAGCAGCGCAGCACAGCGCAGCGCTGCCTCCGCCTCAGCTTTTGATGAATGAAAGTCAACCCCCTCGGCAATCTCTCACACACATCTAAACGTACATATACTCTACAGATTTATATATATGTATGCATATATATTGCTGATGAGAGTCGCGACGCTGGCGGCGCTGCTGCAGCACAATTTGCGCGGTCGTTGGCTATATTTCGAATTTGATTTCGATTTAGTTTTTAGTACTGTTTTATAATCTGACGAGTCAAGTCGTGCTGCCTCTCCACGCTCTCTGCCGCTACGTGTCCGCCAGCCAGAGCCAGAGCAGAGCAGATCGCCGTTTGTGTCCGGTGCGAGACCTGTGTGTGGGATCGTTGCATGATCCGATCAGTCGCTAAATCGCCGCGTGCTCGATAGCGCGTCCTCTAGACAGCCGCCACCACCATCGCTGTGTGGTCTCGTGCCCAACCTGCCCCTGCCCCACACGCAAAAAGGGTTTACAAAATTATCACTGTGTATGCTTTTGATTGTAAGTGCTCCTCGGCGGAATGCCAAAAAGCAAAAATGAAAACTATTCAAAACTGAGACAAGAAGCAATCAAAAATCAAATGACAATGGAAAAATGTTATCCTTAGACTCGAATCGACTTCTGGTGCTGTGCTCGATCCCCTATAAAATACTTAATTTATAGTTCATTTGTGTTTGATCCTTTGCAGGACTTTAATTTCTGTAATAATTTGCTTTAGTTCCATTTGTTTCCAAGTGAGTGTTTCATGGCAAGTGGGTAAGTTTTTTTCTTCTCATTTGCCGGGCCAATGTCACAGCTGTTTTGCTACCCTGTACACAAAACAATAGCAGATGTATTGGGTTCATGAGAAGCTCCAAGTAAACTCTTCTGTTTCTGGATAACTCTTGCTGCCTGCCATTAAAAGTGCTCCCATTTAGGGGGCAATTCCTACGATTGCCAACTACTGGGTATGCTCTAGTCCACCCCCAGCCCCCACAACTCTCCTCTTGAGCCACAAGAGACCGAGAGCGACAGAGAAAGCGGCAAGAAGCGTGAATAATTCCCCGATTACTGCCGCTGATAACGCGTCGAGCGGCCGACTAACCTTGGTAGGACCACGACCACCCACCCACCATCCCATCAGAGAAGGGGGCGTGGCAACCACTACAGTCTATATATATGCATAAAATGTTTAGTTTTCTTATTTTATTACCATTATTTTTAGCGCACAATGCAGTTTTCTGTTTGCTGTTTAGTGTTTAGTGCATAAAAATAGTTTCGCTTTCTCTCTTTTCTAAGATTCACTCATTATCTGAGAGTAGCATAAAATATATATCTATTCAAATAAAGATATACATGTGTATGTGCGTATAGCAAGTCAATTTGTTACATACAAAAATTGTTTGTTTTTCGCGGCAATTTTTTCCGAACGTCCCTCGCGCATTTCAAACATTTTCTCATCCAAATAAAATGAAATTATATGACAAGTGCGTGAACCTTCAATTAGGCCAGAATCATTTATCAAAGTCTGGCTCAGATCGCATCAGTTCAGATGCAGAACGCTTTAGCTTCGATCACAACTCATAGTTGAGATTATCTTTGGGGAATTTAAGCCGCGTGCTTGTCGCGTTTTTAATTCTTTTTCGATTTTTGCGGAACTCGCAACTGATCTTGATTAGGTTTAAAAGTTGCCGGTCGGCTGGCTGTCCAGCGATAATCGCAGTCAGACAGACACACCGTCTATAGATTGCGGTGACAAAGGCCGTCGGACGAGTCGAGATTGTAGCGTCATATATAATATATATATAGTAGTATATTGTATGCCTATGTGCTTCCTAATCGTATGAAACATACGAACTGAAACCTCATTGAAATTGATTTTCGCATCGCTTCCACACTTTTCTATTGATTTTTTTTGCCTAATTAATTATAATTAGGGAATATGTACATTTAAGATTTTAGTATTTTGTAGCTCATTAAATTATTTAATTGAAAAATGCTGAAGTCTCATGGGAAGCTTTGCTGATAGATAGGTAATTCAATGGAAATCTATTAACTGAAAGAAGAACAGATTGTAAATGTCTTATTATTCAGTTAACGAAATTCGTTGAAACCAGATATTTCTGGAAAAATCTATGCACTCGAATTGCGACTCCCTCCCACCACAACTATGTGTTTCAGTTAGCTGTTTAGTGCAGTTTAAACTGGTTCTTTATAATATATTCTCTCTCAAAGACAAATGGGTGGGTCAGAGCCTTCCCACATCCCCTTGGAAGTGCAACTAAATTTGCATTGGCAATGAATCTACATATTATACGCGACTCGAACATGGTTAGGCCAGAGTTTGCATTGCATTAATTAGTTGTGGGCTGTAAAAGTATGTTATATAAGACCGGGATTAATTAGTATTCATCTCTGGACATCTTATTTGTGTTTAACTATCGACAACAATAATAAACTTGTTCATGTAAACTCTGTCCGACAGTCTGCCAATCACAAATGCGCCAAGGAATGATATATTCCCATCAACGCCCCCGTCACACATAGGAAATGTTTTTCAAATGGAAATCTAGAATCTAGATGATTGATTCTGTGTGTGTTTTTTGGGTATTGTATGACCTATAGCTTCATTCAATTAGTGGGTTTTATGAGGTTTTAGGGCCATGCTAATGAAGACAACAAGTTCAAGTTGAAGTCTCCAAACGATCACGTTGGGTGAGAGTGTCGATGGGTATTACATTTCCCCATTAATTGACCAACTTCCGCTGAGTGTAAACCATCCTTTTCGTCAATGAACTTCAATGATATCCACTTGCAGCACTCATTTAGCATTTTAGTAATAATTTCCGCTGTAAATGAATTTTTAATGTCAAATACAACTGCGACACATTCTAGGCAAATACACAGACACCATATACTAATGTTGAATGCAAATTCTGTCTACGAATAGAAATTCATTTGCTTGACTCACGGTCAAGTTCGAAATAGAAAAAAAATATGAATAAATATGAAAAAAATGTAAACGGAACGGGAACGGCAACGACAGCGAGTCTGTCGGTCACTCAGTCACTTGGTCAAAGGCAACTCAGTAAATAAATGAACTTCGTTGTGCAATGAGGAACTGCATTCCCAACCAGATCAGACCCCCTCCCTCTCTCAATATTAATCAAATTCAGTTCTTATCTCTCATTAAACTTGGCCCATGAATCGCCCTGGAGTGTCAAACTTAAACGGTTAGTTTAATTAAACTCACGAGAGATAAAAGCTCTTTAGTTTCGTTTGCTCAGACATGCCTCACTGCACACCACACCACACACCCCACTCTGTACACTCTACACTCAGTCTGAATGTAATTCCATCTGCCCAAAATATATCCATATCAATGGAACTTGGGGACTTGGGCGCTGGGTCTGGGCACATGCCAATCAGCCACTCTGAATTCTGACGCAGTCGGTAGCTGTTGTTCTGTTGTGTTCATATCCGATCTGTTCTGTAGTTACATCAATTAGGTGAACCGCAGCTACCAGTGCCCCAGTGCTAGAGACATACTATAATGGTATTATCATCGTGTGTGCCGCCAAAAGGGTGGGGAGCAGCCGGAGATTTGTGATTGTTGAAAAGGTGAAACTGTAGTCGATCTGGCAGATACTCTTATCACATGAAAAGAAGAGAAGAACAGCACAACTTGATCTGCGATCAGTGATCTTTATGATACAATTTTGGAACAAATTCATGGATCACATTTAGGGCAAAAATAGTCCGCTCCATATGATAAGTAAGTTATGGATAATTCGCCTTCACCATCACCTAAAACACGATCAATGCGTTGATCAATGATGATCACTGATCGCTGATCTCGTTGCTCTGGTGAGCGCCCCAAAGGATCGATCAGAGAGAAGAAAAGAAAGACTTAAGAAAAAGGAAATAGAACTTCTATTAGAACATCAAGGAATCGTAAGTATCCGTGTGACTTCCAAAAGGAGTGATCAGATCATTATCCTTTAGTAATGATCATCCTCTTCGATTCCCTGACTGCTTACAGCTTAAGTTGTCATTTTTAAAGTTAGATCATGTCATTCTTCCCTCAAATAAGTATATGATCGTAGAAAATCTATGCTTCTGCCCACTCATTCAATCAGCCAAGCGTGAAGCTATTCAATTTCACGTTCATACATGCACCAAAGTGTTTTCAGAGATCCGATGTGATCTCAGTCTGCCCGTGTTGTCTGTCCCCCCCACAATTGTAATGCAATTGGCTAAACAATGCCAAAGTGTGAACAATTTCTGAATTTCTTGATTAATCTGAAAGTCCGAGTCAAGTCTCACTGGCCAATTGAGAGGATCTCAATGGGCCTGCCACTACTGGTGATGGTGCCTTCAATTTGGGTCAGTTTTCAAAGACACATGATCGGGGGATTCCAGAGCAGACTGGATTCGCTATCAGTTCGCATTGATCACCGCCGTCAGGCTGCAGTGTGTCTGTCTGTCTGTGTGTCTGTGCCCTTGCACCCACTGGGGAGGGGCCGAGCGGGAATTAGTTTTCATTAGCTGATCGTTTATGTAAATTTATTTGTTTGCCACGTTTTCCGATGAACTTGTTCTCCCGCCCTCTCTGTATCTCTCCCTGCACTGCCTCGATTAATTGAGCTGCATTTCCAAGCAATTTTTGCACATTTTCTCATAGATGTTTTTTATTTATTGTTTTTCTGTTGTTTTTAGCACATTTGTTGATAATAGGAAAAAGGTGTCGGAACTAAATGAATTCTAAAAAGCAAGTGAGAAATTGCTAATAGCTGTTAGGGTTGGCTTGAGCAAAGCCCTTCCAGGGAACGAGCGGTTTCCTTCCGCTCTGCTCTCTCTCGAAAAATGTTCTCCAAAAATCTATTTGAACGCTGAACAACATCCGTCCGGTTTCGTGTCAAAAGTAACACCATTAGTAGGGTGGAGACTAGTGGTAGGGGTTGCTGGCCTCACAAAAGCCCAGCTGCCCAAAGCCACGCTCTCCCTAGGGGTGGGTTGCCAGTGATTTTGCGTCGTGCGAAAGCTCTCAGTCGTGGATCGCTGTTTGACCCGTGAGGAGGAACACGTAGCATCTGTCACCGAACGTGTTTCGGTTGGAATCTCAAATGAGAAACTAGAAATAGTCGTAGTCGGTAGTTTTGAGTGTAATTTCATCTATCCATTAACTGATCTTCCCATTTTCTTTGCAGCAATCTCTTTGGAAACTAATCGGAGTTCAGAAAACTCCCTTTAACTGGGCTTAGCAACGGCCAAGTCCCACCAATCATACCCAAAGGGGGTGCTTTAAGCCCTGAGACCCAGCCCCAGCGACCATGACGCGACCCAAGCAAAATGAGAGCGCCTTCAAGGCGTTCATGCGGGAGAATGTCCTCACCATGGCCACCGTGATCGGTGTCTTTGCGGGCGGCCTGGTGGGGTTCATCATCAAGAACAGCACCGGCGAATGGACCAAGCGTGAGATTATGTACATATCATTTCCGGGAGAGATCTTTTTGCGGTAAGTTTGGTATAATCTTTCAATAAAAGAATCTCTTGGCTGCAACTTTGCCACATCTATTTTGCAGCATGCTGAAGTGCTTGATTGTGCCGCTGTTGGTGTCGTCGATAACCAGTGCCATTGGTGGATTGGACTTGAGCATGTCCAGCAAGATAGCCACCCGGTGAGTGACCAAGAATGCTCTCCTCAGTAGAGTCTCCTCTAGTCCTTTCTTATATACCCTTTTTTAGAGCCATCACATACTACTTTGTGACCACCATATCGGCTGTGGTATTGGGCATTTGTCTGGTCACCACACTGCGTCCCGGCCAGGGAGCCAAGATTGTGGAAACCCATACGGAGAGCGTCGATAAGGCATCCAAGGTGCTGACCCCAGACACGCTAATGGATCTGGTGCGGTATGTCAGCGTGATTGAACGATAATCGTGCCAAATTCTGATTCATTCTATTCCTCCATAGAAACATGTTTACGGACAACATCATCCAGTCCACCATGTTTCAGGTAAGTCGTCGTCGACAGAGAGAGAGAGAGATCGAGCATACGCACTGTTGAGCAGTGCTGCTGCTCTCTACTGTCCGTAAACAACAGAAATCCGAACTAGAAACCGCCACAATTATTCAATTCTTGGCGGTTTACCGAGTTTGATTGAAACAAACCGCGCGACACATAATCAAAAGCGACATGATAGGGCTAGGGATACCACAATTTCAATTACAATCCATCCCCAAACTAAGGGGGGACTTTCGCACATGTCTCTCTCTCTCTCTGCTTTAATTTCAATTATCGCATAAACAGAAAAAGAGACGGGACGAAGACCCAGACGGAGACAGAGAGAGAGAGCACAGTTTTCGAGCCCCCCAGACACAAATTGAATCAAAGTACTTGCCACGGGACGGGACAGCCACTGTGGCTGATATATATGGACATTGTACCTCCACGAAAAATATATATGATAATACGGAATGGTGTATCTGTCATTGTATCTGTATCTGTAGGCAAGCGAATGAATATTCATGCGCACAATTAGATTATTGCCGGAGTCAATGAAGGGGGATAATCAACAGCTCTTTCGCCAATGCATGGCTCAACCTTTCAGAGACACAAAAGTGGAAAATTGTGACAAAAGTTTCCATGGAAAAAGTGAGAGATCACTTTCCCCTGTAGACTTCCCCTTGGCCCATCTATGAACCATTGTTAATACCTTTAATCTATTCCCCTTTCAGTATCGCACTGAGATCTTTGAGAACACCAGCATTAGCCCAGCACGTAAGTGGTTTTCTTTCATCAAATACTCACCCACTAATCCCACTTTTTCACTCTTTAGAACCCATGGAAGACTGGCAATTCAAGTCCTCCCAACGCGAGGGCTCCAATGTCTTGGGTCTGGTCATGTTCAGTGTGATCTTGGGCACTACCATCGGCAGGATGCGCGAGAAGGGTCAACTGCTGCAGGATTTCTTTACCACATTGAGCGAGGCAATGATGACAATCACCTCATGGGTGATCTGGTGAGTGGAAGGTAGCCGTTATTCTTCTATTCAGCTAATGTAATCTTTTGTAGGATTTCCCCATTGGGTGTGGCCTTCCTGATAGCCGCCAAGATCATTGAGATGGAGTCCATTGCGGCGACTATACAATCGTTGGGCTGGTATTTCATAACCGTTATGATTGGTCTCTTCCTGCACGGATTCGGTTAGTCTTCCAGCCATAATCGAAGCTATCTTTGAATAACATTTCCCTTGCGCTCCTTCAGGTACCATTGCTGTGATCTTCTTCCTGGGCACAAGAACCCTTCCGTATCGGTATATTGCCAAGCTCAGTCAGGTTCTGGCCACTGCCTTCGGCACTGGTTCCAGTTCAGCCACCATGCCGCTGACCATCAAATGTCTGGACAACATGGGCATCGATCCGCGTGTCACCCGATTCGTCATCCCCGTGGGCGCCACCATCAACATGGACGGCACTGCCCTCTATGAGGCTGTGGCCGCTCTATTCATCGCCCAGTACCGTGAGATGAGCTACTCCTTTGGCACCATTGTGGCTGTGAGCATAACGGCAACGGCTGCCTCGATCGGAGCTGCTGGCATTCCCCAGGCGGGCCTCGTCACCATGGTCATGGTGCTGGACACCGTGGGCCTGGAGCCAAAGGATGTTTCCCTCATCATAGCTGTCGATTGGTTACTGTAAGTCCTAGATCCGTATACCTGCTGTGGATATCTTTTCTCATCTTTGATTCGATTGCAGGGATCGCTTCCGCACTACCATCAATGTGATGTGCGATGCCCTGGGCACTATTTTGGTTAATCATCTGTCGAAGAACGATCTGGCCAGTGTGGATAGGGTAAGATTAGTGCCTACAGGTATTACAGGTTATTTGTTATTAATCTCTCTTCTATCCCAAGCTGAATGCCGAGCCCCATGAGCTCCTCGAGCTGGGGGCCAATGGACACGAGATGAAGGAATGAAGGCAGTCTTCGCTTGGCGCCTATAATCGCAAACGATGAGTGGACATGTCCCGGTTGTGGGCCTGGCTCCACATCCTTCCCCGCCAGGATAGCTCCAGCGATGACTACGACGATGAGGAGTTTTAAGGTCCATCGCTGGCTGGCTATCTGTGGGTGGGGGGACTCGAACTCCATCACATTTGTTTGCGGATAATTATGGGCGACCAAGACGCATCTAATTTCCAGATTGATCAATTTGCAGCAGCAGAACCTCCATGCAACAAGAACAACAGAGGTCTGCCAGAGTACAAGTACTAAAAACACAGCAACGAATTTAAGCCAGACACTAATTCGTTAATTAGTTTGTTTTTTTCCCCCGAAAAGCAGAAGCAGAACAGAATTAAGAACTAAAGAACTAAGCATAAAGAAGATACATTTATCGTCTAAATTAGCAGTATAATTCAAGGTGTAAATAATTTTTAAATACTTATGTATAACTATATTAAATTGAGTTCAAATTTAAATCCCATAAATACACATGATTAGTATTAAAACAACAGTAACCAAAACCGAAACTAAATGAAAGGAGAAACCCCAATTAGCTCTATTCCAATCTCCAATTCAAAACTCCAAGCAAATGCATTTTGTTTAGGTCGCAAAAAGCTGTTGTTGATCAAATGAGATTCGTATTCTAGTATTTGTTAAATAATATTCTATAATGTTTTCTGCCATAGCAAACAATCGTAAAAAAGACAACAAAAGAAATCTAGAAGATAACCACCCAATAATAATTTAAAATACAATTAAAATCGAATCGATAAATCAGATAATCAGAAAATCAGAATTTCAAATGCCGTTACAAGTTCGTGTTCATAGTTTGAGCTTTGTAAATACTTAATAGATTAAGTATACATACATACGAGTACATACATACACATAAAACGGAAGATATTTAATATATGCATAATATTTAAAGCGAAAAGTGCGAAAACAAAACAAATCAAACCCAATGAATTCTTCAATGACAATAATAGAGTGCTGCAATCAGACAGGACGACAGTACAGTCAGTTTTACAGTCAATTTATACGCCTAACGAATTATTTATTACAATATTATTAAACTAAATTTAAATTAGGTCACACCATTGCAAAACAAAAACAAATAGAAACCAACAAAAAACAAAACCGAAATTCATCAAAAATGTTTGTAGTTCTGTGTAGTCTAAATATATGTTTACTAATAAAACTTTATGAATATTAAACATCAGGTCTTTGATTTCCATGCAAAATGCAGACCAAAATATCATAGATAACACCGCCCTGCACGAATTTTGTGAATACAATAGGATATAGTGCTTCCAGAGGGATTTTTTGCTAGGTTTTTAAAAAAATAGAGGCTTATAAACCTAAAAATAGCATTTTTGGTCATTATTTTTAATGTTTACAGCTAGAAACTAGGCAGTTATCAGAGGTTAAGGGCTTAACCATGTCCTTTTCCAATGGGATATATGTTTTTTTTCATATTTATCGTGATCAGCAGAAATAATCCCCTCGAGGCACTCTAATTCTTCATATAAGTATTCATATATACGAATGTTTATTTACTATTATTATTATATTTATTTATTATTTACTTATTTATTAAAGCACAGGTCAGGCAGAATACAGTTTGACAGTATCGACTGCTGAACCTTTAAGTTTGAAATGAACTGCAAATGGTTGAAGCTTAAGCTGTAAAGCTCTGAAAAGCGTTCATTGAAGTTTTCAAGTTCCCTCTTTTACCGCATAGATGGCGCTTGTTCTGCTGTCAAACTAAACTAATAGATGGCACTCACAAAGTTGCTAGAATGTTGATTTCGTCTTCTTAAATCTTATTTAAAAAAAGTGGTAAATGAAAATACCCAAAAAAGGCATACAAATGAACGCAGTTATTCGATAGCTTCCACTTCTGTACTACCAATTGAAAAAAGTGCATGGAAATAAATCGAATAAATTGAGTCAAAATCAGAGTCACAAAAACCAAACAATTCACTAAAGTTTTCAAGTTGTTTCCTATTGTTGTTGTTGTTGTTGTTGGGTGGTTCCCCCCCTTTAAAGCTGACATTCCCTTTGATCTATCCCATGGTCACAGCTGTGTCTACCTCCGCTCCGCAGGACATATTTCTCCATAAAAACAAAAAACGGACGAAAAACGAAAAACGACTACATGTAGCATTGGGTGCCATCGAAAAGGGGACACAGGACCCACAGCAGAAGGGTTACAACTTTACGGTTGGCCAGGGAAGTGCAGTCAGGTCATCAAAATAAAATAACAACAGAACTCGATGACTTTTCAACTTTTCCATTTGTCAGTTTTCGCAGCTTGTTTTCCTCCGGTTTGCATAGGGAACAAAGTTTAAATTTATTGTCTGATTTCGGGAAGGGGAAGGGGGAATCGAAATCTCCTCCGAAGGCCATCGAAAGTTTCCCGGAAAACGCCTTCAGGCAAAACGGCTTTGTTTGCACTTGTCTAAGCCTCTGAGAAAAACACGGAAAACAAAAGCTGATGGAATTTAACTTCATTCATTCATACAGTCTCCGAGATAAAGTTCATCGATTTTACAAATCAGAAATAGTTCTGTTTATTTTTTAGTAATTTTTTAACTCAGTTAAAAAAATCTTACGTAACGTTCTAAATTTGTCAGTATATTGTGTTTTGTCCAAAGAACTCCCAGCCGAAAGTTCAAGCGATAACCATGCCCACGGGCAGGACGACTGTCCTGCAGGAGCTGCAGCAGCTGAACGATGACGAGCTGTTCCTGTTGTGCCAGGACTACGGGTTGTTGGTGCTATTCGTCAACGAATACAATCGGCGACACGTGGAGCGGCGGTTGACGGTGGCCATAATCGGGGAGAGGGCCAGGGCCCGGGTGCAGAGCCGGATGGCTAGGGAGCGCGCCGAGCAGTACGCGCAGAATCCCTATGCACGCTCCCTGGGATACAGGGATGTGCCGGCACGGCGTCCGACTCCTTGGCGTAGGTTGACCGACTCCACCATGACGAATCCCTCGATTCGTTTTCTGAGCAGCAACAACCGCCGCTCCAACGAGCCCTCTGCCAGGAGCCCTCGAGCCACGCCTCCAGCTACGCCTTTATGGCAACGGAGAGTTCCGCGTCAGAAAGAACCCTCAATTTATGAGAGAGCTGTGTCCTCCTTTCAAACGGGAAACTTCTTCGGCTATCAGGTGCCCTCTACGGTATGGCAGTACGCCAGAAGGGGACTCGAGAACAGTTCTCGGCGCGCCGTACGCTTTCGTGGCGGCCAGGGAGAGGAGCAGGAGGAGGAGAATCAATATCAATTAGGGGATCAATATCAAGCTCAGGATCAGACACAGTATGAAGAACGATATGAGGATGAAGATCAGATGCAGTATCAAGATCAGGATGTGGAGGATCAGCAGAACGAAGAGCAATATCAAGAGTATGGGAATGAGAGAGACGAGGATCAGCAGAACGAAGAGCTATATCTAGAATATGGGCATGAGACAGATGAGGATCAGCAGAGCGAAGAGCAATATGGGAATGAGAATGAAGACGGTGATGACATTCCGTACCATGGGGGAGACACCCTGTATTACACACGCGAGAGTCACGAAACAGTTTCCATGACCGAGCAGTCGGAGGGCCAGCGTCAGCTCGAATATCAGCTGCATTCCACCTACAGTGAGGACCGGCCCCAGGCGTCCTTCAACTCTCCACTTCCCTACGATTTTGAACAGCTGGCTCAACTGAATCTCATAGATCGTCTGGACCGCATCGATCATCTGGAAAATGGGTCTCAAGCTAACGGACAACCCGATGCCGAGAGCGTGAACGAAGTGTTCGACTATATCTCCTGCAGAAGCTCGACGTCTTTTTTTCACGATGCCATCGAACAGCCGGTGGGCATACTCCGAGCCCAGCCAATGAAGAAGCCTTTCGATTGGTTGGGATGGCTACGAATGGCCATAGCCCAACGGCCCAGGGGCCAGAACGAGCGCATCCCCAAGCGGGATCAGACGCGGGAACATACTCTGGAAAACGAGCACGAACTAGCCACCATCGACTACCTGAGCGTGCTCGATTCGGAGCCGGAGCTGGAGGTGGAACAGGAGCCACCCCTGCTGGATCTAATGAGTCGCCACGAGTTGCACAACAGCAGCGAAGAGTTATCCTCTATGGTCTCTGCCGACTCCATCGGCTCTATCGGCAGTTGTGCCCCATCCCAACGCGGCCTCTTACGTTGGACCTACGAGCTGCTGTTCTGCGATCCCCAGGGCTGTGTGGATAGTCTAAAGATCCGACGCAGCATCTTCTGCTGTGGCGCGACGCTCTTTCTATACTTTTCCATCAGACTATGGATTCGTGAAAAATTAAATGGCTAGACGATATTAAATCGATATTAATCTTCCATCCCCCAATCAAGAAAACTACTTAATAAAGGCATCTGCATATCTGCATCGGACTTTACTTTATAAGCAGATTGAGGTCCAAGGCCATGCATTACTCATACGGCACGTGTTGACGTCGTCTGCCAGCCAAATTTGCCTTTTCGAGTCGGAACGGAAATGAAACTATAATTATATTTCAGCCAGAGCCTGCCAGAACCTGACAGAGCCTCAATCTTCAGTCTCGAGTGCCTTCGTGGCATTCCAAATGGGATTGAATAAAAATGAGCCCTTAAAGACCTCGTTTTCGTTGACTTTCCGCTGTGTGGCTGGGGTCCTCGAGGTGGGGGAAATCTCATTGCTGTTGCACTGATGCGCAAACTTAATGACTTTCGGCAATTTGCCCAGCTCGGAGCAGGACCTGCCTGCCCCACGCACTCGACTCGCTGCAGCTTCCGCTTGGTGCTTGGACCTGGCTCGGACTCCGGCTCGGATTCGGGCGCCCACTTGCCGTCAAGGTGTAGCCATAAATCTTCTTAAATGTCGTAGAATCAACACAGCAGGAGGCCACTTGTATCTGGCCCGATCTCAACTGCTATAACTAATTTACACAGCTAAGAGCAGGGACGGCAGCTCCTTCCGGGCACGTGACGAGGCTAAGCCGAAAGGTGCACTTAGAGAGAAAAGTCCTTTAAGCTGGCTTTAAGAAAAGCTTCTGTTAGTAATTGATTCCCCATCAATTTATCCATTATTCAGTCGCAAAGAACTGTCAAATTAATTGAGGATTGAGGCTCAAGTGTAAGTAAACCATTGATCAAGGGAAAGCTCTTGTGTGGGGGGGCAATTTCTCATAAATTCCACCATATTTTCAGAGAACAACAAGGCAAAGCAAACAAAATCTAATCAAATGCAATTGGCGTGTCGACAGCGAGCAGAGAAATAAATAAAACTTTGGCCATAAAACCACACAGACAGCGAGAGAGAGAGAGAGAGCGAAACAGAGGAGATATAAAAGCCGCATAACAAATTTAAATGGCATAAACAATTGGCAACAAAAGTAAACTTCGCCGCCCCCCTCCCTCCCTAGTCCTTTTGCTCTCTTTCAACTACAAAATCGCACGGTTTTTGACTCTGGCCAACAATAAAAACGTAGAAAATCTGCAACCATAAAATGGAACATCTAAAAGCCGATTAGGTATCGACAATTGAGACATCGGTGGGAGGCCACAAGAACTTCCATTTCAGTTCAGTTCAGTACTTTATGGCAATTCAATTTAGCAGCAAAACGGCCTCACTGCAGCAGGAACTGTCCCGTAATCAGAGGCAGAACCAGAAGCCCAAGAAGGACCCCCCCTGCAACCCCCTGCTAGCAATGCCAAGGACAGCAGTCGAAATAAACATAAAAAAGAAACCATTTAATTTATATTCTCCCAACATTAAATGGCATTTTAATTTCTATGGAAGTCGTAAAAAGTCCTGAAATGTATTCCTCCGCCCCCAACCTACCCCAACTGCCTCCAACCCCACTCCTTATCCCCGCTAACTTTCTCTCTCTCTCTCTCTCTTTTCATATTTATGTCTATAAATTTATTTTGCACTTTTCTCCATTTCTCAATTGCGTGCAAAAGATTTTTACATTTAATTCAATTTGGCATCTAATGGAAGGCGGAGCAGGAGGTTGCCAGGGAGGGAGAAACTTCTGGGAGGGTTGGCACTTCTTCGGGTTCTTCGGAAGTCCAGTTACCAACGTGGGCGTGGTCGGTGCCTGTCTGTTTGGTAGTCATTGCGTGAAATATGGTCCTGACTACTCAGTGCCCTCCACACCATCTCCGTATCCGAAACCCTCCCAATTTTCTGCCTTCTTCTACGGCACTGAAATCCGGTGGACGCCAATGCTAAATTACCGTTACAAATTTGCGCTACTTTGATGGTCTCCAGCCCCCCTTGGCTCCTGGCTGCCCGCCCAGCAATGTCATACAAAATTTATTCGCCTTACGTGACTTAGCCGCAAATCTTCGCTTAGTCCAGAGGTTCAAACAGTTCTGTTTCCTGCCCCACTCCCCCCTTGTACATGCTGTTCCTGCCGGATAGATCTGCTAGTTAGGGACCCTCCTCATGCTGATGCTGCTAATGGGTTTTCTAGCTGAAACTAAGGGCCAAGTCATGGTTCGTTGGGCAAGGTTTTACAGGCGGAGGGAACACACCACACGCTTAGGATCGATTTCTATTTTGAGAGCAGATTTTGGTTAAAATAATAATGGTAAACAAAAGGTTGCTTTTGCAGTTATAGTTATAGTTTATAGGATAGTTTTATTAGACTTTGAAGGCAGAATAAATGAACTTTCCTCTTTCACTCTGGGCCGCAAAGCTACATCATACGGGCACTTAAAGAGATCGTATTCAATATTTCGACCTCGTACTCGTGCTGCATCCATTAACAGTGGTGCGACGTCCCTTGGGTCCCCCTATGGCTTCTGCAATGCCGTCTCAAATGCCGCACTATGAAGTTTGGATTAAGTGCGTTATTGACATCTCTGAACGTAAAAGATTCTATCCCCGTGGAGGGCCTGCAATGCCCGTCAATAATTATAGCTATTGTTAGACATAACATTGCTCCTCACTTGAATGTTATGTTTGCAGCAAATATTAACATTACAGAAATCCCTAATGTACAAGCACACTAACATTACAGAAATCCCTAATGTACGGGCACACTGTTCTAGATCTTTCTTCTCTTCTTGATCTCGTTTGTGAGTAATAAAAGAATCGCTTAATGTAAAAGCAATCACTGAATATAAACATAAAACTTTTGTGGATTCATTAAAACAAATGAACTAAGTTTATATTTCAACAGCTATAATTGTGTATGTGGCTGTATTTGGGTATCTATTTTTGTACTTTCCAATCCAAAAATATAAAACTTATGTCGAAATTTTGGTATTCAAAGCCTTCTCGAAGGCATTTCTAGTATGTTTTTATGCTTTCTAAACATAGTTGGAGTTTTCAAACAACAAACTTTTCCAACTCTGAACGAAACAAGCTGCTGCCCATTTTCCAAACATTTTTTTGCGAGCATAGTTTGAGGGCAATTTAGCCAAAAATAAAAGTTTTACCAACACATCTTTGGCCTAATGAAGGCCAAAACAACAAAAAGAAAAGCAAAAGAGTTGGCTGACAAAGAGCGAGTGAGACAGAGACAGAGAGTTGGCTTAACCCTTTTTCGTTTAGGGGTATGAGAGTATGTGGAAAATGCAATTTTGTAATTGACTCACATTCGGTCGTGCGGAAGTTGTTTAGAGCTCTGGAATATGCGGCTGGGCTGCCAAAATGCTGCCACAAACGGATGCAATTTTGTGAAATATGTACGAAATCGTACGGGAGATGCTAGCGATGCTAGCGACGCTAGGGAATTCATGAGTCACACCACCACCCCACCCCCACATCTGCGAATTATCATCGTCATCATCCAACCCAATTCTCTAGTACTCCACTGTACTCCACTGTACTCATCGCATCTCAGACTCCCAGAGTCCCCCAGACTCCCAGAAATTCAGACAGAGATTGAAATGTCAACCCATTTACGAGCTACGAGAGGACTGGTTGGGATGCGGGGGTGGGGGTCAGACTGCAGTCGTGTCCATGTCCCATGTCCATGTCCCATGAATGCTCCTGCTCTGCTCCCTGTCTATGTGCATGAATGGAACATGTTTGTCAGCTAGTTTTCGATACGATTTTTTACACCCGTTGCTTGGGGATTGCATGGGGTAGATGCATATAGCAGGAAGCAGAAATCGACCCACAAAATGGCTGAAAGCTCCCTTAAAGTTTCCCGCTAAAAATAGCGGGCCCTGCCCTGTTTCACTGTGGCACACATCAACTCAATTGATTGAATGATTGATGGATTCTTCGTCTACTAAATAATACATTTTTTCGCTTTCGTGATTGGTTTCTTTGGGGTGGTTATTGAAGATTTGGGGGCACCCTTAGTTTTGATATTATTAGCTCCAGAATCACAGGAAATCTCAGGGTATCTTCAAGTCTAAAGCCCTAACTCTACTTTCTTTTAGCCCTTACTGCAGTTTGTGCCACAGAATGTTGCCAAAATGTCGCACGAGTGTCGCCCGCATGTCTGAGCTGACTGTCGCGCCCGAATGCCGCTGACAGATGTTCCTTCCACCTTTGGATGCAGGGAGGGACGGGTGGACAGGAAGGGGGTATACGTGAATCGTGAAGGATTGGCCGTGTGGCAGTGTGTCCGTTGTTCCATGTGCCCCTCCGTGTGATGAAGGTAGACAAACTGTTTGCCTTAACCGAGTACCTAATAGTTTTTATGTGCGGTTTTCGCTTGAATTTTTACCTTTGCCCTGCCATAAACGGACAATTTGTGTAATGCATTTTGGCAGCTTACCCGCCCCCCCATCCCCCAGGAGCTGCCACCAGACTCCAGAGAGAACTGTGAAACCAGAGGCGACAGCGTTATGGGGGTCCATGTCCGGGAAGGAAGTCGTTCAGATATATGCAGTTGCCATTTTTTGTGTGCTACCAGTTTTTTCTATTTTTTGGTATGGAATGGGAAAAGTTTGCACATAAAATGTTTACATATCGACATTTGCCTGTTAGAGCACTGCTAGCATGCACTGTACAGTGCGTTTCATAGATGTATGCGTGTGTTTATGGTATTTGGTTAGAGAGCAGCAATGCTTGGCTTTCAATGTGTGGAAAATGTGAGGTATAGCAGCATGTTTTGAGTAGAATTCGCTCTAAGAAAAGTTAAAGAGTTTATTGTTGTGATCGAAATGGATTAATGATTAGATTAATATAGAAAATAGTGCCGAAACTTTATCGATTAACCGAAACCAAACACTTATCATATTTTTTTCTACATTTCACTGCCTTATACTTTCAAAACGCACTGTATTTTGGCTATTTACCTTGGCCATGCACAATTTTGTGGCTTTGATTTCAGCTTTTGCCAGTTTGCAATGGCATTTTACAAGAAATATCATTACAGGGATTACAGAATATTCATATTCACATTCATATTCATGTGAATAAATACAAACATAGCAAAACAGAGCGGAACAGAGCATAGCAGATGGAATTTCACTCACAAAGAATGTGGTCTGAGGGATGGTTATTTAATTTTAATTTTTCTAATGGATGAAGCATTCCATCAACCATCATTTTGGGTACGCTTTAAAATGGGAAATTTTCCCCTTAAATGTTTTGCTTTTTGGCAAAGTTTTGGCTAATACAAAGTGCATTTAATCAACACAGCAAAAGTTGGCCCAAAGTCCAATCATCAAGTGAGCCAAATTACTTGCTCAATCTGCTTACAATTAATGCCCGCCCCCCGCCCACCGATTCAGTTGAACAAATGCTCACTTAACCAACTTGAACTCAAACAAAACAAATAACATTTCTCCCAGAGTTTTCCTAATTAATAAGAAGAAAAAAGACGAAACGTAACGAAAGGAAAGGCAAGAAGGAAATGCTAGGTAGGGCAGGGCAGGGCGGGGCAGGGGCAGGGTTTCAACCCGTCTACTCAACAAATGTTTTTCTTTTCTTATTTGTTTAATACTCTTTTTCTTTTCTTTTCGTTTTTCTTTTTTGCTTTTCTTGTATTTTTGTGTTGCTGCAAATGTCAACAATTAATTTGCAGGCAAAAATATGCGCAGTCGTTCTCGCAGTGCAAATAAACGTGAGGCAGGCCCACGAAAATGGGCGGAAAAGGTAGCACGATGGGCGTTCCACCGTTCATACTTTTCCCTCCTCTAGTAGGTTCTCATCGGTGGTATGCCCATCGTGCCACAGCAGCACGGTAAAGCAAAGAACTGAGGTGCTCTGGCAATTAAAGTGGAAATTCGGAGAGGCAGTAGGAGATGAGAGATGTGGCATACAGCAGGTGGCAGACTCTCCATCCATGCGGTGCCCAAAATGAAGTCGATTGGAAGTTGGAATAATTTGAGTTTATGTTTGAGTTTCCTGGAGGGAGGGAGGGCAGGGTGCTTCTAGGAAATTAACAAATGTGAATATAAAATTCAATTACCATTCAAATGATGGCACACACACGTGTGGGCGTATGCTTGATATTTTATTTGCCAGTAAAACAATAATGGAGTGTTTTTCTTTGCCCCATCCCCCATTCCTCCCCCTCGAGTAGTAGAGATGGTTAATTATTCAGCTCTTCAGATTGTTGCCTATTCACATTTGGGTTTCCAAAAAACACTTTCAAAACAAAGCTCAAGCATGAATATTTCATTTGGGTTGCCGGTTTTTCTTTAAAATTTGATCAAGTGGCTGGGCACTTGAGCCTAAATAATAAAGACGCCCCATCATGGCTCACATCATGTCCGGTATTGTCTGGGCCATTTCAACAGGAGGCCAGAGATTTCCCTTAGTTTCCCTTTCATTTGCATGTCCTTCCGGTGGATACAAAAACTTTCTCGCTTCTCGCTTCTGTCAGATGTGTTTGATTGATTTGTTGGGCAATTTGCTGCCGCCTGTTAGGGGCTCATAGTTCGAGGAGTTTCTCCTCGAATCTGGCAACGTTTTGCTGCCACATTCATGCATGATTTATGTTTGGACATATCATAAAGTTGCCCTGCCCCATGGACATATAAGATTTGATTGAACCTAAGGGACGCCACTGCTGGAATCAATCACCGACTTAATGGCTTATTGTGAATATAAATGTATTCTCACATTGCCATTGAACTTGTCCCGCAGCCGCCGATCAATCAAACGCCAGTCAGTGCGATAATTAGATTAATATGTTGCTCAACAGAGAGCCAAATCCCAACTAATTTGGCTTACCAAATTAATTCGAATGTTGTGTGGGTTGAAGGCTTAAAGGGGCAGAGTTGAACAATAGATCTATTCTATTCATCTGCTGCATTCCCTTATTTAAGCTCCTCATAAACACCCCCACTGATGATGACAACCCATTATCCCGCTTTTCGCTTGCTTTTACTTTGCTCGTTTCAAGTTTTATCCCCGCATCCGTGCCGTCCGCTTTTGACCCGGCTAATTGGCCAGCATTTGCCAGAGAATTAAATGTTTGCCATTTCCCATTTTCCAGATTGCAGTTGCAACGGCAGCAGCAGCAGGGAAATGCAGCGGGCGCATGGAGATGGGGATCTTTTTTCACTTAGTTGCTGTTGTGCTTTCCAGGCGAGTGCCTGCGATGTCAATAAAGTAAATTGACAACTGATTAACCGACAGTCAGAGGCAGAGTTCAAGTCCTTGGGGAAGGTCGGGTGGGAAGCAATCACAGCGATAGATAGATAGATATTTGATTATTAACAGTTGAACGATTGCAAGTCGATTGGGGACTGCCAAGGCAAAGGCACTTGACTCCGTTTCTGTCAATCGAATCGGTTTCCGAGTGGTGAGGCAAGGCCTCTTGCAATTGATGGTGCATAATTATTCTCCAGATGTTGCCCCATGTGCCACACTCTCGTATGGGCTATGTTAATTGATTCTGTCTGAGACTAAGGCTAAGCAGTCTCGGCCTCTGCAATTTATGGCTGACAATCGAATGAACAAAAGCCAAAGCTAATTGAAGCCAGGCAAGGCGACACATTTCTTTGACCCCCATTGAACCCATAGTTCTATCCTGATTTTGCCTTGTTTTTCCTTCTGTGAAAGCAAACAAAAGCCAGAGGACAACACAAGAGACTGATTGATTGGGTTTGTGTTACAGCAGCAGCAGGGAGAAAGCAACAAGAAAGCATTCCACACAGTTAATGGATCAATGGCTTTTTGTTTAGTTTGTCGTCGTCATGCTCGTGTACACTTCGTGTACCTTCCCCCGCCTCCTCCGTTTCTTGTCTTTTAATTAGAGAATGGAATTTAATGGCAAGGAATATTGACAAGCATATCGAAGGTAGTTCGATTTTACATATTTCCCATTTTTCTGGGCATCTTAGTAGGCTTTCCTGGTAGCATAGAATACAACAGAATTTCATTCTACCTCTGAATCTCATAGAGCGAGCATTTCATTTATATTCGTTCATACAAAAACATACATTTTATTTTCCATCCAACCAACTTGCTTTCAAGCAACGATGGATGTCCCCCAAGTTGACATGTGGGCGGTTGCCAAGAACAGTCGCGTCCAGCGTAACCTGATTCTGGGTTTCGTGATTCCTGGTCTCAACATCGTGGACTACGCCGATGTGAGCCAAACCGATATGTTCTACCTGGACTGCCAGAACTATCGTGACTACTATCGCGACCCGTACGGCAAGGTGCACAAGCCGGAGAGGTTCCGTCAGTATCAGGGCAACTGTAACCTCAAGCTGGATGACTCTCTGAAGAAGCTGTTGCTGCCTCCGACCTGGCCTGAGGATCTCAAGCCCATCGTCTATCCTGCTAACTATGGCCATCCATTGGACGCGTTCAAGAGCTACAAGACCTTGATGAAGGGCACTTACGATCCCATCACACACACGGCGTTCAAGCGATAGATGGCTGGGACTACGGACTACGGACCACAACGGCACGGACTACTTATTACGATTAACGGTTACGATATTGGACAATGTTGGAATATTTATAAAGAATTGAATGAAAAAAAAAAATATTAAATAATTATAATCCACAACTATTTACATTGAGTTTTATTCATTTAATTTAAGCAAAGCTTAGGAAAGACTGAAAGAGAGATCGATAGAAGGAGAGCGTTAGAGGAGCTAATACCCTTTTTACATTAGGCCGCATCATGAAATTTTTACGTTAAATGGAACATGCGACAATGATGCCCGTAAGGACCCTCTGGATAGAAAAAGACAAACATGCGGCCGCATGTTTAAACATTCGCCGCATCATTTGCAAGTGTTACCGTATTCTGGCGAGCATTTTTACAAAATACTGAAATTATTCGGGGTATCGACGCGGTATCGGGGTATTTTTGTCAAATCAAACAATCAAAGACCAACTAAAGACCTTTTTCGAATGCTAGATCTCAGCTGGGCTGGTTTTTCTTATCGTAGATTGAGTAAGGATAGGTTTCCGGCTCAAAGGAGGCCTTCATTTTGCCCTTCATACAGTTCAGGCCCCTCATCTCATTCAAACACACAAGCCCCTAAGGCACACATCGTTTTCAACATTAAAATTTCTGATCCACAAAATAAAACCAACAAAAGTAAAAGTGAAATAAAAATTAATAAATATACATCTACATCTGCAAGCACAATGAATATTCCTCAAACGGATTATATGGAAGTTTCGAAGAGCAGTCGCGCTGAGCGTGGCGCCATAGCTCGCTACGTAATGCCGGGCCTCAAATTGTTGAACTATGGAGAATTGGGCCGAGTCGATAGATTTTATTTGGATTGCCAGGACTATCGGGATTACTCGCGCGATTCGTATGACAAGATGACCAAGCCGGCGAGGTTCCGTCAGTATCAGGGCAAGTGCGGCATCAAGTTGGATAAAGATTGCCTAGAATTGAGGATGCCACCTAGGTGGCATGTGGAGCGCCAGCCCATTTTGTATCCCATACAGTATGGCAAGGAAATGGATATGGACAAGAGCTACAGGGTACTGCTGAGGGGTACCCATAGTCGCGCCAATGACACGTTCGGGAAGCGTTAGATAATCGAAGGAATATGAATACTTCTTGTGGACTACGATATTGGACAATGGAATTGATAAACATTTAGGCGAAATACATAAATAATTCTAGTCTAACTTCAGGGTTTGCTGTGTCTTAAGGGGGATGGATAGGGGGAGTCTTGGCTTTGTCTTTGTCTTGCCTGGCACTCCTTTTGGTGCATTGTCTATTCCTATAGATATTCCTCATCCAGCAGCTGTTTCGCATCTAAAAATCGCTACTGGGTTTCCTCTAGCTCTGTCTGTCTCTTCCTCTGTGGCTGTCTCTCGTTGTTTTTCCCATCAGTTTGCGGGGTGGGGGTGCACTTTTCACCCGCTTGTCGGCGGGCAAATTGCTAATGAATTTAATTCCCCGCACGACACACACACACACATTGACACGACACACACACGCAGGCAGAGAGAGAGAAGGGGGGAAAATGTGGCCGAAACGGTGACAGTGCTGCCAGCACATCTGATGTAGGCGACAAGTGAACTTTGTCTCTTGCCGGGAAATCTAATAACGGACAATGTACACAGAGCAGAGCAGACAATAACAATAACAGCTTGTTATTCGCGTACTCTTCCACCGAGAGAGGGTATAACGGTACCTAAGAGAGGTTTGTTACCCCCAGAGAGGGGTAGTTCCCCAAAGAGAGACTCTGACAGAAGAGAACCACAGCTACTGCTACCCTGGAAATAGTGTAACTTCTTTAAGGGTATCTGAAGATTCTGCTTGTGTTGATTTCGATGCAACACACAGCACAGGGTTGTGTATAGCAGAGTTTTAATTTGTGTTGGGACCTGCATACTAAGTAAGCAGCCAGCCAGTCAGCCTGCCAGCCTGCCACAGAGGCATCGCTAACGCCATTGCTCCTTGCTCCTTGCTCCTGCTACTGTTCATGTTCTGTGCCTCCTTTTTCTGATTGAATTGCGGGGGCGGGGCCTCATGCCATTCGATCCGCATCGATATGGTCACACATGAGTTCCAGCAATTGCCACTGCCCCCCACTGAGAGGTGCCCCTGATTAAGTATACGCCGTGTGTTCGTGTGTGTGGGCATGAAATGGAAATTAGTGCAGGTGACAGAGATTCCAATCGATACTATCGCACCTCGTGCACGCATCGAGGACTGAGTTCTCGGAAATTCTGTATTTTGGTAACACATACTATTTATAATTTAGTTTTCCGAAGAACTCAATTTTCATCAGCATAAATCAAAGCGAGGCGACTGCAGTTCATTTGCATGACAGCCGCAGCAGAGAAAAATTCTCATAAATTGCCTTCTTGGCAAAAATCTATTCCAACTTTCCAGACAAATCATATTTTCCATGGTCAAAGTTTTCCTTCCTCCTCAACTCCTATTTCTCAACTTTGTTGTTAAATTGCAAATCGCAGATGAAAACTTTTTTTTTACAGAGCTGTCGGAATGTTTGGGCGGGATTACAGACATCGGACATCAACGGGCCATAAATATTTGGATTTAAATTTTGAAATGGTGATTTTTCAGGCAGTTGACAACACAGTGCATTCCGGACTCGAAAAAGTTATTGGTGGCAAGACAGCCGCCGTAGATGAAGGACTCGCACTGCTGGTTGATCTTGTCGAAGCGCCACATCTCGAACTCCCCCTTGCACGGCCCAGTCTCGGTGGGTGTGTCGTCACACTTCTCTGTGGGAGCAGAAGAATGGAATCATATGGCAATAGCTTCGGTACGTGATCCAAATTGGTCCACTCACTTGCATTGTAGGCCCAGGCTCCGACTAGAAAGAAGACCACCAGAAAAAGCGGCGGCCAACCGGTTGATTTCATGATTGTTTTTGTGATCGATAAAGCAAAGCCGAAAGTAAACTTAGTAAGTAAGCTTATATCTATTTCAGATATGAAATAATAATTCCTGTAGATGTAGAAATATAACTAAATGTGTGTGTATGTGCCACTCAGTCCTATTCGCGTTGCATCACTCTTGCAGGCTTGGCTAAATCATACAGACTGCTGCTAACAGCAGATCCCAGTGCTGTGTCTTACACATAACATTGCTCCTCACTAGAATGTTATGTTTACAGCAAAAATTAACAGAAAAATTACAGCAAAATTACAGAAATCCCTAATGTACGGGCAATAACATTACAGAAATCCTTAATGCACGGGCACACTGTTCTGGATCATTCTTCTTTTTTTCTTGATCTCGTTTGTGAGTGATAAATGAATCGCTTAATATAAAAGAAATCACTGAATATAAACATAAAACTATTGTGTAATTATTAAAACAAAGAAACTAACTGGACGACTAAGTATATATTTTTACACTATGGCCAAGAAAATCCCAAAAATATCGACCCTTATATCTAACTTTCGAACAGCTACTAAAGACCGTAACGAAACCTCACTAATACACAATTTACCGGCTAATCAGAAAGCAGGACCCGCTCTCTTGAACTGTAAGCTGTGCCCCACTTGCCCCCGTTAAATCTGTGGTGAACATGCATAAACAGAGGCTCTCGTGAAGCAGCCACAGCAGCTGCGGGGCTAATCAAACCAATTAAAACCATAACTCAGCTGCAGGCCACACGACCTTACCTGTGCAGCAAAATGTGGCAGAAACCCAGGTAACGACACCCTGATTACACTTCCCCCCCGCACATTCAACCTTCAGGCGTAGACGTCTATATCCCACAGTATGGGATCATTAATGGTTCATTCTGTGATTTTGTGGTGTTTTTTATGGCTGGGTTCTATCGCTGGGTTTAATCTTTGCACTAGTTTTGCTCTTCAATTGCCATTCAAAAGGCCATCAATTAGGGGAGGTGTGAGGTGGTGGGTGAGGGAGGCAGAGTGGATTGGTCATTGCGACAGCGGCAAATCCACAGGCATTTAACCACAAACACTCGGCGTACGACCACATGCGAGTGTAGGAGAGTGTCTGCTTTGGTCTGGTCATGCCACATCCACTCTCGTCGCCCTCATTGAGCCCTGGCCGCAGAGGGGCCCATCAGCATAGCCCAACCCATGCCACCCACTCTGGCCAGAGTTATATTGATTCGCCATTATGTTTTGCACATTTTGGCATCCGAAACTGATTTTTAATGCCCCCAGAAATTCATTGTGGTGGCCTGGCCCCAGAGCCATAGCCAGCGTTGCGTATACGCAATTTCTGTGTCCCATTCGCCACTGGGCGCCGCGCGACTCCATTTGCACTTTTCTGTTCTGTTTTGTGCCGTTCGGTTGGGGGTCAGGGTCGACGCAGGGCAGTGGTAGTAGATTAGGCATCAGTTTAAGGGGTGGGGAGAGGAGGTTCGAGGGCATTTAGAGTTCATGAGCTGCACAACATTTTGGTCACGCTGTGGATTTATTCACAGCACTTGCCTGCTAGCCTGCCGCTGCTGCTGCAAATATGTTTTTCCAAATTGCACCACAGATTAAACAGGCATGCAGCAACCGCCAGCCACCATCCACCAGCGACCAGACTCTTGCTCCTCCCTTGGATTGCTCACTATTTTAACGCTGAAATTTGCACTCAATTTGTAGGAACATTACGCTGTTGGCTGTTCTGGCAATTGAAATCACTTTAGAATCGCGTTTCGCTGAATGGCAAAATGGTTGAACAGGCTATTTGGGGGGTATATATGGCAGGAGAAGCCTCTTCTTATATTGAATGTTATCTGCCTTTATATTGGAGGGCTTTCGAGGCTGCAGTTTATTTCCCACAAAAGCTATTATTCATCAAAGTACAGTTTGAGAGCCACTGCACTCCCAGAGATATAGTTAAGCCTGGCAATGGACTGGAATTGGTGTTTACAATTCAAACAGGTTCCCAAAAAGACAAAAAAAGGAGACAGAGAGACAGAAGAGAGAGAGAGCAACAGCAGAGAGAGGAAGAGAGTTATTTATACGAGTGTACGACTGTACTTTCCGTAAGCCATTGATACGTTAATGTATGTATGTATATCCTGGCACGGTACACCCTCTATATAGGGAGACGCGTATATCGTATTGTTTGTGTTGCGCTTAAGTTGGCTTTTTGAAGGATTTGTCACGGTTGGAGCAAGTGCCTTTGCCATGGGTTTCATGGGGACTTCGGGGAATGCATTTATGACAGCATTACGTATACGCATGAGTGGCACAGTGGCTTTGCTGGCAAAAAATATTATTTATTCATTTTGTTGGGGTAAATCAATGTTTTACCAATTAGCCGAAGGGTTACGCTACCCTTTTTGGGGGCCATAATATATTTATCTCCAAACGACAACGACAGGAACATAACACTTAATCTCCCTTTACGGACCCTTAAAGCTCTCCCTCTCTCTGTCTCTCTTTCTGTGATTAGAAGTTATTGTTTGCTCGAGCAAACTTCAGTACATTTTAAGACCCCTATCAATATCACCCACACACACACAAGCCTACGCCTCCGCTTCATTAGGAGCACAAACAGGACTACCATACCCATTCCGATTCCCATTGCCATCTATTGACAATGTAATTAATGGAAACCCCAAACGTTTTTGGGGAGGCCAATAGTGCAAACACAGTGCCAGTGCCTGTGCATGTGCCTCTGCCTGACAATTGTCTCTGTATGCCAGTGCGTGTGTGTGCCAGTATATGCAAATAGACAAACGTGACACAACCGCATCCGTTGTACGCTCCTCTACGCCTTTCGATGCTCTACTCGGTGTTTATTGGAAACCCGAAAACCAAATTCAAACAAGAACAAAGCAAATATTTATATTTGACATTTTAGACAAATGCGCGACACAGCTGGGCGTTCAGCCATAGAGCGTCATAGAAGCGTCACCGTCACTCCTCTCCTGCAGCCCAGGGGAGGTGTCACCAGTTGGATCAATCAAATCAGGCAATGAGCCATATGGAGCACACAATGGCACATCCACATCTGTGCTGGGCTGTGTATTGGATTTCAGCAAAAACTGTCACCAGCGGGAAATCCGCATGAAAAATCATCGTTTATTATTTCAGTCCCAAGTGTTGACAGGGACAATTGTAACAGGCTAATGAGAATGAAAATATAATTAATTATAATCAGCGATGACCTAGAAACCTGAGCAGAAATCATCATAAATGAACTGCAAATCGATGCTTTAGTCGGGGCTTTATTTTAGTTTAAAGACCCAACCACAACATCAACAACAAGAGAAACCCAAACCACAACAAATCGACATCAACTTTTCAGTCAAAAGAAAACTCAAACTTCTGTGTGTTTTGCCAACAAAATCAAAAAGACGAAAGTTTTTTTTTGTTTTTTCTTTTTTCGAAAAACCGCGCTCGAAAACTTGTTCAACTTTTCCACCCACAGAAGCAACAGCAGCGGCAGCAGCAGGAAAAACAGAAGCTGGGGAACAGCAGGAGCAGGAGCCACATTAACGACGGAAACCAAGTGAAATGACAACAGCAATCGGCGCTCATAAAGTTGAGAAAGTTATGTTGTTATATTATACTGATATCGGTTGTTGGTTAAGAGGCTTCTGTTCGACCTTCCATGCCAGCATCTCTCGTTTCCATTCATAGGAAAAAGTTTTATGTTTCGTTTGGAGAATTGATGTCGAAGCGACTCCCTCCCGTCCACCGACTCCCAGTGACTGCGGTTTTTAAAGTCAAAGCTCAGCGAGAGAGAAAATTCCCTTCAAGTTATCACAATGGAAATGGGATAAGGAAAGGCAGGGGAAGAGCAGGGGGAGGGAAAAAGCAACCGGGTACCGGGTAAGTGGGTTTCGCAGGTGTGTTCCATTGTGATGTAATATCATTACCGTTTCTTGGAAATTATTTGCAAAAGGAAAGGCGGCTGGGCACGGGCAGGGCTCCAGTATCTCTCGCTCTCAAAGAGGAAATGGAAAACGAATGAAATATTCAATTTATCATATTAGAAGGGCAATCTTTTAGCAGGAAAACTTATAAGGGTTTAAAATAAACTCACTCGGAAATTGTTGGTGTTATTTATAGGCAGGGTATACAGAGATTAATCAGATTATGTGGCCAAAAAGCCAAGCCAAAGCTATTGAATCCATGTTTTGAGCATTGGGATAAAAAAAAACATTTCTAAATATTTTAAAATCATTTTCTTAGTGATATTAAGACTTCAATTTGGTTGCCTTTTTTTGAAATGAATAGTATATTCTTGAAAATGGGTAAATATAGAGCTTGACCAACACCGTTGTGCACTGACCAACACTGTTGACCCTTACCAACACTGCTATAGAAAGCTCAAAACTATTATTACCCATGGTTCCACAAAAAAAGGGCTTTGGTTACCTTCTTTTGAAATGAATAGTAATTCCTTGATAATGGTTAAATAAAGAGCCTAACCAATACTGTTATGCATCAACCAACACTGCTATCGGAAGATTAAAAGTATTATTACCCATGATGCCACAAAACAAAGAGCATCATCATCATCTCATTAGTAATCAGAAGCCACACAGCACCCAAAACTCCCGCCCTTTGCGCTTTTCCACCTGGTTTTCCATTAGCTCTCGTACATTTTCCAACGGAAGGTAAAACCATAAATATTTCACATATCGTTTCTGTTTCCGTTTCTGTTGCTGTTGCCACCAATTAGATTGCCCCACTGAAAATATTGGGGCAAGTGGAGCGTAAGTAAAAATGGAAAATGAAAGCCCTATCCCTATCCCAAAAAATCATTTTCAATTTCATTTATGAAAGCAAATAAATTTTTCAATTGGTTTTATTTCCTTTTCTGTTTGCCCTAACCCGCTCCCACCGCCCCCTCTCCCCGCTCTCTGCCTCTGTGACGCACACTCTTTTCTCTCATTCTCATTCTCTGTCCCTCTTATTCTCCATCTGTTCTCCCTTTTTCAATTTGGGGCTATGAAACAAATAGAAATTCCAGCAGACAAAAATCAACTTCTTATAAAGCTCCTTTGCTCCTTTCATTTGAGGGAATCCTTTTTACTGTGCCGCTCTCTCTCGCCCTCTCTGTCTCCACACCCAAGGCTGTGGGTAAATGGTTGATAAGAGCCTCCTCAAGGCCTCCTCCGGCACACGTACAGGCAGTAAAACGGGGCGTGGTTTTACCTGTGATCCCACCCCACGTGGGACATTTAATAAGCAGCCTAGTGCTAGTCCTGGTCCTGGAAACTTGGCCAATAAACTTCCTCCTGGAGCTGCACTCGTGTTGGTGGTCTGTGCATATTTCATAGCTCAACGGTTAGCCAGAATCCTGGCCAAAGTTTTTGGGGATCCTAGAACAGGGCTTTAAAGACACGCACTTCTTGGCCAACAGAGAGCAACAAGCTGACAGCAGCAGCGACAGCGACAGCTTTCCCCGGGCCTGTGTGCTGAATTTGAAATTAGTTTCCCATTCGAGTCCTTATCGGGAAAACGTACGGCTTTCCTTTCACAGCTTTCTCTGCTTTTTCTGCTTTTGATGTGCGAAGGTTTTCGGCTTTCAATAAAAAAAAATATTTTATTTTGCATCAACTTTTCGGGAGAAGGGAAAAACAAAAGGGGAAGCAAAATCGAAGCTGGACTCGGACTTGGGGCGCTTTTCAGGTTGAACCCATAGATTGGCTGTCCATTTGATGCTCTTTTGTTCATAATTAGATTTCCGCTTCTCTCTCTCTCTCCCCCTCTCTCTCTCTATCTCTATTGCCTTGCGGCTTTTCCAATTTAATTGGCTGTCTTTTATTTGTTGCACAAAAGTTTTGCCCGTAAGGAATTTCTGGTCATAATTTATTTGAAATTTAAATGCGCCCGCAAGGCAAATACAATAAACAAGACTTTTGGCTTTTCCGGAGGAAGGAAAACTCTCTCTATACATATATCTCTCTCTATTGCACATCTTAAAGGGATAAATTCTTGTCTGCATTTTCCTATTTCGTTGCTTTTCTTCTGGCGTTACTGTTGCCAGATCCCTAGCATTAATGCGATCATTAAAAGAAAATGAAATTCATGAGACGGTCTCAACTTTTAAATTAATGCCCAAGATTAATTTTATTCTAGGGCCGGACTGCCTGTTGCCCCGAAAAAACTCGGAAAAGGAAAAGACCGAAACAAGAAAAGACCGCCAAACATTTTCTAATTGCCCTCCAAGGAGTCCAGCATCCCAGCATCCCACTGGTCCCCTCCCAAAGGGCATCTGCGAATCTGAATAAAAAATGATTTCCAAGAAATTAAAAATTGCCCAAGTGCGAGTCGATTCGTCGATTGGGGTACCAGTCGGAAAAACCAGTCGGAAAATCTCGTAACGTATAATTAGTCACAGGGAAGGAAAAGGCAAACAAAACACTTTCGGTTCCACTTCAATTTGTTTCCACTGTACGCGGCAAAACTTTACAATCTTTGGCCCTAGGAAGCAGCAGCAGCAGCAGCAGCAGCCTAGGACTAGCCTTAATTGTTCCTCAGAGCTGTCATGCCTCCTTCGCCTCAAGTGGCGCCTCCTGTTGCTGTCAATAATTAGAGCTGGGAATTTCCTGCGTTTCCCAGGGTTTTCCCCCTCCGACTAGTAGATGCGGATCTCTAAGCAGGCGGCACGCGGATTACTTGGGAACGTGGCTGCTAAGCGCCTCTAATGCCACTCCACAGAAGTAGCAGGAGGAGGCAAGAGGCAAGAGGCAGGCAGGATGCTCACTTCCGGGTGGCTGGTCTTTTGTCTAGGCCCAGCCCCAGTCTGGTTAGCAGTTGCCACTGACCATTTCTTCTCATTATTTGTTGGCATTAGTGTTGACTTATGTTGCTGCTTATTGACTTTGTACACGCGTACACTCCCCCCCTCCTAGAGGAGCCTGGATTTCCTCTATTGTTTGTGCCTTGAATACCAGAGAGTTCTGAATTTTCATTTATATTTTTCCCTAATATTCCACAGCTCTGCTTATAGCATTTCCTGAACCCACCATCAATTTAATTAGACAAAAATCCAATTGAAATTAGTTTGCAGCTGGAAAAACTAATGCGAAAGAGTGAATAAGAAGTGAATATTCTTTTTAATTACATTCGTTCCCAATCTATTATCATATTAATTGCATTTTCATCAGTCATAAATATTAATTTCCCATAATGTATAATTCATTGACAAGGACATCCTCCCTCTCCTCCCTCTCCTCCTTCTCCTCTTCGGACATAAATTAAAGCAAAACAATTGACAGCCGCGAGAAATTGTGAAACGAGAGCGAATTTACATGATTTACATTGTCCTGGAAAATGCTGGCACCCCGCAGCGCTTTTCCGGCCAGAAGATGGGTGGAAATTACTCATTATCATCGATGGCAATGCAACGTTCAGGCCATTCATGTGTGGACGATAGGAAGGAAGCATCTTAAATATACAAAAAACTATTGAAAGGACACATATAAGTATTCCTTAATGGTAGAAATCAAATCTGTATCTATAATCCTAATCAAAGAACCATTCTAATATTAATAAATTTCATAAACATTATACAGATGATTCCCTAACAATTATTGCTGTCAAATGCCGACAAAATCATTTACAATGTGCGAAATAAAGAGCCATTCTAATAAATTTATGTATGCCCCAGAAACACTCCAGATACAGCTACAACAGCGAGACGAATAATTGTGGTTTGTGGCAGAAAAATCTTGGAAATTGCCACACATAATTATGTAAATGAGTTTTCCCAGCACTGAAATGGGGTTGATGATGAGGGGGGCGAGTGGCTGTAAAGACACATTTTAATTACCAAGAAAATGTAAATTAACCAACAAGAGACAACAAACAGACAACCAGGCGGCAGGCGGCACCCAGAAGCAGCAGAAGGCAGCAGTAAAATGCCATCGCTAACAGCAAAAGGCCATAAAAACCCAAAACCCATACGCAGGACTCCACTGTACTCGTACGTGTGTTTGCGTGTGTGTGTGACATCTTTATGAGTATGCGTGAGTGTGTGTATGTTGTGTGAAAGTTTGTCGCTTTTAGCAAATGGCTGCGCATCTGTGATAACTTCAACCCCAACCAAAATCCGCAACCAAAAAAAAAAAACAGCAGAAAAAAATACTGTTTTTTGAGGCGAATTTAAAGATACTCTTCTCTGATATATTTACTAAATATTATTTAGGAAATAAATGTTGCTAGGGATTGCCAAGTTCCACCTGTTTAAAGTTCATAATGAAAAGGCTTCCTAAAAGAGGGACCAAAATCCGCAACCCAAAAATATACCAGGAAAAAAAAAATAATTTTTCGAGGTGAAGTTTAAGATACTCTTCTAGAGAATGAGCGTTATGATTATGATTTAGGGAGTAAATAATGCTAGGGTTGCACTTGTTCTATCTGTTTAAAGTTTATAATGAAAAGGCTTCCAAAGGGAGGCACTTATTTCAGTAGAACCTATGTATCTCCTCTATTGTCTATGCTTATAAGGAACATACAGCATTGTCCTCTGGATTCTTCTAAAATTGAGGCATAATCGTCTAACCCTCTGACAGAGTATAAACATTTTATGATAATATAAATGAAATTTAAAGCGTATTTGGGGATGTATGGTCACGGCCCGTGCTAAGCAGCTTTAATGCAGCTGCTCCCCGTCCCCAAAAATGGAATATGTATGTGTACGTGTGTGTGTGGGTGACACAAGCTGACATCCTGAACACGCCTTTTTATGCCTCATTTGAACTTTGACAGTTGTTGGAAAAATGCTTAATTGTTTGGATTTTTTTTACTAATTTTTTCTACATTTTCTTGCCTGCTTTTTGTGTGGATTAATTGAATGATTTAACATGTGATTTATTTACAATTTGCTGTCGGTAAATAATCATATTTTTAATTCAATATTTATTAAAGTTTTTCCTAGCTTTTCCTATTTCCTTTCTGCCAGAAAAACCCTTCATCAGCTTTATCTGAATAGTTTCCGCTTTTCCCCTTGAAATAATCCACACAGTAGCACTTCGAAAACCATCCACTAGTTAAGCTCTTTGCCCACCAAAAACACAAAAAAAAAAAAAGATAAACCCTCGCAACCACTAAATAATTTAATTCAATTAACAGCGGCAGCAATAGAGCTCAATTTAAACAATTAAATAATTTAAACTAAAACCGTTTAAGTCATTAAATCAATTCCCTGTAACGGAGGGGGGGAAAATGGAGAATAGGGAAAAGGGAAAAAGGGAGAGAACAACTAGTGCCAGCGAAGCACTTTTATCAGCATGAAAATTGTAAAAATATGCAAAATAGTCGAAGCAGCGTGGTGGGTGTCGAAAAAACTGCAGCATACTTTGGGGAGGGAAAGAGGCAGGAGAAAGGGATGAAAGGGAGGAGTGAAAGAGTAGCGAAACTAGAAGCGGAAGGGCCCTAACTTTACTGGCAATTTGTTGTGCATTACATATCCAAGTACCCGAGAAATTTTGTGGCAAGAAGTACCCTTGACTCCGCTTTGGCCTATGATTAATGTGTGGAAATACTCGTATTACCATATCTTGAACTTTAAGTTAATTGATCCTTTTAGGTCCACTTTCCACACCAACTAATTTGCCTGCTTAAAAGGTCAAGCTGTAAGGAGAAAATCGAACCCCTAACGAGGGCCTCAGCTGCCTGGAACACACTTCTTTTTGTCCCATATCAAAGGGCTCTGGCTCTGGGGCAGCTGCACTAACATCCCCTTTGTGTATGGCTTTCGACATAACAATAACCATTTCGGGCACACACACACACACAGACACAAAGAGACAGAGCTCTCTCTTGTGCTCCATGCCAACGCATAGATAATGTATACGCAACGTGGTACGGAGTATAACAACAGAAACAGGAGAAGGAGGAGCAGAAGGAATAGCAAAAGCAGCAGCAGTCATCGTCATCTCCATGTCAATCAACAACTGTGTGCAACCACTGGCCAGGGCATCAATCGGGGTTCCAGCAGTCTGTTGTTCCCTGAACCTGAACTTTGAGGAAACGAGGAAATTGTGTTTGTAGCCCAGGGAAACGGAATGAATAAGCGAACACCACTTGGGAGTGGAGTGTTCGGGATGCTTTGAATGTCCCCTGTTTAAAGCGTGGTTCAATTGATGATTATATCCAGAGGATACATGGATTGCGGGCAGGTGTTTGCAATGCCTGGATCTTTGAGAGTATCTAAAGCTTCGTTGGTTGGTGTTCGTTTTCGTGTGTCACGCATCCCCTGGCAATTGGCAGGCACACAAAAATCAATTGATAACAGGTGGCGTTGGCACAGGAAACGACCTGTGCCCCCATCCCCCTCTACTTCGCTTCACTGTACTACGGGAGCAACTCAGGCCGTTGACTGGGCCTCCCTTCGAGCGACGCATAAAAATCGTTATGAAAACACATAAAAATTTAAAAATTCTCGAGGCCTTGCCATATCGTATTGTATTGTATATTTGTATATTCTGCAGAGCAGAGCAGAGCGCATGCAGATGCTGGAGGATGCTGCTGGATGCCCGGGGGCGGATGGCGTCACTTGTGTGTTGATATTAAGCTAAAAGGGCCATTAGCTATAAAAATACTTAAGATGGAAATATGCGCAATGCCGCGGGGGCATTCGAGTGCCAGAAAGAGAATAATACACGGCAAAAGTCGCAGAAAGCAGAAGGCAAAAAGCAGAGAAACCTGAATAAGAAACAGGAACAAGGACCTAGAGGACGACTCGGCAAACGACTCGGCAAACTGTCACCAAAGTTGTCAACAGCAGCAGGAGGAAGATTGGATTGAGAGTGTCTGCAACAGCCACTGGGACACGCAATGGGGCAGATACAGGTATAAGTAAAACGTGCATACATTTCCCACTGTCTGTCTGTGTCTGTCTCTGTCTGTCCGCGGCATTAACATCTTGTCTGTCTGTGCGTATACATATTATCTGCGGCCTGTCCCTGTTAATGCCCTCCGATATTACACGAGGGCCAAAGTGCACCTTGGGCTGACAGTCACTCAATTTGCATACAAATGGAAAGAGTTCTCCCATCGAGAGAGCAAGAGAAGCTCTTAAGCGATGGACAGCAATCCAATTTGGAGAAATTATCAATAGGAAGGAAGACATTTCTTGAGCAGGAAGAAAAGCGCCAAAGAAATCAAGAAATGGACACCAATGCATGAGTGGGTTTTGGCCATGAAACTAATTTAAATATTAAATAAATTTATGCAAATCTTAAGAGAGAGAGAGAAAAGTCCCAGCAGTCGCTCAATTGCCTTCATTTAACGACAGTCCCGACAGGGCAGGGACAGCCGCCAATTTCGCTCGAAAAATGGCTTCTCCTATGGCCCTCCTATTTCCCTCGAGCATTTTCCAATTAAACTTTTCGCATTGCATTTAATAACTCCACAAATAGTTTTAAAGCTGCCTCAAAATGTAATTTCCATTTTCCATTTCCAACCGTTTTGCTGTTGATGTAGGTCCTCCCTAGCCTTGTTTGCCTTGCCCCAGTCCTTTTGTGTCTGACAGGAGTGCGGAAGCTTTCGGCTTAATGCAGCATCTCGAAATTCATAGAGGAATCTCCATGGTGAGCATGCGCCTTGATGGTCCTGCACAGAGAGAGAGAGAGTCGAGAGAGCGATGCTAGGGAGTTGGACCGGCTCTAGTTTGTGTGTTGTTTTTTTTCTTTGGAGTACACTCGACAAAAAGTTGTCTCAGAAAGTGGCTGTTTGAGGTTGTAATCTGGTGGGATTATTGCAATTGGTTTGAATTTAAAATAAACCTAAGCATTGGTGGCTTTAACTTAATATTGGGGTACTATCCGTGGAAGGTTCTAGCTTAAATTTCTTAAATTCAATCGCTGAATATTTAAGCTTTAAAGGCACATTTCACTCTTTAACTTCTCCTTAAGACTGAAGCCTGAATCCTTAAATGAAAATAAAACTTAAATTTAAGTCAAAATTCAATTGCAACAATGAATCTCCAACTAGCCATCACTAATCCCTTTTAAATCTCCTTTTGTTCTCCTCTAAAATGTATTAGAAAACACTTGCCACCCCACACCACCCCATACCCCACCTAACACTCTTATTCCAGTCAATGGCTTTGGCAGAAAATGAAATCTTACAGGATAATCAATTCAATGGCAATTCCGGCACATTAAATGCTCGTCCAAGGGGCAGAATCATCCACAGATGCACTCTCCCAAACCCGTTGTGATGTAAGCAATTAACAGAGAGACTAATCAGAGGCAAAACACATTTACCTGTTACCTGTTTTACCTGTGTGTGGGGGACACAAATGATGCACTAATTGCCATTACCTGACAGTCACCAGAGAGAGAAGAAAGGTAGAGACTACCCACAGGAGCAGTCTCTGTCCAGCGTTCCAGTAATTAAAAGAGCAAACAAAGTTAATACCCGACTAATGCCTGGGTAGAAGGAATCCCCAGGAAGCTGGCAACATTCGCAAAGTCGAGCAAATAACCAACAAAGCGGCGCCATAATGATGGCAATGGAGTGGCCATGAGAGTGCCAGGAGTCGCCATATATCCTACACATATAGATATGTCGGATATAGCCAGTATATATAGCAAAACATGACTTGTGTGCAACTTATAAAACCATTAAAAATGACAGGAATTGCATTTGTGGTGGCATTTTTACGGATAGAAAAGCAGATTTACACACAGAGAGAGGGAGAGAGAAAGTGCACGTGCAGGCTATCCCTATTGGCTTCTGTCCTCCTGTCCTGTCGTGTCCTGTTCCTAGAACTGGTGCCTGGTGTCTGGTTCTAGTCCTGCCTGAAGGTGCTCTCAGGCATGTAACACTGGCTGCGTGCCTCACTCCCCCTCTGTGTGTCTGTGTGTGTGTCTCGTGTTTGTGTCGTGTGTCTCCTTGTTATCCTGGGCATTAAATTGTTTGTACATGCAACAGACAACAGAAACACACAGGAACAAAGAAGCTCAGGAGCACAGGAGTGCTGGAGTGCTGGAGCAGGAGGGGATTGGGCTGTAAGTCAGCCTATTTGCTGGATAACAAAAGCAAATGCTTCTACAGCAAGGAGCAAGTAGGATATGGGTGACTTTCCCCGTAAGTCTAGCACTAGATAAAGGACCTTTGAGGAATGGCACCAACTTTAAAGCTGATTCTTATAGAGGTTTAAATAAGTCATCATCCACTGCTTATGGCTGAATAAATACTTCCATGTTTGCCCTGTTTCCTGTTTATGGTGTAAAATATTATTTATATCTCTTCCTCGGTTTAATCATTAATTTGTTAAGCTTCAAAGCCAGCCAGGGAAAACTTGTTCAATTAGAAACACTGCGACTGCCACTGCCACTGCCGCTACCACTTCCGGGAAAAGCCGCCAATTAGTCAAGGATTTTGGCTTAGCCACCACTCGACTTGAGTCCTGTCTGCCACAGGAATTCCATCTTTGTATTGGCATGACAAATTATCGGCACTCCTTTGATGAAGCCAGCGGCAAAGTGGCAGCAGAGTGAGAGAGGGAGAACATTCCTTAAAAGCCACCCACTTCCCCTCCACCTTCCGCGACCACATCCAATCCATTGCCACAGACTACACTCAGGTGATTTAGAGGAAGGTGTTCGGTCTCTCGCTTTTAGTTGAGTTCCAGTGGAGCGTGAAATATTTTATTGCCGATATAAATCTTGTTTATGTTTGAGAAAAAAGTACAGACCGAAACGAAACCAACTTATAGCCAACGGGTTTTCTGTTCGCTCTCCCTCTCTCTTCCTGGCCTGGCTGATGTTTTTATCGGCAAAACCAAAACCAAAACCAAAAAATTCGATTTAACTTAATCGAATCTGAGGCCCCACAGAGTGTGATTCAATTTCTAGAGCCCTGGTAGACACACTTTTACCCAATATGTCGCCATTGTAGCCAGACAAGTAGGTCGTTTCCAACCAGAGAAAGAGAGAGAGAAAGGGAGAGACAAAGAGGGGGAGAGATGGGGGAATAGGAGAACGAAAGGGCAATTGTGTAGGGCTTTGTATAGGCTATATTTCGACTAAAGGATACCTCGAAGAAGCTATAAAGAGCAGGTCTTCTCATGAGAAATGGAAGTACAGGTAGAGAGACTCTTCTTTCCACTTCTGGGTACATTTTTTCCTTATTTTGAAGGCAATAAGCATGCCATCATAATGAATATTGAAAGATAGTTGGATATTCTGTCAAATATCAATCCCTGCCTCTTATATATGCCCTACAAGTTGAGGACTACTAGGACTACCAGGGGGGTATAAAAACGTTAACAATGCAAAATTGAAAAGTAAATGTGAAAATCGTGTTTTAAATGCCTTCAACGTCAAACTGGCTCTCAAACTCTCTCTCACACTCTCCCTCACACTCCTACTGTCCCTTTCTGTTTGACTTTTCTCTGGTGGAAAACACTTTTCGACACTTTGGCATTTATCAAGCGACTGCAGACTGGAGGCTGACAAAACAATTTAAAATTGTTTTGCCAAGAGCCCGAAACTAATTGAAATGTTTGGCTAGGTCAAACCTATAACATACGAGAGTGTGTCGAGACGAGTGTCCTTAACAGATGGCCTTTGCAGAAGGTAAATACGAAATACGAAAAGTTCGAAAAGGTTAAGAGGTTCTTAAATTTCTTCAATTTCGAGTGGGGCATGCCACATTCCTCCTCGAACATTTTGCTGTCATCTGTTAAATTAATTTTCACCACTTATGCGCTAGATTAACCAGCGAGCCATAACCCCGAAGACCCCCACCCCGGGTGACCCCGACTAGCGCTCTTTCGTTGCACTCATTAGGAGACGCACGACCGCATGGCCAGATGGCAGCCATTTCCTCTTTGTCTTTGAATGCTACAGTGCGAGCTCGATAGAGTCTACCAACTGAAGAGCAAAAAGGTTGAGAATTCAAAGGCAAGCAATGCTATATCGATTACAAGAAATAGTTTGAATATTTTTCGCATTTTTCCACTCTTTGAAGTGCACTCTTGGGGTCATTCACTGTGCATCGCCCTCGCCTCCTCCTTGTCATTTGCTGCTCTCATGAGCGTGTTAAAATTGCGCTCAAATGCAAATGTCGCGGACCAGACCGCCTTCTGGCAAGAGGAAACCCGAGTCCTTCCATTTCCCACAGTGCCACAGTGGTATCCTTAACCGACACGCCTTTTTAGCCTGGCTGCAAATGGAAATGCTTATAAATTATGCAAGGTGTTCTTTTTTGTGGGTTGCACTGTGTGGCATGGGGCAGGGGACGACAGCGGCCACTGTCAGCCCACTCATCCCTCATTTGGGGGGCCTGCATTTGCTGGAGAGAGCTCTCTCCTTCTCTCTCTCCCTCTCTTTGTTGATTCTACTACTCGTCGTTGAGCTGTTGTTCTCCTTAATAGCTCCCAGCATTGACTTTTGTTTGTGTTTGTGGCTTGTCACCCAAAAACACCACAATACTACGAGAAGAGTTGTCCAGAGATTTGCATGACAAACAGGAGCATCCTGCGACCCCAAAGGCGTTGCATATTTAGTGGTTTTTGTCTTGAATCTTAAGAAAAGAATTTAAAGCATTTATTCAGGACTCTGAAAATCCCAATTTATTACAGCTTTAAATATATAATGTAAATTTAGTCATCTCATATGCGGCGGCCGCTCCTTCTGCCCCATTGACTTTCTGCATTTCAATTAATGCTAATGTCCAAAGGCATCGTCTGAGCAGGAGTCTGCAGCATCGTCAGGCGGCAGCTGCAATGCGCCCAAATGTATGCAATGGCTGTGACAATTAGCGTGATTTTCAACGGTTGATAGAACTTTGGGGAGCAGAGTGGAGATCTCCATTCGTGGTGCAGTGAGGAGAACAACTCGTGCTGCATGAGAGAAAATCGTGCTGCAGGGAAATGCAAATCAAGCAGAAATGCCGCACAGCAAACGACACAAAAACAAATCGCCAACTGCCGCCGTCGCTGCCTCCGCCGCCGCCGCTGTCTGCCTGTCCGCATTTTGTATTCCAGTTGCAACAAGAGCGAGAAGCAGAAGCACAAGCAACGGCAACAGCAACAATTCCTTCGAATTCAATTTGTCTCCAGGGTGCAGCAAGGAAGAGGGCAGCAAGGGGCACGGCACAGGGATCAGTTTTTGGGGCAGGCGGAAGCAGAACTGATGGAAGGGAAACCAGGAACTGCCTTTGACAAGTCGCTGGGGCTGTGGCACGTGAAAAGGTCCCCCGAACACGCCAGTTTCCATTGTCTTGGCCTGACACGTGTGCAACATGCAGAAGCAGCATTGGAGGGACAGCCACGAATGGGCATATGTGTGGCAGGGTACAGAGAGGGTATATTAGGGAGAGGAAAATCTCTGTTGATCTTCTATTTTAAGGGGTATCTTCTATGTCTAACCTTTCATGCAACACTTTGCCGCACCTGCCAGTGTCGCTTACAGCGGACCAAAAGAATATAAACTGATAAAAAAGAAGACTCCTCCTCCTCCTCTTTCCAGGTGGCAGTGGCAGCCAAACTTTTCATGGCTACAACTTTTATGCGCCCGATTTGACAAGTCAAGATTGTTGTCGTCCTCTGCTGCTGCCGATGCTGCCTCTGATGGTGTCTTCCAAAGTTGGGTTGTTGCTGTTGCATGCCCCTTATTACGGCACCCACTTTCCAGCTTACTCTGGCAACTCTTGCCGCACATTGCACTGTGGTTACAGAGGGACACCCCAAAGACCCCCTTCAAAATAGTAGGAGACCTCTTCCGAACTCTCGCTCTCCCTCTCTTCCCCTCTCTCTCTCTCTCTGCAGTGCTTGTGTGCGCCAGCACATGGACAGAGGCGTAGTTCAATAGAAGAAGGGGAGGAGTACTTTTAGGGGAGAAGAACTAAAGAAACTAAAGGAGTTACCAGGAGATACAAGGCATTACTCAAACCCATATATCCCCAGTAGATCTATCACTTTGGCAACCCCTTCTAGGTAGCCCCTATTCCTTGTACCTCCGCTCCTACATTTGTGTCCCACACTCACCTATGTGCCCCTACTTGATGCACGAGAACTCCACATACGATGTGTGTGTACGAGTGTGTGTGTGTTTAATGAGTGTGAAAAGTTCATTAAAGTTGCACGTGTGAAATTATATGAAATTTTAAGTGCTTGACTGTTGGCCGCGTGTCAGGAGCATAGCCCTAGCTTCCTGCTTTCTGCTACACAGGAGCCACAGGAGCGACAGGATGCGGAAGTGCAAATTATTTTCCCCAGACATTTTGCGCCGTTGTTTTCCGCTTAATTGCAGTCGCCGTTGCCATCATTATTTTCTCCACCCCCGAAATGATTTATTATTTATATAATTGAAAAATAAATGCTTCCCGCCAGAGAAGGGGAAATAGGAGAAGGAATTAGCCCCATTTTAATCCCGCAGCATGTTTCAAGTGTCACATAAATATTTATTTATTCAAATGGTTTTCCAACTCAGTGATTTCTATGTTTTTTTCCCAAATCTAAGGGAAAGTATTTAACTGGAATTCACACCTCATTCGGGCCGAGGGTCCTGCAACCCATTCAAATGTCAAGCGCACAATTTTGATTGATTTTTCCACACGAATGGTTTCAATTACACAGGGAACTGCTATCTCTATCGCCCAACCATAGACTCCAAATGAATGCCCCACCCGATTTGTACAATAACAAAAGTCATGCTGTGACACCTCTCATTCCCACCCCCCTGCCTGCCTCGTCCCTCATCAACCTGTTGCATCAAGGCACCCAAACGAAAATCAACTGTGATTCCCGCTTCACTGGAGAAAACGCCAATAAAAATGGCAAGGAAGATCTCTCTCTTGCCCTCTCTGCCGCTGACACTTACAAATTGGATTTGGCAACAGGACAGGAACTGAAGGACACCCAATTATCGGTGGATGGCATAAAAAATCGCTTAAACGAAGATCCCAGATAAATAATGTCGCATGTAAATAACAACAAATCAATTTTTAAATAGACAAAATGAAACCCGAACCAGGGCCAGACCCAGACCCAGACAGCATGGATCCAGGTTCTGTTCGGTCCTGGTCCTCGTTCTCCGCCTGACAACAATGAACCCTCTTCACTAATGTGGGATGTGGGATGTGTTGCTGTCTGTGTACAGTGGTACCACCTACGAATTGCCCAAATTTAATGAAAATATTCATGGAATACGTATATGTACCTATTCTATTTCTAGTTCTACTCATTTAAAAAGATATTCCCGCTCTTCGAATATCAATTAGTCCATCATTACCTTTTCTCTTTTCCATATTGAACACATTTTCCTATAGCCTGAAACCACTGTGCTTGGGCCTCTGCATAAAAAGGGTCTTTGTCTCTGTCGGTGGCAGTGGCAGGCACTTTCACTTAGCCGAGATGCCGCTGCCGATGCCGACGATGCCGATGGCTTTGATAGATTCAAGTTCACAGTCGGACGCCAGGTAAACCATCCGTCTGGCCGTCACTCCATTCCCCTACCACCCCCCACGAGGGAAGGTTGTTAGCATCTCTTTGGCCTGTTCATGCGGTTCATTGACATGGCCATCAGTGGGCGGGGGGATAAGGCCAAAGGAAGGTTAGAGTGTAGCAGATTTAATTTTGATTAATTGCGGCAAATGTTATGCTAATTTGTTGGCACTTTTTTGGATGACTGCCTCTAGTTGCCTGCCTGCCTGTCTGCCCCTCTTGCCTCCTGTCTGGCTGTCTATCTACTGATTTTGGATAAGCCTGTAATGTGCGACTATTAGTGGGCGGTTCGGTAAACAAATGTTCCCCCAGAGCGCACCCCCCGCCCTCCCGTCGCACACACATTGTGTTCGAGTGTGCGTCTGCATGGCTTGACAAACACTAATTAATTCAATCCATGCATAATGAGAGCCGAGCAGAGAAGAGCTCTGATGGCCTCTGCTGCGGCTGTGGCAGGCTAATTACTTCGGGGTCTGTCAATCATGTTCAAGCATGTGCCAGAGTCCAACACTTGAAAGTTGATTGGAAAATCCCATAGATTTCAAAGGGATTTCCAGCTACCCTTCCATTTGTTGTCAAATTTTCTACAGGAAAAAACTAAATTACACAGAAAATTCTATGGAGCCGATTGCTGTGACAATCGCTGGGCTCCTCCAGCTGCTGGGCGCCTGCTTCTTCTTCACCCCGCCCGAGGATCAGTGCTCGCCGGCCCCCACCCTGGGCAGTTGGCTCTTCCTGCTGGCCATTCTGTTCTTTCTCTGGGACATTGACATCTATCCGGTGCGCTACATGCACATGTCCAGCTACTGGCAGCTGCTGATCGAGACTGTGATGGCCATTTTCTTAGCTGAACTGGGAGCCATCATCGTCTGGTGTGCAATGGAACGCGCCATATACAGCATCAGCAAAGAGCTGCTCAACATAGTGGGGATCGATGGGCGCCAGCCCTCGCGAGTACAGTACTGCCTCCTGGGCCTCAACACCACGGCGGTGAGTGGAGCGCTCCTCTGGTTCATGCTCCAGGCCGCCGATGGCATGTACTACCTGGAGAGGTACACCTGTCAGTTGAGGAGAAACCTGCGACAGGGCTGGACGAAGATGAAATGCTACCTCGGCTTCAGCAAGGCGACGAGAACCCCTCAATTGGCCACTCGGAGACGGTGTGCAAGAAACCCCCGCAAGGACGAGGACGAGTTTGAGTGCTGCGGGGAGAACTGCATGGAGGAGGACTAGGAATGTAACAGAGTTTCGTTTGGAATTTACGTTTCCGTTTGGCCAGTCGTGACTGGGTTTTTTATGGACTACCATTCTCCATCTCTCACATACACATGTTACTCCATCTCTTTTACACGACTCTGACAATAAATTTGAACTGAGAAGATGCATTTCCGCCTCCTATTCTTTGTTTGCCAAAAGTGTGTCACAAGAGGTCGATATACCAGTAGGGGCTGGGGGTTGACAGGCAAGGGATTCGGTAGGGTACTCAGTGGGGAGAGGGTTACTCAATCGAAGAGAGAGAACAGAGAGAGCCAGAGGTGTCTGCTGAAAGGGAGGCTGCGGAGTATTTCCCAAAGGAAATTTCATACGTTAAACCATATAAAACTTTGTTTAAAGTTAAAAAAGGGAATGAAAAACAAAATGAAGACCAAAACTAGAATACCTCTACTGAATAAAGCATAAAATATCTTTTTGGTATTTAATCAATCAAAAATACGCAAGAGATACCCGTGACCCACTAAAGACCCACTAAAGTGGCAGAACCCCAAGCGAAACATTTCAAAAATATCAAATAACTATTTTAGTAAAAATTACTTTATATTCCGATATATTCTAAAATATTAAAACAAGATGTTAGCCAAAAAAAAACCGAGCCAGACAGCACAGGAGCTGCAGCTGAGGGCCATCAAACGTTTGGCTCAATTATCGCGCACCCCGGGTCAGTGCCCCATTGCCAATTGCACGGAATATGTCTTCCCCTCGGGTCTGATGTCGCACCTGCGCAGCTGCCACGCCCACACCAGAAGCCCGAGGCTGGTTTTCCACAATGTATACGAGAGCAAGCCGCTGCGGATGGAGCTGCCCGATCTGCGGGTCTTCGATGAGTGCGATGTGCCGCACTGCATCGGCGTGCTGCAGTTCGGTGGCGAGTACAACAATCCCAAGTGCGCTCCAGGGTATCGTTTCCTGTGCGTCCCCAACACCGATTTAAGGCCGGACGATCAGAAGTTCGAGAACTACTTGCCCATGGCGATGATGGTGAGCAAGAGCACGTGGCACGCCATGTCGCCTTCCGCCAGCGCGCGCTGCAGGCATGCGACTGAAGGAAGCTGGGACGACGCATGCGGGATCTTTGTCATCTGGCTGTCATCGCCGGTCACAGTCAAGCCGTTCTACTACACCATGACCGTGTTCAACGGCTCGTATCAGCATTCGATTAGCGTGATACGGAAATCGCGCAACTTCGTGGATAGCCAGATACCCAGCAAATTCCTTGCCAACGACACCGACTACATGATCCTGCGTGACTCTGATATCCAGCTGCTATTGGATATGCCCAAAGAGCAGGGCGACAGGCAGCAGGGCATCCAAATGGAGATCATCGTGCACGAGCTCCTGAATGGCTCCCTCACCCAGCAGCTAGAGGATGCTGAATCATCCTCAGCCACCGCATCAGAGACTGCAAGTGAATCGCAGACTGAATCTGAGACTACAACTGAATCCAAAGCTGAAGCTGCAAAAAAGACCACAACTGGACCACAGACTGAGATGAAAGATAAACCGTTGTTACAGTCCGAATGGAAAACCGACAGTGCACTACAAGTAGATAAACTCCTGAAGCGTCTTGGCTGTACAGTCAACTCAAGCAGCTCAGACGTGTTATCTGATTCTGAATCGAAAGCTGCAACTGGACCAAAGACTGTGATGGCAGCTGGGCCGATGCCAAAGCCCGAATCGGAGGCTGATAGCGAACGAGAAGTGGATGCCCTACTGGAACGCCTTGGCTACCAAGCCACCTCGGGCAGCTCAGTCATGTCACCAACGACGTCTGGGTTGTCTACCACAAGCAGCTCTTCTAGCATTTAAAATCACATCAGACCCAAGCCCAAGCCCTAGCACATTGCCAATTACTATTAAAATTTCTGTAAATTAAATAAAAATGATTTATCAAAGAATTACATAGACAACTAACTTATTGGTGGCTTGTTACCTTTTGGGATTAGGGTCCTGCTTCGCAGACGTGTTCAATATCCTTATAGCGGAGATTCTTTAAACTGGACATCACTCTAATGATTTCGTTCTTGGATGTATCACAACATCTTTGGTCATAGACTCGCAGATACGAAAGCGACATAATAAATAGGGGTACTCCCCCCAGAAAAAAAGAGTAAAAAAGTGAACAGAGTTATCTACCGATTATTCATCGAAGAAATCATTTCTCATACGCCTCTCCTTTTCCCCCCGAAATTTAAGGCAGTAACACACCCCCTTTCACTGCCATAACAAACACTTTCACACAGATGGAATACTGGGGGAAAATGAATAAAAATGGGCGTGTCAGACGAGTTGCAGACAATCAGGGAACACATTCGGAGATTGCCATGCATTTCTAGGGAGCAATCGCCGCCATATGCTAACTTTGATTACTTCTTCTGGCTTTTATCGCCGCTCGCCCCTCCTCACATTCCATGCTCCCATTCACCATATTTCCTCCTCCACACAGAATCCTCTGTTGTCAGTGGGGGGCGGAGAGGGTGGAGGCCGTACCAGGAAAAGGCATACAACCAAATGGAGGGAAAACTAAGTGCTGGGATGATGGAGATTGTATACTCTTAAAGAGGGTTGCAAATAAATAATAAATTAAGGCTTATTCCGAAAACTTTTAAAATGGAATATAAATATAATAGAGTTGCAGATATCTACGTTCGTCTATGCGTTACAACCATCTCCTTAAAACTTATATGCCCTTTGAAAGAGCCTAAAAAAAGGAACACAAAAAATTGTATTTCATTTGCTTGGGCCTGTATTTTTTTTGGGGGATGAGAATGAAGAAGAACGACGGAACCGGATATGCGACATTTTATCAAGTTGGGCATAAATCAACAGCTTATACGGGGGATATTCGGGGGGAGTGGCAGAGCAGAGAGAAATAAAGGAAGAGAGTGAGACAGTGAGTGTCTGTCTCACATGCCTTACTTTAACTCGAGTTGGCAGCTCTCCATTTTGTGTGTGTTTCACTTTTTTGCGTTGCTTTGAAATTTGCAATAATTTATTTTGCATAAATTTGCCAGCACTTAACATGTAAGATCTATGATATAGCCCTAGCCCTGGCCATAGCCAATGCTATACTTGTCCCTGCCACACAATCTATGTTGCAGAATCCCCTGGAAGAAATATGTTTCGTGTGTGTTGTGGTGCGGAAGGTTGCCGGCCGGATGTGCGGGTCACACTGAATTATGCCATCTAATTTGTCTGGAGGCAGGTGTGGCTCATTAATCTTTTTCCCGCTTATGAGCGTTGTTTTTTCTCTCTCTCTCTCTCCCTCTATCGCTTTTTGCTGCTTCTTCTTCTTTGGATTTCCCTTTAGCACCCCCATGGGGTTTTGTATACTGCAGATATAAGCTTTTCCCGCTGCCTCACGTAGTGGCGCGTTTTCGGATTTGCTTTTCGTTTCAATGGCGCACGAAGGTTTTTACACGGATACTCTAACGAAAGACGCGTTGCACTCACATCTTTTGGGGTTTGGTTACATTTTTAAAGTCATTTTTTAAGGATAACCACTTAGTAGATTTTGTCAGTTGGGAAACATTGTTTTACAAGGCAGGCAAAGCAAAAATAAACAACAATTTTGCTTCATTCCCAATGGTCTACTTCTATTTTTAACGCAATGAATGTACAGGGAGTAATTTTTAATGGTTATACTTTTGTATAAATAATATACAAAATACTTTTGTAACTATGTCGAAAAGTATCAGAAAAATCTACTAAATTGTAAATCGTCAACGGGCCAATTCATGAAACAGAATTCACTCATAGTTGGCGTTATCTCTGCGTACGTTCTCTGCTGGCTCTCAAGTTGTTTGATTCGATTTTCATAGACAGAGAAAGCAAGAAAGAGACTTAAGGTGTAAATCATGGTATATCTAACGAAGGTAAGGCCACTCTCGCATGAATATGTCAAGCGGTTATACCTCGTGTTGGCCCTTTCTGGGAATATACTCTTTGGATTTTTAATGATATAATAGTATTATGCCAGTTTTTATAAGTGCGTCATATGTAAAATGGTATCATAGCATGGTACTAATTTTTGGTTATGATTGTTCTTTGTCTCGAGAATATTATAAACTAATAAGTGTACTTACCCGTTAAGCAAATATTCCTTATGACTATTCATTGTGTCTTGCTTTTGATGTTGAAATCGTTTTTAAATGATAAATGATATATGTATAAAACTATAAAACAAAAAAATAAAATAAAAATAATATATCAAATAAAAAAAAATCAGACAAATAAATATTAAAAATATATGAAATTCATTATACATTTTTAAATGGTAACTATTAAAAATAAATGAAAATTATTATCTTGTAAGATGGATAATTATTATAAAAATAAATAAATAAATCTATAAAAAACAAAATATTCTATCAAATTTTTATAATAAATAAAATGTAAATATATAAAAATAATATAAATAAAATATATATATTATATTTATTTAATTATAAAAATATATAAATAAATATGGTAAATAAATCTACAAAAAAAACACAAATAAATATGTAAAATATATAAAAACTATAACAAATTAGCGTAAATAATAAATAAATCAAATCATGATTGAGGATCCCCAGAGTACTTTTGCTTCCCTTTCCTGAGAGAGTATCAACATGTCGCCTAAGCAGAGAGAGCATCCCTTGCCTTCCCCGATGGCCGCATAGTAGTTCCGCACCTGATTCCCCCGTATCTTAATGCCTAATGGATTTGCGCTTTGATGTGCCAACTGTGAATACGTGTATCGCAATCCCAATAGTAGCACATCTCCATGCGGGTACGCCAAATGGGTGTGTGTGTGTTGGCCTGGTTGTAAGTGGTTAAGTGTCTATATTAGAAGCCATCACTTGCAGTTTCCCATTTCCCTATGTTTTTTTTGAGCCCATTTTCCTGCAAAGGTGGCGACCATAAATTCTCCTCTAAATGGCCTTATGAGGGCGGCAAAGGCGGCGGCCTTCGAGATGATCCTCTGCTTATGACTTGGCCAAATGAAATGTGCGTGTGTGTGTGTGTTTGGGAAGTGGTAAGTGGGCGTGGCCCGTGTTTGCTTTTAAAATTAAAATCCTGTCCATGCTTCCGGGAAGTGTGTGTGGTGTTTGGGCCTGAAATTGAATTTCCTCCTTCTTCCGACTTGATTAGCATAAAATGTGATACGTGTTGTGGTTTGAATGGAAAATACCATCCAGATACAAGAGGTGTATGTAGGTGATGATGATGATAATGATGGGGCGTGGCCTCCCCCTAATAATCTCGAGAGGGCATTGAGTGCTTTTTCAAAGAATTTATATTTTTATTTTCATTAAAATTGGAAATTTTTTCACACACCACATTGTTCATTAGTTTTTTGTTTTTTTTTTACTTTTTTAAGTTTTTTTTGGGGGAATCTCAATTTGGTTCCGTATTTTCAACATTTAAAAATTCGCTTGGTTTGTAAACAATTTTTTGGTTTTCCTCCCCGTTTTCCACACACAGAGATTACTTATATAAATGTCCTAGAAATGTTCTGTGTTGCCACTGCACTCAACATTTTTTAGTTAATTAAATTGTGTTTGAGTTTAATTAAATTTTTTATCTATATACACACAGTTTTTTCGTTTTTATTTATTTAGTTTGGAAATAGTTTTATGTTTTCATATGATTTTGTTTTTTTTATTCTTTTGGGGGTTCCTGTTGCCTGCCTGTGGTGGGTGATTTCTCTCAAAGGTTTTTCTGTATTTTTTTGTTCGCTTTTCTGGTATCTGTTTTTGATGGATAATTTCCTGAACTAAACTTAGTTATTTGCTAAGCAAATTAAATTTCAATATAATTAGTTTAGTGTCACAATGGTGTTGTTTAAACTAACATTAATTCTATTGAAACAATATTTATTTTATGAGCATTTTGCTGCAGTTTCTTTTTTTACTGCAGTTCATCGTTCAGATCCGTTTTCTTATATTTTTCATTTAAGTTTATAAATCATTGTTTTGTTCAATATTTTATAAATTGAAATTTCTTTTTAACTATAATTTGTTTATGTTTTTTTTTTAGATACTTGCTAATTTTTGGTTTTCATTCATAAGAGATTCATTCTTTTAAACTTGAACAGTAAAATCTTTTTGCATACCTAAAGCATATTTAACCAACATTTTAGTACCCAAATTGAGACAAGAACTAAGGAGGAATAACATTTGGATTTGTGGATATGATATCTAGGTATAACTAAGGAAAAACTCATAAAAATCTAATGGTATTTCAGAAACGGACAATGGACTTAATGGAATCTCTTTCTTTAGCTTCTTCTTTGTTAGATTATGATATCTATTTTTAAACTAAATTCTTAGATAGTTTAATTTCACATTCACTTATATTCGATACTATTTTTTTTATTTCTTGCTGGCAACTTATTCAACTTTCATTTACATCAGAATTCGGATCAAAGTTCTTGTGTTTGAATTGGTTTTTTTCTTCTAGAAGCACATGAAAAAAACTATAAATATTGGACCAAAAATTACCATTGAACCTTATTTAAAGTCAAATATGTGTTCTACATCCGCTACTGTCGCTTATCCTTCGTTTGTTAGTCCTTAGCTGTCAAATATTTACAGTAGGGTGTTCGCCCTGTTCTTCGCTCTCTCTGTTGGAGCTTCCATGAATAAATCAATTAACATTTATGGGTCGAAGAGGGAAAACTTAGCATACTCTGCGCTGGGATATCAGCGACCCCAAAATACTATTTACAAGGTCAACCACACAATCCACCAAGTCGTTTGAAAGGGGGGTGCGGTGTGTGCTGCTGAGATATGGGCGGTGCGGTGCGGTGCGGTGAGGCAAGGACATTCATGTCGTCGCCATTTTAGTTTTTGGGCTGTCGTGGCCTTTTGTGTGTCTGTCGACATAGTTTTTACTTAACTTGTGTGTGTGTGTGCCGTGCTGTGTGCAGCGGAGCGGAGTGGGGGCGGGCGGTTGGTTCATTGAAACGATGGCAGTCAATGTGTCAGATAAACATTCCCAGAGACACTTTTGTGCTGTGTCTCTGTTCTGTGCTCTCTGTACTCAGTGATAGGAGTAGGATGAAAGCATCCACGAAATGGAGCGTGAAAGTCAAGTGTGGGAATTTATAGTTTCGTCCAAAAGATTTACCCAATAAACACCTTGATGTGTCAGCCACAGATGGAAAGATGAACACTCCTCCTCGGTGAGTGTAGTGTGTGGCTTCAGAAGTGGGTGGAATGGGTGGAAGAATGGTAACACTATTCCTGCTTGGCTGCACACAAGTGGTCACATTTATATGTGGACGATATGTTTGCTTTGTATGCGGAATGATGATGCCCATCGTCTCTTTGCTCGTCTGTTTGCCTTGGCATCGCAAAATGCCCGGACCACGGACCCGGACCCAGCTCGGACGTGCTCTGCTGCAGCACACACACACATCTATCTATCTATATGTGTAGGTGTAGGGCTGAACATGCATGTTTATCCCTGTCAATGACAGTTGTCAACATGACAGTTATAAGGACACTGATACAAATGTAACGGATGTTTGTCTTGGACGAAGACCAGGGATCCCTGGAGTTGTAAAAGCAAAGATTGATTAAAATTCTTGATAAATGAGACGGGTGAACTATCGTACAGCAGTTCTCTCTTAAGATGACATTTTGAAATGTTTTGAAAGATGGTAGCTGGATTCGGTTGGAAGGGGGAGGCAGTGTTTTCTTGGAATTAAAAGTAAACAACTTCTTCAGCTTAAAGAATATCTAACAGCTCTTACTTCTGTTCTGGTACAGTTGAGCCTTCGTTCAGCTAACATCTGTTAACGTTTTACAGCACTGTTACACTGAAAACTGTCAGTTCTGAGTGGAATTGGAATTGTAAAACTTATAGTTTGAGCAGCATTTTGTGAGAACATTTTTCGGGTCACTAACCAGACTTTTTACAGTTGAATAAGCACTGAAAAGCCAAATATGTTCCACAGAATTCAGTTGTAGAACAGTTTGAGACCTCACTGAGCCAACGTTTAGCAACACTGGCCAAATTACAAATACTAGACTTATTTTCTTACATTTTACAACACTCACTATTTCTTTTCAGCAGCTTCTTGAGCATAGATTGAGCAGCTTTGAGCATAGTTTTAATGGGGAAAATCCCATCGAATCGCTGGCCATCAATGCGTGGGACCCATGTAGATCCCTCCCATGCTGTCGCCGCTGTCACCACCCACTCCGCTGCCCTCTCCATCATCCTCCAGGCCATCGATCTCCGCCGAATCGCCATTCCGCTTGCCGCACAGTCCATTATTGGCCGCCGCCTCGTAGGTGTCGCTGTCTTCCACCAGACAACAGTCACCGCAGTCGTCGGTGGAGGAGTTCACGTCATCGCTGAGGTCGTCGAGCAGCGTGACCTTTGGCGCTCGCAGATCCTCCAGACAGCCGCCTCCGGGTTCCGTGGCCACCGAGATCTTGATGTTGCAGTTGGTCGAGGCGTGGCAGGCGGCCATCGGCAGCGGCTGGTGGGGATGCGGAATCGGCTGTTGGATCGTCGTCGACTGGGGGACTCCCTGCGGCGCATGGGAGGCCCGATAGCTGAGATTCGGTGTGCGCTGGCCCATGCTGGCCATTCCGGGCGGCATCTGGCTGTGGGTCATGCTCAGCGTGGGTGGGACACTCAGCACGGTGGCGCCCGTCTTCTGGGCATGCTGATGGGCGTGGCCGGTGTACATCAGCTGGTGGGTGTCCGAGACCAGATTGTGGGCAGTGAGCTGTAGAGGATGCTGATCCTTGCGCTCTGTAGGGGGAGGAAAAGGAGAAATTTCTGTGTCAGTTGCTTACAATAAAGAACAGCTGAAGGATGCACGGACCGACGCGGATAAGGACACGGAAACGGAAGTGCATTCGAGGACATGTCAGCGATTGGTTTATCGCGCCCCTCTCGCCCTCCTCCCGCAGAGAATGTGCAGGCATCTGTGAAGGCCTCAAGTGGTTGCACTTTCATTCTCCTGCTTCCTGCTGCCCCCAAGGGGCTAATGCTGGAAATGGGGTGCATTCAGGGATACCCTGGCAGAGAGTATGATAGGTCAAAGCAGGAGTTAGGCTTTCGGACATCGATGACTCTCTTTTTTTCAATTGTTTAAGGTATTCTCCTCTTCGATTCCCAAAGCCTATAACTTCCATCCTCTTATCTGGGAAACTTTCCCAGCAATCTGCACCACTACCACACTCGACCTGCCCCATTGTGTCTGCCTCCTTACACAATGGCTCTCAAACTATGTGTGCGGTTTGAAGTGAGTTCAACTGCGTGGGCTTCACCTTTTACACTTGCCACAGGGCCACTTGTCGTACCCCCTGGACCTATCTCTCCACAAAACTTTCAACCAAAACTGGGGGGAGCGGGGAAGGGAGGCTGTCTGCACCATCATCATCATCAACAACAACAACTCACCGAGGGGCCCCAGAAGTTTCGGCTGGAGCGGCAGCATGAAGTCGTGGCCAGTCGTCGCCGCCCTGGGCTGGAGGCTCTGCACCGCCGGAACGCTCAGATAGTCCGCTGCAAGAAGGGAAGAGGAGAAAATCCGACCAAGGAAATGCGTTAGTGCCGGTGAAAACAATGTAGCCTCCATCTGAAGTCAAGGCAAAAGTTTTCGCCCCAAACAACGAAAAGAAAAGACGTCGAGGAAAAAAAAAATGTGGTTCAGGGCGGGAAAGAGGAAAACCCCAAGTGAGGGAAATGCGGAGTCTAAAAAACTTTAAAAAGGCACGCAGCTAAGATTTTCTTCTTCCTCTGGTAAAAAGTTGGTGGCAGGACACAAAAAAAAAAAAGAAAAAAAACAAACAGTAAATGTGAAGAAGTGAAAAGTTGCGAAATCATTTTTAATATTTTTAGATTTATAAATATACATATATTTTATCATTTCCATCAAAAGTCCAGGAGAAAAGTTTCAACTTGAGATAATTGTAGGGAGAAGGAGGCAGAAGAATCAAACAATATTTTCAGAAATGTCAAGAAGGAAAATTGTCTAAGGAAATTAAACGAAAAAGTGTGCAAAAAAGAAATTAAAGAAATTTAAAAGAAAGTAAATAGAAGAGCATTAAACATTTAGAACGTGCTTAGAGAAAGTATCTTAAGTTAGACACCTATGAAAATAGGGGCATATAATAGATACGGGTAAATATTTACATATGTATGTATGTGGGTAAACATTTAGAGCAGAGGCCGACAGCGTCCTATGCACTGTGCATAGGAAAAAGGCCACAGAGCAGCACAGAGTAAAAACTTCGTGTAGCGTCGGCACTAAGCTGACGCGGCTTCGTTTTTCTTATCTGCTGTTTCAGCAGCAGAGAAAATGAATCGTGTAGCTTCGGTCCTATGCATTAATGGCTTTATGATTCTGCTCGGCAGCGCCGTGGTAGAGAAAATTGTGAGTGTCTGCGTGCCGACCCCTGAATAAGAGACTCTTTCTGCAATACAGTCCTATAATTATGTTATACTGAGAGTTTAAGGAATAAAGTAACTATAAGCCTTAATTTGAGTTAAAAATATTTACTACAAAAGTTTAAGTATCTATAATTAAAAACTGTATTAAATTTGTGAGTGTTCCGCTCTGTATTTAATCTATTTAACAGCTTAGTTTACATATTGGTCAACTCGTATTTTCCTTTACTTTATTTCCCCTAAAATAACACAAAATTCCTTAAAATTTTCTTCAAGCAACAATCCATCATCTTCATCTTTTCAGAGGAAAGCTGGAGGTACTTCTGGCTATATTCATAGTTTGCTTGACATTTGTCAGTCTTTGAAGTGGTTTTCCATCTCCATCTCTGAGCCAACATTGGGTATAAGGATGGCTGGGAAATGATTTACTTTTGCAGTTGATGTTTGAGCGAGTGCAATAATTTTAAATATTAAAATTAATCTACGCGAACTCCTGCAGGGAAGCAGGGAGAGCCTGCTCTACCGAGAGTATTCCCGCGAGAGAGATATGGCGGGGCGGTGGGTGGGTGGTGCAAAAAATAAATAGTAATGGCGGAAAGTAAAGCTCAAGGGAGGCAGGGCAATGGCAGGCAAAGAGGGTTGGGGTGTGGGTCTGGGTTTGGGGTTTGCGGATTCTTAACAGGCTTTTTCCACCACCCACTGCCAGCTTTAATTGAAATTCCTGACTGTTGCTGCCTTCGGCACGGGTGTATGCACTTTTGGCCCACTGTGTGGCCATAAATTTGTGTTCACGCCTCCTTGGCCTTCATGCCTCATGCCTCTTGTGCCTTGTTCCTTGCTGATTGTGTATGTGTGTGTTTGTGTGTGTGTTTAATGACCACTAGAAGCCCCTGAAAGTAACACTGTAGCAGCAGGCAGGGAAGCTGTGTCGAGTCGGCTGCCTGCTAATGATTTAGTTGCTATTTTTGTGCCCCCCGCCCCGTCATTTGTATGCAAGAGTGGGGCCCGAACACCTTCACATAATGCAAAGCAGCTCAGACTTTGACTCACAAAGAAGTGCTGAAAGTGCAGAAGCCCCTGCCAAATGTCAGCGGCACCTGCACTTCCGGCTAACAGCGAAACGTCATTTCGCCCCCCTCTGACAGCTTTGGCGCCACAAGACGTGCCAAAGTGCACACCGGAAATGGGGCAAGTTGTGTCTTTTAAGCGGCTTATAAAAGTTTCCTCTGCACTCTGCATTTTTCACGCACCAGCAGCGACGGCACGAAAAGCCGGCGAACAAAGAAAACACTTTATAATTACATTTTTCGGGAAAATTGTTAGGAATTTTTCTTTTAGAATTTTCGTAGAGTTAAAATAGAGCAAAGAAAAAACCTTGAAATGGCACAAAACTATGCTTAAAAGTGGCACGAAATGACGAACAAAAATTAGTTTTAGGGGAGTGTTAATTATAAGATAGAGACTGGAAAACAGTCTGGAAAGAATTTCCATGTCTCTATGGCTTTTCCGATTAGTCACTCTTATTCCTATACGTAATTCCTCATTACATTTTCTCCTCGATCCTTGGCCATGTCAAACATTTAAACAATTTTCAGCTTAGGAAGTTTTAACTTTTCGACAGGATTTTCGTAATTCTTTTTTCCTTGCACTTTTCACAAGCTGGAAAAAGTGGCTCAAGAAATTAATCGCCTTTAGAGCCGCAAAACTGCCTTCCGCTTGGCCTTTTCCCCCCCGTCCCTCTGCTCTGCTGAAGTTTTCCTGAAAGAAATGAGTCGAGGCGAGGCATGGACTTGCACCCTTGAGCCTTTTGTGGCTCTTTAATTAAAATGCACTTCAGGCTGCATAAAAAATTCCCACACAGCCCCACAGGTTTCCACATTATACAAGTACATACACATACACATATATATATGTATATGCATACTAGTAGTAATTTTTTTTCGACAGGTTTTTCCCCTACTGGGGGTTAGACGGTTTTCCAGTGCTTTTCCAGTGGACGGTTATGTGGGGTCCAGGTCCAGCAAATGGAAAAACTTTTTCAATTTGTTTTGACGATAAATGGAACTTTATTTCCATGTGTGTGTGGGTGTGAGTGAATACTTTTGGGTGTGACTGTGCCGTGTGTCCATTTTGAAATATGACATAAAAAGGATTTTCGGGAGAGCATAATAAAATTGCAATTAAAGTTAAATGCCCGAAAATAAAAAGGAGTGTCGAGTTTTTCCCCCGAAAAGCTTTTAATATGCAAATAAACGTAAAAAGTTTTCCCCCATTTTTTCCTTTTTTATTGACTGAAAGTCGGAGTCGGCGTCGAGTGACAAAGTTATGACACTCGGGCACAAATTTATAGCATGCGATAAATTTTAACAAGCCAGAAAGGGGGGCATGGCATGCCGCCTCCGCTCCGACTAATTGTTGCAAGCTCATAAAAAGTTCTTATGCAGGCATTAAAAGGATATTTTCTTATTTCTCGCCTACAATTCTACACGTGCGGCATGCAACAGAGAGAGACAGAGACAAAAACAGAGGAAGAGTAAGACATAGAGAGAGATTGGGATATACTGGGGAGAAAGAGACAGAGACAGAGGACTACACTTACAACTGATGAACGAGGGACCCGCAGAGGCTGCAGCAGCAGCGGCAGCGGCGGCAACTGTGGCCACAGCTGCTGCCGAGGCGGCGGTAGTTGACGTCATCGTCGATGCATAGCCCGAGCCACAGCCCGGGGCATAGGCATGGCCATGGGCATGGGCATGGCTGTGGGCGTTGTGGATGGGCTGCTGGTGTGGCAGAGGCACTTGATAGGTCGTTGTCATCGCTGTCGTCGGTGTCGTAGACGTCGTCGACGTAGTCGTCGTCGTCATCGGTGCCGGCAACGGTTGCTTATGCGGATGTGGATGCGAATGTGGATGCGTATGCGGATGTTGCAGGCCAATGACATTGACGCCATTCACATTCACAGTGCCTGCCAGGCAGCGGTGGTATTGGTGGTGGTGGTGGTTGGTGGGTGGGTCAGCACGCACAAAGGACGCATAGTTATACATATACATAGACATAGACATATACATGTACGAGTACGAACACACAAACACACACAATTAGTATAATACGATATTACGGGAATTATAATCCAACATCAAAGAACAAATCAAGGAATTAAAACAGCAAAAAGGGCAGCCACATCAAAATTTAATCGAATACTTATAAAAAATGGGATGAGATTTTAATTTTTCAAATTAGTTAATGACCCAAAGATACCAACAATACAATAAGGCTCAAAGAACACAAAGAAGGGATTAATTTTGCGGGAAATTAAATTGTTTTCCAAATGAACAAATGTTAATGAGGAAAGTGTGATTCAAAAGTGATTGAAACTGAAGAAAAGAAATCTGTTATGTTGCAGATGATAATTTTTGGAAAATTAAAAGAGTTTCTAAACTAAATAATAAACCTTGAAATATATCTTAGTGCGTGTCTAGTTTCTAGAGGATTTCTTAGACCTATAGAATGATAGAAGGCACATTCTAATATTTTTCTAGATTTCTCAATATAATCTTCATATTTCTTTCCAGAGGATTTCTTGAACCCATAGAATGATATGTTCACGGCAAATTCTGGTACTTTGTTTCCCTATTGATGGAATCCCTAGTTTTCTCAAGATAATCTTTACTTTTCTTACTTTTCTAGCTGCTTCACTGATTCAAACTTAATGCTCAACTCAATCTATTGGATTCCCATCAATCTCATCTCATTCTCTAACTTCCCTGAGGGCTATTTTGCTCATCATAAATCTTATTTGATTTCAAAAGCATAAACCCTGCTCTGCAAACATTAATAAACATTTCGTCTCTTGAATAAACACCATAAATAACCAACACTGGATCTTGTGTCACAAATCCCATCATTAATGGACTCCACTTGACGGGAGAGGAGAGCAAAGGAGAGTTCTCTGCCAACATGAGAGCCTTAAATAAACGCAAAGAGGGATTATAAATCCTAGCAGGACATCAGATTTATAACCTTTCACTTAATTTCTCAATTTCTTGAAACCAAAATTTGTAGTGCAACTGCAGTGCAGGCTGCAGGAGGGAAAGTCTTGTGTCTTGGCTGGGAGTATGATATATCAACTAAAGTACTGCTGCCCGGAGGCGCCACCACATCACATGTGCTGCCTGACTGCCTGGCTGGCTGGCTGCCTCTGTCCTTGTCCTCTGAACCTGGCCCTTACTCTGGACTTGGACCTGCTTCTGCGTGGACCGGAATGCTTTTGAATAATCAGTAAAATGGAAATTTACCACATGGCAGGACCCCAGAGGGCAGGGCAGGGTAACAGGGGGGGAGACAGGGCAGGTCTCTCCGGAGGGTAGGCGGCGGCGGTAGTAAATGCTAAATAACAGCTGACTCCTCGCCCACTGAAGGGTGCATAAATAATAAAATAATTAAACAAGAAATTGAATGAAATTAGTTTGGCCCCCAGGAGCAAGAGGGGGAGTAGCGGTTGGGCAGGGGCATTGCAGTACAGCAGAGCATATGTATGTGTGTAAGTGTGTGTGTTTGTGTGTGTTAAATGTTTGCAGTGGCTGTGTGTGTCTGTGTGCGTTGTCTGTGAGGCTGCCTCTAAACATCTGCAGGCCAAAAAGCAAAGCAAAAACACAGGACAACAAATTATAAAACTACCAAAGGGAGCGAGAGGAAGGAATATAGTCGTGTTTTTATCGACTATGAGGTACCCATTAATTTTAGAATTTCGGTCGATAAAATCCAGATACATCATTGTTTCAAATTACAACGTAATAGCTCTAGAATTTTGGATGCCAATAAAGTTTTAACATGGTATTAAATTAGCTAAAGATTCTATCGGAAGGACATAATTTTCCCTCTGGTTTCCCCTCCTCTATAAAGGGGTATCATTCCGCGGGTACTCACCAATTTTAGCACCACCGAATGCATCCTTGAACATGGGCGCTGCTGCCGCCGGATGGCCCGCAGCATGGCCCCCGCCTCCCCCGCCAGCTGGACCGCCGCCACCACTCACCATTCCCGGCACTGTGGGCGGCGTTTGTTTAATGGCGTTCGTCCGTCCGCGGTGCGGGGCCGTTGGTTCCCTTTTGCGACGCGGCTGCTCCACGGGCAGGACGCGACGCCGCTTTTTGGGCAGCTTCGAGCGGGCCTGTGCACAAACAGAGAAGAGCAGAGCAGAGGGGGAGAGTAAACAGGCGTTTAAAGGGAGATCCTGTCTGTGTGCACTCACCTGGGTGTGGGAATAGAACATGGAGAAGTTGCTAACGATAACAGGTACGGGTAGGGCGATGGTCAGGACACCAGCGAGAGCGCACAGAGCACCAACAAACATTCCCGGATAGGTTTTGGGCGCCACATCGCCATAGCCCACCGTGGTCATGGTCACAATCGCCCACCACAGGCCCAATGGGATGCTCTTGAACTGGTTGTCCGGGTTGTCCTGTCGCAAGGAAGAAGGACCATCATCAGATACGACTACTCTCAAAGGGAACCTGTCACCTCCACTCACCTGCAACTTCTCGGCATAGTAAGCGAGACTCGCAAAGAACACGATGCCCAGGACGAGGAAGAAGACGAGCAGGGTGAGCTCCTTGGCCGAGGCCTTGAACGTGTGGATGAGAATGCGCAGTCCGGGCGAATGGCGCGTCAGCTTGAACAATCGCATTATCCGCACGATAGAGAAGGCCTCCAGGAGACCTGTGTACTCCCCCATCCGCTGCATCACATCTGTGTAGAAGCTCAATGTGGCCGTAAAGTCAATGATGTTCACCGGGGATTTGATGAACTGCCATAGATTGGGGGACACCTAAAGAGAGATGGGGATGGATTGTGAATTCTGAGTGGTTTTATCCGGCAGCACAACTCACAATCAATCGAATGATAACTTCAATGAAGAACCACACATTGCACACCAGTTCCACATAGAAGAACGCCTCGTGGGGCTGCCCGTACGTCTCGATCCATCCGTGCTGTCGTCGTCCATTGTTTCCCATCAGCTGATCCTCGATAAATTCATTTATGGCACTCCCGTTTATGTCTCGTTTCAGGCGCTGCCTCTGGTTGCCCTTGATGCTGGCTATGGGCGTGGCCTGGGCGGCCGTGAGGTTGCCGCTGCTGTAGCTCGTGTAGTTCGTGACACGAAAGGTGGGCCCGATGCTGCCGCTGGGCGGCGTAATGCTGTGCTGATGATACTGATGCGTCGTCTGTGGTTCCCCCAGGGGGTCATGTCCGTGCGGATGGGAGCCCCCGTGGCCACTGTATCCTCCGTGTCCATTGTGGCTGACGGGTAGATCCACACGGAAGCCGGGATGGGTCTTCAGGCAGAATGATATCACAGAAACAAATATAAAGAAAACCGACATGCCAGCAACGATCTAAAGAAGCGCCAGGATTAGTATTTGCCTCGAAGGATAAGCGGGTATGGACCTACCTTTGCCCCTGTGGAACTTGAGGGCTCATCGAACATGGCCCAGATCTTGGGTTTCAGACGTTGCCAGCAGTTAAGCTCGCCGTTGCTCAATGCCTCCTCAAAGCCGAATAGTCGGGCTATCTGCTCCTCCGTGGGCTTCTCATTTTCAATATCTAGCTTATCTAATATGGCTAAGGTGTTCTATGGGATGATAAAACCATTAAGGATAGGCTATATCATCTGAAGGTTGTGTTTGTTTACTCACTTGCGTATCGCGATGTATGCTATAGGTTGACCAACAGCAGGGCTCTACCTGGTTCGAGTCGAGGCCCCAGAACTCCAGCTCCTCCTCGAACAAAGGGCCACACACATCGGTCGGATAGTGCAGTTTTCCAGTTCTGTTCAGAGAAAGAGAGAATAGGAAATAATTAAACCCTTATTAAACCCTAATTAAGTATAGATTTTGTCTCTATTTTCGTACTAAATTGTAATGAAATCTTCTTCCATTTCTGGTCCTCAAATTGGCCAATCCATAGAGCCAGAGTGTGGTATCCTGTTTGTCCGAACATCTCATTAGGTCAAAGCAATTAAGCATCTCCTGCTCCTGTTTCTAAACAAATTCATGGACTTTGCCCCTGGCATTCCGTTTAAGCCACATCAGTCCTCAGAATACTGTCGTATTATTATGGCCAAAATGGCACGTCCTGACATTGTGGCTACAAATTGCGGAGACTCCTGGTGAAGTGTAGGTGCATTCGTATCCATTGCATATGCATGGCAGGTAAATGTGTGAGGATACTCGACATTCAGCTGCAAGAGGCACGGACATCACCTCTCCTTTCTGCAGCCAGTGGCATATTCATAATGCTCCAGCTGCTCCTCCTCCTCCTCCTCCTGCTGCTGCCTTGGCCATTGTTCCATTCATGTGGCCATCGTGTGGCATAGCTACACATGTGTAACAATTTGTGTACCCTTTCAGAACGGGTGCCATCACTTCCACTGCATCACATACCTTTCAGGCAAACAAAGGGCATCTGACGCTTCGGTAACCCTTGCATTCTTCTGGTTTCTGTGTGTGGAAATTACAGTAAATGGCTGCAAGGGGAACTCCCGCAAAGGGGATACCGAGAGTGGCAGGGCGGATAGACCCTGTCCCCGTGTCCTTGTCTGCAGTTGTTGGCCAACTTGTAATGCCATATCAGCTGCTGGACAGGGCCATGAGAGTGGGAAGGGGAGAGGTTTGGATGATATCTTTACCCCCTGCCCACCCACACACCCACACCCACCATGTGTGTGCAGCACGTGTGCATATCCTGCATGTCCCTTTTTTTCGGTTCTGTGCAACTTTTTCGCTTTCGTGTTGGTTGAGGCAGCGCTTTTGTGCGCTTGTTAAAAATCATTTCGTTACACGAAATGCCTTGGAAAAAATATTGTAAAAAAGCGAAGGAGGCAGTGCGGCAGCTCCCGCACTATTCTCCGCCACTGGTGACTGCCTGCGGACTTGCAAATTGCGGATTTCATGATGGGAACCAGAACCTGATCCTCCTCCACGAGGTGCAGCCTCTGCAATTGTCCGCCACGGCTTTGACATTTTGACATGACCGCCGGACAATTTTGCACGCTCATTTTAATGGATGCCATACGTACGGTTTTTTTGAACCAAAATACCCTGTAAAAAGGTGGCCAGGATTGAGTAGGAGAGCGAGAATTTGAGTGCCTTTGTAAGAGGTTTAAGGGAAGATTGAAGACATTAACACTGCATAAAACCTTTCAAAGATTTATGAATATTTACAATATTCATCCATGGACCCATGCCGTACAGGGTATCCCTTAGTTGCACCCTTTTAACTACCTTTATCTACCCGCATCCTGGACCATTTTAATCCTTCGAAGTGCGCTGCAGTCATTTTGAGGGCTTTTCGCCATAATTCTTTATCCGCGAATCGGTAATTGGTTTCCACCATAAAAGCCACTCAAAAATGCCCGCCTCCCAAAAGCCCGCCTCCTCCCCTCCCACACCTTTACCATATTTACGCTGTCACCAAAACTACACTTTTTGGCCATTCGCCTGCCGCCTTTTGTCGTCCTCTCATCAAGTGTCCATACAAAATATAACGCATACGCAACGGCTGCGACCAGCGATGCAACCAATACAATCAATATTTATAGCTGACCTTCCGGTCGCCCAATGCAGCCACTTGCCGCACCACCAGCCGCCGATCGGCCGCATATAAGGAGGCTCTGCGCTTAACTGTGCATAAATAATGACCCATCGATTGGGTCAACGCGACTTTTGCTTTAATTTCGTGCAAGAAAAGTGGGAAAACAATGGACAAGGCAGTTGCCAAGGGAACTGCAGGCGGTCTGTGCTGGGCAACACCATTATTTATAATGTAAAATGTGTTGATTATGGGGTTTACCATAAGAAGGAGTAACTGTTAATGGATTTAAAGCTTAACTCTAAGAATAATACAATTTTTACTTAACTTTTGTATATCTTTCTCTAAGAATCTCAAAGAAATCTGTATAAAATACTCATCTTGGCCATTCGCAGTACCGATGTCTAGTCTAGAGATAAGAATAGAATACAAAATTGTCCCCATCCCTCATTCTACAATTACATATAAAGCCCAGATTTCCTAAATAAAGGTTAGTATGAATTCAACCTCTCCCTACTCTACTCTTGACTTTTCTTTTAAGGTCTAAACACATCTTAACCTAACCTCCAATCAATATCGCCTTCAAATCGTCTACCAAATATATACTTTACTTAAAATTCTTTCGATTTTCCATTTCCCCTTGACTTTCATCACACAACCGATAAGAAATCGATAAAGAAACGTATCATATCGCACGTTTTTGCCATCTAATTTGTGCTGCACCGTCAATTCCACTCAGCTCTTATCAATATGAATGTGAAATCCTCTCACACACACACATCCAGAAATTGTCTGTAGCTTTTGGTGCGTGCATAATTTGATTATACAACACCCGCCCCCCCTCTCCCTCTCAGGATGCTGTATAATGGAGGGGAATCCTTGCCCCCCGAGGACTCAGTTTCATATCCAATCAACCCTGGATGTTGCACCATTTTTTTTGCTCTCCTGCTTGCCCTCTTTTGACACCATTTTCCGAGGGGTCTATAAGCGTAGCGAGGGGTTCGTGGGGGTGAGTGTCTGGTTAATTGAGTTGGAAAACTGTTTGGCCAAAGGCCCCGTGAGCTATGGATGGGAACGATGGGCGATGGGGGACTGGAGATTGCTGTCCAATCAATGAAGACGTAGCCATGGGATGCTGCGATGCTGCTGACAGCGTTGTATCTTCATTTGCAGCTGCACCAGCCAGCCAGCAGGTGGAGATGGCCAAAACAAAGTTTCATTAATTTTAAACAACTTAAGTCATCGCGCGGAGCCCGGAGCCCGGAGCCCGAAGATAAATGAGCCCGCTAATGACCGCCCGGGAAAAGTGTTGTATCAAAGTTTGTGCAGCTACCAAAAGTTGAGATTAATGTTTCTCGTCTTTCGGTGGAAAGCGGGGTTTGTTTTTGCAGCAATTAAAATATTAGTTTGTTTATTCATCAAAGTAATACACACCCCACCCCCTCCCGCTCCAATGATATGTTTGCTGAGTGCCATTAATCAGCAGGATAATCATTGCGCGGCAAAGGCAACAGAAATTGAAATGCCAAAACATCCTTCGGTTAAATGCTGTAATTACCATTCAGAGGACGGAGTCCATTCCCCCCATTTCAGAGTCGTTGCACGTCCAAAAGCACCTTTCGCCAGCAGCAGCAACTTAATTAGGATTCACAGTCTCCCATCCCCTCCCTCCGCTCAGCGAGCAAGGACTCACCTGTAATAGTTGAGGATTTGGGTGAACACACCGGGATGGCGATCGAAGAAGTATTCATTGAGTACCGGATCGTAGTTGGCCAGCGCTTCGGTCAGTCGGGAGAGGCGTGTTGCGGGGATTTTCTTGAGCGTTGCCTTGTAGGTTTCATATCTGCAAAAAGGGATAAACAAGAAAAAGGACATAAATTGTGTGGCCATGGCAGGGCATTTGCATGGGAATTACTAATACGCAATGCGCATACGCCATGTGGGCCACCTAATAACTTAACAAATTACTTAAGCCATAACTCCTGACCCACAGTCCTTCCTGCAAGGGTAACACGACTCCTAAAGAGTGAGCCATAAAAACAGAGGGGGGGTTGAAGGGAGCCCTGCAAAGGGTCAAGCAAGTGTAAGCAAAAACCCCCAGCCATAAGCCATTTGCATACACTTCAGTTTTTGCCCCATCTTTTGGATGGCCCTTTTTTCCCTTCCTGGAATTTCCTCTGGTTTTTCTTTCATTTTTTTTTCGTTTTGTTTTGCCCCAAAGTGGGGGCTAGAGTTTCCTTTGTTTGATGTAACCTTTGACAGGCAGAGATGATTACCGCACAAAATTGATGGATTTTCTATTTATCCTTTCTGGCATTTGTTGATCTTTTGCCTAAGCAAACGAAAGTCAATCTAAAACTTCTGCTCCTGCCAAGGACAGGAACAGGGTTTGTGCTTGTTAATGGCCTGAAATATGGTAATAATTTCGTGTGAGAACGAACCACATGTTCGTTCATTGGCCAGAATATAGGGCAGAAACCCCTCCCCCTTCTGGCGATGGCAATTAAAGTGAAAGTCGGAAAACAAATAAATGTTTGTGAAATATTTCAATTAAAATCAAAAGACAGAAATCAAAGGAATGTTTTGTGCGAAATGCATTGCAAATATTTTATGGGAATTTCCAGCAAAAGTTCCAACATAATTAACATTCCTTTTGAGGCCAGCGAGCACATTCCAGTCCAATGAAAATAATATTTGTGAATTATTTGTAAATTATTCTGGGGCTTTGGGAGAGCATCCATGGTAGAGCATAAAACCGAAGGGGAAGAATCGGTATCGGTGTTAATCATATTTCCACCTCGATTGCACACCTGCCATAAATACACACACACTGACAGACATATCATCGCAGCCGCATGAAAGCCAAACTTAATTTACGTAATCATCCATAAAATTATACGAGTACTCGCACTCGCTTTCGCATGTGGAAGAAAGGACAACAAGGACACCGACACCGAGAACGACAACGACTCCCACCAGGCGTAATTAAATTCAATTGAAAGTCATTTCCAACAATTTGTTGTAAATTTCATTCTGCACATATATAACCAACAGCCCCCTCACCCCGCACACATTCGGGAATGGGTAGAGGGTCCTGCAATCACTGACATTTAAGTGCGTGTCCTGCAGAGACCAGAGCAGGGCCGAGAGTCCTGCTGCCGCTGCTGCTGCTGCTGTCCATATGAAATGTGATTTTTATGCCAAACTGTTTGTTCTCTCTCGTCGGTTATTAAATATTTCATGCCGCAGAGGACAGCAGCACTCACAACACCACCACCCACATCCCCTTCCACCTCCCCTTCACAGCCATAACACAGAATCATCAATAACAGGGTCCGACGCATAACAATAGCCATTAAAGTTTATTTCGGCTGTTTGACGATGGTAATTGGCCCAGAATCGAACTCACACACACACGCACACGCATACGCAATGTTTACTCTCCTCGGATCCTAAATTGCATAGTATTTTCGTGCATCGAATTAGTTTTTTCCCCGTCAGTGATTGGATTCCCTCTGTGTTTTGTTCTGCTTCTGATTTTCAGTCAGGCCAACGCAACGTTGCGTATGCGTGATTCACTTGACAGCTGCGCTGAGCTTTCAATTTACGAGTGGCATACATTACGAGTGGAGCAAACCGCCGAGCATTTGACAAATTGTCCCAAATCGCTTCCAATGAATTATGGACAAACAAAATCCATTTCGGGGCCATCAATTTCGCGGCTTGTATGCATTTTCGCTGACAGCCCAAAAGTAGGCAAAGGCCAATTGATATTTTGCGTGGAAAAATAACTGCATATTGAGTGGAATATTTAGTGGGAAAAATTAACATTGAGAGCAAAAGACACAGATGTTTATTAAACTATTTATGAATATTTCAATTTCCTGGTGTTAAGCAATTCTTCAGATTTCCTCTTTTAACTGAGAAAACTCGCATATAGTCATGGAAATATGAACTATTTTTCTATAATCTGCCATGACATTAAAGGTCAGCCTACTGTGTTCGCCCATTCGTTACAATATATAAATATTTTCAATGTAGCATTTGAAAATACATCATTACATCTACTCCTATATATTCGACATTTCTACTTTTCAGGACAAATTTTCAACATAAATTTTTATTCCCCTTGACCCGTTCCTTTTTCGGTAAAAAAAAATTAAACAATGATGCGCGTTACGAAGATCGGTCAAGCTCTGTTCCGTTCGAGGAACAAGAAAATTGCTCCAGCTGTGGCCCACTACTCCGCCGCCCTGCCCAAGCCCGACACCGAGCCGAAGGTGTGCTTCACTGATGTAAGTGTGCAAATAAATAGGGAGGGGCATTATCTCTGTGACAGTCCACAAGCAAACTGAGCAATCATATAATTATTAAACCTTTACAGATTTTCATCAACAATGAGTGGCACAAGAGCAAATCGGGAAAAGCTTTTGGAACCATAAACCCCACCACAGAGGAGAACATCGCTGAAGTCCAGGCTGGCGACAAGGAGGATATCGATATGGCAGTGAAGGCTGCCCGAAAGGCCTTCAAGTGAGTACTGGAGGGGGATGGTACATCCAATGAATGATTTATTACTATATCTGATGCATTGCAGACTGGGTTCTCCATGGCGCCGTATGGATGCTTCGGATCGCGGTCGTCTGATGTACCGATTGGCGGATCTAATAGAACAGGATATTGTCTACTTGGCTGTAAGTTCTTAGATTGAACGATGGTTTAGTGGTAGTAATCAACCATCCTTTTGTAGAGCTTGGAGACCCTGGACAATGGCAAACCCTACTTCATGTCCTACAATGTGGATCTCCCGATGTCCATCAAGTGTCTGCGCTACTTTGCCGGCTGGGCCGACAAGAACCACGGCAAGACCATCCCCATAGACGGTGATTTCTTCACGTACACCCGCCACGAACCCGTGGGCGTGTGCGGCCAGATCATTCCCTGGAACTTCCCCATTCTGATGATGGCATGGAAACTGGGACCCGCACTGGCTACCGGAAACACTATTATCCTGAAGCCGGCCGAGCAGACCCCTCTGACAGCCCTGTACATTGCTCAGCTGGCGAAGGAGGCTGGCTTCCCGCCAGGTGTGGTCAATGTGGTGCCTGGTTACGGAAATGCCGGCGCTGCCCTGGCCAATCACAAAGGTGTCGACAAAGTGGCTTTCACCGGCTCCACGGAAGTGGGAAAGCTCATCCAACAGCAATCCGGCTGCACGAACCTGAAGCGCGTGACCCTGGAGTTGGGAGGCAAGTCACCCAACATCATCCTCGCCGATTCCGACCTGGACTACGCCGTGGAGACGGCCCACTTCGCTCTCTTCTTCAACATGGGCCAGTGCTGCTGTGCCGGCTCTCGCACCTTTGTGGAGGATAAGATCTACGACGAATTCGTGGAGCGCAGCGCAGAGCGCGCCAAGAAGAGGACCGTGGGCAATCCCTTCGATGTGAAAACCGAGCAGGGTCCCCAGGTCAACGAGGAGCAAATGGAGAAGATCCTTGGCATGATCGAGCAGGGCAAGGAGCAGGGCGCCAAGCTGGTGGCCGGCGGTGAGCGTGCCGAGGGTCAGGGATACTTTATCCAGCCCACGGTGTTCGCCGATGTCAAGGACGATATGATAATTGCCCGCGAGGAGATCTTCGGCCCCGTCCAGCAGATTATTCGCTTCAAGAAGCTCGACGAGGTCATCGAGCGTGCCAACAACTCGAAATACGGCCTGGCCGCCGCTGTCTTCACCAAGGATCTGGACAAGGCCAACTACATTGTCAATGGCCTGCGTGCCGGCACCGTCTGGGTGAATACTTACAATGTCCTGCCCTGCCAGGCACCTTTCGGGGGTTACAAGATGTCCGGTCTGGGCCGTGAGAACGGCGAGTATGCGCTCTCCAACTACACGGAGGTCAAGAGTGTCATTATGAAGGTGTTACAAAAGAACTCCTAAGATGGGAGTGTCCTGGACAGGGGTTACCTAAATTTAAAGTGAAATCTTAAAATAAATTTGTAAGTATATCAATCTATCGCTCTTTTGCATTAAATACATGTATGTGTATGGTTAGATTTACGAATAAATTAACGAGCGTACTACCACCAAGAAAACTTTTTAATGAACTGTGAACAAAACAAATGCTAAACGTATTTTCGCGGACAGCCGAAAAGTAGGCAAAGGCGAACTAATATTTTGAGTGGAATATTTGGTGAGAAAATTTACATACATTGAGAACTTTTTAAAGATTGCCAAGAATATTGATTGATTGACACAACTAAATGCTGATAATGTTGCTTATACTATATTTTATTTTCCAAAGTTAGAATTTAATTTCCTGATTTCACGAAATTCTTTAGATTCGCCCTCTTATCTGAAAAAAACTCACAAATCATCTTGGAAGAATGAAAAAAAATGTGTTTAGAAATATTTTCTTCTTCATAAATCATATAATAATTTATTCCTTTTTGGCTTGGCAGAAATAATCTATCACTTTACAATTTTAGTAAACAATATTACAAAAAGTACAGGGAGGAGTCTGTAGAGTGTACACCAACTTGTTTTGGTATTGCTGTCCGCTGAGAAATCTTCCACTGTATTCCCCCTTAAGCATACAAATTTTGGTCGCACATGCAAATGCAATTTGTTTAATGTATTTTTGTTCATACTTTTATTTTTAATTTTTGTTATTGTATTCCCATTCTAGGGTCTGCACTTGAGAATGCTTTTTATTCTCTTCCACTCAAGAAATACTGACTGCCGCTGCTCTCTTCTAACCCACTAGCTGGCTGTATATTGCCTTTTTACTCTCGCCAGCATTCGTCATTATCAGTGGGGTCCAGAGATGAGGGTTTTGCAGGCACGAAATGAATGTCGTGAGAACTTACCGACTGCCGCGGCATATTTTGCTCAGCACCTGTATTATTTTGTTGAAGAACTCTCGTACCTGCGTGTCACGCAATCATCTCTACTGAGACTCTTGAAATATTTTCACATAGCTTTCGCGAGAGGCAGCGTTGAGGCGGCTTTACAGTTGCCCGTGGACGGCCGTGCCTTCAACAATAGTTTCGCTCTTGGATCCGCTTCTATTCCCGATTCCCGTGAAAAGAATAAAAAAACAACAACATGCAGCGCGTTTTGAAGACCGGCAGCGCCCTGTTGCGTTCGCAGAACAAGAACATTGCCGCAGCTGTGGCCCACTACTCCGCCCTGCCTCAGCCCCAGACCACCCCGGAGGTGCTCTACACCGGAGTAAGTGCGCAAATGAATAATAATACGAAAAGTGAAAACGCGCTTATCACAAATAAGTGGAGATAACGACCGCTAAGAGCGTGTGCCAACATGTTTTTGACTTGACCTTCAACAAGAGACTGCAGCTGCAGCTGAAGCTGATATTCGCTCTGCATCTCACTCTCCTCTCTTATCTTTGGGATCGGTGTTGTCTCACTTCTAATGCCCTATAAACGCCAAATCAGGTTTTTAAGTTTTAAAGTATTGGTTTTTGTTCCCGGTTTGAGCAGCCAAAAAAAAATTAGCAAATAAACACGGACTGGTTTCGACCCGCACGATATTCTGATCACGTACACACCATGCATAATGCATATCAGTGGGGTAAAATCTGTTTGAAAGTCCCAGCTGCTGTAGGGGATTACGACAGGCAGGCGAGCCCAGCAAAAAATAGACAAAAGAGAACGCAAAAGCAAAAACAGTCGCCGGCTGTAGTTGTTGTTGTTGGGACGAGTACAGCTGCTGCTGCTGCTGCTTCTGCTTTTGCTTTTGTTATTGCCTTGCTCGCTCGCCGCGATTGCTAAGGTATTCAGGGGATATTGATATCTAATCTAATTGAAACACAAGTAAAGAGAACTATTAATCCCATGCGAGCTTACTTTATTTTCTTGCTGTAGATAGTTTAAAAAACTATTTTTGTGTATTTCTCAAAAGTCTCGCTGAACTTAATCAGACTTTGGTGACATCATTTAAGTGCGATTGATTCGCTAAGGTATCAAAAGTGCGACTTATGTCGCCTCGCAGCTGCTATTCTCGCTCTCTCTCTCTCTCTCTCTCTCTACCGTTCATATGTGATTCTTGCTGCTGCGTTATTTTCCATTTCTTAGTTATGTCACAGCGTCGCTAAATTCTTGCCAAATGTTCTCTCAATATCGCTCTCTCTCTCCTCCTACTCCTTCTGTCTGTGGCGCTCCATGTTTTGCGGTTTCTTTCGGCATTTGCTGTTTGTATGCTTATGCCGCGGGGGAAATTTGCATAAATTGTACGATTTTACAAGTTTGTTCGTGTTTTTTGTGCCTGGCGCGACAATTAGAGCCCAGCGTTCGTTAGATTTAATTGGAATCGGGGAGGAGGGGGAAAGTGGTTTGGCTTGTGGGTTCGTTCTGAACCAAACCAATGAGTATTCTCATTCAGATATGGCAGGAGATTTGCAATAATGCCAACATATGGGAGTGCAAGCGCCATAAGCAGAGAGGGAATGGGGACTCTGCCAGAATATTGATTGGGGAAATGATTATTTTCATCGCATACTAAGGAGACAATGAAAGGGAGAATTTAGCTTTTCCTTTTCTGTACTGAATTGGAATTGGCATTCGCAGAATTATGAGCAGATTATTAGCTAAGGAAAGAGGAACTTTTATTTGCATTGATACGACATTTCCGCCAATTATTAATAGATTGTTAGGAATGTGGAAAGTAAACATTTCGTAGAAGAAATTTTGGTTTTTGAATGCAAATATCGGAGCGATATTCTTACGTATATCATTGAACAAACCTCTAAAATATCAGCATATATCAACAATAAGCCCGACACTCTTATCGGTTGACTCACACTTTGTTTATGGGTATATTCCATATGCCTTATCACCAAAAAATTCTCTTAAGACTGCCCCCAGCTTTCTATGCTTTGCAGATGGCATGATTTTAAATTAAAACAAAAACAAACGAGGGCGGCAACCCACTAAACCAGTTCGAACGTCTAGCCTAGTCGCAGACATACACGTGTATGTTTTGACGGAAAGTTTTATACATTCCCACGCGTGAGGGTACAGATAGATTTGATTGTAAAAATAAAAATAATAATAAAAGGTACTACATCTTGGGAGGATGGCGTGCGTTGTGGAGCCTCATTTCATTTCAATTCTAATCAGTTAACCGGTAAACGTTTCTGATTACAAAAATGGGGGAATGAGCGGCGTTATCTCGGTAGGTAGTCCACTTGTTAAACGAACGATTATTGAAGTGGGGGTCAGGGTGGCTTATCAAATTGAGGTGCGGCATTCATTGAAACTTTGTAATATGAACAGAAATGCAATATGCCAGATTATGGAAATGATATGGCCCTAAATCAACGTACGAGTAGCTCTGTATTCTAACCACACTATCTTCTTTACAGCTGTTCATCAACAATGAGTGGCACAAGAGCAAATCGGGCAAAACGTTTGAAACCATTAACCCCACCACAGAGCAGGTCATCGCTGAAATCCAGGGTGGCGATAAGGAGGATATCGACATTGCCGTGAAGGCTGCTCGATCGGCATTCAAGTGAGTATTTGACGGGTACATCGAATGAATAGAATAGATTGTGATTTACGACTATTTCTGATGCATTCCAGGCTGGGTTCCCCATGGCGCCGTATGGATGCTTCGGATCGCGGTCGTCTGCTCTACCGTTTGGCAGATCTCATGGAGAGGGATCAGGTCTACTTGGCTGTAAGTTGTTAGATTAATGCCATCACAGTTCAATGATAGTAATCGACTCTTCTGTTCTGTAGAGCTTGGAGACCCTGGACAATGGCAAACCCTATAGCATGTCATACAATGTAGATCTTCCGACGGCCATCAAGAATCTGCGGTACTTTGCCGGCTGGGCCGACAAGAACCACGGCAAGACCATCCCCATGGACGGCGATTTCTTCACGTACACTCGCCACGAACCCGTGGGCGTTTGCGGCCAGATCATTCCCTGGAACTTCCCCATTCTGATGATGGCCTGGAAACTGGGACCCGCACTGGCCACCGGCAACACCATCGTCCTAAAGCCCGCCGAGCAGACCACCCTGACGGCCCTGTACATTGCCCAGCTGGTAAAGGAGGCTGGCTTCCCGGAGGGTGTGGTCAATGTGGTGCCTGGTTTCGGTGGAGCTGGCGCTGCCCTAGCCAATCACGCCGATGTCGACAAAGTGGCCTTCACCGGCTCCACGGATGTGGGAAAGCTCATCCAACTGGCATCCGGAAACACCAATCTGAAGCGCGTGACCCTGGAGTTGGGAGGCAAGTCCCCCAACATTATCCTTTCCGATTCCGACCTGGACTACGCCGTGGAGACGGCCCACTTCGGACTCTTCTTCAACATGGGCCAATGCTGCTGTGCCGGCTCTCGCACCTTTGTGGAGGATAAGATCTACGACGAGTTCGTGGAACGCAGCGCAGAGCGCGCCAAGAAGAGGACCGTGGGCAATCCCTTCGATCTGAACACCGAGCAGGGTCCCCAGGTCAACCAGGAGCAGATGGACAAGATCCTTGGCATGATCAAGCAGGGAAAGCAGCAGGGCGCCAAGCTGGTGGCCGGCGGTAGCCGTCCCGAAGGCCTTCCCGGCTACTTTGTTCAGCCCACGGTGTTTGCCGATGTCCAGGACAACATGACCATTGCCCGCGAGGAGATCTTCGGCCCCGTGCAGCAGCTGATTCGCTTCAAGAAGCTCGACGAGGTCATCGAGCGTGCCAACAACTCGGAGTACGGCCTGGCTGCCGCTGTCTTCACCAAGGATCTGGACAAGGCTAACTACATTGTCGGTGGCCTGCGTGCCGGCACCGTCTGGGTGAACACCTACAACGCCCTGGCTGCCCAGGCTCCATTCGGAGGATACAAGATGTCCGGCCATGGCCGTGAGAACGGGGAGTATGCGCTCTCCAACTACACGGAGGTCAAGAGCGTCATTGTGAAGGTGCCACAGAAGAACTCCTAAGAAGGGAGTGTCTTGCACAGGGGTTCATTCCGTTTAGGTGCTCTAAATGTCGATGTCAATCTCCTTGGTTAGCCTTAAGCTCACATTTACTCGATTTACATTTCTATATAGACGCACTATAGGATTCTATATAGATTGATTCATTATCTTTGGCCAGTCTCTGTGTTTTTTCCATTCGGTTAATTTCGATTTAAGTGTAAAACTCTTTTGAAATACAATATTTTTGAAGAAAATCTTAAAGATTCTGTAAGAAAACAGTTTTTTATTGTAGAGAGCACATCAGATATTAAAGTCTATCCATCTACCCTTCGTTATCCAACCAATTTCTTACACAATAAGTCTCATGTACACATGCTCTGTAATCTAGTGGCTTTTTATGTGTGTGATCCCATGTACGAGGATGTAGTTGGATAGCTTCTTGGCATGGTTTATGGCACACTTTGAACCGAATGTCATTATTTTGCTTATCCACCAAACAACCAAAGAGCCAGGAAATGCAAACACAAGCCACACTGAGAGAAATATTGATTGTTTTTGCATATATATAGATATACTCGTACATGCAAGTGAGCAACAGAGGGGAGAAGGAAAACGAGTAGTAGGGAAAACCGAAGGGAAAACTAGCAGAGAAATAAGCTTAAATTTATTTGCATTTATTGGCATTTTCCTCCGTTTTGTTTTGGTCATACGTGTATGTGTATGTGTAGGGGTGTTTGGGGGATTTTCTAGGACTCAGCAGCAGCAGGGACATCCTGGGCCTCAACCCAGAGAGATAGATAGAGAGAGAGAGGGGGATGGTTGTGTCCATTAGATTGGACAGCAGCTGAGCGTGTCAAGTGCTTTGCGGTTGCTTCTGCTTTGCTTTTGGCTGCTGGGTAAAAGTTTTCCTCTTATTTTCCACTTTGTTTTCCGAAATTGAATAAGCGCATTTGTCTGCAATTTATTTAAAATTTGTATTTCAATTTTTACAATGCCAGCAAATTGCTTTTACAACACCCCCACCCCCACACCTACCCTACCCCCTGGAGCCATCTGGAAATGCATTACGAAATGCAGAGGCCAGAGAGTGCAGAGAGATTTATGGGTTAGAGGAGATGTCCTGCAAAAGTTTCGCATATTTAAGTGACAACCGGTGTATGGCTCTCTCCATAAAAGAGAGGACACACTATGGCACACACACAAACACACTCAAACGGGCTCTTAATTAATTGTGTATGATTTATGAATATATTCATGAAAAAATTTCATCCAAAATTCTTGGTAATTCTTTTTAAATGGTTTCCACGGACACACTCATTTTTTATGCCATTTGAATATATTTCACACTTAATTCGATTTTTGCTACCGTTTTCTACCCACCTCCGCCCCCAGAGAATTGAAGTGGAAAAAATTCCATAAGCCCTACACGGCGTATACGCAATTATTGTATTCTCTCTCGTTTTTTGTTTCTCTTTTTTTTGGGAGATGGTATAAAGTTATTTTAAATTGATTTTCGCTTGGTATCCAGCCAGCATTTCATACATATTCAAATATGGAAAAACTAGCAAAGAAAAACGGCACAAAAAAAAGAAACTGGGGAAAATGCCAGAGAGTGAAACGAAGAGAAAAACTGTTAAAATTGCAAATGATCCATGGGGCAATTTTAATACCCCCGAAAAATGGCAGGTGGCCAAGAAGTGTGTGTATGTGTGTGTGGGGAAGTGGGTTAAGGGATGAACAGTAACAGGACAGGAGGAGTAAAGGAGTAGAGGAGTAGGATAAGCAAGTGGGAATGATGATTGCCAAAAAGCGCAGCCGTGCGCATTGAAGCGCGTGCACAGGTGCGCTCGAGCGTTGTAGTTTTTAGTTCAGGCTCGAGTGCGGGCCATAATTGAAAATCATTTCCCACAGCGACATAGAAAGAGACAGACAGAGAGAGAGAGAGACTCCGCTATCCTTTGCTTTAATTATCCTGCCGCCGACGACCGCAAGAAAAAAACTATAATTCAGAATTTGCACTTCATTCGAAAAGGCAGCAGCCAAAAGGCGTCCGTCCCAATTTGCCGCAATATTCTCCTTGCCCCACTGAACGTTGCACGGACACGGGCGTGGGCACGGGAGACCAAGTGCCCGGCAATTCGACTTTATCGCAGTGTGCACACTCGATTACATTGTTATGAGAGGCAGAATGGAATGGCATGGATTGGGGATGGACAGGGAGATGGAGGCCTGAAGAGGCAGCGCCAAATGGCTAGAAAAGTAACGAAACGAAACCCATTGGGACACGGACAAGGACCAAACCCATCAGCAGGAATGGCGGGAGTCCCATGCCAACACTTTGATCATTAGCCGGAAAATGGCCATGAACACGGCGCAGATAAGCCAAAAGGACAAATAAAGAAAAACGACAAGAAAAAATATTAAAAAAAGCAACAAGAAAGCAAAAAATATCAGAAAAACAGAAAAAAAGAAATCACTAAAAAATCTAAAAAGATAAAGCGCAAGGGGAAAAAGGCCCAGGGTGGGAGGAGGACTTGGAGGAGTGTAAACAAAAGGCTTAGGGGAGAGAGAGGAGAGGGTAAAGGAAAATTACGGATAAGGGAACGGGCCTGTCAGGGATTAGCAGTGTAAAGGCAGATCAAGACATTTTCCATTTCCCAGAAAAAGCAAAAGCAGCTTAAATCTCACACCAAAGAACACGAAATCCCCAAAAGTAGGCAACGAAAAATGTCAACTTTTAAAGTTCACGCGTTTAAAAACGCGCACAAATCGCATGAAAAACACACACCGAAACCGCTAAGCATCCCAAAGTGAAAAATCGAATTCAGATAAACGCACACACACACACATACACTGAGATGCACACAATTGCAGCACACTTAACCCAATAAACTGCCTATAAAAGGCGGCTGCTCGATGTGTCAGCACTAAGCCCGGGAATCCCCTCCACCTACAGCCGCCCCGCCCTGGCCACTCCTTTCATTCCCTAACTGCCAGAGCTAGAGCTCTCTCGTCTTTCGCTTTTCCGCTTTCCCTATTACCTAAGTTAAGCAGGCTAAATGCTTTTACAGACACATTGCCATTTTATGGCTGTAATGCGATTTAGGCACAGTGGAATGGAGGAGCTGCAAAACAGGGATGAAAATGTAGGAAGAAAAAGTTGAAAATATTGAAAAAACTAGAGGAAAGCAGCTCTTCCCAAAGTGGAGGGTATACCTCGATAGTTTCTTCGATAATTATCGATAAAAAAGCGTCCTAATGGTAGCTATCATCTCCTCCGAAATCCACTGGGAATTTCTTCAATTTTGAAGCGCCAATATCCTGTGAATTTCCTCAACCGCAGCAGATGCAATCGATTTTCATGCCACATCCACGCTAATCGCATGAAAATGCGCCAAACTGCCGTTGCAGTCAATAAGGTAGAAAAATGTGGTATTGCCGCAGAAGCATGCAGCAACATGCAACAACATGCAACAACAATAGCAGCGTCAATGGTGCAACAGCAGCAACAGGGATAACGATGACGGCTTTTGATGCCACTTCAAATGGAAACGTTGCGAGCAGGCATCATCCTCAGGCGGCGGCTCAGATTCAGTTTCAGGCTCGTCGTCATCGTCTGCCTTTTGTTGCATTCTAGTTTTTCCATGCCCCTTGCAACCCGGCAACCCCTGGGCTCTGCCTCCGGTTACACATGTCGCAAAATGCAAGAGGCAGGCAGGCAGGCAGCTCCCCGCGTTTTTGTGTGCCGCGCGAGAGTCCGGAAATGTGCATAAAGTGGAAGTGTATTGCGCATTGGCGTGAGAAAAGCCATTGATGGGTGCCCAAACCCCTCTTATTCTTTGCTGCTGCTGATGTTGCTGTTGCTGTCGGGCTATGCCGGAGGCGCCACAAAAGCCAGACGCAGACTGCGAGCAGGCACTGCATCATCGCCCATCAACATCGCCATAGCGCCGTGGCTCTTGGCTATTAACTTGCTCAAATATTTGCTTAGGCAGCCGCGCTGCTGCTGCTGCTGTCGCTGTCGCTGTCGCTGCTGCCGTTGCACTAGACGCTAAAAACAGCAAACAAAGCCAACACAAAGCAAACAGTCAGAACACGAAAAAAGAGGCCAAAATGAGCGATAGCATGGAGCATAGAGCGTCGAAAGATGTCGTCCTTTGGCAGGCAGGCAGGCAGGATGCTGGAAACATGTACAAGTGTAGCTGCTTAAAAGCAACAGCAACAGCAGCAGCAGTCCTTGTCGTTGCATCCCATAAAAAGCGAATGGCTAAAAAGGCTTGGGCCTGGGTTGAGTGAAACATTAAAGCCGAAATCATCCAATCATTTAGAGCCCTGGGATTTACGAGTATTTGACATTAGGAGGTTTTATCTGCTGATGTTTTTCAATGGTTAAATGGGTTTGATAAACGGTTGTTCCCTGATAAAGATTTGCATCTTTGAATCGGGTATATTCTTGTTTTCTAAGCAGAAATAGATCATACTTGAACCTTAAATCTCTTACCACCAAAACCCGTCCTTGAATAGCAACCCCAAACACTTTACTCTCCCAACAGGAGAGCCCTCTCCTACTCTCTCTAAGGAGGTCTCCTAAAAGCCACCTTCAAAGCCGTATTTTTCAGCCGAAACAAATTGAGTCATAACTCCTGATTCGCGGAAAAAGGCCTAGGAAACAACATGGAAATATATCTGAGGGAGGACTTTCGTGCACAGACTTTTCCCTATGGGAGTCCTTTGTAGGGGCAAGATGCAAGAACCCTTTTTAATTAACTCGCACAAACGCGCGAACAAAACGCGTTCGCGAGTCACAAAGTAACAACAGAAAACAGGCGGCCCAAAGCGCGTTTGTAAGCCATTTTTATTTCGGGTCGGCAAAAAGAAAAGCCTGACCTTTCCTGGACAGATATCCTGTCTACCCGGTTATACATTTTGTTCTCTGGCTTTAACCCAGCGTCAGACATCCATGAGCTGGTTTTTTGTTCCCCTTCAGCTTAACAAATTGTATTTCAACGGTTTCGCGCTTCATTAAAATTGCTGTTAAAATAACACACGCAACGAATGTTCAACGACTGAAGGGGGGAAGGCAGTGGGGCTGGAGGCAGTGGAGTGTGATGGCAAGTGAAAGGGAAACCCTTGCACAAGGACGCATAGAAATAGCTAGAGATATGTTCATACAACATCAACACTGGGGAAAAGTAGGGAGGGAAAAACAAATAAAGTGAACATTAAATATTCCAGAAAAATACCACGCCTGCTTAGCATAGAAAGGCGCTGTAAAAATACTGAAAAAAATACCAATGGGGGGAAGAGTACACTTCTTAAGCACCTTTTTCTTTCAGTGTATGTTTGTGTGGCAGCCTGACATGGCTTTACAATATGATTTTGCGGTTCTGTTCATTTTTTGTGTGTGGCTGCCAGTGGCTGTGCCTGTGCCACAGCTTGTTGTGTTGCAAGTTAAAAAATTTCCTCCACGCATATAAACACAGGACCTGTGCCTGTGTCTGCGAAAAAAGTGTGCGTAGAGAAGGTTAATTTAACCCTAGAAGGGGCATGGCAAGGGCAGACTTGCCAGAAGAGCTCTCCCTCTCACCCTCTTTCTCTCCCTGTCTCTTTCTCTGCGGAGTTTAGTTGCTGTTTGGCTGGCAGTTTGAAGAGTTTACTTAACAGAAATTTATACACTGCTTGTGCAGAACTTTTTGGGATAGTTAAAAGTTCAAAGTACCCAGCCCATCTATGTATATTTGTATTTCAATTAAGAGCTAAAGTTTGTGTTTACTCGGTGCAAAAAAATGTAGAATTTCTGTAATTGAATCAAGTATTCGTGGGGCTTATTTCTCATTTCTGGCATGTTGGGGTATATTAAATAGGGATTTTATAGAAGACGTATAAGTAGGACTATTAGTTTCAGGAATAGCCAATGGGAAAGGATTCTATTTTCCACATTAAATGTCTGCCAAATGCAAACTAACTTTAAGTCTCTCTTTTATCTTCCAAAAAACCTTCGAAGAAACCCGATTAAAAGTTGTTAATTTTCTATTAACATAAATTAAATGAAAAAATGTCCCACAAAAGTGCGAAATGTTTGATCATCTTTTGCCCGAACACCATCATCATCCTTAACTCTCTTCGTATCAAAACTTTAGATCTTTCGTAACCTTTTTGTCGCGTGGTGTCGCCAAAAAATCTTACACCTCGACACCCAAAAAGGGTTAAAAATGGGCCAATTTTTTTTGGTTCCCAGATCTCGTTTCATTTTCACTGTTTATTTATTTTATGGCCCTTTTTTCTGCTGAAGTTGGCTAAAAAAAAAAGACGAAACAGAAAATGTTTTCCAATTTCGAGGCTCAGACCACAAACGCATCCCAGGCGCACCCCCCGCCCCCTTTGGAGGATGAACGCCTGACTGAGTGACAACAACGGATGGGGCAAGTTGCCACAGATGATTGGAAGGAAATGCGCGCGGGGAGGGGGAAATAGACTGTGGGAAATTTCGGGTCCAGCCTCCGAGTATATTAAAAGCCAAAAAGTTAATGAAGCGTTAGGCACGGGAGGGGCAGGGGCAGTGGCATGTGGCACAGAAGCCACAATAAACATAAAACAGCAAAAGAGCAGGAAATTTATTTATTACTTTGCTATTTCCGACTGGCCATCTTCCCCTCCCCCTCTCCCTTGCTCTCTCTCCCATTTTCATTGTTTTTCTTTTAAACCGCAAAGAAAAAAGGAAAATTTCGAGTTGCTACTTCAAGTTTTCAACGCCAGGATGCCAGGACACGCGCACAGCTGTTGATTTTAAATTGTTTGCAGTTTATACTTCTTGTTGGCTGTGGTTTTGTCAGGATTCTGCCCCACTCAGCCTCCCCCTCTCTCCCCCTCTCTATGTGGGTCCTCCTGTAGGTCCTTTGTGTCTGTTGGATGTATTTTTGTGTGGTCCTCCTTTGAGGCATTGTCTTTGGGCACTTGCTTCTAAGCGGCACGCTTGAGACCGACCGTGCAACTGGCACGTACATTTGCATTTTGCATGTGGTTTCACTTTTACTTTCACTTTTGTGTGTCCCTCTGCCGCAGAATGTCCTTCTAGGAGGACACTTTTAGGAAGAAAGGCATGGCAGTTTAGAGGACTTTCAATTGGTAGTAAAACTACATTTAATTATAGTTCATATTAGACAGAAAACAAGGTTTAAAACAGAACAAAAGGTTTCACAAATATTTGCTTAGTGCGAGCTCCTCGAAGATGAAATTGAGCGGAAGGCCACAGCATCCATCTGGCATGCCTTTCCCTTTCTCGACTGGTTGGATGCTGGTTTTATTTATTGACTGTTAAACTTTTCATTAGCCATTTCGTTTAATTCTCTCGCACACACACACACACAATGCCACACAAAGAGTGAAGGGTGGCCCGTGCTTGCAACAAAAGAGCGGAAATACGCAACACAAACACAAGCAAAACAGCCAACGGCAGGCGCTAAGGATAATGTATCTGTGTGTGCCACAGTGAAAACTTTATTGCCCCAGCTTTCACTGCGTATGTGTGTGTATCTCAAAGATACAATCAGTGCGCAATTGTCTGGGTTGATGAGCTGCCGCTGCTGGAACAGAGAACCCAAAAATCATTTCTGAAAAGAAACGAGAGATCTTTTATGACAAAAAATGCCGCGTAATCAGAAATGATAAGTATCGAATCAAAAGACAGAGAGGGGGAGGGGGAGAGATGGAGAGAGAGCTGTGGTCTGTGCCTGTGAAATATATATTTATTATTTCCATTATGATTGAAGCAAAATGAAGAGGCAGCTGATGATTTCGGCGCACATGACTAGGCGCAAAGGGCAAGCTTTTAGGAAGTCCTTGGAGGAAGTCTTTCACAGGATTCTAAAGTGAAATCCCTATCCTGTTCGAAGTCCTAACTCCCTTCTGATTATGCTCAATCGATAGATATTAGCAAGGCTTCGATTGAGACCACGGAAACCTCATTATATCCTGCAAATATATGCATATTGTCAGCCCGTAATTCATCTATGTACAATTATCCTTCTCTAATGCTAATGAGGCAATCAAATTGGTAATCAAGACAAGGCAGAAATGGAAACCAATTAGCCAGGGAATTGCCAAGTAGCAAAGCTCTCAGCTCAGTCCCAAGAGCAGGAGCAAGTTTAGCCTTGAGTATCCTGCAAACTTTCAGTTAAATCCTCATTTAACCCCAAAACGGAATCTGAAGATTTGTTTAAGCCACAAGGAAACATCAAAGGTATGTGGAAAACTCAACTCAAGTCAAGTTTCAGCAGATTCGCATTTCAATTGTTTTCCTTAAGAGCCTGATTCCAGGAAAACAACCCCCTACCCCCTCTATTTTCCCCTGTAGAGAGAGCCACAAGTATTTTAAACACAGTTCTGTTACAGTGTTCTCTCCTGTTAAAGGCGACACGAGGTTTTTAAGGAGGAAAATAGCAAACAACTTACAGCAGAATATACTTACAATAGAAAGAGAATGTATTCTATTTACACACACACATGCATACGCATTTCTCTGGCAAACAATGCATGTGTGTGTGTGTATGTGTGTGCTAAAAACGTCGGCAAGCTGACAGCAGGCTGCCAGTCAAGACAGCAACAGAAGAAGGAGAAGGAGGCGAAGGCGAGTCGGGAAGCCCGCATAAGTATGCTATGGAAAAGTGTAAGAGTGTCCGTCCTAGAAGGAGACGCAAACACACACACACACACACACACACACAGACGGCATTGCCATTGCAGAGGGCTTAAACAAGCATTCGAGTAGTGTGACATATTACAACACTCACTTCCACAGACGTTCTACACCGCTCCCCACTAACCACCCACCTCTACCCCTCCACCTCGCATTGCAGTCCACAAAACTGTAAACGAAACTGAAACCGAAGCGAAGCTTTCATCCATTTAGATGGCAAATGTCGGCTTTATACTAAATGTACGAGAATGTATTTTTGTGTACTAAACTAAAGGCATTTTTGATACCCCTCTCCCACGGTAGTAGTCAGGGCGGGTGTATATGTATGTCACAGGCAAGAGATTCCAATGATTACCCCGTTTCCCACGCTCAATCCTCCATCTACATTGCTCAATATATTCTTATGCCCTTTTAGGATCTGGCATAGGCTGAGGTATCTACCATTTGGAAGATATGAAGCTCTACTTCAGTAGAAATACACACATCTATGAATAAAATCTAACACTCTGTAAAAATGTCTACCAATCGAATGATTGAAGAAAAGAAATCCACATCCTGCTTTCCCTATATTGGTAAACATTTTCCTTCTTCTCTTTCTACACAAAATAAACCCCAAATAAAGGGTATTCCTTTAGTCTGTACTCTCCCCAATCTCCCTCTAATACATATGTACATGCATCCTCGCGTCGAACCCTTCGCTTTCAAGTGATCCTTTGTATGGTATAATATTTTATTTTTCCCCACAGAAATGTGTCAATTTAATGGCCTTGCGTTTTACGGGTGGGAGACGGCGCACAAATGCATTTTCCTACACATTTTTATAGATTTTCCTACTCGTTTTATTTGTTGTTTTTTGTTGTTCTGTTTTTGTGGTCAGTGTTGCGGTTCCGTTTGAGAGATGCATCTATTTTTTTCTGTTTCTGTGTGTGTGTGAGTGCAGCAATTGCATTGTTAATTTTCAAAAAGTGCGGTTAACCGAGAGCCCAAAATATGTTGGCAGCAATAAAATTAACCCGCTTTGTGTTGGTCAGAGTGGTTCTACGGTTAACAGCAAAAAAAGGGAGAATAACGGCAAGAAAAACACTTGAAATTTATGTTTTGCGTAATTGAAAATGTAAATTCGAAAAACAGGGATTTATTTCGTGGAAATTTCAACATTAAATCCGTACAGGATTTTTTTTTAATCGTGCCTCAGACCCGCCCCTGCCCCTCTTAAGCGAATCATAAATTATTAACTAGACACGGGAAAAGCAGGGAAAAAACCTGCAGCTGGATAAATGCTCTCAGCCAGAAAAGTGCGTTCAAGCAGCAGACAAGGACTCCAAGTCCCTCACATGATGATTACAACGATGATAACGATGATGATGACGAGGATGAGGCTTACGAAATGAAAGCCAGAGGAAGAAAAGTTATTTACATGAAATTACATACTGAAATTCCAGTCTACACATTTCCTGTTGCTATTTTTGTGTGTGATGTTTTTTTCTTCTGTTTTTGTCAGGCACAAAGATAACAGGCTCCCCCTACCTCTCTCCTCTCTCCTTCTCTCCCTCTCTCTGTGGCCATTGTTTCTGCCCAAATAATGACGGAAACACATTCGAACTATCCTACGGACAGCCAATATCCTGTCCAGCAAGGAAACACTATCCATGGCCCACATGGGAGGCCATACGTGTAGGTGCCTGCTGCTGGTGGTCCATGGCCAAGCAAATATTGTTATTGTGAATATATTAAATCAACAACATGTGCGACGTGATTTGGCCACGTCCGGTGTGTAAATAGAAACAAGGAAAATAGTTTTCCTTTCTTCCTTTTCCCCAGTGGAAAAATGCTTTAAATATCCTGCCAGTGGCAAATTCATGGCAAAAGGAAAAGTTTTGGGCCAAACAATCTCACGGACAAATGAAACAAGGCCTTCTGTGAATTTGGATCATTTTATTGGATTAGAAATGGCTTTCTTTTCTGAGATTTTTAGTATTGTTTAAAAATTTTCCCATTTCCCTGCCTTTGTTTAAAATAATTAGCCTTTGGCATCGTTATTTAAGTATATTTTTCATTATAAATATTTTAAATAAATTGGTTCTCTAGTAGCAAATTTAATCAATTTTCTCTGCCATTTTCCTAATTGAAGAACTTTTTTGCCCATTTATAACGAGAATAATTTTCATTTTTCTATTTTTGACTTTTGAAAAATTCTTTTTGAGGATTTAGAACAGCATTTCTTTGGCCATTTCACTAATTGAATATTTGTTTTGCTTCCGTTTGAAGTTTTTTATTAAATAAATTGAATTTTAAATCACATTTTCCGTTTTTTTCTAGGGAAAAAGATCTATGAAAAAGATAACATAAACTTCAAAAAATAAATAAAAATATTTAATGGTAATTTTTTCTATCTTTCAGTTAATCTGCCACAATTTGTGGTCATTTGCCACATTATCTCTAAATATTGTAACGGGAAACACTTACCTTATGCCGCCCACATTGAGTATAATCCGATTTTCGCCATCCATGTTGCATGCAACAGTTGTGGCTGCAGCAGCCGCATGCCCAAAGTAATTCTTTGAGGCCTTGCTTTAATTTTTACCAACAAAATTTATATGCACTCTCACAGACACAAAACACACACACCCACAGAGAGAGAGAGAGAGAGAGATAGACAGTAAGAAGCACTCGCGTTCCACGGGGCGTATGAGCAATCTGCGGCAGGCAGCCTCCCGTGCAGTGCTTTTTAATTAGACTTCGAGAACAGGTTGCAGCCGCACTGCCAATGGCACTTCCACTGCCACTTCCCCTTCCCCTTCCTTGGCTGCTGCCTCCTCGTTGCCTCGTTTCGTTCAGTCTGTGGCAAGCTGCTTCTTCAGTTGCAATTCGGCGGCTTTTGGGTTTCGGTTTCAGCTTCAGCTTTGCATAGTCCTTCGTCCTCGTATGGCCCTGAGCGCCACCTTTGGCCTTTGACTGTGCTGCAAATAGAGAGGGAACAGAAATGGTTTCCAAGGACTTTAGCATCAGGCACAAAATTCGGTTAATATCCAAGAATATCCTCCCAGAGAGATACACATTATTCATGCAAATACTTGAAGGAGGCAGCCATAATCCCCAGGATGCCCCCAAAGTGCACACAGGACTCGTTCGCTCGTACGCCGATGGCAAACTATTTCCCTTTGACAAACGTGAAATTTAATTAGATATTTTTTTGTGAGTGTGTGGAGAAAGGTAGTGCCGAAGAGAGAGAGGGGAAAGTGTGGAATTTGTAGAAATTCCTAAGAAGAAGCTGGCTTCACTTTAAAGGCCCTCATGGCTCTCATCTGTCACACAATTTCCCACCTCTATTCAGCTGTCAGCAACAGTTTGAAGCCTCTAACAATCAAATTCAATCAAATTGTGCACACCCCTCCGTCCCCTGGAGGACCTTGCCACCTGTACGCCACCATCGAGGGCGGCTTGTAGCCAAAAATACCAATTCTCGTGGCAAATTGTGACCCCGAATGGCGATACGATTGACAGCTGTCATTGACCTAAGTGAAAGTCGAAATTTAAGGAATTTAATTGGAGGGAATTTAGGCAGAAATGTGGCAAAGATGCAGAAGTAAAATGGCATCTTAAATGTTTCCAAATGCCCATTAAATGTATCTCTTGTGTCTCCCATTGCCATACAATATATTAGCTAAATTTATCATGTTTAAGGAGCCTTTTGGATCCTTAAATTTGATGACAAAAAACCCCCAAAGGAAAAGCCCTCTGATGAGGCGCTGGAAATGGAAAGCGCGACTCATCGTTTCGCTTTGTCACAAATCAGAACGTGGGCCGCAGCAGAGTGAAATCCTGACAGAAATTACGCATACGCCACATAAGCCCAAGCCCCTGCAGCAGGCAATGAAATTCGAGAAAATACACAAATACAATACAAAAAGAGCGAACGCGAACGGGAAAGGGAACGGGAAACGGAAAATGCCAAAAAGAAGAAAAGGAAAAGAGACAGGGAGACAGGAAAAAGTGAAAAGTAAAAGTTAAGCCCCTAAGAATAACCGAGAAAGAACATTTTGGTGTCTCATCATTGCGGCAGTTTTATGGTAACAATTTTTGGCCCAAAAGATACTTGCAATGCGAGACCTCGTTCTCTCGTTCTCTCTGGTTTTTCTCAGTTTTCCTGCTGTTCTGCTGGGTATGCAAATTTTTTACTTGGCCGCACTTTAGCGAAGGTGGCAGGAGGCACAAGTCCACGAGGACGGGGCAGGGCAGGGCCATGTGTTCCCTGTCAAAATGACAAAATGTTGGTTAAGTGCAGAAAAGTCTGAGAGAACCAGCGAGAGAGAGGCAGAGAGGCAGAGAGGCAGAGAGACAGCGACAAGACCACTCCACTGATCAACCAAGTGACTGACTATATAAAAAGGACACTCGACACGGAAGCGAGGACAGCGCAAAACGGCGGCTCCGGAGTGAGCATCAGAGTCAGTGGGAAGTGGCACTGTGGCACTGTGGCAGGAGTCAACGCAGCAGCTGAGGCAGCATCAAGTGCGTCATCAATCTCTGCGGCGTTTAGAAAGACTTTCGTTTCCCATTCATTAAGTGGCTGCCGCCAGGCTCCACCAACCCCATCCAGGATTGACACAAGCCGAGTTTGGGGGTAGCTCCTGCTCCTCCAGCTGCTCCTCCTCCTCCCCCTCATCGTTGAGTGCTTTCGGTTCGCGCTTTGTCTTTGGGGCTTTGTTGGCCTCCACTTCACCTCCACTTCTGATTGCCTCACTGCCTGTTAGTGGCACTTCTGGCCTCCTGCCACATGGCCTGAAGGAGCCAAATCGACTCGATGACTCCCCTCAAATCAATCAGTTGTACAACAAGGATGCTGCTGCCAGTCAGAGTCAGTCCCATGTGCAAATTTGTGTAAAACTGAATAATAATAAGTTTTTTCCGCCTGCAGGAAAATGCAGAGAACAGAGAACAAGAGAGAGAGACTAACAAACAGGCAAAAAGTTTTCCTTTTGAAATGTTATCTGTCTGTTTCAGGCCCAGGTTTTTGGACATTTTAATTGCAATAACATAGCGTCACGCCCGTCACTCGTATGCCACATTAAATCCACTGATTAAACCCACACGACAAAAACACACACAAAAACAAACACAAAAGATAATGCTGATTCCCAACTGAATCGGAATGCTGCTGGCAGAAACACAAAATGGAGAAAACTTTTCCAGCAGCAAAACAAAACTATGAAAAAACTAAATAGGAGAAAAGTTTTGGGGTCAAACCAAAAAGGGGGAAACCCTTTTGCTGCAACCATAAATCCAGTCGAGTCGGCTCGAGTTAGAGGATGCAAAAGGGGTAGGGTAACCCCTTCACGAAAATCAATGGTCAGGAAGTGAGCAGTGGACTCTACCTCCCAAAAGAGAGACAGGGAGAGAGAGAAGGTTTCTCTCTAGAGACAAGGTCATGCCTCAGTCCATTGTCCAGTGTCCAATGTCCAAAGCGGAAACAGACACAGCACAAAGACAGGAAAAACTACAGTAAAAAATATCAAAACTGATTGCAAGGCAAGGAAAAGCAAGGAAAAGCAACGCAAGGCTGACTGGCTGATGTTGTAAATGAGCCAGGCAACTATTTCTGACTTTTGTTTGCTTGCAGGCAAAATGCAGGCAGAAAGGCCAAATGACAAACAATGTTGCATGCCACACAGCGGGACAGAGAGAGCCACTGCCTGTTTTCCTCTAAAAATACATTTTTTATCAGTGAGAAGTTCTTCTAGCAAAAGTTTTCCGACAGACAAACTTTTCAATAAATAAACTGCCAAAGAATATCCATGATATCCCTGATAAAAGAGTACAAAATATGGCCTATGAAGTACCGACATTCCTTAAAGGATCTTCATTCCAGAGCAACTCCAATGGGAGCCATAAATACCAGGCACACAAAAAGAAAATCCCAGTGAATCTGTTAACCAGAACACGTCGAATGCATCACAAAAAAGCAACCAAATACAGGACCAACAGGACCAGCAACCAGGATCCCTTTTCTCAGTCCTGTCCAGGGCAATAAAATAAAGCCTCAATAATCCAGGATGAGGCGTGGTTGGGGGGGGGCAGCATTGGGCCATGATAATAGCAAGAAATCCATAATTCGTTTGTCTGACCAAACTCCAACTGTATCCTTTGGGGCTCACTCACACACACACCCACAAACACACACACAGAATAATCGCAAAAACATTGGCCAAGGCAAAAGGCGAGACTCAGCAAATGGGGCGACTCTAAGTAGAGGGGAAAATAACAGAGAAAAGCCAGGGAAAAGCATGAGAAATCGAATTATGAATACGCCAAGACAAGGACATAGAAAAGGACTCCGCTCAGAGGGGTCCTCGCTATAAGAAATCATTGGCCTGTACCGAATGGGATTATCCAGAGCGCGTCTCCCACAAAAAATATGATTACTATTTGGCAGCAGCTTCAGCTTTATGGCTTCCACCATTCATATATCCTGCGTGTGTGTGTGTGCCTGGGCGTGGCTGTACTTCCCTCCTTTATCAGGGCATTAAATAATAGACCATAAGAAATTGAATTGTAATTTATGCCATTTATTATTTCGCCCACAATGAAATATGTTTGCAAGATGCATAAATAATTAGGGAACGGAAAGGAGAAGGAGAATCTCTGCAGAAAAAGTCAATTATGCAAATGATTATTCAAGGAAAAGAGAGAAAGTGTTTTTGAGAAATATATCCTGGCAAAAAATATCCTTGAAATTGCTTCAAGATCCCTTAAAATTCATACAAAAACCCTACAAGAAACACATCTTTTTCCTCTTTAAACATAATTCAAAAATCCATTTCCCCAAAAAATATTCAATTGCACAGAAAGAGAGAAAGTCATGTTTTTCTCGGGAACCGCTCATCAATAAACACTTTACAGAACGAAAAAACAACCACTAAAAGTGAAAGAAAAGTGAAATTTCTGACATAAGATTTATTATCAATATCCGCCAGCAGCTGTCGGCACGGAATGGAATGGAATTTATATTTCCCTTTTGATTTCTCACTCTGAAGAGTAGTCCGTACACCCCGTACTCTTACCCGTACTCGTAGCCATACTCCTCCTCGTAGTCCTACCCGTACTCCTACTCCTACTCGTACTCGTACTCCTACCCCTACTCCTACCCCTACTTGTTCTTTGCTTTTTCTTATATATTTTCATCATCGCATCACTCAACTTTCATACGGAATTCGGATGTTCCTTTTTTATTTCCGAGATGTGTTTTCATGTAACTTTTTTTGGCTGAAGGAAAGGAAAGAGTACTTCAACAGGATGTCCCTGAAATCAGGCAGACAACTGCAGTCTCTATATATACTATTCCGTATATACTATATCTTTTATGAATGTTTAAATGTTTGAGTGTGTACTTATAACTTATTTTAGTGCTTACTTTTGTCGGCGCAAAAGCCCTCCCGCATTTAATACCCTTTCCAATGGTTTTACGAACCCCATAAAATATATACACATATTCCTTAACAGCATCATAAACAGCGATAAACATATCTCCATCTATTGTGGTAGGATAACCTCTATCAGCCAATACGGCAGCCCCATGTACTATAATAACCTTTATTAGTCAATATGGCAACACTAGTATATAAGAAGAATACCAAATATACGGCCACATTAGAAATATGTAGACCGCAGCCTGATCACCTTTAGTGTGGCATCGAATGCGATAAGTAAGAGAAAACAAAGAGAAAACTAGTAGAAGTGCCTAAACTAGGCAAACTAGTAGAGGTATTTAGCCCAGGGTATTTCTGTCTTCGACTCGAGGACCATTTTCCTTTCATGTTTCATATTTGACATGTAAAAATATTTGAACTATGCAGGAAAATTGCAGAACTAAAGCATGGTAGTGGGCGGTGGGGGAGGTGGCAGCCATTTTGGCATTGGCAGGCTCTGCCTGTCTCTGCCTGGAAAACTATTTTCTTTTCATTTTTCCAATATATAATGGCACACGGTATTACACATAAATATCATGAGATTTCAATATGCAAAAGTCGTCCTGTTTGTTTCTGTTCTGTTACACAGAAATATTGCAAAAATATTGCAAAAATATTTCCATTCATTTCATTTCGTTTCATTGCAAATTCCGCATTGGAAATCGCAACGCAATATCAGTTTTTGGCAGTCAAAAAGCTTGCTTAGGTCCGTTACTCCCTCCATTCGTCCGAAGTCCGCCTGTCTGTACGTCCCTCTGTTCCTTCGGGGCTTTAATTAAAAGCAAACATGTTTGGCCCCAAAAGTTAAGGCAAACACATGCTCGTACCACTGGTACTGGTACTCCCCATTCCCACTGAATTTTATTTGCCATAAAGTAAATGTTTTACAAACTTAAATTACATTTTTGGGGGCAGAATCTAAACCCTGAAAAAACACCCAAAAGCCCCCTCTTAAAACCCCTTCTAAACCTCCAAAACCCCCCTCAAAAACCTGTTCTGCATCGGATCCACGTGTGTTTGCTTTAGGTGGTAGGATTTTTGGTGGTAAAATCAGATTGTTTTTCTGTCGAATCTCTCGTATTTGATTATGTTAAACTGTTTGCCTACACTGAGCGAAAACCAAGCAGAATTTGATTTGAAACATCAACCAAAAAAGGATGGGGAATATCCTAATACAATGCCGTATATTTTCCCTCTGCTTTTCCAGTGTTTTGGTGCCTTTCGTTTTGGTTTTAATTGGAAATCTTTATGCAAAACTCATTTTATGGGTTAACCAAACAAAACTTGAATGAAACACAGTGCCCCACGGAAGTTCGTGGCCAGCAGCAATGTTTGAGCAGTGGAGTTTCGGCTTCGAATATAATTTTTTAAGTAACTGTAAAGGTGCAATGAAATCAAATGAAATTATATCACCTATAACTAAATTATACCATACAAAAAGATGAACATTTTTTGCAATTTGTAGAACTTTATTGGTTAATAATTTCCAATTAAATAAAGAAAACTTTACATAGATAAAATGCTTTCTATAAAGCAAACTCTAGAGCCAACAGAACCCCCATATTGCACACATTCCTCAGCGAAAACTATCTCTGCCTTGATTGCCGCTTGTCTTGTCTTGTGCTATCTATTCATATCACAATTCCTATTATATAGTACATCTATGAAGTTTCCTTACAACATAAATTCTTATCAAGGCCCCGTAGCTCATGTGGGGGAATGACAATCAAGAGACAAAGACATCGATGAGATCATAAGACCCGCAAGACGCAAACCAAGACGAACTACTTACATCTGGGAATGTGCACTCCTTTTTAGAAAATTCACTCTTGATTATGCGGTGACGTCAATGAGGGGGTTGACTCACCCCCCGCCTCCTTAATTAAATTTCCAAAGTATTTTTCATGCACTTAATTGTGTCAGCAGCCGGCAAGGACATGGCTGCCATTAAGTGCAGCTTCCGCCAGGAGTACTGAGTACTGGAGGAGTGCCGTATCCGTATCCGTACTCCTATCCTCGGAAAGTAGGCTACGCGAGTCAGTAGGTCACAGGACATGAAAGCAGCTGTCGTCACAGCCCCCGTACGCCTCTCCGCCCCCTCTAGGCAGCCAAACGAAACATTTTTCTAGTTTCTGGCATTTTTTCTTGGAATTTCATGGCGAATGCGAATGCTTTTGGGCTCATTTTCCCAGGCATTTTCCCATAACCTGTTGGCAGATGGCAGATGAGGACCCAGAGGGCACTAGGATCCACCTGGGTGGATGCAACTTTTTCCTGTAGCCCAATTTTTATCAATAAGAAAAAGCTTGAAACTTTCCAGCGACTTTCGTTGGCGGCGACAAGCGGAAAATTAATGAGAAGAAGCGGGGCTTATAGGCTTGAGGCTGGAGGCCGCTGATGAAAGAGAGTTTGCTCTATGGATATTTGAAAATAATTATTAGAAAGTTTAAAAGAAACTTTCGGCACTCGAAAAACTTCAATCAAAGCTAGGAAAAAAGTTCAAGAATTTTGATAGAAAACTATTAATTCAATTTCGAGCATTTTCCAAGGGGGTTTTTACCTCCTTTCCGATTGCTTTTTGGTTAATTTTTTCATTCAACAAAATTATGTAATAACCGTTATGGGTATTCAGAATGTTAATGGACAAATTAAGTGGCAGAGAGAGAAAGAGAGAGCGAGCGAGCGCGGCGAGGGGTTTCTTAATGGGAATTGTCAATAATCATTAAAGCCAAATGTCATCTGGCAGATGGCAAAATTTCAGTAATTTCGTTTGCGATTTTCCACAAAAAATGGTATGGAGATGTACGGAAATTGTGGGCCATAAAGGAAGTTGGAAAATCGTGGGATTAGCTATGGAAAATTTCTCCATTTTCCCAAGGAAAATATCAATCAAAATGTTTGCAATATTCCTCCTGCCAATGACCCCGTTTCCCGTTTCCCCCAAGCCTTTTTGCATATAACAATAGAATTTTATTTTGTTGCAGGTCATTTTCCAATTTGAGCATCAATTATTTATATTGCGTATACGCCCCATTTGCCTTTGAGCAACACTTGAGGCAGAAAAGGATAGAAACAAAGACAGAGAGGGGCATAGGGTAGAGGGGATTGGGGGCCATGGAAAAATGGCAGTTCGATAAAGGAAAATTACAGTGCCAGGCCCCAGTGACGACAATGACAATTGCAAAATTATAAAGCAAGCAAAGAGCCATTAAAACGACATCCCCCTACCCTTAACGTACCTTCCACCCCCCAAAAGGAACACCCCCAACCCCTGCTGGCATGACGACGACGTGCAATAATCTGAACAATTGTAGTTTATGCCTTAATTTCTTGTTGCGTACATGTTTTATGGCACTCACTGTCTCCGTCTCTGTCTGCCTTCTTATTTGATGGCGCCTTAATTACATTTCTTGTGCTGTCTCCCCTTCGCTGTTCCACCTCTTTTAAGTGTCTATGGATGTGGATGTGCAACCCAACCTTCTGTTTAAGTAGTCGTAGTCGTGGTTATAGTCCTGGTTATTGCTCCGTGGGCCGTGGCTCATAACTCAATTACGCAAAAAGATTTCTCGCCTCTCGCGAGGAAGAAAAAAACTTTGATAAATGTGGAGAAAGTTAACTGGCATTTCTCTTTTACAGCTCTTTTTTGTTGATGTTTATTGTGTCTATATATAGTCGTAAAATGCCAGCAGATCTGGACAGTGAAACAAAAAAGTTTTGGCCAAATGTATCCGTGGGCATAGGGCCAATCTAAAAGGACCATAAATTAAACCTTTTCCCAAAAAAAAAGAGTAACACGACACATGCAAGAGAGACAGAGAGTGAGAAAGGGAGAGGGAGAGATATGGCAGAGATTTGCTGAAACAAAAATCTATATTTAAATGCATTTTCTATATGTGAGTCATGGCAGAATTTTCAATTCATATTCAACCTGGTTCTAGTCGTATTTTAGGCATATTTTTAAAGCATATTTTAGGAATTATTTAGACCTATTTCAGATCCAAATTTTCCTTATTAAATCTATCAAATCTGCAGCTAATTTCCTATAAACCCAGAACCTTTCGCAATCTGCCCTTCGTGCATATGTTATCTGCTCTATGTAGATCCAAGGAAAGCACAAAGGGGTACCTATATTTTGGCTGATTTATTTTATGGCTCCCTGAGGACCGAAGCCGAAACCGAAAGGGCCGACACGGGTTTTGGGCCGCATTAAAGTTGGAAAACAAAGGCATGAAGCGGAGCGACCGTAAAAACAGCAACAGAAGAAACAGCAGCAAATAAAACTAGACAAGTTACCTCCGAACAAGGAGATGCTGGAGTCGTGGAGTCCTGGAATCCTTTAGTGTGTCGGGTCTTTAATCCTTTCGGTAAACTTTCGGCCAAAACAGAAGCGGCGGCAGCAGCAGATTTGTAACTTTCTTTATCGTATTTTTTGTGTGTGGAGGGTAGGAGTTGGAGCGGGAGACACTTAAACACTTGGCAGGAGGAGGAGGAGTAGCAACTAGCAACTGCTAGTCTGCCGCAGGACACTGTCTCGCACTTTTACACACCGCACGCACACAGACACGGCCACGGCACGGACACGTACGCGGACCAGGAGCGGCCTCTTGCTGTTAGCCTACACTCGCATTAGCACATTCTCAGCACATTCCCAGACGCCAGTCCATCATTCAGATTCGTCCGATGGTTCCGTTCCCTACACAGAGGTCCGATGTTGTGGCAGGTTCTTGCCGCACGCACGTCTACAAACGAACTGAAAGCTGAACGCATCGCGCAGCCTGCCAAAAGGACATGCCACATGCCGATACAGGAGCCTCGGGGAACACACACACACAGACCCACGCACACCGCTGTCCGGGCTGCTCGGCCATCGGGTTGGTCCTCGTGGAGCCATCGCTTCGGCTGGCTATGGGAGGAAGGCTCGATGGATGGATGCTGCTGCTTCTGCCGGATGAAGTTCTCAGAGAGCAAGAGAGAGTAAAGCTCTCTTTCTCTCTTTAGTCTTAGTTTAAGAGTGTGTGTGTGTGTGTGTCCACTTGTGTGGTGAATAAGGGTTTGACATGCACTGAAAATAATTTATATGCTAGAAATTGAAGAAACAGTTGATCGGCAGAGGGTTTTGGTTTGAAAATTGCGACTTTTATAGCTGAAATTTTGTGATATTTATCATAATAATATTCTAAATTGAAATATCTAAAAACTATGCAAAAATAATGCTTTATATAGGGGATGAGTGTCTTGCCATAGGAAATATAGAAACTATTAATGAAATCTATGGGTACAAATTGTAAAAAGGAATTTCAGAGGGTTCCTTCCAACAAAAAAGACCTCCCAATGCACAGAACTCACAAATACCCAAAAAATAATCAAATTTCTGCCTTTACCCCTTGGCAACAACATTTCCATAATAAACCAAAAACAAGTGCAAAAAAAAACCAATCAAAATCGAACACAATTCTCCCCCACTGCAGACTCTGTATGTAGCCCCCCAACATTTGTTTTAAATTAGAATATCAATGCAAATACTGCCATAGACAGAACAGACTCTGCCAGAACAACGACCGAAAACTACAAGTTTTAATAAATGCAAGAAATCGCAAAGAAACAGGAAAAACGATCTACACTCTGGGGAGGGAAAGAGGGAGAGGGTGAGACAACACACGGAAGCAGTCGGCAGTTCGCTTAACATTCAAGCAATCAGCAGAGATAAGCAGAAGAAATCTCTGTTAACGTGTCTACACTGTTAACAATGTCAACAGCAGCTGCAGCAGCAGCAACAGCAACAGCAGCAGTCAGGCGGTTGGCTAGCGACAAGTGCGGGCTAATTAAGTCGGCAAAAACCAAAGCCCTCTCTCAAGCGTTGGCTCTCACCTCCCATGCTCTCTCTCTCTCTCTGTCTCTCTCCCGCTCTGTTTGTGAACACGAACGATCATGCTCAGCCGCGAACTGTAGTTGTTATCAGCCGAACGAAGCACCAGCAGAAAGGGTCGAGAGTCGAGAGACTTGGCCATAAACTGGGCCTTTAGTTTTAGCGCGTTTTTGGCCGCTTCAAAAGCGCCTCAGCTCCATACGACGCGAGTTAGTTGCGGTTTCAGCGGCGAACGGTACGGATCTATCGAGCGATCACCTGTAAAATTAAAACCCTGTAAGGACTTTGCCCTGTAACAATTTTTGCACTGCGATCTCTGCAACCCAAAACCCTAATCTGAGTGCAATAAAATTTTTGGTCACGTTGTGTATTTAGTGATATCATAAGGCCCAGCCAGCTAGCCAGCCAGCCAGCCAGTGTGATAAGTCAGCCAACGCTGGGGATAAGGCCAAGAGCCATAAGCCAAGAGAACAGTTGTGAACTTGGGTGGCTATATGTCTTCCATAAATGCTCTAATTGTATTCCATAAAGATGGTTTTATAAACAAAAACTTTGATTGTGAAATCTAACTTTTGAAAGTGAAATAATTGAGAATATCACAAAGGATTGGTGTATATCTGATAAAAATGATATCTGACAAGAGATTTATGACTATAAAGATGACAAAGATATTAGCTAGTGTTTTCATCATAAAAAACCATAATTTGTTTCTCTTAAAATATTTTTAACTATTTTTCAAATCAATGCCTTTAGCTGTGACATCATTGAACATTATAAACCTGAAACCTCAATTGAAAGTTTTTCAAAAAGCATAAACAAAAAATATCTTCAACAAAGAAACTTCCATCTTACACAATGCTCCAAGAAAAAACAATCCATAGAAAACCTCAAAGACGATTCCCACTCTTCGGAAACCCCCCGCTTTGCCCTATCTGAAACCCACTTACAAACGGCCTTGACATTGAAAAAAATCTCATAAATAAATCCCACAAGCAGCGGCCATAAATAATTGTTTCATTCCGAGATTCTATCTGCAAGAAAAACCCCTCAATCTTCATCAATCATGACTGAAAAATATGGTTAACAATGTGAATAAGCATAAACAAATTGGTTAAATATTTGTGTGTAGATTGTGGCCAGACCAGCACAGACCCGAGTTTGTTTTGGTTTCTTATGTGGCTTGTAATGAGAAATACTTAAAGACTGGTTCCGCCAAACCGGCTTGGCCATGGCTAGCACCTGATGGCCAGAACCAGGCATTCCATGACAAGCCAGGGATTTCCCGAGAGAGCGAGAGAGAGAAAACAGGAATCCCCTTTTGGTGGTTCCGTATGATAAGCGGCTTATAAATCTACCAATCACCCGTCCCTTTCTTTTGGCCAAGTCTTTCATTTGTTCATCTGCTACCTCTGCCTACCTCAACAAAATGTTGTCGCTCGAAGAAGACAGCCAAAAGCCAACAAAGAGATCAAAATGCGGTCAGCTAATTGTTGTCAAAATAAAGCAAATTACAATGCTTAAGCCCTCTTGCGATAATTATATGTAAAAACGTGAAACGGAAAGCACAACGCCATGCCCCATTCCATGCCCCATGTATTATGCAATCATTTAACGGACGTGTGATTCGTCCGTAAAAAAATCCAAATAAATAATAACAAACTTTGCATAACAACAATTGCCTGATTAATTGACGGAGAAATTTTAGTTGAACATCAAAAAGAAATTGGCCATAAAAAAGTGGAAGGGCAGGGAGCGGCAGGGCAGGGCAGAGGCAGGGCTGAGGTAGGGCAGGGCAGAGGCAACATAAAACATAAAAGTTTATAATCTGATTGGTGTATCTCTTCAGAATAGCATTCGAAAGAGGAATTTTGATTAAGTAATATTATTATGTATAGCAATAGGGAATTCCTAAGAGTGTTATATCAATCATAGCACTCATAGCATTTAATTTTTAATTTATTTTATGACTTTTGAGGGTCATTCATTTGTTTATTTTTGAATAGTTTTTACATACAAATATAGTTGTTTATTTTAGAATGGTTTATTGACAAAAGTGTGAACTACGTTTAAGGTTTCTACAGGTCCCCTGAAAGATCCCCCAAAAAAGATTCACTAAATATACTTTAATTACATATTCCCTAAACCTTAAAACTTTAAAGTATAAAAACTCCTTAACTCCCAAACTTTAATGTAAAAAATTCACTTAACCCCAAAACCTTTAACTATAAAAAATCCCTAAAATTTCCACAAAAAATTTCACTAAAATTTGCATAATTAAAAATGTCCTAAACCTTCAATTTTAATCTATAAAAGTTCCCTAAATCCCTAAACTTTAAACTATAAAAATTCCCTAAAATGTCCATAAAATTTCCCCAAAATTTGCATAAATTAAAAATTTCCTAAACCTTCAATTTTAATCTATAAAAGTTCCCTAAATCCCAAAACTTTAAACTATAAAAATTCCCTAGAAGCCCCAGCTGGGATGTGGGCGAATACGAGGGCGATCGACCTTGACCTTGCAATTCCCTTATTAGTTTATTAGTTTCAACCATCTCATATTTTCATTGTTCCAATTTCTCAAGATTAAATTCTGAGTGGTTTACTGGCATTAGTGTGAACTATGTTTTAGGTTTCTACAGGTTCCCCCAAAGATCCCCCAAAGAAGATTCCCTACATTTTCATAAATTAAAGAATTCCCCAAACCCCAAAACTTTCATATATAAAAATTCCCTAGAAGCCCCATTTATTGGAATTCCCTTATTAGTTTCAAATCATCTAATATCTTCATTGTTCCAATTTCTCAAGATTAAATTATGCAAATTCTATTGGTGTGGCTGGGGGGAACTTTCAAAGACCACTGAAGCAGAACCGAAACCCCAAGGCAGACTTCAGTCAAATAAAAATCCAACACCGCAAAAAGATATTACAACCTGCGTGAGGCATCCCCTCTATGTATATAGGTGTTAGGTGTTAATTTTCAGGGATTGCCCCTTGTGGTGCGGGCAATGATTTTAATTATAGATCAAATCAAGCGTTTAGACCATATAGACAATGAGTAATCCGTCGAGTCCGTCGGACGATGAGTCCACGTGACATTCCGCACTTCAAAAGCCAAAGATGCATGTTAATTAAAGTGATTGTCAAAGTAATACTCAAAACGCGTAATCAATTCATTTAGTCATGTCCGCAAATACAACTAAAAAAGAAAACCCCCACTTGAGTTACATACTTGCAAGACGATCGAAGATACAATTGTATCTGAGTGTGCTTTAAGGGGGAACGAATCCCTAATTACGGAGCGCCATTCACTTTTGTATCTAGACAACAAATATTTGCTCTTTTGATTGATTATTCTCCGAGATTCCCCCCTCCAGAAAGCATTAATTAACAAGCGAAATAAACATTTCAGTTCCGTCTCGCGTTTGAAAATTAAATTATCCGCTAAATATCTGCTCATATCTTTTTAATAGATTTACATTGAATTTCGGGGCTGTCGGCGGCTCTCGGGGTTTTCAGGGGTTGTCGAGGTTTTCAGGGGCTCTCGAGGCCTGTGACGACTTTTATGAAGTGCCACGTAGACGGACGGACACTTAATTCCTAATTAACGGAAGTGCGTTTTGGGGGTCCACACACAACAGAGCAGCAGCAGCCCCCAGGTAGACCCCAGGCAGCCCCCAGGTAGCCTCCAGGTAGTACATAAATCTTTAAGATGCTTTAAGTGTTTGCCAAATAAAAGTGAAGGTTATGGGAAAAGTCTCTTAAGGAAGGTGCTGTGTGATATGAAGACGATTGAATACTCTGAAGATTTGTCGAATTAAAGAAAGGAATTTCCAAGAAATAAAGAGCGAAAAGCAATAGTTTCTGATACAAAGAATCAACTGTTCTTATACCTTAAATAAACCCCATTTCATGTCCATGAAAGAACAATCCCGTAAAGAGCATCCCCCGAACGTCAGCACCTCCCAGAAAATGACAGCGTAAGGAAAACTTTATGTATGAAAAATGCCTCACGCAATTTTTCCTACGTATATTTTTGTGTTTTTTCTTTTCATAATTTATGCGCCGTTTTCTTTACATCCCCCCAGTCCCCCTGTCCCTCCTCTGTTCCTCTCTCTGTGCCTCCTGCCTGTGTCCCTGGACTCTGGCTGGACTTTTGGGCTTATGGACGTGAGTCTTGCCTGTCCACCAGGGCGTATGAATATCTGTGTGTGTCTGCAAGGATCCGTATCTGTGTGTGTGTGTGTTTAAGGAACAGCGTGCTAATTAATTAAATTTGTACGTGCTGTATGTGTTTGTATGTGTGGGTGTGTGTTTCTTGAGCGAATCAACTTCTGGCCATGTGCTGATATGGCTCAAATGCACACACTCTCTGGCTCTCTCGCTCTCACTCTACCTTCAAACAGGCAGAGCAACACAGAGCGTATGAGTGATATTTACAGTCAGGCCGTAAATCATACTTAACTTAATATACAATATACAATATATTCGCTCAGATGTTGGCCCCTTTCGGCATGCTTTCGGCCATGTGCGTGTCCTTGCGTCTCTCGTCTCAGGGGCGCGTGTGGGTCAATAAAGGATTCTGGGGGTTAGGTTAGGATTTCGATTGATTGGAAGGGGCAGGGGGGTTCTGCTTGGAAGGAATGGGTGTGGCACCATTTAGGGGTAATTGTTATTGTTAATTAGATAGAAAAGATTGCGATGGGAAATGGAGATGCTAAAGAAGAGGGAGGGTATACAGGAGGAGGAATTCTGCCAGTAATCGTTCGAGTTCGATATCAGATAACAGAGATTATAAGCGAATATACATCATAAATAAACATAAATAATATAAATATAATATAATATTATATATAAAATATATATAAATAAATAAATGCATAAATTTGAATAAATATTGGCATACATTTAATAAATTAACTCATTTCTGAATGTTTAAAAAAAATTATCTATCATTTGCTTACCTGTAATTATTTTACTGGTCTTTCCACATAATATTCAAGCGTCGTTTACTTTCGACACGCACTGTGCCTGTCATAGCTTTCAATTTTCAAGTCTGACCTTGAACCCACACATTCACACTCATTTCTTTTCTCTATAGACGCGATAAACATCAGAAATGGCTCTTCAGAAATTTCAGTAAACATCTTTAATGTGAGAGCAACTCGTTTTCGGGTTGTTATTCCACACAGAACATCTGCAAAATAAAACAAATACTCGTTATATTATATGCCTATTAAATTCCCAAAAATCTACCAACTGAATAAATAAATATAGTAATCATATCGTATATAATTTCAGCTTGAATCTGAATCTATAAGTATTAATTATTTATTTTCTGTCACATTTTCAGGCAATCAAGGCAAAAATTGCTGGCCAAAATCAACAACAGCTTCCGCAAAACGTTTCCAATAATTCCTACCCCCAAAAGAGAGAAAAAAAAAGTTCAATAAAAGACAATTACCACAAAAATAGGAGGGAAAAAAGACGGCCACAATAGAAACAAAAACAATAACCGCAAATTAAATAAACGTAAACCATAATTATGACAAAATGAATTTGTCGACAGCAGCAGCAGCAGAAAAAGCAACAACAAAAAGCAGATTGTACAGCATGCGGGCGGCTAACAGAGGCTTAACAGTGCTGCTGGCATATGCCCTAACAGTGCTGCTACAGTTTGTGAGTCATGCCAGCGGCGTGGAAGCTGTTAATGTTACAGCAGGCTTGGAAACTGTAAATTCTTCAGCAGGCTTGACAACTGTAAATGCTTCAGCAGGTGAGAGGAAGATAGCGTATATCGGCTATGAGTTACCCTAAGGGAAAGTTTTTGAGTTTGGAAAATTTTTAGAAAAATATTTCAGAAAAGTTCTCCAAAGAAAAGTGTAATAATTTGAAAGAAAAACCTCTAAAGGGGGTTTTATTTACATGGATTTTTAGATAACAGACATTCAATCAAAGCAGAAAAGCTAGTTTATGGGGTAGTAGTAACTACCTCCCCTACAATCTCCATAAAAACAACATACCCTTCCTCCCTCAGCTTCTAATGGGTAAAAAGAAATGTATGTATAAACCTGTAAGAAGCCGGCGTTGGCAATTAACAGGTTCGCTTTCGACCTTGGCCAACATTATGCCGGGCATTAGCATTAAATAAATTGTATGCCTCGTGCCTATGTACGAGATTGTGGAGAAGTGCGAGAGTATTTTCCTTAGACAATGTGCGGCGATAAATAATGATTGCCACTCACATGCTAAAAATACTCGGCTCAGCGCCTACCCCCGACGACCTGCGGGCCATGTGAATTTGCGCAAGTCCAGCAAATAATCAACGAAATGGTTGATGGTTTAAACAAATGCGGCGGCTGCAAACAGTCAGGCAATCATAATAATGGCCATAACGAGCCAATAAACGATGTAGCCCATAGCCAAGAGCCCAACACAGCCCACAGCCCAACAAAAGCAGTCAATAAATGCGGCCTTAATGGTTAACTGACAGACAGCCAGCCAGCCAGGCCAGCGCCTAACGGAGGAGCAGAGCAGAGCAGAGCCGCCTGCTACGTGCAGCACTCGCAAAAATAATTTATATGCCAAACAGCTGCTGACAGCGCACGCTCTTCTTTTCCACTTTTAAATAAACAAAAAAGCAAGAAAAAAATAAAACATACATGTAAAAAAATAAAAGGAAAAACCCTACCAGGATGGGAGCGAGGCTCAGCTCATGTGGGGATGTGGGGTGGCAGAGCAGAAAACGGAGAATCATATTTTATGCCAAGACAAAAACTGTTGATATTCTCATAAATAATACCCGGTTTTTTTAAGTAAAGTTTTTAAAAGTCTGCTTTAGGAAAATCCAAAGGAAAGCGTCTAAAGCTTGGGCAAATTTTCTGGCCTACTTCTTGTGTTAAGATTCTCAGCTTTCCTGGAGGCTTTGCCTGGAATTCCGTTCCGGAAAAGTCAATAGAACAAAGCCATCGTACAGGAGTGCCCCCTGGGAAATGCTTCATTAAATGTGGAAATATAAACCTTTTATGTGTTTTATTTATTGCAAAATATTGCACTTTAATAGACCTCTGATTGCAATCTAACATCCCATAAACTACCTAATTCCTAGAAACCCTATCGGTAGAGGCTTATCTCTTCCCTCCATCGTAATCTCCAGTCAAATGTTGTCGTAAACTTAATTTGTTTTTAATAGGAGAGTATTTTTTAACTGAGATTTCCCTATCGACACTAATCAGACGATTAAATTTTCATCAGAACGTGATTATGGTCATGTTTTCCCTTAGTTAAACCATTTTTATGGCCCATATTGATTAAGGTCTATGGCGGGGTCTGTGTAGATTATCTAAGTACTTGAAGGGGAATACCATATATGTCCATATATCGACCGACAATACGGGTATAGTCATGCTTACGGAAATACTATATATGTCCATATATCGACCGACAAATAGGGGTTCAGTCATGCTTACGCATTCCACAAAATGAGGCAAAGGGCAGAGGGAAGAGCAGGGTTTGGGAAAAGTGCACTTTAATGATCGGTTAAGGCCTGCAAATTGCATTAGACAGTAACCGGATCAGGTGGCATACCCATACCTATAGCTGACCCGCAATCCGCAATCCGGGTCTTGATGTCATCTCGATTAGCATTCCAGAGCCGCCTCTTAACTGTCTAGAGTTCTGTTCTGTGCTTTAATCTACATACGAATGTGGGAACAGGTAACCGGACCAGATGTTCAGCCAATGACAGGTGTTGATGATGCATCATCACTGATTGCTGGGGAAAAGGCAGATCTATATAGGCTATTGGGAAGTTCCAACTGTCATCATACCGAGAAGACAAAGACAGTTGGGACTTGCAGGTCGATAAATAATGGCGGACTAAATGGAAAGGCACGAAGAAAGAAGTCTGCGATATATCTATATAGTTTATGGGGAAGTTCCATCTATCATCAGTAACATATAATTGCTGGCTATCATGGATAAGAGTAACGGCCCAACTGTGTTTCAACTGCATTCAAATTTAAATTCTGCAATTCAGGGAAGTTCCACCTATCATCAGTAGCAGACATTCCCTGAGTATTATGGATAAGAGTAAAGGCACATCTACATTAAAATTTAAATTTTCTTAAATACTTCCTGAGCAAATTGGTTCTGAATAACGGCTATAAATATCCTCAAAGTATATTTGCATAAATAAGTATTTAACTTTAAGAGGTAACTCAACTTAATTACCCCACAAATATATTATTATTTCAATAAATCATAAATGATTTTAATCAGGTTTTCGTGGGAACTAAAGTCTGCCCCAATATTCCGACTGTAGACCCACTTGTTACCACTTTAAACAAGTCTTAAAACCCGCTTATTTATACACAAAAATCGCTGCAGTTCAAGGAACCCCGAAGCCTGAAGCATTAAGCACGTGTAATGAGAATTTACCCACTAAATAATAAGTAAAAATAAGCACAAATACAGAGATATATACTTATACTCGTACTTGTACTTGTGTGTATTATAAACCCTGCATTCAATTAAATGAGCCCATAAATTACGAATCTCTGGCGCGTGATGTGACAACAAAAGAGTGCTGTTTTTTTTGGGACTCGGCTCTCAAATTGTTTGCATTTGTCTTTAATTGTTCTTTTCACCATTGTTTATAGCCGCATGGTTTATGGCATTATATTTGCTAGAGTGTTTAAGCAATTGTTTGTCAGAGCCAAACAATATCATATACCATATACCTCTCTTTTCCTTGACAGAGAGATTCCTTATGATTTAATGCGACTTTTCTGTGAATTTCAGGTGAAACTTTCTGTTTGTACCAAGAGCACAACGTCACATACCGCAGAGAGCTCGGAGCCGTCTGGTTTGCCTCCCAGGATCCCTGTCTGGTGTACTCCTGTGCCGCCGGTGTGGCCAAGGATCCGCAGGCCCATATTGTGGTCACCCAAGTGGATTGCAATGAGTTCTACTGCGAAGTGGTATGTACTTATAGAATATAGATTATTATATATCTATATATATCTATTGTATCTTTTTAGGGCTCGGAGCTACGCAAAACCGATGGCAGTTGTTGTGGCGAGTGCGTGCGCACTCACTGCCAGCACAATAATACCCTGTATGCGGTGGGGCAGTCCTGGCACAACGATGCCGACTGCACGCTCCTCGAGTGCGGTCGCCTGGACAGTGGCCAGATCATCATCAACACCTACCAGCGCAACTGTCCGCCGTTGGAAGAGGAATGCCCCGCCTCCAGGGTGGAGCTCAGGAACTGCTGTCCCTTCTGTCGACCCCTGAAATCTGCTCGTGTCGAGGAGCTGGACGAAGGGGATCAGACGGATGACATTTGGACTGAGGAATGGTACCGCAAGCATCCCTGTCGCCGCGACTGTCAGGCGGGGGCCGAACCCATGACCTGTCGCTACACCTTTGTGGTGGAATGGTATCAGACATTTGCGAAGGCCTGCTTCGATTGTCCCCGCAATCTGACGGATTGCTCGCGACCCCACTGCATCATGGGCGATGGTCTGGAGCGAGGCATCACCGTGGTGAATCGCATGATGCCCGGTCCCGCGATAGAAGTCTGCGAGGGCGATCAGATCGTGGTGGATGTGAAGAACAGTATGCTAGGCGAGAGCACCTCCATCCACTGGCACGGACTACACCAGAAGGACACGCCGTACATGGACGGCGTGCCGCACATCACTCAGTGCCCCATCACGCCACATGCCACATTCCGTTACAGTTTCCCTGCGGATCTGTCTGGCACACACTTTTGGCACTCGCACACGGGAATGCAGCGGGGCGATGGGGTTTTCGGGGCTCTGATCATCCGAAAGCCCAAGAGTGCAGAACCCCATGGCCGACTGTACGACCTGGACCTCAGCGAGCATGTGATGATTGTCCAGGACTGGATCCACGAGCCGGGGGCCAGCATCTTCGCGAGTCATCATCACTCGCGGGGGGACAACAAGCCCCACAATCTGCTGATAAATGGCAGGGGACGCTACTACAACCGCATCTGGGCGGAGGCCAAGCAGAATCATCAATTGGCCAGAGGAAAGACGACGAGCACGAAACCCCTCGATCCACTGCCCAAGTCAGAGGTGGATGTGGTCCAGACCCTGCCACGTTCAGCGCGTCTGGCACAGAGCAACACCACGCGGCTGTTTCCGGTGCCCGTTTCAGATAAACTATCACGGCAGAAGCGTGGCAACCTCAACGAGATCCCCCTGGAACTGGTGCCCCATCAGGTGTACAATGTGCAAAGAGGCTTCCGCTATCGCTTCAGGATCATCAATGCCGAGTACCTCAATTGTCCGATTGTCGTGTCTGTAGATAAGCACAATCTCACGGCCATCAATTCCGATGGCTTCGACATCGAGGCCATGGAAGTGGGTTCCATTGTGACCTACGCCGGAGAGCGCTTCGATTTCGTGCTAAATGCCAACCAGGAGGTGGGCAACTATTGGGTGCGCCTCAAGGGACTGATGGACTGCAGCGAGGTCTTCACGTCCGCCTTCCAGGTGGCCATCCTGCGGTATGAGGGCGCCCCCGATGAAGAGCCCAGCGCGGAGCTCAGCTACGCCCACAAGGCGGAGGGCATCGAGCTGAATGTGATGAACCGCGGTCCGGGCTACCCCGACACCAAGACAGTGGCCGAGATGAGGGCTCTGCCCATCTACGACCAAGTGCCGGGCATCGATCACGATACCCTCGAACCGGAGGCAGACTTCAAGTTCTTTGTCTACTACGATTTCTATGCCAAGAACAATCCGGAATTCCACGACAAGGATCTGTATGCCATGGACATGAACATGACCCAATCGAATCGTCTGTACACGCCGCAACTGAATCACATTACCCTGAAGTTCCCATCGCTGGCGCTGCTGCCATCTCGCAAGCAACTGAGCGACTCGGACTTCTGCAACGAGACGAGTCTCGAGGAGCAGGGCATCGACTGCCGAACGGAGTTTTGCAAGTGCCACCACGTGCTGCAAGTGCCCCTGAATGCCGTCGTCGAGCTGATCATTGTGGATGAGGGTTTCCAGTACTATGCGAATCATCCTTTCCATCTGCATGGCAATGCCTTCCGCGTGTTGGCTCTGGAGAGATTGGGCGAGAATGTCACCATTGAAATGGTGAGAATTTACCCCTAGAATTTCCCTGGGAAAACCCCATAATTTCTCTTTCTTTTTCTTTAGGTCAAATCCCTTGATCGTTTCAATTTGCTGAAGCGGAACTTTGTGAATCCTCCCGTCAAGGATACAGTAACCATTCCGGACGGAGGCTACACCATCATTCGCTTTGAGGCCTACAATCCTGGCTACTGGCTCTTCCACTGTCACATCGAGTTCCATGCGGAGATCGGCATGGCGCTGGTCTTCAAGGTGGGCGAAGATGATCAAATGGTGCCCGTGCCCAAGCACTTTCCCACCTGCGGAGACTACAATCCGGACTTGCGAGCCGATGGGGACGAAACCACTGAGGGCACCAGCAGACCCCCAACAACAGCTGCTCAGGATACCGATGGAGGAGCAAGTGGATTGCCAGCCAATTCTTCGATAATGGCTTTGATCTTCAGTTTACTTGTCCTGAGATTCGGGCACTGAGAAGTGGAGGACAATCCTCCAAACCCGTACTTGCCAAGCGAAATTCAGAGATTATTTATTGGGAGGAGAGATCATTTGTAAATATTTTCCATAGTCGCATCGTAGCCTCATCGTAGCATCTAAGCATCTGTGATTGTCTAAGAAAATACTTATTGTTTATTAAGCACAAAAATAAAACTATAACAAGTTATATAAGAAAGAGAAAAATTGTACATTTCTCTATTTTTATAGATTTATGCTTTCAAGAATCGTTTGAGATATTTATCCCTAAGATTTATTAAAGTTTATGATGAAAAATGTAGATGTAGATCTTCCCTTTACCTATGGTTTAGTTGGATATGTTTCCAAGGGTTGTTTACTGCATCCATCCCTAAGATTTCCTAGTTATTGATGAGAAATGTAGATGTGTAGATGTAGATCTTCGCTTTCTCTACAGTTTAGTTGTATATTTTTCCAAAGATCGCAAACAGCATTCATATCTCTCTTTACCGAGAAAAGTGTTACCCATTCTGGTGTAAATCCATTCCCATTCCCAATGCCCAAGATAGAGTATCGTGTAGAATAGAACCCAAAAATATACCTGCAAATCTGATGAAACTTTAAACAATTATTTCCAAATATTTCTTTACATTTATAATAAGAAATATATCACCACATGGTATACATTGTCAGTCAGGTGGTAATCCAACGGCAACGCCCTCAAGGCTGATAGCGATCTTATCTGTCGGCGGCCACTGACAACAGCTGGACCTTCGAGCTGCAGACGAGACGTCACCCCAAATTGGGGTATCAACAAATGCAGGGATCTTTAACACCGCTGACCCCCTCGATCGGCCATCGGCCATCGGTGAACAGATTGCAGTTCGGAAAACAAACAAAGTAATCTCGCTGCAGAGAGCTGCGCGCTGGACATCTGGAGCCGATCTGGATGGTTCATTAGTTGTATATAAGACGTGCCTCCAGCTCTGCCTGCCAGTCAGACACAACACTCGGTCCGAATCCTCACAATTCCGCTCCTTCGTAATACTCTAAAAACCCAACTGCAAAAATGTTCGACTGGACGGGCAAGAATGTGGTCTATGCTGGCAGCTTCACGGGCATCGGGTGGCAGATGATGTGGCAGCTGATGCAGAAGAAGATCAAGACGATCGGCATCATGCACCGCATGGAGAATGTGGAGATGATGAAGAAGCTGCAGGCCGAGAATCCCGCCGTGAAGGTGGTCTTCATGCAGATGAATCTCATGGACAAGGTGTCCATTGAGCAGTCGATGCTCAAAATGGGACAGATGATGGGACACATCGATGTCCTGATCAATGGCGAGGATGTGCTTCTGGACAAGGATGTGGAGACGACAATGGGCATGAATCTGGTAACGAATGGACGCGCAATCGAATGCCTCCCCCCTCTAATCACAATTCCTTTCCACAGACTGGCATGATACTGATGACGATGATGGCCATGCCATACATGGACAAAACCCAGATGGGCAAGGGCGGCATGGTGATCAATCTGTCCTCTGTCTACGGACTGGAGCCTGCCCCCACCTTTGCAGTGTATGCGGCTGCCAAGCATGGCGTCCTTGGGTTCACACGCTCGATGGGCGACAAGGTTATCTACCAGAAGACCGGCGTCATGTTCATGGCCATGTGTCCGGGTCTCACCAATACCGAGATGATGGCCAATCTGCGCGACAACGTCACCTGGCACCACTCTGAATCGATGGTGGAGGCCATCGAGAGCGCCAAGCGCCAAATGCCAGAGGAGGCGGCCATGCAGATGATCAAGGCCATGGAGATGATGAAGAACGGCAGCATGTGGATCGTCAATATGGGACAACTCAAGGAAGTGATGCCCACGATGCACTGGCAGATGTAGAGCACAGCACGAGCTACTCTATTCTGTGTTTGAGAGCGGAAAAATAAAGCATTTTCTATCTTTAAAGGAAGAAACACCTGATTTGAGCTAAACTCAAACACTTACTCATAGTTTTCCAAATCAAAGCAGGTCATTTCTAATAATCGAAGTAGAAGGTTCTGTTCCTCATTATTTCATCGTACGCCGACATAAACACACAGTTAATTTCCCAAATTTTACAAAACTTTTTTTAAGTTTTTCCTAATTTGACAAAACTTTTTCAAATTTTTATTAATTTTACAAAACTTTTTAAATTTTTTACAAAATTGAACGATGGCGTCTGAGAGCCAGCAGTGCACTTCCTTTGAGAACAGCAGAGATCTCACTTTTAGGAACTCTCCAAGCGTTGACTCTGAGCATTATTGGCACAATGATGGCCTTGAAATGGAGGTCAGATGCAAGGATCTCGGGGGACGGCTAGTTCCACATTCGACGTGGCCGTATTCCACACTCAACCTCACTGCAGGGCGGCGGCCAATCCGTAAGCCAAAATGCAAGCCCAAACCTCTGGCTTCCCGCAAAACTCTGGCTTCCCGCAAGAGGATTAGCAAACTTCCCCGTCCCGCAATCAAGTCGCAAGCAGTTGGTAGGCGTGGCAAGCGTCCACGCTCCGCAAGCAAGCGTCAGCCCGTGGCCCGAAAGACACGCAAGGACATCGCAAAGGCTCCCTACGAACCACACACGTACGAGCTGCATGGTCCGTTCTCCGACTCTGAACTGGTGATCTCTTGCTGCGTTCCGCCATTGTACAAGGAGGTGATCATCAGAGAGCTGCAACGTCTGGGCGGTACACACGATCCCCAGTACACCGGCTATTGTTTGGTGTGCAGTCGCCTCTTGTTGAAGGAGAAGCAGGAGGCAGAACAGACCGTTAAAGAGGCTCTTGGGCAGCAGGAGGAGGCAGCTCTTGGGCAGCAGGAGGAGGCAGCTCTTCAGCGGCAGAAGCAACAGGAGGAGGCAGCTCTTGGGCAGCAGGAGGAGGTAGTTCTTCAGCAGCAAAAGCATAAGGAGGAGACAGCTCTTCAACAGAAGCAGAATGATGAAGACGCCGCTACAAAGAAAAATCCAGAGCAGCAGATCGAGAAAGAAGATGCCACAAAGGACTACCAGCAGCCCGAGGATGTTCTACAACCGGAAGGAGAGCCAAATGTCTTTGCTACGCCTTCCGCCGAGCAATGCAAATTATTTTGGTATTTTAAGAAACTAAGAAATTAACAACATCACACTACAATCATTTAGCGAAAAGTGTTTAGCGGAGGAACGCAGCCCGCCGGATGCGGGGCTGGGCAGCAGCATTCTTAGCCGCCAATCGAAGATTATTAAAATGTGTATTTCTCTGAGCGTACAAATTTTAATAATCTTCGATTAGCGGCTAAAAAATGCTGCTGTCCAGCCTCGCATCGGAGGCTGGAGAAACACAAATTTAAAAAAAAGTTAAAGTGTGTTATTACACAATTTAATGACGAAAGGTGTTTTGAGTTCCCTCCCTTCCCACAATTCGGTAGACTAATCCGCAGGCAGCCATTTAACTTTTTGATCCACACTTTTCGGTCACTATAATCAGAGCAGTTATACAGATTAATACAGCATCTTGGATGCTTCATTTATTGTTAGGTTTATCACATATGTATGTACGTAGCGATAGAAAATACCATCCATCATTGGCAAGGCAGAACATTGAGCATTTCTATAACGATTCAATCTACACATATTTAACAGATACATTAGAATAAAAAGCGAACACAGATTGTTAAGAAAATCCTTAGTGGCTTGTGTTGTTTTTGTTTTATGATGAATTTTAAACTATCGTGGGATACAGATTAATAGATACTTCAGCATCTTGGATGCTTCATTTATTGTTAGGTCTATCACATATTCGGTACTCTTAAAGCTACGTAGCGATCGAAAATATTATCCATCATTGGCCTTTTTTACTAAACATCGAGCATTTCTCTTTAAACAAATGTTTCACTCGTATTTATTGCCACTTTGTGAGCCAAAATAAGCGCAGTCTTATAACGATCGTCGTTCATCCTGCGATCGAGTTCTGCCTCAAAGTCCACCTCGCTGTAGGGTTTATTCGAGCGAAAGAAACTGTCCAAGATGTGGGCCTGACACTGGCCCACCACCATAGACGACCGCCAGTCTACCGCATTCTCCGGCTCCGTCTTGCCTTCCAGCGGCGCATAGATCGGCACCAAAGGGCAGTTGTAGTGACGCGCACTTGCACGTCTGATGGGCCTGCGATATGTCGCGTATTTGCAGACGGCACATTCGAAGGTCTTGAAGATGTCATCATCGCCGCCCGAGTGATACGGATAGGTGATCAAATTGTGGAGTAGCTTTTCGTTTTGTATCGGGCGTTTGCGATTCAGTTTGTGACCGCGAAACGAGTCATATTCGGTTTTGTTCTCGGCCAAGTCCGTCAGGTAGCTGCCCAAGGCTGCGGCATTGGGAAAGTCGTTGACAAATATTGCAGATTTATTTTGCGGCAGCCAGTCCTGAAGATTTTCACAGAGGATATAGTATAGGATCTTTAGGAACGGATAGGAACCTCTCATTCTACTTACTTTAATGCTGGGCGAACCAAAGTATATGGGAATCACGCCCATAACCAAGGGGCGCCAGAACTTTTCGGTGATGTAGTCCTCGCAGACGGCATTCTCGATGGCAATCATGAATTTGTATCCTGAGAGAAAGCGCAGCAGTTCCGGAGAATACAGATTGTTCAAAAAATCCTTCTGCAGGCTGCAAACAATACAAATTAAAACTCGATTTAAATTTAAAGAATATATCTTGTCTTTGTGTTTTATGTTTTTGTTTTATGATGAATTTTAAATTGATTCGTCATCGCTGTCTTTGGGACCCTCAGACTTTCGCTGCTCAAAGTAATCCTTCAAAATCTTGTTCTTGATTATAATTTGCAGGCATTTTATGCACTTCTTACAATTGCACTCGTGTATCGGATCAAGACGCCGACGCTTGAACGGGCGCTGCCCATCCTCATCAGTGGAAACAGGCGAAGAATCAAGCACGATCTTGGCTTCCAAGGACTCGCTCTCAAGAGCTAAGATCGGTTCAGAGTGCACTTGGGCAATGGCTACAAATTCTGTACTCTGCTCATCCTCATCACTCGAAACAGGTGAAGAATCTGGCATTTCCAGGCATTTTATGCACTTCTTACAATTGCACTCGTGTATCGGATCAAGACGCCGACGCTTGAACGGGCGCTGCCCATCCTCATCAGTGGAAACAGGCGAAGAATCAAGCACGATCTTGGCTTCCAAGGACTCGCTCTCAAGAGCTAAGATCGGTTCAGAGTGCACTTGGGCAATGGCTACAAATTCTGTACTCTGCTCATCCTCATCACTCGAAACAGGTGAAGAATCTGGCATTTCCAGGCATTTTATGCACTTCTTACAATTGCACTCGTGTATCGGATCAAGACGCCGACGCTTGAACGGGCGCTGCCCATCCTCATCAGTGGAAACAGGCGAAGAATCAAGCACGATCTTGGCTTCCAAGGACTCGCTCTCAAGAGCTAAGATCGGTTCAGAGTGCACTTGGGCAATGGCTACAAATTCTGTACTCTGCTCATCCTCATCACTCGAAACAGGTGAAGAATCTGGCATTTCCAGGCATTTTATGCACTTCTTACAATTGCACTCGTGTATCGGATCAAGACGCCGACGCTTGAACGGGCGCTGCCCATCCTCATCAGTGGAAACAGGCGAAGAATCAAGCACGATCTTGGCTTCCAAGGACTCGCTCTCAAGAGCTAAGATCGGTTCAGAGTGCACTTGGGCAATGGCTACAAATTCTGTACTCTGCTCATCCTCATCACTCGAAACAGGTGAAGAATCTGGCAGGGCTTCCAAGGACTTGTTTTCAAGATCTATTATCGGTTCAGAGTGCACTTGAGCAATGACTACAATTTCTGTACTCTCCCCATCCTCATCACTCGAAAAAGGCGAAGAATCTGGCGGGATGTTGGGTTCCAAGGACTCGCTCTCAGGGGCTATGATCGGTTTCTCGTTTTTTGGTTCAGAGTGCACTTGGGCAATGGTTACAGCCTCTTTACTCTCCCCATCCTCATCACTCGAAACAGGCGAAGAATCTGGCGCGGTGTTGGATTCCATGGACTCGTTTTCAAGAGCTATGATCGGTTCCTGGGTTTTAGGCTCAGCGTGCCCTTGGGCAATGGTTACAGTTTGTGTAATCTGCTTCACCTGCTCCTGTGTGCTACGAGTATCGCGCCAAGATGAAACTCCAGCTGTATCCACCTTCTTTTTTGCAGCAGCAGATGGCATATATGTTTGAAAAAGTAAATTTTTGAAATAGTTCACATTGACACGGTGACTTGGAATGGTGTGAAATGTTTATGAATCGACCAGAAACAGGCCTCCTTTGTTATCAAATGTACTTGCCTCGCAGGCAGATCTTTGTTGCGCAGGCAACTCCCAAACGAATCCACATTGATGTGTTGCATCAGTTCCTTCACATAGTCCTCGCGGCCGGACATGGTGTTGCAGTCGCTGCTGAGGAACACCACCGATGGCGAGGGCCCGTTCAGGTTCGAGGACTTCCAATCGAACGACATTGTGTAGTCCATCGAGGTGAGGTCATGGGCACTGGGCAGCCAGTGGGTCGTGAGCGGGAGATCACTGTAGCGGCTAAAGGTGGAGGTGAAGTTGAAATGCTGCAGGAAGTCATCGAAGGGAGCGTAAGCCACATTTTTGGGCGACTCCTCGTGCAGCAGAGCCCACGAGTGGCGGGAGCTGCGTGGCAGGGGAAAGTCTCCCGTCTTTAGAGCCGATCCATAGAAGAGAACAGTCTGAAAAATGAGTAACAATGAATCTCTCTTTGTATGCTTATCACAGCTGCCCAGCCACCGGATGGGCGATAATTGTGTGACGAACCCGCGCAGAGGGCAATCGCTGTCGTTTGTTGGTAACGCGGCACTCGAAGACGCCGCAATGTCGCACCTCGTCGTGCACCCAGACCATGTTTTGCGACCACCACAGCAGCTCAATGGGCGCCGAGGATTCCGATCTTTGAATGTCAATTTGCTCCAGTAAGTCCCATAAGACGAAATGCACCAGCAACCATACGAGTATCAGGCACGTGGAGCAAATAATATAACGACGTGCCAACCGCATGGCCACGTTTCGGCAAATATATTTTCTCGAATTTCTATTATTTTCTCTACGATTTAAAAAGCCGGCGAACTGCCGGGTTGCAACTGTTTTTTTCTTTTGTGAGTTTCAGTCACAACATCTGATAGTGCTGTACAACGTTTGTTTGTTGGAAAGTAGCGTCAACCACCCACGGAAATAATTGTGTCTTGCGTGACTGTTTGGATGATGAGCAAAAATATTTAAAAATGTATCACATTTCTTTTTTTATGTTCACTATATTATTCTGCATCTTTTATAGTTTCTTACGTTTAGGTTGCAGAACTATTCGGAAACAACTATTTGAAACTTATTCATCATACTACTAACCATTGATTACAATATCTCATATCAGTCAAATACTTTATATAGAATTTTTAGTTATTTTTGGCGTAAATTGTTTCTAAATAAGAGTAAATTAAATTGGACTATTATAAAACCATAAAATCGCATAATAATAGGTGAAGATAGAAAATATTTTGAATATATATTCAATGAAAAAGTATTGAAACATTGCCAGTCACCGAAATATATTAGCCCCAGGATTAATCACACTCCATCATGCACGCTTGAACGTATACGCCTGAACGTAGCTGTCATTGCCACTCGTTGCGCTTTCCAACACTGTAGTACGTCATCAAAATATTGTTCCATTTACGAATTGCTCAATTAAGAGAACTGCAGCCACAATAAAACCAATTAAAATCAAGGATAAATATGCCAGAGCCATCACCCGCTAATAGCCAATGAGAGTGGAGCCAAGGGACAGGGCCCAAAATGCAACATTTGGCTTTAATGGACGGCACGAAACAGGCAGAAAGCAAATATTGACATAACACGTCAACGATTGAGGTGGCGGAGGAAGCCACAGCAGGCAGCAGCAACAGACCATACGGCGGGTGATTTGGGCACAAAGCATGTGTTATGGCCACAACGAGAACCCAGGGAGATGCTGAGCCAGGAACAGGGACGGCGCCAGGGCAGCAGGGGAGTAGGAAGCTCTCCACAGCCAGCGGCACAGGAATCGGAGCAACTGCAGCCAGCTGGCAGAGCTGCTACTACTGCACAAGAGAGCATTTCAAGAGTATACAAGAGTTTGTCAGGTGCGTATCGATCAGATAAGTTTACAACCAATCTATTGGATGAGTAATGTATTCATTTTAGTCACCTGCGGAATCGTCATTGCACGAGGGAAGGCGGTTCTTTCGTCTGCCGCTATGGCTTCAACGGAGTGTGTGCCTCATTGCCGCTGGACGGCGTCTCGGATCGGGACTACGACGCCCATGTGGCCAAGTATCACGTGAATCAGCTCACCCGCGAGGTACCGCCCGAGTGGGGCGTCTATTCGGCGGCCCAGAATCTGCCGGCCGTCCTCAACGATCCCTCGCGTGGCAAGCAGAGCAATCTGTTTACCAAAAAGTGGGGCGAGCAGTTTGTGGAGCGCGCGCATGTACCAGCATCCTCCAGACTGCCGGACATCACCCACGCAGACTTCGCGGTGTACTTGGGTAGCATTGGGAAGCGCTATCGCTGGCACGAGCGACGGCAGCAGCAGCTGGAGCGGGAATTGCCGCAGGAAAATGGAACGGGAGGAGCAGCAGGATCCTTTGGAAGTCCCACGCATTTAAGTTCTGTGCCGGATATATTCCTCAAGTCGCAGTTGCAGCTCCATCATGCCCCCACCTTCAAGCAGGTGTTTCCGGACCTCATGCAATCCTCAGACTCGAGTCCTGCCACGCACCAGCAAACGGGAAGGCAGCTGCAGGAGCAACTGAGTCAGTATCTGGACGTTGTTGAGGTGAAGATAGCACAGCAGGTGTCCCAAAAGTCCGCAGCCTTCTTCCACGCCATGACCACGCAGCACGCCATCCTGGCGGAGATGGAGCAGGCGGCCGAGCAGGTGCGGCAGCTCCGTTCGGCCCTCGCACAGCTGCACAACAGCTCCGTGGTGGATAGCTTTAAGGTCCTGCGCTATGCGAAGCGGCGGCAGCACTACAATTTAACCCTCGACAAGCTCCGATTGATGGCTACAGTGCACAAGACGCAGCCGATGCTCCAGCTGCTCCTCGGGACACAGGACTACGTGGCCGCACTGGACCTCATTGGCACGACGCAGGAGATACTGTCCGCGGAACTGCTGGGCGTGCACTGCTTCAAACATCTACCCATGCAGCTCAGCGAGATGGAGAAGCTGATCGACAAGATGCTGACCACGGAATTCGAGCGGTATGCCGCCTCCGACCTCAACAGACCCCTCACCCCTGAAGGCCTGCTGGAGACGGACAGCGTGTGCGCGGAGGAGGACAAGCTGGTGGCCATTGTGATGGGACTGCTGCGCAAGCAGAACTTCTCCTTTGTCCAGTCATACCAGCAGGAGGCCATCGCCACCATTCGGGCCATCATCAAGCAGCTGCTCATCGAGGTCCTATCGCGCAGCGACAGCGACCAGGAGATCAGTCTCACGGGCGCGGGAGAACAGGCCTTGGAACTGACCCTTCCCGAATGGATCGCCCTGCTGCAGCGTTCCAGTCAGGCCTTGAGCTCCATTCTGGAGCGGATCAAGGCTGTGGTGGGGATAATGCAGCAGACAGCCGATGCTGCCGTCGGGGCCCAGGACACCGTCAATCTGATCGATTCGGAGGCCTTCCTGAGTGCCAGCCATCACGAGCAGCTGCGCTCCCAGCTGCAGATGCTCCTGCAGGCCGTCTGTCACTACTGCCACGAGCGCTGTGCCAACATCGTATCGCCGCAGAGCCTCGAACGGAGTTCGGCCAGCGAGCAGGAGCTCTCCCAGCTGTCGGACATCGTCGAGCAGTTCAGCGAGTTCACGAAGAGCATCTGTGGCGTGACCAGCGTTCCCCTGCAGCTGGCCCTCAAGGTGCAGGCCTCGCGCTACGCCCAGCGTTTCCATTCCGAGCACAAGCATAAACTCTCGTTGCTCCTCGACCAAGAGAGATGGCGCCAGGTGGACATCCCCCATGAATTCCAGCGCATCATCGAGCGCATGTCCTCGGGGGACTATGCAAAACCCGAAGGTTCGCTCATCAGCAACGGCGTAGGTAATCCCGTGCTGCTGCTGGAGGGCAAGCAGCCGTATGCCTTGGTCAGTGCCTCCCTGATGCTCATCCAAATGCTGTACGAGTACGGGGCCAGTGCCCATCGTCTGCCGCTCCTCGCCAGCTATCATTCGAGGAACGTGGTGGATCTCTTGCGCTGTTTTAACTCCCGCAGCTGTCAGCTAATCATCGGAGCCGGGGCCATGCGTGTGGCCGGACTAAAGACGATCACTAGCACCAATCTGGCGTTGGTATCGCGGGCCCTGCAGCTGGTCCTGTGGCTACTGCCTCGCCTCAAGGAACACTTCCATTCGATGAGCGGCTATGAGGCCATCGAACGCGACTATCAGGGCCACATCAAGGAGATCGAGAGCAAGATCCACGGCATCGTCTCAGAGCGCGTGGCCGCGCAGCTGGAGGCCTGGGAGGCCCGTCCGCCCATTCCCTCGCAGACCTTCCGACACATCTCGCGGCATTTGGTAAAGCTGCACGAGGCAATTGCAGGCGTTCTGCCCGAGGCGCAGATCCACGAGATCTACGGCGTGATGCATCGCAACTTCAAGGATCGCCTGAGAGAGCAGCTCCTCAAGCTGAACATCAACAACAACGGGGGGCCGCAGCACGGCGTCGTCACCTCAGAGCTCACGTTCTACATGGAGACGTTGCGCACGCTGAAGGCCCTGCCAGCGGCACAGCTGGACAACGGAATCCTCGAGGAGATCTGGCTCTACTGAAGTATTCCCACAAAGCATCAGCTTCATTGTTTGTTATGCCCATGGATTGGATACCACACCATCCCCCTTTTCTACGTTATCCTTGTTTTATCGTGTCCTCTAATCCTTAATCCACGTATGTACTATATTTTGTTTTGCAATTGTATATTGAGTCCTAATTTTATGTTCCGCCCGAAAACGCAGAAAGGATTTTGCACTTTTTGTAATAATTAAGATTAAAGTTGAAGAAAGGAATGATTACGATTAAACACATACTATAGTTAATAATCAAATAAATAGTAGGGGAATGTTTTTAATTCGTCCTTAACGGACGTACATTTCAACTTTAAATATTGCCGGCTAACGGTTATTTTCTGTCATACACAAGGGCCTCCTTCGAGCGTTGCCAGATCATTGTATTTGTTGCCAGGACAACAATATTTAAAAAAATGCCAAAACAAAGCGCATTTCTTCTAGTCTTATTTTTTCCATGCAATGCGCTTGCCGCAAATCTTTCACAGTTGGCACAAACGTATCCTGCGAATGTTTGAAAAGAACACTGAGGGCGGCGATAATGCCACGCCCAGCATTCAGGACATTGCCGGCCGATTGGCCGAGGAACAGCAGCGACTACGGCAACTGGAGGCCACCTCCATGCCCAAGGAGAGGACACTGCTGGTGCTGGGCAGCAAGTGTGTGGTAAGGGAAAGGGAGGTAGGGGCATGGCTCTTGGGAAAATTGACATATGTTTTCCTTCTCCTTTGAATAGGGAAAATCCACGGCCATCAACAAGTTCTTTGATCGGGAAGAGCACACAACGCGTCCTACCTTGGCGCTGGAGTACAGCTTTGGTCGTCGAATCGGGAGCGGAAGGTCGCCCCAGGTCATGAACGTGTGGGAGCTGGGATCGCTGGACAATGCCGATCAGCTGCTGGAGGTACCCATGCGGACACACGGTCTCCAACAGCTGGCGGTCTTCATTATGGTGGATCTGTCGCAGCCGCAGCGCTTCTGGACAGATCTGGAGTGTGCCTACAAGTGCCTGAGGGACACATCCCAAGATCTGCTGGCCCGAATGACACCAGAGCTGAGGGAAACACTGGAACAGCGGACACTCGAGCGCGTGGGGCAGCAGAACAAGGAGGATCTGGGCACCCTAGAGCCACTGCCCTTTCCGGTGGTGATTGTGGGAGGAAAGTACGATATGTTCATGACTCTAGATCCATCTTTAAAGAAGGCCATCTGTCGCTGCCTGCGCTCCATGGCCCATCACATAGGTGGGGCTTTGCTCTTCTACTCCCAGAAGGTGCCCAAGCTCTCGAAGGTCCTGCGGGACACCATCAGTCACATGGGCTTTGGCTCGCCCAGTCATCCCTTTCGGTCTCACGTGACGGACCACAATGAGCCGCTGTCCATCTGGTTTGGCACCGACAGTTGGTCGAGAATCGGAGACACGGGAGTTCAGAGCGTGGAGCGCATAGGAGCCACGTTCGGGGTGGCAGTACCGCAACTGCCGCTAGAGAAGCAGCTGCAACAGGATCCGGCTAAGGATCCCGGCTTCAAGGAGTCCCTCATCGATGAGATGCGTGCCCAGAAGAACGAAGAACTTGCGACCATAATGAGGGATGTCCTTCTCCGGGGAAAGTTTGAAACAGTTCAGAACTAAATCTAGAAGTCCATGTTCAAAATGTCATTCTATATCTGTTGTTTGTCGAGTGTCCGTTTTATTTATTATAATCCTGTCATGGAGCCGATTCCAACTAAGGGCCGCGTTGTCAAGATCTTGGGACGCATTGGGGCGCGTGGTTTACTAACTGAAGTCCGCGTGGAGCTTCTCTCGTATCCACGCATTCAATTCCTGCAAAAGGTGAAGGGTCCTGTCCATTTGGGAGATATCGTCAATGTGGAGGATAACAAGCTGGAGCATAACCCATGGCAGTCATAGATTTACAGTACCTTAGATTACAAGGCAAGTTGTGGGCACTTTTTGGCCAGAAAAGGTATAATATTGTCTTTGTGAACATTAGATATTGGCGTTTTCCAGCAGAGAAAACCACAAGCTGCAATGGAAGTCCTCAAAATTCACTTAAAACTTTGTTAAAACTTTTGGCAAAACATTTCGCAATAAAATAGTAATAGAAATAAGAGAAAGCCAATAAAATTGCGAAAGTTCTTGAATTCAAATTTGGCGCCCTTTACAGCAGATTGGCAGCCCTACAGCTTTTCACTAACAGCTGTGCGTTTTGTCATTCGCTTTTACGCTTTCAATGTACCGTTTCACGGCGAGCGAGCGAATTGGCTGAGGGCGAATTCGTCGCAACATATTCGCCTTAGATTTCACTCTCACTTACGTTATTTCACTCTCACTTACGTATTTCTCCGTAGACAACATTTTTCATACCCTCTACGAAAGGATGTTATAGAATCTAAGAAAAGTTTGTCTTACTAGGCACCAATTATTGCAGAAACTAGTCGGTCTCTATCTCAGACATCTTTATGGTTTTTGGCCTTGTTATAAAGACTGAAAATGGGTAACGGCATTTATATGTTAATGATAATAAATTCATCAAATGCATTGTTGGTCAACAATTGTAAATATGTGCAAAATACACTATTAATTACGCTTGAAAGCAGCTAGGAAAAAATAATTATATCAGTAATCAAAGGTAAAAAGGGTATGTAATTGTCGATACTACCGGTTAACTTGAAACAAGTGTTCAAATGACGTAACATTTCATGCTCACTTACGTCCGATTTCACTCTCACTTACGTTTATGCGGTTGTTTGAACAAAGTGCCCTGTGCGTAGCAGTTCCAATCAGAATAAAACGAAGATGCACAAGGCATTAGGATCGTACAACCGCAGGCCTGCCAGCTAATAAGACAAACAAAATTTTAAATTAACTGAACTCAAAGAGCCCAATTAAAAGCTCGGAAAAATGTAGATAATTATATGTAGTCAAATTAAAGCCCAGATGGTTTGGAAAATAGGTTTTTCTACAGAACTATCTACATATGTAACAGACCAGTCTTAAATTATCTCAATAAAATAAGTATTGATAGCAATGAATATGTCTAATACAAGGTACGAAAAAATGAATCAGATTTTATATAGTTTATTTTGTATTAAATTATATATTTTTGAAATAGAAACATTGTATGTACGTACATACATATGTAACTCCTAAATTAAAACTTGAATTAAATAAAATAAAATTTAAATCTGACCCTCCTCTCTTAGCTGATGTCCCACTATACATGATACATAGTACATGAATTAAAATAATCTATTGGAATTAATAACTTGATTTGTATAGTGTACCAAAATACATACATATGTATCAGTTATGAATCATTTTCTTATTGTGCCTTTTCTTCGATGTGCCAGCTAAAACATTTCGCGAATTTCAATGTGCAAAAAACTCGTGAAGAATTTTCTTCAATTCCGTGCTTCCCACCATCTTCGCTTTGCAGACGTTTACAGTTAGATTTACAGTTAGATGCCAACGGCCGAGACGCCGTACAGGCAGCGTTCCTCTCCCCCTTCCCCCTCCCACACAAGCCATTTAGAGTGGATGTATAAATGTTTATTGAAATATAAATGTACAATTTTGAATGGTTATTTTTGGGCCTTAGCGGCTGTTTTGTAAAAGAGTTTAAACGCTCCTGCGGAGGGAAGGTGGGGCAGATCCTCGGACGGGAGGTGCCCCCGCACAGGTTGGGCTGGGGCACGGACAGGAGGTGCCACTTAGGCCGGTTGAGCTGGGGCTTCAAATGCCGCGGCGACCGCCTCGCGCACCATAGCCCTATGGCGCGTCGCATTCGTCGGTTCAGTAATAAAGCGCCCCCTTGGCCTCCACCAGCGGCTCCTTGGCCATGAGCAGCTCCACGTCCTCTTCCAGAGCCGCCACCACGTCCTCGGCCAAAGCCCCCACCACGTCCTCGGCCATAGTAATTGTTGGTCACAATGTTCTTCATCTGGAATGAAGTCAAATACACATAAACACATAAAAATACATATTTTTTAGCACAAACATTTTTTCTCACTTTCTTTCACGTCTCGTCCGCGTCGGTTCGAATATCGATTGCTCTAAGCGACCATCCGATAGGACCCATTCTTATCGGCAAGTGCACGGTTGCAATTGGAAATGCAATGTTTGTAAATATAAGTAATGAAGTAATACATTTGCAATTGAATTCATAAATTAATAAGAACATTTTCTGTACATCAATTAACAATCTTGGTTGTTATTTGCCAAAATGTTTTTACTTTAAATTGTCAATTGTCCGCGCTTATCCGTCTTCATTAGCGCCTATATCTCAGAGACTTTTAAAGCTAAAGGAATTAAATGTTGTAACCAGTCTCCTGTGTTATCACACTACTCCGAATGTACTTCAAAATTTCGCCCCGCCCCTTTTCGCCCACACAAAGGACGAAAGTCTGTGGCATAGACAATTTTAAAGATACGAGAAAACTAAAAACGCAGAATCATAGAGAATAATCATATCTATCTGAGTGTTGAATCTGGATCAGGTCGGAGTATTAATATAGCCACTATGAAGAAAACCATTTCGAAAGTTATCGTTCCCTCTCGCTCTCTCTCACACGCGACCCCATCTATTAATTTATATTTTATTAAGTAAAACTTTAATCTTTAATTTTCCAGAGCCATTGCTTGATCTTTCGTTCGGCAATGGTGAAACACAAGTATTAACAAAACTAACAGTAGAAAATAGTATAACAAAAAATGGAGGTCTTTCAATAGACAATATTGAAAGACCACATAAAGATATTACAATAGAAAATATGATTCAATCAAATGAGGATGCGTCAATAGCAAATATTGACGAAACAAATGAGGATATATCAATAGAAAATATTGATATTAGCCACATAGAAGACTTTGAATCTCTGAAAAAGAAATAGAAAGCTCTACATGAAAAGTATTTCTCTAAAATTGAAGAAATTCAAAATTTTCATGAAAAATTGCACACATTAGAATCCCAAAATGTAGAAAATTTAAAAACAATAAAGGATCTTGAGAAAGAAATTTCTGAACTGAAATCACCGGGCCCGAACAGGCTTCAAGAAGTTGATCAGACTAGTGTTTCGCTGCCGCTCCAAGCTTTTGAGTCAGGCTTTCAAGGCGAACACATAGAAAAGTTGAAAAATTTTGTTGGAAAAATGGATGAAAGCCACAGAAATTGTGCGCTCATTTTTGATGAAATGTTTATCCAACCAAAAATTGAGTATTTGCCCAATGTTGACCGAGCAATCGGTTACATAGACCTGGGCGACGATATTTCCGATAAGGAAAAATACTCTCCACAAGCAACAGGAATGTTGACATTCATGGTGCGAGGGCTGGTCAGTAATTACAGTTATTTTGTTAACTCCATCTTTGTTAACAAAAATGTAATACACCATTACGCCCAAGCCATATCAATGGCAGTTAAGTGTTGCACAACAGCCGGCTTAAAAGTCCGAGCTATAGTATGCGATCAAGCAGTAGTGAACACAGAGGGTAAAGCAACATGGGCAATAGTCGAAAAGTTTTATGAAGTCGATTCATCAAACTTTTTTCGTTTGGCACCAAATTAACGGAAAAACACATCAATCCGAAAGGATATGATAAAATGAATACTAAATTGGCCGTGAACATATTTTCAAATGCGGTCAGTACAGGCATTAAAAAGTTTGCTGATCGTAATGCTTTTGAAGACAGGGATGCAGCCATTGCTACATCAATGTTTTTAAAGAGTATGAATGATGGGTTTGATACATTAAACCAATCATATTTTCATGCCAATAATAAATTTGCAAATCGCTTAGAAGAATTTATTTCTTATTTAGGAAAGATTAAATTCGGACCTAACAATGTAACAGAAACAGATTCTCAAGCAAATTGCCTGAAAAGGCTGATTGAAACTTCTAAAAGAATCAATTACGTTTGCAAAGATCTTTTAGAGATAAAAGATGTTAAATATATAAATTCCAGTGGTTCTCTGAACCTCTACCTGCCTCTACCTGAAAAGGAACATTTAGAGGAGAATCGTGCAAATCATTGCAAAAATTCTGTTAAACAGCATGGGCTACTTGTTTATCAAACAGAAAATGTAGATCGCCCAATTGTTAAAATTGCGGAATTCGCTGCTGTGAGAAACACATTGGGAATTGTTTTGTGCAAACTGAACATTGATTGCACTGCTTGTCAAAAAACAGTAATTCCTGATGGAAAGAGCCTTTGTGAAGTTAAAAATCCTGCAAAGGAACTTTTGGAACATTCTTTGGAACACATTGAAATATTTTCCAAATACTTCACAAACACTCCATGCATAAAAAATATTGCAAAAAATATTGTTGAAAAATGTGTTAATCATGACAAGAAATGGTTTGAGGTTTCCGATCCATGCGCTTCTCATAGACACAAAATCCTAGAACACTTGATAAAAGTGTTTGTTTCTACTAACTTTATGTGGGTCAATGACAAATTGGATAACGCGAAACAATTAGATTTAAGCATAAAGAGGAGAGAAATGGAAGAAAAAAATAAAAGAAAATGGGTGCAAGAAGGCAAATTATATTCTGAAACGAATATGCCAATATGCCTTATGCCAAAGCCCTTATGACAGAGAGCCCTTGATGATGCAATGGAAATCCACAAAAATTACTTAAAACTTTGTTACAACTTTTGGCAAAACATTTCGCAATAAAATAGTAATAGAAATAAGAGAAAGCCAATAAAATTGCGAAAGTTCTTGAATTCAAATTTGGCGCCCTTTACAGCAGATTGGCAGCCCTACAGCTTTTCACAAACAGCTGTGCGTTTTGTCATTCAATGTACCGTTTTGTGGTGGCAGAAGCTTCAGGGCAAAAAAAGGTTTACAATTTCAAAAGCATCAACCCCCCAAGCGCGCTCTCTCTCTCTCTCTCTCTTACTCTTTTCGATTCTCTCTCTTTCCCGCTCTGTTGCGGGCTCCAAACGAACGCCAGGCGTCGAGGTCGACTGCGTTTCCTCGGTTCGGTTCCCCAATATTCGGTCTCGGCTGGCGGTCTAGTCGCGGCTCCAGTTGCTGGTGCGCCGTGCTCCACGTCGCTTCGCTTTCAATTCTCTCTCATCTCTAGTGACGGCCGTAGTTGTGTGTGTGTGTGCGTGTGCGTGTTGGCCATTTGTGTGTTTTTGCTGTAAATCTGTGGCAAAACTCCGGTTGGCAGCTCTAACAAACACCAACAAATATTCTAATTAATACTAAAATAAACCATGTGAGCCCTGCCTCAGGCCTGGAGAGCAGCAGCAGCAGCCAAGAAATCCAAGTTAAAGCCTACTCCACTGCGTTGCCCCCCAAAAAGAAGAGAAAATACAAAAAACTTCGACTCGTGAAGTTTTTGTATTTTGTTGGCGTTGTGTAATCACTCTACCCGAGAGTCGACCTGAAGTTGGAGTTTCGTTTATTTGCCCTTTTGTACTCGTAGTTTTTTCTTATTTCGTTTCGGGCACAAAACAAAAATATTTTAAAATTGCTTTTAAGGCTTGTGCTGTGGCGTGTGTGTGCTTGTGACTGTGTGTGTTTGCGGTGGCCTCAAAACCACTTCAACTTTAAAACTTCACTTCAGAAAAGAGTTATTCCCCGACTCGGGAGGCGAAATTCAATCACAGGTGAGTCCCGCTGGAAATAACTTACATTCACAAGCACCCTAGCAATTCCATGCCATTGTAGTAGTGCTCCAATTTGACTCCCCTTTGTGGGGCACGGTACATAATTTTTGGTGGCACAAAACAAAACACCAAATTATTGATTTTCTTCTCGCGCGCTCTTTTTTTTTTCTTTCCTTCCTGCGATTTTCCTCCTGTCCTGCCCAGTGTATATTATTTGCTTGCGTGCTTGTGTGCACGTGCATGTGTGTATTTAATCAAGAGCAGAAAAACAGTTTTTATGCAGCTCTCTGTCAGCTTACCGTTAGCCGTCGTCGTCGCCGGGGAGGCAGGCAGACAGGAAGGAAGGAAGCGCGGGAGGGGAGGGAGGAGCGCTGGTCTGGTGCTGAGAGTCGAGCCAAATCCAAAGCGACGTCGGTGACGACGACGACTCAACGCATTTGCATTTTGTCACATTGCCAAGGCGACGACGACCCAGCGCCATATGGTCGTGATCTGATGCCCTACTTACTTAATTCTGGGGTATATTTCGTTTTAGATGAGGTTTGGCGTTCATGGTAGGGGGTTCCCCTAAGGGAATGGCCCATCTACGCCTCTTCCCTCCTATTTTTGTGGTCTTTCGATCCTTATTCTTTTCAACGTAGGGCATTCAGGGGTCGGTCTACCCGAACCTAGCTTTGTTTTTCGTTTTGTGTTGGTTCCCTTTTTTCGCCTGATGTTTATGTACGTTGGACCTGCGAGGCGACTCTTGCATCATTGGGATCTCCTCTTGCTGATTTTGTTTGTTGCTGCTAAATGGCACGCTTTCATTTTGGTTTAATCATTGCTTTATTGGATCCTTTTAACCAGCGGTCGACATAGGAATGTGCACAGGAAAGTGCGCTGCTGCTGCACCAATACATTCTTCCGTTTTGCCTGCTGTCTAGATACACAAACACACTAAAAAGATGTGCAAATATGCGTGACGACCTCTGCTTTAAACCCCCCATTTGGCTTCGATCTTCGTATATATGTACATTTTGGATTTCGATACCCCATAAATATAATATTTCCAGTTTAATTTTTCCTCATTTGGCAATGCCCCCACTTGGAATATGAATAACATAAAGAAATAAAATCATTAATTGCCCTGAAGCTGCTTTTTTTTGGCTTTGAAGCAAAACAGAATCAAAGCGAAAAGTGCCTGGATATATTACTTTTTTTATTGCCATATTCTTTAGCTTTTTCTTTTGTTTTTTCTTTTGCTTTGACTTTGACCCGAGGGCGTGGAAACCAAAGCGAATCTATTTGGCGTTGCTGTAAGTATTTGTGGCGGCCCCACCGATGATGATTAATCATAATGATATATATTAAGCCCCCGTTAGTACCTGCTGTCGGCAATGGTTGGTTGGTAACCGACAACCGAAAAGCGACAGGCGGCTTCTTAGTCATTCAATAACCTGGTTTATGTGCGTTTAATACAGCTTACTTTCGAAAGGCAAAGCAAAGCAAAGCCTTTCAATGGACACGATACAATGACCTTCTACCCCACCCCCCGTACTTTGTGTATGAATATGTATTACCATATGGTGTGGCCAATGACTTGCACTCGAAAATGTTAATTGAACCATGAAAGAGCATATAAATTAGAACTTCTGCCTGCCACACACAAAAAACAAAAACAAGACAAGAAAAGAAATCTGCTAATTAAGGCGCTAAAAACTGGAATTTCTTCGCAATATAATAAATAATGAATGACAAATGGCAGCCAAAAAAACAATATAAAAAAAATAAGAGGCGAAAATCAAGCAAGAAGAATCCACCATAAAAATGAAGCACATGAAAACTATGTGGGTGGAGGAACAGAGAGGGGGAGAGGTGGGAGCGGAGTGTGCACAATCAACATTTATTATTAAATGTCAAATATAATTTAGAGGATGGCAAATTGTCGAGGGCGTCTGCAGCCCAATGAATTACTCACCATGGGGGAAACTGGAAGAAGATTGGGATAGGGTAGGGTAGGGTATGGCGTGGGTCTACAATTTGCATAATCTTTGCCATTGAGACCTTGGACAGAGCATTGGGGCATCTAAGTTGGCGATCTGTTGGGAATAGGAAGTGCAGAAAACCCACATATCCCCACCGGAAATGGCTTTCAAATATTGAAACCAACCTCTAAAAGCTTTCTTATCATCGCACAAGTCACAACCCACTCACCAAATGGAACATATCAAATGTTTTTGATAACAATAAACCTGAAAGCAGCAGGAAAAACACTGAAAGCAGGAGGAAAAACACTGAAAGCAGGGAGAAACTCTACACATACATATGTAAAAGCAGAGTCAAACTCTGTGAAAGCTGAGTGAAAAACACTCAAGAGAATTCCGGAGCAGCAGTTTTTGGGTCTGGTTTGATTTGGCCCTTTGATTTATTATCACCAAAAACAGAAATCATATGCGAGTACATGATGGGTGGGTGGGTGCGTGGGTGTTTGGGTGTCCCCGAAAGCCTCGCTTGGGACTGCGTCTGTTTTTCTGTGAATTTATCAAGATTTCGACGACAGTTCCGACGCTCCATTGTCATGCGGCATGCTCATAAATCTAATGGCATCTGCCAGATACCCAGATACATTCGATGCGTGCGCATTGTTTGCATATTACAGATGCTTCTCCATCCATGACATAACTCCCATCCGAATGGCAAATGTCAAAGAGCGTCACTGGAGGAATGCGGAGGCGCGAAGGCCCGAAGGCACGATGGGAAATGTCAGGAAAGGAAAGGATAATGTAATTTCATCTGTTGCCCTTGGGCATTCACCAGTGTTGGTTGTCTCTCGAAAGTGGGTGGTGGAGTATTGGCGAATTCCATTTATGGAAGTGCTTTAAGATGATTTAATCCATTAGCGGCGAAAGATTTGGAAATATATCAAATAAGAACAGCCTTTTAAAAAGATTTGGCTTGGAAAATGTATACAGCCAGTGTTGATAAAATCTCTTATTAGTGATGTAACACTACTTATTTTTGTTGGACAAAGAAAAATGGCATAAAATAGAATATAGTTAGGAAATAAACCTTTTATAGTAGTAGTGTTGTAAAATTTCAATAAGTAGTGTTGGTAAACTATTTTATTAGTAATTTTGGGAAAAGAAAAATTACTTCAAATAGCAAAGAGCTACGAAGTAAACCTTTGAACAATTTTAGTGTTGAAAATTCTTATTAATCTTATGCCAGCCATTAAAAAAATATCAGAAACTAGAAAATTAAAAGTAGAAAGTTTTGGAAAAAAACTAAAAAATCCATAATTAGGTCAGCTACAGTGTTGGAAAATGCATAGAAAATGTATATTTAGGCTTTTTAAGAATGTAATATCATCCATAATCGTGTCGCTCCCACAAAACCATCCTCTTCCGAAACTTTTTAGCGGAAACTCTATATTTCCGTTTACCTCTGCCTCTGCCTTAACTTTAATTAGCTTCTTGCCAAGCATGACCGTGCGCTGACCCTCTGGGGGGGACAGCCCCCCGCCCCGCCTTAAGCATCAGAACAGTATCAGAAATCAGTGCCCCTGTCCAGTGACCGAAAGGTAGCCGTCGTTGCATACAGCACAACGAACTGCAATCTACGAGTGTGTACATTCCCCGTGAACGTGAATGAAAGAAATGGGAAGCGATGGCTGTTGCAGCTCACTGAAGCATCAAACGACGACGACGACGACAACGACAACGAAGGTGACTTAAAGTTGCAGCCACACCAGAGCACACCACACGGAGGAGAGGAGAGCCTTGAATGAACAACATCCGACTACGACTACGACAACGCTCTTGGGTCTGTTGGGGGCTGGTCTGTCGACGTCTCTGCCTCTGCCTCCTACAGCAGCAATTGCATTCTGTGAGTGCGTGCGTGTAGTGCTTGGGGTATCCACGAGATACGTATGTGCTTACACGTACTCGTACATTCTACTCTTGTGCTCTATGGTCATAAATGAGCAGCCAAGCAGCACGACAGCAGCTCTGGAACTGTAACTGGGACTGGGGCTGCCTCTGGGCTCTCGTTCTGGAGATGGAGAAGGGTAATCGTTTCCACAATATATATAGACACTCCCACCCCCACCCCCCACTCAGAGAGTGTGTGTGACAAACGTAAAGTGTGCATAACTTTTAGTAGAGCATAAAAAATTAACTTTAATTTGATTGAAGGCTCTTCTGTTCCCAGAGATGGCAGGGAAAGGCAGGAGTGAATGCTGCAGTTCCATCATTCGATGCAATTAAAGTGTGATAATTAAATTGTGATAACAGCTGAACAATTTACCAATTAAGGCCTAATGATGATGGGCATCAAGAACTTAAGAACTAGAACTTCAATTGCCTGGAGTTTATTGAAGGGTTTGCCATCTTCTTAAGTGCAATATTGGTTTGCATTCCCGACCTACGTCAAGTGTCAAAAACTTGAGAGAACTTTTATTAATTGAAGGGTGCGTTTTTTCCAAGGATTCCCTACCCTTAGAACACCTCAGTTTTCTTCCCTTTTAACCCTTCGGAAACCTGACCTATGTCAAAACTTCTGCTTGAAAGTCACAACAGTTTCTGTTTTTCTCACGTTCTGCACTCAAGGAAGCAGCACGGTGCCCCCTTTCTGCCACTACGTGAGCCAGATAATGAACGATTTAGCAGCAGAGAACATCCCGACGAGGAGCCAACGAAGCGTTAAGGATGAGAAAGGATAATGCCACGCAGACACTTGAGTCGCTGCGGCGGAGGCTTAGGTCAAGCGGTTTGCTGCCGCAGAGGATTTCCCAGGGAAATTTGCATCAGGGTTGGTGCTGACTGGCTAACTGGTGTTTATGCTTTATGAAGCAATTAATATGTCAGTCGGCGGTCGGCGGCGGGTTAGAGACAGATTGATGGGGTTGTTGCCTCATGACCGGAAAAAAACCAAAATCCCAGCCCAACAACCAACCAAGAACCAATTAGAACGAGAACTGTCAACATCAGGCACGAACGCGCACGAAAGTTTTCCTTCGTTTTCTTGGAACGGTGCAACGGGGCTCGTGTGCGGCACGTTTTTGCATGATTTCCTGCCCTGCGCTGCCGCTTCCGCACCCCCAATCGCAGGCATTGGTGGCGGCAGTGGCAGGGGGATTAACGAGAACAAGGACACTCCCTGGCATTTGTAGGCCGTCGGCGTCGTCGTCGTTGCTGCCCTCGAGCGTGTGGCACATTATCCTTAAGCGTCGCTGCGGCAGGCGCTTCGCTCTTTATGTCCGAAAGGAGCTACAAGTGTAAAATGCTGAGAACAGCTTTTCCCTTTCTCTCCCCCGCCCACTTCTGAGAAAGAGAGCGCCAGCGAAAACGGAAGGAGACATGGAACGTGGCGCCGCGTGCTCAGTCCGCAGTTCCCGTGGGAATTTCCAAGAATCTCCGTATCCGCGTATCCGTATCGTGGGCGTGCGAAATAATTTGTGTACGTCGTCTCTGGGTCTGTGGTTTGGGCTTTCTCTTTGTCTTTGTGGGTGTGTGCTGGTGGCAGCCCTGCTTAATAGGGTTGCGGTGCTTGTTGGCAACTCTGTTTAATAGGGTTGCGGTGCTTGTTGGCAACTCTGTTTAATAGGGTTGCGGTGCTTTTTGGCAACTCTGTTTAATAGGGTTGCGGTGCTTGTTGGCAACTCTGTTTAATGGGGTTCTGCGGTCTTAAGAGAAGGAAGACCCAGATTAGCAGTAATGGCAGATATTTTGTGATGGAAAAAGTTCGGGATTTGGTTACAGGATTTCAAAGTCTCACTGGGGGAAAACTTCTAATATTTTCCCTGGGGGGAAACCCTCTTTTAAACTCAAATTTACTTAAATAATTTCCATTGCACCCCAGGAAAGATTTCCCCATTCAAAAACCGAGTTAATTCCAAGTTTCATCAACTTTTTGGCTGTGCAATCAATTTCCAATTGATGTGTCTTATCCTGCGTTGCCTTGAGGCAAGCAACTTCTAAACCAATCAAGAGTGTGCTACCCTGGTGCAACACCCACATGTATCTACGTATCCGATTGCAAAGCAATCAACCTACAAGATACAAAGAGAGAGAGAAGAACTTTAATGGACATCCGGCTTTTATTATTCGTACTTTTATTATTATCATTCTTATTCCACCTTGAAGAAGGCAAGGTGTGGCAGCAGAGGCACTAGAAGCACCTCAAGTGCAACCACAATGAAACACACATACACAGCTACAACTACAATTACAAGTACAATCAAAAGTACTCGTCGTAGATGTGGCCATGGCTGGGGGCGGCTTGGGGGCTTTGGATGCGGATGCGGATGATGATGATACGAGCATTTTGCGTTGGCAAAGGAAATGACTTTTGGCGTGGTCGAAGAGAAGAGTGCAACTCGCAGCCACAGCAACAGAGACATGCCACAGCTTGGGGCAGGCACACAACAACAGTTAGAAGAGTAGGAAGATTCTCGTGGCAGCAGCAGCAGCAGCCTTCCTCTTATTGAGTGTCTGACGCTTTTTTGGTTTATGGCTTTAACTGGCAGGAAGATTAACAATTGCTGCCTCGATTGCTGCCTGCTGTGTGTGTGTGTGTGTGGGTGGGGTGCTGGTTGTCTGTGGTTTTTGGGCGCCTTTATGGCCATCATTAATCTTGTGGCATGCCCCAACGATAGGGCTGAATAGAACAGCACAGAAAGAAGACCAATCAACACTGTGCCGCGCCTTAAGTCGGTTACTATTTTCTTTATTGATTCACTTGTGGGGAAAATGCCTCTAGCCCCACCTTCTATTTATAACACTATGCGCCCCTCAGCCCCCCCAACCTTACCAATCCCCAAACCACAATAGACAATAGTCTATCCATGACAGAGTGTAAATTTATCGCGTATGTAAACAGAAACAAAGGATAAGCTAATTAATTTTATTACCAATTAAATGAATTGTTGTAATGCAGTCTCTACAGGAAATGAAAGAAATAAACCCACAAAAAAGATACTAGGAAAATCCAAAGATAATTAATGAAGGAAAAGACATTAATGGAGGTTCAATAATTGAGATATTTCGGGGGAAATCTTCATTAAAAGAAAATAAATAAGAATTATATTAGGTAAATATATTGAAGAAATAAAATCTGGTATAATTTCTGAAGAAATGTATCCTCCAAAACGAGTTTCAAACTCTAAAAATCCTAAAAGTATATTTCCATTTCATTAAAAATCGTTTCTAGTGATTCAATAATTGAGATATTTAGGGAGGAGTCATCATTAAAAGCAAACCAATTGGAATATATAGGAAGGCAGAGATATTTAGGAATACATACATACAGAACCAATCAAATCTGTTATAATTTCTGAAGAAACTTACCCTCCAAAACAAGTCACAATAAAAACTTGTAACTGAACTCGAAAACCCTTGAAGATATCTTCCCAATTCATTAAAAATCGTTTCTATATCAGATTTCTCTCATCGGAAAGTACTTTCACAGCACTTAAAGTCTTGTTCCTTAAAGTTCTCTTTCTTCTGCTGTTCTCCAGTCTTAAAATACACACCATTTGACATTTGCTTGGCACTTTTTGTTCGCTATCCAGGGAAATGTAGTGAAAAAAGTGAGTGAAAGAAAAGAAAAAAGGAAAAAAATGATTGCATTAATGCAATTTTAGCATCTCGGAGCGAAACTTCGAGGAGAAAGAGAACTTCAGCGGGCACGTTCCGCCTCTGTATCTGTATCTGTGGATCTGTGTATCTGGGGGTCTGGGCCATCCTCTGGCATCGTGGCCGTCCCCAATTGCCGGCACATGACTCCACTCCACTCCAGCAATGACTGTGCTGTGTGCTGCAGCTGCAACAGAAGCACAATTCAACTAAATGAAAAAGGACGGGGGCGTTCTCGTACTCCTACTAGTAGGAGTAGTGGCTGCCACTGCCACTGCCGCTGCTGATGAAGAAATGTTGTAAAATGGAATTGCATTACACATTTTAGGTGCCATTTGTGTCCGAGGGGGAGACAGAGACAGACCAGCAGGGGAGGAGAGAAGAGGGGCGTAAGCAAAGTGTGGCAGCCACCAAGCTGATGATGCGCAAACAAATTGGATGCCAAATGGTTGGGCAACGCAGAGGGGGAGAGAGAGAGTGAGCCATCATTGAGTTATTTATGGTTATGGCCAATATGGATTGATGGACCCATAAGCTACTCGTAAATGTTCCCTTTTTTTGCTTTTTGCAGGCAAAAACTATAATTGGCGAAAGTTTCCTCTGTTGGGGCTTAAAATATGGGCAAAATTTCAAACAAAAATCGTTGTAAATTTAATAATTAACAGCGTAGAGCCCAAGGGCCTTAACTAATTGAAAACTTGTTGGCCCAGGAAATTTCCAATAACGTTCAGGTTTTTTCCTTGAAATATTCCCATTTTCCTGGGGCGCCCAGCAGCACAGGCACGAGCACATTCCGCCGTAATTCAGTTTTGTCCTAGTTTCAGGAGCGTAATCAAATTAAATTCCAATAAAATTGTGTGTCGGTTCACACGCTCCATGCCACGTAGCCTTGTCCCCCCGTTCTCCCCCCCGGATTCCATATCAGATAATGCTGGTATTTATTTTTTTAGAGCAATCTCCTTCATTTTTTTATTGCCTCTAATCCGATAAATGCTTTTTAATTGCATCTGCAACCTTATCCCAGGGACACTTGAAAATTTGTTCATGCCTCATGAGAGGCGGCAGCAGAGAGCAGCAGCAGGAGGAGGAGGCGTGCAACGGGGTGGCAAGGGCAAAGGGCGTGTGCAACCCTTGGCTAATTGCTTGGGTGTGAAATGTGTCGTCGAAGGACGTGCAACCCCTATATAAAAAAATAATAGAAAAAAAAACCGGGACCTCCTGTGGGAGACCAAATTGATAAAGAATGAAAGAGGCAACCACTAATTTTTTAGATAAATATAAATTTTGAGAAGAAAAATAAATAATTAGTGAGAAAAATAAACATCAATTGAAGCTGGGAATGAAGTTCCTTTTAACCCCTCATTTCTCTCACTGTACGATATTCACCCAAAAGACAAAGTTCATTCAACCGTAAACCCAGCTTAAGCTTGGCTTGGCTTGGCTTAGGATAAAGCTCTCTCTGTCACCTGCTTGGCAAAGCTCTCAACAACAACAAAAAACCACTCAAGCTCCGTCGTTCAGCTGAGCAAAGACGTCGTCCGTCTCGTCTCAAGAACCGACTCAAGCAGTGCGCCTCAAAGGCCTACGAGCGAGCATATGTTATGTTTTTTTTGCAGCTCGTAAATCTCACATACACATGCACATATGTATGCACATAAATGTATAAAAAACAAATTGTGAACACGAGACAAAATATCCGCGCGAGGAGACAAGACATATCATGACCCTAATGACTGTGGGAACTTTTTTGTAACCGCCGTCACTGACATTGCCCCCTTCCACTCAATGTGTGCCTGCGTGTGTGTGTGTGTGTGAGAACAAGAGAGCAAGCTCTTAAGTTCTTATTAAGAGCATCTTGTGCCGAGGGGCATTGCCAGCTCTAAGGAAAACTATTGTTTGAATTTTTAACCGACATTTGAAATGGCTTTGAGCAAAGTTCTTTTTAACGAATTTTTTAACTAATTTGTGATATTTCTATTCTTTATTCCAGCATCTCAAAGCTTAAACAAATTATAGAACAATTTTAAGGTAAGTTTTTAGACTTTTTTTAAAAACATATTTCAAAGAGAGCGAAACAAGTGCAAACCTGTACAGGAATTTATTAATTAATTAATTTAAAATGCAACCTAAAAAATAAACAAATCTATTATATGTAAATCTATACAAAACTAATTATTATTATTTCAACCCAAAAAAAAAATAATAAATCTATAATAAATCTACACAACATAATTCCCTAATAAAAACAGCCATAAATCTACGAAATAACTCTGGAAAATCGTTCATAAATAATTCGTTAAAACATTTACAAGCCATAAATCGACGAATCAAAAGACCAAACATGTAATTTCCTTCAAAATGCTTAAGGATCACAGCAATAAAACAATAATAATGGAATTAAACCACCATCAATCAGAATAATTTCCATTATTCGCAAATCAAGGACAAAAGGATTATATCATATCCAAATTCAAATTACTCAAAACCATCATCATTGATGACAGATAATTCCCTTCCCATCAATTTGTATCCTAAATGGTTTTTCAATTACCCAAAGTACAATTGATTTGGTAATTTCCCTGTCTTCGCAAAATCCAACAATTTGTACGATAATAATAATTGCATTGCCTCCTTAATAACAATTACTGTCCGGGGATTGAGTTCGTAAATCGTTTGGATTGATTCGGATAGGATTACCCGTGCCACCACATGGCAAGCCTCCTAATCCTCCTACTCCTTTGCCACGGGGCAGGGCAGGGCGACGACCGCCACAACACACATGTTTCTCTATGAGTGAGTACTGAGTTCTGTATGTGGCTGCATTTTAGCCGCATTTTGATTGAATTTTTGATTAGGTTGCACATGCGGTGGTGCCCCAGCCCCCAGCCCCATTCAGACATTGATTTCTCCCTCTCTTCCTTTTGCTTTGGCCCATTCTTCAATCTGCAATCTCCACTTTCCGTTTGCGGCTTTGTCTGGGCTTCATATCTTTTGTCTGCTCATTGTTGTGGGGGAGTAACTAGTCTAGTCCCCCACCTGCATTGGGAGTGGTTGTGTCTGGGATATGGTATCCATGGCTTAAAGTGGGGGCCATGCTTATATACTTATTTCATATACCCCTCTGCTCTGCTCTAAATATTCTTGGTAGCAGCACTACCTATATATGTGTTTTTACCTGACTTTTCTTGGGTTCTACCTGGTTCACCAGATTCGTTGCATTGCAATTTTTCGCACGTTCCAATGTTGTTCTCTTTCTCCCTCTTTAATCTCTTGTCGCACACACACACACACACGCGCGTACTGAAATTTATCTAAACTCTGCTTTGGTGCTCTTTTTTTATCTGTCGCTCTCTTAAGCCGCGCTCTTTGAGCAAATAACGACCTTGTCTCTTTTACTCGCGCTGCTCTCTATCTCTCTCTTTCTTCTTTGGCCCGATACGATCGATCATTGGCATTGTTGTCACGGAATTTAGGTTGGGCCACTTAAGCGTATCGATAAGTTCAATTCCATGATTAACCGAACATTGATTATTGTTTAGTTAATCAGTTTTTTTTCTTTCTTTGTTTTCCTGACATTCTACGATCCGATCCGACTCTAAAAGTCGTAATAACTCTCTTTGGTGCGACACTCTCTCTTGAGTCCACAATCACTTCCACAGCCATAGAAGAGCACGCGATCTCTCGCTCCCTTTGGAAGAAGAACAAACAGCAACAGCAACAACAGCAAAAACTGGCAGCTGCAGAACTCAGGAACCAACAACTGGTTTCCTTTGCTCTACAGTCGCTTTCATGGGGTACATGGGCTTACACTTTTATGCTGGGATCATATTAGATCTCTGGCTTACTAATTGTTGTAGTAAACAGCTTAAAATATTTCGCTGGCCTTTTCTGCGGAATTCCAGACCTGATGCCATGTTTTCCAAGAACTGCTTAACCGCATATTCCACCTACTGATTATAGCTTATCCAAGTTGAAGATCTTCGGAAGCAGCAGCGCATCTGTGATTCTACCTAAGCCTTCATTAGTGGTCGCTCTTTTGCTTTGTTCTGACTACAGATACAACTCTGCTGCACACGCGGCCATGGTCATGGGCGTCGAAAAGATCACCACAAAGAGGGGTAGCTACATATATTTCGAATATTGCAAGAAACTACCTCATTTATCACTTTTATTTAGGATAGTAAAAGTTTACGATCTTCTTAAAATCATATTCCTGTAATCCCCTCTCTTTGTCTACGCCCCTGCGTGTCGCAGTTTTATCATTGCCGTCACCAAGCAGAAGAAGCAGCAGCAGCAGCAACAACAAAAGCGCAAAGCGGAGGTGAAACAGTGAGCGAGTGAGAGAGAGCAAAATGAAGAAGAAGCAGATGCAGAGAACAAAAACCCGTAAACGTAACTCTGACTGAGGACGGTTGCCGTTGTTGGTAGTAAATAAGACAGGCACAAACACGCACGCACTCACACACAGATACAACCCCTGCAACAGCTGTCGCTCTGCTCTCTCTCTCTCTTCTGTATCTCTCTCTTTAGCTAGCCTCTCTCTACCGTTCAACACGCCGTGGCGTGCCGCCTGTACAGTAGAGCAATTTGAGCCGCCGCCGCCGTTGGCCGCTGTTACAAAAAAACCGTTGCCCCGGATAAACGTGTCGTTCCGTTCCGCAGTCTCTCCAAGTCTTTCGATGTCCGTCGCGTGAAGGGGGGGTGTCCGCGAACCACAGTTATTTTTTAGTTAGTCTCCGCAGTGCTTGGCCCGAGATCTCAGACACAAGATCCTACCAGCCAAAACATCCATCCATCCAAGTTCGGTTAGTCAGTTTAGACCAGGGTCAGTCCAGGGGGAGTCTTCGATAATCGGTATTTATCGTTTATTTTGCGCGATTTTCCCCCCACATTCCGTACCGAACCGAAACGCGTTGCTGTCGTTGTTGTTGTTGGTGTATTTGTGGAGTGTTTTCTTGGAATCCCAGCAACGCCTTTGGAGTGCACAGAAATATATTTAAGAAACGTTTGCAAAAAGTAAAAAAAAAAGAAGAAAAATCCACTCGAAAGAGCGACAAAAATACGAGTTATATAAGGCCGAAAACCGGATTTATCATTCAATACGACTGTGTGGCATATATTATACGAATCCGACTGTGGTGCGAGTATACGAGTATCTATATACATATGTGACCAAAACAAAAACTGAACAACAGAACCACAGAACAACAGAACTCTTGGATATACAGCAATATAAACCCCCCCACTACTCTCCAATCCAATACAATCTCCACCTCAACCGATTTATAAATGGTAAATTTTTAATCACAAAGCAGAAACAACAACAGAAACAGAAACAGAGGTGTTTCCACCTCTTGTAAACCCGTTTTTTTTTGTGTGAAATCAAAATTTGCATAAAGATTTTGTTGTTGTTATTGCTTTGACATTTTGCAAAAAATATTTGGAATTTTTGTACGAACTTTCTGTTTGGTTTTTGGCGTTTTCAAAGAGTTTTAGGAAACTATGGAACTACTAGACGATACGTATAAACTATATAGTAGTATTTTTGCAGCTGTATGATCACAGATGTGTCTTTGTCTCAATAGAAAACACATTTTAAGGGGAATATCATTATTAGAATACCCATTAATTAGCCAACCAATGATATCCAATATGGGGAAAGGCATATTGGGCAATTTGCACTTGAAACTGACAATTTGGGAATGGGATATGGGTTGGGGGATGCAATTAGCAGGTTGTTTCCACATCAAATGAACGGAGAATGAGAATCCAAACCGTCTACAGTTCCAACTGACTGACTGCTCTCTCTCAGGTCTGGCAATGATGAATCATTAATTTTTGCATGACTAAAGCTCAGATTTTTATACAATAAACAATAGAGAGGCTCGCAAGGCTGACAAATTGATGGATAAACAAATGCCTTTACCGATAATTCATATAATAATCGACGAATATACCCTATAAAATACTTTCATTGGAGAGAACCAAAAGTAATTTATTTTAATGTATACTTTGTTTCGACTGCTTCGACTGTAAACTGCATAAATTACGCGGGAAAACAAATGGCTGGAAAACAGGGCTGAAACAATTTCCCCATTGAAATGGTTAATGAATTGGCCAAGAAGAGTGAGAACCAAACCCAAGCCCTCCTCGACTCGGAGTCGAGTGAGAGTGGGTGAAAATAAATTATAATTACATTGTAATTAAATGCAAACTTTGGCCCCAAAGAGAGAGTTTTCCCTTTGTGGAAAAGTCCACTGTAATGCACTCCAGTGTTCTTTCAGATCCAAAGGTTTTCCCTGATTATACATGAAATAAATCTCGGCTTCAAAAAACTTCACACAAAACAGCAGCAAAAAAAGCCATTCAGAAACATTCCACAAAAGAGAGAAAAAACGACAGAGAGAGAGAGAGAGAGAAAAAACTGGTAACAAGACAAGAGGCAAAAAAGTAAGAACATAATGCTTTATGGGTGGGGTGCAGCAGAGAGGAGGATGGATGGCTGGTTGTTGGGGCCAACAACCGGTTCTTCAGTGGCTGCCACACACTCTACCAACATTTTCTCACATGCCTTTCGATTATGCCAAAGAGCGACTGACTGCATTCTTCGAGTCGCGACTCGGACTCCGACTCGGACTCCAGCGAGCGGCTTTCGCTAAACTGTTGGCTAAAACCCGACCGATCTGGTGGAGAAGAGCTCCAGCTACAGCTCCAGCTCCATCTCATCCTACCATCCATCCTCAAGTTGCAAGTTCAACAAACAGCAGAGAGAGAGAGAGAGAGAGAGAGAGACTTTGCTGCTGTGTCTGTTGGCTGCATAAAACTTTAATTTCATGGAATTTCCTTTCTATTTTTATGCAGCCACGCAGATGATTAACCAGAGAGGAGGCCGAGGCAGACTCTGAGCCCCACTCAACTCAAGAACACGGGAACAAGTCCAAGACCAAGTCCAAGCCATTGTTGCAACGTCTTTTGGCCATTAACTTGGCATCGTGTCTGTGCATCCGTTGGGGGGCCAGGCAGGCATCTATTCCTTCTGCTTCGAAGCCAGCAAAAAAGGAAATTAAAAATGCATAAAAAATTGGATAATTATGCGACGTAAACGTTTTGTCATTAAGTCTGCGATTAGTAAGCAGATTTCCCTCCATAGAAAATCCTGCATTGTATGTAATGATTTTTACTCTTTCTCTTCCGTATACCATTATCTAATTCCCTCTTTGGAAACTCTGCTGTAAACAACAATTAAGTTGAGTAAAGGACTTGGCAAAGTTCTATTAACTTTTTCACATCATTCTAGACACCTTTACTGGCTGCCTGTCAATAGTTAGCCAGGGCCTTGGTCTCCCTGTTGCCACTTGAGCATTTCACATTAATGCCAAAAAGTTTTGCATGACCAACACGTAGGCAAAATGGTAATAACTTGGCCTTGAGTGGAGTGCAGGAGCCATAAAAGCCGCACAAGAAAAACAACCTGAAGACTGAATGTCAAAGGGCATCTACGAGACGAGCAGTAAAGCTGGTTTTACCTGCCACCAAGAAGGAGTTCAATTTCCGTGTCTGTCAGGGGGTTTTAGACATAAAACGAGAGGATTATTTATTGGTTTTCCCGAAGAAGAAGCTTTCAAGTGTTGATTTATGCCACGTCGGAGTCTGTGTATGCCATCAACATTTCTGCATACCACATCGCCACCGTTAAAGGGGATCTCCCTTAATGGTTTGAGCTCTGATATCATCATCATTAGAGCTGTTTCCATGGCTGATTGGGGGGTTTCTCTGCGAAGAGTAGAGCCACTTCTGTGTGCTTCCTGGGCAAACACTTGCCACACGGGCCGCACCTGTTCACCTGAAACTAGGGGCATTATGCCACATGTAGCTTGTTACTTACCACCCCCCGCCGACCCTGCACATACACTGCAAGGGCTTCCTGAATATGTATATTTAGTTCTGGCTATCGATTGTTGCCCCCCACACAAACACACACACACACCTGTATTTGCAGTCTACTTTTGGGCGCTGGCACCCCCGGAAATTGCCACCGCAATTGGCCAACATTCACAGCTGTTCCATCGAATGAAAGTATGGCCAAATGTGTGTCTGTGTGTGGGTTTATTTGTGTCAAATAAACAGAAAAACGGAAAAACTGTCAACGTAACTTTGTTACAGTTTTTGTAGGCCATTATATTGATTTGCGAGTACCCTTCATACGAGTACCCTCGCTACAAGCCAAAACCCAGCGATTAACTATGACAATCAGAGCAGAGACAAAGCCCCAGCGAGATTACAGACTGAGCGAGAAAGAGAGAGACCTTTTGTCAAGCTTCGTTGGTCGCACACGTTCTCGAACCCCACCAAATGATGACCTTTACAGCTATAAATCGGTTAGATAACTATCTGTACTTCAGCCTGTACTGCCATTCAAAAACTTATTTTCATTCGCTGCTGTTGATGTCACGTAGTTTTCCAGACAACTTTGTGTCGACAAACAAAGTGTGTAGCTCGCTGGACTTTTGAATGCTTATCATACTATACAAAAAACTACTAGGAATAACCCAAAGAACCCTTCAACTAGTGCTGTGTGTTTATCCATGTCCAACTTTTGTGTGTTTACTTTGGTTACATAAAGGTTCTGTAAGATATCTAAGAAAATGCAAAGAAAAGTCAGGGCTACGAATGGGCTACTATCCAGTGCTCCTCTTGGCAGTCCGAGAATCGTCGTATCTCTTGGTGTAATCTCATATGCATTCATATTTCTCGTGTATTTCCCAGAAATGGCCCGACTACGGCAAGGAATGTCGGTAGCCTTATCATAAATCCCCATTATGAATAATGTATGATGTGATTTTCTCGCTTTTCTTTTACAATTTTCTTCTCGTTTGGCTTTCAATTGAATTTTGCATAAATTAAAAGCTCTAACACTTGAAAGAACTTGTTTTTTGAAGAAAAAGAAGAAACAGGTTCGGTTCCCCCCTTCCACTCTTCTGGCAGTGAAAAATATTTGATAATATTCGTTATGTATGCCACATGGAGCCATGGAGCGACGCTCTCTGAGTCATAACAGACATTTGCATAATTCGCAAAAAATACCGAAAAAATACAAAGAGAGAGGAGCTAGAGAGAGAAAGAGCGAGAGACTTGCTCTCTCAGATCGATACCTAATTTGGTTTGCATCTGCTGCGCAAACAAACAAAAGGATCTGTCAGACACGAACCAAAAAAAAAGGTTCCTTCCTTTTTCTACCTGAAAATCGTGGCAAATCCAAGTGACTTTTTGTTTTGGATGCCAGACGGCGGATGGTTCCGCACTTAACAAGGCTCGGGGACCGCCTCCAACTCCGACTCCGATTCGTATAGAGAGTCCTGTTCCTGCTCCTTAGCCACGTGCAGTAGTGGAACACATGTCCTCTGGCAGAACAACAACAACTGCTGGCTGGCTAACTGGCTGGCTGGCAGCCGGCATCCATTCAAGCGACAGATGCAAACAATTTTCGAAAAATATACACAGAACCAGAAACCCGCTGAAAACTGAGTTTCCTTCCACCATGCCCCGTTTGCTGACGACAGGATGGTGTTCTACGAGTACCTCTAGAATCCAGGATACACATACAGACATTACACATGCATACATGTACATACATGTGTGTGTGTTTGTGTGCATTTCATTCGTTTATTGCTTTGTTTTCGTGCGTTTTGTGACTCCTTTTTCAACTTCCGTTCGGTTCGTTTTTGAGGTTTCTTTCAAGTGTTTTTCTGGGTTTTTTTTTCGTTTTTGGGGGGATTTTTGTCAACAAGGAAAGGGATGTGGTTAAGAGGGAGTTTAGGGAATTGCTTATAACTGTATTATTGGCTTATTAGCTGCCAATTGGATAACAAACAAGTTTGTCCTTTGTTGCAACTGTACTTGGGTTATTTTCAGAGAACTTTTCTATAATCATAGTGGGAAAACGTCAACCATCTATAGGTCTCTTCTGATCATTCCCAAATGCAGTTTCCCATGATGCGAAAGTAGGTAAAACTTTAACACATCTATCGACGTTTCAATCTCTTCTTTTACTTTGTTCGATCTTGAGATCCTTCAGACATTTCTTAACTGATTTTGAATACAACATCTTTGCCAGACAGTTGCATCTCCCAAGCATCTCCTACCCTCGATCTTCCTTTTTTTTTTCTCACACTTATTCCCATGCCAACCCCCCGCTCTCGCACCTTTGGTTATATATTCCCATATAGCACCAGGTATGGCGTATGAATATAATGGTCAGATCACCGCCCAAATTGACAGCCCAATAATTATGCACACTTTTCCCAACAACAATAGTCGCAATGCATTCCCTCCCCTCTGTGAAGGACGCCTCTCTTGCTGTCGGCTGGCAATTAGGACAGGACTCTCGCCTGCATAGGAGGACATGGGTGCATAGGAATTCCCTACCTCCTCACACTCCCCACTCTCCTCGCATTCCCCTCGTTAGTTAAGGGTGCATTTTGGGTCAGCGTGTGAAATATCTAAGCATCCATACCAATCCCATATCCATGCATGAGTAACCTCTCCACAGAGCGCGAGAGGATCGTCTCGGGATTCTCTCAAGATCAAAAGGATCGCATCCTTTTATTCCAAGAAAGAAACTTCTGATTTTTGGCAACCTATTTTCCACCCTTTTCCATCGAATAAACAGTTTGAAATGCGTCACCAGGAAAAAATTCGCATGTCTAGGATTACCCCTCAACCCCTGGCCCCTCCTACCCCTACCCTCTTCCCTTCTTTAGCGTCTTAAGAGACGATGCTGGAAGATCTTTTGTTGTTCTGGCTTTTATTTACTTGAAATATGTTTTGCTGCGTTTTCTTTGCGCAAAAAACAACAAATAGAGAAAGAGAGGTAAGAAACAAGAAGAGGAAACCATTGAAAACAACAAAAAACAGAAGAGGGGTAGGGGTAGTGGTAGGGGGAGGAAGTGCCTTGCTTTGCGGTTTCTTCCGTTTGATTTATGATAAAACGTAGCTTTTCTTTTCGACTTTTTCGTGCAGATGTTTGGCCTCCCTCCTCTGCCCACCAAAGAACCACCCATCAACGCATTCTCTTGAGCTTTTCCTCCCCCTCTGGGATTATTAATTATTTAAAAAAGGATTTACGAATAAGCTGGGAATTTATGGCATTTCTTGCGACAAATTTCTGGTCGTTTGTTTGGCCAAAAAGTTCAGTGTTTGAACGGAAGAGGTTATCTAATTTTGGGGATTAGAGTAGAAATATTTAGAGGGAGCTGCCACAAGTAATACCCCCAGTAATACCCCATCCTAAATCCTTAGAAAATCCTTTGGGTCTCATGCCTCATTGCACCCACATTTTGCCCCTAATTGAAGTCATTATCATGAGAGCAGAGCTCTAAAAAATGGAATGAATACACAAGCGAAGTAGAGAGAGAGAGAGAGAGAGAGAGAGAGAGAGAGAGAGAGAGGGAGAGTCTTTTAATTGCTTCACAAAACGTTGGCTTATAATATTCCAAAATTTACTACATATATTTTACAAGAACAGAAACAGAAATAAAAAAAATATAAAAAAATTCCCACGACCACCGACACTGCCAACAGAAGGTTAGAGACGGGGGACGGGGGAAGGGGCAGGAGTTGGAAGAGCATAAAGAATTATAAATTCCGTAGCAGAGGGAAACCCTCACAGGACGACTGGCAGAAGGAAGAGGCACCACTCTGGGTACGCTTCGGCTTGGTGGTGGGTTCCATGCCCCTGCCCCTGCCCTTGCCCCCCGCTTGTACCCTTGTCCCTGCTGTCTGGCCCAGACAGTAGCGTCGTTTTGGCGGGAATAATTATAATTTTATATCATGTACTGGCAAAAAGAGAAAAAAAACTACAGAGAGAGTGAAAAGGAAGCCATAGGATGTGTATCCTTTCGGTTTCAGAAGAGGAGCGTGTGAAAATGCATTTTCAAGTGCAAGTTTTGACACTGAAACATTGTCCATGTCCCTGGCTATGTGTGCAGGGTTAAAGGTGAGTAGTTGGATGCGAAAGGAAGAACTACAAATATCTTTAGTATAGGGTATTCCAAAAGAAGAACTTTAAAGGTATACCATTCGTAGCTTAATTAGAAAGAATATCCTCTATTTTGTACAAGGAACAATCAACAGATTTGAAACCAAAATAATTGAGTTTCTATTGTTCTCCGGGAAAATCCTGTGCCTTCTTTCAGCATTTGCAATTTCCATGCTTGAAAAATATCCCATATTTTCCCATTTTCACATGAAAAGCTGATTTTTTGCTCTGGCAAAATCCCATTACAATCCCAGGCAGGGCACATGCTATCATCGGATCTCATTCCATTCCATTCCTGGCTGCTGCCTTCGTACGTGATTTCCATTTACAACAATTGCCACCCATAAACCCCAACCATCGCAACCCCCTGTATCCCCCTGTGGCACCTCTCATGGTTGGAACGGAACTGCAGGATAGCCTACATTTTAGCCATAGAAATATTGAACAATAAGCGAGGATAGAGGATGCCCGGATGCAGAAACAGAGTGAAGGGTGTGCGGTATGGGTTGTGGCTGTCTCTAATGGGATTTCCTAGGTGACACCCAACCAACCAAAACCTCCTCCTCCCACTGCAATCAACACTCTCTCTCTCTGTGTGTGTGTGTGTGCAATGTGCAACAAGTGTCGTTGGCCTTTTGAGGGCAAAAAACAAAAATTAATTACTTTGGGGGCGAACCACGCCACCCACTCCGCGATTGGAAGCTTGATTGTGGTTATGCAATACAAATTACTCGAATATACAGATAGATATAGTATATATATAGTATATATGTAGTATAGATGGATACATCGCTTACAGATGTATAAAAGTGTCATTGACTGCGCTTGTTTCCAGGGTTAATTGTTTAATGCTAAATTAAAAACATGTCACGACATTTTCCACCAGTCTTCCTCCATTCATTCCACAGCGAGCACAACACCCTATAGAGGGATAGAGGCATTATGATACAATGATTTATGATTGGTTTGGTGTGGTGTCTGTGGTCCACTGAGCATAAAACTCAAAGAGTTAATGAATTAATTAGAGGGCGGGACAGACATTCTTCTTGTTTAAAGTCTAAAGTTAAAGGTCAATGAGGGGCACAGACTTGGTTAATTTGTGGCTGAGGGATGGGGATTATTCATTATTCAAAGACCCAATCGAGTAAACCCTCTTCAAACATGGTCCATCCTCTAATCGATTTGATTTGTTTAACCTGCTTAAATCGTGCGAGTATAAACACTGATAAAAAGGGGAATATCTTCCTTTCATATTTCATATATGATATGATTATTCTTTTGGTTTATCTGAGTATAAACTGCAGTTGGGTTCGGTTCTGTCTCTGATATTCTTGGGCAAACACCACGTACCGTACTGAGATTTTATTTTATGGCTGCAGAGAGAACCTGTTTCGGTGTCGGTGTCGGTGTCTGGGTCTGGCTTATTGGTTGAATGAACCCTTCCGGTTGTTGGTGTTGCCCCAAAACCACACACTCCCAGCCCCTCCCTGCCCCTCTCTGATATATATTATAGATTCTTCCCCCCTCTCCAATCGATTGTTGTTGTCGTTTATGAAATCATGCCTCATTTTAGTGCGTGATTTGGTTTTTAGTTGAGGTTTTTGGTATCGCTTTTCATCTATCTCTCTCGCTCTTTCTCTCGCCTGCTCTTTGGGCCATGATTCATCCAAGTATCTGAAAGTTTCGACTCAAGTGGCTTCTCATTTTATGGTCTTTTCGAAGTAATTCCTTGGGTTTATTAGCTTTTCTTAAATGGGTTTCTAACATAGCTTTTTTTATTGGTTTTTCCATAAGAACTTTTTGCTAAACATTTTTAGAAAAAGGATCTGCTGTTCCCGAACCCCCACATAATTTATTTTAATTTATTTTCTTCCCAAAAAACATTCCTAACTCATTTGCTGTCCAATCTTTTGCCTCTCAAGCATCTCTGACCCACTTTGAAAATTGTTTATAGCCTTCTCTCCAAAGAGATTAGCCATCTCTCTGTTGGGGGTGGGGGAGAAATGCAGTCAAACAGCATTAAGCATCAGCCCAATGCAGCCAAAGAAAGAGTCAACGCCCTTCTGTCGAACGCCTTCTAATGAACAGAGAAAAACCAGAGCCAGAGCCAAAGCCAAAGCCAACAAATTGTGGGATTGCCCTTGTGGTCACCAAAGAACCGACAAGAACCAAACCAAAACTTTGGGCCATCTTTAAGCAAATAAAATTGTTGGTAGAACTGGTTTTCGGCTTAACATTTACCGCTTTGCAGTCACTAGAAGAAAGTCGCCTCAAAGTTGCAATGGAATTCGGAAAAACGTTTGAAACTTTACGAACAACACGAAAATCTGGGATAAGTTGGGGGGTAAACATTGAAGGGTAAGCTATAAGCTCAATTAGGAAACACTGTTTGTGTTTTCTGGCCAATTAGCAGGGCCTGGCTAATGGGAAACCCAGTGGAAATGCAGCGAAACAGTGGAGGTAAACTCAAGGAAAAGTTCAGGTCTTCTCAGGTCTTCTTCGGGTCTTAAGATCTCTAGACAGAAGCACAAACAAACGGAAAAGATTAAGCCTTATTTATTTCATTTAAATATTAGATAATACGAACAATGTTGGCTAACATTGTTTAACTTTTTAGAGTTTATCTGGGATTTATTTAACAAAAACACAGGAAAGACATTTTCTGTTTTTGCTAACCAAAAATAACCAAAAAAAAAGTAATAATATTTAGTAGAAATCACTCAAAAGTCAAGTCAAAAAGCGCATTGAAAAGCTAGACAATTCTGTTGTGATTTTTTGGTTTTGATAATGAAAGAGACGCCTACGACATGGAATACTGAATGCTGATACTACAGTTATCTGGCAGCGCGCGTTTACCGCAATATGAGACATGTGATAAAGTCACAAAAATGTCACAACGCTGTCGCCGCATCGCTGGGACAAACAAAAGCCCCAGCCCCCCTACAAAAGCAAATAAAAATGAAATATGTTATATATATTAAAAAAAAAAAGAATATAATAGGTATATCTCTGGGCAAACAATTACGTGAGACACGACACCCAACCACCCACCGACAGAGGGAGGTCGTTCTCTCTTGGATTTTTTAGTTGTAGTTTCAGTAAATGCGTGAAGGTTGGTCGGAGCACAGCTGATGATCGGTTAATGGGGGGCGTTGCATGCGAATCAATGTTCCATTTACATTTACGATAAGGATAAGCCTTAGCCCCAAAGTGCTTTCATGTGTCAAATTGTCGATAGGGCGAGAGAGGGAATACTTAGAGTACAGTTAGAGGGTCATGTGAGTCATTGAAAACGTCAAGGCAGATAAAGAGTTCCACCGTCATTCCAGCCATTCAGACATTCATCGCTCTATAACACACACACTCTCTACACACTTTATTTCCAGATCGTTCATCAATTTAATTTAATCAATAATCGAACTAATCAAAAAGCATAACTCAAATTCAATGAACAAATAAATAAACCCAAACGATCCAATAAATAAATCAATAAAAACAAAAACGAATACAAAAAAACCAGGAAAAAGAACAAACGAAAAGCACTCCGACATCTGGCAACGCTTTTGGCACTCGAACGGAAGCTTGTAACGGTTATTCCACAGAATTTACTCACGCCCCGATCGCTTGGTGTGTGTGTGTGTGTCTGTGTGTGAAGGATATACGCTTAAAGGAAAGAGCAAAAGAGACAGCTAGCTAAAGCCATGGGAAACTCATCGTCACACACGCACGAACCACTGGAGCGCGGCTTCACACGCGGAAAATTCGGTGATGTTAAAAATGGGGTAGGTGTTCCCTCCCCTCTCCCTCTCCCTCTCCGTGTCCTCCTCTGGAGTTCCTGTTCTCCTCTCGGGGTTGCACTTGTTTCGATCTCTCTTTTGTGTGCTCTCTTTTGAACATTTTGTATCTTGTTTTTGATATTAATTTATTCACCCCTCTTCCCCTCTTCTTCTGTATAGAAATCCGCTTCCTTTCGGTTTAGTAAAAAATCCCCAAAGAAAATGGATCGTCTGCGTCGCTCATTTCGCGACTCGTTCCGTCGCCGCAAGGATCGTGTGCCCGAATCGTCGAAGCCGCACCAGTGGCAGGCTGACGAGGAGGCCGTGCGATCGGCCACCTGCTCCTTCGCGGTGAAGTATCTCGGATGCGTGGAGGTCTTTGAGTCGCGCGGCATGCAGGTCTGCGAGGAGGCCCTAAAGGTGTTGAGGGTAAGTTTCTTCATTCCTCTCTCTCTCCTCTCTCTTCCACTGGAAACCCTCAACTAAATATCCTCTTTTCTTCAGCAATCTCGACGTCGTCCTGTCCGTGGACTCCTTCATGTCAGTGGCGATGGCCTTCGCGTGGTGGATGATGAGACCAAGGGCCTGATTGTGGACCAGACCATCGAGAAGGTCAGCTTCTGTGCCCCGGACCGCAATCACGAGCGCGGCTTCAGCTACATCTGTCGCGATGGCACCACACGGCGGTGGATGTGTCACGGGTTCCTTGCGTGCAAGGACTCCGGCGAGCGTCTCTCCCATGCGGTGGGCTGCGCCTTTGCCGTCTGTCTGGAGCGCAAGCAGCGCCGGGACAAGGAGTGCGGCGTGACGATGACCTTCGACACGAAGAACTCGACGTTCACGCGAACCGGCTCCTTCCGGCAGCAGACGCTGACCGAGCGCCTGGCCATGGCCACCGCGGGGATCAACGAGCGGAGCGTGGACGGCCCGATGTCCGCTCCGGTGATGGGACCGCCGGCAGCCACGGTCAAGCCATTCAATCCGTTCGCCATCGAGCGGCCACATGCCACGCCCAACATGCTGGAGCGTCAGGGATCCTTCCGCTTGAGCACCATCGGCAGCCAGTCGCCGTTCAAGCGCCAGATGTCGCTGCGCGTCAACGATCTTCCGTCCAACGCCGATCGCCAGAAGGCCTTCCTGGCCGCCGCTGCCGGCAATCCCTCGTTGCACACACCCCTCCGCAGTGTCTCGCCCATTGCCGAGGTCTCGCCGGCGAAGACCGCCTCGGATTCCGTGAGTCAGCTGTGCCAGGAGCTCAGCCAGGGTCTCTCGCTGCTGACCCAAACGGACGCCATGCTGGCCGCCGCCGCCGGGGACGACCTCAACTTCAACAACAACCGCAGCATCAACCAGAACATCATTGCGGCCGAGAAGCACGAGCAGGTCCGGGAAATCTCATACAGCGCCGCTCCCACGGCGCAGGTGACGCCGCGTGTGGTCAGCACCACGCCCACTTATCAGACGCTCTCCTCGCAGTCGCCCACGCGATCGGAGCAGAGCTCGGACGCCTCTGCCGCTGTTGCCGCGGAGCTGCCCAACGCGGAGCAGTGGCTGGGACAGGTGGTGCGGAGTACATCGCCAGCGGCAGCGGCACCACCCAAGAGACCCACCTACCTGGCCAATGTCGGACGCGCTCAGACACTGGCCGCTGGTGGTGCCTCGGCCAGTGGAGGAGCAGGAGGACCCGAGGATCCCTTCGATGCCGAGTGGGCGGCCAATGTGGCGGCAGCCAAGAAACTGTCGCCCGATATGCCAGTGGCCGGTGGCACTGCACGCTCGCCAATGCATGCCAGGCACAGCACCAATCCGTTCATCTCACCGCCCAAGGCGCCGGCGCAGTCATTCCAGGTGCAGCTGTAGAGGGGGAGCACAGAGGGGGTCAAAGTGTGGTTCACTTGAAAAAAACACAGAGGGGAGGAGCCAAGCACACGGGATAAAGGAAGCAGGATGCAGGACAAAGGATGCAGGATGCAGGATGGATGGATGATAAGAGTTATCACAGAAGATATCACACAGATACTTAACGCAGACAAAACTAATGTTGAAATATAGAAAAGATACGCATACGCAAGAATCCATTCCCCACTTAAACTGCTTATAAAAGATACGATAGAGAGAGGGAGAGAGAGATAGATAGAGAGATCTATTGATCTATCTATAAGCCACACACTCTGAGCACTAACTTTAGGTCTTATTCTTTAGGCCAGAATCCAAGCAACAATTGACCAAGCTACCAAGTTACCCACAGAAGAAGAATAAAGACCAGCACTAAGCAGCAGCACCCACCCCTCTTCACTCAATCCTTTTACACTCACTATCCTACAAAATCTGTATTATACTTTGGTAATATCCCTTCCAATCGATCCCACTCTAAGTATAATATATGTATACATACGTAAAGTATATGCTGCTATATCTGCTATATAGGAAACACTCGTCTTAATATTATTATGATTATTATTTTAATTCATTTGATTTGTCACGTGTGTGCGGAATTTCACATTTTCTTATAATTTAGCCTAATTTTTAAATCTGTACAAAATGTATTATACTTAAATTATAAATATAATTTAAACAAGCAACAAAAAAACAAACAAAACGAGAAAAACTTCAAGTTATTTAAATGGATAAAAGATACAAAACAAATCAAGCAGCTAAACAAAATTCTACTAATGAAAATACTATGATAAAAAAATAAATAAATATGCATAAATACATATATACAAAATATATACATAAAGTAATGCTAGAAGATATACAAATACATCTGTATGTATGTATGTAAAAGACAAAGCGAAAAAATACATTCGATTTGTGTGCGTGTGTGCTTCATGTTAAATGTGATTTTTGTGTTTCAATTCGATTGTCATGTATTATTTGAGATTCACTTAACGAAAGTAATTCCATTCCAATCGTAGAATGAAATGCACCAAAATGTTACTAAATGTTGGATATAACTATCCTCGAAAACTAGTTCAAGCCTTAGATAGACTCATCATCCATGCAACAAATTTAGGGGGAGTCCACGAATTCCATTATCATAAACGATCCATCGATCCCCGGAGTGCATCGTTCCTATATACATACATACATACATACATATATATCAATCAGTGGAGTTGGAGCTGGAGCTGGAGATGGAGATCTATTGTATCTGTACATAGTCTAAAATCAAAGATTCGAATCGAAACAACTATTTACATTTTCATTTGCATTTGCCTGGCAAAATAAAATGTCACCGCGGCTTCGTTTGGATATGGTTTCCTCATTCCTCATTCGGCACAGACGTTTACTATACACTGTTAAAGGGCACTCTTCAAAGACTTTAATCGAAAGAAAATCTATCTGAAAACTGACAACGTTTTGTCTTTAAATTAAGCAAAAATCAAGAAGGCTCCAAAGTGGAATAAAAATTGAACATTTTACAATGAAAAACCCCCCAGAAAAAGAATCTATTAAAGTACATAAGCACATATACATATTATCTCATACGAGTACGAGTATATAGGAAATGCATATCGTTTCGTTTGACGTTTAGTGAAAATTGACAGTGCACGCATATGTACATATGTACGCATAAAATACCTAACAAAATAAATTATTATCAAATGGCACATCTGTATCTGAGATATTGTGTTTATGTTTATCCGTTTGTACGACAATTGTATCGAACAAGAGAACAAGAGAGTATTGAAAACCAGTACACAAAGTCGTTATTGCATGTTCGAGTACTGTGCAGTGTTTGGCATTCATTTGAGCGTTAAATAAATTATACAAAAATCGATTTAAAAATTGAACGCCTAACGCCTTTTCAATTTGAATTTTTGCTGTGGCGGGATGCAGCTGGCTCCACCTAGCGGCACTTTTGCGCCCTGTGCACCACCTGAATTGTATCAACATGTTGCTGTGCATCATTTTTTACTACATCCACATCTTTTTATTACATCTTGTACATCTTTGTTGCAGCAGGGTTGGGGGGTGCCGCTGTCGTTTTCACTGCATCTTTGCACCGATAAACCGTGTTAAATCAATTGAATAAACTATTTTCTAGTACATTTTAAAACACATTTTGCTAGAAACATTTGTATTTGTAACAGCTATTAACGGAAAGATAGCATTTCAGAACGGAATTGAACGGCAAACTCTTGCATTATAATTGATAATAAATTTATATTCATTTCAATCCGTTGCTACATGGGATATTTTACCATATAATGAACGAGGCTGTCTTCCGCTGAGGTGACTCGCAAATATAGCGCCTCTTTACTGAGCAGACGTCATCATTTAATGATTGATTTATGTCGGTCGTCCAATATCCCAACTCGTCGCAGTGCTCGTTTCCATCGTGGCCATTATTTGGTTCTCCCGGAGCCCAAATGTCTAGTGTCACGGGTTCTGCAGTTGAGAACCAATTATGTTTACCCGGAGTGGCCAACTCATTGCCAGCGGTCCAGTATATATCATAAATACTCTTTTGAATGAGATATTGATTGACCAAGTCCCATTCTTCGATGGTTTCGAATGCAACCAGGTCGGCATTTATTCGTCGACACGACTCGTAGGCATCAAACCAGTTCCTTTCTAGGTTGCTCTCGATATAATAGTAGCCGTTTCCTATTTTAACAAATGGCTTTGTGTCAATGTTCAGGGATCCAGGAACTCCTAAGGGAGACACCACAGAATTTGATGTTATACTGGCTAATGATCTCACTTATGTTCTCACCATCTACCACATTCGGTGTTATTTTATATGCCACCGATAGGGAAAGCAGGCCCAAGAAGGCGAAGAATCCAGTATATTTCAGAAACATTTCGCGTTGACTGTGCGGTAAGTCTCAGAGACGGACTCTTTTATACGCCACTTGAGAAAACCTTCCAGGAAATGCTGATTGAAATTACGTATTGGTTCCGTTCCCCCGGTAATAACTAATTTATTTTATTAATTAAAATTACCACACTTTAATGCAGTTTAGCATTCGGCACAGACATTTTCTATACAAATGCTGTATTTAGACTGTTAAAGACTTTAATCGAAAGAAAATCTATCTAGAAACCGACAGTCTTCGAGACTTACCGCACAGCCAACGCAAAATGCATCGGAACTACAGTGGAGTACTGGCCTTCTTGGGCCTGCTTTCCCTATCGGTGGCATATAACATAACAACAAATGTGGTAGATGGTGAGAACATGAGTGAGATCATTAGCCAGGACTTCATCTAGTAATTCTGTGGTATCTCCTTTAGGAATTCCTGAATCCATGAACATTACCACAGGGCCATTTCTCAAGATCGGCAATGGCTACTATTACATTGAGAGAAATCTAAAAAAGAACTGGTTTGATGCCTACGAGTCGTGTCGACGAATAAATGCCGACCTGGTTGCATTCGAAACCATCGAAGAATGGGACTTGGTCAATCAATATCTCATTCAAAAGCGTATTTATAATTTATACTGGACCGCAGGCAATGAATTGGCCACTCCGGGTAAACATATTTGGCATTCAACTGGAGAACCTGTGGCACTAAAGATTTGGGCTACGGGAGAGCCAAATGGGAGTGGTGTCGAGCAATGCGACGAATTAGGACATGTACTAGACAGCCCAAACTACAATGTACTGAATGATAGGAACTGCTCAACAAAGACCCGTTATATTTGCGAGGCACCCCAGCCAAAGACAGTGTCGTTTGTTGTGTGGCAATATGGAAATTGATTGACATAAATATAAATTATAGTTGATAGTAATTGCAATCAACAAAATGAATAAATTGTCAATAATCACACCTAAAAGCGTTTACTCCATGGGGAAAGTAGTCGAAACTTCTAGGAAAGTTTTCTAAAGTATATTGATAAGAATGATTACTCAAGGCAATAAAATTGAACTTGTTTTCCGCTGGGACCCGACTTTTTATGATAGATTTGGGGACTTACAAGTAGTGCCCTAATCAAGCAAACAATACAATAATATTAAAAACAAACAGCAATTTGTAAGTCTATTGTAAAGCCGATTTAAATTTAGAGTCCAACAACAAGAATCACTCGTAAAAATTTCGCTCATAACTCAAGTATCTATCGACATAAATTTATGAAAAGTAGAGCAGGAGATTGTAAAATAGTATAAATATTTATTTGATTTCTCTATGAACGGCAGCAGCATCCAGACAACATCAACATAGTGAACCATCCATCTCCAACGTTCTCCAACTGCATCCACCTTCTCCTTTTTGCAGCAGCAGAAGGCTTCTTGTTGGTGGCTTCCTAGGTCCCAGCTAGTGTTTCAGGAGCACACACGGAGCAGGTGGGGCAGAGTAGACAAGCTGTAACCATTGCCCAAGTGCACGCAGAGCCTAACACCAAGGAACCGATCTTAGCTCTTGAGAGCGAGTCCTTGGAAGCCAAGATCGTGCTTGATTCTTCGTCTGTTTTCACTGATGAGGATGGGCAGCGCCCGTTCCAGCGTCGGCGTCCTGATCCGATACACGAGTGCAATTGTAAGAAGTGCATAAAATGCCTGGAAATTATAATCAAGAACAAGATTTTGAAGGATTACTTTGAGCAGCGAAAGTCTGAGGGTCCCAAAGACAGCGATGACGAATCAATTTAAAATTCATCATAAAACAAAAACATAAAACACAAAGACAAGACATATTCTTCAAATTTAATTCGAGTTTGTAGTTTGTATTGTTTGCAGCCTGCAGAAGGATTTTTTGAACAATCTGTATTCTCCGGAACTGCTGCGGTTTCTCTCAGGATACAAATTCATGATTGCCATCGAGAATGCCGTCTGCGAGGACTACATCACCGAAAAGTTCTGGCGTTCTGTCAACGACTTTCCCAATGCCGCAGCCTTGGGCAGCTACCTGACGGACTTGGCCGAGAACAAAACCGAATATGACTCGTTTCGCGGTCACAAACTGAATCGCAAACGCCCGATACAAAACGAAAAGCTACTCCACAATTTGATCACCTATCCGTATCACTCGGGCGGCGATGATGACATCTTCAAGACCTTCGAATGTGCCGTCTGCAAATACGCGACATATCGCAGGCCCATCAGGCGTGCAAGTGCGCGTCACTACAACTGCCCTTTGGTGCCGATCTATGCGCCGCTGGAAGGCAAGACGGAGCCGGAGAATGCGGTGGACTGGCGGTCGTCGATGGTGGTGGGCCAGTGCCAGGCCCACATCTTGGACAGTTTCTTTCGCTCGAATAAACCCTACAGCGAGGTGGACTTTGAGGCAGAACTCGATCGCAGGATGAACTAACGATCGTCGTTAGACTGCGCTTATTTTGGCTCACAAAGTGACAATAAACACGAGTGAAACATTTGTTTAAAGAGAAATGCTCGATGTTTAGTAAAAAAAAGGCCAATGATGGATAATATTTTCCATCGCTACGTAGCTTTAAGAGTACCGAATATGTGATAGACCTAACAATAAATGAAGCATCCAAGATGCTGAAGTATCTATTAATCTGTATCCCACGATAGTTTAAAATTCATCATAAAACAAAAACAACACAAGCCACTAAGGAATTTCTTAACAATCTGTGTTCGCTTTTTATTCTAATGTATCTGTTAAATATGTGTAGATTGAATCGTTGTAGAAATGCTCAATGTTCTGCCTTGCCAATGATGGATGGTATTTTCCATCGCTACGTATGTGATAAGCCTAACAATAAATGAAGCATCCAAGATGCTGTATTAATCTGTATAACTACTCTGATTATAGTGACCGAAAAGTGTGGATCAAAAAGTTAAATGGCTGCCTGCGGAGTAGTCTACCGAATTGTGGGAAGGGAGGGAACTCAAAACACCTTTCGTCATTAAAATGTGTAATAACACACTTTAACTTTTTTTTAAATTTGTGTTTCTCCAGCCTCCGATGCGAGGCTGGACAGCAGCATTTTTTAGCCGCTAATCGAAGATTATTAAAATTTGTACGCTCAGAGAAATACACATTTTAATAATCTTCGATTGGCGGCCAAAAGTGCTGCTGCCCAGCCTCGCATCCGGCGGGCTGCGTTCCTCCGCTAAACACTTTTCGCTAAATGATTGTAGTGTGATGTTGTTAATTCCTTAGTTTCTTAAAATACCAAAATAATTTGCATTGCTCGGCGGAAGGCGTAGCAAAGACATTTGGCTCTCCTTCCGGTTGTAGAACATCCTCGGGCTGCTGGTAGTCCTTTGTGGCATCTTCTTTCTCGATCTGCTGCTCTGGATTTTTCTTTGTAGCGGCGTCTTCATCATTCTGCTGCTGTTGAAGAGCTGTCTCCTCCTTCTGCTTTTGCTGCTGAAGAACTACCTCCTCCTGCTGCCCAAGAGCTGCCTCCTCCTGTTGCTTCTGCCGCTGAAGAGCTGCCTCCTCCTGCTGCCCAAGAGCTGCCTCCCCCTGCTGCTGCTGAGCCTCTTTAACGGTCTGTTCTGTCTCCTGCTTCTCCTTCAACAAGAGGCGACTGCACACCAAACAATAGCCGGTGTACTGCGGATCGTGTGTCCCGCCCAGACATTGCAGCTCCCTGATGATCACCTCCTTGTACAATGGCGGAACGCAGCAAGAGATCACCAGTTCAGAGTCGGAGAACGGACCATGCAGCTCGTACGTGTGTGGTTCGTAGGGAGCCTTTGCGATGTCCTTGCGTGTCTTTCGGGCCACGGGCTGACGCTTGCTTGCGGAGCGTGGACGCTTGCCACGCCTACCAACCGCTTGCGACTTGATTGCGGGGCGGGGAAGTTTGCTAATCCTCTTGCGGGAAGCCAGAGTTTTGCGGGAAGCGAGAGGTTTGGGCTTGCATTGTGGCTTACGGATTGGCCGCCACGCTGCAGTGAGGTTGAGTGTGGAATACGGCCACGTCGAATGTGGAACTAGCCGTCCCCCGAGATCCTTGCATCTGACCTCCATTTCAAGGCCATCAATGTGCCAATAATGCTCAGAGTCAACGCTTGGAGAGTTCCTAAAAGTGAGATCTCTGCTGTTCTCAAAGGAAGTGCACTGCTGGCTCTCAGACGCCATCGTTCAATTTTGTAAAAAATTTTAAAAGTTTTGTAAAATTAATAAAAATTTGAAAGAGTTTTGTCAAATTAGGAAAAACTTAAAAAAAGTTTTATAGAATTTGGGAAATTAACTGTGTGCTTATGTCGGCGTACGATGAAATAATGAGGAACAGACCCTTCTACTTCGATTATTAGAAATGACCTGCTTTGATTTGGAAAACTATGAGTAAGTGTTTGAGTTTAGCTCAAATCAGGTGTTTCTTCCTATAAGGATAGAAAATGCTTTATTTTTCCACTCTCGAACACAGAATAGAGTAGCTCGTGCTGTGCTCTACATCTGCCAGTGCATCGTGGGCATCACTTCCTTGAGTTGTCCCATATTGACGATCCACATGCTGCCGTTCTTCATCATCTCCATGGCCTTGATCATCTGCATGGCCGCCTCCTCTGGCATTTGGCGCTTGGCGCTCTCGATGGCCTCCACCATCGATTCAGAGTGGTGCCAGGTGACGTTGTCGCGCAGATTGGCCATCATCTCGGTATTGGTGAGACCCGGAGACCCATGGCCATGAACATGAGACCGGTCTTCCGGTAGATAACCTTGTCGCCAAGGCGTGCACGGCTGCAAGCCATCATATTATGCTTCTTCAGATCTGATGATTGGCTCTTGACATTCTCTATGGCCTCGGCCGCCTCTTCATCCTCCTTATGCCCCTGTTACCCCGACGCTGCTCATTTAGGGAGCACAGCTTCTCCTCGTCGAAGATATATGTTTGTATATTTGGATATGGTTTCCTCATTGCGGCATTCGGCACAGACATTTTCTATGCGCATACTGTATTTACACTGTTAAAGGGCACTCTTCAAAGACTTTAATCGAAAGAAACTACATATATATCTAAAAACTGACAACGATCGTCTTTAAATTACGTAAAAATCAATGAGAAACCCCCCAGAAAAAGAATCTATTAAAATATATAAATACCTACAAAAATTGATTTAAAAATTGAACGTCTAACGACTTTTAAATTTGAATTTTACTGTGGCGGGATACAGCAGGCGCCACCTAGAGGATAATGGCGCCACTGTGCACTTAGAAAATGTCTGTGCCGAATGCCGCAATGAGGAAACCATATCCAAATATACAAACATATATCTTCGACGAGGAGAAGCTGTGCTCCCTAAATGAGCAGCGTCGGGGTAACAGGGGCATAAGGAGGATGAAGAGGCGGCCGAGGCCATAGAGAATGTCAAGAGCCAATCATCAGATCTGAAGAAGCATAATATGATGGCTTGCAGCCGTGCACGCCTTGGCGACAAGGTTATCTACCGGAAGACCGGTCTCATGTTCATGGCCATGGGTCTCCGGGTCTCACCAATACCGAGATGATGGCCAATCTGCGCGACAACGTCACCTGGCACCACTCTGAATCGATGGTGGAGGCCATCGAGAGCGCCAAGCGCCAAATGCCAGAGGAGGCGGCCATGCAGATGATCAAGGCCATGGAGATGATGAAGAACGGCAGCATGTGGATCGTCAATATGGGACAACTCAAGGAAGTGATGCCCACGATGCACTGGCAGATGTAGAGCACAGCACGAGCTACTCTATTCTGTGTTCGAGAGTGGAAAAATAAAGCATTTTCTATCTTTATAGGAAGAAACACCTGATTTGAGCTAAACTCAAACACTTACTCATAGTTTTCCAAATCAAAGCAGGTCATTTCTAATAATCGAAGTAGAAGGGTCTGTTCCTCATTATTTCATCGTACGCCGACATAAGCACACAGTTAATTTCCCAAATTCTATAAAACTTTTTTTAAGTTTTTCCTAATTTGACAAAACTCTTTCAAATTTTTATTAATTTTACAAAACTTTTAAAATTTTTTACAAAATTGAACGATGGCGTCTGAGAGCCAGCAGTGCACTTCCTTTGAGAACAGCAGAGATCTCACTTTTAGGAACTCTCCAAGCGTTGACTCTGAGCATTATTGGCACATTGATGGCCTTGAAATGGAGGTCAGATGCAAGGATCTCGGGGGACGGCTAGTTCCACATTCGACGTGGCCGTATTCCACACTCAACCTCACTGCAGCGTGGCGGCCAATCCGTAAGCCACAATGCAAGCCCAAACCTCTCGCTTCCCGCAAAACTCTGGCTTCCCGCAAGAGGATTAGCAAACTTCCCCGCCCCGCAATCAAGTCGCAAGCGGTTGGTAGGCGTGGCAAGCGTCCACGCTCCGCAAGCAAGCGTCAGCCCGTGGCCCGAAAGACACGCAAGGACATCGCAAAGGCTCCCTACGAACCACACACGTACGAGCTGCATGGTCCGTTCTCCGACTCTGAACTGGTGATCTCTTGCTGCGTTCCGCCATTGTACAAGGAGGTGATCATCAGGGAGCTGCAATGTCTGGGCGGGACACACGATCCGCAGTACACCGGCTATTGTTTGGTGTGCAGTCGCCTCTTGTTGAAGGAGAAGCAGGAGACAGAACAGACCGTTAAAGAGGCTCAGCAGCAGCAGGGGGAGGCAGCTCTTGGGCAGCAGGAGGAGGTAGTTCTTCAGCAGCAAAAGCAGAAGGAGGAGACAGCTCTTCAACAGCAGCAGAATGATGAAGACGCCGCTACAAAGAAAAATCCAGAGCAGCAGATCGAGAAAGAAGATGCCACAAAGGACTACCAGCAGCCCGAGGATGTTCTACAACCGGAAGGAGAGCCAAATGTCTTTGCTACGCCTTCCGCCGAGCAATGCAAATTATTTTGGTATTTTAAGAAACTAAGGAATTAACAACATCACACTACAATCATTTAGCGAAAAGTGTTTAGCGGAGGAACGCAGCCCGCCGGATGCGAGGCTGGGCAGCAGCACTTTTGGCCGCCAATCGAAGATTATTAAAATGTGTATTTCTCTGAGCGTACAAATTTTAATAATCTTCGATTAGCGGCTAAAAAATGCTGCTGTCCAGCCTCGCATCGGAGGCTGGAGATACACAAATTTAAAAAAAAGTTAAAGTGTGTTATTACACATTTTAATGACGAAAGGTGTTTTGAGTTCCCTCCCTTCCCACAATTCGGTAGACTACTCCGCAGGCAGCCATTTAACTTTTTGATCCACACTTTTCGGTCACTATAATCAGAGTAGTTATACAGATTAATACAGCATCTTGGATGCTTCATTTATTGTTAGGCTTATCACATACGTAGCGATGGAAAATACCATCCATCATTGGCAAGGCAGAACATTGAGCATTTCTACAACGATTCAATCTACACATATTTAACAGATACATTAGAATAAAAAGCGAACACAGATTGTTAAGAAATTCCTTAGTGGCTTGTGTTGTTTTTGTTTTATGATGAATTTTAAACTATCGTGGGATACAGATTAATAGATACTTCAGCATCTTGGATGCTTCATTTATTGTTAGGTTTATCACATATTCGGTACTCTTAAAGCTACGTAGCGATCGAAAATATTATCCATCATTGGCCTTTTTTACTAAACATCGAGCATTTCTCTTTAAACAAATGTTTCACTCGTATTTATTGCCACTTTGTGAGCCGAAATAAGCGCAGTTTTATAACGATCGTCGTTCATCCTGCGATCGAGTTCTGCCTCAAAGTCCACCTCGCTGTAGGGTTTATTCGAGCGAAAGAAACTGTCCAAGATGTGGGCCTGACACTGGCCCACCACCATAGACGACCGCCAGTCCACCGCATTCTCCGGCTCCGTCTTGCCTTCCAGCGGCGCATAGATCGGCACCAAAGGGCAGTTGTAGTGACGCGCACTTGCACGCCTGATGGGCCTGCGATATGTCGCGTATTTGCAGACGGCACATTCGAAGGTCTTGAAGATGTCATCATCGCCGCCCGAGTGATACGGATAGGTGATCAAATTGTGGAGTAGCTTTTCGTTTTGTATCGGGCGTTTGCGATTCAGTTTGTGACCGCGAAACGAGTCATATTCGGTTTTGTTCTCGGCCAAGTCCGTCAGGTAGCTGCCCAAGGCTGCGGCATTGGGAAAGTCGTTGACAGAACGCCAGAACTTTTCGGTGATGTAGTCCTCGCAGACGGCATTCTCGATGGCAATCATGAATTTGTATCCTGAGAGAAACCGCAGCAGTTCCGGAGAATACAGATTGTTCAAAAAATCCTTCTGCAGGCTGCAAACAATACAAACTACAAACTCGAATTAAATTTGAAGAATATGTCTTGTCTTTGTGTTTTATGTTTTTGTTTTATGATGAATTTTAAATTGATTCGTCATCGCTGTCTTTGGGACCCTCAGACTTTCGCTGCTCAAAGTAATCCTTCAAAATCTTGTTCTTGATTATAATTTCCAGGCATTTTATGCACTTCTTACAATTGCACTCGTGTATCGGATCAAGACGCCGACGCTGGAACGGGCGCTGCCCATCCTCATCAGTGAAAACAGTCGAAGAATCAAGCACGATCTTGGCTTCCAAGGACTCGCTCTCAAGAGCTAAGATCGGTTCCTTGGTGTTAGGCTCTGCGTGCACTTGGGCAATGGTTACAGCTTGTCTACTCTGCCCCACCTGCTCCTGTGTGCTCCTGAAACACTAGCTGGGACCTAGGAAGCCACCAACAAGAAGCCTTCTGCTGCTGCAAAAAGGAGAAGGTGGATGCAGTTGGAGAAAGTTGGAGATGGATGGTTCACTATGTTGATGTTGTCTGGATGCTGCTGCTGTTCATAGAGAAATCAAATAAATATTTATACTATTTTACAATCTCCTGCTCTACTTTTCATAAATTTATGTCGATAGATACTTGAGTTATGAGCGAAATTTTTACGAGTGATTCTTGTTGTTGGACTCTAAATTTAAATCGGCTTTACAATAGACTTACAAATTGCTGTTTGTTTTTAATATTATTGTATTGTTTGCTTGATTAGGGCACTACTTGTAAGTCCCCAAATCTATCATAAAAAGTCGGGTTGGTGCCCAGCGGAAAACAAGTTCAATTTTATTGCCTTGAGTAATCATTCTTATCAATATACTTTAGAAAACTTTCCTAGAAGTTTCGACTACTTTCCCCATAGAGTAAACGCTTTTAGGTGTGATTATTGACAATTTATTCATTTTGTTGATTGCAATTACTACCAACTATAATTTATATTTATGTCAATCAATTTCCATATTGCCACACAACAAACGACACTGTCTTTGGCTGGGGTGCCTCGCAAATATAACGGGTCTTTGTTGAGCAGTTCCTATCATTCAGTACATTGTAGTTTGGGCTGTCTAGTACATGTCCTAATTCGTCGCATTGCTCGACACCACTCCCATTTGGCTCTCCCGTAGCCCAAATCTTTAGTGCCACAGGTTCTCCAGTTGAATGCCAAATATGTTTACCCGGAGTGGCCAATTCATTGCCTGCTGTCCAGTATAAATTATAAATACTCTTTTGAATGAGATATTGATTGACCAAGTCCCATTCTTCGATGGTTTCGAATGCAACCAGGTCGGCATTTATTCGTCGACACGACTCGTAGGCATCAAACCAGTTCTTTTTTAGATTTCTCTCAATGTAATAGTAGCCATTACCGATCTTGAGAAATGGCCCTGTGGTAATGTTCATGGATTCAGGAATTCCTAAAGGAGATACCACAGAATTACTAGATGAAGTCCTGGATAATGATCTCACTTATGTTCTCACCATCTACCACATTTGTTGTTATATTATATGCCACCGATAGGGAAAGCAGGCCCAAGAAGGCCAGTACTCCACTGTAGTTCCGATGCATTTTGCGTTGGCTGTGCGGTAAGTCTCGAAGACTGTCGGTTTCTAGATAGATTTTCTTTCGATTAAAGTCTTTAACAGTCTAAATACAGCATTTGTATAGAAAATGTCTGTGCCGAATGCTAAACTGCATTAAAGTGTGGTAATTTTAATTAATAAAATAAATTAGTTATTACCGGGGGAACGGAACCAATGAAAGCCAATCGCAGATACTGGACCGGAGGCAATGACTTGGCCACTCAGGGTAAACATAATTGGTTCTCAACTGCAGAGCCCGTGAAACTAGACATATGGTATCCGGGAGAACCAAATAATAAGGGTAAAAACGAGCACTGCGACGAGTTGGGATACAGAGGATCCACCACTAATTTCAATGTACTGAATGATAGACCAGCCAAAGACTGCCTCGTTTATTATATAAATATAATTTTATTGTCTATAGTGTGGTGATTGCACATAACCAAATAAATACATTTTTAACAATGCAATAGTTTACCGTTAAATATTGTTCTGAAATTCTAGACAGTAAATGTAAATGTAGATAGGAACATAGAAACATAGTCTTTGTAAAAAGTCAAATAAAATATAAGAGTTATTCTATTAATGTTAATATTCTATTTTTTACATAGTCCATGTTTTTATGTTCTCTTATATGGGAAAATGAGAAACATGGAACCATAGACTATGTACAAAATAGAATATTATATCTCTCTATCATAGGACATAGAAAACATAGAGTTGGGCTAAAACATCGACAAAATATAGAACATGGCATCCACAGAACTTCTGCTCTGCTCCCACAGGTGACGCTTTTGGTTGCTCTAGTTGTGCTATTGAGCACTAGATGGCGCCATAGCACGATCACAATTAATCTCGAAAGGAAGAGCATGAGAAGTGGTGCAGCTCTCCCCCTGGAAGTAATCTTGTGGTGCTCAAGTGGACCTCCACTGTGGACTATTAACTGTTATGTTTTGTCCATCGAAAACAAGAATGTTGTCAACAGTTTAATTTCGCTTTGATTGAAACAGATAAAACAACAAACAAAATTAAGTAATTCAAAGTGAAAACTATGATTGTACCTCCCCACTCCGCCGCCCCACCCCCACTGATAGAAGACAGCGAAAAATGGATTTGCATTATAATCTGGCTGCTGCTGTTCCCGCAATTTCCGTGGGAGACGAGACTGTCTGTAAGGGACTGTCCCGTCCCGTCCCCCTTCTACGGAGAGAGCTACTTCCAGCCATCAAACATAATTACTTGCCCACGAGGCATGCGCCAGGTGACATTTCAGTGGCCACTTCGTCCCTCGCCCTTCGCCCTTCGCCCTGCCCTCTGACGTTCATTAGGCGGGGTGCTGCCAACTTTAAGGAGAGTTTCCTTCAAGGCTGCCTGCGCTGCCTCGTCCATCCGTTGCCTTGGGGCATCTTTGATAATGAATTTCGTTGCCGGTGCCCTTTTAAGTAGACTACGGTTTTTATATCCTGTTGTCGTAGGATGTGCAAGGGTATACTGTGTGTGTGTACATCATGTAACCGGATGGAATAACGAGTTTACTACATTTGGAAATCATTCCATTTTTAAATTTCTGTCGAATAAATCAGCATTGAATCCAGAAAGGAAAGTAAATCGGATAAGCGGATATCCCATGGTCATAGTCTCTCTCTGAGGCAGGGTCTCCTGCCATATGATCGGGTACGAATTTCAGACCCGTTTCAGACACCCCACCCACACCCACACCTCCTCCTCCTCGCCCTTCCTCTTGCATCTTGCACTTGCAGCAGCAGCAGCCGCAGCAGCGCAATCAACTGTCAATGAACTCGGAGCAATTTTGTTAACAAGTTTTTGGTTTCCGGCCAAACGCTTGCCTCGCCTTTCGCTCCTTTCCTTTTCCGCTCTCTGTGTTTTGTGGGAGTGGGGTGGGGGGCTATGGCTATGGCTATGGGTATCCGTATTTGTTTCGCTGCTTCGTTTTTCGCTGCTTTACGGTCTGCAGCTGAAATTTATGTTTATTTTTGTTCGTGCCATGCAATTTGCTTTTTGATTATGTGGACGCGGTCAGTCGTCGTTGCCTTTACAGGGTTCTCCTCTTCCTCCAGCGTCTGTTTTAAGCTCTGCTTCTCTCTCTCTCTCTCTCTCTCTCTGCCTTTCCTTTATGCATTCATGATGATGGATCTAACAAATAACTCATTTCTATGATAACTTGGCCAATTGGCCGCGTCCTCCGCCATCCTCCCACAACCATCCACAGCCGGAGAACTTTCCAACGCTTTCACTCTAGCGGCCAGGCATTGTGTGCCTTAAGTTACTTAGCTTTATGAACGGGAAGGGGGGAAGAGGGGCTATAGAAGCCTTGCGAGACGCCAGTTGCAAAGTGCTTGAGCCAGCATTATTGACACATATCTGCCTCGAAGCGTAAAATGTTGCACAAATCGCAGAGAGGAAAAGTTGAAGATTGAAGACGGAAGATTTTTGCATTTAAATTGCGTCGAATGCTAATCGAAATCCAGGGCCAGCCGAGTATCCTCTCAAAATTTAATTACGTCTTGAGAGCCCTGTAAAATCATTTTGTGGCAAGTCAAATTAAGCGCAACAAACCACAGGACACACAGACGCACACACAAACACACACACACAAAGTGGCAGACAGACAGACTGGTATAATTAGCCGCTGGTTAAGACAGAGGGGGGGAGGGGGACGCTGGACGACATTGAGTTTGTAATCCTGTGCTTTGCTGCATTTTGCCTCAATTGCAAATTACATTTAAGATGCGTCGTCGTAGCCGTAGAGCAAAGAGCAACTACGATTCGCTTGAGCAGCCAGCAGCCAGCACCTGAGACGAGATGTCTCTATGGGCTGAAGGACCTTATGCCCCACTGTAATCCTTCAGCCAGACAGAGAGAGAATTGCATCATGCAACAACGATCTGTGTACACTGCGTCGTATACGTAATGTATGACCAAAAAAGTTTTATTCCCATTTCGAATCTGGAATGATCCCCATCATCCGTTTGCTGTTTGACTTTTGAGTCTTTTGAGGCTTCAGCTTATTTCAATTATGATAATCAATGCCCCTCTCCATCGCCCTCTCCCTTTCTCTCCCTCTTGTGATTCAGAGCTCAACTTTCTCCCGCACTGCACTCGAGAGTGTTGGACTTTTGCCTTTCGTTTCGTTTGGTTTCGGATTCTTTGCATTGGAAAAACTTTTAACGCGACATGTCATGCCCGAGTGCCGCTGCTGCTGCCGCTCCTGCGAATGTTTGTGTTGATTTTGCTGCGCACATTTTTCAACACTGTCAGGGCATCCGCATTCGCATCGCATCGCATCCGCCCCCGCTCCCCCGCCATCTGCCATCCGCGTCTACGAGTAGCATACCGGAAACTATGCACGAGCGCTGACATCATTTGTCATGTCTTCTCGGCGCTTGGTCTCCGGCGCTGGTGGAACAAAAACAACAAGAAAAAAAGGGGAAAAAGAAAATGGAGGGGGGAAAAACAATAGCTCGTGGAAAAGTTGGCATGTGGAAAAAGTCAAAAATGGAAAAATTGCTGACAATGCAATCTGAATTGTGCATAAGCTAAAGTTTGTCAGCTCTGTGGTTGGGATCCCGATCCACCAGCCACCACCCCCCAGCTGTGGCAGTTCCCTCCCCCAGGAGGCATGCATGCATCTTGGATCAACACTTGGGGGGAGCGTAGAGGGGCAGATATGGCCCTGACTATAATGTGTGTGGTATGACAGGCCAGTGAGGTGAATGGTTATGAATGAGCGAAACTTTTGATATTACAGATATCGATAGGGCATTATCGATAAGCGCGGGAACGACTGGCAGACAAATGGAACCCTGAGGCAGTGATTGAAGTACAGTCTGCCTTAGTTCTGATATTTTAAACATACTGTATACCCCCATAAATCTCTGCATGACCTTGAGCCATCTTTTGGCATCATCTTCCATCTTAGCCATCAGCCAAGAATCCTTTAACCCTCCTTGTCACCAGTCAGAGCTGCTGGCAGCAGCAGGAGCACCCTGATGATTGATGACACTCTGCTCTGCCCTTGTCGCTGTCGCTCTCACTCTCTGGGCTTTTGGGCCAACACAACAGCAAAAAAAATTGTCAAGCCAGGGGCAAATACTTGTTAACACGTTGTTGCTTACGGGGCGACCCCAGGAGCCATGGCCCGCTCAGGGGTAAAATGTCAGGAGTTGTCAAATCAAGTTGCAGCCCCAGAAGACGCTGCTACATGCTGCACGTACTACACTTCTCTCTCTCCCCCTCTCTCTCTCTCTTGCTCTCTCTGTCAGCGACATAGTTTGTGGAAATTATCGAAATTGTATTATGGAAATTTCATGCAAACCAAATTTTTCTGCTCCTGCTGCTGCTTCGATTTCTTCTTGTTGTGCTTTGATTTTTTGTTGTTGAAAATTAGTTTTTCAATTTTCCTTTGGCAAGTAGGAAAAGTGCAAGGGCCCAAAACGAAAAGTTTGCACCCAAAAGAGTGAGACAGAAACGACAGAAACAGGAGGCAAGACAGGGGAGGGCGGGGCAGGGCAGGTCCCCAAAAGTTATGTACATATTTATCGATGCTCTCGGGGCTCTCTAGATCTTGATTCTGTGAAATATTTTTTAATATGCAGATTGATTTGGCAATCGGAATCAATTTAAGGGATATGTTTATTCGTTTATTTATTTCCTTCTTTCGGCCATTTGTCAGAGCTACAGAAAGTCTTGACTGCATTTTTTAATTAAAAACTTTTTTACAAAACTCCGCAGACGCAGTAGCAGCAGCAGCAGCCGGGTCATAGATAACCCCTCCCAAATCCCCTTCAGGTGCTCCAGCTACTGCGGAAATTTATGCCCAGTCAGAGACCAGAGGTACGATATAACACACGTAGTTACAACCGACCCCGATTCAACCTTTGCCCTGTCCCGTGCTCGTACTCCTGCTCGTGTCCTTGCCTCTGCTTCTGCCTTTTGTCCAGACAATCAACATGTTGCCGGGCCGGGCCGGGCCGGGTACCAAGTAATGCTCTCGGGCAAGTGGCCGGCACGTAATTGCAATTTAACCCGTTTTGAGCTTCTCTTAGCCAGCATTTTATGGCACTGAGAGACCATGACCCCTGCTCATGCTGCCCCTCGTACTGCTCCTCCTGCTGCTGTGGCAAGCTTATGAAATTTATAAGCGCCAAGCTGCTGATGCTCCTCTGCCTCTGATGCTGCTCTGATGCTCCTCTGATGCTTCAGCTACTTGACTAAGGCCACAAATTCATAAGCTCTGAGTTGTGGCCCGCACAGGAGTGTGAACCTGAGGCCGCAGGCAAGCAAATACGCAGCCAGGATTCAAGTCAGGAGAGAGAGTCGCTAACAATGGCACATGGCAGCACAATGCCCATACATACGACGGCTGGCAGCGCCATGAATTCACAGCAGCAGCAGCAGAGCAGACTTGAAAGCCGAAAATAGACTTCCATTTTTGGGGGGAGAATATGACAGAGAAGAGGGTACTACTACTACTCGTAAGATGTTTAGTGTTAATCGCATTTTAAACATACTTAAAGAGATAGCAACTACACAATGTTCACTAGTTTCTGATTAAATATGATTGGAGAGCTAATGAATGAGCCACTTGTTGTAGATTAAAATGCAATAAAATATGAGAGCTCTTGAACGGTTAGTTGTATCACAAGTATCTGTGATTAGATTTTGAACACTTGACTTTATTGATGATTATAAAATAACTGAACAACTCAAAGCATTGGTGTTTAAACCTTGAAAGAAAACTGTAGACACTTGTGAGTAGAGGTTGAATCATACTAATCTTTATTCAGAAACTTCGGACCTTTGCAAGACCCACGGAACGGGTGCATCGGTACTGCGGGTAGCCAACTGATGACAGTTCACAGGTTATTTCTCCGCTCGCACCCAAGTAGTCACCAATTCTCTACTTTAAGTAGTTTAGTGGTTTAGTGCTTATCTCAGTGACTGTGTAAAGACTCTTGTTCTTTGAGCAGAATAATAAATTCATGTTTAGAACAATTGCTCTCCCGATCGCACAGATCTTAAAGTTCCAAAAAAACTTCTGGGAATTTGAGTTTTCCTATTGCAATTTTCATTGCCTTTGATCGATGATTGGCGAAGATTTCAGTTGATTGCCCAAGAACTGAACTGAAATCAATTTATCTAAATGTAGCATATACGAGTATGTGCATATATATTTTTATTGTGTTTGGGACGGGACTACTCTTTCGGTTTCGTGTTTTGTGTGCCCGACGAACCGGAGCTCGATAAATAATTTATTTCTTTCACAGGCACGCAAAGGCATGGCAGCAGTGCTAACCGCAAAAAAAATAGATAGACAGTAGGAAAAACTAAAGGAAAAACTAGTACAGAAAGCCACACACGCACAGAGATGGACAGACAGACAGACGGGCAGACAGACGGGCAGAGAGATAGACAGAAAGAGCACAGACCCAGACACACACACATGGCTGGGATCTATACAGTGGCTATACAAATGAGACAACACCTGGCCACAGAGCACAGAACACAGAGCACAGAGCATAGAGAGGAACTGTAACTGAAGCTGAAGCTGGAGCGGAACGAAGGAGTTGGCAAGGCTCAAGTGGTTGGAAGAGAAGAGATGGAGCCTTGGCTTGGTTTGGCTTGGGTTTGGGTTGGCAGGAACTTTGCCTCACATTGACGTGCCGACTGAACCAACTGACTGACTGACTGACATTTGAATTACAAGAAAAGAGAGGGATAGAGAGGGGGATAGAGAGGGTTGGAGGGGAGTGGTGAGGGGTAGTGGAACTCTCAACACAAACTCAACAAAATGACACGACTTGAATTGGCTGCCAAGCATGAACGCATACAAGTTAGTCGAGCATTGCATCCCAGGACCCGGGACTCTCGGCCAAGAAATGGCAAAAATTACCAGTTCATAGAAAGAGAAAGAATGAAACCAAAGAGACACGAAATCCTATAGGTGGGGAGAGCCTCGGTAATGAGTTACCCTGGAGTATATAGAGGATATACTGTAAATGAACCTAAGAATAATATCTGACTAGTCTAACCCGTGTACAAGCCTTACATTTGTTTCTAAAGTGGTGCTCGTCATGGCCCTATCTAATGTGCATAAGAAAGTGCGCTGCTGCTGCGCTATCGTTTACGTGTGGCCTTCGTGTGACTTCGGCAATGCGACTTCGACTCTTGATATCTCGCTTTTTCCAGTGTAAAGTAATAAACCGATTTCACCCGCAGAAATGTTCGGGTTTTTGCCACTCACACCAGCGCACTTGAGTGTTTGCGTGCCAAGCACTGCCCTAAAGACAGTTGTCCACATTCTCTTGAATACTATTTACCCTTCCGCTGTCTAAGTCCAGGGTAACAACAGGGAAAACCTAAAAGAAAACCCAGTCACAGCAAAGACACTGACAGGGGGAAAAGCCAGCAAATGGCAGAGAGAGAGAGAGAGAGAGAGAGAGGGGAAGAGAGTGCAACTTCAAGTTTTCTTTCCAACTGTTTTGTTTATTTATTTTTTCGGGCCAGCAAACTAACTGGATAACTTTCCCAGAGAGACAGAGAAAGGCAGAGAGAGAGCGATATAGGGCGCCTCCAATCAAATTGCAAGCAAACAGAGTCTAAGCATAATTTAGATGTCACATTGGGGCCGTGGCCGTGTCCTGGCTCTGCCTCTGACTTTAAATTGCAGCTTCGACTTAATTCGAAAATCATTTCGGACAGCAAAAAGCCCAATTCATCAACGAATTTCTGTCAGCATCGGCGGCGCCGCACAATGCAGGAGAAAAGGACACTGGTGGACAGTGGACGGGGACGAGGACGAGGACGAAAACCCAGCCAGCATGACTGGTAATTGCAGATTTATGACCCACAAAACATGTGGACAGCACTAGTCTGTCTCTAGCCAAAAGAAACCCTTAAAAAAAAGGGACAACAGTTAGAAGATTGACTGAAAAGTTTAGGCTACAAGATACCCTGTTTTATTAGGGATACAAACCCTTTATTGTTGCTTTGTATAAGTTTCCCATAGGCGAAAAGATACATTCGATTTTAGGAGACTTCAGCTGCGTGTTACCACCCTCTTCCTGAGTTCAAACTACCCTTTGATTACCCTGCCTAAACCCACCAACAAAAAAAGGACCTGCATATATTTTTTTTTAGACGCAAAGTTTGGCGGGAAATTTTTGAACGTTTCTGCATAATAAATTTTGAAAAGTGGATTAAAATGGCTCAACAAAAAATAGATATTTTTCAACTTTTTCAACCCCCATTGCCCTTTTGCAACCATATGTAAAGGGGGGGAGCAAGGGGAGCTGTGGGCGTGCGTGTGTGTGTGTGTCACTTTTGCTTTTTGGCCAAGAGGCGGCACAAGACATTGGCAAACATTTTGATAGCATATTTTAGGCCCCGCAATCGTCGGGGCTGTCGAATGTGTGAATGTGAAATGCAAATAAAGAAAAATATTTGCCCCGACTTTTGGTTTTTTTCTTTCCTTTCTGTGATTTGACATTTTGGCACTCTGACACCCTGACATTTGTCGCTGTCAGACATAACAATCGATGGCAACGAAATTAGCCTGCAAATTGTGGCAAAATTTAAATAAATGCCAAATGAATCACATTCCGCCCAGTGCGCCCCTCAGTTCGAGTCCAATTTTGGGACTACAAATATGGCAAATTGCCAGAAAGTTCATGCCCTCGAAATTGAATTTTTATATCTGATTTCCCGAGGAGTAATACAATGAAAAGTTAATCAAACACTTGTGGGAGCTACCCCAACGAATGGCAATTATTGACACAGTTCTTTTCCGTACTCAAGCGATTAATGTACTTCAACAGATAAGCGATAAGGCATTGCGGAGTGAAGTATCGACTAGGAGTGATAAAAACTTCAAATGCTCAATTCTATCAGCGAAACACAATTGTCGCGGATCGGATCGGCTCGATAGCCCGTGAACGCCCGCACTATCGATTGTATTCCAGTCGGTATTTATTACTAAGCTACGTATTTGGTGATGTGCGGTCACACTTATTAAGCGCCCAAGCCAAGCCACGCTTCCCGCTTCTTCGTTCCGATTGAAAGAACGAAAAAGATTCACTCACACATATTACACATTAAACGAGATCTGGCTATTTCTTGTTTGGCGGAGTGTCGATATAAAGTAGTGCTCTTTTATATTTTTGTTGATCAAAGATCTGCAAAAAGTTAAGGAAGCAAAAATGTATATTTATTTCAATCAATTTCTATGCTCCGATATTTTACCACACAATAAACGAGGCTGCCTTTGGCTGCGGAGCCTCGCAAATCCAGCGTCTTATGACTAAGCAATTTTTATCATTCAATACATTGTAATTTGTGCTGTTCCCTAAATATCCCAACTCGTCGCAGTGCTCGACACCACCCTGATTATTTGGTTCTCCCGGATACCAGATGTTTAGTTTCACGGGTTCTGCAGATGAGAACCAATTATGTTTACCCAGAGTGGCCAAGTCATTGCCTCCGGTCCAGTATACATTATAGATTTTCATTTGAAAGAGATATCGATTGACCAAGTCCCATTCTTCGATGGTTTCGAATGCAACCAGGTCGGCATTCATTCGTCGACACGATTCATCAAGCATCAAACCAGTTCTTTTCTAGGTTGCTCTCAATGTAATAGTAGCCATTGCCGATCTTAAGAAATGGCGCTGTGGTAATGTTCAGAGATCCAGGAATTCCTAGAGGACACATCACAGTTACTAAATGAAATCCTGGCTAATGATCTTACTCATGTTCTCACCATCTACCACATTCGGTGTTATTTCATATGCCATCGACAGGGAAAGAAGCCCGAAGGCGAAGGCGTAGACTCCAGTGTATTTTATAAACATTTTGACAAGACTATACCATTCCTTGCTAAGGTTGAATCTTTTATAGGCCAACAGACAAAAGCATGTTATCAAATCAGAAAATACGATACAAATTCTAGCCAAAGTTCTTGGAATCCTGTTTTTTTTCAATTAAATTCGTATCAAATCGGTCATATATTGCACACTGCGATTAAATGCAGCTACAAATTAGTGAATACTGCAATCAGTTGCGGATATTTGATTATTTTAATTAAAATTTAATATGTTTGTCGGGTTCCGCAGCGCAGTATTAGGTGTAGACATAGAAGATAGCCAGCGGTGCAGCAGTAAAGTAAATCTCTATTATGATTGTTCATTGTTTTCACTGCCCACTGTACCACATTGTTAGAAACTCGACCTATGCAGCCGCTCTCTCGTGTCTTCTTTCTTTCTTTCGACTTCTCTTTCACTCTCTCGATCTTTCGTCTTCACTATTGCTCTCTCCTCTCCATCTGTCGCACTCTCGCTTGCAGTAGGGCACGGGCAATTCGGCCCGCCCGCCTTTGCAGCGTCTGGACCAGGGGTCGGCACGCAGACACTCCCATGTTTTTAGTGCGTTTGTGTGCGCAGACAAGAGACATGAAGCAACACGATTCATTTTCTCTGCTGCCGAGACAGCAGATAAGAAAAACGAAGCGGCGTGAGCTTAGGGCCAACGCTACACGAAGTTTTTACACTATGAGTGGGCCGACTGCACTCCTCTGTGGCTTTTTCCTATGCACAGTGCATAGGACGCTGCCGACCCCCTGCCGCTTTCTCTATCCTATCCGCACAACTTTCGCTATTGAAAATAAACCGTATTCAACTGAACTCTCTTCTTTTAATATATCGCAAACTTCGCTGCCGAAAAAGCTCGACAGTTTAACAATGTGTTTATTGAGGTTATTCTCGATCATTATACATTATGTGCATTCAATTTCAATCCGATTTCTTCCATACTTCCGATTCCTTCGAATTGTAAATTTAAACGCTCGATTTATGTGTACAACGAGAATATTTCTTTAGAATTAGTGCAAAGAAGATTATTACCACACTATAAACGAGGCTGTCTTTGGCTGCGGGGCCTCGCAAATATAACGCCTCTTTAATTCGCATTTTCTATCATTCAATGAGTTGTAGTTTTTGATGGTCCCTCTATGTCCTAATTCGTCGCATTGCTCGAAACCACTCGAATTTGGTTCTCCCGGATACCAGATATTTAGTGCCACAGGTTCTCCAGTTGAGAACCAATTATGTTTACCTTTAGTGGCCAATTCATTGCCTGCGGTCCAGTATAAATTATAAATATTCTTTTGAAAGAGATATTGATTGACAGAGTTCCATTCTTCGATGGTTTCGAATGCAACCAGGTCGGCATTTATTCGTCGACACGACTCATAGGCATCAAACCAGTTCTTTTGTAGGTTGCTCTCGATATAATAGTAGCCGTTTCCTATTTTAACAAATGGTTTTGTGTCAATGTTCAGGGATCCAGGAATTCCTAAGGGATATACCACAGAATCTGATGTTATACTGGCTAATGATCTCACTTATGTTCTCACCATCTACCACATTCGGTGTTATTTTATATGCCACCGATAGGGAAAGCAGGGCCAAGAAGGCGAAGACTCCAGTATATTTTAGAAACATTTTGCGTTGACTGTGCGGTAGGTCTCAGAGACTGTCTCTTTTATACCCCAAAATAATCTCAATCGATCCTATCAATCAATCTAAGCAATAAGGGCTGTTCAGTTTCGATTGTTAACACAGTCATAACAGATAAATGTTTGAAGCATCAAACACTTGAGAAAAATTTCCAGGAAATGTTCGATTGCAATTCAGTCTCCCTTACTGTAAACACTTTTAGAAGTGTCTCTTAATAATTTATTTACTTCGTTAATTACAATCACCAGACTATAGACAATACATGTAATTGTTAAAGATATATTTTTCCACTGATCTCAGTCTGAGGTACAAGCAGAACTTTACCACACAATAAAGAAGTCCATCTTGACTGGAGAGGCCTTGAAAATATAGCGACCATCGGCAGAGAATGGTAGCCCCTGTCGATGGTAAAAGTTCGTCCAGGCAAAACAGTTTTTATTAGATTAATTGAGGCTCTAATTGGATGTATTTTAAGCTACTAAAGAGCCTTATCTGTTTAGGTTCACTTCCATTTTGCCTCCATTTCTCCCATTTGGGCATTCCCCGTTTAAGGAATTAAGTAAATTTGTTGTACGTGTTGCATGGCCGAAAGACTTGGCCAAGTGTGGTGCCAAAACATGAATACAAATGCCTCGAAACTAAAACTAGTTAAACCCTCGATTGATATACCATCTACATTTGTCTTTGCATTAATTTAATCTGACGGCAATTAAAGGGGAGCGTGTCTGGTCTGCCGCCGCCTTTGCCTCAGCCTTTGCCTCCTCCTCTGCCTCCGCCTCTGGCTTTAGCTATTCATAATCTCCCCATACACTCGTATATCTGGGCATAAATGTTGTTATAATTTGTGTGCGCCTAATTAGTTGACTTTTGGTGTTAGCCAGACGGCACCTCCACCTCCACCTCCTGCATCTACCCGACCAGATCCGACCCGATCCAATTAGTTAGATAATTCAATTCAAATAATAGCAGAAGGCCAAAGATGGACTCGACTCTCTGCTCTGGCAAAGTATTTGTTTCTGCAGTGCAATTGCAATCGCATTGGCGGGGTTGAATAAATAGAATGTTGATGAAGGACTCTGATACCCTAGGAGAAAGTCCTGGAAATATAGGACCCCGAACACGACAGAAACAATATCTCCATAGAAATCTACTTGAGGAATTTATGAAATATTCTCTTAAGCCTTCTGTGGTAGGATAACCTCTGTCAGCCAGTCCGGCAGCCCCCTGAACTTTAATAACCTGTTTTAGGCAATACGGCAGCACTAGCATATAAGAAGAATACCAAATATACGGCCACATTAAAAATATGTAGACCGACGCCGGATTACTTTTTGTGTGGCATGGAAAGCGATACGTAAGAAATATTTCCACACTTAGGGATGCTTTTCGTAACTCAAAAATGATCAAAACATTTCCTTAGGGTAACCAAAGTTTTATCTGCCAATGAATGAGCATTTTCCTGTATTTTTTCTATTGGTTTTTGGGTTTTTGTGCTTCCTGTATTCTCTTTCCGCCCCTAACCCTTAACCCAAAGCCAGGACTAACTAATTTACTGTACCGTACACCCCATCTGCCCCCAGTCGGAATGCAGATGGGAGCTTCGAGCTGTGGGTGGCGAGGGGTAGGGGGGATATATCTGTAGATGGGTTTCCCTGGCTCTTTGTGTTGCACACAGCACAAGTAACAAATCAAACGAGTGCTTTTGTAAATTACATTTGAATTATCCGCTCTCTCTCTGTGTGCTGTGGGTTACTGTACTCCCGCCCCTTACCCTAATCCTAGCCCTCCTCTTCTCTGCCACACTCCTGCTGTCTGCAGTTTCATGCATTCGTTCATTCATTCGTTTTGTGCCCGTTCTTTTGCTCCGTTCTCTTGGTTTGGTTCCGTTACTCTGTTGGTAGCACTTTTTGTGTGTGTGTGTGTGTGGCAGCCACCACATGGCAAATATCCTTGAAACAGGAGGCAGCAGGAGAAGAAGCAGGGGTACTACTGCAGCCCCTACTGCTGCCCCTACTGCTGCCCCTACTGCTGCTGCTGCCATTTGCAAAGTGGATCAAACAGCCAAAGTTAATAAACACTTTGCTCAGAGAGAGAGAGAGAGAGAGACCCCCCCGTCGCTGTGCCTTTGTGTCCATTTTAGTGTCCATTGCAATTTGTATCTGTGTGTGTGTGTGTGTGTGCTGTGTTTGTTGCCAAGTGAAATTGAATGCAAATAGAAAAACAAATGCGGCACACAACGACGGCATTTCACTTAAATTTACGCGTTTTCCATTTCAATTAAAACAATTCGCATTTGTGTGCCACACAACACACACACAACCCAGGCGAACATTTAACGAACATTTGGCGCCATTAAGTAGGCTATGCTACATGTGGCACCCCCTCCGCCTATGGCATACACTATCCCCTGCTGGGGTGCATGCAAATGTTGCCCCCTAATGTTAAGTGTGCCACAGCCAAAATGGCTAATTATTTATGGCCAAAAGGTACGAGCCAGAGCCACCAAATTAAGGTCGTCTCGTTCCGTTCCTCAGTCATTTGTCTGATTAACAACGGAATCGGGTCACTGCATTCGGTTGGGAATTTATTTTTCTTTTCGCCATCAACACACATGCCAAGCCATGCCGTGGCATACAATGCCACGCCCATTGTCTTGCCCCGAACCTTGGATAAGTTTTAGCCATCTTTGGGCCAGGTCTAATGAATGAATGGTGACCCCGATTTGTGTTGAGATTTTTTCAAGATTCTTCTTAATGGAATGGAGGAATTCCCCTGTGTGCATTAGACAATGGATAACCATTAGAGGAATGTGTTTTGTTAGGTTGTTTTCTTTCTACCGACCAAAAATCGGTACCGCCTCTTGCGTTATGGCCAAAACAAGAACGGCAAACGGAACCCAACTTTAACGCCAAAAGAATTGTCGTTGCAGCAGAAAAACAAACTTGTCATCTGTCCGATGTGTCAATGGCGAACGGAAATCACTCGACCTGAACGCCAAGACCAGCCCTCAACCGAAGGGGGAGGGAGAAAGCCATCTTGGAGTCGCTTGGTGTCGCACTTTTAACGGATATATTGAACTTAACATTTCTCCGAAATGAGACGAGAGGAGAGGAGAGGGTGTGTGTGTTGTGGTTGTAATGAAAGTTCTGGCTGAAAAGAAAGGCGGAAGGAGTTCCACTTCCTTAACCTGTTCGTGGTCCTGCTTCTTCTCCTAGTTCTAGTCCTGCTTCTGCTCCTGCTCCTGGTTCTACTTCTGATGCTGTTCCTGCTCCGACTTCTTGTCCGGTGACATGTGAGCGACGTAGAAATGTAGCGGAAATGAATTTTACGCTCAGAAAAACCAATAAAATCTATATATAGTTATGGACATACACTGACAAAAATAGAGGCTACCTATTGATAAAGAGTGTTCCCTAACTGGAAACAAATATCTTCTACTGATTCCCAAGTTTTTTGGGAGTCCTTCCACATTTTCAATCTATCTTCAACAAAAACTTCAAACTAAAATATACTATAAGCCAGAAAGTCTCTATGGTTTTTGGGCAGCTCGCTTTAATCTGTTTATTTTACGAAAATCCTTGCTTTAAATATATGTAGGTGATAAAATATGCTATAACACTATGCAACACCACATTTAGCTATGAACGTAACCGACTTTTTCTAATCGATTTGGGGCTTTATAAAAATATTTTTTCAAGGTGCAGATTTTTTTTTAAATTTTTTACATCTGTTATTTTATTTTAATGTTCTTTTCAGAGATGGTGCTTCGGTTTTTTTAACACAACTTTAGAATCTTACAAGCTAATAAATCCAGCTATAAGTCGGACCTAACCTGAACGTTTTTAGCTTCAGTTTACCGTCTGGTAATTATATAAATACAAATTTGTTTCTTTTTCCGGTATATTTACCCAAACTTGCGACTTTAAAAACTCAGAAAAAGTAAAAAAAAATTTGTTGTATAGAATATTAAGACTTTGTTTTTAGTAATTTTATTTTGGGTTTTGTTTTTATTTCTATTTATTTCAAATTCTTTAATTATATTTCAAGATTTGATCAGTACGAAATTTAAATTTCAGAATTTAAAAGGAATACTTAGGTTTTATTTGTATTTTATTTAATTTAATTTTTTTTTTATTTATTTATATATTTAGTTGGGGTGTAATGTAAAGTATACAGGGATCTCAAAGGTAGCTATAGCCTATTAAGCTATCTATTAAGCAATCTATTTGCATTGCTTTGATTCTATTTCAAGGTGTTTTCCATTCGAGAATGTAGATATGTGTGTATATCTATCCCTTGTTTTTAATTGCAGTGCATTCATAGCTGCAATCAAATGTTGTATGGGCAGGGGGCAGTCGGCACCAGGGGGGTGGCTGTAGCATACCCCTGGGAGGGTTAGCAAAATGTTAGCAGCAAAACAACAACAGCAAAATGTTTGTGCATTATTTACGCGTTGCTGGCATTTTATGCTAATAAATTACCAATATGCATGAACGTAAAACTTTTTGTTGCCTCTGCAGGTGGAATGGGGCGTAGGGGTAGGTGTAGGGGAAGGGGGTCTGAGGGGTAGCTAAAGAAGTTACCAGCAAAACTGGCACACACATATATTTCTACATATGCATGGCAGGGGGGTGTATGCCAGGGGGAGGGGGGGCCAACGCATTTATTATTTTTTGATATTTTTTTACACAGAACTGGGAAAATCGAACCGAAGGGGGCGGAGGGGGGCCAAAACACAGCGCGAAAAGTCAGGAAAACCAACTAAACCAACAATTTTTTTTCTCTAGCCATTCTGTGTCTGTGTGTGTGTGGGTGATGTCTCTCTGTGTGTGTGTGTGACGCCAAAGAAATTTGGCGTCAGTTTTATGCGAGCAAAAAAAAGGTGAAACTGGTAGAAGGGCCAGGGGAGGGGCTGGAGAGACAGCAACAATGGCAAACAAAAATCCGGAAAAAATAGCAAATCGTATAAAAATAGCTGAAACACACGCTCAAAACTCCAAATGCATCTGAAGAGTGTGGGGAGGGGGTTGGGGAGGGGGAAAGATGGGACTGGCAAGATAGGCGAAACGTGAGAAGCTGTTCGGAGTAGGAGCAGAAGGAGGCTAGTGGCAGCTTGCGTGTGGCATGAACACTAGAAGGACTTGCGGCAGTGCAGAGCGTAGAGAGTATTGTACTGCCAGGCGATAGGACACAGCTAATGTGGCATTTTGGCAGGAGGTGGCACGGCTGTTGGCCAAACAGCCAACAGGCTACACAAACCGATGGACAAGGCCGTGCGATAAGCGAAGGCGAGGGGTGCGGTGCATGCAGGCGTTAGATGGGTGAGAGTGTGGCCAAACAGCTGCAAGCCTTCACCAAAAACCGCTAATTGGAAGACCATCGAGTCGGTTGCACAGAGCCCACCCTGGGGGGGGTCTGTGGCAAGAGCAGAGATGCGAATGCGTATGGCAGTCGGTCAACACTAGTCGTGGGGGGCGGGAGAAGGAAGAGAGAACAAGACGTAAAGGGATAGGGTAAAGAATAAGAAGTACGACGAACTCTTGAACTTCCGATAAAAAAGTATATTTAAGAGAATTTCTGTATAAATCATTCCTACCCCCGCCCGCCCCAAACCCACGGAACTCTTTTTTGCGCTGAAATCCACACTCTTCAAGGAAATGGCATGAAATTTTCCCGTTGAACTCAAGTAGCTATCAACCCATATATATGTACATGCACATATGTATATATATGTAGTATATGTGTGTTCTTTCTTTCAGTTGGCAGGTAAATATGGCTGTCGCTGCACAGATAGCGCTAACACCGCTGAACTTTCAACCCCCTCCACCCCCCACCACCTACCTGGTGGCACTCTTTCGTGGTTCTCTGTTCTGTTTGCCATCTCTTTTCCGCTGCGTAACCACATTTATGCATTTGCTATTTTTGCAAAAGACATGTAGACAAGCACACACACACACACACCAAAGTCCCTTCCCCCTCTGAACCACAAACCAAATATTATTGAAAACCAAAATTTCAAGGTAAACACAGCTGCAGTTTTTGTTAAGGGCACAGAACGAGGCTGAAGATATTCCCTGGCTTAAGCCTGGAAAAATATGTGCCCCTTCTTTTGGCTTCGATTCGAGAAGTAGAGAGGTGGTGGGGAGACCATATTTCTCTCTCGTTTTGGGACCTCTGGCTTATCGGACCAGCGGCATCGGCAACGGTCGGGCCATCGCAATTAAGAAGCGTAGCACCGTCCATTGTATTGTATAATTTAGAGAGTGTCGCAGCAGAGTACGTCTGCCGCCGGGACATAACTCAAGGAAAGCGAGAAGGAAAAGCAACAATTGCCCCTGCCCCTACCTAAGCCCAAGGAAATTATTGGATACTTAGGCGGAGTATGTGGGCTGGCCATGGAAATGCATTCGCAGCGGAAACTGCCAGGGAAAACTGCATAAAAACTAGGTGAGAAGGGCAGACGACTCCAGCTACTGCTCCTGCTCCTGCACTGTGTGTGTGTGTGAAAATGAATTTATATGGCACTTAAATGCCAAGTAAGGCAATGGAGCTGCTGGAGCTATGTTGAAGGTACGTAAGGATAGACGGGAGGGTGGGTACGGTGGGTGCCGAGTGTAAACAAGCTGGCTAACACGAATGAGAACAAACACATTGAGAATTGGGTAAAGTAAGATAAATATTACCCACCATAAAGCGATGCTGAATGTCGGATGATGACGACGACGATGATGATGGGAGATTTGAAGATAGATGAGCAAAGAAAAGCGAGGTATAAGGAATCGGGAAGATCGATGTATTCTATATGGTTTGCCCAGGCGATGCTTGTTTCAGTTATTTGAGAATCATAATTATATAATTAAGAGTGGAATTCCCAAGGCTATTCCCCCATTTGGTTTACTTTTGCCAGCCATACAGAGGCGCAGCACCTTCAGTTGTGGGGCTCCCTCATTGTTGGCCATCTGAAAAGTTGGCCAGGACTTGAGGCATTGTTTGGTGGCAAGCGGCGGCGCCTTTGGCTCCTGCTGTGAATGGCAATTTGCTTCGTCAAGTGAACACATTTAATTGCTAACAAATGCCAAAGGACCAAAGGCCATAGGGCGCCACTGGGTCCTGTGTCCCCATGCATTTGATATGGCAATTTGTCCAGGGTATCCTTGGGGCTCATAATTATACGGTTATCAATTGTCTACTGTAATTAGGAAATGAAATGTTTGCAAAAATCTGTTTGAGCTCTTTCCGATGGTTAAAGTTTTATCTATTCCCCCCCTCCCACACAAAAGGTGTCAGGAAGGAAGGAAGGAATAAATTTCTAGCCAACTTCAAATTGGTCTGTGGGTCCGTCCTCGCGGTTGACTGTTATTTCTCGCTGTTGACTGTTAGTCTTGCTGTTGACTGCTAGTCCTGCTGTTGCCTGACAGATGTTACCTCCTAACAGGGGCCCTCTCCTGCAATGGAGCTTAACATTTAAGAGAATTTCCTCTTGGGTTGGAGCTTACAGCTGCTGTTGACTGCGGAGGAGTCCACTCTGTTAGCATTTGATGTTGAATTTCTCTGTTAGACCTTCGCTTAGCTGTCTCCGCCACCTCTATCTGTTAGCCTTTTTGTTGTTAGCTCTTGCTGTTAGTTCTTGCTGTTAGTTCTTGCTGTTAGTTCTTGCTGTTAGTTCTTGCGGTTAGTTCTTGCTGTTAGTTCTTGCTGTTAGCTATCTTTATTATCTTTCTCTGTTAGCTTACGCGAACAGGAAATTTACAATTGTGTCGAGTGTATTAACTATAATCAGAAGTTGGGAAAGCAAGAGGATTGCTTGCACACTCTCGACAAAGATAGCACCCATCTGAATGTTGCACGTGGATCACAGACTTCTAAGAGCTATAGGTTTCTCAAAATGTACTTGGCTATTTCCTTACAATGTCGAATAATTCTGAAGAAGTTATTAAACACCTAGAATCATTTTCTTTATAATGTCAGCCCGCAGAGAATTATTATTATCAGCGATAAGGTAGCGGCGTTCACGTTCACTTTCTTTTAAGGCATTCTGCGCACGAATATTATTCTTTTACATCTTACATACATAGCTGTCTGCTATGAAGTCCATAACGTTCCTGTTTTCAAGCTTATAAATCTGCCTGCTATGAAACTATAAAATAGAACTGCAGTGACAAATTCAAAGGTGATTGCTATAAAACTCCCAAATCTCTCTGATATGAAATATACAAGCTGTATACAATGAAGCTATGAAAGCTGGATGATATGTCACTCACAAAGCAGGCTACTATACAACTTTAAAAACTGCTTAAAAATCGACCATTCTTTGCCACTAGCAAAGCTTTCTGCTATGATCCTCCCAAGGCTGGCTGCCACAAAACTGTTCACCCATCAGTGTTTCCGTTTCCTTTGTTCCATCTCTTCAACTAATTGCCGAAAAAAATTAACTTTATTTTTGTTTTATGCCAGTATTTCTTGGTTAGTTTGTTTTCCCCATCCAATTTTCGGAAAAAAAACATGTAATAATGCACTTCACTTTTGACTAACAGTACCATGAAGGCCTCAACACGGCTTTGCACCCCCTTACCCCCTTACCCACTTCCGCTTCCACTTAACCCGCCGACGCCTTGCCACGCCTCTGGTTACCGACTTCGTGCCGGCAATTTAATTAATCTGCACAAAATATGCAACACAGCAAAAGTTTCACCAGGCCAACAACAAACACTCACACAAACACAGACAAAGACACACACGAACACAAACACACAGGAACATACATATATGAGAAGGAATTGCCAGAGTTATAATGCTTGGCATACAAAAAGAAGGAAAGTCGATGACTTACATACCCTACACAAGAGAAAATTCGGTTTTTTCAAGGGACAAATATACAATGAATCCCAGTTGAAGGTTACTAAAGTATTCCATTACTGTCGGCACTCCAAACATCTAAAGAAAGTCAGCATAACCAAAATGAGTGGGAGTGTGTGTGGCTGCATGTGTGTGTGGTGTGTGTGTGGGTGTGAATGTGCCCCTAAAAGCAGGCAATGGCAAAAGGCAGAGAGAGAGCATCTTCAGAGCATCAGCGGCAGCAGCAGCAGCAACGGCAGCAGCAGTGGCAATAAGATTACTTAATTGATTTAAATTTGCTTGTCTTACTAGACCGAGGAGCGGAGGGGAGGGGGCATAAGAGAGAGAGAGAGAGAGAGGGAGTGCAGGGGCAAGGATGTTGTACAGTGTCGCAAGCGATAATGAAGTTGTTGACAAGCTCTCTGGCCAAAAGAAGGCACAACAATGGCAATAGGAATGAAAACGACAAAGAGCATAATAAGTGCAAGCAAAGAAAGAACCGCACACTGAGAGAAACTATAAGGCTGAAGGATTATGAAAGAGAAATTGAGGAAAAAAGTTAATCTCAGTAGAAAGGAATTGATTGAAGCTGAGTTCCACTTGCACCTTCTCTTCCCTTCCTGTTTTATGCTGAACTTTCTCCCAGTGTTGACGTAATTTTCGCTTTGTTGTTGTTGCTGCTGTCATCTGTGATGATTATGATGAGGATGATTATAGCGGAGGAGACAACGTGTCGCATGCATTATATAACTTGTATAATTAATCACATTACGCTTTAAGGAATGCCCAAGACTAGGATTCAATTTGGCCTAATGCGCTTCTGTAGCATAGCTTGTAGCTTGTGTGTATGCTAGCCTTGTGTGTGTTAGCCTGTCAATTCTGTATGTGTTTGTGTGTTGTCCTGTCCACTGCGTCAATTCTGCAGCCTGGTCCATGGACACTGTCCATAAGCCGCATCCAAATGATGGCCGAGATGGCCGAGAGATGGCCACCGTCAAAACGACCCCAAAGGCGTCATTTTGTTTGTGTGTATCTGTATCTGCGGTTGGCTGTTATTACAATGCCCCATTCCCCACTCAGAGCCCGAGAAGGCTGCCTCGTTAGCCTGACCATGCCCCGAAAACAAGAACCAGTAAAATGGCGAGGACAGGACCCCCGACACAGACACATAGACCCACACACAGACTGACAGAGAGACAGTCATACAGACGGACAGGAAGAGTCCGCTTAGTCATGGTGGCCAGAGGCTGCTGCTGCGTCGACATCACCGCTCCATCTCCATCTACGCCAAAAACCCGACTCCTATACTAGCTATAGCAGTACGTTGTGCCTCCTATAGCTGCCACGCTGCCACACTGCTGCTGCTGCTGTGGCTGTATGTGACTTGCATGCTGCGCTGAGCGCCAAAGTTTTGACTTCAATTTACCCAGTTACAAATTTTGTCTTCTCTCTTTCTCCGCCAAGCTTCGGTTTTTTTCTTTGTTTTTCTGTTTTTCGAACCGCAAAAAGAAGCTAAAATCCAGCCAAGACGAAAATAAGAGAAGCAAAAATGTGGTGAAAGACTTGACCAGCTTTGGGGCGACGTGTTTTGGCCACATCATCGCCATCATCATCATCTGGAGAAATAGGAGTAGCAACAGGGAGAAAGCCCATCCTTAGGGAGCATGGAATGGAGCATGGCAAAATCAACCTCAATGAGACAGTTGCAGGATGGTAAATGTGCCAGGAATATCGGATTGAAATAATAAATAAGATGTTCAAAATAAAGCAACTCCTACGAGGTCCAAGTTTTTCCTTAATTTCTTGATGGGATATTTTAAAGAGCAAAGAGGCCCTTCCCTTCCTTCCCAACGATATAACTAATTTCCCATAAATTCCTATTAATTTCCCCCCCCCCCCCCCCCCTCCACACACACTTTTCTCAAAGACTTTCTGGACAGCCTTTGAATATCTGGAAACACTTGTGGCCGAGCTGCCGAGCAAAGCAAAAGAATGTGAAAATGTCTTTGGGCTTTTGCCTTTTCTTGAATGCGGAAATTGGAAAAATGCTGGCGGCATTTTCCTGGACAGGTTGTCGGGGGCGGGGGCGAGTCAAACAGCAGTAAAGTCAAGTAATGGAGGGGCGTGCAAAGGGAAAAACTGTCAGCGACAGCATTAAAACTAACAGGAATCGGGAGCAGCATTCTCAGCATACTGCACATTCCCCTCTCCCTCCCGCAAGGAGTCCCAACCCCAGCCACAGTCTCGTGTGGCATGCCACATGCAATTCAATAAGAATTTCCCACTTGCCATGGCTGGGGGGAGGGGGGCACTGGCATTGGGCAAAAGTATTTCAAATGCATGCCAAACACTTGCTGCGGAATTCGTAATTGTGTCACACAGAAAGAAGGAGTGGAGTGGAGTAGAGTGGAGCGGCTCCTGGCCATAACTATAACCTCTATGGCTACGTGATTCAAATGCTACCAGAAATGGGATGGGATCTATGCTAGGAAACTCCCCAATTCCTCAATACCCATTTGTCCTCCTCATTATTGCAATTTAAAGGAATATCCTTCGCACAGCTTAATAGGAATATAAAAGCTCTTTGGAAAACTCAAATAACCATCAAACAGTAGAAAATGTACTAAGTACCAGCTACCACTGAATTACTCCCGTTTACCTTTTCAAATTGAGCGCCTTTTGATAGCTGACAAGAGCTGAGAGGACCAAAACTCATTCGCTCTGCGGAACCGGAACGGAACCATGGATTTCCGCTCAGAGATAATTCCGACAAAAGATAAACACTTTTGGAACTAGCTCATTTTTGGTTCAATAAGGAAGTTACCGTTCCAAATTCTAGGCTAACGGGATTCAGGAAACATTTAGCAAATACTGTTCATGTTTAGATTTACCCAAAAGATCCCCCGATTACTACGAATAGAGATTTATTAATATATTTTACCATATAAAAGACACTTTCTTCGGCATTGGAACTTCACAAACATATAGCTCAGTCCTCCCACACCACGCATCAGCAATGCCTTCTGACCCATCAAATGTAAACATATCGCATCGTTCGTTACCACCGTTATCATTGGGCTCTCCGGGATACCAAATATCTTTGGACAGGGGTTCAGCATTTGAAAACCAGACATGCTTGCCCTTGTCTGCCAAGTCGGTTCCAGAAGTCCAGTATCGAGCATTCTTGTGCTCAATAGATAAATACGCCTTAATTGCTTCCAACTCCTCCCGCGTCTCGAAGCTGACTAGCTCGGCGCCTATTTCTCGACAAGCCAAGTACGCCTGATACCAGTTCAATCTCTTAGTATCCTCAATGTAATAGAGTCTATTGCCGATCTTTACGAACGGTTCCAAACCTAATATGTTAAGGGAGTCAGAGAGTTACTTGCAAATATCTGATATATGTACATGTTCGAGTATCTTACCATCTCCAAGAATTGGTGTTACTTTATATCCTCCCGATAGGGAAAGCAAGCCAAAGAAGGCGAAGGCAAAGACTCCAGTGTATCGCAGAAACATTTTGCGTTGATTGTGCGGTAAATTTCAGAGTCTGACTCTGAGTCTGACTGATACCCCAAAACAATCTCTATCGATCCTATCAAGCACTCTTATCAAGAAGGGTTCAAGAAGTTCAAAACTTTCCAGGAAATTTTCGATTGTCGAATTACGTAGAGGTAACCCAAGAATCCAGGAATACCTAAATGAGAATTCAGAGAATAAAATAAAATGACCTCACTCATGATCTTAACGAATCGTAAACTTCAAACAAAATTCTAATAAAAATAGGTCATATCTTGGAAATTGAGATTAAACACAGCTACATCATCTATGTATGACGTTTGATGGATAGAACATAACCCACCATTGGGGAACCTTATCACATCGGTCATATTTAAGAAACACAAATAAATCTGTTGCGGGTATTTAATTAAAAATTGTAATTAATGAATAGTACTCTAATACATTATATATTTTTTATTACTGAGTTTGCTGGTCGGCTGGAAAGTACACGTTCGAATGCGAAATGGTAATGCTTGATGGTAGTAATGATGATGATGCTGATGCTGTCATTTTACGAGTACTTATTAAAGATACTTTCTTTTGCAGTGGAAGTGGAACTTCACAAATATATAGAGCAACAGTGTCGCACCTCACATCGCTAAGGGCAGTGCCTTTCGACCACTTATGCACCAATATATCGCATCTCTCGATACCCTTCGCATTATTTGGCTCTCCGGGATACCACAGATCGTTGGACACGGGTTCAGCGGTTGAGAACCAGACATGCTTGCCCCTCACTGCCAAGTCGGTTCCAGAAGTCCAGTATTGCGAATGCTTGTACTCAATGGGGATATACGCATCCACTGCGTCCAACTCCTCCCGCGTCTCGAAGCTCACCAGCTCGGCGCCCATTTCCCGACAAGCCAAGTACGCCTGATACCAGTTCCCTCTCTTAGTATTCTCAATGTAGTAGTATCCCTTGCCGATGTTCACAAACGGTTTGACATCTAATAAGTTGAGGGCGTAAGAGAGTTTCTAGCAAATATCTGATGTATTTTGGAGTGTCTTACCATCTCCAAGAATTGGTATTATTTTATATGCCACCGATAGGGAAAGCAGACCCAAGAAGGCGAAGGCGTAGACTCCAGTGTATCGAAACATTTTGGCAAGAGTATGGGATTATTCCCATAGGCTGATTCTTTTATAGGCCCACTGACAAAGGCATGTTATTGTGCAGTACGATCAAATACAGATACAAATTCAATATTGCCATACCAATAGTGCAAGCTGCAAATATTTGATTAGAAATTATTTGCGAGGCACCCCAGCCACAGATAGCCTCTGTAATGTGTCTGGTGAGGTGGTTACACATCCCACGAACTATTCAACGTTTAGGTCGATAAAGAACACACTAGAAACATCTCCCGTGTGGTTGGAGTGGGGATCCGAAACTTAAACTAAATACATGTTTATCGAGAAAGTTGTCCCCAAAAGATTCCCTGATTACTACAAATAACCGATTTATTAATTTATTGATAACTTTACTGTGGAATATTGTACACCTTCGAGTTCGAAATGGCAATGATCAAATGGTATAATGTACTTTACCATATAAAAGACACCAACTTCGGCAGTGTAACCTCACAAATATATCGGTTAGGCACATCGCAACTCTCATCGTTAATGGCAGTGCCTTTTGCATACTTATACATTAATATACCGCAGTTCTCGTTACCCTTCGCATTATTGGGCTCTCCGGGATACCAAACATCTTTGGACAGCGGTTGACCATTTGCGAACCATACATGCTCGCCCTTGACTGCCATGTCGGTTCCAGAAGTCCAGTATTGCGAATGCTTGTACTCAATGGGGATATACGCATCCACTGCGTCCAACTCCTCCCGCGTCTCGAAGCTCACCAGCTCGGCGCCCATTTCCCGACAAGCCAAGTACGCCTGATACCAGTTCCCTCTCTTAGTATTCTCAATGTAGTAGTATCCCTTGCCGATGTTCACAAACGGTTTGACATCTAATAAGTTGAGGGCGTAAGAGAGTTTCTAGCAAATATCTGATGTATTTTGGAGTGTCTTACCATCTCCAAGAATTGGTATTATTTTATATGCCACCGATAGGGAAAGCAGACCCAAGAAGGCGAAGGCGTAGACTCCAGTGTATCGAAACATTTTGGCAAGAGTATGGGATTATTCCCATAGGCTGATTCTTTTATAGGCCCACTGACAAAGGCATGTTATTGTGCAGTACGATCAAATACAGATACAAATTCAATATTGCCATACCAATAGTGCAAGCTGCAAATATTTGATTAGAAATTATTTGCGAGGCACCCCAGCCACAGATAGCCTCTGTAATGTGTCTGGTGAGGTGGTTACACATCCCACGAACTATTCAACGTTTAGGTCGATAAAGAACACACTAGAAACATCTCCCGTGTGGTTGGAGTGGGGATCCGAAACTTAAACTAAATACATGTTTATCGAGAAAGTTGTCCCCAAAAGATTCCCTGATTACTACAAATAACCGATTTATTAATTTATTGATAACTTTACTGTGGAATATTGTACACCTTCGAGTTCGAAATGGCAATGATCAAATGGTATAATGTACTTTACCATATAAAAGACACCAACTTCGGCAGTGTAACCTCACAAATATATCGGTTAGGCACATCGCAACTCTCATCGTTAATGGCAGTGCCTTTTGCATACTTATACATTAATATACCGCAGTTCTCGTTACCCTTCGCATTATTGGGCTCTCCGGGATACCAAACATCTTTGGACAGCGGTTGACCATTTGCGAACCATACATGCTCGCCCTTGACTGCCATGTCGGTTCCAGAAGTCCAGTATTGCGAATGCTTGTACTCAATGGGGATATACGCATCCACTGCGTCCAACTCCTCCCGCGTCTCGAAGCTCACCAGCTCGGCGCCCATTTCCCGACAAGCCAAGTACGCCTGATACCAGTTCCCTCTCTTAGTATTCTCAATGTAGTAGTATCCCTTGCCGATGTTCACGAACGGTTTGACATCTAATCAGTTGAGGAAGTATGAGAGTTACTAGCAAATATATAATCAATGTACATATGTTCGAGTGTCTTACCATCTCCAAGAATTGGTGTTACTTTATATGCCACCGACAGGGAAAGAAGACCCAAGAAGGCGAACGCGTAGACTCCAGTGTATTTTATAAACATTTTGACAAGAATAACCCATTCTTCGCCAAGGCTGAATGTTTTATAGGCCAACACACAAAGGCATGTTAACAAATCAGAAATTGCGATACAAATTCTTGCACAACATTCCTGGAATCCTGTTATTTTAATTAATTAAATTCGTATCATATCGGTCATATATTGGACATTGCGATTAAATGCAGCTACAAATTAGTGAATACTGCAATCCGTTGCGGATATTTGATTATTTTGATTAAAATTTAAAATGATTTTATTGAGGTTATTACATTTCAATCTGATCTCAGATAGTCCAAACAAAACAAAATAAAATATCTTATTACCACACAATAAACGAGGCTGTCTTTGGCTGCGGAGCCTCGCAAATATACGGGTTCTTTCTTTCGCAATTTATATCATTCAATACATTGTAATTTGCGCTGGTCCGTCTATCTCCTAATACGTCGCAGTGCTCGTTTCCATTATTATTGTTTGGTTCTCCCGGATACCATATGTTTAGTTTCACGGGTTCTGCAGTTGAGAACCAATTATGGTCCAGTATACATTATCGATTTTCATTTCCACATGTATTTACATTCTACGTGATCCTGTTACATGAGAGTTAAAATTTAAACTCATTTAACCTCCACACCACCCACAGCCATCAGCCATGTACCATCAGGTGTCCGATGTCCCACTCTCCATGAAATGAGATGAGAGAATTAGCCATTGCCGATCTTAACAAATGGCTTTATGTCAATGTTCAGGGATTCAGGAATTCCTAGAGGACACATCACAGTTACTAAATGAAATCCTGGCTAATGATCTTACTCATGTTCTCACCATCTTCCACATACGGTGTTATTTCATATGCCATCGACAGGGAAAGAAGCCCTAAGAAGGCGAAGGCGTAGACTCCAGTGTATTTTATGAACATTTCGACAAGACTATACCATTATTTTCTAAGGTTAAATCGTATATATCCTTCAAAAAACATTGGTATCTTATCGGATCGCAAAATACCATTAAAAAACTCGCATTTTTTCGCATATTAAATTTGAATGAATTTAATCTAAACACCTCCTTGCCTTCCCTTCCCTTCCCTAACTCTAACATGTGCCATTTCGTACTCCCCCCATTCTTGGATAAGATTCCTTTCTTGGCTGCGAACTATCAGATACACTACTGTCGGATGCTGCAGCACGAATATAACCCAATTCTCGCTGTATAATTTTTGTATTTATTTTTTTTTTTTGTAATTTTTATTAAAAATGTAAATTCTGAAAATGCGGAATACCATAGTTCTCTAGACCATTGACCATCTGTGTGTATATATGTGTGTGTGTGTGTCATGTATGTTTGGGTTCATTCATTTCGTTTGGCTGGCAAATACTATTTCTGGGTTGAACATTTCCTTCCTTTTCTTTGCCTGTTTCACAATTTTCACTTTCAGTTTAATTTTACGTTTGTTTTTTGTTTTTTTGATTACAATTATCATTATAATGCTGCATTATGCATGTGTGGGTGTGGGAGTGTGTGTGTATGTGGTTTTTCGATCACAAAATAAGAACAGAACCAAGCAGACTATTGAGGGCCATATACATAGACAAGCATAATCCGCGTGACTGACGCGAGGGTTTTACTATACCTCCTGTATTCTGGGTGGATTTCCACACTTAGTTGCCCAACTCGTATGTATGAGCTGTAATTATATAGGGGTGTACATATACATACATTTAAATATATATATATATATATTTTCTAGGCATACATATATCCAATATTGCGCCAAGCAAGCAATTTCTTTTCTTCACATCTAAAACTTTCTTCACACGATGGAAAAAAGCATTTTCGTAATACAATTTCTGGGTGTTTTGTATTTTTTTTGGGTTTTTTGTTTTATTTTTTGGGGTTTTTTTTCTTTATCTTGGGTATTATTTTCTTTAGGGTTTTTTTTGGCCACTACGCTCTCAGATGATGTTCGAAGCGCTGGCGTATCTAGCAAATGTTTTGTGGCTGATGTGGAGCTGTGTCCAAATGCACCATAACCATGGGGATGAGGCGCCGTCTCCAGTTCTCTCCTGATCTTCTGCTCCTGGTGTCCTTTGCCGACTGATTTGATTACTCGATGACTTACTGCTCCTCGTCGCCCAGCTCGTGCTTGATCTTGGAAAAGTCGAATGTCTCGCCAGTGCCGCGCTTGAATATGTTCAACACATCCAGGCAAGTGGTCTCAAAGTGCGTGGTGGCATCGTACGATTCCGAGATAAAGATCTGCGACTGGGCCCCATCGTCGATGGGCTCCAAGTAGTCCGAAATGGTGACAAACTTTTGTGCGATCGGCTCGAGCAAGTCGAGGCCGGGCTTGATCTCCACCTCGGGGTTCTCGGTCTCCACGGTGGTCGAGACCATGCCCACGAACCACCCCTTGGCAGCCACCTGATGGGTGGAGCTGACCAGCGAGACGTAGATGTCGGATTTGCGACCGACCTGCTTCTGTGGAATGATGATTTGAGTAGAGAGGCCATCCTTGGTGCTGGCCACCGGATGGTCCAGGATGCAAATGCAACGTATAACCTTGCCACGCTTGCGCACCTGCCACCGCCACAAAGAAAATGGCATGGATTAGAATCATCAATCGATCAGGAGTATCTGCAGGAGTACTCACCTTCTCGGGCACGTAGCTGGGATCGCAGTAGACCTGCTTGCACTTGGCCACCTCCTCGCCGGAGCGCACGCCCACCACCTTGCCGCCCTCGCCAAGGACAATCTCATCGATGGGCTTGTCCAGCATGTAGGTGCCACCGTAGATGGCCGACAGGCGAGCAAAGCCCTGGGGCAGCTCTCCCAGACCGTACATGGGATACAGATAGGGGGATTTGCCGTATCTCGCCAGCGAGTCCGAGTACAGCTTGATCCGCCGGATGGTGTTCACCGCCGGCTCGTTCAGATACTCGTCGTCGCGGAACAGGGCCAGGGCATGGCCGGTGAAGTCCTGCGTGTTCTTGTCCAGCCCGAACTTGTCGTACAGGCCCTGCATGTTGGCCTTGGTCGGGTCAAAGTCCTTCCAGGTCTTTGGGTCCTCCTCCCTGAAGTCCTGCACATAGATGAGGAAGTTGCGGAAACGCCGCTTCTCGAACATACCTAGAACGAAAGGATACGATACGATACGATATATAAATGTGTAAATATATTTCTTTGATTAGTCAGCGCACTTGCAACAGGATCTACGAGTGTGCTCGGGGGAGGACGTGGACAAGCCTTCGGGGGGTGTTTGGTTTCAATTTACATTTCCATTTGCATGCCACACACACACAGGCAGGCACACTCGGGCCACTGTCCATAATTTGAAACCTCTAATTTAGGGGCGGCAGCAATAGCGCAGCAGAAGAAACCACATCCAGCAGTCGCATGGGCCACCCCATGACGTCAGACCCCGCATATGTGTAACGCGATTACAGTGAAGCAACGCTAGAAGGATATTTGCTTGTGTAGCTTGTAATTTCTTACAATTTTCTTCTCCGCAGTTGAATCATTCTGGGGCAAACATTCTTCACATTCGATCATTCAAGCAGTTTCCACTGTAAAGTGAAAGGGTTCAATGTGCCGAAATAAAAAAAACGTAGTTGCAAGAAGAAACAAACACAAAAAATTACAACTAAATCATAAATAGAGCGTGTGGAGCAGGCCGACTAATTGCATTTCGGTTGTTGCCACAAGGAAAAACTAATTTAAAGCCGAATTCATGGGGAAAACAGAATGAGACCAGGGAGGGGACTAGGGGAGGGAGGGAGAGTGCGACGCGATTAGAAGTGAATCAGCATAGCGGTTAAATTGGCCAAATTCGTGGGGCCGTCCAGGGTTGCCAGACACACGCACACACACGCACAGCTGGCAAGGCCCCACACAAGAGTCTAATCAGAAAACGAGCTAAATAAAAGGCAAATAAACAAAGCTAGCGAATATGTTAGAAATTATCTTTAAAACAAAAACCTAAACGTATGTTCTTTGCACACATATGTATGTAGATAGAGGGCTTTTTCTGGTAGCAGGTAGCAGGGCCAAGCAAATACGTGTCACAGTCATACCCGAGGGGGGCAACGGCAACACCAACAACATTCGACGACAGCTACAGCGAGTGAGTGTGAAAGCCAGAGAAAGACAGAGTGAGAGAGAGACAAAGAACCAGGCAAAAGTGGAGCCCAGATAAGAGTCGAGTACATACACACACACACACTAACACAGACAGACAGCTGGAGACGTAAAATTTTTTGCACAATACATACAAACATTTTTTCAACACGGGGAAAAAGCTCTTACCCATGAGATCGGATGCCAAAGCCTCCTTCTGATCCACCGGCACTTTGGCAATTTTTCCACCCTTATAGACGTAGCTGCCCTCAATCGACTTGAACTCGAGATAACGGGTGACGCCCGTGTGTATGAGCAGCTTCACCAGCTGCCCGTTGGCCATCAGAAACTTGGGGATCAGATCCACGTTCCAGTCGCGGCCACGCCCGAACCTTTCGCCCGGCGGCTCCAGGCCATATCGCTGGAAAAGCTCCTCCAGCGGAGTAATCGATGCCGACTCCCCCCCGTAGTACTTGTTCCGATCAATATGCAGCACCTTTTTGCCGGACACGGACAGCATGCCGCTCAGAATGCACTCCTTGAGGCCGGTGCCCAGGACGATGGCGTCGTATTCCTCATTCATTTTCGCTTTGATTTGCGTTTATTCTATGGGGACGATGGACTTTTCACGGGTTTTCACTTGCTGCGACGTTGGAGTTTTTAGCGTTCAATAATTTTTCTCTACTCGTTCGGCCCCGTTCTCTCGTTGTCGTGAGCTGCTATTCGCTGGTTTCTATTCCAGGGCGGCATACGTTGGCGGGAGTTTTAAATCTAATTTATTTCAGTTTAATTGTAGCTTAAATGGTATATAGTGACGTGTTTTGTTGTATCTTGGCAGTCAGGGTGACCATTTATGGCCATTTATTATATTGTTCACCTGACTCAATAAGTTCGTTCTTAAATCGGTATATTTTGAAAATTATACGGTATATCTCGGTATATTTCTGAGGGGCAAACCGTATACCTTAATGCGTTTTTTTTACGTTTTCACCGGCAAAATTCAATTTGTATGGGCACTAACCAATCTGGTATATAGTATATAAATGCGCCAGTTCATACATTTTACTATAAGCAGTAAACCTAGTGTATGGTTAGTTGTATTATTATTTGCCGCGGCTTAACTCAAGTGATTCACTTGCTTAAATACAGGGGGTTAAGTGGGTTAAATTCCTTTGACATGATATGAGGACAGCCTGTCCGCATGTTATGTTAGGCAAAGGGGTGGATTTTACCTTGCAAGCGTTGCATTTTCTGGGTCGTTTTGCCTGTTGTCCATACCCCTTTTCCCACAAGGGGCATTTTATAGAATACCCTCTACAGAACAGATGAAATGTTTGTCCAACGAACGTAATAACCGATTTTTTAGCCATTTTATATATATTTCCAAGGTATGCAAATAATATGTGATCAAGATGTGAATTCGGGAATATAATTAATTAAATGCATGAAAAATTTTAATACGAGAAAAAGTCATTATTACTTATGCCTCAAAGCAGCTTGAACAGCAGTATATTAAAATTTGTTCAGAAAGAGGGTATAGGAATGTCCATACTCTATAAATACATATGTTGCTGATATGTAGCAAATGTGTAGTTAGCGTGTAGTTGCCACAAGGAATTTATGTTCGTTTGTTTATGTTCGATGGCTGCGTGGGAAATACAATTAATTCACGACATCCTTAAAATAGGACAAATAGCTGCTGATCTGGAGGATCGAGATCAAGCTGGAGACCCGCAATGGAAGAAGTATACCCGTCGCAAGGGACAGGCACCCATAAGGACCATAAAAGGCGTGTATTACACCGATGAGAAATCTTTCCGAGCCTTCCACGGAATGTCTTGGACGGCATTTGGAAAATTGCTCACGCAATTGCGGAGCCGACTGGATCGGAAAAACCCCACCCTCCTTCCTGCCGAGACGCGCCTGCAAATGACGCTGAGATACCTGACAACAGGCGACTCTTTCAGCGTCCTCGCCGGCATATATCGGGTGCCCAAGTCGTCGATGAAATATATTGTCGAAGAAGTCATCAAGGCCATAGTGAAGGAGCTGAAGGAAGCCTGCCTACAGACGCCCCAAACGGAGGAGGAATGGCTGGAAATAGTCAAGCAATTCGAGGAGCTGTGGCACTTTCCCCACTGCCTGGGATCCCTGGGTAAAGTTGTTCTCGCTTCAACGATGACTCCAGCTAAACAGGCTGTCCTTGTTTCAGATGGCCACCACATTGCCTTCCGCTCGAAGGCGGACAAAGATGCCAGCTACACCAATTACAGGCAGTTCCAAAGCATCATTTTGCTAGCTCTGGTCGACGCCCAGCACAGATTTCTGTACGTCGATGCAAGCAGTCCAGGCGGAGAGGTGAACGCCTTCACCGAAAGCACACTTTACAATGGTTTGGAGAGCAACCTGCTGAACATACCGCATGAAAAGCGACTCCCAGGCATGGATGAGGAACTGCCCCACGTGGTGCTGGCCGACAAGGGTTTCGAGCTGCAGCCGTGGCTGATGAAGCAGCACGAGATGCCCTCAACAATTGAAAAGAAGATCTTCAACTACCGCCTGAACCGAGCCCATCGCGTGGTTGTCAACGCCCTGGGCATCATGTCGAGCCGCTTCAGAGCCCTTCAAACCGAAATCAAGCTGGAGGCGTCCATGGTGGAGAAACTGGTGACCGCCACGAGTATTCTGCACAACTTTCTCGTGCGCGAGGAGCCGGACTATCTAAAGGGACTGGAGAAGGAGGACACTGACTTTGTGTCTCTGATACCGGGCGAGTGGCGCACGAATACTCTTTTCATGAAGCTGGCCCCATCCCCCATACAGTTCGATGGAAGCGAGAACGTGGCCAGCTCCATCCGAGATGGATTCACAATGTATCTGAACACGTCGGGAGCTGTGCCCTGGCAAATGGAGGCAGTCAATCCCATGTAGAAAATAAAATGTATAACTTTTAAAAAACTTGTCTATCAAACAGAAAATGTAAACCGGCCAATTGGTAAAAAGGGTAATTGATTAAAAGATTGTCCAACAAAAGTAATTTTTATTGGGTATTTAGTAGGTATTCCAAAATAATCTTCACATTTGTAAGCTATCGCAATGAAATTTTGTAGTTTATAGTCTACCTACTGATACCAAATATGAGGATTGGGATCGAGACCTACGGGAATATATATACGGAAATCTAATTAAATGATTGAATAGGTCAAAAACATTTAAAAACGAGAAAAATGCATTGTACTTAGCTTGGAAAACAGTATTTTAACAGAACAGTATTTTCAGTATTTGCAGAAGTAGAATAGAGTATACAAAAGCCATCCTCCGTAAAAAGGTTTTTCATGCGTAGAAAATGTGTAGTTACCGTGTAGTTGCCATGTGAAAGTAGGGACCTATTTGTTGATCTTCCTTGTTTAAGCGTTATTTTAGACAAAATTAAATAAACAGAGTCCTTAAAATTAGCCAGTCTTGTAGAAAATTGTTTTATCAAATGTATAAAATTATGTGTTTAGGCCTGAGGGTCCTAGTCAGCTAGCAATATTAGTCGGAATATCAAAAGCGAGGAATATGAGTTTCGAAATTACCGCCACATCACCAAATATACTTTGCTATCGATGTTTTGCTGCATGATCGTTTCGAACTCATACCGTGAGAGTAAAAGAGTGTAAGGGCTCATACATGGACGCGAAAATGAGCAAAAGAGCGCGTCCAATGTCAAGCCGACCGGCTCGACACAACATTTTGGTTCGAGCTTGGGTTGAGCCAAAAAAGGTATGGACAACGGGTAAATTTAGCCAGGGGAATTTTCACGGCTCGCACGATGTTCACCCTACCCGAAAAAATCCCCGATAGACTTTGAGGGGCGCATGCGCCCCTCAAGGCCTATTAGTCAGTTGGGTGGATTTTACCTTGCAGGCCTTGCATTTTCTGGGCCGTTTTGCCTGTGGTCCATACCCGACATTTTCCGCAGAGCCCCAGCAATTTCCCAGGGAAGAATATTACAAACTTCCCAGGGATTTTTTACAAAAACAACAACAAATAAACTTGGCGGTTGGCGCTGCTTTTAACAATTCAGAAAAGTAGTACCGTTTATTCGACAAACACCCCTAAGTTTAATAGTCTTGATATTTGAATGCGATTTCGGACGCGGTTTGTGTTGAAAAATTCCTTTGGTTGTTATGCTTTTCGTCGTCGTTTGTTGTTGTTTCTTTGTTTCGTCGGGATTTCGCGTGAAAGCCAAAACATAACATCTGCAATATCTGCAATCCAATAATAAGGGAAACATTCCCCGTTGCAATGTAATATTTGAATGTTTTCATTTATGATTACCCCTAACAACAACTGTTTGGTGCTGTGTGCGTGTGTGTGTGACCGTGTGAAGAAGTGAAAATGCTATTGAGGCCATAATATTTGTATTCTTGGCCACAAAATTCGTGGCAAAACTTACAACAAAAGTAATTCGATTTCCCGCAAAGAAATGAACGACGAAAAAAGTGAGCGGCTGATTGTGGTTGCTGTTTCTGTCTAGCGTGTGGTTTTTTGTTATTGTACTTGCTGTCTTGGTCTTGCGTTTGGTTATTCTTGTATTGTTTCTTGATTTCCTTGCTGCCGAATCTGTGCGTGTGTGTGTGGCTGTTAGTGTGTGCTTGTGTACATTAAAAACAAATATTCCCCCACGCGTCTCCCAATTCCAAGGAATTGTACAAATCCAGTTATGAAATTGCATCAATATTCCCTCTCCCTTGCTCCTTCCCCTGCCTGACCTCGGTTATCATAAGTGGCCAAGAGCGAGATGCAGCATATGGTGCTGCTGCTGCTGCTGTTGCTATGGCCGCAGCATCCGCTCACAGTTCCTCTCTTTCTCTCTCCAAAAATAGCAGAATAAAAACATAAATATACCACAAAAAGGCGCGCAACAAGAGTGTTTTATTTGATTGGGAAATACAACAAACATACCCAAGTGGATCGCAGAAAAAAGTCAATCTTTTTGTTTGGATTAAGGTAAGTTTTTGCCTGTTGCCTTATAAAACAGCATATAAAATTAGCAAATAAAAACCCCAGACGGCAAACAATCTACAGAAAAAACAAGTTAGTTGCTAAGAACCAGTTGAGCGTTGCAGACCAGGCCAGAGTGTCCCGTCCCCCGTCCCCCCTGCCACCCGCTAACGACTGGTTTTTTACCTGCCTTCGTCTCGCTAACGCTCTCCTCTCCCTCTGTCGATGGCGGCAGTAGATCGTGCTCCTCCTTGCCTTGCCTCTCGCTCTCACTTGCACCGGCATTTAATAAAAGCAAATCCTCTCTTCTGCTACTGCATTGCATTTGATGGTATTGCATTCGATACAGTAGGCGGTGTAATTAAAAATGTGTTTTTCGTGTCAGCTGTTGAACATCCACCTACCTGGGTTGTGTTTTAGAGCAGAAAGCCAGAACTTTGACATAATTAGCATACATATGGATACGTCTGACGGAATTTTATTGTTCGTTACATTTGAACCCTTCTTCCAAAAGAGTGCGTGTTTATGGCCATGCCAACCACTGTGCGAGTGGCTCGTCTCTCTCGCTTCTTCTCAATTGAGTTCAAAGCTAGTTGCTTTACTAATTGTAGATGCAGAGTGAGAGGGAGATGGACAGCTGCTCAAGAAACTCTTAACTGTTACTTTGTGTGCAATCCCTCTCTCTCTAATGCCCACTAACATTGCTCCAGGTACCGTTACGGCAGAGCTTCCAGACAATTGACTCTCCGATTCGCAATGCAATGAAAACAGAAGCTGCTGCTGTATGACTTATCTGCTTTGTTGTTTTTACAGTTTAACGGCCACTAATATACAGCTTTGAATTTGTTTAATTTTTATGACTGAAATTTACCTACCGCCCGCACTGGCTTATCACCCAAAACGCTGGTCTGGGCAACCCCACAAACTTTTTGGCTGAAAAACAAACACTCAAAAAGTAAATTAATAAATCTTCCATCAGGGCTTCCCCCCTTCCTGCCGCACAGCTTGTAAGAGATGTGGAAGTGCCTACCATTAACGGTTGTTCTTCCAGCGTGTCACTTGATAAGCAAATTCTGTGTGGAATGCCCAACTGTATCTGTATCTGTTTTTTTTTTCGTATTTGTATCTGGGCGTACGTGGCCAGGCGCGGTACTCACGCGTGGCTCTGTTGTTTCTTATCACACGACAGCTGTCGGAATATGCACTACTCGTACTCGCATTCGCACTCGTCTGTGGTGTTCATTGTGTTCTGTTACCATATAGTACTATATCTGTGTGGTACCTACGTATGTACTTTTATAGCACTCAGACATTCCGCAAACGTGTATTTTCTATCAATCGCAGCAGATATGTAGGGTTTTTGGCTACCCCACCATCACATCAGGAGGGCCTAACTTAATTGGTTCCACATTGCGTTCTCCGGGTTCAATGGTTCAATGAGTTCCCGTACAGTGTACAATATTACGGTAAATGGTAAAATGTTGTGGCTTCGCACGGATAGAGTCCATAAAGAACTCTCTTTTATCACTTTGATTGGCTTTGGGTTATCGCTCACTATATTGGAGGTTCACCCGATTTCGCTATCTATCAAATTTTTTTTGATATGATTTGCTCTTTGGCATTGACAACCAAATTGTACAACAAATTGTGGTATTTGGATTCCCTCTGAATATAATATACGGAAAAGTTCTTCAAAATCTCCTAAACACTTTAATCTTTAGAGTACATTTTAGCGCGTGTTTCGTTCGTTTCCTGTGACTGATAAATCAACATAAAAAAATTCAACATTTTAAGAGAATTTAAGCAAAATTTGATAAAATAAATTGTTCTTCAGTAGATTTCGAATCATATTTAAGCACGCGCTGGCATTGACTTCCGTTAACAATTGTTTCGCAGAAGTCTATTGTTTTTACGAGAATTACTCCGAAGTGTTCCGAAGGTGTGGTGCTCCTAAATTGACAGCCCATCGATCGCTGGTACTGTTGGCAAATTAAGATGGAATGCGAATAATTGAATACATTAATATGGTAATTTCTGCTGTGTGGGCTTTTCCATAGGGTCAAAGCTTCAATCAGTCGAGCAAGAGAGAGACAGGGAGAGAGATGGGTTCGTGATGGGTTCGTGATTTGCTCGTGAGTTGTTTATATTATCTCCTATTTCTACCACTGCCAGAGTTCTCTTTCTTTCTTTATTTTGTTCTTTGATTGTTCGACTTTCAATTTGATGTCACGCGGCCATCTCTTGTCCATTGGTTACCCTCCCCTCCCTGTCCTCTCTCTGTTGAGGCTTCTCGATGTAATTGAATAGATAGCAACCCACAGAAGCGTCGAAGGCAGTGTCGTCGGGAGTGTCGAACGCCCCCTCCCCCACCGTCAAACAGTCAACAGTTTCTAATTAGTTGTGAAACTTTTGTTGCCGTCTTCTTCTTCTGGTTTTGGCCGTTTTCTGCCCGGTTGTCGCGAATGTTGTTTATTCCCATGGAAGTCGGAAGTTTTCCCATGTCAAAATGCCAAAGCATCGTAAATTTCCAACTCCCATTGTTCAGATTCAAATTCACTTTGCCTTTTGCCATAATTAACCAACGGAGCAGCTAACCAACGGAATTAGCATACGAAAACAAACTGAGAATATATACGTAGACCCCTCTATACATCGTCTTATATATAGGGAGTTTTGTATGCAATTTGTCACGAATGTGATTTAAATTGGGTTACGTTACCCCCCAAACGGAGCGGATCGGTTGGGAGTGGAGTGTTCTCAGGCTTGATGGATAATTACTCACCGCCTCAGACTTCAATATCAATTATGGCATTACTATACGTCTCCCGATAAGTGCACTTAAATTTTCAGACAAAGGCAAATGGGGCTCCCGGTTAGAACGTAATTCAAATAATCCCCCAAAAGTGGCGAAAAATTAGTAAAATTTTTGTTTATCGGTTAGTGCTCCCTCCAATGGATAAATGATATCTGGATAAATAAATACCCCATTTTGGAATAGCTGCCAATTGATAGAATAATTTGTAAACATTTTGCAGTGCGCGAAATCGCCTTTGAACAACAGATGGTAACAAAGAAACGCAAAAATTAAATATTTATTTAATAGAACCTGTTTTTCTGCATTTTTGCCATCCTAAATAATATTTATGCAGATGTATCGAACGATAGAGAAGAGTCGTAAATTGCAAATGTTAGCTATAGAAACTGGTCAAAATGCACTCCACAAATATTATTATAAAAAATATAAAAAAATAAATAAATACTTTAGTGAATTCATATAATTGCTGCACACATTGTTGGCGCTTAAATATAATTATACAATATTTATACATACTCGTAGATAATTTATAATTGGCCCCCGACCATAAATGCGTTTTCAATGCAAGGTCGCGGCCATTCGATTGGAGCCATTGATTGTTCAATCGAATGAAAAAAATATGGCCAAAGTGAATTTTCAATATTTATTTATGTGTAAGGCTGTGGCGAGACTTGGCTGAGTTTTCCACCTCATCAAATTGGTTTTCCAATTAGTCGTTGTCTCGGCTCTCTCAGTTCAATAACAAACGACAAAACGACCAGCCTCAGATGGTGGTGGGGGCACACATATAATGTATCTCTGAGATACATCTGGATTGGCAAACGCAATGAACTTTATTTTTATTTCTCATGCTCATTCCCTTCTTTTGGCCCGATAATCATTGCCGGTTGTTGGGCTTGGCCCATCGTCTGAAATGTTTATCTTTTTTTCGGATTACGAGCATTTCGCATGTGCGTGGCTAAAAATAATTTCAATTCTGTCTGCTGGCCTCTGCCTCCAGCTCCAAGTATCGACAACCGCAATGAGGGCAAGTCAGAAGAGCACAAGCCACAGATACACAGTTACCAGATACGCGGATACATATATGTGGCAAGAAGCAAGAAACATAGCCAGGTTTTAGATACCCTTCAAGGTGGATCTTTGCTATCAAAAAATAATCAAAAGTCCTTTCGCTTATGGCAACTTTCAAGTAAAACAATGATGCATCAAACATCTACTAGAGATCGTCATACCCTCTGAAAGGCAGGGTATACCCTGGCATGTGGAGTGGTTTCCACTAATTAGAAGAAACAAAAGTGAACTTATCAGCCAGAGCCGCCTTCTTTGGGGTCGTTTAACCATTAGGCCTGGGCCTGGCCAAAATAAATCAAGTTTTGGCCACTTGAAAGTTGTTTGTTCCTCTGAAGCTCGTAAAAAACAAAAAAAAACTAGGCAGAAAGAAAGGAAAATCAAAAGTGCCAGACAGTCGCAGCTGCGGCGTGTCGAAAGTTATTTTGTGCGGCCAAGAGAGGGGCCTTTAATGGTTCTTAGACGAGAGTCAAAGAACCAATGAAATGGCTAAATGGCCAACAAATTTTCATGTTTCATTCGTTTAATCGAAAGTTGTATATACCCAATTGTACGATGTATTTTTCTGCTTGATTTATGATTGGTTCTAAAATTTGTTCAGCAGAAAACGAAACGAAAAATAAAAACTAGAAGAACAAAAAATTAAGGCACAATTCGGTCGTGTGCCAAATTCATTTTTAGTTTTTATATATAAAGACTTTTTGTTCGAGGCATGTAGAATGATTCGTATATATTCCATTCTATATATACTGGCTATATATATGGGCAATGCGGAATTGGTTACCAAATTAGTTCATCACTCAATGAAAAACTTAATTAAATACAAATTGATGAACGCAAAAAAAAACGTAGAATTTTATTTGTTTTCATTTAATTAACAAAAAATAAAAGGAATGGTGGTGCAGGGGGGAATGTTTTACTCTTTTTTCGTCACTTAAATTCAATAAAAAATTGATGGGACACTAAAAATGAAGGAAATAACAATTCCGTTGATAGAAAATACATGAAATATCTCTGGATTCTTAGGAAATTAAAGAAAAACCCTTCAACCCAGAGATGGTTGAACTTTTACTTACAACAGAGTTAGAGTTCTGTTACAGGGCGTTCATTGATCTGCTTCTCAAGACCCCACACCCCCCATCTCCATCTGTAATTGTTGTAATTTTCATTTGAATGTTGGAAACTTTTCAAGAATGAATGAATGGCTGGTTGAATGAATGGCGGCCTACTGTTTCTCCCAAGAGTTGAATGTTCTCTAGAATTATGAATGCTTCAATGGTTTGCCATGAACCCACAACAGATGTGTGGGTTTTGCGAATATATTAGATATGTTTAGGGGGCAGGGGGAATAGGAAGTAATTGTCTGAATCAAAGTTCAATCTGTGTTTTGGGGCAGCCTTGAACTTTTCTCTGGCCCGCACCCACACAACAACAGAGATTGTAGGAGTAGCTTTAGCCCTCCACTTCAGCCTCCCCCTCACGCGCGTTACGCATGACCTTGGGGGCAATTCGTGTGTTCCACGTCGCCTCTCATTTTCGTGATTCGCTTCTCGCTTATCGGAAGCCCCGAATCAAGGGCGAGCTTTGAGTTTTATTCGTTTATAGCGTTTCATTTTTCTGTGTTTTCTGTATTTTCTGTATTTCGTTTATCCGTTTTTATGTTTTTTCTTTGTTTTTCGGTGGTTGAGTGCCTCTCCTGGGGTTCGATAAACTCCCAGCAGCAGCAGCCAGCAGCAGCGGCGGCAATTAGTACCGCAATTTGGTGTATTTTCTATTGCCTTCAATGTAATTGTGTTTCCATTTTTATCTTGCAGCTCTCCCGAACCGTCTTGGTGGTCGTGCAACAGATGAGGCATCACTCGTCGTGCCAGCGATGAGGCCCAGCCCCACGCTGGAGTCCAGGTGCTGCTAGGAAGAGGAGTACCCCTGGAATCGAAGCCATCAATCAGACATCCAGAACATCCAGAACACACACCCACACCCCCACACACACACACACATATCCCACGGTCCACAGAAGGTAACCTGATGGTTGTGGCCTGCGAATATGCCTTCAGCGAACACCGAAGACTTGCGGCGAAAGTTTCTAGTTGTCCAGCAGCAGCGCTCGGCCCCGCCCAACCTCGCCGGCGACGGCCTCACCCCCGGCAACACTCTGATGATGACAGCCACTGGCGCTGGAGCGGGAGTGGGCGCAGGAGGTGGAGTGGGTGCCGCCGGAGGCGAACCGGAGCGCACCTATGTGTTTCCGGGCGGGAATCCGCTGATAGGTAGCGTACCCGGAATGCCGGTGGCCAATCCCACGGGTCCATCGCGCGGCCATGCGCGTTCCGTTAGCCATGGCGGCGGCGCCATTGTGGGTGCCAATGGGCGACCCATCAAGTCCGCGATGAAGGGCCACCAGCGAGCCTTCTCGCAGGGCCAGATCACGGACTCGCCGCCGGGCAGTGCCGCGCCCTCGGGGCGGGGTCACAGTCGCGTTGGCTCCAAGACAGACTTCATCCTGCCGCCAGGACACAAGGAGGAGGCAGTGCGCGAGCCTTCGGCGCCCACCTCGGCGACGGGGGGACGCGGCCACTCCCGCCAGGCATCGCGCTCCGAGTCCATCTACACGCTGCGACGAACGGAGGCGCCACCGTGGTGGAAGCGGTGGACGCTCTGCAACTACGGCACCGGCGACAAGTTCGAGGAACGCAGCTACCGTTTGGTGGTGCCCAACCACACCGTGCCGCCCAAGACGCCCAAGCGGGAGCACCCGAACGGCCAGTTTGTGGGCAACAAGATCCGGACTACCAAGTACACCCTGCTCTCGTTCATTCCGAAGAATCTGCTGGAGCAGTTCCACCGCGTGGCCAATCTGTATTTCATCTTCATCGTGCTCCTCAACTGGGTGCCGGCGATCAATGCCTTTGGCAAGGAGGTGGCCATGATACCAGTGCTCTTTGTGCTGGGCGTGACGGCGGTCAAGGATCTGTTCGAGGATCGACGGCGGAGAGCATCGGACAAACGGATCAACAACACCACATGTCGGGTGTACGATGGGTGAGTGATCTATAATAGTCCATAATCTTCCACTTTTTACAACATAATTTGTCAATTTCCCGTTTTGGCCACACAAGCACCAACTTCTCCAAACTGTTGTCTGAAATGGAGTCACAAAAGAGCCAAAAGCCATCAAAGAACTTGACTTCTGTTGACCAATTTCCACAATTCGAGCCCAGACCCGCCGGCTAGACAGATTTGAACGAGAGAGAGACAGTTTGCAGGGTCTCTAAATGGGTGTCTGGGGCTTTGGACTGATTCTAATTCCCATTACCCTCCCCCTTGCGACCACTGGTTGCTCCGCATGCTAATTTTTGGCCGTCTGCATGATTTGTTGAACCCGATTCGTGTTTTGTGTGTGTATTTTAAAACGTGATCTAGAAATCGATAAACAGCCAAAAGCCAAAGCAAATACAAACACTAACAAGAATAGAAGGGTGTCATTAGGGGTCGAAGCTTTGCATACCCTTGCAGACACCCCCCCATTGTTTCTATGAGAAATAGGTCATCCGAGTTAGATTGAATGTGGGAATAAATGAATGAAAATATATAGACTTTTTATTTGTGCCTTTCATGCTTCTAATCAGAATCATCATACCCTTCGTCAAGGGGTAACAATTCTGTTTGGTAAACTTTCCCTAACAGTCTTTGCCTCTTTTCTGTTTCTTCTTGGCCTCTCTTCTCTACTCTCTTGTGGTGGGGCTGTCCCACATTTGAGCGTCGTTGACGCATACTTTTGACACTCTTGCCCTCCCCGAAGCCCACCATCCATCAGCCGAGCAACGATACCGTTTCTGTCTGACGACTTTCCCAAACCAAGTGACAATTTACTTGCATTGCACGTGGTACTTACTCTGTCCCTCTCTCCCCATAACCATAGCCAGTACCCAGTACCCGTGCACCGTTTCATTCCACTCTCTTACCCCTCTTGGGATCTGTGCCGTGCCGACTTCTTCTATCCAATTGTTTTCCGTTTTGTAGTACGAGCTGCTAACCCAACAACAACAACAACAACAGCAGCAAAATCAACATGGAAAGCAAGGTATATGGAAAGAGAAGGTGAGGCGAAAGCTAATGTGCGTACCCTTTGGGATGCACTTGGCTTACCCTCTGGTAAATGTACCATTCTGCCCGCTCTCTTCCTCTCTCTCGCCTTGTTGTCTCGTGTGCCAATGCCTGACCAATGAACTTACGAGTGAGCACTCGTTCGTTTACATTGTTGTTGCTAATTATATTTGCATTTCCCTATTCTCTTGTACGCTCTTTTGCACAATTGTCATAAAACCAAAACCATAGTGATTTTTCTCGTTGTTGTTTTTGTCGCTTTTGCTTTGGAGATTTTTGTCGCTTCTGTCATTGTTGTTGCTGTTGTTGTCAAGTAGTCCATGAAACGTGTCGTGCACAGTGGATAAGATCGGTTTGGAAATGGAACTAATTGATGATGAAAATGTGGGGAAATTGCCAAGAAAAGCTGAAGAAGGGTATGAACGGTTATCCACTGCATCTACTGCAAGCCACAATTGCATTTGTGCCACTGTCCGTCCTTACCCCCTCCCCAAACACTCAACCCGTTCAGCGAAAATCCACAAGTTACATGCAAATGACACGCATACGAGAGAGAGAGAGAAAGAGAGGGGGCTACCAAATATGGTAATCGTATGAACGGCCTATCCACAGCTGGACAGCTGACTCACAGAGCCGACTTCTGGCCAGCTATCACAGAGTGGAGAGTGGAGTTCAGGCCTACCTGTGGAATGGAATGGAGTGGAGCAAAAGCTACCAGTTTAACGGCCCTGACCATCTCTTACACACCTCTGCCCCCCCCTCGATTTTTGTCCACGAATCGAAAATCATGAATTTGATGGCCGTCTGTGCAATGGTCGAGAAAAATGAATCACACGAGTGCGAATGCGAATGGAAATGTGAATTACTTGCAGGTTTCCATTGCTATTCATCTCTAAATATTGTGATTACGAATGAAATTTACTTTGCAAATTATTGGATCAAGGTTAAATTTAAAATATTTCATTATTTGGCAATATTTTTACTACAAAAAAAAAGAAGGAAAATAAAGTCTGAGAGATTTCTCTCTGTGAAAAGATCGTGTTAATTGCAACCAAATCGGATTCGATTTTGGAAGTGCTAAACGAATGATTGAGCCTCCAAATTGATTGAGCTGCGAATTTAATTAACTTTCTCAAACAACAGTTTGCACAAAGAAACGGGGAAAAAAACTAGAATTAGTCATTCAGGAAGTCTTATTCCAAAGGCGATAAGCATATGTATGGGCATTTCCTGCGAAAGGTACACTGAGACCAAATAAATTTAAAGTGAATAAAAACACATTTCCATATAATCTTATAAACATTTTGTTTTCTAATAAAATTCAGGCCATTTAGGTCATTATTAACTTTATTCTTAAATCCTATTAAAATACGCAAAAGATCTTTTTTTTTTTGGTATTTTTTAGTCATCTTTTCCTTTATTATTTTTTCCTATTAAAAAAAAGATTATTGATAAACATATTACATATTCAATTATTTAAAAAAAATACCAGAAAATGTGTTGAATATCGATTAAAGGTATTTTAAAATTCCTTTATAAAGCCAGGGAATTCTTGTACCAAGCGGCAGAGGTTTAAAAAAAAATGCCTTAAATTTCAACCATTTTAAAGCGAAATCAATGCACAACATTTATTAGAAATTCACATCAATGTATTGCATTTAGGTTAGATTAGGTTAGGTTAAAGCGGTAGCTGGGGAGAGGATCTTAACCGAGCTCCCATGGAATATATTGGCTTTACTTTTGTTGAAATCGGAAAACAACTTCCATAATTCGAGATTCGTGCGAATTCCTTGGCTTTTATGCTAAATTCGGACTATGAAAACCATAAGAAAGTACTGTTTTGTGATACACTATTTGGAAACTAGAGTACTCGGTTTGCTATCTCCCTAAAACTATATCGATCATTAGAACAACCATCAGTTATGGAATGAAAAAAACTATAAAGAGATCTCTTAGTGGAATCTGTGAGAGCACCCAAAGCGTGTCCTCTTATTTCTTTAGATGACATTTCCAATCGTTTGTTCAAGCTGCACCCTTTTCCTTACGACTCAATCTGTGGGTCCCCACAGTGGCTCTCAATTGCATTGAATTCCCAGTCAATTCTCACTGATTGCATTGCTCTTATTGATATGCCCTGCAAAAAGCATGACTCGCTCTGGAAAGTGCAATAAATTCATTGGAAAAATATTTCCTACCCCCCTTTAAAGATTGTCTTGTTTGTGGTCTTATCACAGGGGACGGACGAGGTCACAGCCAGCAGGCACTACTCGTATCACCCACCAGAACAATTGTGGTGGCAATTCCATGAAATTCCATTGCATTTATTGCGCGATCACCCCAAAAGCTTATGCAAGGTCTTATGTAACCCCCCAACACCCACCACCCACGTTCGGGTATCTGCTGACTTGGTGGGATCCAAGAATCGTGCCAGAATCGCATGGAAACTGTAAACAACACTCTTGGCTCTCTTTTGTGTGCATTTTCTTTCCATAACTTAATCTTTTACTTTTACCTTTGAACTTTTGAACTTGACTTTGCCTTGGAACATTCGTATGCACGTGCCGTTCATTGCATTAGGGGGGACACCAAGGATATCTATTGTATGATTAATGAGCCTTTCGCGCACATTTCGTATTCAATTTCCGAACCGCCCCAACCATTTTCTTTAACGATTAATTGTATGCCTTGAACTGGTGGGAAATTCAACGCACCTCCGCCCATCGCTTTGATTTGGAATAAACACACCCATGAACAAGTGCCAAAGGGCGACTTATACAACATTCCCAGGAGTGTGCGTGGGCGTCGCTGCAGCAGATGTTGTATCTCTCAGGCGGCACTTTCACCGAACAACCGAAAATGCATGAATATATTCGCAGTATTGCGACAACACCTGAGACCTCAGACGACCCTCACTATTAGAGGGGCGGAGCTCTCTTTTGATTCTTTTGCATAAAATATTGACTGCTGGCCAACGGCATTCAAGGTTGTGGGAAGAACAACTTGTGGGGCACGTTTGTGGCCGAGAACTAACCTTGAAAACGTTTGCCAAAACAGCCATAAAACCGAATTTACCAATGTCCGAATGTATCTGTATCTAACACCCGGTTTAGGCCATGATACTTACCGATAGTTATGCTCTACTGGGCCGTGTCTATTCTTGTGCGTTGATCTCCTACGCTTTTGTGGGTTAATGTTTGTGGGCATGGAAATGATGGTTTATTGTTTTGCCCCCATGCTTAGCAGCTCTTAATAGAGAGGTTTTCGCCTGCCCCAAACTCTGACATTGAAAATGCTAAAATACAGCAACAGAGCAAACGGGTTTACCCCCCTCCCTGCCATTCAAGCAAACCGGTTGGCAATCATCGTTAGGCTTCAGTCGAAGTCTCTGTCTGTGAGAGACTGACGTTTGTCTAGCAAGAATCGCCCCAGTCGGGGCCTAAACCTGATCTCCCCATCAGCCAAACCCCCTCCCCAACCATCCTATACATACGTCCATTGCCAGCCATCTAATGGCCATGTTAACAAACCCAGAGACCATTAACACCATGCTCCCAGAGCTACCATACTGCCATACTCCATGGCTGCAATTGCTGCGGCTGTTGGTCAAGTTTTTTCGATTTGTTTCTCTCTTGTATCTATGGGCCTGGTCATATCTATGGCTTGGTCTCTTGCAGTGTCACTGACTTGCGTTTTCGAGTTGGCTTGGGGTTCAAGCAAAGCCATAGCTCAGGGCAGAGTGCTGCTGCTGGCTCTGCCTCTGCCTCCAGGGACAAGCGGAGTGAAAAAATATGATCTGCAAGGTGGTTTCTGTTTGGGTTCAAGGAGATTACAAAATACAGGGAAATATCTATGCAATAAAGATGGAATATACGTCACAAATTATACAATATTCTCCAGTTACTGTGAGGGCCACTCTAATGTAATCGGCATACAATTTTTCGCCATAAATCACACTCCAAAAACTGATAGTTGCAGGTGGCGTCTATCAACGATAGGCTGTACATATAACTCTGGAAATTAATCGTTTATTCATTATCTATTTAAGTACTTGTTCTAACTACTGTATTTCCTAGAACTTTATATACTAAACAATCTTTAGGGTTTGTTCACCGCAAAAGATAATCCCATTAGAGAGAGAGAGAGAGGGAGAGTGGCGCACTTGAGATAATATTTGATCGAATGCCAGTGACACAAATACCTAGATATTGTATCTTTTGAAGCGCAGAAATACATAACTTTGAATGAAGCACGTACACCCATATACGTTCTGAAGGGGAAATGGAAGAGTAACGGGCTTAGGGGAATTTTCTATTTGAAATATAGAGACATCTGAGACAGGAAGGATAGTTACACATATTTGGGGTAGCTATGGGAATCTAATCAGCATACTCAAGGGAAACCTTTATCTATGGCACATCTATTGGGTTATCTTTTGAAACTTACTTTATGTACAATTGAAATATAGTTTTTCACTGTTTGTATTTGCCTTTTGCTCTCAAGGATTTCTTTAGAAAAATAGGGAAACAAATATCACGCCCGAATCGGATCATTTGAATGGTTTTGGTTGTTAGTCTGAGTTTCAGCTGAACAAAGAGCACGATTGTTGCCATAGAAACTGGGTCTGTATCTTTTTTGCCTGAAGATGGAATCTCCACAAGATCTACTTCTTACCTTTCGAGTTCCTCCACTTGTGGCGCAATTTGCCAAGTGCAAATTCTTGTACAGATACGCCAAGTGAATCTCTAAGATAAATATATCAAATATCTTCAGTGCGGGAGGGACTGGAGGGGGGGATGCACAAATATTTTCCCAAAGCAAAAATATCGACACTCAAAGCAGAGTTCAAGCAGAGCAGAGGCATAGTCGAAGCCCTCGAATCATGAGAAATATGAGGAGGAGTCAGTGCCACATGTCGTTGGATGGTTGGACAAATAAACTCGATGCCACACAAAGTTTTGTGTCTGTGGGCCGTTGTATGGTGTGTGGCCTTTCCCAATAATTGACCTTCCACCCACACGGCGCCTGCCCCCTGCTCCCTGCTGCAACCCCAAACCGATAAATGTCGTATGTGGAGTGTTCCCTCGAGTGGCCCAACATTCCATTGAATATACAAAGGGGGTTCGTGGGGGGAGGGGTCGTTGGAAAAGTGTGTTATTAATAATTAATTCGGAGACGCAATTGAGCGAAATGAACAGCCGATGGACAGACAACACTCTCCCAGCACACTGACAGGCCAGACCAGACCGAAGCGCATATGTGTGGGCCAATTTCCACCTTCCACATACGAGTGGAGGGGGCGATGGTTGCGTGCCACAAGCTAATTACATGACCAAACTGTCTTTTCATTTTCATTTCGAGATACCCGTAAGTACACTGTCCGTCCCCGGTCCGTCCGTCCAAGCGGCAGTTTGTGCTCCATTGATTCGAGCCGAAAGCGACGCCTTCCTTTGGAAGCTCCTCCTCCTGCTACCCCGCATTCACCTCCTTAATAATGTTTACATGATTGATTCATGCGCGATGGCTTTTAGTCAATTTAATGAAGCAAAGAGGGGCGCACACAGGTAACCATAGCCCCACCCCGCACTCCCACCACCCACTGAAGCTTCCTCGCATTCTGTCTATCTATTCGGGGGCGTATCTATAGCCACGCCTCCCCAGTGGTCTCTCCATGGCTGATTGCATGTGGGTGAGTGGGTAAAGTAAACTTTAAAAATTGATTAATAAAATCACTTGCGTGCTCTCTGTTTGTTCTTTGTTCTCTATTCTCTGTTCTCTGTTTTGGTTTTCACCTTTTTCCTTCCTGCTTTTCCACAATTTTCTCTGCTGGAAATGGACGTTTCGTCATTTCGCCTTCTGGGTGTGGTGCGCCTCTTCTTTCATTTCCTTTGATTGCATTAGCAGCACCCACACTGCACTCTGCACAGCTTGATAGACATTGCAAGGACGAGACCTTCAAACTAATGATGTGTGTGTGTCTGTTTGTATGTGTGTGAGCATTGGAAAGTTTTTCTCTAATGAAATTCACCTTGAAAGTCCACTTTCCACTTGCCAGAACATTCATTCATCGATAGATACGAATGCGAATGACGTTGAGGCCGGCTGTCCGGAATGTTTCCATAAGCGAAAGGACAACTACTTTAACCTTTCCCTCTCCTACTTGATGACTATTTAAACAACGTTATGCCAAAGTGATTTATAATTTCCACAGAAACTTTTGTCCCAAGGCAAACCCCAAACCCCAAGCCGTACATTTCCATATCTATGTATCTATGGATATCTATCAGTCCAATTAGAGAGAGGGAGAGAGAGAGGGGAAGAGGCAAACCTTTAGACAATACCCAGGACAGAGTATAACGAATAAATATGTGTTAATTTACCCAAACCCACACGAACTCTGAACACCCAGATAGGAATCTATCTAGGAGGAGGAGAACCACGAGAAGCTTTGGAGTATCTCCTGGGGCAGGCTGGCTTTATCTTTCGAGGTTTCATCTGGATGGAACCAAATTAAATGTTGAATTATTTATGGCTGAATAGTTTCAGTGGGCGAGTGGGGCAGGAGGTGGTGTCTAGGGGTGGTAGTTCTAGTGTTTACACAACCTGAAGCTAATGCTTCGTTGGGTTTTAGGTTTTTCGGCCACTAATTTGTTGTCTCTACGTGGGACTACAAGGGACTTTGTACCTACCAACAACCACCAGGTGGAGTGTGGAGTGGGGAGTGGCATTGTGGTAGTAGCTGTCTAGCAGCCTAGCCGCCCACGCATGTTGTTTACTTGGGGACTATGGGCAAATGCCTTTTAAATAACAAGAACGAACCTTGGAAGCCTTGAACATGAATGTAGGAATGAATGAATGAATGGAAGACTGAATGAACATGCGCCTATTAGCGGTTAGACGGTAGACGATAGACGATAGACGTTAGAATGGTAGACTTCTTTCCTCTGGAGACCACAGAAAACCCCCACGATTCCTGGCTATGTTTTGGGGTCTTTTATTGACTCTAAGGCACGCGTGTAACGGGACGAAGGCATGCGCATTTGTGGGGCCACTTCTGTGGCTATTTCTTGGCCACACGTTTAACGAACTTTAAGTAAATTACCCAAGTTCCATGCTTCCCCCTTCCTGCTGGCTATAACATGCATGACCCACATTTGCCACATAAATTTCCATGTGCAGTGGAATGGGAACGGCAAACGGGAGAACTGGGAGGCAAACGAGGGAAGATGTGGGAGCAGGAGGAGGTGGAAGAGCACTAAATAATCAAATGGGAAGAACCGCCATGGTTCAATGCTACACTGAACACAATTCTCTAAAGAAAGATCTACTCGGTTGCTTTATTTCATCATCGTCACCGTCTGAGCCCCCTTGACCCAATTGGGGATTATGTATAAAGATTGCATCATTCAATCTGCATATAGTACATCTAATATATCATCTTACAGAGAATGCAGGCCCCCTTTTACGTGTATCTTTTCCAGGAAAAACTTTGCTCAATGATTAAAGTAATCTCTAAAGAGGAAGCTCCATAAAACTCTCAACTGTTTACCCTGCCTATGCCATCTATCATATATAGCTGTTGGGAAAATCCCCCACTATACAACCTACATTATCTAGATACACCCGCCATTATCTAGATACAATGTACACTTCAGCAATTAGTTGAAACACGACAAAGGGTGAACGGAAACCCAGAGATCATCTATCGCCCGGTGATTCAGCAAAACTCTATAGAGATCCCATTGATAGACCTCCATTTAATAAGGCTTTAGGCCAAGATCGAAATCGAAATCGAATGGAGGAGGGAGCATGGAGCAGGGGCAACACGTGTTAAATGCCACTTGCAGAGGCAACGCCTCCCCATCCACCAGCCACCACTTGGTGGAGCCGCCTTTAAATGCCGCTGACACACGCATGGTAGCCTCGGGATAGGATTGGGATTGTGGCTAGGAGGAGGCGTAACCCAACGACCCAAACAAAACTCTGAACTGGTAATGGAAATGGAAATGGGAATTGGGTTGAGGAGGAGTTTGCGTGAGTTTCACTTTTATTCGAAGACTCTTCTGCGGCTCTGCTGCTCCTCTGCTGTGGCTTCTGCTGTTCGTTGAGCAAATAACCAAGCAATCAACGTGCCCATCGTCGAGTTAAACTCGCATTAATTTTGCATTTTGCGAAAACGCCTTATAAATCGAGTCACCCAAAGCCACGAGAGCCCCTTTGGTAATTGCCTTCACCCTTGTGCCCCACTGACAGTACCACCTACCACCCCTACCACGAGCACTGTGCACCGCGTCACCGCCTCTCGTGCCTCATTAAAGATTCAACAACCTGGGACGCCTTCGCTGTAAATATGAATCGCGGAGAGGGGAGGACAGATACAGTGACAGGCAGGCCCCCCAATTAGAGGGTGACATGCAACAATATAAGCGAAACTTTCAAAACACTGCATTATCCTCGACTATCCCTCGAGAGGGAAGAAGGGTTGGGGGATGGAAGGACACAGACACAGACATAGACTCAGACACTGTTGCCCCTGTGGGAAGATCCCTTGTTAATGGACTCATTGTCACGCGCCTCGAGAGCTGCTTGCTCTGCTGATGAATACAATTCGAGTACTCTGAATACTTTTCGAATAATGATTAGCTGACGACGCCCAACAACCACAGATGTCACCTTCATTACATTTCAGACAACAAATGGAGTTCCGATCTGTTCCGATCCGGGCATTGAAGGTTTTTTGTTGTGCTTTTTGTGTTGTATGGGAATATGATTAATGATTGTGTGGGGCTTCAGTCTCCGGTTCTCTCCGGGTCGCTCCGGGTGTCTCTGGGTCTCTCTGGTCAGCGTACGAGCATGTTGATGTTGTATGACTAACTCGTGACCTACAAATCTTACAGTGAAAGTAAAAACACATCACGAATATGGCAAAAAACAAATAAGGAAAGGGAGAGGAAGGTGGGGCCAAAATGCTACTCAAATAAATATTTAAGAAATTTAAATAAATAAAAATAATATACAGGCAATGAAAGCACTTAAAGAACGATCTTAAAGATTAAAGCTTCAATAAATATGATGAAAAATATCATAAATTCTAATGAAGTGATAGAAGTTCTTAGCACCTTAAATTATAATCAAAAAGTTCAATAAATTCACCAAAAAATTAAAGGTGTGGCAATATACTTATAGAAGGGAGAGAAATCCCCTTCGATCAGTAGTAGAGGAATTGCAGCCTCTTCTCTCCTCCTCTTCTCTCCTCCTCTTCTCTCCTCCTCTTCTCTCCTCCTCTTCTCTCCCATCGATGGAAGAACCTATTCTTCCTGTTCTAAAGATTAATTCCCATAATTCTGATAAAAGAGAATACAATATTTCTTTAAACAATTAGTAAACAACATGAAGATTTATTAGCCAAAAACAAGATTCAGCAAACATTTTTGAAATATCATCATTTTTTATCGTAGAAATATATCATCATTGTAGTAGTTCCGAGAAATAATGTATAGTAAAGTTGTATTGGTTTCCGCAATAAATCTCTAGTCTTCCGATTGGAGATTGTAGATATAATAAAAGCCTGAACAATACAGGTTTATGGGCCCACGGAGGGATGGTTGGCTCAATGTTTTGGGGGGATGTCGTCATATCACAGGAATAAGCCACTTGACAGCGAATGGAATCAATACGTATACGAGTACTTATGTATGTATATGTATTGTACGTGGTAATATCTTATCGAGCAGTTTGTGCAGCAGATAATAAAGTAAAGAAAGACGATTACAATTATGGAACCACTGCAAATGTGACCGAGACTCTGGCAGAATGCACTGAGGAGTAACGGCCACAGCAACGACTGTCTGTCGGGGGGCATGTTAACAAAGAAACAGTCAATTAGAGAAATGCAATCAGAAGAGAGAGACGAGCAAAAGGCAAAAGAAAAGACAAGAACACGAAGAAGAAGAACTTGAACAAATATAATTACATCGCAGTACCCCCCAAGAGGGAGAGAGAGAGAGAGTTGGGTCTACAGGGTAGGAGTCGTCTTGGCTGTGTGGAATGCGTTAGAATGTGCTGCAATCTTGCTAATGACCCAATTAAAATGATGGCAAAAGCTTTCACCGCCGAATGCTCCCATTCCCATTCCGAATAATGCAGGAGAGACAGGAGACCGCAGGAGAGACAGCAGGAGTATTACTTTGTCTCCTTTGTGGCCTGTCTGTCAGCCAAATGTCAGGCCATGTCACAACACAACAGAGCAAACAGTGAAAACACGGAACCCGAAGGGCAGGGCAGTCTTTGATGGTAAACAACCAGTGATACCCTTTAAAAGGTACAACCATTTCCAAGGGAGATACAGGCAGGGTACGAATATTCGATGATTGAACAATAGATACAAAAATCATTAGATATTATGGGATCTCATGGGATCTCCCTCACTTTGACTACTTTCTTCTATGGAAGATATGTCTTTCTTTGCATCCTCATATCCTCTGGAAGCGAAAGGGTACTTTTACAAACAATCTGGAACCGAAAGCAATGCAAGGACATCGCCACATGCCACATGACACCACTGACAGCACAACAACAGCAGAGTGGCAGGGCACAGAGTGCCACACAGCAGAAGCAGGAGGAGGACGGTCCCTGGTCTGGTCTGTGTTGGAGAAGGTCAGGGGATGAGATTACATGGGGGGACACGCGAGTGTTGAAAAATTACACATTTTCCAACCATAACAATTTGGCGCTCGCGCTGGCCAAATGAACTTGAATTAAATGGGAATATTGTCCGTGTCCATGCCCATGTCCCATGTCCATGTCCTTGCGCAACCCATCTAACCGCAGGACAATCTCTCTCCCTCTCCCTCTTTTTTCATAAATATCTAAGCAGCGAAAAGGAGAAGGAGAGATGACGCCATTACAAGGGGAGTGAGAGGGATCCCCCACCGATCCCACTCGAGCGGACGAGAGTCATGCGACTTTATAAAAATCATAAAAATGAAAGCGAATGGAAATTCCAGCATGACGCAAAAAGGCCTCGACTTTCCATGGAAACTAAGCTCAAAGCACTCCTCCTCCTTCTGTCCATCATCATCATCATCATCATCTTTGGGCCAAGGTCGAGGGCAATATGACGGCTTATTATTTTGCAATTTAGTTGTTACTTTAATAACCAACCCACATGCGAGACCGACCCACTGCTGCCCCACACTTCCATTACATTAAATGTGTGCGGATTGGAGTGGAGTGGAGAGAGCACTCTCACTGTTTGCTCGAATGTCCATCGACAGCAGAAGCAACAGCAGTAGTAGCTCCCTTCCGACCGACTACTTTCCCTGACAGAGCTATAGCTCTATAGCTATATCTATCCCGAACAGAGACCCTCCACTGGTCGCATGTAAATTGTCTTGCGTGGCATTGGCAGGCGGCGGCAGGCAGGCCCATCAATGTGTTCATTTGACAATAATTGGAGACATGGGACATGGATGGGGATGGGAATGGAAATGGAATGACGAATCATTCATGAATATTGTACATGGCTCTTACATGAGGGATTATCTCCGGCCGTCTGGCTGTCTGCCCATATATTCTATGTACATTAGCATTGGACATGGCCGGCGGTAAATGACATTTCATGTTCAAGGATCCGCTGACATTTGGGAGGCCTTTTAAATGTTTGATTATGGAATATTTAAAGGAAAACTTTTGCTAGAAGTTTTCCTTAAACTTTAAAGGGAAATGTGACAAATGTTTGAAGCCCCAGACTTAATCGATTACTGAATGCCACTCCTTCTGACATCATAATTAATCGCAATTTATTGTATCCTCTTTCCAGAGAGACGGAGCGCTACAAGAGGGTTAAATGGCAGGACCTGCGTGTCGGAGACATTGTCCACCTCTCGAACAACGAGACTGTGCCCGCGGATATCCTTTTGCTGCGCAGCAGCGATCCCCATGGGGTATGCTACATAGACACCTGCGATTTGGATGGCGAAACGAATCTGAAGCGTCGCGAGGTACGTGATTGTGGCCCATATCTATCATATGAATATTGTATATATAATATTTATAATTGGATATTTTTGCAGGTTGTACGTGGCTTTGAGGAGAAACAGAGCATATTTGTACCTAGCAAATTTGTTAGCCGCGTGGAGGCGGATGCGCCGACGACAAAATTATATAGATTTCATGGGGCCTTAATACATCCAACTGGGGAGCGTGTGCCCATATCGACCGAGTGCCTTTTGTTAAGAGAAAGTAGACTGAAGGTACGTACCGATCTATAATCTAAAGAATCTACTCTAATTTTTGCTATCTCCTCTCTATAGAATACGGACTATATCGAGGGTATTGTGGTCTATGCGGGACACGAAACAAAGTCAATGCTGAATAATAGTGGTCCAAGGTACAAGCGCTCCCAGGTGGAACAGCAAATGAATATTGATGTGATATGGTGAGTGGATCGCTTCACTCTTTTATCGACAATTACTTATATCTACTTTCTTTCTTAGGTGTGTGATAATATTGTTTATACTGTGCATTGTTGGGGCCATCGGCTGCACCATGTGGCTGAGTTCATTTACCAATTTTCCGGTACCGTATCTGCCGTTCGAGGTGAATGCCAATCTCGAGGGCATGTGGACCTTCTGGACGTACATCATCATTCTGCAGGTGATGATACCGCTGTCGCTGTACGTGACCATCGAGCTGTGCAAGATCCTGCAGGTCTTTCACATCCACAACAACATCGATCTGTACGACGCGGACACCAACAAGCAGACCGAATGCCGTGCCATGAACATCACCGAGGAACTCGGCCAGATCCAGCACATATTCTCCGACAAGACTGGCACTCTCACCGAAAACAAGATGATCTTTCGCCGCTGCGTCGTCAACGGGGCGGACTACAATCACCCGCCCTCGGAGCTGGAGAAGATATACTCGAAGCCGGGGGCTCCGGCCCCTCCACTGGTGCCGAATGATTCGCTTACGAGCGACATGGCTCTGCTGACGCAGGGATCGTATCTGACGCCACACGCCCAGCGGATACAGGAGTTCCTCGTGGTGCTGGCCATATGCAACACGGTGATCGTGAGTGCGGCACCGCATCGGGACCTGATGAATGCCAGCGGCATCATAGAAGTGCAGCAGCAGCAAACGGGCTGCAGCCCGGCGAACCTGAAGCACAACAAACAGCGACAGAAGCTGCTGGCTAGCACCACGACCACCACGACGACCACGACCACCATTCTGAATGGCCAGCAGCCGTCATCCATCCCAGTGGATCGATATATGCGGCTGGCAGAGTCGCGATCCGTGACCCCATCGCCGCCGCCCAATCTGATCTTTGCGATGCCCGCCCAGAGCCACCAGCCCACGCTGTCGCCCATTAGCAGTTCGGCGGAGTCTTCGCCTAACTCGGAGTCCGAGTCGCCTCCCATGAAGAGCAAGGCGCTGTCCAACAGCATCTCGCCCACGGGCAGGGCCAAGGCGGCCATCAACTCGAAGATCACCAGCATCGCGACCTTCCTCAATGCCAAGACCCAGGGAAAGCGTCTGAAAATGAAGTAAGTGAAGCCAAAAAGAGTATTTTATCAATGGATTTTCTAACAATCTTCCGTCCCTGCTTTCAGTTCAACCAAATCGGAAACCATTTATAGAACCGCAGATGGCCGTCCGCTGTACGAGGCCGAGAGTCCGGATGAGCTGGCTCTGGTGAATGCCGCCTACAGCTACGACTGCTGCTTGCTGAATCGCAGCCCCAACCACATCCTGGTCAGCATGCCCACGGCTGGGGCCACCGTCGAGTATGAGATACTCAAGATCCTGCCCTTCGACTCGAGTCGCAAGTGCATGTCGATTGTGGTCCGTCGCACGGGCACCCAGGAGATTGTCCTCTACTGCAAGGGGGCGGACAGCACCATCATGCCCGTCCTGTCGCCCTGTCCGCACAACAGCCCCGAGGGCATCCTGCGCGAGCAGACCCAACAGCAGCTGGATCGCTATGCGCGCGAGGGTCTGCGCATTCTGGTGATGGCCAAGCGCACCCTCAACTCTGCCGACTACACGGATTGGTGGGCGCGCCATCAGGAGATCGAGATGTCGCTGGAGAACCGCGAGCGCAGATTGCGCGACTCCTTCGCGAAGCTTGAGAGCAATCTGACGCTGCTGGGAGCAACAGGCATTGAAGATCGCCTGCAGGACGGTGTGCCCGAGACGATAGCATCCCTGCTGGCGGCGGGAATCTCCGTGTGGGTGCTGACGGGAGACAAGCCCGAGACGGCCATAAATATAGCGTATTCTGCCAAACTTTTCACCCAGCAAATGGAGTTGATCAAGTGAGTAATCAGTCAGGGTTTTACCCTCTAAATATATGTGCTAATCGATGATTTTTTATGCAGATTGACAGCACGTTCCCGCGATGCAGCTGAGACGGCCATCAATTTCTATCTCACGGATATGGAGAATGCCAAGCCCACATCTTCGATTGGCTACAGCCAGACACTGCGACGGAAGCCACGCGCCTTGGTGGTAGATGGCAAGACATTGACTTTTATTCTGGATCCAAAGTAAGCTATATTTCGGATAGATCTGGTCAATATCCAATTACCTTCAATCATATTTAGATCCAAATTGATTCGTCCATTTCTGCGACTGGCCAAGCGATGCGCTTCTGTGCTCTGCTGCCGTTCCACACCTCTGCAGAAGGCCTATCTGGTCAAAGTCGTGAAGGAGGAGCTCAATCTGCGAACTCTAGCAATTGGGGATGGCGCCAATGATGTGTCCATGATACAGATGGCCGATGTGGGTGTGGGCATCTCTGGGCAGGAGGGCATGCAGGCTGTGATGGCTGCCGATTTCACGCTCTCCCGCTTTCGCTACCTGGAGCGGCTGTTGCTCTCGCATGGCTATTGGTGCTATGATCGATTGTCGCGCATGATCCTCTATTTCTTCTACAAGAATGCGGTACGAAATGTCATATTTAAACCACTCTGAACTGTCTTTTCATAAGATCATTTATGTTTTGCAGGCCTTTGTATTCCTGATATTCTGGTATCAACTGTATTGCGGCTTCTCTGGCTCTGTGATGATGGATCAAATGTATCTGATGCTGTACAACCTGATATTCACTTCACTGCCGCCCTTGGCCATTGGTGTCTACGACAAACGAGTGCCGGAGGATCTGCTACTCAAGAATCCGTATCTCTATAAGAATGTAAGTTAAAGAACGAGTCCAGTCCATAAATAGGACAAGCTTTGATTGACTTTTGGTGTATTTTCAGGGTCGCTTGGGCGTTGCTTACAGGCCGCACGACTTTTGGCTTATATTACTGGATGCCCTCTATCAGAGTCTGGTCATATTCTTTGTGGCGCTGTGCGCCTATGCGGAGAGCGATGTGGGCATCTGGGAGTTCGGGACAACGATCACGGCCTCCTGTCTGTTTGCCAATCTGGTGCACTGTTGCATTGAAATACGTTCCTGGGTAAACAGAGGAAACCCCTCGAAATGATTGATTCGTTTTCTAATTGGCTTCGTTTTTTGTAGACTGTGCTGCATGTCACATCCATTGTGGTTAGCCTGGCCTCCTTCTACCTCTTCTCGATTGTGTACAATTATTGGTGCGTCAATTGCTTTGGCCTGCCCTCAACCTACTGGGTGATCTTTGTGTGCTTCTCCTCCGCCGTCCACTGGCTGGTGATTCTCCTATCGACAGTGGTGGCTGTGCTGCCCCGGTAAGCCCAAGAGAGAGTGCTCCTCCCCGAGAAGGACTAATCGCTAATTGAAATCTGTAATCTGTTTAATTTGCAGCCTTATATTGACAACGGTGCGCACTTCCCTGTGCCCCGACGACAGCACCAAGGTTATACTGCACAGCAAGCGGGAGAGCAGCAGAGGTGAGGGTTTGTTAGTTACTTGGTCGCGCTCCACCTCAGCCTCATCAATATATAGGTAAAAAGGCACAAAAAATGAATAGTTTTCCTTGCACGACTCTTGAGTTTCACTTCGTTTCTGAGTTTCCTTATGATTTTGTGTCTTTTTATTTGTACATTGCTTGGATTTCCTACTCTACTCAGCTCTAGATTGAATCTAATTGATATTTTGTTGTTGCAGAATCACCGATTATGGGTCTAAGAATCAGATTATAACAACGATTACCTGATCGAGCGCCAAAATGCAAAGTGCACCTCTCTACGAAACACTAAAACTAGAAACCTTACAAAAACACATGTGCTTTCAGTCTAAATATGTGGCCTTTCGACACCGATTAATAATACAATGTTACGTTAGTTAATTACGCCCTTAGTTGACCCGCTTTTGTCCCGTAGAGTAGTTCAACACCCCCCGCCCCCACCCAAAAGCAATTAGTCTAAAATGTACGAGTACTTAGTAACAAATTGAATTAGATTGTTTAGCTAATGTTCTGTTGAAGATAGAAACACAGATACAGAAACATACAATAGATTCCCGCGAACTATCAGAAGAGTCTTAGTTAGAATGTTTGCCTTAACGTTAAATGGAAAGCAATTGCAATGGCACACAATTGCACCCCCACCCCCTATGTCGTAATTTATATATTTATTTGTATATAAGAGAAGGGTGTCTCACCCCATGCCCGATCTATAACCAACCTAAAACCTACTTATTGTTAAACAAAACCGAAAAATACACTGCTAAATGTATGTGGGTACAATGATTATGATTACTTAACTCCCCACCCCACCACCCTCCCCTCACCCTAGCGATTACTTAAAATAGATATACTATATATATATCACCCACAACGGAAATACTTGACAATTCAAAAACACAACAGAACTGCAATGTTAGTTCGATGAAAGGCTGTGATTCTACACTCATGAAGGATATACCTAAGCATAAGATACAGTATATATATACACAATACAATACATACCTTAAACCTAAACCTACTATATATACATATATATATATGTCGATTGATGTGCAGGTTGTTGTGCATATCTTGGATTCAAGTATTTGACAGAATTGTTTCTCACCTTCTGTTCTCTCCTAGTTTTCTTGTGTGAAACAGTCGATTTTTTACTTTTTTATCGAAGAACCCCTACCTAGCTACCATCCCCTAGCCCCTACTATTATTATTGAACGTACGACGGTAATAATCAATTGTTGTAATCTAATCCATTAGTTGTACTATTAATGCAAACAAATTAAACCAGATTTGAAAACGTTAGCTGAATATTTACATACATTGTTGGAAAAGCAAGAAATCATTAAATGAAATAAATGTATATTTACCTAAAAAATATGGCACATAATTAATGGCAGTTTAAACATAGAAATGGGGAAAATTAAGCGAATATCAACTTATTCGAATTTGGCGCCAAACTTAAACTCATATTTGACCAGCGATACCCGCTGTTATCGGTGTTATCGATGTTAAAGTAGCATTAACATACCAGTAACAGCAATAAATAAACAGCAGCATTGGCATTGCTGCCAACTCAGCTTTTTTCCAGCAAATCAAGCTATATCGACTCGGCTATTGATGCTGATCAAGAATATATATACTTTATGGGGGTGAAAACGCTTCCTTCCGGGTGTTGCCCACATCCACAATCACTACAAATCGAAAATAGTCTTCGAGTACCGGGTATAAAAATAGCTTTTTCCAGCTTTTTTCGACTTGTTTCCCGTCGGAAACAGATATTTTTTTTGAAAACAGTTGGCAGCACTGGTTTCAACGCAATTATGAGCTCCAATTGGGTTTCAAAAAATCCGATATTTACAGCTGGTGAACAGCTGTACGGGAGAAAAATTCCCTTGCCATTTGACATCAGGAGAAAAGATCCCTAACTTTGGCATCAGGAGAACAATTTCCTTTTTCATCTCATACCGTGAGAGTAAAAGAGAGTAAGAGCTCATACCGTGAGAGTAAAAGAGAGTAAGAGCTCATACATGAACGCGAAAATGAGAAAAAGAGCGCGTCCGATCGGTTCGACACAACATTTTGGTTTGAGCTTGGGTTGAGCCAAAAAAGGTATGGGCACGGGTAAATTTAGCCAAGGGAAATTTCACGGCTCGCACGATTTTCACCCTACCCGAAAAAATCCCCGATAGGCTTTGAGGGGCGCATGCGCCCCTCAAGGCCTATTAGTCAGTTGGGTGGATTTTACCTTGCAGGCCTTGCATTTTCTGGGCCGTTTTGCCTGTGGTCCATACCCGACATTTTCCGCAGAGCCTCAGCAATTTCCCAGGGAAGAATATTACAAACTTCCCAGGACTGCGCGCGCATTTGAAATGAGTTTCTGGTTTCAAAACATGAATGAAAACTAAAGTAAAATAAACACATTCGACGAGCGCGGGTGTGCTGCGCGTCAAGAAAATTATTAAACCATTTCACCCGCGGTGCATGTGCTTTCGCGGCGCCTCTAAGAATTGATTTTACATTTTACACTAATTAAAACGGTTTTAACTAAACGGAGGTGGAATAGAAATGTGTAAGTCGTGCGGCCAGTGGAATAACGGGGAAAATCGTGTGCAATTAACGGGGTCACTCACCCACGCAAGCAGCAAAAACAACAACAACAATCGAAATGTGTTATCAAAGTTACAACCGAAATGTAAATTATAGTTTGTTGCCCGAGAAGTGAACAGAAGCGCTGGAAAAGTGCAGAAATGGACATGGGGAAGTGATGCAACTGCAATTGTCACCAATACATACATACATACACGTGCACCAAAACAACATTGAAATCAAAGGTGAACAACAAAATAAATGCTGCAGAAATCAGCAGAAAGACAGGTGAAAAAGAAAGACAAATATGAGCAAATATCGAGCAAGGTGATTTCGCACGTTTAATCTGCTTAGAAAAGAGAGTGTTTAAGTGTGTCTTATTTGCTCTTTCGCTCTGTCTCTATGCCCCCCTCACACACAAACACACACACACACACACACTTTGGGACATCTGTGCCGTGACTGTCTCGATGTGTCTTATTTTGTCTGTCCTGTCCTTTTTTGCCCCCCTGCCGCAGCCGCAGACTCGTTTGCTGTGAATATGTGTGTGTACGTGTGTGTAGGTGGGCTAGATGTGTGCGTGTGTGTACTTACAGGGCTCCTCTTTTGTTTCTATAAAAAATCTCGGGCAACAGTTACACCAGCCCAGAGCAGAAGAGCCCCCTGTATTTCTAGAGCTGAGGTGGTGGCCTGGAGGTAAAGGAAGGCACTTGTTACAGATTCCTCTCCCCCTCGCCCTTCCTCTTTCCCTGTCTTTGCTCTCTCTCTTTCTGTCCCCCCCCCAACAGGGGTTTTCTTTGTGGCGTTTTCCCGAGGCGTTCTTGTTGTTTTTCAATTGATTTATTTTTGCATAATCGTTCAGTGCCAGACCCATCGAATCGACCGACCGAATTCATAAGCAAAACGCACGCCAAGTACAACAATTGACATAAGTACGTACATAATATAGTACCTACAATACATTCATATGTATATTCGTATTCCATGTGCGATTTTTGACAACGAGGGGAGAAGTGCTAATGGAGAATGCATATTTCCAATGATTCCACTCGCAAGCCATAATTCTTCTGGTCTTCTACATGTCCGCCGCCGCCAATGACTCACGGAAACTGTCAAATTAACTGTTTTCTAGTCGTGTATTTTTGATAAATTGCAAATGCAAAAAGTTCCAGATTCGCCAGCTCTAAACTGGTTTTTCCACCTCATCTCTTCTGGATATTCTACGAACTTTCTAGTATTTGGAATCTTAAAGTATTGTCGATCAGGGAGTAGCTTTGGATTTGATTACACCTTGATGTGTAATTCCCATACGGAGTGTTTGTGTTGCTTGTTCCATTTCTTGCGCTTGGCTGGCGCTCTCCCCGCCCCCCTCTCTCTGTTCCCTTTAACTTTGTGTCTGTGTGTGCAGCCCCAATTAGCTGCTGGGGGGCCGCCGCTTGCCAAATCTTCGCACGTAACCCAATGCAAAGGAAAAAGACAGCAATAACTATAACAAAGCATCAACATAATCAAGCAGACCGCGTCTCGCTCTCCCTAACGGTGCCTGCCAGCCAGCATTAAGAAAACGTAAACCTGTTCTCTCTCTCTCTATCCTCTCTCTCTTGCTCGACTTACTCATTCAAGCAAGTCTTTCGCGCAAAGCAAAGCTCTCTCAGGCCTCAGGTAGACAGAGGACGGTAAATGAAAGGTAAGGCAGTCCCGCTTTCAAGGTAACTCCCATATGAGTGACTGCCTTACCTTCTCTTGAGCATGCTCTGAGAGCGTGTGATCTCTGGTGGGGAAGTGCTCGCAAGGTGTTTGGACGAAAGAAAAATGCAATAAATAAATTAAATCGTTCATTTCTTTGCAGCAGCAAGAATGTTTTAGTTTAATGCCAAAATAATGAAATAGCAGAATCTCGAGGAAATTTTGTGTTTACAAATATCTGAATGTGCGAAGGAATCTCAATGAACAATCCGATCGAATGAAAACTTGAGATCAAAATTTTGAAAAGTGTGCAGCAGCTGCGCTGCCTCAACGACAGAGCAAAAGAGGACGGACGGAAGGAAGGACGGACGGAAGGCAAGTTGAAGGTGAGTGCTCAAATTGTGTTTGCTTCACTCATTTGTTTTTGTTTTTGTTTTGGGGGAGCTCTGTCAACAGATCTTTACTGAAAACTTCCCACACACATGCCCATGCCCCGAGAAACCATGTCGCGACTCGCGAGCATTTTGAATGGGCCACCAGATTGAATATTACGTGACAGCTCTCCGAAAAACGTAGCTGTAACTAGCTGTACGTATGACGAAAATTGAAATTGAATCCGAGAGTGTGTCACACAATATCAATCAAAGTCGCAACAAAAAACAATAACAGAAGAAAAAAAAACCCAAAAACCTGAAACTGCAACCCAATTTCGGCCCTAACAAAGATTGGTCTGGATTGCCCTGCCCTGCCCTGCCCTGAAGGGGGGCGGAAAACTTTTTCACACTGGCGAAAAATGTGTGGAAAATCGATTAAAACGACGGCAATTGGAACGATTTAAGGACTTCCTCGCTCGTGTCGAGGGCGTTCAACCTTTCAGACTTTCAGCCCAGAGACAAAGTTCGATTCGATTTGATTTGATTTGTGTGCCAGGCTTGGGGATGCCCTTGCCGAGGCGGGCATATTGCGAGGTTGATAGAAGGTTACGCGAGAACCTAGAGGAAGGAAATGCATTAACATGGTCAAAGGATATGGGCTCTCAGTGGGTTTCAATGGCTCAAAGCGGGGGAATCCAAGGCTATGCCCAACAAAGGGAATTCCTAGCTTCGGCTTTGTGCGACTCCCTTCTGTTTTTTTGTGCAATCAACTTGCATCATTCAAAGTTCTGGCTTTTTTGTTGCTGTCTTTTGCCTGTCAATTGTTTTCCCCATGGCACTGTGTGTGGCAGTGACTAAGTCATTAAAAACTTTTCATTTTGTTTCCCAATCTCTCCATCTAACGCGGCGCTGCCTTCATTTATACCCTTTGTTCGATTTTCGATCTGCGGTGCCTTGCAGTTGTTGGTCGCTGAAGTTGAGTGTTTTTCTGTTTTTGTGTGTAATCATCGAATGAGTTTTCCATCTATTGTCCAATTACGGCCTTTGAGCGAGCTTTGCTTTGCTTTGAGTTTTATTAATTCATTAAAAAGCCATAGGCGGAAATGTTTTCATAATCGAAACAGTAGCAGCAGCAGTTACATAATTACGACACTTGCAAATCGCTTAATGCCATAACCTTTCCTCGTCTCTGCATAATTTGGAGCATTACAATTTCAATTAAGTTTTCTACGGTAGTCAGCAGAAATTCATAGTTTTCCCTCCCGAGTTTTCCCCAGAACTAAATGCTCTGACACTCTGACTTTTCCCACTTTGATGATTGAACGTAAAGTAGCTTCTCGGGGCAGTGCCCAACCCCACTTACTGGGAAAGCACTTAAAAATCAGCCCCCACCCCACTGCCCACTGCCTTAAAAACTGGCAATTAAAAGCACATAAAAAATGGGAAGAAAAACGAGCACAAAGGCGAACTCTAAACAACAAATAAGTTGGCAAAATGTTTACACTTGAGTCTGGAACAAATGCGTTCCGATGTGCTAGGAATCGCTAGAAATCGGTGGTATCCGGGGTGGGGGCTGGGTGCCAGGCGGGGCTGGGGCGACACGCCAACTGATTCCAGTTTTGGTGTTTCGACTTGGTGGATAGACGAAAATACACCCGAAATTTCTCATATTCGTCACTCGGCGGCGACTTTTGTTTTCGTTTCTCATTCTCAGGCGGGGAGAAAGCGCGACCCAAGACTCTCTCAGAGCCAGCAACAACAATGAGAAATTATACAAATTTTAACCCATAACAAAACAATGATAACCCAAAGAAAAAAAAACACCAGAAATGTTGATAGAGGAGAGGCTTTAGGGCCACCCATTTTGTACACTCGAACACTCTGATTCACTCTGATTCCACCACCCATTCATTCATTCACCCATTCACCCATCCCCTCACTCATTTACCTATTTATTTAATTTTTTTCTATGTGCTTTTACATCTTTTTCCTGTTTTGAATTTGTTTTTGGCTTTGGCTCTGGCTTTGCCCCGACTTTGTGTCGCATGTTGGCGTTTTTGGGTCACTTTAATGGGTGGGTTGTGTTTTGTGTGCCCCTAATGCACACGCGAATTAAACTTTACCCCCCAACCCCCAAATCCCCCCGCGTTCCCCCTAATTTCACTCTCTAAATGCAATTCGGGGATACCTCTCGTGCCCCCATGCGAGTGGAATATTAAATAATTCATGTGTTAATTTTGGGCCACACTTAATTTACTTTCTTTTTTACCAAAAACATATAGAGAAAACTGATTGGAGTCGAAACTCGACTTCTTATCGGGAGACTCGTGAATAATTTATACAGCTGTTGCATATTCAAAGATCTTGCTGGGGTTTTATGGCACCATTTCTTTGTGTTCTTCGGGAGTTCTTTCTTCTTGGAGTCTGTGTGGGATGTTAGCCTCCAATCCCAATCCAAAGTCTCTTCCCATATTAAGTCCCTCTGCGATGAAGCTAAACAAACAAAGAGGCAAACAAACAAACTGAATCTGGCTACGATCTATCCAACTACTCGTAGATTGTGGATCTGTGGAGTGAATCTGTGGATGTGAATCTGTGGATCTCTGTGGCTGGTGTGTGCTCTGTTGATTTGCCTTCATTATCAGCTCGTTGACTCGTTTCTTGAATAAACATTCATAACATTTAATTTGGGGGGCAGCAGCAGCACATCATCTAATAGATGTGGCCATGATTGTTTGTTGGTAAAACACTATTTTTAATCGCAGAGCACATCCCAGCGTTGCCCACGACATAGTCGTGCCGCCCACAGCCTCCTCCGCCTCCTCCACCCAGCCCTCTGCATGAGCTATTTTCGTTCGATCGAACGCTTTGCACATCTAATGGAATGCCTGTCTTGGCCCCCTCTATATATCATGTGTCATATTTTTGACAGTACTGCTGCGGCATTGTAGTTGTTGCTGCCACACAGAAGCGAAAGCTCCCAGAGGCCAGCCTCCTCCCGTTTTATCGGAATTCACCTTCCAACTAAATCTAATTATATATTTTATTCATGCCAATGCATCGCTTGTTTATCTTTGGCTTTATCTTTATCTGAGATAAATTTATTGACGTATGACTTCTGATTCTGCCCCTGCCTCTGCCCCTTCCCCTGTCTCTGCTTTCATTTTTGTTTTCTTTGTAAATTATTCCACGGCTCTGCTCGAGTCTTTATTGTATAATTACCAAACATGCGTCAAATGCAGGGCACGTCTAAGAGTGTGCACACGTATGTGTGTCTAGGGGGGCGATGCGGGGGGGCCAGAATATGGCCAAGCTTTAGATTTCATTTCAGCCAAATGCTGCCGTAATAATAACTGTTATTGTTTGCTTCTGACTTCCCATTTGCTGCTGGCCATATATTCATTTCCCTTCCTCAGAGTCTAGCCACACATTTCTCCCTTTCTCCGTCTCTTTCTCTCTGTGTGGCAAAGTGTGTCTCTTGTTTTATCAGCTGCTAAAAGTTTTAGTCGAGCAAAAGGTTTTTCTTGTCTCAAATATTGTTTTTCGTTATGCATGTGCGTCTTTGTGTCTTTCAACTATTAGCCAAGAGCCAAGAGCCAGGCCAGCGCCAGCGCCAGTGACGTCAAAGTGCAGTCCCAGGGGAAATACAAAGTGTAACTGCAAAGCAATCGATGGATTTTCCATCCAAACACATTGTTTATTTACATCTGGTAAGAAATCCTGCAGGCAGACAGCTGCCAATACCATCCATGGAGTACTCTTAGAGATCTATGAGCATTTCAGAAGCCACAGCTATATCCAGCACAAGGCTGAGACTTGACTTGAGTAAGTGCTGCAATCTTAAGTACTTGCATAACATTCTACTGCTGATTTTGATTCTGATTCTGTTTAATCATGTTTATGCTTTCAATGGGATTTATTTGTGTCAATTTGTAGTGGAGTTGTGTCGCCTAAATGGCCTTCACAGCTGGCCCCAGCCGGTCCAACGAGTGCGATGCAGTAGCTCTATGTTGTGATACCGGTTTGCAGAGTGAGCCAGAAACACACCCACTTGAAATGCTGTCATCCACTCCGTCCAACCATCGGCTGTGGAGTCGTGCACTGTCCAGCGAGCGAGCAAACAGCGGAACCGTAATTATCAGAAACGCTTTTGTCCGTATGCAAGAATCGGTCTTTGTCTTTGAGTCGCTGACTCTCGCGGACTCTTGCGGCGACTCTTGGGGCTCTTGACTCGTGATCATGAATCGATCATCTGTTGCCCCTGCCCCTGTCACTGCCTGCTGCAGTTGGAATGACTGTCTGTGAGAGAGGTTAAACTTTACTCTTAGTAATAATCGAGGTCATCATTCTTGGGGCAAAGAACACACACCGTGTGCGTGTGTGGGCGGGCGGGAGGTGGGTGGGGTGATGAGATCTTGAGCAATTCACGGGGTCTCTCTCGTTCGGTGACATGTGACTTTTGTGGACTTTTGTGTTGCAATTAAAAGCAGCTGCAGCATGCAACAATGGCAATGTGTCGTCGCTTTCGCATTGGCAGTTCCAGTTTCAGTTACAGTCCCAGTCCCAGGTTTCCATTCAGCAAAAACCCGCTCTACCGGCAAAAGCCAAACTCTGCACCCAACTGCAGTGACTGGGACTACTAAGAGGATTATTATTTGCCACCCGGCACCCGATACCCGGTTGCTCCCTGTTGCTGAATCTCTGACAAGACTCCACCGAGTAATCCGATCCACTCCATCTAACTCACACTCGCACCAGTTTTCGGTGTTTTGTTGTGCTTGGGGTGGCATCTGGGTGGGTGGAATGGATGGCTATGGATAGGCTATGGCTATGGCTAGCACGTCATGGAAGCCCCTTTCATTGAGGCCAAAACATAGCCCCAGCACCAGCCACAGCCACAGCCCCAGCTCCGATGCGAAGTAATTTAAAACAAAAAAAAAAAAGCTTAAAACGAGTTTGTCGAATTCCAAAAGCCAAAATAATTACACGAAACGCATTCGAGTTGCAGCAACGAGTGTCATGGCAGGAGGATGATGAGGAGTAAGCCGTTGGGGGCTTAGGAAACTTGAGAGCTACAGTTGAGTGGCCCCAGAGAACCCCCAAAGAAGAGAACAGAACCCCATTGTGTGCTGATGCAGCAAAAAGAAGATTCACAAGCAAGAAAAGGGGTGCGTTCCCTTAAGTAATTTATTCATGAATGGGGAAAGCAACAGAGATTGTACTTTAAAGAATAGATGAGAGAAGAGGACAAGCGAGAGCTTGTTACTAGCGATAGAAAAGAAATAACGTAACGAGAAACAAGAGAACGAGTGCCCTCAGGCTAGAGAAAAGGATGGAATCTATCTACTTCTGTTATGCCTCTCCTGCCGCATGAAATTCGCCTGCGATCCCCAAAAGCCAACGTTATTTGCTCGTAACAGAACGAGTGTCAACCAACGAGTAAGCGAATAGCGAGAGAAAAGAATGGAATACTCCTGCTATGCTTCTCGCTTGCGTTCCCCAAAAGCCAGAAAAGACGTCAAATTGTGGTGGAATGGGGTGGGGTGTTTATTTATTTGCTCGCAATGGTGGGGGGACGAAACGGGGCAATACTCCGTAGTAAACAATAATATATTACGTAAAGTGTACACTCGTATGAATGTGGGTCAGAGGGTCAAGCCGCATCTGAATAATCTGAATCTCGTTTCCACAGTTTCTGAATTATTTAATGCAAATGGATGAAGAAGAAGTGAGAAGCGGCACCCGCCGAGTGCCTTATCTCTGTCTCTCTCGCCGTCATTCCATGTCATTCGCTCTGTCTCCCCATCTGTCCCGATCTGTACAGATCAGACCTCAGTTCAGACCTTACTCGTCTGTCTATTCAGAATGTTGATGTTATCTGCATTCCAAGTGCATTTTGAGATCTTAATATTCCCGAAACCTGAACAAATCTCGAACAAATGGGATCCAGATGAGAATTATTTGAGTAATTAATCGGAATATTTATTTATTCTCTATTTTATGTCCCGTCGTCTACAAATGTTTATGGGCTTTCCGGTTGCGGTCTCAATTTGATGATGGCTGTTGTGCTGTTAGGCTTGGTTTGGCCTTGAGAGATTATCAGAAGGCAACATTAAACAGCTGCGCATACAAGAAAAGTGGAGCCCCCGCTCGCTTTTGCCGTCCACTGAGGCTATGGGAAATCTGGTTGTTTGTTCCCTCAGAGAGTGATACTCGGAGATGTCCGCAGTGTTATCAGCCTGTTGCCGGTTGCCATGGCCCCATCGCTTGGGTGTTTTGTCGTAATTGCCCCTAGAGTTCCGTTCTGTTCTGTTCCACGGGGAAAACCTCGAGAAAAGACTTCTAAGTAGACAGAAGGTATCTCTATTCTTGACTATCTTTCTCTCGCTGCTCCTTATCAGTGGGAACTTTCAACAACATCTCATTCTTATCAGCAGCAGTCGCAGTCGCAGCAGAAGAAAGAAGAAGGAAGAGAACATTCTGGGAGACACTGTAATGCACAAGTAATGTTTCGGCGTAAATTAATTATTATTGATTTAAGTTTTTGCTCTATGGGTTCGAAAGTGTATCTGTGTATCTTTTATCTACCACCACGAACACTACTAACACAGATACACAGATACAAAAAACAAACAGCGAAGACAGGCGAAGAAAAACTCGTTTCGTAAACTTAACTTCCTGTATGAGGCTGGCAGAAGGCGCATAAGATTTCATATGTATTCAGTATCTACATCTACATATATCTACATAGGTACATATATAGGTATGTATGTATCTGTATCTGTGTATATGCACTGCTTTTTTATGGATTTGCAATGCACAATTCACAATTGTATTCACTTTCCATTCGCTGAGACTTTTGATTGTTTTCCTCGCAAAAGTTCCATTAAAATTCTAAAAATGAACGCATGAACAATAAAAACCAAAGAAGGAAAGAGAAGGAAACAGAGAGAGACAGAGACAGAGAGAGAGATGGGCAGACAGGAGAGGGTGACACATGATAAAGCCAAACTCTCGAGAGTCTCGAAACGAGTTTCTTTATTTGGCCAAGACAACAAACTGCTGCTGCTGCTCGTCGGCTTGACGACTGGACTGACCTTTACCATTTTTTTTAAACACCTTTTTTTGGCCAAGAATCAACCGCCAGAAATAAATCTTGTTTGTGTTTGGCTTTTGCACTTGTGATTCTGTCATTGGCTCCAGGCCACTTCTCGCTGCCACTCTGCCACTTGTTGACTTTCGTCTCATTGTCTCATTTAATTACATCAGCCATTGCTCACAGTCCCCCCCTCCCCACTGCCCGCTGCGCGAAGTTCAATGTTCTCTCCACCCTGAAGAGATAGCGACAAAGACGGAGACGGAGGAGACTCGGAGACGGAGGAGAGACGTGATCGTCATACGTCGATGAGTGGAATAACCCACCGAAAGGGCGTGACCAAGGAACTAACTTCCAACGATCAAGATTAAAGCAGCAGGTGATCTATAAAAAAAAAACAGACAGCCACGCATTCAGAATTTTCAATTCATTTAGAATTTGGAATTAAGAGAGTGGAAATTTAGTCATCAAATTGTATGCGGTAATTGTTGATCGGCCAAAAAATCCTGTACAGCTCTGACCACATCCGTAAGCTTATTCAAGATGCAACTGGCAGCTGCCACCTGTCCGCCTGCCACCTGTCACTGGCATCCATTAAACCCGCACAAAAATATTAATTTTAAAAATTGTGCTGTCGTGTGGCATTCCTCGGGGTCTGTTTGCTTTCACCGGAGTCATTTGGTCAATGTCCAGGGCCCACATCCATGCCAATCCATCCCAATCCCAATCTCATTCCATCCCAATCCCTCACATTCCATGTCCCATCCTGTGGCCACAGATGGAAACCCATTTCATAAATGATGTCCAATATGCGGCATCCAAACCGCAATTATGTAATATTTCAGTGTTGGGTTTTCTGCCCCATTCCAAAGGGGGGCCCAAGGGGAGCCTGGCTTGTACCATGGCCATGTCGCGGATGTCGCCCTTTAATTAACTCTCATTCGTGCAATTCATGCGAGAGACTCACTGGAGAGTCGAGCAATGGATTCGATTGGTGTTTTTATGATAAATTACGAAACACTCGGCGAAATACATTTTACGATCTGATGGATCGGATAATCAACAAAAAACTACATCAAAAACATTTCCTAGTTGTGTTTTTGCTATGAAAGTTCTCTAATTACGGATGGATCTACACGTATCACATTGGCCTGATCCGATCTGATCCATTTCCTGACTGACTGCCGCAACTGGAACACGAAGGGGCAACCCAATGTGTTTTTGGCAATTGGCCAAAGAAATGGCCATAAAATAAGGCCACTAAAGTTGGCTATTTCATCATCCAATCTGTCTATGTATCCATCCGCTTTTGTCCATGGAACAGAACGGAACGGAGGCGCAGTGGCAGTGGCAGCATCTGTGTGACACCAAAAACTGAATAAAAGGCACACAAAATTGTTCAAAATGTTCAAAATGTGGAACATGAAAGCAATAAGCTGCAACATTTTGTGGGTCATCCCATCCCAAAGGGTGGCAGTGGCAGCAGAAGTGGCAGAAGCAGGAGAGGAGTAATTGATTAACTGCTGGGTGGGTGGAACCCAGAAACTAATGGGTAGACCTCTGGATAGAGGCAACTAAATCACACTTAAGCGGTCATCCAATCCACCAAGTAAATCCACGAATTAGTTGCCATTTGCTTAGGTTCCCAGAGGAGAAGAGCCACAGAGCGGCAGAGGGACAGATCGACAGAGGAGGAAGGACAGGAAGGAGGGAGGGGGAGGCTCTCGGTGAAGAGCCAGCAGAAAGGAGCACAATGACGAGCATTAGCCTTTTTTTCTGCTGATTTTCATATTTCCTTTGAGCCGCAGGGGCAATCGATTTATAACCGTCTTCCTGCCTCTACCACTGCCCCTCTTTCTCGTCTTTGGGGGTGCGTGTGAGGGGGCGTGTTCAAGTGTTGTTGTAGTTCCTATTGTTGTTGTGGTTGTTGTTGTTGAATATATAATATGTACTCGTATATATATTGTATATTAATGAAGGGAAAATCGTGAAGACTGGTTAAGTGAGCAACTGCTGGCTCACACCCTCCGAGGAGGAAGAGGAGGAGGGAGGAAGGGAGGCTTGTTGTTGTATCTTAAAGATGGATTTGGGCCCTCGAGGGTGTGTCTGTGTCACGCGTGCATCCCTATCTTTAAGCTTCCTTCTTCGTCGTGCTGCATCTCTGCTAAAGGCCTGCCCCAAATGTATGTGGCATGTGCTTGTGGTGCGTCTGGTTGTGTGTGTGCAAGCTTTTTAATAGAAGACGGCGGCGACGTCGGTGGCAAGCATCCTTCTTATCCTTCAGCGGAAGTCTGAACAGCCAAAAGTGGGTAGGGAGGGAGGCCAGATGTCGAGGGGCATTCCGTAATTATCTTTCTTTTTCCCTTAGTCAGTCTCAGTGTGGCAGGGGCAGCGGCAGGGGCAGTGGCAGTCGCATGTTGCACACTGACTTTGTGTGGGGCTTAGGGAGCAATTAGTGGGCTTTCCACTGGGACGATGGAGCTTCGTTCAGGAAGTAATCGGCGGCGTCATCAACTCGCGAGGGAATTGTCCATGTGTGTGTATGTGTGTGTGTTTGTGTGTGGGAAAGTCGAAAGTCCCTAATGACAGATGTGTGGCAAAGTGGGGGCGACAGAAGTTAAACCGAAGTTAGACCAAAGTTAGACATTCTAATGCTAAAGAAGAGCCGTTTTTCCTTGTTCCTTTTTTTTCCAGGCTATGCCACAGAGTCGGGTGATTGTTTGATTGATTGAACGACTGAATGATTGCGACGACCACCTGAGTGCTGGATAAATGCTACAACAGAATGTCGGCGAAACGCTCATCCGGATCCGGTGCCCACCATATCGAACAGTACACGAACCCCTCCTTCGAGCAGGAGTCCTGCGACCTCCCCGCCCAGGCCACAGGCACAGGAGCAGCAGTTGTCGCCACAACAGCGACTGTCACGGGAACAGGCACCGCCAACACCAACGCCAACGCCAACAGTACTGCCCCTGCCACTGCCACTGCCGGTGGCAGCAACATCCACCACATTCAGAGCTCCAACAGCAATGCCAGCGATGCCAGCACGACACATCGCAAAGGTCACAGGTGAGGAAATTGAACGAAACGAAACGGTTGCAATTGCCAAAGACATTAGCCACGTAATTTGGAACCTCCTCCTCCTAGTCCCGTCTCTTCCCTCCCCGCTGATGGAAGGGGAAAACTATTTGCATAAATTGACACTTTCCCTGCGGGGGCGGAGGGGAGGGAGGGAGGGGTCTATTGACAAACAAACAAACAAAAGCAAAGAACGAAGCGAAGCATTAGAGCCGATACTCCATATCGATAATTAGCTTAAGGGGCGGGGCGGGGAGCAGGTAGTCCTACTCGTTGTGGCACGTAGCAGGTGTAGGAGGCGCGAGGCACGTGCAGAGAGGTATGCTGAGTGGCAGAGGGAGAGGCACGTGGCAAGAGGAGGAGTGGCTGGCTTAGGACTTAATAATTCATAAGACTGCAGCGCCTTTCGCTTCGAAATCCAATCGATAAGAGGCGATTACGATGAGTAGCAGTCGGTCAAGTTTGAAATATTCCAAGGCACCACCCACTCCGCTCCCGGCCCCCCTTTCAGTGTCCCCTCCAAGCCCAAAGGGGAAAGCGTGACAAACAAGTCTAGGGTGAGAGCAGCACGTGAGCTTCGAGTTCGATTCACTCGATGGCGCCGCAGTCATCCGCGTGCACTGCCAGACGAAGGAACGGAACTCCGAACATAACCGGAAGGAGAACGGGAATAGACCCCAGACCAGACCCAGTGGCACATCTAACGAGAGGAAGAGTAAGGCTAAGAAGCAGAGTCGAGCACATTTTGTGGTTACAGCAGCTGCTGCTGCTGCCAAGCCAAACAAACAGCAGTGAAGAGTAGTGCGGGGCAGGGCAGAGTGTGGTGGTGCGGTGTGGTGTGTGTCTTGGCCAAAAGCCCAAAGTGCTTGACATTGAATGGGTGATGGAATAATGGGGGGCAAGCCGAGTTGTCCTCGCCCTCCAACGGCCTTGGACCGTCCGTGGCCCCATCCAAGCCCAAGCCCAGGCCCACGTCCGTGGCCGTCGCCAAGTTCTAGGCCGGCTTATAGACAGCCGAATGCCGTAGGCCTCAAAAAACATAACAGAACCGAGAAAGGATTGAGGGAACGCAGAGCAGAAAGGGAGAAAGGAAGGTCGAGGCTTTCAATACCCTAAGGATAAACGAAGAGACTTTCAGGCTTTTAGAGTTTTTGGAATCAATCGATTTGCAAGGATTCAAGAATACTATACATCATGTACTCACAGAAGTCTTGAAGTCCTCCACTTTAGGAACTGTTTCTGGTTTGTGGTAGCATAGCCAATGTTGGATCTGGTGTTCTTGGTAATCGTAATCACATTCGTTACACGTTTGTCAGGGCTTAAAAATTTCCGATTAACCAGTTTAGACAACAGACACACAAATACACACATAGCCGTTTCACATTTCACTCGTTTTGGCCCAAAAGTTTAGCATCAAATATCCAGTTAAAGAAAATGCAAGAAAATCAAAGAACATTGAAAGTCTGAGAATCTGACAACAGGCACAATTTGCCATTTCAGGCGGCAGGAATCGATGTACCAGATGACTGGACTCTACTCCGAGACGAACAGCGGCGACGACAGCAGCATAGATGCGGCCCTGGGGGACCCCCAGGGCGGAGATCCCCGATCGTCGTTGCCCCGCACAAGTGGCACGGCGGCTGCAGGTGCTGCGGCCGCAGCATCAGCGGACAGCGTGATGGTCAAGTGCCACAGTCGACAGGCGTCGGCGGGCAAGTGTCCGGCGGATGAGGACGAGGACTACGACGAGGAGCAGTTCAGTTCGGGGGACTGCGGCATCCTCAACTGTCGGCCGAATAGCATCCAGAGGTTCGCCCGCATCAAGATCTTCGTGCTGCTGCTCTCGCTCCTGGTGATGATGCAGCAGGCGCTGAGCTCCGGGTACATCAACTCTGTGATCACGACCATCGAGAAGCGTTTCGAGATCCCCTCCAGCTACTCGGGCCTGATCGCCTCCAGCTACGAGATCGGCAACGTGATCACCGTGATCTTCGTCAGCTACCTGGGCAGCAGGCGCCACATCCCCGTGTGGATCGGCATCGGGGCCGTCATCATGGGCATCGGTTCGCTGGTGTTCATGGTGCCGCACTTCACCGGAGAGCCCAATCCGGGCATCGCCATCCTGAACAAGACCAGCGACAACATCTGCCGCAGTGCCTTGGTGCGCGACCAGGACATGGATCTGGGACGACTCTCCAGCGGCCTCTCCAACCAGCCGCTCGCCCCGCACACGCTGCGCGAGGACAACTGCCTGGAGGGCAAGGCCTCCACCACCGGCCCCGTGCTGCTCTTCGTCCTGGCCCAGCTGCTGCTCGGGTGCGGCGGCAGTCCGCTCTTCACCCTGGGCACCACCTACGTTGACGACCACGTGCGCACCGAGAGCTCCTCGATGTACATCGGCTGCATGTACAGCATGGGCGCCTTTGGCCCCGTGGTGGGCTTCCTCCTGGGCGCCTATCTGCTCTCCTTCCACATGGACTCGCTCTCCTCCGCCACCATATCGATCAGTGAGTGCCCAATCCTCCATAGACTCTTTCAGTTGCTTTAATCTCTTCCTCTTGCAGCTCCTGGCGACCGACGATGGGTGGGCCTCTGGTGGGGTGGCTTCCTGCTGTGCGGCGTCATCCTCCTGGTGGTGGCCGTGCCGTTCTTCTCCTTCCCCAAGGTGCTCGCTCGCGAAAAGAAGAAGATCCGCAAGAGCAGCGTCGTCCAGCCCGTGCTGCCCAACAACTCCGTGGTGGCCGGTGGCGGAGGCGGCGGTGGCAATGCGGTGGTGGCCACCGATGAGCTCGGAAAGGTGGTGAAGAAGGTGGAGATCGTGGCGGTGACCAGCAAGGAGGAGCAGCAACAGCTGCCCCCGAAGGTGGACACTGGCTACGGCAAGGACATCAAGGACATACCGAAGTCGATGCTGCGGCTGGTGAAGAACCCTGTGTACATTGTGACCTGCTTGGGGGCCTGCATGGAGCTGATGATTGTGTCTGGCTTCGTGGTCTTCCTGCCCAAGTATCTGGAGACGCAGTTCAGCCTCGGCAAGAGCCAGGCCAACATCTTCACGGGATCCATTGCTGTGCCCGGGGCCTGCATTGGAATCTTCCTCGGCGGCTGCATCCTGAAGCGCTTCCAGCTGAAGCCCAAGGGCGCCGTGCAGTTCGTGTTGATCACGAACGTGATCTGCCTCGCCTGCTACGCGATGCTGTTCTTCCTGGGCTGCGACAACCTCAAGATGGCCGGCACCACGATCCCCTACTACACCAGCAACAAGGGGGGCTCCACGCTGGAGCAGCCCTTCCAGGTGAACCTCACGGCCGCTTGCAACTTCGGCTGCGAGTGCCTCACCAGCGAGGTGGAGCCCGTTTGCGGCAACAACGGACTGACCTATTTCAGTCCCTGCCACGCCGGCTGCACGGCCTTCTCCTCCAGCTCCAACTACACCAACTGTGCATGTGAGTATTCCCCAGAAACATCTCCTGAATGATCTCTAATAAAGTTCTTGCCTTCGTTCCTTCGCAGGTGTTCACGCCAATATCTCGAGCAGCATTTATCGCGGGGCTGGCGGCAGTCAGGCCCAGGCTCTCAGCGCCAGAGAGGACTTTGCCGAGGTCACTGTGGTGCCGGTGGCCACAGCGGGGCCCTGTGCCACGCCCTGCCGCACTATCTACCCGTTCCTTATCCTGCTCTTCTTCATGACCTTCCTGGTGGCGTCCACGCAGATGCCGCTGCTCATGATCGTCCTCCGCTCAGTGTCCGAGGAGGAGCGTTCCTTTGCACTGGGCATGCAGTTTGTGATCTTTCGACTCTTTGGCTACATTCCCGCACCCATCCTATTTGGCAACCTCATCGACTCCACTTGCCTGCTCTGGAAATCCTCCTGCGGCGAGAAGGGCGGTCGCTGTCTCATCTACGACATTGAGAAGTTTCGTTACAAGTAAGATATCCAATCTCTTCTAAGGAATAGATTGTAAATATCTCTTGCTTTCTATTCTAGATATGTGGGTCTCTGTGCCTCTGTGAAGCTGGTTGCTCTGTTCATCTTCATCGTCGACTGGTGGCTGGTGCGACGGCGCAAGCAGCTGGAGAAGACCAAGCCGCTGAATGCCAGCGATCCGATCATCGGCTCCATCATCAGCCTGGACAAATGTGAGTGAAGAACTAGGAATAAGAAGAAGATTGATTGAAGAGTGAGAATGTGGAATTACACAGTAAATTGTACGAGTTAATGTTAAGATTGTATGTGAAAATATGAGAATATCTAGAATACGTTAAATAGTGCTTAAGCCCCATTGTCCTATGTGTTTGGAGAGAATCCTCAATCTATTATCCATTGATATTTGTTTGCAGTGTTTGAGGAGAAGCTATCGGGAGCAGAGCCGGCCACTGGCTTCGTTGGCGCCACAGGAGAGCTCATCATACCCACAGACATATTGCGGCATTCGCGCAATGATTCGCGCACCATGCAAATGGATTACTGGTGAGTAGTTGAGATGCAATCCTCTAGAGAATCCTCTTCATATCTCTCCCTTGCAGTTACGACAAATGCGGTCACGTGGTGCCGCCCACAAACACATGCAACCAGCCGCAGACAAAGTCTAAGAAGCATTTCCGCAGCGCCTCGTGCGACGTGAAGATGATCAGAAGCTTCGCCAGGGATCACAACTCCTCGAGTGGACCGGCCGATGCCGCTGGACAGGAGGCCGGCGGTGGCAGCAGCAGCAAGTACAAGAATCTCAAGAAGTTCCAGGCGCACACCCGAAACCACTCCACGGATCTGCACGACAACAGCCAGCCGATACGCTACATCCAGAACCAGCTGCGGCCCCAGGACTGTGCCGAGGAGGAGGACGACGATGAGCTGACCACCGGCTGTGGCCACTTCGTGAAGAAGCATTCGCGCAACCACAGCTACGATCAGATCTACATGCCCAACAACATACGCTTCGATGCGGACTTTCTGCGGCACCCCCATCCCCATCCGCATCACAATCCCAAGAAGAACGTGAATGTGCTCAAGAATGTGGTGGCGGAGACATGTGGCAAGCTAAAGAACTCCAACGAGATGGAGGCCGGAGGAGGCTCTGGATCACGTGGCCATTCGCGCAACAACTCCAAGGACTTGAATACCAAAATTGCCAGTGGAGGAGCTCCTTCGAGCAGCGGACAGCCGGCGCCTGAGACTGCAGCCTCGACGGGACTGAGTGTCCTGCGACATCGTCGCACCAACTCCAAGGATCTGAACTACACAATGCTGCAAGAGGTGTCGCCGCCTGTGGCTGCTACGCCCGCTGCGAATGTGAATCGAGGAGTGGGAGCAGCAGGCCATCAACAGCCACAGCAGTCGCATCACTCGCGGAACACGTCTCACCATAAGATCCAGATCGATGACGACCGGAACGAGCTCATCAACGACAACGATGAGGAGGAGGACCGCTCATCTCTGCGCCTGTAGTTTATGTTGTTGTTCCTGTGCTTAGTATAATAGTGTATGTTATAGGATTATCGGCACCAAGTGTGGCACCATTCCAGGCACCTCCTTCGCCTCTTTGTGCGTGTGCGCGTGTGAGTGCATCCCAGTCGCAATCCCATGAAATGCAATGCAATGCCCCCCAACAGCAACTGCTCTTTGTACTTACAACCGAGTGTTCAAATCTACTTTCCTCGTAGACAACCAAAACAATAGAAGTCTTTTGATATGTGCAACGTGTTCAAACCAAAGTGCAATCCGCACTCGCACTCGATTCACAAACATTGGTATTCTCGACACAATTGCAGATAATATTTATGGATCTATGGATCCTAGGAACTAGCATAGGCATCATATATACCAATATACCGATATACAGATATAGATACAAATACAGATGTAGTAAGCAAAGTAGCAGCATATTGTAGGACGTAGATCGTTGTGATAGGAATATTTTGTATTGTATTTTGTAGCGGAAGAGTGTGATCCCTCACTGCTCTCGATCGTAGTGCAATCTCGGTTTCGTAGTGAGACAGACGCTTTGACTGAGACTGAGGCCCTGAAGGAAAAAGTGGAAGGAAAAAGGATACATACATACATACAGAGAAAGCAAGAAGGAAGTAGGAAAGGTAGAAATTAATAGGAAATTGAATATGTTTTAATAATCTACGAACGTGTAAACAATTGTCAATGGAAATTGTGCTGTGAAACAATGTGTGAGTACTCGTGTATAGGAAACCAAACATACAAAAAACAATTAAGGAAACGAATGTATCTAAAAACAAGAGAAGAAATGGAGAAGAGGTCGAGGGAAACACGCTGAATGTAATTCTTATGCAATACCACATTTATTTAGAGAATCTTTGTGGACGAACGTACGGACGGAGGAGGATAGGATTGAGGATCGAGAAGCTAGATCGATTAGCTAGAGATTAGACTAGGTATAAGTAAAAAAGAGAGAGTGTAAATTCCTTAATTCCCTGTTTTAACCGTAGCGACGAGCCGGAGCAGGAGTCTAGCCTAGATTTTAAACAGAATGACGTACTTTAAAAATGCGATAATGCCTTAACATATATCAATTAAATCCATATGGATAATACCACACCATAAGAATAAGTATAAGAGTAAGAAGAAGATCCTAAAACTGCAATGGAGTATCGAGTTCACTTCCCCCAAGTAGTCCCTAAGTGATGCAATCTATAGGTTAGCTAGTACTAGCCACTAAGTATATGTATACACCAGCCAGCCAGCCCGGCACCCGCATGGGCAGCACTATATAGATATACCCCTATATATATATACAGAAGATATACAATTATACATTGATAAGTACCTACAAAATAGCTAAAATTCGTGTTGATATATGTGTGTGTTTGTGTGTGTGCGTGTGTACAACATAACATAACTTATACATTATTGAAAAGCGATTTTAATATAGACTACGCCAACTGTATGATGGTATGTCTGCATACTACATCGATCGTAGTATCTAGGCGGAGCGGAGGAAAAATATTTTTACTTAGAGAAAATCTTGAAAGTAAACTAAACTATAAAGAAGAAAATGTATGAAAATTACAACTAATAGTATTTATTTTTGGGCCCGGTGATTTTCAACGTTAACGGATAAAATAACTAGCAATGATGTATCGGACTTATTGGATTTATCGGCCTATCGGATTTATTTTTTGTAACGATTAATTTTCTATGCCGATAGTTCCGCTGTGGCGCCACTTGGTTGTACTTAGCCGAGACATCAACCAAACATTGCAGTAAAATAGCTAATACCGTTTTTCCAGGGCTTCAACATCCACTGAAAAATATATTTTTATTTAATTTATAATTTAAATTTAAACAGCATTTTACATTCAGTTTTATTTTGTAAAAATACCCTTTTTTTGTAAAATATGTACTTTTTTTCAGATCTAAATGAGAAGCAGCGACAACCATGCAACCATCAATACTGATAGCTTATCTTTATTGATTTTAGAACCACACAGCGACCACCGACCTGGCGGCTGAGTAATTGTTACAGGGAACGACGCACTTGAGAAGTACAACCAAATGGAGAAACGATCCTCGTCCGCTATGCAGGTGCTCTATGCGGAGCTGGCCTCCGGTGCGTATACTTTACCCCTAGGCAGGCTGCAACATTTAACAGGACAATCTATTGGTGTGTCTTTGCAGCAAAGGCACGAAGTCTAAAACTGGAGGAGGAGAATGTTCTACTGCGCCATCGCCTCAATCGAGTGTCCACTGACCACCACACTAATGCAGCCGAGGAGGTGCAGGCCAAGATCGTGGCATTCCAGATGGAGGAGGAGCGCGATCAGATATTGGAGACAGTGCAGCAGCACAAGAAGAGGTACAACAAGCTGCACGATGCGTACCTGGAGAAGGTGAAGCGCTGCAAGGCCCTCGAGGAGATGTTCAAGCGGCAAAAGACTCTCACGGGTCTGGTGATGAAGTCCGCCGTGGATCAGCGGCACATGGAACAGCGAATGATGTTGGAGAAGCGGCAGTCGGCACAGAAAGAGCTTAATGAAGTCGAGGAGCTGAAGGCTCAGGTGGAGAAACTCCAAAGAGCTTTAGATGAGTCCTATGACATCATCGATGAAATGGACTTTGAGCTGGAAAGCGTAAGATTCCTACAGCTCCCAAAACGAAATTGAATCTCTAATCATTTAATTTGCAGGTGGATTTGCTGGAGACGCAAAACCAAACGTTGCGCGAGGAGGTGGCTGCCTTGAAGGCGAAACTAGAACCAGCAGATGGCGCAGTCTACGGGGCCGCTAACCCCACCGAAGACGATGATCCTCCGCCTAAGTACCAGCCGGAGGATCCGACTGATCGCCACGAGTGTCGCAACTATCGACAGCATGTGGTCTCCTCATGTTGTGAGTCCTGTTTGGCAGATGATGATTCCGACTCCCAGACTATGGAACGAGCAGCCATGACCAACAGCGTAAGTGGAAACACCCGCTCTAAGGGATCTTTTTACAAGTAGTTTAATGATTACCGAATACAGCTTGTCCAAACTATTGAGACGCAGAGCAATAGTCTCCGCCGGGAGCTGCTCAGATCTCGTTGCCAGCTAAAAATACGCAACAAGCTGGAGAAGGAGAGCGAGGAGGACACTGCGGAATAGCAGGGGAACGATTCATCATTCGACAAACAAACCCCAAAAGATGACAAACCATAGACCACAAAAACTGACATGATAAACTACAAATTGAAAACCAGGGGACAGGACGGGACGGGTCGGCCCACAACTGGCAGATCGGAGACCGAAGACCGACCCCGCAAAGTCCAAGTCTAACCCAGATTCGGAGCAAGTTACGCCTAACAAGTGCACATACCAGAGATTGCTTTTAAGGTTCGACAAACACGCTCTGCAGCAAAAAAAATCCACATCCACGTCCACATCCACATCCAAAAACTTGGAGATAAGAGTAACCTGAATTTTGGCAAAAGGAAACCCGTCTAATGTCTGATGGCGATTAATTAAAATATTTGTTAATGGCATCCAACGTGCTGTGTGTCCCAATCACTTGGCCGTTTGCCAAAGGATCCTGTCTGTCCTGTAATCCATGAAGGTTCCACACCACCGCACTCCACCCCAAGCATCGCCCCCACCCGCGTTTCAATCAAACAAACATGACAATTATTTTTTATGACTTAATGCAGTCGCGCACAGTCGCAGGCCTCGTTGCCCAATGTCTGGTCTGTGTTTGAGTTGCAAATTATTGACAAAATAAATTAATCTGCACATTTGTTGGCCCGACTAGCGGACCAGATCGCTCACTAACTAACGCACCGACACCTCTAATATCGCATCTCCCCCCTCCGGGTCGGGCATATTGGTTCTGTGGCCAGCTCTTGTCTTGGCTTCTTGTCAATGTAGATCACTCGCTGGGTCGCCATGCTCTGCACTTTGCATATTTCGTGTTTAATTATTATTTTTTTTCGGGGCTCACTTAATGAGCGCGCTCTATGGCCCACTTGGAGGCGCGTGCCACACCAACCATTTGGGTGGATTGCCACATCGGGTTGCTGTCGGCCTGCATGGAGTATAAAACCACCCGAGGACTCGGTAGATTAATTACTTCGATTCCGATCTCCGTCGAGTGCATTACATTACCCCAGAGTTCTCAGAACGCCACAGACCAAAAACCAAATGATGGGAAAAGTGAGTTGCACCTCGCACTGGGCTTTCCTTGGATTAGTGCCCAACTAATGTGTGCCCTTTTGTTCTAGGTGTGCTTTCTGTTCTGCGTGTGCCTGGCTCTGACGCTGAGCAGCGCCCTTGAACTGCAGCGGGAGCCGGACTACGGACCAGTGGCCTACGAATTCCACTGGTCGGTCAACGATCCCCACACCGGGGACATAAAGAGCCAGAAGGAGACGCGCAAGGACGACAAGGTCGAGGGCGTCTACGAGCTGATCGACTCCGATGGCTACCGTCGCATCGTCCAGTACAAGGCGGACGATCACAACGGCTTCGAAGCGATTGTCCACCGGGAGCCCACCGACATCAAGATCCCTCTGCCCGAGGCGCCCAAAAAGCTGATCGCCGCCAAGCTCGTGGCGGCACCACTCGTCCACTACGCCGCCCCCAAGGCCCTCATCAAGCAGGAGCTGTCGCCAGGTAACTATGTCTCTGTTTCCGGACCCACAGCTCAGTACAAGTACTGAAGGCCGCCCCGACTGACCACCACTCACCACTTGCACCTCTCCATGAGCCCATAAGGAAAGCAATCTCCACAGCACTCGTCATAATTAAATTATATATATACATATGCCATTATCCTGTACCCTAGTACACGCTTGTACATACATACAATCAGTCTACTTATAAAGATGCATCACATTCATTCTGTTCGCCAGAAGAACACAAAAACGTTCGACTTGTTCGCTGATGATTAAGAGAGAGAAGAGACAGACCTGAAAGTTGGGAATGAGAATGGGAATTTTTAAGTTAATTAAGCAATCTACGAGTATAGATTAGATTTAGTCGAGGGGGCGGCACTTTGCTTTTCATTCTGGTGCACCCGCAATGAGTGCAGTGATGTCTCATAAGCAGAGACCATGATGTGTCATGGCATGCTTTGGTTTGGTTCGGGCTTTTGGGGCATGATAAGCAGAAACTAATGCTATCGCTGGCAGACGAGACATGGCCCCATAGATGCCTCTAATCTCACGTACCTGCCCCCAGTTGTAGGCGTCCAATTACAGTCGTCGACGACGCTGCTAACGGCTAACGGTCTTGCCAAAGATCAATGAAGCATCAGTGCGAAAATGTTCGACCCGCTGCCGACACGACTTCTTCTGATCACACTGCTGATGGCTCTCGGCTCCTGCCATGGCACGCAGGCATCAGATGAGCCTGATGCCAGGTGGATGGCACCGCTCAAGAAGTACGGATGGAGTGCCAGTCAGCTGAAAAACAAAGTGGAGCACGGCGACTTCACCACCTTCGAGCTGGGCACACCCAACTACCAGATTCTCAATCCGGAGGATGAGCCCGAGTACATCACGGCGGACCAGCCGCACTACCAGGAGATGCTGTGGCGGCTGACCAGCGCCCAGAGCGGTACGGACACCATCGATGTGGCTATGGCTGGCAGCTCTCGTATCCCCCAATCCACGCCCAATCCCCCCACCTACGCCCAAGCGCGATTTAAGGACTATTTGGATTTTCCGTCACCGCGTAAACTCCAGGCTGGAATCAGAATCAGTCCCTGGGAGAAGTTAAAGAAGAAGCGCAGCTTCTATGATGGAGATGAGGACAAGGACGCTGTGGAGGCCGAGCCTGTGGACGAACAGAGTTTGCATCCGAAAATACAAGTCTATGCCGGGGCCAGACCTTTCCAAAATCGTGTGTCCAATCTTAGTTAAAGTTCCCTCTGTGATCAATTCAAACTTTCAATCATATTTATTGTTTATTTTGATTTAAGATCTCAAATGATACGTGTTTAAACGAATAAATTGCAGTCGGAATTTGTATTTATATGTGTAATCAATAGGAATTCATGGCTATACCTTCGATAATCTCTCTGAGTGATGGATAGATTTTCCATTGAATTGGTACTTGAAAAATAGTAATCTAAGAAAAGTTTGCATTCTCTTAACCAACTCTTATTATTCTCTTTCAGGGACATATTATTCGGTATCTTAAAGATACGAGATGATAGATGCCTTTTCAATGGAGAATATTTGATGATATTCAGAGCATTCCAGTTAGGAGATTAATTTGAAAGATTGCTGGGACTATCGATGTCCAAAAATCTACAAAATATCTGCAACGAACGTGGACTTACAAAGAGCCACGAAAATATACCTTAATGTTGATAAGATTATCGCCGAATGAAGATGATACCAGAACTCGTATCAAGTGAAGCCCAAAAATCCAGAAATTATAAATCCCCCAAACAGATGGCATCGATTCGGCAGAACCAAAAAAAAGCTCAACGAGTGCGGTGTCTGCGGATCCAAGTGCCAAGTTCCAGCTGACCCATGGGGTCGAATTGGCTCGGTTGCATCGATGTGGATGGTAGATGTTGACAAGTGGGAGGCATTTCTTGGAGTGCTGAAACCTCTTGTTTGCTATCGACAAGTGCGGGTAGAAATGCTTGAATGTGTATTACGGAAGCAGCGACAACTGGAGATTATAATGTCGATATGTAGAGAGGTCTGCCAGCCCCCGCCACGGCCCCCGCACCCTACGGTTCCGATCCGTCAAGCGTTTGGAACGTGATGCGATCAACGCTTCCGCGACGCGACCCATTTGCATGGCGTTGTAACAGTGGCTTCCAATGAAGAAGAAGCAGCGCAGGTCACCGATCTAGTCTCGGCCAGCGAAGCGTATTTAAGAGCTATTCAGCAAATTGCATGAAAGAGTTACGCACGCGACCGACAAGCAGCCAACAAGTGCCAACCCAACACCGATCCGGGACAGAAATTCCACGAGTCAGAGCCAGACGGAACGAGAGCGAGCGGGGGAGATAAATACTGCTGAAAGGTAAGAATTGAGTCCGATCAATTGGGAGCGCTCGAAGCGGTCTGACCCATAAAGCGCACTACCTTTAACAGTGCCCCATTTCCCTTTCAGATGTACGGACGCTGCAGTTTACTGTTTGTGATGGTGTTATGCGCCTCGGGTCTGGCCCACGCCCACTTCCCGGAGTATTGTGCAGAGTGTGAGCAGGAGGTGTGGGAGCAGGTGCCCTGCAGCCATGTGCCCACTACTGCCCGCCCAACCACGGCGCGGCCAGATTCTGGGACGACAGCGAGACCCCCTACTACCACCACAACCCCCGCCAGCACCACCCAGGTCTTTTACCCGACTACAACTGCTTCATCAGCGGAGGAGATTACCACCCAGCCCACGGCCTACAAGAAGTGCTACTGCGAGTGCAAGCTCGGCTGCAAGGAGTTCTGTCGCAAGGTGGCCACTTCCGGGCCTAAACAGCAGCTCACACAGATCTCATCCACCGGCGACTACGCGCCGGGCGGCCAGATAGAGTATACGCATGTGCATCAACGCAAGTATTTCCCCAAGTACGGAGGAGGAGGCTATGCAGGACTGGTGGGCCCAGTGGACGGTCCCAAGTCGTATAAGCCGTACCCTCTGGCCTACAGCGAACAGGCTGCCGCCGCCTCCTCGCCAGCTGCGAACAACATTAATGCTCCCAACTACACCCTGGAGGAGCTGGCCCAGCTTCTGAGCACAGCCTATGGCGGCAAGAAGGAGTATCCAGCCCCACCTCCACCCAGACCCCAGCCACGACCACAGCTGCAGCCAGCGCCTCCTTCTGTGTACTACTCTCCGGTGTACAAGCATCAGTCTGCAGGCCCTTCCATTCCCCTTGTGAGCAGTGTTGAGTCGACGCCCAAGCGATATCCCAGTATTAAGGTATCCGCCGCAGCAGTGGCTACCTCATCCGGTGGGGCGGTGGCCAAGGCAAAGACGCCCTATGAGGAGAAAATAGCCGTGGCCACACCGCCGCCATCCACCATCTATGACAGAACCACATCCTATCCCATTGTGGAGGAGCACACGGCGTACGCTCTGCCACAAACCGAGTCGTATCCAATTGCCCCCAGCCAGACGGAGTCCTATCCGAGCATTACCGAGGCGTATGCGAGACAGACGGAGTCCTATCCCAGCCAGACAGAATCGTATCCCAGCAGGACAGAGGAGCACCCCTTGCAAGAGCCCGAACCTAACAAACCATCGTCATCCTTCGACCTGGCCATCGACAACTATCTCAAGGACTTTGGCTATGGCAACCAAGGAAGGGGCTACGCGGACTACTAGACTCTAGATAGATCTTGTTGTTAGGTTTAGGGATATATCCGTCTATTCATTTAGATAGTAGATATATATGTTTTCACTTGTTTATTTATTTATACTAAGTTAAGTTATGATGAATAAACTTATTGAAATAACATCCTTGCGAAGGATCGGGGAAATTATTCTGAAGGGAAGGCCAAGATCGGCCCTCAACTAACAGAGAAAACAAGTATACAGAAAATATCCTTGATCCTTGAAAAGGACTCCATCGAAACAAGGCTGTTATTCCGATCACAGGAAGCCGTCGCGGGCCCAGATCGCCCAAAAATAACGGAGAGAACAAGATTGCAATAAATATCCTTGATCCTTTGTCCTTGAAAAGAACTCCATCGAAACAAGGATTGCCTTCCGATCACAGGAAGCCGTCGCACGTCCAGATCGGCCCACAAATAACGGAGAAATCAACAAAACAAAATATGCACTGTTGTTGTTTTCGATTTGTGGTACAACAAATGATTGATGTGGTACAAAAACAATTTTCAACTTGCGACCGCTCAAATGGCCAAAAACGAGGAATTCAGATCTGTGATACCAGGCGAACAGAAATCAGCAGCAAGCAACTGAAAAATGCAAATTTTAAAAAAGTGGTGCATACTTTTGGGGGACAACAAACCAGTTGCTTTCTGCTGATTTCTGTTCGCCTGGTATCCCAGATACGAAATTTCTTGGTTTGCGCCGATTGACAAGAAAACGAATTTGCATTTTTCATTGCACTATATCTCGGCTAATTATGGGCCGATCTGGGCGTGCCATACCTTTTTGTGATCAGGGGAGTCCAGCCTACCGATTGGCATCAGAAAAAAAGGACATTCATTCCGTCAGGATTAGTTGCATATTTTTTGGGGATCGTCACAGGACCTGTAAACGATTTTTTGATGCCAATCGATAGTCTCGACTTCTACGATATTGGGAAAGTAGGTCCTTCGCCGATCTCATCCTGTTTGGCCGAGATATAGCGTAAACAAAAGTACTTGTTTTATTTCCGCTATATCTCGGCTATTTATGGACCGATCTGGACGTGCCACACTTTTTTGTAATCGGAAAAGTCCTGCCAACCGATTGGCATTACAAACAATTACATCCCAGGACAAATACCAGAAAAATGGTGTGGAATAAAATTTCCTTAATCCTTCGTCCTTGATAAGGACTCCATTGGGTCAAAGATTGTCCTCCGATCACAGGAAGCCATTTCAAGCCCAGATCGGCCCACAAACAACGAAGAAAACAAGTGTGGATTTAATGTCCTTGATTCTTGGTCCTTGATAAGGACTCCATCGGATCAAGGATTGTCTTCCGATCACAGGAAGCCATCGCACGCCCAAATTGGCCCACAAATAACGGAGAAAACAAGATATATGTGACTGGAGAGAATATCCTTGTTGCTTGGTTCTTGAAAAGGGCTCTATCCTATCAAGGATGTTTTTTCGATTACATGAAACCGCCGCACGCCCAGATCGGTTCACAAATAACGAAGAAAACAAGATAAATGATCTGGATGACCTATCATTGATCCTTCGTCCTTGTTAAGGACATCATCAGATCAAAGACATTTTTCCGTTCACAGGAAGCCGTTGAACGCCTAGATCGGCCTACAATTAAAGGAGAAAACAAGATAAATGGGTCTGGAGGACATAACCTTGATCCTTCGTCCTTGTTAAGGACTTCATCAGATCCAGGACTTTCTTCCGATCACAGGAAGCCGTCGCACGCCCAGATCGGCCCACAAATAACGGAGAAATCAACAAATGAAAATATGCCTTCTTGTTGTTGTCGATTTGTTGTACAACAACAACTTTTTTCAACTTTTGACCAAAAACCAGAAATTCAGATCTGGGATACCAGGCGAACAGAAATCAGCAGAAAGCAACTGGTTTTTTGTTGAGTGCTGTACATTTGACCTTCTGTCTACAAGCACTACAAGCATAATGACAGAAGTTGAAATGTACAACACTCAACAAAAATCAGATGCCTTCTACTAATTTCTGTTCGCCTGGTAACCCAGATCAGAAATTCTCGTTTTCAGCCATTTGAGCGGCCGCAAATGAAAGTTTTTGTTGTACAACAACAACCACTTGTTGTACAACAACTAGACAACAACAACATGCACATTTTGTTTTGTTGTTTTCTCCGTTATTTGTCATCTGATCTGGGCGTGCGATGGCTTCCTGTGATCGGAAGGCAATCCTTGTTTCGATGGAGTCCTTTTCAAGGACATAGGATCAAGGATATTTTTGCAGGCTTGTTTTCTCCGTTATTTGTAGGCCAATCTGGGCGTGCGATGGCTTCCTGTGATCGCAATACAATCCTTGATCCGATGAAGTCCTTATCAAGGACCAAGGATCAAAGATATTTCATCCAGGCTTGTGGCATGTCTTTTCGTGATCGATCGACATCAGAAAAAAGGTATACTGCCTTTTTAACGTTGTAGTTTAGCTTTTTCTTGTCCGTTTTGGACATTTCTGGGTTACCCTCTACATGTCGCGAGTAAGATCAGGATCGTGAGGATCTAGACTTTCGACCGCCATCAAAATCTCGGCTACGAGAATTTAATTTATGTGTGTTTATTATAGTATTTTAAAAGTTTCCTTCATTATCATGCTATCATTTTGATATATTTTCTTGATGTTGATAACTTTTAATAAGATTTTATCTTATGCATTTTCCAGCTTTATCATTGAGTATGCTTGCAAATCTGATAAACATAGATACATACATATATACATAAATTACGATTTGCTTGGTTGTTTCATTCAGTTTTGTATGCAAATACAATGCAATATAAATACTTCAATCAAGTTCCCATAGCACTTTCATTTCAAATTGTTTCTATTTTTAATTTTCACAAATCAGCCAACAATTTTCAGTTTCAAGTCTTTCAATTCGTAAGTTTTCTGCACGCTTGTCATGTCAGAAAATTTCCAACTTCTCTTTCCTTACATTTGAATGAAAAAGGGCCTCCTTACAAAATATCGCGCTCCATTGACGAGTACTACCGACGCACATCAAATAGCTGAAGAAAGCAGAAAGTTTTACAGTTTACTATAATTGCACTTGAGAGTTTTTTTGTTCAATATAAATATAGATAGTAAATAGTATAGTTATCAAATAAAAGATTACCGAATACACTTGCTAAGATGCGAATGTGCGGTTTTATTTCATTTCAATAAATTATGCATAAAAATCTCTATAACAAATGAAAAAGTTTAAATAATAATGTTGAAAACATTGTCGTATATCATAAATTAAATGAAACTAAAAACGATATGCTCCAACACATTGAAATGAAAATATGAAATTAAACATAAATTATGGAGAAGAAAATAATTATAGTTATACGATATTTTAAAATGTATATATACAGCTTCATTCGTTAACAATCTCAATCCGATGTTTTTAAATATATATTTCATAGATTTTGTTTTCATTTCATTACTATTTTTTTTTACCTCACTTCATTCAAAAGTTTTCAACTGGTTGACCCCAAAACAAAGCGCGAAAAGCGCTCTAGATTTTTGATTTCTTGTAGTTGCTGCTGCTGCTGCTCCACCTTTTTCTTGTTCTTTTCGGTCCCACAAAATTTAGCTAATTATTTATATATGTATTATTATTAAGTTGCCTTTTGTTTTGATTAAGTTTGCTGACTAATGTAGATTCAATTGCAAATAGGAAATAGTTTCTGTTTCTGTTTTGGTTTGTGATTTTGGTTTTGGTTTCTTTGCATTTGTCTAAGATTTGCTTTCCGTATTATGTACGAGTATTATGTAGCCACAGTTCGAATATATCCACATCGATATATATGTATATACGAGTATTACATGTGTTCTGCTCAAACATTGATTATGCTTCTGTGTTTGCTGCTTTACCATTTACCATTACCTTTAGCTTTACATTAAATGTGTAGAAAAATTCGTTAAATTGATTTGCATATAGTTATTTGTTCTCGTACTGCTCCTGCTGCTGCTACTACTGCTACCTCCTCTCCTGTCTCCTTTCTCCGGTCTGGTGGTTAGCCACAAATATAAATGGTTTAATTGGCTTCACAAATTCATCGAATGGCCGCACAGCCACCCGGTTCGGTTCAAGTATTTTACTAGTAGTTTACTACGATTTGTGCATTGCAGTTCTGCGCTATTAGTTAATTATATTATTCTTTAGTTGGCTGCAGTCTAGATTTGTAATTCGATTTTGTTTGTGTGTGTTTTGTCCTCCTCTCTTGGTTGTACATACGAGTATACGAGACGAGTGTGTGTGTGTGTGTGTGTGTGTAGTACGTTGGATACTTATTTTGGTTCATAATTTGTTACTGCAAATGCTAAAAAGTAATTAGCCCCGCCCCCACAAAAGTGTGGAGGGGAGTGGACTACACAAAGCACGCACACGAAGCAATGAATGTCAGACTGTCAGCGGGGGCTGCGCTCTGACAGCGGCTCCAAAAAAGCATAGCCGAGCCGCAAGCACATCTGCTCCTGCCTCGTGTCGTCTTGCGTATCCTTCGGCGCTAGGTGAGCATGTAGACAAACAGTAGTGCCAACGCCGCATTGAAAAACAGTACAAGCAACACCAGTTGCTGGCGCACAAACCAATCCTGGAAAGAAAAACAGACGAAATAGAATACAATCCATCGTCAAGTGTTTTTAGGGGGGACACTCCACTCACCTTAACCTGTGGACTGACCAAGTACAGCAAGGGATTCGCTTTGAGGCGCTCGTTGGTCTCGATCTGTCGACGCACTGCCTCGCGTCGGGCCGAGCCCAGGGCAGACACCTCCTCGCGACTCATGGCCTCGGTGGCACGCGGCAGCTCCTGGAAGTCTGGCATGGACTTCTTTCGCTGCAGCGACACATTGATGGGCACCGTCTGAAAGGAAATAAGCAAAATTCAAGTATTATGGATGCTCGACACGGAATCAAAGAGGAGATTCTCCACCTCGACTGGCGGCTCAACGATCCAGCTCTCGCTGGCACGACGCGCCAACAGAGCCGGCGAGAACATAAGGTCCTCCTCATCCTCCTCTGGATACCAGTCCATTGTGTTCTCTCGATTTCACTGTTTCAGCAAGGGTTCTACTTCTACGGCTGCAGCAAGAGCGATGCTTGCATAACGTTGGAAAATTTGTGTAATCTCCTACAGGCGGTTCCAACTTGTAAACGAGTTGAACATGGCGTTTCGGTATCGGTTTTACTTAGTACAGACACAATGGTGACTCGGACGCGGACGCTGACACATAGACGGAGACGAACGCGGAGAGAGCAGAGAGTCGCAATTCGACAGCCAAAAATAGTCGGAACAACCCACGGCACGGTATACGGAATGGCACGGCAATGAGCCAAAATAACAACAGATATTGCCGTCCTCTGCTTCTACTTCTGCCTCTGCTTTAGCTTTTTGAATTTTTATGTATTTATCTTGTTTTGAATGGGACACATATGTATATTTATATTGCTTCTGCTACTGATCCGAAGTGGCATTCAAAGTGGACCGACCGGAGCCCAATCGGAGGCGAAACCTCAATCTGCTGTGGCCGACGCGTTGTTTGCTACTAGCGCTGGCATTCCGAGAACTGTCGACTGTCGCTGGCTGGCTACAAATGAGCAGAGCGGCGGTAGGCGACAGGCGACACTCTTGACGAATGCTCATTCCCTCGGGGCTTTCCAATGGCCACTTGTGGAGTGTTCATCCGCTGAGAAGCAGCAAGAGATTCAGCAGGAGAGCAGAGCAGAACAGAGAACATGGGACGTGCATTCCAATCTCTAGAGGCTAGCCTCTAGCTGGCTGATCCGCCTGGCGTGCATTCGCACCCAACTAAAAATAGCCCAGAATGGGCACATGTTAGCCCCGCCGCCAGAGAGCTGCTGGCCGAGAAATGTTTGAAAATGAATACAACAAGCCTTCAGGCCCCGTACTGGTACTCTCTGGTAGCCCCACTCACACTCACGCACTCCAATGGGATGGGACATAGACATACCAAAGTAGATGCTAGATGCCATACAAATAAAGTTCATTCCGCAGATTAACTTTGTTATGAAATATACGATACATATACCACCGAAACGTTACTCGAATTCCATTTGAAGGAGAAAGAACAATAGATACAGGAGATGCTGTCACTCACCTTCATTTTCTTTCCGCCACCTTTGCCGCCCATGGCCATGCCCACCGGTGTGGCCGGCTTGGCTGGCAAGTAGAGGCTCTCCGTGCGCTTGGGCTGCAAGGGCGAGGGAATGATATCCTGTCCGAGCGTCCGCTGACGCAGCAGAACGTCCTCGAACGGCTGGTTGGGCGAGGAGAAGAGCGGCTCCGTCGTATTGCTCTGACTGGGCGCCCGTCCTGCAGCCCCCAGACTGGGTGTGCCAGCTCGCGACAGTCTGCCACCAGTTCCGGAGGGCAGAGATCCGTTGCCGGTCATGCTTGAGGTGCCGGCGGCTGCTCCTGGCACCGGGGTGGATCCTCGGAATACTGAGCCCGCACGCGGACGCCCGTCAGGTGTGGTGGTGCCCCCATTGGTCAGCGTGGGGTCGGCGATTCCGGAGCGATCGAGCGAGGTCTGGCGGGAGCCGGCAAAGGCGCCGCTCATGCGACTGGCGGCTCGCGCGTACCTGTCGATGGAGGAGTCGCGGCTGGGCGGTCGCTTGTAGTGGTCGAAATGGTCGATGGACGACTGCTGGCCCATTTGGCCCAGCATGGGCGGTCGTCCGCTTCTCTGTTGCTGCTGGGCGGCTGCCATGGCAGCGGCATTGGCAGCCACAGCCTCCTGCAGCTGTTGCTGCTGCATCTGCGAGGCGCGTCGCAGCAGATTGGAGGCATTGTGGCTGGGCGAGGCATGCATCGCGGATTGTTGCTGGAGTTGTTGTTGCAGATTCTGGAGTTGCGTGATTGTATGTGGATGCTGCTGCTGCTGTGGCTGCTGCTGCTGCTGCTGCTGCTGCTGCTGTGGCGACATGTTCGCCAGATTGGTGCCAGCTCCGAACGGAAGCTGCTGCCCTTGAGCCTGAGCCTGTGCCTGAGCCTGTGTCTGCGTTTGCGTCTGGTTCTGGTTCATTTTGGCCTGGCCGGGCGGCTGCTGCTGCTGGAACTGATATGCAGGATTCATTTGTGGGTTGCTCTGTTGCTGTTGCTGATGCTGCTGCTGTTGGTTCTGGTGCTGCTGCTGGTGGTACATCTGATTGATGGCGCTGATCACCTGGGCGTGGCTCGGCTGCGCCTGGCTGACCATTCCCGAGAGATCCGTCTGCGGCGAGACGGGCAGCTGCTGCGAGTACATCGACGAGGGCACGGGGCACTCGGACTCCTGGTGCTGCTGCTGGGACATGCGCCGCTGCTGCTGCTGCATGTTCAGATACTGCTGCTGGCGCTGTGCTTGCGTGGCATAGGCATCCGATCCGCTGCTACTCGCCGGCGAGAACTGTCCCGCCTGCTGTTGCTGCTGCAGCGTTGATCCCGCTCCAGGTCCTGCTCCTGCTCCCATGCCCATTCCCGATGTCGCAGTCGCAGTGGGTTTCATCCCAGCCTCGGTTGGGGCCGGCGGTGGGCCGCGGTAACGTTCTCGCTCGCGGTAGCGGAGCTTCTCGAAGCGCTCCAGCACCGATGGCTTAAAATCCGGGGCAAAGTCCCGGGCCATGCGCACGGCGTTCTCACAGTCGATCCTCGCCTGCTCTGCGGACATGTCCGCATTCTGGGCCTTGGATGCGGCGGTGGCCATGCGGGAGATGGCCATGTCGGAACGCTGCATCGCCATTTTGAGGGCGCGCTGGGCGGAGTTGACGGCGGCCGTGATGCGGTCGCGGAACTTGCGCGAGCGCGCCAGGAACAAATGCTTCTTCTTCTGGCTGGTGATCAGGATGTTGTTCTTGTACTTGCCCTCCTCGATGGTGCCGTCGCGGAAGGTGGTCACACCGTAGCCATGCTTCCGGTTGTTGTACCACTCGCCCTCGTACCTGAAAGGGATTCAAACGGATTCATTAAGAAGATTTATTAAGAAGTTCAGAAGTTTCCACTCACTTGAGGCCATCGCTGCGTTCTGCCACGCCGTGACCACAGCGCTTGTCCTTCTTCCACTCGCCCATGTAGGTCTCCACGACAGTGGGATCCAGCTGCTCGTCCTCCAAGGTGAAGCTGGCATTGGACTCCGTGTGGGTTGACCTACATTCAAGGGATTCCATTTAAGTTAGGGAACACTCTGGGTTGGTTCTATTTGGACTTACTTTTGTGTCAGGTTGGACTGCTCGGAGCCGGTGCTGATCCACGAAGCCGAGGACATGGTGGAGCGTATGCTGCCGGACGCAATCGTGCCACGCTTCTCCAGGTCTCCGGTGCTGCGCTGCTTGCGCATCTTGAGGCCCTGCAGAGAGTGAAAGGAAATCAGTTGAAGGCTCCTCCACACCCGAGATGCAAAACCCACCATTAGGAATCCCTTCTTGGTCTTCTCCGTCAGACTGTTGCGGCGCACCGGCAGCTTGTCCGACTTGGCCGTCAGCACAAAGCCCCCGCGGATCTCCTCCGACTTCTCCGCGGCCATCTTGGCCGCATTCCCGTTCTCTCCGCTGCGCAGAGAGCTCAGCGAGGCGTGAAGGTTCTTGCGGCGGTGGTGCGAGGCCAGGCCGAAGGGAGCTGAAGTCCTGATGCCGTATCCATGGCGCTTACCCTCCTGCCACTGTCCCTGGTATTTGCCTGCAATCAAAGCGGTCGAATGGTCGAATGAATATGCAGCAGTCACCTCTGAACTTCGGAATTCAATTGATATGCAAACGATAAGTGCAGCCGCATTGTGTCCTGTCCCTGCTCTGTCCCCCTGCTCTGCTTTCACAGGATGTCCCTAAGTGAAATGTATTTCTATTAATGGCCCCCACGCGCCTTCCGGCTGAAGGAGTCCCGCCATTTACATGCCTTGCTATTGCCATTACTTTTGCCTGAGGCAGAGAAAGTGGCATTGGGTTGATTAGGAAAGGCTACTTAGCCCTCGGCTAATGCTAATTAATAGAGTTATGCGCCAGCCGATTCCCTTGGGCGTAAAGATTACATTTGCATATTGGGGGAAACCTTTCCAATTAGCTGGGAACGCGACACTCTTTGGATGGATGGAGCATTCGGAGCAGTTGGGGAATGCAATGAGGAGGCAGGCAGCCAGCACCAACAGCCATGTGTTTTCCCATCACGAATTTCCCCAGAAAAACCCCACTCATGGTGCAAAAATGTACAACCGAAAAGCGGCAGGCAACAGAACAAAATATCATTGAACCGCGGATGAGAAATAAAAATATGACGTCAGGGTGGGTCACTCTTCCTCCCCGTGTGGCACACACACATACACGTACAAACACGGACACTCGGACGCCTACAAATGATTACAGAAACGTCAAAAAGTAAAACAGAAGCAGAGGCAGAGGCAGAAGCAGAAGCATTCATATTCGCCGCGTTTTGAAACCGAGCCAAAAACCAAACGCAAAATGATCTCATGCACGTATTACGTATACGTATAACGTATACGCAATACGCGAAACGCAAAACGCAGTGGGTGCCCGGTAACCTCCAATCTCTTACCTCCATCAGCGTAGGTCTCGCAGCCGGAGCCATCCTGGTAGCCCTCGTTCCAGGTGCCCTCGTACTTGGCCGTCGACACGGTGCTCTCCCGCACGCCGTAGCGTCCCTTATGGCCATCCTTCGACCACTCGCCACGGTAGATCTGCCGCCCGATCTGTTCCACGCCCAGGCCATGGCGACGACCGTTCTGCCACTGGCCCTCGTAGTGGGATCCGCTACAACGGACACAGGAAACATAGAGAGGTCAATCCCAGCATTAGGGTTTCCATTAGCAGCATGGACTTACCTGGGCCAAATGTACGAGCCGGAGACCTCAAAGCCGTAGTTCCAGGCTCCGGAATAGGCGCCCTGGTGCTTGGGCCCCGTACAGACACCGTGTCCGTGGGCCTTGCCCTCGTCCCAGCCGCCACAGTAGGTGCCGCCATCCTCAAAGTCGAAGCGGCCGCCGCTTATCGCGGCACGCCTTCCGCCCCCTTGGCCTGCAGCAGCTTGGCCAGCAGAGGCGGCGGCATAGGCCGCGTCGCCGCCATTCAGTTGCTGCTGTTGCTGCTGCTGCTGCTGGAGCTGCTGCTGCTGTTGGAGCTGTAGCTGGAGTTGTTGCTGCTGCGTGAGTTGGCCAGCCTGTTGCATGCTCAAAGCTTCGTTCTCTCCCGTTGCCTTGCGCTCCTTCTCTCTCTCTTGTTCGCTCTCTACAGGTTGCCTCCTCCTCGTCTACAGTTGAGTGTCGTTGTTGGTTTGAGCTTTTTATGCTTTCGTTTGCTGCTCATTGATTTTCCGCTCGATTGTTGCACTGCTCCTTCTTCTTCTTCTTGTTGTTGTTGTTGTTGCTGTTGCTTCTGCCTCATCTGCATTTAGTGGCGATGCTGCTGCTGCTGCTGCTCCTCTTAGCCGTTGGGTTTAGTATTTAGTTTAGTTTAGTTTTTAGTTCGTTTCGCTTAGTTCGTTAATGCTCTTAATTGTTGTAGTTGTAGTTGTATTTGTAGTTTAGTTAGGGACTAAAACTATGTTCCGTAGCTGTTAAATTGTTGGGTTTTTTTCACTGAAACGCGAAAGTTACAATTTGTGGTCGGCTCTCTCTCCTGCCGGTTCCCTCTGCCGTTCTTTTTATTCTCCTGTTCTCTAGTCTTGTCTTCTGCTAGAGTTGCATGCCCCAAGAGTCTATCGTTGATGGCGTCTGACAATTGTTGTTCTCTACTATGCTGATGTCGTAGGCCATTCTTGTCCTGTCACCAGAAAGAATTCTGAGAGCGATCTGCAAAATAGAAAGAGAGAGAAAGAGAACGAGAGATTCATGAAGAGTGCTAGACATTATGCAATTTTTAGTAAATATTTTTGGAGCATATGGAAGCATTTACTGCAGCCTCCGGGGATTAGATCGCTGCATCTGTATATTCAAAATGATTTATTGATTTTTTCAGAATGGTTGTCTGTTCAGAATTCCCCCAATTCGCGTCCCTGCCTCTTGCCACGCGCGTTAAGTGATTTTAACGATCTGAAATGAGCGGGAGGATTGTGCTTGGAGGAGACAGCGGGTGAGAGCGGGAGACAGCAGGGGTAATGGAAAATACCTTGAAGAAAGTCGAGGGCGAGGTCGAGTGAGAGCGGATGATGTGATGAAGGTGACGCTGCATAATGGATTCATATTGTAATTGCATTCGATCGATGGTGCGGCGATTGCTAGCTGTGTGCTCCTCTCAATTGTGATGCGATTTACGGTTTTTATTCTTTGCTGTGCACTGCACTGGCACAAATCATATCATACACCCGCACACAGAGCACCCACATCTATGTACATATATCCCACTATATCTATCCAACAGATTGTAGGTGTATGCCTGTGTCTGTGTCTGTGTGTGCACGAGCCACGTCAAATGCCACACAATTCTCAATGGCAGGCGGCGCCTCTCGAGTGGATTTTCTCTCTGCTCAGCTGTTCTCAGGGGGGCAGCAGATGGATCGATGGATGGATGTACTCGTAGGTTTGTAGGTTTGTTCAAATATACGCCCGATAGCAGTAATAGAATATAACGAAGATTGCATAGTAGAAGGCAAAGGCCACGCACAGCACCTGCAGGGTTCTCTTCATAGTCACTGCTCCAGCGATCAGAGATTGGGGGCCATGTGTGTGCTCCTCTGGAGATTGAGGAACGACGAGTGGAATTTTCGAATGTTTTACGCGGATGATGAGTAATCCCAGACTCTGCCCCGTAGTTGTATAATAGAGATTTTATTATAAGTATTTTGCGCTCAAATTGTTTGTTAGTTTATATCGAATATTCCACATCCCACACCCCCCCTACTGAAAGGGGAATAGCGGAGGAGTAGGGGCGGAATATTTGTGTATTACTTCGACAAGTTTTTGGTTTCGAATTCCGCTTCCTGCTGCCTGCCACACACAAGCCGCCGCCATCAAGTGACAGACACATTCTCCATCGACAAATTCCCGAAAATCCAAGGAGGACAGGCGGGGGGCTAGAGGGGGGTTCCAGAGAGGAAAACCTATCACAGCTCTGCCGGAAATGATTTTACTTGTGAATGGGAGGATTGAAGATTGTGAGAGCACTGCTTGAGTTTGGAAAACAGTTCAGAGTTCAAATGCACTCACAGAAATGGAAGAGTTGTGTCGGGGCATGCCCCATCGTTCCCCACCCCCCAGGGCTCTTGTTTACTTTAACCATCTTGCAACATTGCGTATTCCGCTCAAACATTTTTGCTGCCTCTGCTGCTGCCACTTATGTTGGTTTTGGACTGCTTCTGGTTTTTGCCTCTTGCGTTTTATTGTTCTTTTGCGGTCGCCGCCAAAAACGATTTGGGTTTTAGACGCGAGACGAGAGGCGAATTCTTCAGAAGCTTTGTTATTAATAGACAGCATCCACACACCGAGCAAGGAGGAATCACCGTGTGCCACACGGTTGCCATTGCGAGAGGCAGTGGCAGAACAAAGGAAAATTGGCTCCACTGTGGCACTGTGTGTCCCGGCATCGGTGTCGGCAGACTCCAGACTGCAGAGGGGAGGGGCAGGGGTAGGTGCAGGGGTTGGGGCCAATGTTGTTTTGTTTAAACATTAATGATGATGAAAACACACGCAACTACCGCTGGCTCTTAGGAGCCACTGACTCGGAATCGACTCCTCTTGGGCAACATTCCCCGCCCGCTTGTTGCTCTAAACAAATGGATATTCCAGCAATGGCAACAGGCGGAATATGGCCAAAAGCAATAGCTAAGATAAAGAGGGAAGGGTATGCAGAGGCGGAGAGAGGTACCATAAATCGAAGCAGCAGCAATTATTATCTGCAAGACAAATGGAACAATCAATCCAAACCAATCCATTCCCAAGCAAGTGGCTGCCTCTGCCTCTGCCCAGGGCATATTATCACTCTCCCTCGCTGTCTCTCCCTCTCTCTTTCGCTTTGATAAAGAACATCATCCTACGTATGAGCATTTATTTATAAACAAGACAGCGGCCAGTGGCCAGTGGCCAAAGGAGAGCGGGACAGCGGACAGCGGAGAGCGGTATGTGTATCATTGTTATTTTAAAAAGATTTTCTTTTTCGAACAAAAGCGTACGAACAAACACATACTCGTAAAATGGGAAAACTGAGAAAAACTGAAACTGAAATTCGCTCGACGAGCAACCGAAAATATTCGTAATATTCACTGTACGAGTGTACGAGTGTACGACTGTATTCAACTGTATTTTAGTGCTTAGTCCGTCTTCGTCTCTGTCTCATTTTCTGACTTTTCATTTTATTTTCTTTGCTGGCAAAACTGTCCCCGCCCCAACGCCTTTTCCCTGCCGCACTCTCTCTCTCTCTCTCTCTCATTGCTTGCCTGAGATTTAGATGAAAATTAAATAATAGTCCACTGACTGACTGACGTCGCACTGCTTTCCTGCCGTCCCTTTGCCCCTCTCCGTTGGAACCCAAAACAACAATCATCCCATCTGCCAGGCGGCTGCCTGTGGCTGTGGCCTGTGTTTTTAGTTTCATTTTAGAGATGGATCACTCTTGTTTTAGTTGCGGACTTGCCTGCACTTCAATCAATTCGCACTGCACTCTCGCTCTCTCTTTCGCTCTTACAGATACACACACTGTACTAACACACACACACACACACACACACTGTTAAAAGAACACGCAGCGTTCAGTTTTTCGGTATTTTTAGCATATTTTTTCGTACAACTCGCACTATATTATAGTATATAGTAGTATAGGAAGGAAAGGAAAGGAAAGGCAGGGAAAGGAGAAGCGGAGAGGCTAAGACTGGGACTGAGAACTGGGAGCCTGGGGCGACTGGGGGGGCTGAGCGGCACTGTGGCGGCTCTAAATTGAAATTATTTATAGGTTCACATAAATTAAGTATTAACACCCGAAAAGACAGACCAGAGACCGCAGGCGACTACTGACTGTGGTAGTTATTGTTGCATGCCTCTGTCGTCGCGGGGCAAGAAGGTCTTTTACTTGACACGCTTTTCCTCAGTTGCACTTAGCTGCATCCCAGCCAAAAGAGATGGCAAGTGGCAGCCACAGAGAACGAGAGAGAGAGAGCGAGCGGAATGTGGCAAATGGAAAATGGCGAATGACAGCTTGACTCTTTGCCCCAATCGATCCGATGCACACACACACACTCACACAGACGCTGCACAGCACACACACACGGATTGGTTTCTTTATCGAATCTAAATTGGATTCGCACTGAGATTATTATTCGGGAGAGGATTACTTTCGGCCACAGAGCACAGTGGATGGATCGATCGAGTGGCACGGCACTGTGTGGCACTGTGCCTGGCGGCTGTTATCCCTTGATTCCTTTTGTTGTTTATCGATTATTTTCGATTGCAATCAGTCCGTTTATCAATACGTTGTTTTATAACTTATTTAATGCCATGAAAATGAAATTTTCCACACATTCATACACGCACACACACACACACCGAACACATGCATATAGCTGTGAGGCAGAGAAGAGGAAACTCGGGCAAATTTGTTAAGAAAAAAATATGTGAAATTTTTGAAAATGTTGTTTGTGTGTTTGTGTTTGTGCCGCACCGCACAGCAGCGCACACACACGGTAAAAATAGCAATAGAAAATAGGCAGAGGAAGACAGAAAAGAAAAGCTGAAAATCCCGTGCCTTTCAAACGCTTCTTCTAGTTCCAAACGGCTCTGCACATCGTCCGCTCCACTCCGCTGACAGCTGGCAGTGAACGGGTACGGGGGAGCCGTAGTCGATCTTCAAACCGCCACGGGATGCGGATATAGATTTACGGATATGGATACGGATTAGCGGATCCACGGAGCGACAGTCGCTTGGAAGTGGTGCGCGTCGGTCGGTCGGGAGGCAGAGCGACACAGAGCGACAGAGCGAACGGAACGCACGAACGGCGGGCGACGACTGGCAGCCGCTGGGGAATGCGATTTGCGGCGGATCGAGATTGGGGGATCTCTCGATCTCGATCACGATATCGGGGAACGCGGCCACGCAGTAACGACGGCACGCGGCTGACGCGGAGACGAATGCGACGGTACCACGGGGCGGATGGCGGATGGCGTATGGCTGATGGGTGGACAGGCAGGCAGGCAGGCAATTGGCAGTTCGGTTCGAGGCGTTGCGTTGCCTGGCGTTGCGTATACGCCCAGTTAAACTAACTTTTTTTGCTCTGCGAACGGGGGGCCCGTAGGTCGACGCGACATCCAAGCGACACGTCCAAACGCCAAACGCTTGCAAAGCGAAAAGAAATCCCCGCCGCAGTCCACGGGAGATTCAAGCCAATTTACTCTCTCTCGCCGAATGTTCATTTCAGGGATGTGTCTAGCTGAATTCATCCAACAACGAGAACAGATCGAAAGAGAGAGAGAGAGAGCGGTAGAGAGAGCCACTGGAAAGCGACAGATGAGAGAGCGAGAGAGACTACAAAATATGTCGCTTTTCTCTTTGCAGCTTCAGTTCTTCTTCTAGCAAACAGCTGTTACATGCTGGCCCCCACAGATGCACACAGATACATATATACACCACACACAGATACATCCATCCATCTTTATGAGCAATATTTGGGCATAAATGAATTGCCTCAAAAGAAATATGAATGAATGAACGAACGAACGATCATCGTTTGCCATGCATCCATCCATCGCCCCTTCGCTGCTTATCCCTCTTTTTGGTATTCCTGTAGTCTGTATTCCGTACACTCGTATTCCGTAAACTTGTATTCCGTATACGTATTCGGGGGCGCTGCTTTGTTTGCTTTTGGGGGCCCAGGTAATTGGCTGAATGACAGGCGGCGGCTAATGGACGCTCGCTGGCCGCTGACTCATTCACCTGATGGACAACACAGCCCCCCCTCTGCCCCAATCATCGAAGGGGGGAGGCAGTTTTCTGCGTGGGCGGGGAGGCGAATGTTCATGGAAATATTGTATGAAGGTGATAATTGACTGGAGAATGCCCCTTCCATCCTTCCGACGATCGACACGGATAATAGCAGGGCAAATGCACTTTTTATAAGCTGCTGCTCGGGGCACAGACCCACCCCTGGCCATTTATGTATCCCTGTGTCCACTTAATAATGCAATGGACCGTCACATGTGCCCCACTTTACAGGAAATGCAATTACCCCACATAAAACCAGAGACGGAGTAGGAGAAGGAGTAGGGAAAGCATAGGGAAACCCCTGCTGAGGGGTAGGCAAGTGGCTTCTTATGGATTCCTTTTGCCTGTCTTTTGTGCCCTGCTGTACACGTCACAGGCCATTAACCGGAGTACACACGCGCCCAGGCGTAAGCCAGAGTCACGAGTCCCGAGAGGAGAGAGCAGGGAGTAAACAGGGATATACAACATACAATACAATTTCCAAATTAAAAAACAAACAAGTAAAGTAAGTACAACTCAGGCAAACACACAGCACGCATACCCTTCCAAAGCAGGCCCCACCGAATCCTCACCGACTCATTCCATTTTTACGTCGGGAAATCCCAGGGAAAAGTGAAAGGGAAAGAGTATTCCTCCACCTTGCTTCATTTTCCCACTTTCCCTCAATTTTTATTTCCATTCCTATTGTTTTATATACACGCAACGCGGAGGGGTGGTGAGACGATGGCCCACGCAATCGCGCTGCCCGCTTCGAGCCCGTTCAACACGCACTTTGCCACGACTCGTCCCTGCCTATCCCCTCCCCATCTGCCCGGCGGACAATGCAGGGGCCGTGCACTAAATAATTGTACATAGACGATGTGCGGGTGCCACCCCAGGGGGCAGCCGTCGCTCAGACGTTGCCTGCGGCCTGCCTGCCTGTTCGAGGGGTTCGGGGCGTTCTTATAAGAAATACAAATATATTTGCAGGCCTCTTTCTGACCACAAGAAAAAACAATAAATACACAAGAGCAGGCAGGCAATCTGAATCTGATTCATTTGTCAAAAATACTGTTTGCTGTTTGCTATAAAAGTACAGAGGAATACGAAATACACAGCGAGATCTCATCTCATTTCAAGATACCCCAAAAAGCAATCTTTTTTCCATTCCCTGCCCAGATTTATGAATTTTTAATCGCCATTTTAATTCGGTTTTGATTGTCCAGCATACATATTGGTCGTATATTTTTGTGGAATTCCATTGTTTACGATATTTTCTCCATTGCGTAGACTTTTAATTTGTTTCCTTCTTCTCGGAATTTTATGGAAAACAGAGTCCGCTGTCCAGAGATCATCTGAGATGGGAGGCAGGCGGAAATAGTACTCCCATGAATCACTCATCCCCTGGCCACACCTCCCCCTCAGGCCTCGTGCGAACTTTTGACAAACGACGGAAATTGAAACTCGGGGAAACATTTCCTTGAGTCGAAAACAATCGACAGGACAGGACAGACACTCGCTGGGTGAGTGTGTGCCTCCTCCAGTGGCAAATTGCTCGCACACTCCCGGACACAGATACGCAAATGATGCACACGCACAGACAACCCCTGCCCCCAACCATCGAGGGGGTCCCTTGATTGATGACCCCTTGATGATGGGGGAAGGAGGCAAGGATTCTGCGAATCGATGCGGAGGATCCTGTCAGTCTAATGGGTGGAATAATTATGATGCATTACAATGAAGCCGAAGAGCAAAAGGAGATCAAATCGGGGCCTCGAACAAACGTTTTTCTATGCCACGTAATCTGCCTCTTTCATGGAAATGGAAACTCACCCAAGCCCTCCGCCCCACCCTCCCGTAATTACCGCACAATCGTCAAGTGCTCCAATACCGATTCCACTCGAAATCGGGGCAAACTGCAGAGACACTTGCAGAGGAGAGGACAGGCCAGGAGGAGGACGACCACCAGAGGGGGCAAAGCTCTGAGAAATCCGATATATATAATGAAATATTCATGCACACACATACACACACACACACACACACACACATGTCTCTCTCTCTTGCTTTCTCTTTGTCTGCGGTATTTTATTGTTGTTTCAAACACAAAAGGATTGAGAGCCACACACACACACACATACACACGCATGTACAAGTACATGTATACATGCATTTACACTTACACTTATGCAAATAACAGTTATGGCTGGCATGTGTGAGAGAGCGAGAGAAGGGGGTGGAAGGTGGGAGGAAGCATAATAAGAATAACGAGAACATCGAGCGACAACAACTTGAGGCAGCCTCAAGTGAACCCAAAGACCCTCCACACACAGGACACGAAGATGGATATTTAGTAGTGGGTTGGGGAGGCCATTATGCCGCATCCCACATCCCACATGCCTCACATGCCCCATCCTCGACGTCCGGATGGGTGCGATAAGCCCGAAAGCCGACAAAGACAATGCTAAAGCCAAAGCCAAAGCGAAATCGACATCAGCATCGACGTTAAGTGTTTATGGGATAATACATGCATGTGGCATGTGGCATGTAGCGAGTAGTGTGTAGTGTGCGTGTGTGCCACACAATATTACAACAATAACAGTAAAAGCCAAAAGGGATAAAGGCAGCAGCAGGCAGACAGCCAGCCGACAGTTAGGCCAACACTTTGGCACAGATACAGATACGCATACGCGCTCTCAAAGATACTTTTCGGCCGTGCATCTCATCGTAGGTCTGATCTCATCGGAAGGGGAAGAGGTCGAGTGTTAGTGCGAGTGCTGCTGTGGCTGTGGCCTCCTGCTGAGCGGCGACACCGATTCTATGGCCCCCCCATTCCAATCAGAGGGCTCCAATCGTGCAATCGAGGCCAGCGGCGGATGTGCAACGGGAGGCCATTGCTGAAATTTGTTTAAGCAGCAGCGGCAGCAGAGTAGGAAATTGGGTTACTCCTGGGAGCTGTTATATAAGCCATGTTCTGCGTGTGGCACAGAGGCACATAAATCTAGTGGCAACTATATGCAGGCAGGCATGTTGTGCCACGCAGTGGCAAATAAATGGGGGAAGCTGGAAAAAGAACAAGTCACCCAGCAGTCGTAGAGTAGTGGAGATGGAAATGCAACAGGAATGGAGAAAGCTCTTCCGCTGTGTCTTCTTCCTCCCTTTCTCGCTTCCGGCCATCTTTCTGCTGTCCACAAAATGTGCCATCTACTAACTAATGCCGCACCTTCCCCCTCCACATATACACCAATCTCTGGACACTCTGGCAGCTCTAAACCAACAAATCTCGTCCAGCGACCAAGCAAATGGAGGCAAACAGAACCGAGCAAATCGGACATGAAAGAGGACACAGTAGACAGGAGGAAGCGCAGAAGAAGGCAGAACAAACAACAGAGCAACAGCTAGAACTAGAGCTCTGGGGCTCTGGAGCCAAAAGGAAAACCCAGCGAGAGACGCAGAGCGACAAACGGTGGGGGGCTGGACGGGTGGGGAGTTGCACATTCAATTTAAAATTTCCTGTGCTCCAAATGCAAGGATATGGGGGGCAGGACATGCTTCTGCTTCTGCTCCTGCTGCTGACGAAATGGAATGACAAACAGGAGGCGAGCACAGAGGCGAAAGGCGGGACTAGGCAAAGAGCACACGGGATATCCGTTTCCGCTCTGACAAGTGCCACCACTCCGCTCCGCTTCGCTTCGGTCTCCTTCGTCTTTGAGTACTCCCTTGGTGGCACATTCACATTCCGTCACAAACCCGCCACAAGCTGCCACAAGCCGCACACAAAGTTGCAATGAAGCGCAGTTTGCGCTGTCTTCCGGTCCCCCCAACACACACAAAACACACACACACACATGCACTGGCACTTTTACACACAGATACATTCAGCGTTTAGCGTCCGCATGCAAAATTCAAATTGACATAAACACTGCCTGTCGTTTGTTCGACACACACACAGACACACACTGGGACGAGAGGAGAGGCGACACTCGAAGGAGGAGGAGACGAACGCTTCATTTCTGTGGCTTGTGTTGTATGTGTGTGACTGTTGCTGGCTATAAAAAGTGAACGCCACTCATCCATCTACCCATCCATCCCTTCATCCATCCCTCCACCCATCTACTCATCCATCCGCCATACGCCGTGTGGTACGTGTGGTACCAACAACAGTAACAACACGGAAAATGACGAATTAGTGTGTGCGAAGGCGACGGAGAAGGCGACGGTGGCGGGTATAGAGACACCAACAAGGCAAGGGCACACGCCACACGCCAAGCGACACTCCACTCCATGCCACACCACACTACAACACTCTCTCTCCCTCTCTCCTTCTCTCTCTCTCTCCTGCCAGTGAATGTGACGCACAGACAAGGGAAAAGTAAAGTTTGTTATTTCGATTTTTCCCTTAATCCGATCAAGATGGGTCAAGGACAATGGCAAAGGTCTCTTCTACTCACACGGATCCTCAAAGCTCCTCCAAAAGGCAGGTGGCTCTTCCACTTCTACTTCCTGGTGGGAAAACTGGTAAAAACTACCCTTCTGCAGGGGGCGGAACAATGCACTTGTCTCCGAGAATTGTTCGAGAGTTTATTTTTAGAGCGAGAACCAGCATTAGCCGACCCAAAAGAGCAATTATCCGATCTGTTTGGTTATTTATCTTTCCGTCTGGGGCCTGCCCCGCGCGTACCGTCGCCAGCTACTTGTGGATTCTTTTGTCGCTAGTGCGCTGTCTCTGTCTCTATCTCTATCTCTGTTTCTGTTTCGGTTCTCTCTGTGCTGTTTTCTTCTGTTCTCGATTTCAATCGCAATCTCAAGTGCAATCAGTGCAATCCTCCTCAATCCAGTACGAATATATATCTACATACAATATGTATCTCGCGTTCAGTCTCTGTTTTCGATTCGATTGTTTATTTTAATAGTTAAGATTGTTATGCCCCGCTCCTCTCGATATCGATATAGCTTTTGCAGGTGGCAGAGGGGCGTTTGGTTGGGGGGGAGGTTAATTTTTGTGTGCGCCCGCTTTTGAAAATATTTCTATTTTGTGCGAAGCGCGCGCGTTCGTTTCGTTTTAGTTGTTGGTTCGTTTCACACTGAGGCGGAAAAGCATTGAGAACATTTTCCCCTGCTCAGGCGAAAATTTGTTTTTTTCGGCGAAAGAATCGAGTCGAATCGAGCAAGAAGAAAAGTGGACGCTCTGCCGCTGCTGCTGCAAGCCATTGGGGAGAGACTGCGAGAGGCAGTGAGAGGCAAGAGGCAGGCTCGCAGCGGTCAGCAGTCAGCAGTGGAAAGCTTTTGCCGTTGCCCCCGAAAAGTTGCCAGACCACGTCACAGGGCCAATGTGGCGTATGCGTAATGCGGTTTATCCCCTTGCACCAATTCTTATCCCTCCATCCCCCATCCACTACAATTTGCTGACTTATCGGCATCTCCTTAATCGCCCCCATCAAAAGACAACAACAAGAACGGGATTACTGATTGCAAAATCAACCAAAGACCGTAATCGGCCAGAACTTGGCCAAAAATCGACTTCAGGAATCACGGCCATGCCGCCGAAATTCTTGGGATAACTTTGTCGTTTGGCTTGGCCGAGAAATTCCTTCAATTATCTCTGCCAGATGGCGGGTGTGGAGCAATTTCAAACTTTTGAGCGTGCCATCCCGCCCTACCCCCCTCGTCTCTTTAAGCTTATATGCGAGAGATTATTCTGGAAGTCTTCTTCCGCCCTCCCGAATTCCAAGCCCAATTCCCAATCAAACGAAACATAAGCCAGTTCCTCATGTTTAACCTTCAGCGGAGGCTCAGTGGACCTTGAATTATAAATTAATTAGAGTCGGAAACGGGCAGTCGAGAGTCGGATACGGATGCGGGTGCGGGTGCAGAGAATCGGGAAGGTTGAGGTTGAAACGGAGGTTGAGGTGGAGGACACAGAGACGAATGGACGGGAGCAGAGCGAATGGTGAAACGACAATAAACCGTGTTCAAGGACTCGACAATCACATGAACTGGCAGGTGGTGTTGGTGTATGTGTGCGGGTGTATGTGTGTTTGAGTGTAACGTGTATGTGTGTGGCATCTACAGGTAGCCGCAGCAACGACACCCACAATCCTCGAGCCAGCCCCTTGCCAGTTTTTGTTTCGATTTTCTAACGAAATCGAAACTCTACATACGCTGACACAGAGAGAGAGACTGTGGGAGAGAGCCACTCAGAGAGAGAGAGCAAGATAGAGAGGGAAAGAGGGTTGTTGAAAACAGAGAAACAGAGACAGAGAGACAGCCAGAGAGAGAGCAACAAAGAAAGAGAATTAATGGCCTACCTACTGCGCTTCAGAATATGCATCCAACGGAGTCTGCATCCTCCTCTGGCATCCTTGATTCCTGCACTGCAAGCTGCCCCTCCAGTCCCTTCTCCAATCCTAACTCCTTGGAGTCCGAGTTCGCGTCAGAGTTTCGTTTTGCTTATTTAACTTCACTTTTCGCACGGCTACGAGTACAGGTGCAGGGTACGATCCTGTGTTCCATTTAAAAGTTTCGAGCCCCCATTTTGGGTAAATAATTCATGGCAAATATTTTGAAGCGCACACAGAGGACACAGGACAGAGGGCACGGACACGGGCACTGACACACACACAAAGCGCGCACAGGACGAAGAGGACTCACTCGTTCACCAACACATCGGTAAACTCGTTACCAAAACAAGACACGGGCTGTACGGTGCACGGGTGCCTGCCTCCAAGGATAAACAACAACGCGTCTCGACCGTCCTGTGGCAACTGACTGGCAACTGAGGCAAGCTTGTGTCAATGTGGCAGCGCAGCGCCAACTGCACTTGGAAGCTCTCCCGCTGTTGACCAAGTTTTCCTCGGCTTTGGATTCGGCTTTTGATTCGGCTCTGAGTTCGGATTCGCGGGGCTGGCCACACGTTGTGTGGCATGTGGCATGTAGGCCAAAACAGAAACGAGCCTCCTTTTTATCGAATTTCTGAGCGTAACGCATGACACAGCCAGCCCCCGAAAGCTCCCCTTTTAGGAAAGGGGTCGAGAGAGAGAAGAGAGAGAGAGAGTGAGAGAGGGCTGACAGGCAGAGCGGAGCCGTGAGCTTGCGGTGAATTGCAGGGCAACAAAGTTGTAAACAAATCATTAAAGTGCCCGGAATACCCCATAGCCGTGGCTGTGGGGGTAGGTGGCAGTGTGACTGTCCTACTCGTGTGAGTTGTGAGTGTGGTGTGCCCAGAGCTTTCCTAGAGCTTTCTTTGATTCAATTACTAAGGATGTTAATAGAAATAATCGAAAGGATTTGTGAGACAGTTTACTCTTCTAAAGGTAAAGTAAATATCTATAGCTCTTGCAGATGCGCTGAATCTGTGATATATCTTTGATCTAATCTAAAAATGTCGACCCATCTTGAGTTGAATTCCCTGTGAAACCGTTAAACCGGAAGTGACAGTCGCCATCTGGCGGCAACGTTTTCAAATGTTCATATTTTAACAAATTTCAAATGTAAACAACAATTCGCTGCAAAGCTTGCGGGAGAGAGAGGCCCAAAAACGTGCGAGAGAGGGAACAGCAAAGCAAAGGAATAGGAGCTTTTTGAGCAACAACAAATGGTTTTGTGTTGTTTGCTCGCTTTTATTGTTGATTCTGAGAGCGAGCAGCAGCAGCTGCTGCCACTGCCTGCTGCCTCTGCCTGCGTCGGCGTCAGTGTATCTGTGTCCCCGTACCGTATCTGTGTCTGTGCCTGAGTAAGCAACTGTCGCTGTTTCGGTTTCAATGTTCGCTGAGAGTTAGAGAGAGAAAACACAAGGTGCACGCACACTGGGCCTCGATCGCAGGTAAAAGGTTAAAAATCGCACACTTCTGGCAGGGATTAAAGAGTGTTTGAAATGCAGTAAACTCACCGGAAACAATAACAATGTGTGGATCAAATCCTCTCCGAGATCCGACACACACGACTCTAGGCCCACTGTGCAACAATTTTTGTTAGTCTTTGCTGTTTTTTGCGCCTTCCCTCCCCGCCGCTCACCCTGTTGCTCTCCTGCCGCGCCGCTGCCTGGCTGTCTCACTGTTTCTTTGCATTTTGTATCGCGCAGTTGCCGTTTCTCTGCCTTGGTATGTGTGTGTGGGTCTCTCTCACTGTTTATGTGTGCGTCTGTGTGCATTGTTTGTATTATTTGTTGTTCGTCAGCAACAAAAGCAACAATAAAAACAGTTGCCTGCTCCTCTGTGTGTGCCATGTGTATGTGTGTGCCGTTTGTGTGTGTGTGCGAGCGACAGAGAGCAGGGTTTTTGTGCGTTGTTGTTCTCTGTTTGCTCGCCGCTCGTTGGACGTCGTCGGTGTCGGGGCTGTTGTTGTTGCCTCTGTGTGTTCTACGTCGCCGATAGATACTTTTCGCCCATGGCCCCGTCGCGTTGCTCGAGTATCTGTGTGTTTTAGTCGCTTTTGAACGTGGTGAAACATACGACATCGACACAACCGACTACCGACTACTGCCACCGTAGTCGTCGCCGCCGTGGAGCAGCGCGCCCGAGCGCACAAATTTCAAACTCAACATTTTTGTACGTTACGTCAGTCGTCAGTCGAATCGACTTGAATCCGTTGTTGCTGTTGTTTCGGTCGCGACTCGCGAGAGGAGCAACAAAATAGTTTTTGGCGCCGTTTTTTCTTTCGCCTGGGTGACATTTGAAAACCGATTTTGGCTTTGGAAAACCGTTCGAGTTCCTGCAAAGAGACAAAAACAACAACACCAAAAGGTATAACAAACAATGAACAATGATACAAAGATAGCAAAAACCAAGTGAAATCTCCTTCTCCAAGAAACTGTTTCCGATGAGCATCATTTTCATTCCCCCGATAAGAGCCATATTGTTGCTGCTCCCTGTCTATATCTATGTGTGTGTGTGTTTCTTCGTATCTATGTGTCTGTGTGTGTCTTTTGTTGCTCCCTCTGCTGGTGCTCGTGCTGCTGCTACTGCTGCTGCTTTTGTTGTTGTTGTTGCTGTTGTTCTATCTAACAAAAGTTATTGCTCTGCTGTTGCTGTCACTGGGCCATGGAGCCAAGACAGAAAGAGAGCGAGAGAGAGGGCGCGATAGAGATGGAGATGGAGGGGGGACAGCCGGGGGTTTTCTGCAAGTTTTGTTAGCTTTAGAAATATGTATTTTTTGTGTTTGCGATATTATTCCGTTGTTGTTGTTGTTTCGATTTCTGTTTCTGTTCTGTTTTGTTCGTTCTATAGCTGTAGCTGTACTTTTTCGAGGCACAGGCCTGGGCTCTCCGCTCCCCGCTGCTTCTACTTTTGTTATTGTTGTTAATATATAAACATTTCTCGGAGTACACACACAAACACACACACACACACAGCACACAAACATGCTCGTGCACATGTATGTTTATGTTAAATAGACGTAATAGTACAATAAATATTGCTAGAGCACTGTTAGTTTTCTGTTGTTTGCCCTCCAGCCATTTCCCCCCCTTCCCACTCTCCGTCAATCTATCACCTCGCTGCTTAAACACATAACATTTCAAGCAACAACAACAAGAACAAAAAAACGTAGAACCAAAACACGCGCACCACCAACGTTTGCAATGATCATGATGATGATTATGATGTTCGCTGATAATAATTATGACGGCAAAACAACACAACAACACCCCACACCACACCAGCCCAACCGCACAGTGGATCGAAAGTGTTTCGCTTACCTCAGATCCAGAGAACAGTTTCTCTCTTTGCTCATCCCACTGTGCTCTGCTTTCATCACTTTCCATAGCCAAATTAGCCCACTGTGCGCACGTTGTTTCTGGTCTAAACTGGTGGCTCGCACTTAGGCGCCCGCAAGGTGCTGAAAGTGGCGGGAAAAACTGTTAGTCAATCACTCGGAGACAGAGAGCGAGAGAGGCGCTTGAAAAAACAACCGAATGAGTGGGCTTTTGATTAGAATCGAAACAGGTAGTCGTCGGCGTCGCTGTCGCAGCAGGCTCTTTGCGAATCAATTTGTGAATGCATTGCGAATAACGGATACGGCGCCAAGCAAATGGAAATCGTATTCGCGTACCCAGTTGAGTGTTGCATTTGCTTAACATGTTTTTTCTTTACACACAAAATGTGCTTGCTGTTGTTGTTGTTGTTTCTGTTGCAGCTGGCTGCTCTTATCAGTGAAACTGGCAAAGCTTTCAAGTCGAGTCTGGAGAGGCAATAACAATAACAAGAATAGTAATAATATTCATATGAAAAGTAAACAATGTTGCCTGCGCCATGCCATGCCATCATCGTTGTTGTTTTGCGCTCTCGCGCAAAAACAGAACTGTACTGGCAAAAAAAATACTAGCAACTACTACAAAAACAACAACAACAACCATAATGTTTTATTAAGTTTCACAAAAATATACAAACTTACACACAAACATATAAAAAGAGAGAGAAGCTAGCGTTGTTGGGTGCCGAAGCATTTGATACACTTCCTCGATCGTTTGCTAGAGAAGAGACAGGGGCTCAGGTAAGCTTATGGTGGGCACCGTAATACTCTCTGAGAGGGTAGCAGCAGAAAGCTCCAACGCTTGAAAGCTGCTGAGACAGCAGCCACAGAGCAGATGAGGAGTGAGGGAGGAGAGAGGCAGCGCCCAGCAGCAGGCAGCAGGAGAGACGAAACCAACACAAACATATGACATGAACAAAACGAAACGAATGGAACGAGGCAAAGAGACGAGAATTCTTTCTCTCTTTGTTTGCCAATATCTTAACGTACATTCCGATGTCTGCGAATAAACATGTCTAATATGTGGATGTCTACACAAATGTCTAATATATATATGTACATATGTATGTATATGTCTAACAGATATATATATTTTTCTTTCCTGTTCAGGATAGTATCACAGGAGAACATCGAATATGACAACCTCAACGCGCAGCAGCAGCAGCACTAACAATAACAACAACAACAGCAGCACCCACAACGACAGCGAGGAGCGGGCCCAGGAAGGTGCCTCTGTTTATCACAACGGAAATAGTCCAGCGAACATTGGATCTACGAATCGCGTCATGCAGGCGGACGAGGACTTTAACATCCGGTTCGTCAATCTGGTGCGCACCCACAAGTGCCTCTACGACAAGAAGGTGCCCGAGTACCGCAACAGGTGAGTGGGCGGAGATCTCCCGTATCTCACTGTTGAAAACTATACGATCCTCTGATTTTGCAGGGACAACCAGGAAAAGTCGTGGGTTTTGATCTCGAAGGAAACCCGTGAAAGTGGTGAGTGTCTAGCAGAAATCCAAAGAATCCAATTTTCTACTTCTCTGTCTCTTCCTCCGCCAGTCATTCACTGCAAGGAGCGGTGGCGCAATCTGCGCGCCTGCCTCTCGCGCTACATCAAGCAGCAGAGCGGATCGGAGCCACAGCACAAGCCCTACTACCTAACAGAGCACATGGCCTTCCTGCTGCCCTTCCTCAAGTCCACGCGCAATTCGTTGGACGGCAACAACAGCCTGGCAACGCTCTTCCATCTCTCGCAGCAGCATCAGAACCTGAGCCACCTGAACCAGCAACAGCCGCAGCATCTCCATCAGGCGCTGCCCCTGCCGCATCTCCACGAGGAGCACAAGTACTGCTCCACCCCCATCAATAATAACAACAACAACAATGGAGAGGTCATGCAGATGAAGCACTCGATGTCGGAGAACGACGATGAGGAGACCATCGACGCCTTCGACCCCGCCGTTGCCAGTACCCTCAATCTGCAGCGAGGTGTTGCCCCAGCCACGCCCACAAGTCACCATCCACCGCGCGGCAGTTCGCCCGCCCGGAGCGATACGGCCAGTGCGGACAGCATGCAGAACTTCATTCCGGACGTGCAGTTGGCGGAGTCGGGACCGAACTTGATCTACAACGATGGGGGTCGCGGCACGCCGCCCCCGCTGCACTACCACCCGCACACGATGTCACATCCGATGGACGGCCACCACCACCATCACAGCCACCAGCACCAGTTCGAGCCGAGCAGCGCCAAGCGGATCAAGACGGAGTGCGAGGCCACCAGCACGATGGCGAACGGGGGTGCAAACTTCTATGGGGGACTGAGCGTCGCAGAGGTGGCGGACATGGAGTTCTTCCGCAGCATTCTGCCGGATATTGCGGCACTGACGCCGCAACAGCGACGCAAGTTCAAGATCGGGATCCTGGAGCTTATCGACGACGTTGTGGCCCGCTACCCTGGACCGGAGCGCTACAACGGCGGAGGATGCGTGGTCAATGGCAGTGGCGGGAGCAGCAGCAACGGCGGGGGATCGCTAAGCAGCACGGCTGGCAGGCAGCAGCACCATCGGAGTTCAGGGCGCGACTGGCGCAAGTAGAACCGACGTCACTAGTCACTAACTAGATTTAGGCCAATTTGTTTAGTTGGTAGCTTAAAACTGGACTGGAGTGTAGGACAAAGCCGACCGCTCCAGTCCGCTCACTGTCCATGTGTTGTGTGCGCTCAATGAGTAAGGATTAGGATATAGTTCTAAGGGGACCCAACCCTTCTGTATATAGTGTTTGTGTCCTCGCATTGTCAAGCATATATATAGTATAGATTTCTAGCATCGATGTACAAAGTGTTCCGTGTTGAGTCAGAGATAAAGTAACCCATTGCTGTGTCAAATAAATCGTCAAATGTGAGTATGAAAATAGTACACGATATTAATCTTTAATTGAAACTTCAATGATGGACATGCCGTAGGCTATGGCCATGGCTATGCCCTAGGGGCGACTGGGTCTGCGAGTCCGTCCACTTGCTACTCGTACACGCAGTTCCTTGCGTAGAGAAATGCAAAAGGAAGCCTCCCTGGGGTGGCGGCTCCTAATGTTAACTAAAACCTAATCTAATTTTCGTTGACCTTCGTGGTCCTGGGGCTGGGTTGGGGATCGTTTACAACTTTGAGGAACCAGTCTTTGGGTAGAATTTCTTCGAAGTATCCTTGGCCATGTCGAGCAGGGTTTGGGCAGGCTTGAAGGGGGCTCCGTACAGCTCGGCGTACGACTGCATTTTGCTGACCAGCTTGCCGGCTCCGTACTGGTCCACCCAGCGGAAGGGACCTCCGGAGAATGGGGGGAAGCCCAGGCCAAAGACGGCACCCACATCGCCCTCTAGCGGACTGTCGAGGATCTTCTCCTCCAGGCAGAGCACAGCCTCATTGATGAAGCGCGACACCATGCGCAGGGTCAGATCCTCGGGGGTGTTGGCGCCCTTAGAGACAAGCGCATATTTCTGCTTGATGATCTCCAGAGCATCGTTGTTCACCGGACGGCTGCCCTTTCGCTGGCCATCGTACAGGAAGATGCCCTTGCCAGATTTGCGGCCCAGGAAGCCGGCCAGTACCAGGTCTGACATCACCTCCAGATTGCCGCCGGCGATGCGCTCGCCGAAGGCCTTGGCCAGATCCACAGCAATGTGGGAGCCCACATCGATGCCGACCTCGTCGGCCAAAGTGGCAGCGCCCACCGGGAATCCGAACTTCTTCGTGTACTGGTCAAGATCCTTGGGGTCCACGCCCTCCTGCAGCAGTCTGAAAATGGGTCGTGAGAGTTGTCTCAAGGAAGAATCACACGGTAAACTAACCTTATGGCCTCCGACAGCATGGTGGAGAGGATGCGGGTGGTGTAGAAGCCGGGACCATCGCCCACGGTGATGACAACCTTGCCCTGCTTGAGGCCAACAGCCACGGCCTGGGCCACGGTGTCCTTGGAGGTGCCCGGGTGCGTGATGATCTCGAGCAGCTGCATCTTGTCTACGGGCGAGAAGTAGTGCATGCCCACGACCTTCTCGGGCCTGGAGCTGCCAGCGGCGATCTTGGTGATGGGAATGGCGCTGGTGTTGGTCGCGATCACGCAGTGGGCGGGAACGACAGCCTCCAGCTCCTTGATCACACGGTGCTTGATGTTGATGTCCTCGAAGACGGCCTCGATCACGATGTCGGCGTTCTTAAAGTCGCTGTAGTCGAGTGTGGGACGTAGATGGGCCAGCGTCTGGTCACGATCGAGGGCAGTGATCCGCTTGCGCTTGATGGCCGTCTCCAGGCCCTTCTGCACTTGGCCAATGCCGCGGGCCAGGCCCGCATCGGTAGCATCCTTCATGACCACCTCGTAGCCCTTGTCGACGGACACCTGCACAATGCCAGCGCCCATGAGTCCAGCTCCCAGCACGCCGACCGTCTTAGCCGGACGCTGGGGCTTGCCAAAGCGGTTCTTCTTGCACTCGGTCTGGCCGCGGAAGAGGGCGATGAGACCCTTGGACTCTGGTGTGGCCGAGAGCTCGCCGAAACCCTTGCGCTCCGCTTCGTAGCCTGCATCAGGGCCCTTGTCCACGCCGGCGCGGATCACATCGAGGATCTGTTTAAGCGGATGAAGCGATAGTTAGTCATGCGAAAGTGGAAGATTATGTGTTTGTCACCTTCAGGGGAGCGGGATAGAGACCATTCGAGGCCCTCATCACCTGCTTCCGGGCAGTGTCAAAGATCTTGTTCTTCACAAAGTCCGTTTCCATGACCAGGGCTTGGAGTTTGTTGACCAGACCGGTCTTCTCGCGATTCACCTACACACACAACACGGTTTCGATTATATAATGAATTTCGACTGAGAAAACCCGGGCATATCTTACGCGAAGTTTTCCGCTGGCCAAATCCTTGGCCACCTCCACGGCAGTCTTCTCCAGGTACTCCATGGTGTTCTGTTCGGCAGGCTGCAGTCCAGGACCTAGGGTATCCACCAGCAGATCGACGATGCCCAGGCGCTTTGCCCTGTCGGCACGCACCTGCTTGCCCGTCAGCTCCATGTCCAGGGCAGTGGGCACCGAAGTGAGCTTGGGCAGACGCACAGTGCCGCCGCCGCCGGGCAGGAGACCCAGCATCACCTCGGGCAGACCCAGCTTGGTCTTGCTGTCCTTGGTGGCGATGCGGTAGTGGCAGGCGAGGGCGAGTTCCAGGCCTCCGCCCAGGCACACGCCATTGATGGCGGCCACGATTGGCTTGCGGCTGCGCTCCATGCGGTCGAACATCAGCTGGGCGCCGTGCGAGATGAGTGTCGCATCCTCAGCCGTCTGGCAGGCCTCAAGCATTCCAATATCGGCGCCAGCCACAAAGCATCCTGGTTTGCCGGAGATGAGGACGGCCGAGTTGACTGCAGGATTCGTCTCGAGGTCCTTGATCACACGCTCAAACTCGTCGCTCACCTCGCTGCCCAGAGAGTTAACCTTCGCGTTGGGGGAGTCGAACCTGATGACCAGCACGCCATTGACCACCTTCGTGTGCAGGTGCTTGTTGGCCCCAGCATTGGCCACAGCCGGAGCGGGATTTGTGGACATTAGACGGTGACGCTGTAGCAGGGTTGCGGCGGGGAGGGCTGCAAAGGGGTGAACAGAGCACATAATCAAATCGCTGCTGGCATACATATTATCGTCAAACAGCTCTCATAAGACACACAGACACACACACAGACGCGGACGCAAAATCAGCTACGTCAAGGGAGAGCGAGTACAAAGTTCAAAGTCCAGCTATGCGGGCTTCATCGGCGGGGGACAGCAGCAGCAGCTCTTCCCTCCCTCCTGTATGCTCCTGGTGGGTGCATTACTTCTGTTCTTGCATTTTTATATCTTCATTCGATCTGGAAACGGTATGGGCTATGGCCTACCTCTGCTGCTGCACCTATTCTGCAACAATTGCTGCCTCGAAATCTGGCCAACGGCACTCAGGAATCTCGTTGCCGACATTGCCTTTTCTCGTATAGTAGATAGTAGTCGGATCGCAGGTGTTGTGTTGCTTCACTTTATGCTTAATTATATCGAGTTGGAACTGCACTTTACACTTGCACCGTTATTTGTTGGAAAAATGACTTAACTTGTTGCATATATGTATACGAAAAGTGCTGTTCACCGGGTCTGCGTGTTGTGAAATGCCACAAAGCTGCTGTTGCTAACATTAATAGTAACAGATTTGCGCCTAACAGCACAGCACAGAAATCAGCTGGTCTAACAGCTTTCAAAATGTTGCTATTCCGTGCAAATGTTGTGGCGCTTAATAGCACATCAAAGAAATCAGCTGGTCTAACAGCTGAAATCACAACACAACAATCAGCAACAATTGCAAAAATACAAAAAATATAATAAAATCCTGTATATTCCCAGCTCCGGTTATTTGTTTAATTACTTGCGTTGTATTCCGTTTATTAAAGATTTATTTCCTTACAGGACAATGGAGGAAATATGCAGAGTTTGCATGGGAACGTCAACGTCCGGAGCAGCATTCACAAACATTTTTGATGCGATACAAAAATGTGACTCCACAGTTAATTTTGAACTAACGAAAATCATTAAAATAAGCAGTTGAACTGCACTCTGACAAAAGATCGCAGCCATGCAACATTGATGTGTCATTCGACAAAAACTGAAATGTGTTTTGTAAACAGCAAATAAAAGCTGTCTGCTGGGAAACTGTCAGGTCACCAAGAAGATTCTTCTTGAATGCTTTCGATTGATATCCTCGCTGCTGCTGCTCTCATTGTTTGCTAGGACATTTTCACGCTGACCCACCCCAACGACGGCGACACCGAAGTGCAATAAACAGAGAGAAAGACCAGATCGACCGCACAATTTGCTGTGTTTTGCGAGACCACCGCTTCCACGCATGTCACTCACATTTTTCAGGTCGTTTACTCGGACGCGAGGGCCAGGAGTCATTGAAGTCGCATTAAACGCGCCTCATTTGTTGCGATGAGAGGCGTTGGTTTAGCTCCCTTTGTGTCCTTTGAAGTGGACACTCCTAAATAGGTTCAGATGAGATTTTGCCACATTGTCTCGTGTACGCTTTATTGTGGCAACACTCGGGGCAAGGCCTTTGACGTTTTATGTGGCACGTATTGCTCCTATAAAATAAATAGTTAATCGTTTTCCGTCATATCTGCAGCTGCGGCTCCTGCAGGATCCTCTGATCTGCCGATGAAGTGTGAAGAGTCACCGCAAAAGTCACACTCTTGAGAGTTCAACTGTCATTAAATTCTAATATCAATGCTGGTAGCAGAGCGACGCGACTGATGGACTGATGGATTGACAGGGGTCCTCTGAGTATCAATCAGCCAATTTCAGCGGATAAAAAAAGTTTACTGAACCACGAAAAGTTCAACAGTTCAACCAGCAATAGTGAAGATATACCACAACTTCTGCTCCTGTCAGATGTTTAAAAAAAATTCGAATAGAATTATATTTCGAATTTCCCGAATACCGATTTTCCAACAACAATCAAGGGTCACGGGTCGCGACAAAAGGCTGAGCTCCTGTCAAGCGCCACTCTATTACTATTTAGATTTCTATTCTATGATTTTGTTACTGTTTCGTTTTTTATTTTAAACCGATTATAAATAATTAAAATTATAAAAAAAAGGTTGATTGCCAGGCGATTGAAGAGGGTAGGGGTATGGGTAGGGGAGAAGGGGTTGGGTTGTACTCTCGAGAGCTCAACCCTAATGGGGGTTTGAGAGCGACCATAAACAAAACGCCCATTACTCGTACTCGTACTCGTAGTTGTCATGTTTGGGAAAAAAACCGTCGTGTGGCAGGCGGAAGGACGCGTGCGACCTTCAAGGATATTCGCACACTAGCACTCAACCAGGAGGAGAGATACAGCATCGAGTGGAATGGAATGACTTTGTTTCAAATTGTATTTGCATACAAAGCGTACAGCTAATGCAATGAAACCCCTGCCTGCACCCGACAAATGAAAACATTTAAAATGTTTTGATTTCATTTATGGTAATTTCCAGCCATAAATCAGGACACAGAGACCGACCGTGTGCTTCCTGTCGCGGCAGCCTCCTCGTGCACGCTCTCCTTTCTCCTCCTCCTCCTTCTGCTTCTCCTCTTCGGCCGTGGAGTGTTTGATTAGCCCTGAATGCTAATGAAGTCGGGAGTCGCTGACTCTGACTCTGCCGTTGCACATTTCGTGTTATCCTGCAAAGGGAACTGGGTGCAGGGGAGGGGTATGGCTATGGAAATGGGCGCAGAGGTACAACCGATGAGTATTATGCAAATTTATTGACGCTGATCCCATTGTCCGTCGGTGTAATTCAATATGCGCGTGAATGAATGAATGACTGACTGAGCGAATCCTTTGCCAAATGCAGATTTTTTGCCAGGGTTGAGGTTTCACTCGCGAAAGGATTCGCAAACTCATTACGAATGCAGGATACGGGGATACGGTGGCAATTTGTTAATGCTGATTTTTTGCACACTAATGGAGAGATCTTCATCTCTCTTCGGTTTAGATGCGATTACATGCAAATATTAGCACTCTTCAAATGCAAAGGAAGTGGCAGAGGGTAAACCCGAACAAAGAGTTAATTAGTGCTAGATATTCATATCTGTGGATATATCTCTATCTCTACAACACTCTGCTCTACGAGTGTCGATCATTTTCAATGAGGTTTTTCCCCCAGAAAGTACGCGCTGGAATCGATCTGTCTTACATTTGGAGAACATCATTTTATTTCAAAACTAAACATTGCTCAAACAACATCGAATACATCTACGGATATTACAGACCTACATATGTCCCATAACAATAATAATAGTTAAAGAAACGGAGGAATCAAAGGAGCCACTCCAATGCTTCCTCAAAGACAGCCACGTCGTCGCAAGAGTGCAATACGCCTCAGAAAAGATCTCTTCCCCCAGGAACAGCCACGCAGTCGCAGTCGCCATCGTCATGCAGGGGAAGGTAGATCTGTCTTGGCTTTGGATTCCGAGGAGCAAGATCTGCACCGACGCCGCTCCAGACGTTTAAGACAACAAAGAGCAGCCATCCGGCAAGAGGAACGGCAGGAACGAGTCCGCAGTCGCAGCCCCCACCGCGCTGCAGGGCAACTTTCCATGAAAATAGCCGAAGCTTCTATCCTTGAGGCGGCCCGCGAAAGGGAAGACCTCAACAGGTTTGTTTACAAGACATCGAGAGACAGGACGGCTTGTAAGCAGGACTTGCAGATTGGAGAAAAAATATACATCTACAAGTCTGCGAAGGAGTCACCGATGACACACCATATGGAGGGCCACCAGCTGAACCGAAACCTTTGGATGCAAGGAGCTGCTGCGGCAATGGAGTGCTGGCAATGCTGACGGAAGGTCCTCGAGTTAGAGTGACTGACACCGAAGGCGAGGACAAGGCGGCCATAAAATGGTACTAAAATAGTACTAAACTAAATCAATTACCATCCCAAATAAATTCTCCGTTTAGCTTTTGGGATTTTGATCAATCGACAGTCAATCAATCTATAAGATAGGTTTTCTCAAAAATTGTTTTATTACTAGGCAAAGGCTCATACGAGAGTACAATAAATAGGTGGGCGATGTCGCTTGATGTCCTTAATGTATACGAGTATATCTACGAGATACTTATGCACGGAATGTACTTAGAGATGCAGATACTTAGGCTTAAACTTTGGAGTAGCTCTGGGGGAGGAAACAAGTGACTAAGTGACTAAGAAAACATTCAATTTTCATAATAGATTAATAATAATAGAACCAACAAACAGGGGGAATGGTGGATTGAAATCAATTACGGACTAGAACAAGAACAACACTTGAGTGGGTGAGTGATTGGGTGGGTGGTAGTTTGGGGGTGGAGATGATTCTAGCAGTAAACGGCATCCGTTGGCGCTGATCCCGCTCCTGCTACCGCTCCTATGCTCGGATGATACGCACTCGCGGCGTCCATCTGGATGTTCCACACGTTGTCCACACCCGTGTTGCTGTAGTAGTAGTCCGCTGCTGCGTCCTGCTGCTGCTGCGGATGCTGCTGCTGTTGCTGCTGGTAGCTCGTCTGCTGGTAGGCGGCTGGCTCGTCGTAGAACATCCCCACGCCATTCAACGTGGACTCGAAGACACTGAAGATCTCGGAGCTGGTCGTATAGAAGCTATCCTGGGCAGATGGATTGTGGCTGCTGACATCCAGGGATCCCACTCCCGTTGCCGATCCCAAACCTGATTCCGATCCGGGCAGATGATATCCATTCAAGTAGCTGTAATCCTCGGAGCTGTAGCCGCTGCTGCTCGTGAGGCTGGAGGTATCGTCGCAACTCTCGTACAGGGGCATGCCACACGGATAGCTGGCGGGCATCGGTGGCTCGTAGCTGGCATTCATCGTCTCCTGGACGGAGGGAAGCTGCAACTGCACTTGATGCTGCTGCTGCTGCTGTTGCTGCTGGAGGTTTTCCTGGTAGTAGCTGGCGGTGGAGCTGTGGGAGGAGAGCGGGGAGTGCAGCATACTGTAGCCGTTGTACATTGCCGCATTGTCGTAGGCGCCTCCCTCCTGTTGTCCTGCGTAGGTGGAGTACAGATCCCCTCCGCTCCACTGGCTGGCATTTTCCCATTTTCCCGCTGGATAGCCGCTCTGCTGGGCATTGAAGTTCGCGCTGGGAATGGGAGTGGATGTGGGCAGATAGGCGGCTGTGGTGACTGTGGCTCCCTGGAGGAGTCCCTCCTGACTGGGGCCCTGCTGTGGCATCTCCATCCTCTTGCGTTTGCTGCCCGTCTCCTGGAGGAGCTGTGTCTTCGCCTGTCGCTTGCTGGGCCGCAAGCTGCACAGTTTGTCGCTGAGGGCCGCGTCTCTGGCCAGCATCACGGCCAGGCTGCGGACGCGTCTGCCGCCGGCGAGCAGGCGACGCGCTTCCGTCGAGCCCTTGGCCTCTGGTCGCGGATGGTCGTGTGTGCCCTTCGCCTGGAAGTATATCCCGTTGCCGTCACGGCGCCAGAAGTGCGTGACGGGGTAGCCGCAGTGGCCGCGGCAGGCCTGGATCTCCAGGCGTCCATTGCAGTTTCTGCACAACCAAAGAGGAAAGACGAATCTGTTAGCATTCTGTGGAGGATGGGGTTCTCCTGCGATCCACACGACTTACCTATTGGGGCACTGTTTGCCCTGCTGCTTGCGGCGCGCCTTGTCGCAGATGGCGGGTCGCAGGTGGACGCTGGCGCCGTTCGGGAGCTTGCACTTGGCGCTGCAGAGGAGCACGCCGAGGCAGCTCTTCTTCAGGATGTTCACGTTGTGGTTGTTGGTGTTGCGCATCGCCCAGCCGCTGGCGTGCTTCCGGGCCTCGTCGCTCTGGTGGCCGTAGATGAGGCGACAGTGGCCATTCGCCCAGTCGCTGAACTCGTCGAATTCCGTGACCGTCGGCATCTTTGAGTCATTGATGTCCCAGTCGATCTGGATGCGGGATTTGGTGGCCGGCGGACTGGGCACTGGCACGGGCACAGGCATGGGCATAGGAATAGACATTCCGGTCAAGACCATTTTGTGTTTTGTGGATTTAGTTCTTTCACTTTATATTTATTTATTTATTCTTCACTTTTATTCTCGTCTCAGCGATCACAAATCGAAACTCTCTTCTCTTTCTCTTCACTTCTCTGCGGTTCTTTACTTTTTTTCTCTCTTTTCTCTGATGCGTCGCGACGTGTACGTCCGTTCGCAACGACTGCGCAAGATTGACTGCTGGAACCTGGTCCGCGCACTGGAGTTAAGTTCCCTTTGGCCGAAGCGGCAGAGGGCTGCCTCGGTTGCATGCAGCACAGCGGCAGGCAGGCAGGGTGGTTTCTTGTTTTTGTGCAGCTCGGCTGCTGCCATTGGCTGCCCCTTTCCAGTCATCGGTCGTCGTTGTCGGTCGTTTATCCATTTCTATCCGCAATTATCCGACGCACACGCACACACAGACACAGACACGTGGATACGCACACACACACTCGCGGAAAACTGGAATGATTATGTGGGTACTCGGAGTGCCTTTGATTGGGCGACGGTAGCCAGCTGGCGATGGAGAATGGAGCTGGAGCTGTAGATGGAACAGGGGAGGGGCAGGGGGGGTGTAACGAGTGGTTCTGCCCTGCTCTAGCACCTGCGGTGTGCCCCATCCCCATCTGCATGGAGTGGTGTGGCGTGGAGTGGAGTGCAGCAGCACGCGCTCGTTCCCTGGAAGCGTGCGCTCCAATGGATAATTTCATGATACCGAGTGGCCCCACTGCTTCCCCCATTGTTCCTCCTCTGTTGCCTCACTGTTCCCTCACTCTTTCTCCACTGTTCCTCTCCTGTTGCCCCACTGTTCCTCCACTGTTACCCATTCTCCAAGCCAAAGCCAAAGCCAGAGTCAAAGCTAATTAAGTTTCAGTTCAACAAAAAAAAAACCAAGAGCTCAACAATGACTGCGGGGTGTAGAGGGGTACAGAGGGGGACAGCTGTTTGTGTACTGATGGGGTATTGGAGAGGGGAGAAGGGGTATGGCCATACACCTGGCGACACAATGGATGGCAGGATGGCCTGATGACAGATGCCACAGCCAGAGGTTTGGGGCAGGCAGTATTTGCCAGAGAGAAACAGAGAGGAAGAGAAAGAGAAATGAGAGTTGGAGCTGCAACAAAATGGAGTTCCGGAATGCTATATTCGCTGCATAACTAACGGCACTACTTCTCACGATCTCTAACCAGCGATAACGATAAAGAATTAAACGCTTGCAAAATAAAAAACAGAAACAGCAATAACCGTCTGGGGACGCTATCTCCCCGAGGAGATCGGTGGAAGATCCTAAAACACACAATTTAGCACGCAAAAAAAACTAAAAACGAAAACGAAAGGACACAAGAAGCAACCCTTAGGACGCTAGGAAACCCAAATCAAAGAAGGAGTTGGCTGGCAGCATTCCTTCAGCTACGATCTCAAGTCAAAGATAAAGCAAACACAAATACAATCATTAAGCGACTGTCCCGTCCGTCCGACTGGAAGGGTAACGGTAACGGGGCTAAGGAAACACCGTAATTTTCACACTTCCGACTGCCAACGACCGCCGACAGACGACAGCCATGCAATTATGACACGAACGAGCACAAGAGAGAACTCAACAGAGAAGAATGAGCAGCCATCCCGCAGTGCGACGCGGCGCTCTTTCTTGTAAGGCAAAGATCTCGGAGATCGGACGCCTTGTAGCACGCGATAGCACCCAAAAAAAGGATTACATCTCCTTCACGATACCCAAACGAAGCCGAAAGGGTGCGCCCGAGGGGCGTTGACACGGAAGAAAGTCATGACGTTGCATTAATGCACGCAAGAGATTTGAGTGCGAGCGAGTGAGGGCTCTCTACCTGGGACCATGGTCCATGGTCTCGTCCATGGCCTTAGCTTATGCGGTGGGTGTGGCCCCGTTAATGATGCCCGAAAATTAACTACCGTTCTACCGTTTCAATTACGAGATCACTTTCCAATCAAATTTATTTGACACTCTCCCCGCGGGGGCCACATCCGCAGAGAGAGAGAACTCTTTTCCCCATTTCACTCTCTAAAGCAATGCGCGATAGTTGCTGGCCATAAAATCTAAACCAAATTTAGGCATAAATGTCATCGTAAATTCAATGATTACTTACCCCATCATTTGGCAGAGTGTCTGTCTATTTGTATCTGCATCTGCGGTTTCGTGGGAAGGTTACGCCCATAGAAGCTGGCTCTCTAGCTGTGGCTCTGTCTCTGGCTCTGGTCTCTAGATCTGAAAGGGATTTCGAAAACGGATTAGAAAAACTGTCAGAGTGATGGGCATATGGCATGGAAGGGTACACCAAGGCATGCCCAACATGTGAGAGAAAACTCTGGAAGAGTCAGAGATCTTTAGACACTATAGACCTCCATAGGAAACTGTTGTTCACTCCCAAACATTTGCATTGAAAATCGAATTGAATATAAGTTTGTATTACCCAATTCTTCCCTAAATAAACTCCAATAAATGCATTGGTTCTTCCAGTTAATTGCATTATTAAGTGCCTGCTACCTCTCTCACTCTCTCAATAGAAAATTGCATGCTTTCACCAGCTAGTAGCTAGCTTCCTCCCCGAAAGTAAGGGATGGGAAGCTTATCGACCATTGCACATCTCGGACAACAATTCGCAGCTAATTAACTGGAACTTCCTGCATACTTCCTGCCTGGTATGGCCTGGCATATAATCGCTACAAGTCAGAACTTTGCTCTGTTCTCTGTTGGCCGCAATTACAACCGCATATATAGGAAATCATTCGAAGGACTAACGAGCAGAGGCCCAGGGAGATCCCAACATTCAGATAAGGCCAATGAGCAGCGCAGGATCGAATCATAGCAGGATCATAGCTGGATGGCAGGACCAACGGATGGATGGTAAATGATTTAAAGCAAGAGTCTCATAATTTCTCATTGTTCATCGGTCGTTGGACATTTCCACAAACTGATAAATGAAACAGAAAACAACATAAACGACAAGTAAGAGAGAGAAAGGGAGAGAGAGAGATCGAGTCAAAGCGATAATACGATTCACACTCCGCATGGGTCCCAGTCCGAGGAGCGCCGCTGTCGCTGCTGCCGTCGCGAGTGGAGAGTGTCCTGCGGCGAGGGAGAGATCGTGGGCCTGCGATAGGCGGATTGGACCCGGAAAATGGGAAAATTGAAATGTTGCAAGCAGCAGCAGATGGGAGTGGGGGGGCAACATTTGGGAACTCAATTCCATGGGCTGATCCGCGCACAGACGACAAGTGATCGTTTGACCGCTTGTCCGCCGCTTGTCCGTTCGCTAAGTAGCTCTGTGTGTCTCTCTCTTACACTCTTTGTGTGTCTCTCTCTAATCTGTCTAAACAAACAAAGGTCGGGGGTCATGTTCAGGTCCCAGGTCAGGTGTGGGCTCTTCTTGTTGTAGTCTCTTGTTAACGTTAATGTTCATGTTAATGGGCTTACATCAACGTAAATATTTATCTTCACACTGCACTCCGCCATTGTCTGGGGTCCTTTCCATCCTTTGTCCAGTGTCCTGGCAGCATCGAGGAACAATCGCTTATGAGAGAGAAGGATTACCGAGAGCCACCAAAATATTTTCATATTTTTCCCACGATTTTTCAATTATTTTTTTGCTGCATTATATTTGCATTTGTTTTGTGTTTTGTGTGGAAATTTGTGGAAATTATGGCATTGGATTACATGAAATATTTAGAGAGGAATCTCCTCCCTCCCACACTCCATAGTACACTCCATCGAGAGATCCGTGAGATACCCGCATTGCAACGTACATTCCATGCCACAGCAGCAGCAGAGCGCGTGGCATTTCGTGAGGCACATTAGATCACAATTCTGGTTTAATATTCCCTTGAAGTCTGATTTCTCTTCCGAGAATCCTGACCCAAATAGATCTTTGATTGCTGCTCTGGAAATGGAAAATGGATCGATTTCACATCGTAAAAAACACTGCAGATTATTCACACTTGCCACACGATTCGTGCCACGCAATAAAATGTAATTAGTAGACTCTCGAGGAACACAAAACTGTTAAAAATTTCAGGTACTTCGGAGCTAAAAAATACAAAAACCAGAAAAAACTCAGGACAATCCGACAATTCGACACGGCGACGACACTTTAGAGCAAACAAAGACGCCCCTTCGGACACAAAGGACACACGACGCAGCAGCAGCAGCGGCACACCCCTCTGCTAGGACATTCCACCCGTTGCAGGGTCCCAGACAGAACGATCCTCGAAGATCTAATGCTGTTTATTCAAGCGCAAGGACCCAAGGACGCGCAGACTTGGGCAGAACAATTGAGAAATTGAAAATTTTGCAATTTTAAAAAATCAAATGGCAACAAAAAGTGGCAAGAGCTGGGCTGGTTCCTGTTTCATGGTCGTGCGCCGCGTGTCGAATGCTGTCAATATTTCCGGTGTGTCTAATGACAAACGCATGTTTACACGAGTGCGAACACACATCCGGAGGAGGACACTCGAATCCGTTACCCGATTGCCTCTGATTGCGGAGGCTGCGACCAGGACAACATTTCACGGCCATCAAAGGATTCACAACCATCGCCCATCGAAGCGGCAATTAAATGGATTTGCTCAAGCGTTTGCCTTTATTTGATACGGCAATTTATAAATGATGGGCAATGGCATGGCACAGGCACAGGCACTGCACCCTTCTATGGGCTGGGGGGTTGGGGGTTGTCAGACGATGAACGATCCTTTAAAATCCTTTATGGAATGCACGGAAGTGCCACTGAATGTTTAAACGACATTATCTCTCTCTGTCTCTCTCTCTAGTCATAGTGTCAGCTCTCTTCTCGTGGCATAGAGTGTCGTGTCTGACTCTCAAAAAGTTTATTCAACTGCATTTTGAATGTCAATTAGCTTAAATTGTCTAGTTTTGACTTTTACCAGAACCACACACAAAATGCACCATAAACACCATTCCATTACCAATTAGAGGGGCAGCCAGGAGATGGAAATGGAAATGGAGAGCCATAACATAAGAAGCAGCAGCAGTGGCAGTGGCAGCAATGGCAGTGGCTGTGGCAGTGTCAGTGGCTGTGGCAGAGTGCATTCACCTCGTGTGTGGCATGGGCATGCATTTGATTTGCATCACTCGCCTGCTCGCTAGTAGTCGTAGCAAATGTATCTATAAGATACGCCGTGACTGCTTTTCGGGCCTGCTGTTAATGCCCGGCTTCCGCCTGGCATTGGCCCTTCGATTGAAACTCCGTCGCACTCAATTTAATTTAATAAAATTTCATCTCTGGCTTTTGGGTTCTACAACTATTTTCGGGGTGCCTCGGTGTCCCCCTCCCTCCTGCCTCCTCTTGTTTAATTATTAATAATACAATATTTCCCTGCAACGACGATTGTTGTTTAGTTGTTTTGCTGTTTTGTGTGCACATAAAACGCAGTCATAAACAAAATGGCTGCAATGTTGTGTTTATTCAGATGTGAGGCAAACAGTGTGGCAGTGGCAGGCGGCACATAACTTCAATTAATCTCAATTAAGTGGCAAATACGAGTAGAGTAGAATATTCCTCGGGAGTCCATGCCGAAGCCGATAGAAACTTTCATTTCATTCCGTTCCATTTCGGGGGTTCCCTGTAGCCCTTTTATTAAAATTTTTTGGGGTTAGATCTACCGCCAATTGAGGGAGGGTTCGCCCTGGGTTCGCCTTGGGCACATCAATTCTTATTGTAGTACGAAGGAGGAGGGAGTGGGGAGTAGGGAGGTGGAGTTTTATGCATTTATTGGCATGTTAGTGCTATAAAATATGTACATTGTTAATAGCAGTAAAGGAATCATCATAAATTCATTGATTGGATCACTCGCCAAGTGGCAGATGGAAGATGGAAGGAGAGCGGAATTATTTACAGAAACAACAGCGCGAGAGAACTCTTTCTGTGGCTCGATCCTTCGACCCTCGTCTTGTACTACAAATAAGACATCGCACGCTCTCTCCTTACAATGCCACACAATATCCTGAGAAAAGGAGAGGGGAGATCCACTCTATAGGGCTTGGCATACTCTTAAAGAACAGTATAGTAGTACTCTTGAAGGCTTTTGTGTTATTTTTGTTTCATATTCCGTGGCATTTGCTCACTTGAGCAGCGGAGGGGGGAAGAGGAGGAGGCCTCTCCTCCTGCCGCTGCCTCTCGAACTTTTCCATCCATTTCCATATTGATTACAAGAAATATTTGTTGTATAGGGAAGGTCGGTCTCCAAGTGGAGATTAGACCCGAACCGACGCGAACAAGGGATCAAGGGATCGGGCACTTTTGTGCTCAAATTATCGTATTATAGTACTTTCGGGGTTTCGGGGGCAAAGGGTATGCATATGCAAAGCCTCGCCTCGAGATATTGGTCTATTGTTTCCAGCAACGGGCTATCATTTATGCAAAGTCCCTCCCCCTTTTCGGGGGTTCCTTGAATTGCGATAATTTCCATCTTTAAATATTCATTACAAGACTCTCCGCCCCGTCTCATGGGTTGCCTATCGCTTTGATTGATTACTCAAGTGGTTTATCGTGCGGCAGAGTGGCAGGCAATTGTTGCATGAGTTCGTCTTGCTGCTGCTGCTGTTGTTCTTGGGTTTCCTTCGGGCATTCAGGCATTGTTCTGCGAATAGGATTTGTATTTTGGGCTCAGCACGGGGCGTGGTGTTTCTTTCATTTCCATTTCCATTGACAGAGGAAAACCCACAAGAAGGAGGCCGCCCGGCCAGGCCAGGCCTAGGCCTGCATGTTGGTCACTTGAGAGACTGGCAACAGTTTCCGATTCAGTCATTCATTCATCTCCGATTCATTCTCGATTCAGTTGCCACAACGAGATGTCAAAAATATTAAAATATCGTCAAGAATTTGCATGGCTGGGCATTCTATGGGTTTTGGTTTTCTAGTGGCAAGAGGACGACGGGCGGCGGGCGGGCTGCAGCTGCAACCAAAGATGTGCCCCGAAATGTAATCGATCTCCTAATTTCTTTATAAAGTTTTGGGGCGACCTCCAAGGGCGTGACCTCAGGCCTAAAGTAGCCGCAAAAGGTCGAAGAGGAGACTAATAGCTGCCATCAGCTGTGGATCTACTCTCCCCCAAAGGAGTGCCAGAACCTCAACCCACCCTCAATTCCATTGCTGCCCCACTTGCAACAGCAACAACAACATCTGGAAAGGGCAGAACAGAATGTTGGATGATGATGCGTGAGAATATTTTGCATGTCTGCTGCAAGCTGTTGTTCGTCCGCGGCGACGTCATCAAGCCACAGGAAGCTTCAGGCGGCACAAAACAGCAGCAGCCACACAAAGAACCCTCAAGTGGCAGACACAGTTTGAGGCATAGCCACACGGTTACGTCTACGTCGACGATGTCTGTCAAGAGGCCACTCATATATTTGCAACAACTCGAGTGGTCTCCGGTTGAGGATCGCGGAACGGGGTGGCATGAAGCTTCTGCTTCTACTTCTGCGGAGCCTTCTTCTGGCTCCTGCGGTGCTGCGGTGTGCATATGAGCACTCAAGTGTCCGGAATACCAGGCAGCAGCAGTAGCCACAGGAGGAGAGGCAGCAGCAGCATAAGTTGAGGCAGCGACAGCAGATTGTCGCAAATTGTTTCAATTTTGAGCGTTTTCCGTCCCTGATTGAATTGAGGCTACTTCTGGGATGTGTGAAAATGAATATGAATGATTATGAATATGCAGTGGCATCCACAGTCAGCCTGCTTGCTGCTTTACTGCTTTCAGCTGCCGCAATTAAAATCCAAAAGCAGTGCCACAATTAACAGAGAAAGAGACCATCATTTACTCCGGAAAGGAGATCCCATAGATCCGATCCCAGAGTAATTACCACTCTACTACGGAGAGAGCACACAGCACAGTCAGTATCAATCAACGACATTGAATGAATGGTTGGTTGGTGGGTTGGTGATCCCATCGTGGGTTCCGTTTTAATTGAATATTACAAGAGGGATGTCTACTGTTATGTTCTGTACTGTTCTGTACTGTGCATTAATAAGGAAATCAATTTAAATCTCAGTCCGCATGAGAAAAACTAAACTCGAACTCGAAAACTCTAAAAAAAATCTGCGGGCGTAGGATCTGCGCTGCGATCCCCCTCCCCCCTACCCCCGCCCGTCCACGGATCTCTGCAAATCAGGGTGATGTGTGTGTGTCGTCTAACGGCTGCCAAACCCCTGCCACTGCCACTGCCACATGCAACACAACACAGAACTCTCAAATCACTCGATGAATGGAATGAAGCAATAAGTTTCAATTGAGATTTGGAGTTCAGTCAGCAATTAAGGGCCTAAAGAGAGAGGGAGATAGTGCTTGAAGGTCATGGAATACGAATGGAAATACTCGCTCGATTAAAGAGTATTTTCCTTATCAATAACTTATTCTTAGACCACAAACGAAGGCTTATCTTAGTTGTAGCTCTAATCAATCCGATTTCGTATCAACTTATACGTAAATAAACTCTTTTCTCTCCCTCTCTTTCTCTCTTTCTCTCTCGAAAACCGCGACCGTGCGAATCTTTCAGCAGTTCCGCGTTCGCAGATCTCCCATGCGGGTGTTTCGACATTTCCCACAGTGAAAATCGAACCGGAAAAATGCCTTCCCCACTCCTCTGCCTGCAGCTACTCCTGCTGGCCATCAGCTCCTCCTGCGCCGAAGATCCGCCTGTGGTAGAGCTCTCCCTGGGACGCGTACAGGGTTCTACGATGCAGAGCTTCCAGGGCAAGACCATCTACGCCTTCCGTGGCATACCCTATGCCCAGCCCCCAGTGGGGAAGCTGCGTTTCGCCGCCCCCCAGACAGCCACTGGCTGGGGCCAGGAGGAGACCCTCAAGGCCACCTCGGATTCGCTGGTCTGCCCACAGCCTGGAATTTCGCTGTTTATGAGCGAGGACTGCCTCAAGGTGAATGTTTTCACGAGGAACTTGGACCCCAAAGAGGATTCTCCACTGCTGCCCGTAATCGTGTACATCCATGGGGGTGCCAATGTCCTGGGCAGCGGCCACAGTCTGTACGAGGCGGGGCCGCAGTACCTGCTGGACCACGAGGTGGTCTTCGTGGCCTTCAACTATCGTCTGGGAGCCCTGGGCTTCCTGCGGCCCCTGGGCAGCAGTGTAACCGGCAATTTCGGCTACTTGGACCAAGTGATGGCGTTGCAGTGGGTGCGGCAGCACATCTCCCGCTTCGGCGGAGACCCGGAGAATGTCACGCTGCTGGGCATGAGTGCCGGTTCCATGGCCGTGAGCCTCCACCTGGCATCGCCCCTCTCGCGAGGTCTCTTCCATCGGGCCATCCTCATGAGTGGCTCGGCCACGAATCACTTCGCCATCGACAATGTCTACTGGACACAGAAACTGGCCCGAGAGGTTGGCTGCCCCATGTACGATGCCACCGATGTGGTCGAGTGCCTGCGCAACGTGGCCTGGACACGGATCGTGGAGGTGTGCAAGGCCTGGGAGTCCTTTCAGTTCGTGAATATGAAGTGGAACTACGAGATCGATGGCTACTTCCTGCCCACACATCCCACAGAGCTCATGGCCGAGGGAAACTTCAGCCAAGTGCCGCTCCTCGTGAGTTTTACGGCCAACGAATTGGACTATACGGCAAATGGTGAGAGGATCCTTAAATCTTTGACGGGAGATCCTCAACTAATGTTCCTTTCTTAGTTCACTTGAATAACGGACCTCTGCTGCACGATCTTGGTTCCAGTTTCGAGGAGTACGCCCCCGAGTTGTTTCTCTACAAGTACAACTCCTCCATCAGTCGCCGCCTCAAGGACTTCTATCTGGGGAGCAACGTCTCGGAGATCTCGGCGGACAACATCGAGCGATTCGGCAGCATCTTTTCCGATGGCATCATTGGCCATGGTGTCCATCGGTTAGTGCATCTGGCCAGGCACTTCACCCCCGTCTACTACATGCGAATGGATTACGTGGGAAAGCGCAGTGTCTCGGCTCCTATGGGTGACCAGGAGTTGCCCCTGGGCGTGGGGCATGCTGATGATTTGCAGTACGTGATGCCAGGTCTCTGGTATGGCACCATCATGGCTGAGAATGACACGGATCTCTTTATGATGGAGCGTTTGACCAAATGGTTCACGCATTTTGCAACAACAGGGTATGACATGTCCTCTATAAAGTGTGGAAAGAGTCTCCTCTATTCTTCTTCCTTTGCAGCACACCTCTAGCCCCCGCGGAGACCGACGTTTACTGGCCTCCTTGCAATGCCACCGATGTCGCCATGCTCTACAACGATGTGGCCACCAAGATGGGTCCGCCTGGCTATCCGGAACGTTATGCCATCTGGGACGAGCTCTTTCCCACGCCCGCCCAGGGCAGGGGCGGGGCTCAGAGGCAGCAGCAGCTAAATATCGTCGCCCTAGTGGCCATTGCTTTGGCCACTGGGTGGGCCTCCAGGCGGCTCTTCGACTCTTACGGCTCTCGATGGAAATTAATGTAGCAATTAGGTGTGGAAAAAGCTTATCAATAGGCCGTTTAGATTACGCTTAATGATGGTCGCTTGCTCTCTCGCTCGCTTTGGGTCTCCACTCCTCACCCTCGCCTCACCTCTCCGTGCCCTACCCTGCGTTGTTGCAACTATTTACTTTGATTAATTAATCAACAAAGGCGTGAGATTTTCCGTGTTTCCACTTCGACGAGCCCCAGCCTCTGCCTCCCCTTGGGGCAATTAGTCTATGCTTTTTCAGGGGGGCAGGGAGGGGCTGGGGCTGTGGCAGGGGAGGCAGCAGCTTAAATACACATTAATTTGTCTTTAAATGTTTCTGGCTTTGGTTTGAGTTTGGGTTTGTTGGGGAGGGGTTTTGGGGGCGAACTCTGACCTTTGTGAGCTTTGAATTAATGTAATTGTCAGGTGGGAGGAGGAACACACACACACATCCTCCTCCTCCCCCCATCCTGGAGCACAGATTACACACTGGCAAGGACCCTGCTATTGACATTTACGATTTGCTCTTGCGTGAAACATCCAAAAACAAAGCGAATGCGGATACAAAAGGATTATCAGTCAATCCCCACCCTTACTCCCTCTCTCACTCTCTTCTGCTGGGAACAGAGGGGAGTATGGGGAACGCTCATTAGGAGGGGGTTGGGGAGAGTGGAGCTTCGTCTGTTTAAAGCCCAAGCAGATATCCATCAGAATGACTGTCAGAGAGGAGAGAGAGGGCGAGACGAGATTCTTCACTCATTAGCCAGGATTTCGGCTCTGGGTCAAGTCGCCAGGATAACCACAAAGGACACACCACACACAGCACACAGGACGCAGGATGGAGAAGCATGACTCTTGGCAAAAGTTGGGCCAAAGAAAATATGGAAAATTAACTTGTTAACTTGTGGGAAACACCACCAGGAAAACCCCCAGGAAAACCAGACAGAAACCAGGAACCACAATCTCTATGAATGAAAAGGGGCAAAAGGCAAACATGTGCCACATATTCCCTTTTGGGACACAAAAAAGGTGCCACAGAAGTCAAAACTTAACATGACACAAGCGACATGCCACATGACGTGGCACAAAGCCAGTAGAAGGGCGTGTCACAATGGAAAAATGGGCAAAACATTTGCGAAACATTTGCAAATATTTTTAATTAAATTTTCATTGAAAATCTACGCAAAATTGCATTCAAAATAATCAAGAGATCATCAAGGATTGAAGGAGGGTTAGCACCTTTCCACAAAATGTGGCAGCTGGAATTTTTGAAGGGTAAAGAGTTGAAGGGAAATGGATATCCAAATGCCACAGATCGACAGACAGACAGACATCGAGTGAGTGGCTTTTGTGACTCAATTACAATAAGTCTATTAAAAGTTGTGTCTGTCTTTGTGTGTGTATCTGTGTCTGCGGCTTGTCTAGACAGCAGAACACAGAACCCACAAGGAGAGAGAGACAGAGAGTGAGGGAGATCTGTGAGGATCACACACACGGAACCCGCCCGGCGATCAGTCACAATGTCTCCTCCTCCGCTGCTGCCTCTCCTGTCTAGGCCTCATCGGAGAGCGCGTGCCCCTTTTGACTTTGGGCTCTGTGTGCCCCTTTTGTGTGAGCTCTCGCTCTCTCTCGTCTAACAAAACAGAAACAGCCTCTCAAGCGATGATCATGGAGGAGAGGTTTGATGGAGAGGATGGGTAGATGATGATGCGAAGGTGTTCCAGCTGCCGATTTGTACTCGTCTGCTGCTGCTGCGGCGTCTCGATTTCACTTTCGTTACGCCCCTCCCCTGCCTACGCGTCATGGAGTTCATTTCGATGGAAAACCTGGTGTTTCCATCCGAGTCCTTTGCTCTTTTTCTTTTTTGTGACGCATCATCCATAGTCCTCGTCCTCATCCACGTCCTTCCCTTCGATGCGGCTGCGGGTTTGATTACGTTTTTATTGAGTTTACAAAAGGAGTAAACATTTTGAAGTAGCGCCAAGGATTCACGAATGCTTTATAGGCTTGTCAGCAGTCCAGTCCGTCCGTCCCCGTCTGATCCGTCCTCGGTGCTGTCTGTTCCCATCTCCTGGGATCCCCTCTTGTGTCTCTCTCTCCCTTCTCCTTGTGTGTGTTTATGCGTTCTGTCAACATATCGGATTACGCCCCACGGCCCGACGACCGATTCGAGGGCCTCATAATCGCTAATGACAATACAAATTGAGAGAGTGGCATGCCCCGTGCGTGGGGAGCGAGAGGGAGGGTGGTTGCAAGCCAGAGTTCAGCAGAGAGAGAAGCGTTTCGCTTTGTTATGCGTAATTTCTGGGAAGGAAGACCACGGCCAGGTCCAGGCCTATGGCCACTTTTGTCCAGAACCCAAAGAAAGAGTATTCCGTTTTGTTTTTTTGGTTTTCAATTGAGGTTCGGGATTGAGTTCCAACCCCCAACTCCAACCCCCAATCGATGATCGATGCGAGTTCGTGGAAAGCAAAGGATCTGCCATTCGAACAGGGATCGCCAGAGGACAGGGATCGCCAGAGGACAGTGGGACTCAGTGGAGATTCACCATCTTGGATCCATTACCAACAACTTCATTAATTTTCTCCCATATCTCTTTTTGGTGGCGCCTCTCCTCTGGACAGAGACAGATTTCCTTAATCAAATATTTAGACAAATGTAAATTGCTTTTGATTAATGATTGCCCCGCACTTGCTGCCCTTCTCCCCCGCCCATCCTTCAACATCAAAGCGACTGGAAAAAGGGTCCTTTCTCCGCTTTCTCTGTGTGTTTTTTATGGGTGAAAGTGTTCTCACATCAAAAGGCCACAGAATTAATTGTTTTCCCCCCACCCAACACACTCATGTTTTCCACGTTTTAGTTTCGTTTTGCTGTCGTGCACTGATATGCCCATTCGATTACACATTCGATAAGCAAATGAACATTCCACATGTGTCCATTGTCTCTGCCTCTGGCTGTCTATCGCAGGACCACAGGCTACTCCTCCAAAAGGGTTCCAATCCATTCTGTGTCTGTGTGTGTGGTCGCTATCCCCCGAATGAGTGTGTCTTTTGTTGTCCTCTCGATGTCGCTTTTGTTTGAAGAATGACCCAAAGAACCAGACGATGGGGGGACACAGAAGAAGCTGCCCCTTCTACACATAATTATGCTCCAGAGACCACCCAACGGCATCCACAAGTTCCTCCGGACATGCCACAAACCAATAATCAATTGCAACACCCTCCCACCTCCCGCCCACTCGCCTGGGAGAAACCATAGATTGCCATCTGTTTTTGCACCCAATTCGATGGCCATAAAAAGCGCAGCCACCAGAGCGATCCGCCCCCTGCCCTCCTCCTGGCATCATTACAAGCGCGTTAAGTGCCGCCTGCCACACAGGAATCAGCACTCGTCCTTTGCAAATATTTGTTTGCAGTTTTCCGATATGCGACTCCTGCCACTACCACTGCCACAGGCACTGCTTCTCCTGTTGTCAAATGTGATTATTAATGTGCTTTAAATAATGAAAATGAAACAACAAACAAACAAACAGCCAGTCGATGGGACACCCTCAATAGCACCAAACAGAAATCAAATCAGTTCACCCTCTGCCAAAGGGAGGAAGGAAGCGTATGCTAGTTGTCACGCGAGAGAGGGAGAGAGAGAGGGTGTGAGTTCCAGTTCCAGGCAGAGGACACACACAGGACCGACTGAAGGACCAACTAATGAGTGTAAACAACGGATGGATCTGTGTGCTCTCTGTGTGGATGGTGTGGCAGTGGCAGTGGAAAAAAAGGAAAACACAAAAGCAAACTGCCACAAACTGTTTGATTTGTCGCTTAGGACTAATGAAACCAAACATTAGAGGATAGAGAGTACCCCTCCCCCTCCCGTCGTCCCTCTGTCCTCAGAGAAGCAAGACACAGCCTCGAGAGGAGAGAGAGAGGATTCGTCGGTTCGGCGGGGGTTGGGATTGTTGCAATTTCTGTGTTTTTTTTTGTAGTGAGAAAGGGATGATGGGTTTCGGTTCTCCTCTCCCCCGTGCTGTAAGTTGATTACGTGGTTGACGTTGACACTGGAACTACGACAATATGAGGGCATAGAATGCTGCCTCTGCCTTTGCCCTCTGTGGCTGCCACTTCGACTGCTACTGGGGCATCTGTGTGGCAGCTGTAATTCGGTGAATTTCGCGTGAAGCAGCAGCGTAACTCTTTCTGGTTTCCACCTTTCCGACTGCTGCAGATCTACGTGCTTGCACTGGCTAATGCCTCTCCTGCCTCTTCTGGGGGCACACCTGAGTGCCAGAGTGAGACCTGGTTAATGTACTAGCGCCACAACCCATGGTCAGTGGCAGGGGGCAGTGGCAGGGGCATGCTCTTGGACAAACAGCAACTGGAACAGTTTCGGTGCTTCGTTGCCTCGCTGCTTCGTGGGAAACTCTCTCGAGTGGCATGCGGGTGTGTGTGTCGAGACGGTTGTTTTCCTTCCTTCTGCCACTCGCGTCGTACAAAGTTGTTTCCCTGCCACAATTAATGAAATTGTATGAAACATCTAGTATATATGTAGTATTCCTCGTGTGATTAATGGAGTCTCCTCCCTCCCTCCCCTCCAAAAGGGGAGCTCTGGGAAAAGGGAATGGCCCCAGGGCTGAACGGAGGGTTGGATGCACTTGTTCTAATGGATCCTACAGGTACTTCCAGGTAGAGAGAGGATGGATCCCAATTATTGAGCAATTAGTTAAGCGATCAACTAAACTGTTGACAGTCGAAGAAGCGACTCTGCGACTGATTGATCATTCATTAATCAATCAAGGCTGGGCTTTCGAGTGCAACTTTCTTCTACTTCTAATTTGTCATCAATCAGGTGTATCATGAAGCTAGAGATACATTTGTATCTTTCGAGCCACCAGTAGAATTTCTGACAGGAAAACTGACCTTAAAAATGTCGAAGAAAAAAAAAACAAATAACTCGAGGGCTGTGGAATGCGAGGGCTTCTTCTGCTTCTGCCACAAAGTCCGAGTCAGCGCCAGAGTTCATCTATCTATCCGAGAGATATTCAAGACTTGACAGAATCGAATCTCTCGGGGGGTTTTCCATTAGAGAACACTTCACCCTCCTGCAGGGTGGCATAGGCATAGGGAGAGGCGAGGGGCGGCTCTGCATGTCAGTCAGTTAGTCAATAACCGTGCAACACGATCCATCATCCATCTATCCATCCAGCAAGTTGAAAGCTGCAAGGAAAACAAGAATCCAGGAGATACAGGAGTTTCAGGGGATAAAACTATTATTGAAACCCGATGCCGCGCGATGACAACAGACAAAACGATGCGCTGCGCTGCCTCGTTGATGTTTGACATCCTTGCCGCAGGAGGAGGCTGACAGACAGGACACAGCATGAGATACGCGAGAGACGCAGCTTGCTTGATCGAGACTCTGTGGCACGCGACTCCTCTGCACAAAGCTGCCACTCGAAAGGTTTTCCAATATGCAGCGCCACAGGATCATGGAAATTATTAAAAATGTTTTTCACCCTCCTGTTACCGCTACCTTTCCCCCACCCCCCAACTCCTCCCCTGTCCATTTGCTAATGGTTTTCTCGCCAGCTTATCAGCATATTTCCATTTTCCATCTGATGGATCGCCCACGCGCCTCGCGCCCATGTTGCACGCAATTGTCTGTTAAATGCTTTTCACTCTCACTCTCTTTCTCTCTCTATGCTAATTACTCTATGGAAAGTGGCAGGTCAGAGGTCAGCAGTGGGTGATAATAGGTTATACAATGTAGCCTTGGGCCTTGACATGCACCATAAACTGGGATAATACCCGAGTAGCAGCAGCAACACTCTGCGCATGCGTACCGTTCCCTCTCCCTCCCTCTCTCTCTCTCTCTTTCATTCTTTTATGAGGGCTTATAGATTTGGGGCACATGCCACCACAATGCAGATTACTCCTGCTAGAGGATGACTTTCCCCTGACTTTACTCACTTCTATAACCCACTTCCCAGAATGTTTCCCACAACCACACCCACACTCAGGCATGGTCCCTCCTTTCTGCTCCTCCATTCCTTTGTGAACCCCTTTTGTGCCCCGTTGTTGTGCCCCTCTTTTCTGCTGAACTTCCACCCAATAAATACCTGGCATTGCTGCGACCCAAGTGACTCATAAATTGTGATGTGTGCAATGCACATTATCCATCGCTTCGCTTCGCTTTGGGGCTTGGGGCAGAGGACTCCGAATCGGCATCGGAGTCTGTTTGTCCCTCCAGGCGGTGGAGACACTATTTCTGTTTCTGTTGCAAGTGTTGCGGCTTCAGCTGCGGCTGCTGCTGCCTCTGCTGCTGTCGTTGTTGTTGTTATTTATGAGTTTTGTGATGTTTGTGCAAATTTTTCTATGTAAGAGCGACAACCGACGACCGACCGGTTGAGCCTTTGTTTTGTGTCTCAGACTCAGAGTCTGCCTCAGACTGTGGAACTGTGCCTCTTGGGGCACATGGGTCTCTGCTTGGGGCTTATCGGGCGTCAATTGCCAGACAACTTCATTGCTGCCACAGCGAGGAGATTCCTGCGCATTGATGTTGACAGCAGGAGTTCCAAGCACGCGTTGCAGCCACAGAACCACAGAAGGAAGTGCCACAGTGCCACAGAGCTTTGTGGTGCGACTGGGAGGACGCTCCTGCCTCGAGCTGCAATCTAATTACATTTTGTGGCCAAGAGACGCGAGAGCTGGCAATGAAATTTCAACTGCTTTTTGAGCGATTTCCATCAGTCAATAAAAAGCAGCCAAAAACCAGCAAACACACTCGTCTGTGTGTGCGTCTTTCTGTGGCATAGCCACACTCTGTGTCTGTCTCTGTGGCAAGCAGTGGTCCTCAGGTCTCAGCATGAAATGCAGCCATAGCCATAGCCATAGACGACTCCTCGGGACTCCCATCAGATATGGAGACGGAGGCCCTGGGGGCCATAGACGTCGCGTCGCGACGCGTCGCTTGGAGCTGGATCTTGCAACTCTCACAACTTTATTTGCGCTTCGATTCGCGGAAATGCAAATCGAAATCTACGGCAAGGCGATGCCACTCGATGCGAGGCGACTCTCTGTGGCCTCTTGTCCGAAATATTTCGCTGGAAATTGGAATGCAAATTCCAAGTGAAACTCCTACCAGCCACCCCCCTTCCCTCTCCCCTTCCCTGCTCTACTTTTTGCATCTAACAAATTATGGCAACATGCAACATTTCAATGCAACATATGCTCCCATTCGGATGCCGCCGCTGACAAGCGAAACAATTAAAAACTAAAGTGGAAACGATCAAAAAGAGCAACCCCGACATACATCGGATCCTTTTGGATCGGAGATATCATCGACCAGGGACCTGAGGGACCGGGGAGACCGCAGTGGAATGGCCTGCAACAATTTGCATAAATTAATATATTAAGCATTGCCTGGCCATCCTCCTCCAACTTGCAACAGACAGGCGGCAGGGCGGCAGGCACCCCCGCAGGATGCAATGATGCTATAGCGTGACTCATGTATGGATTGCCTTCCAATTGGAGGGATAGATGCATGAATGGATAGATGGCCTGTACTGTGTGGCAAGCGTCATATGTTGCAAGTATGCTAATGAGCAGCAGGACACACAACCGAAGAGCCAAGAGCTAGGCTACGGGGTCGAATTGGAAGCCTCACTTTTTGACATTGTCATGCTCTGGAGCGTAACCAAAATTCGAATTTCGAAACTCCGATAAGAAGAGTGGCAATAAAATTACAAAAACAACAGCAAAGTATAGTGGCAGCAACACAGATGTGTTGTGCGGTGGCACCAATCATCATCAGCGTAGAGGTGGTTTATGTGTGTCTGTGTGGCATGTGCGGAGGTGGTCGCTACACTGAGAGGAATTACATACCTGCCTTATTTATTTTTATTTTCATTGTCTCAAAATAAATGCAATGCTTGCGATCTCCCGTTTTGCTCCGAGATTTATTCTTCGATGTCGAGTCGATTACAAAGTATAAAAGCTAGTACTCATATTCCTAATTATATTGGAAGTAATGTTTATGTATAATTATTAAAATACTTACATAAATACTGAAATAAATAAAAAAAAAAATTAAATTAAATATAATAAATAATCATAAGTTAAATTAATGAATAAAAATACAAAACACATGCAACAGAATTCTAAAGAAAATGCCTAAAGACGCTAAGACTCGAGTGCTTAAACTAGGCCCCAATAAATTAAAAAACAACATGCATATCGTGTGCATGATTTAACATATTGCTGCTCTACTCAACCATGGAGGCGTTACTGTACCGAAGGAAGCATTTTCGATTACATATAGAATATATAGATACATATTCGTCTTATCCTTCAGTTAGTTTCAATACAATTTTCAAATATCTTCTTTTTGACATTATTATTTATTTATTCATTATATTATATTTATTATTTATTATATTTATTAAATTTATTCATTTATTATATTTATTTATTAATTATATTAAATGATTATATTTAATATATATATTTTTCTTTCATCAATAGTCAGATTATTTATGGAAATCAGTTGCATATTTCATTACATCTATATTCCTGTATTCTCGCTGTAATTTCTCTCAGTGCATGCAAGCATTGGCACGCGATCAACGACAACCGACAAGCGACAACGAGAACCCATAATGCACGGCACGGCCTGAAACGTACCACGAGTGCTACGACTACGACTCGTAGGGCTGTTATCTGGTGCCCCCCACCCCACCTCTTCGACTCCCCTGACGACTGTCGTATAATATATGCACCCACACAGACGATGACACCCTCCTACCACCCGTAAACAGACCCTAAAAACCCATTGAATTGGGAGGAAAACTCAACAATAAATATGCCAATTGGCTTCGTCGCTTCGTCACTTGGCAACTGAATGGAAAAGAGGATCAACAACAACAGCAACAGCAAATTAAAATCATCGAATGATGGGCCAAATGGCATGTATTTCAAGTACAGTAGGGCACAAAACATAACCCCTTTTTATTCAGAGATAGACATCCTTTGTTTGGCGACGCCAATTCAGGGGAAAGAGACGCTTCCAGATTTCGTACCGCTCGGAATTGAGATTCTCGTGCAGGATGAGCTCATCGCCAATGTCCAGATAGTAGCGTTTCTTGAAGCTGAAGGGACGCCAGCGGATGTCCCGCAGGGCAGCATCTGTGGGTTTATTCGGATCCCTAAAAAGAAGGAGGAGATCCTTCGTGAGGGAAGAGATCGGTGGTTGAGGAACTGCAATGGTTACCCCTTGTATGCGAAAGCCGAGAACATCCTGACCATTATGTCCACCATTCGGAACTCGTCGTCATCCTCCGTGAACATGCGACTGATCGATGGCTCCACAAACAGATACATGAGATCGTCGTGGTGCACCACCCCGTAGGGGGCATCCTCCGGGTAGTAGATGTGGCTGCGTCCCCCCTGATAGGCAAATCGGTAGTAGTAGACTTTCGTGGATCTCGCAGCCAGATGCACGAATCGATGGATCCCGAATCCGGTGAGAGCATCCGAGTAGAGGGAGGAGAGGGCCGCCAGGGAGCGGTTGGCATCGATGGGCTCCTGCTGGAAGTAGTGCTGCCGCAGCTCCTGGCTGATGTTCGCCGCCCGAGGATTGGTCTCGTTAAACAGGAAGAATATGGGCGCCAAAGTCTCGAAATTGGCATTCAGAGTGCTCAGCAGGGAAGGACTCTGGAGTATTGCTAGGAAAAGGAAAAGAGAGGAGAACACTCTCTCTAGAGTTAGAGGAGATCTTCGAGATCTTTGAGGGACACTCACATAGGGCGGGACCCACAAACTCATCCTTGGTCATGCCCGTTATGATGGGCACCTTCATGAAGTCGTCGTTCTGGTAGCTCTGCACAGGATTGTCCACAAGGAAACGCTCCTGCCCAAAGTCGGGCTCCACCACGGGCTTCCACAGAATCAGGGGATTGTTCCGGCCAAAGTCGAACATTCGCGGCAGGGTATTCGCGTACTCCAGGTAGTGTTTCTGTCATGGATAAAGGATTAGAATCCTTCAATCCTCCTCCTCCAACGACCTTACCCCTCGCATGCAGTCAATCATCTCCGTGGTGTTGTCCGTGTGGCAGTTCAGCAGAGTCGCCTGCCGCATGGCCACCTCCATCTGGTGCTCGGGCATCGTCCACTGGCCTGTGGCAGCTCCACTCATCACGATCGCCCGATGGAAGAGGCCCCGCGACATAGGCGAGACCATGTGCAGCGTGACAGCCATGGCTCCGGCACCGTAGCCCAAAAGGGTGACCGCATTGGGGTCCCCGCCAAAGCGTGAGATGTGCAGCTTGATCCAGCGCAGGAGCTGCACCTGATCCTTGAGGCCCATGTTGCCGGTGGCCTCCTTGGTGCCGGTGGCCAGGAAGCCCAGCGATCCCAGGCGATAGTTGAACGTGACGAGGACGAGGCTCCGATCCATGAAGTACTGGGGACCCGCGAAGTTCTTGCTCTGCCCCGAGAGCGAGTAGAAGCCCCCCGGGTGGATGAAGACGATCACCGGCCGTCGGACATTCGGCTGCGATTCGTTGGGCAACTCCTTGGTGTACACGTTTAGCCGGAGGCAGTCCTCGCTCACATCATCGCTGACGAGACCCGGCTGCGGGCACTTGGGTCCATCGAAGGTGGCATCGAAGACATCGTACCACTGCTCCACGGGCTCTGGGGGCCTAAAACGGAGACGATCCACTGGTGCCTTGGCATAGGGGATGCCCCGAAAGGCAAAGAAGTTGCGCCCCGACTGGGAGGGCAGTATGGTGCCTCTGATCTTGCCCAGGGCCGTGGTGATGACCAGATCGGAGAGTTCTTTGTGGTATCCAATGGGTTCGGAGGAGTCCGGTTCCTCCTCCTCCACCTGCACCTCGTCGGTATCAATGGAATCGCTTCTTCCGCAGAGGAGCAGCAGCAGCAGCAGGATGAATCCACAGAGACGCCACATTCTGACTGAAGGCTGGAGCCGCAGATTCCTGGCTTTTATAGGAGGAGGCTCCAGGCTCCACCTGGAGGAGTCTGTCACCATAAAGTGCTGCCAATTGATGCGATTCTGTCTGTGGAGTGACACTGGGCGTTGGCTACCATGTTCTTGGCGATCTTCCATGGGCCACAGTCTTCTCTGTGCCCCGATCTTCTGTTGCATGCAACGAGAACTCTTCCCATATCCAATTGCATCCAACATTTGCAGTAATCCATAAATAACACGCGGCAGCAGGAGCAGCAACTGCGGCAGTCTCTGCCTTCCACTTCCCACACACACCCATCTACAGTCGCAGGGGCATGCCACATTGCTGCGCCTACGCAGGAGATACAAAGTCCTAGTGGAGTGGCAGGAGGTGGCAGGAGGCAGAGTGATTCCTGCTCCAGTTTTGTTTGTGCCCAACGTGAGAACTTGTTTGCGTGCTTGCGGCTTATTAGAGATTAGTTGTGCTGCTCGCTCTCGCTGCTCCCCTCCCTGGCTCGAGGGTTAACCTTTTTGACCTCGTACCAGATACAGAGATACAAAGATACAAAGAAGATCCTTAAATGCCCGCTAATAGCGTTTAATGGCGAGCACAAAAGGTGCTCAAAGTCATAAACTTTCGGCACCGCACACCACACACCGCACAACACACCCCTCCACCCCTCATCCTGGAGAGATCACTACTGCAGAGAGGAAGAGAGAGACGGAGAGAGCCAGAAAGATCCCCTGAGAACGATGAGCCGTTGAAGTGTGTGTTAAGTGTTCCTCCATTGTGTGTATTCCTTCCTCTTCATTTGTTTCCTTTCCTTCCGCTATGTACCGCCGCTCCTTCCTTTTTTCTTTCCCTTCTTCCCATTCCTTCCTTTCGCTTCTTTATTTTCCTGTGTGAAAGAGCAGACAAAGGCGTGCTAATTGGATTTATATTGGTTGCTTCTCCGTTTAAAGGGATGGATGGGTCGTCTTTGGTCGGGTCGGTAGGCAGTTCCCAGTGTGAAAACGTTTTGTTTTCCCAAAGTAATCCAATAAATATCCTCAATATCCTTCTAACTTGAAGGGTAAATCGTATAAATTTAGTGATTAAAAGTTAAGCCAGAACTTCTATTGCGATAGGAATTATACGGGAACTTTTAAAGAAGATCTAGATTCATACAGTTTCTGTATAGTAGTTTTCCTTTCAGTAGTGGCTTTAGCAATCCCTATGCCACACATATATATATATATCTATATCTATAGCCTTAGTTGCAACTCCAAATTGATGACTTCTTTAGGATGCAGTCGCAGTCGTTGTGGCTGTGGCAGTTGCAGCTGAAGACCAGGGGACATCTTCTACATCTTCTAGATTCTTTCTGCGTCCCTCTCTCTGTCTCTGTTTGGTTATTCTGTGGTCGTCGTCGTCTACTCACATTACCAGGTAATTGTAGCATCAACGTGTGGCACAGTCAGAGCCACAGGCACGGGCCCGGCAGGTGGCAGGTCCAAGAGTGACACCACAACGACGACGATGACGACGCCGACGATCTCTTGCCATGCGCCACAGGATGTGTCTGTGTCTGTGTCTGGGCGAATCTTGTGTCTGTGGCAAGTTGTGAGGTGTGAGATGTGAGGTTCGAGGAGGTGTGAAGTGTGGTGTGTGTGTGATTTGCCCTCAGGGCGACGTCCAAGAGAGTCTTTAGCTCTTGAGACCCCGTGGAGATTTTGTGGGATTTTCCTTATAAAAATGTTTGGCCTTTAATTTTCACTCACGATTTAATTAGTTGGCAAAATGTTGACATATTAGGAACCAAACACAACCCAAGCCAATCCTTAAAGAGTGTTGTTACTGTTGTGTGTGGTCTCCTAGGAAGTGTCCTCGATCCTGTATCGATCCTTGGAAAACACTGATAGCAATCGAAATGGAAAAAACACTGATAGCCATCTCTCTTTTTCGATCCTGTTTCAATCCATATCCCATATTTTGCACGACTGTCAAACGAACATAATTTATATCCCAAAAATTAGCATCGAATGCGTATGGTATTCATACCATCCCATCCCTACCGCCCTCCCTCCCTCTCTCAGCATAAATGTCCTTTGACTAATGAAATGTTTACGCTCCTCAAAAGGATGGTACCACTGCTTTCCCCCCCTCGAGTGGTGGCCCTTTTGGCCGGTGACGAGGTCGTTCTGGGCCAAATGATTTCCGTAATTTATGGCCCATGGCCCACAAAATCGTGGTGGCTGCCACACAACACATCTCCCCCTTCCGCTCCTCCTACCCTCTATTGTTTTTCGTTTTGTTGTTTACCTTCGAGGGGTTTTCCACATAAAAATTGGCAATTTTCGCCATGGATTTGTCGGCCTTTTCTCTTTCCAATTGTAGTTCTATTATTTGCGGGGTCCTGCGTCCTGTTTTTGGGTTCTTTTCTAATTTGAATACAACCGATAATAGTACGCCCGCGATTCCTGTGTCGTTAATTAGTGGGTTTGTTGTTTTCGCGTTGGTTTTTCTACGGTTTTATAGGGCATGATGCCACCTTTTGGGCACGCGACAAAAAGATACGACACGCAACCCGCTTATGCGGGAATCGGTGGGGGGAAATATATAGATACTTGCCATTTTAATGCAATATGGTTTAAGAGAGATGGAGAGAGCGGAAGTGAGATTTATGGTTGCCAAATGTGTCTACCTTTGGCACACTTTTTGGCGTAAGCCTCGGCTCCTCCCGCTCTCACTTCTTGGCTTAAAATTCTCCTCCTCCGGCTCTCTCTCTTTGACGCACTTCTTGGCGTAAGCCTCGGCTCCTCCTTCTCTCCCTTAACTTAATTTTAGGCTTAAGCTTCTCCTCATCCTGCTCTTCCTTTGATTCGCTTCTTGGCTTAAACTTCTCCACCTCCTTCTCTGCCTTTGGCTCACTCCTGGGCGTAAACCTCTCCTCCTTCTGCTCTCCATTTGACTCACTTTTTGGCGTAAGCCTCTGCTCATCCTTTCTATAATCGAATGGCACTTTAAATATCCATTAGACCAATTGAATATCGAGTGCTGCCAAAACAGCTGCCGCTGCTGATGCTGCTCCTGCCATGTCCCTAAATATCAATCACTCTCCTCTCTCTCCCTCAATCTCCTTCTCATGGAATCAGCATATGCAAAAAGAGAATCCGAAAGATACGAGTGGAACGGTAAAAACTGTCAAAGGCAATTGTCAGTGGCTTTGTTTGGACTGTTTCCATGGGGCGGGAATCACAGAACAACAGAGCCAAGTGATTGATCATATTAGAAGAGGGAGGAAGGAGGATAGAGGGGGGGAGAAGGCAGCGCTCATCAATCTATCAATTTCGAGTGGAGAATCTCCGAATAAATGAACGTGGGAGTTTTTATTTTTTCTGTCATTTGCGATGTTTGCACCTTTTGCTCGGGCATTGAATGCGAGGCACGTGCTAGCCATGGCTCGGGGCATGCACCAGGCATGTAAATCTTGCCTTCTTTCCTCTGAGTGTCGTCTAGCCTTATGCCTTATGCCTTATGCCTCATGCAGGAGCAGCAGCACCAGCAGTGGCAGGAGACAGTAGGCCAGGCCGTCCGCCAGCATAACTTGCCTCCAAAAGGCGAGAGGAGAGCCAGACTGTTGGCTGTTGCAGCTGTTGGGTTGTGGCGGCTTGCCGCAGTCTACAGTCTGCTTGCCACTTCCTCTGCTGCGTCGTGGTCTGCTTGCAGCAACCCGTGCCGTCTACGTGCCCTGCATCCATCCACAGAATCCCTCACCCCTCCCCCCTTCCGTGCATTGCATTGCCATAATTTTTGTTGAAAACTAAATTAATTGTTGTTATTATTTACTTTGGTTCTTAACTCCCTTTTCTCTCCTCTTCTTAGCACCTGTTCTCCGGTTTCCTCTCTCTTCGCCTCTTCTGCTCATTGATATTCCAATGCCATACTCCTTATCCGATTCCTTCAATTCCTTTGTAGATCTATAGATCTGTAGATCTGTAATCCCCTCCGTTTTGATGGGCGGCTGATAAGTTAAGCTCTCTCATGACAGGGAGCATAATCATAATCGTAATCGTAATCGTGATCATAATCATAATCGTAATTAACTTTAAACGGTTATGCGAACCATTCACTTATTGGCGTCTGCTGGGTCCAGTCGTGCGTGCCACTTGATCTTGGATTGACTCTTGATTGTGTGTGCCCCGGCCCTGCCACATGCCACATGCGGGACAACAGATTTCGACTGCCATTCGCGGAAATCCAGTTTCCAGTCTCCAGTTTCTGGTTTATCTTCCAGATAGTTCTCAATCGTCGTATCTTATCGTGTTATCTGGGACAAAGAGCATTGACATTAATTGAGAAAGGACAAGGACACACGAGGAGTAACTATAGAAGAGGTAAGAACCCCCAAGAGAAGGCCAACAGTTAGGCCCTGAAGCAACGTCTAACTGCAACGCGAAATACCTCTGTTCCAGATGTGCCACTCCAATCGGTTTTGATCGGTTGCAACCTTCCTCGATTGAGCTTTGAGTACCAGTATGAGGGTCTCTCATGTATGTCTCTTCTGTGTCTCCTTTCTGGAGTTCCTTGTCCCCAATCAAACTGTTCATGAAACCAAGGAACATTAGGTGGCTCGATTGAGGGCTCCACCCATCTGCCACACCCCCATATCCAGGCACAAATTGAGTCTGCAGATCGTCTCTCATTCAGCAAACAATCGAAGGATGGCTGGAAGGATGGACGGACGCGTGGCTCCAGGAGCCACTGCCTGCCTGTGCCACTGCCACTTGCGCCCCAAAAAGGTGATTACGCTGCCAATTGCCGAATTTTCAACAGTCCATTTAGCTGATTAAAGAGTGTGGCAGCCACCAGAGCGACAGCCGATAGCCGATAGCCGGACCCCGACGATTTCGGGCAATTTGAGTGAATGAAGAAATGGCAGGGTCTTTAAGCACCTTCGGTGCGCGAAAATTACAGTCCATGTTGCACGTACATAATTTTGGCACCTTCTGCGCCTTCATTACATCACATCAGAACATCACAGAAACACATCCTCAAGTCCAGTCTTTTTTCGGGCTAAGAGACTGCCTTTTGTGTTGTTTTTTTGGCCCCAAAGAAGTCATAAAATTAAATTTATGAGTCATAATTTTATGATCAAAAGTAATTCCTCCCCCCTCTGGCCAAGGGAAAATGACTTTTCCTGGGGGCTAGAGGTCCACCCTTGTAATTGGGTTCTAATCGAACTCATTTATAAGAACTGCAAGACGAACGAACCTCCGAAAAGAGGGCCATTAGCATGCCATCTCCCCCCTCCTCCACCTAAAGACATTTGTCAAAACTTCTTGGTGTTTTTTTGGTTTTTTTTTGGTTTTTTTGTGGGTGATGCTCGTGATGCTTGTTGGTGTTTGTTGGGTCTGTGTATCAATCATTCAATCAGTCAATAGACAAAATGTTAATCCATGAAGCCCTAGAGAGATCTGCTTTGGGCTTTGGGTTTTCGTGGATCTATTAGTAGACCTCCCAGCGTGACGACCAATTAATTTCCTTATGGTTTTTGAGGCTTTGTCTCTGTCTATGAGTGCCACATATCACACTTCCAGCCAGAGTTGGCACAACGACTGTGTATCTGTGGCTCTACGTAGACGGGGGGTCCTGCTTTTCTCTCAGTGTAGTCTGCAGTCTCTAGCAAATTAATTATTAAGGTCGAAAGCTCTTCGAGATTCCATTTTAGAGTACACCAATTTCAATTTTTATTGATTTTTACAGATCGATGATTAATCTCTCGTGCGCCAAAAGCAAGAAAAAAACAAGGAGGGGGAGCCGCGGCAAAGGCCGAGTACCGGGTATAAAAACCAAAACACTTTTGGTGGTGCCCCACAATGACAGGCCCTTCTTTGCAGGGGAGGGGAGGGGCACGCGCTCATTAGGTAGATCCCAGCGGGAATTCGACTTCTCGGAGCTCCAAACGATATGGGGGGGCTGGCATTTGGCTCTTTACCTACATTAAACTACGCAATGATTATAAAATAATGTTGAGCAATTAATTGCGAAAATACCCAATACCTTTGCCCCTGCCCCATGAAAGGGAGTGTTGCAGCTGCACCATGAACCATGAACCCCCAGGTGAACCGTAGCACACATATAGATACTCCTAGTCCCAGCTGTAAAATAAGTATTTTCTCTATCGTTTCTCACTCTTCTCTCGTCTCTCTCGATGTTGTTGAAATATGTATTTGTCACCCGTATCATTTGCTGTTTTGCTGTGTTTGGAGGAGCGTTAAAGCGACAACAAACAGCCAGAGAGACAGAAGAGGTAGAGGCAGAGATGGAGGAGGGGAATTGGTAACACGGGGGGCTAGGGCCAGCAAATGGCCAGCAGCAGCAGCCATTTCCGCGCGCAGTTACACGGCGGCATTTACTCCTCTCTTTCTCCATCTCTCTCTGCCTCTCTTGAGGGCCCAATCCCGTATCTTCGAGTGCGTTCAGGGGCCTCCCACTCCTTCCTTTTGCCACTGCCACACACATTTTAATTACGGGTCACAGTCGTTGAGCAGCAGCAACAGTTGCCACTGGCCCTCTGCCACTGTGTCGCTTTGCATTTCCTGTCAACGGCATTTTCCACTTTTCACTTGAACGCCGTCGCCGCCTGCCTATTGGCGGCTCCTCCATTTCGTTTCTTTCACTCCTCTGACGACTCCTCTGATGACACGGCTTCTGCCTCTGCCTCTGCCACTGCCTCTTGCTTCTGCTTCTGCCGTTGGTTAATTGTTCCCATTGTATCTGCGGTGTATCTATGTATCTTTGTATCTGTCTCTGTTGTGGACGCATAAATTGTGTGTGTTTTTTCTTTATTTTTGTTGCCCTGTTTTTTTTTCAACTGTGCCCCAAATGGCGAATGCGGGCGATGCGATCAGGTGAAAACACACACACGAGACGACGCAACGCAACGCAACGACACGGCCAGGCCAGGTCAGAGCATTAGCCCTACCCCCTCCACCCCCCACCAGAAGTGCCTCACACCACTCTCTCCGCACTCTTCCGACCCACTCTCTGCACTCTTCCTCCTGCCTCTCCGCACTTTTGTGCCCTTTGGCTGGCTGGCTCTGGCCCTGATATTGTTGCCACTTTAAGCTAGGCTTTAAGCCACATTCATCCATTATGGAGTATATTTTTTTCAAGGGAGAGGCGGAAGAAACTATCTTTTTGTTCTAGAAATTTCAGTTAAAGTTTAACAGTCGAATAAATATTCAGGGAATTCAGTGTGCGTGTAAAAAAAGATACGTAGAAGATAATAAAATACGAATAAATATTAAATATAACTAAATAATAAATATAAATAAATATAAACAAAAATAAATAATAAATGAAAATAATTAATAAATATAAACAAAAATAAATAATAAATATAAACAAAAATAAATAATAAATATGAACAAAAATAAATAATAAATACAATTCTTAGCATGTTGAAAAAAATACAGGTAAACCTCCCAAAGTTGAACTTGTTGCTCTGACTAATCTTAGATTGCAATTTTGTAAATAAATAAATAAATTAAGAGCCAAAGAAAACGTTCGTAATTTGTTCCTTAAAAACTGTTTTAGTTCGAAGTATAGACAACGCAATTTAAAGGCATTAAAGTTAGAAGGGTTTTCACTGTATTAAATGCAAAATATTCTCTTTAAAAACGGGAAACTTCAGATTGATTGTAGACCCAATATTTCTTCGGCTAAACCTTCTTAGATGTCGTCGTATTATACTTATTCTCCCTCGTAGATTCTACTCCATACAAATTAACCCACTCTAATATACATTTATATGTAAGATATGGATTCAAAGAGTATATAGTATAGTGCTCTGCCAATTCACGTTTATAGGAATCATCAAAGAATGAGATATATACTTATTGGCATCTTATTCTCTTACGATCCCTTAATACGTGTATTTCCTAACTTTTTTTTATTAGAAATCATAAATCATGAAAATACGAATGATTTACCAAACATTTCATAGATGATAAAATCTATCCCATTCTCCAATCCCCTCCACTTTTCTCCCTTTCGGCTGATTGCTCTGTCTGCTCGGCCTGCTCCATCTCCATCCTTCGACGGCGGTAACAATGGGCGCCTGATAAGCGGCATAATAAGTAATTAAATTTCTGTGATTCTTATCGGTTCTTGCACATATGTAAACCCCCCACACCCCTCTTCTCCATCCACTACTCCAATAAGCAGAACTTTAAAAGAACTCCCAAACACACAGAGACAAAAGAGCAGTACTCCAAAGAGAGAAAGAGATGCAGTGTGTCTGCGGGTGCGTGTGTGTGTGTTTATCCGACCAATCAGCGACGAGAACTGCCGCTGCTGCTGCTGCTGCCGCCTGGAAGCAGCCGCTGCCTGGAAGGGAGCTCAGCTCTTGGGCTCTGGGCTGCTCTGTGTATCTGTATCTGACGGATACATTTCGGCACTCTGGGCAGCTGCGGCTCCTCTTCGCCCTGTTGGCTGTTCGCAGGCCGTTGATTATGCGCCGACGTCGGCCGTCGGCTGTCTGTGTGTTTGTGTGGAGAGTGGAGTTTTCGCCAAATTATGCGGGTGGTTCCGTCTTTCCATCCATCCATCTGTCCATCCACCCGCACCATCCCCCTCCCTGTCCCCCCACTTTGCCACTTGCTTTTTTGTTGGTTTTTGTAGGTGGAGCCAGAGCCAGAGCCCAGTGCCACATAATACTCGCGCGTATCCATTCATTCCATTGTTGACAAAACTTGGCATCGCTCGCACTCCGTGGCCACTCCGTGTATCCGAGTATCTGCGTATCTGTGTCTCTCTGTGCCTCCGTGTGTATCTGTATCTGTGTATCTTTAGCGCTGAAGTTTGCTTTTGTCTGCTGCTGTCGCTGCCGCTGCTGCTTTTGTTTTTGTCTCTTGCACGAGGAGGAGTATCTGGCAGATACTACTACTGCCGCCGCCACACAGAGTACAGGGTACAAAGCGCTCGCTCCTCTCACAGGTTGCCACACCACAGTGAAAGGTCGTCCGTTAGCATCCGCTACGTCGCGTTCCGTTCCGTTGCGTTGCAGTTCGTGAAATTAGCGACGGCTAACAGTGCCGCATATCCATGAGATACTATTCGGAGTATCTCCATCTTCTAATTGGTTTACAATGACCATCCATCGAGTGCTGTGGCTATTGTGAAGTGAATAAGATACAAAAAGTAGAGGCATCCATTGGATACATTCCACAATCAAAAGTATCTCGCGTAACACTGGGATTACAGCAGCTCAACATTCATTTGGATTCGCTTGGAATATGGTTGTAATGTAAGTGAATGAAACGGAATGAACGGGATACACAAGTACCTATCGGATGAAAGTATCTTCGACAGAAAAGATATGAATAGCAATGTATCTGAAAAGTCAAATATCTTCTCAATAGATGGAAGTATCTCTCATTCTTTCCGATGGGATAGGGTTAGATAGGAGTATCTTTCAGTAGAGTGTCGGGGTCACCACTCCTTGTATCTGAATCTACAGAGACAGGACTACATTCTGCAGTATCTGCATCCTGCAGTATCTGCAATTGGCGATCTGTTGACACACATTCATCTCCATCTTTCAATCCAAGTCCCAGGCCACTGCCTGCCTCCGATGAGACATCTCTCTTCCACACCCCCAAAAGAATGTGCCACAAATCAAACGATCAATAAGAGCGTGGGGAGGGAGAGCAGAAAATGTAAATGATTTCCAACGCTTTATTATCACACGCTGTGGCCTGGGGCCTGTGTGGCATGGAGGGAGGGCATAGGCATGAGCATGTGCACCACAACTTAGTTAATGTGGCACTCCAATCGCGACCGATCCATAGAGATGCCGCCGCGGGAGGGAGACCACACACAAATCCCCTCCGCAATAGGCGGGGGCGCAGAGGCACAGATGAGGCCACGAGTGAAAGGGTCACAACATCTCGATAGAGGAAATAATATAGAGACATATTTTCTAGGTGACAAACTTATTATGAGATTCCCATACCCCCTCCGCCGTGGGCTTAGAACCAGAACGAAGTGAGATGCAATCAACATCTGAGATAAGCGAGCGACTAACGAGCGCCCCATCCCCCCCGGTCCCCACTCCCAAGTGTCAGGCAGTCAATTTACGGGCCCAAAACAAAGCGCTAAGAACACCAAACAGCCTCAGAGAGAGAGACTTGCCACACGACGAACGACGGCACAGAACACAACAACAGGTTCAACACGAAATCAGGGAGGGGGTAGAGGGCAGGGGGGACCACCAAGTGATTGAAACGACACGACGAACCCAGGTATCGGAATCAGAAACAGAATCAGTGTTTTAGGGCCAGAGTTATTAGCCAAGAGTCGAGTGGCCAAGAGCGTTCTCATTCGTGCAACCTGCTGGCTTCCAAGTACACATAAAAAACAAACCTAAACGCTTGAGGCAGCTCGAGGGCCAGAGGTTTGGGGGGAACACAAATTTATGGCTAATTGCAGACCGCGAGTCGCACTAAACGATCGGCCACACATTCCCTACCTCCCACACGCGGCGTGTCGTATGCCTGCCTGCCCCTTCAATCAACTCGATCGAAAACTCTCAATCTCCGAGTCTCAGCCGCCGGCGCTTCACGGCTCCAAGCTCCGCGCGTTTCACGCTCCAAACTGGCGCTCATTCGGATTGGATTACAAGCCAAAGAACGACTAAGACTGAGGTTGAGGCAACGGTAGATTTATGCGTTTCATGGAGCATGAGGCATGGGGCAGGCAGCATCGTAAATGCAGCAGCAGGCAAGCATTTCATTTGATTGACAGACACAGAGCGAGCTTCACAGTTTAGGATGCAATTAAGATGGAAATTCCTTAAACGAGGCACTAAAAGAAAGGAAAGAAAGTGGCGGGGGGGAGATGCTAAGTAGACCAGGGATTACTCATCGAAATGGAACTTTCCTCCACAGAAATGGCTACAGCTTCAAGTCGCAGCAAATCCTTAGCAATCAGCAGCAGCAGCAGCAAGAGCCCCAACAGCAGCAGCAACAGAATCTCCTTTCGGCCGGAATGACGGTGAAGACAAAGCGGGACTGGGACATCAATGACGCCATTGTGCCGCATGTGGCAGACCTGGAGTTTGACGAGTTCAGCGAGTGGAGCGACGGCCATGTGCGGCACATCTATTCGCTGCACAACGAGGAGGCCAAGAAGCACATCTCCGGCTGGGCGATGCGCAACACCAACAACCACAACGTGAACATCCTGAAGAAGAGCTGCCTGGGGGTCCTGGTGTGCTCCCAGCACTGCGTCCTGCCCAACGGCTCGAGGATCAACCTGCGGCCAGCGATCTGCGACAAGGCCCGACGCAAGCAGGAGGGCAAGCAGTGCCCCAATAAGAGCTGTCGAGGCGGCAGGCTGGAGATCAAGCCCTGTCGCGGCCACTGCGGCTACCCCGTGACCCACTTCTGGCGCCACTCGGGGAACGCCATCTTCTTCCAGGCCAAGGGAGTCCACGATCACCTGCGTCCCGATCCCAAGAACTCCAGTGTCTCGAAGCGAGCCTTTGGCAGGATTCCGCTCGGCGGGAAGGCCTCTGTGGGTGCCTCCAATCCCAAGAAGTCCGTCATTGCGGGTCTGGTGAAGCAAGTGAAGCAGCAGCAGCAGGTGAGTCTCCCCACAGTCCAGTCTCCAATTGGTGGATACTCTAATCCTGCCAGTGTCTTTTCCAGCAGAATCTCATGGGAAAGGGCATCAAGGGGCATCGTCCGACGGTGGCCAGCAATCCCCTTAGCCACTCTGCCGCCCCTGCGCTGGACATTTATGCGTTCAACGGCTGTGGCAAGTGCCACACCACCTACAGCCACTGCACCTGCCACAGCTACCTGGAGGCGGCTGGCCACCAAGCCTCGAGCTACGCGGGCAACAGCGTGGCGGGCGGATGGCCGCTGAATGGGGGCGAAGCCACGATGGGAAATCCCTGCGAGAGCTCCGCGAATGTGTTCACGGTGAACCACCAGCACATCACCTACAACTATCCCACCATCTACCATGCAACGCCGGCGGCTGCCACGGCGCCCAGCAAGTCCCCGGGCCTGCCGTACGCCTGTATCTCCGAGCTGGCGGCAGCCTCCTACCAGCAGCAGCATCAGCAATCCTCCAGCGGCTACGGCAACGCCATGTGCCACCAGGGTGCGAGTGCCTACGAGTCGAGTCCCCAGTTGGCGACGCCAGAGCCCGAGTTCATCAACTACTCGCAGATCAAGCAGCACCTGGGCGGCCTCCAGGAGGAGGTGGCATGCAAGGGGGAGGACCAGGGGCAGGGGCAGCCAACGGTCAAGTATAATGCCACCGTGGAGACGCAGCCGCTGGCGTATGCGGAGGAGAACTACGACTACTACTACAGCAGCCATCGGGAGGCGAAAGGACTGGTCCAGGACTACGATCTGCAGCAGGTGCATCACCATCCGCACCAGCAGCAGTTCCCAGGTGGCGTCTCCGCTGCAGGACACTTTTACGAGAGCGCCAATGGCTACAACGGAGTCAGTTACTTCGATACGGGAACCACAGGGCCGCCCGCCTCCTCCTCAGCGTCCGCCTCTACTGGTCAACCCGATCCTGGCAGCGCTTCCGGCTATGGATCCTATTACGATCACTACTCCTCGTACGAACAGCAAATGGCACAGATCGCCCAGCCCTCGATCGTGGCAGTGGCCCCACCCCCTGCGCCCCCACCGCCCACGCTCACGTACCACCATCATCATCATCACCACTTGCACCACCCAGCGGCAGCAGCTGCCACACATGCGGCCCATTGATAGATAAGTACTTAAAGAGAGACAGAGAAAATCACTCACTAGTTAGTAGCGCTTAGTTTAGTTTTAGTGATTAGTGGCGAAATCTTAATTTCCAAACAAAAAACGTATTTGTAGTGTTAACGAATTGTTTTCTTTGAAAATAAATTATGAAAAATGTGTTGATTCTTTACGCCGTTTGAATTTCCGTTACAAGCAACGCCATCTAGTGAGTAGGGGCATAAAAAGTAACAACATAGACAACACATGTTACTTTAACATGAAAGCTCTCGAAAAACTCACACAGACAACGCATAAATGAGCTCTCTCGCTTGATTTTGATAACAGAGCACTGTCCACAGAGGGGTTCCACTTTTAGGGGCGCCACTTAACAGCTAGTTAACAGCAAAAGATTGCACTTCGAATTCGTAGCAACATATTCGCCTTAGATTTCACTCTCACTTACGTTGCCTTACGTCATATTTCACTCTCACTTACGTATTTCGCCGTAGACAACATTTTTCATACCCTCTACGAAAGGATGTTATAGAATCTAAGAAAAGTTTGTTTTACTAGGCACCAATTATTGCAGAAACTAGTCAGTCTCTATCTCAGACATCTTTATGGTTTTTGGCCTTGTTATAAAGACTGAAAATGGGTAACGGCATTTATATGTTAATGATAATAAATTCACCAAATGCATTGTTGGTCAAAAATTGTAAATACATATGTGCAAAATACACTACTAATTACGCTTGAAAGCAGCTAGGAAAAAATAATTATATTAGTAATCAAAGGTAAAAAGGGTATGCAATTGTCGATACTACCGGTTAACTGGAAACAAATGTTCAAATGACGTAACATTTCATGCTCACTTACGTCAGATTTCACTCTCACTTACGTTTATGCGGTTGTTTGAACAAAGTGCCTTGTGCGTAGCAGTTCCAATCAGAATAAAACGAAGATGCACAAGGCATTAGGATCGTACAACCGTACAACTGAACTCAAAGAGCCCAATTAAAAGCTCGGAAAAATGTAGATAATTATATGTAGTCAAATTAAAGCGCAGATGGTTTGGAAAATAGGTTTTTCTCCAGAACTATCTACATATGTAGCAGACCAGTCTTAAATTATCTCAATAAAATAAGTATTGATCATTGCTATCATGTCTAATACAAGGTACCAAAAAATGAATCAGATGTATATTTTTGAACATAGAAACATTGTACGTACATACATATGTAACTCCTAAATTAAAACTTGAATTAAATAAAATAAAATTAAAATCTGACCCTCCTCTCTTAGCTGATGTCCCACTATACATGATAGTACATGAATTAAAATAATCTATTGGAATTAATAACTTGATTTGTATAGTGTACCAAAATACATATCAGTTATGAATCATTTTCTTATTGTGCCTTTTCTTCGATGTGCCAGCTAAAACATTTCGCGAATTTCAATGAACAAACATTTTTTCTCACTTTTTTTCACGTCTCGTCCGCGGCGGTTCGAATATCGATTGCTAAGCGACTATCCGATAGGACCCATTCTTATCGGCAAGTGCACGGTTGCAATTGGAAATGCAATGTTTGTAGCTTGAAAATAAATATAAGTAATGAAGTAATACATTTGCAATTGAATTCATAAATTAATAAGAACATTTTCTGTACATCAATTAACAATCTTGGTTGTTATTTGCCAAAATGTTTTTATTTTAAATTGTCAATTGTCCGCGCCCTCCAAATCAGGGGTGAAATCGATTTCGGTCAACCTGATCAGAATCATCACTTAATCCGCCTACGCACACAAACAACAAGAAAAGGACGCAACAACCATTGTTACAACAATACATTTATCGTCGAATATAAACAATTATTTTAAATATTTGAATAAAACTGTTTGTGGTGGAATGTACGAATTTGCATAAGGCCACGACACCTTCTCACCTGTAGAAGCACCATAGAGTGTTACACAACACTGCAAACCGATTGCCGAGCCCGAAACGAGCTTGCGTCGTGGCCGAAGTGCTGTAACTTTTTGTACATTTTCTACCGCCGGTTCGACCGCTTCGCAAGCACAGCACACACAGCCTCCAACCTCCTCCCAAGAGCTACATAATGGTTTACCAAGTGAAAGACAAGGTGAGTGAATGAATCATCTGTGAATAAATGTGATTCTGTGACAAGTTCCGGCTCCACCAGAGTGTGTGTTTGTGTGTCCCCAATAAATAACCTTCAACCCCGTGATCCAATATGAAGTGGAATTGGAAATGGAATTCCTCTTTTCCATTTCTCTTATTTCGTTTCATTTCATTCTCCACGCTTTTGCCATACGCTCACTTACGACGGAAAGAGCGGGGGACAGAGCGATGGAGGTGTCGTCTGTGGCTGTGGCGGCGGCCCTCACGAAGTGTTGTTGCCGCTTTGGCGGCCCCAAACGAATGTCAGGGGAAAGGGAAACAGCAACAGCGAAAACAACGAAAACAATCGAAAAAGAAAGAAAGCCAAAGCCAAAAACCAGTATGAGAATAGCATAGAGAAAGAGAATGATAGAGAGAAGAGACGGAGACGAGACGCAGGTTATGATATCATCTCTTAAAGATGACCATTTTCCTCCCTCCCGTCTGGTGTCATATGAATCCGGAGGAGCACAGATACACTCGTTTGTAGTGGAATTTCCTATTCATTTGGGACTTATTGAGTAATCTCTGCCCATAGATATAGTCCAATCCATGGACTGTGTGTATGCGAGTGTATTCAGAGCATGAGTTAGCAATAAAACGCTATCGGGTCGGTCGGTCTCGGGGCCTAATTCTCGGGGTTACAAATACAGTCGTACTTGTATTCGTTCAGTAGGACAGCTCAGGGGTACAGCAGGGTGTACTAATTTTACGCGCCATTCAAGAGACGGAGAACGCGTCTGGCATTGCCCCCCTCTTACGACGGAAAGGGGTTGAAAACCGGTTGAATGATTGCCCTGCAAAATCTCATTCCGATTCGTATTCACATTTCCATTTCCACTCGTAAATACAACTAAAATATCAAATATTGCGTCAGAGAGTGTGAATACTATATTTCGTGTTCTGTGGGGTACAGTGGATTTCCTTCACTTTAGCTAATCACTAACCCCCTTCACCCCTTCATCCTATTCATTTTTATTCCCCTTGTGGTCTAAATTTATCAACCGAAAACCGCAACCTAAATTATGTTCCCTGTTATCGGCGAAAAACCACTTGATGAAGATGAAACATTCCTCTAAAAGTACAGAAATTTCAAAATGTAATGCATTCAAAAGTGAATTAATCGTGGAATTAATCATGGAATGAATCATCATTAGGAATAGATCATCTTAGGATAGATTTCTTACTCATCATTCCCCCAGAACTTGTTCCGTTTATCCGAAAACCGGATCTGGATTCCCATTCCAACTTCCCCACTCCTCCCACACGCCCTCTGGGGAGTCACCTGCCTCCCACCACCTGCCGAATGCCAAATGCCAGGCAGTAATTCCATTAGAGCCATTTCTTTGACTCTGTTTTCAGCGATTACCATCGCGCATACCATACCCGCAAATTAATTAGAGGTCACCGCCGGCGGCGACGGCAAAACGTGACAGAGGCGGAGCCCACCCAACACCCCCCGAACGACGGCCAACCCCTTACATTTCACTCTGCTGTTCTGTTCGTGTCGCTGCTGAAGCGGGGGGCGTTCATATTCATGTTCATATTGGAATTTACAAGTAAACACTCGTTTATTATTCAAAAGCAGAAGCAATTCTTTGAGTATATTGGATTTCGTTGTGAAATTCCGTCATGGCCAGAAAACATTTCAATCGAATGGCAAGAATGTAGAGATCGGATCGGGAACACAAATATATAGAACATCGAACTGGGGGAGCCTCATTAACATCCGATTAGCACCTATAGGAAAAGCAGAGGAAAGGGATTGGTGGGGCGATTTCTGTGGGGGTTGCCAGGCAACACAGCACACACTTTGGGGCAGAAATACAGCCCTTATCGCGCACATGTCAGCGCGATAAGGAGGAGGGAGTGCTGCTACAGTGCAGCCCCTGTGGATCAACGTGCGAGAGAGACTCCCCACTTGTCCCCAAAAGTGGGTCAATCGGGGTTGGAAAAATGCTTATTAGATAACCCATTATGTATCCCTTTTCTCTCTGTCTCTCCCTCCCCCAGGCTGACCTCGATGCCCAGCTGAAGCAGGCCGGCACTAAGCTGGTGGTCCTGGACTTCTATGCCACCTGGTGCGGACCCTGCAAGATGATCGCCCCCAAGCTGGCGGAGCTGGCCACGCAGTACGCCGACAATATTGTCATCGTCAAGGTGAGTCCTAGTACTCCTATCAATCTGTTTCTGCATCTACATCTTTGTGTCTCTGTATCTACATCTGCAGGTCGATGTCGATGAGTGCGAGGACATTGCCATGGACTACAACATCTGCAGCATGCCCACGTTTGTGTTCATCAAGAACGGCACCAAGGTGGAGGAGTTCGCCGGTGCCAATGCCCAGAGGCTGGAGGATGTCATCAAGGCCAACATCTAAGCCAGATGGGACATCCCCCCGCCCCATTCCTCTCTACCAGGACACCACACACCTATACGAGTTCTACATAAACATTTAGTTAATTATTCAATAAGTGCAGAGTGGATGATCGATCAGGAGCGATCTGGATCAGGAATCAGGAGTGTTGTTTGTTGTCCGCCAATCGAAAGAAAACTGCAGTGCAGCAACTAAGAAGTGAGATACTAGTGGCTTTTAATCGTTTAAATATTTGCTTAATTAACACACACACTAAACGAATTGTAGACACACACACACAAGCGTATGAAAACTTTATAAGAAATAAATGTAACACCCGTTCTATCCGTTTGTAAATCGCCTTCGCTTTCAGTCATATATTCATTCATTGGGGTTGCACAAGTGGCAGTGGCAGTGGCAGTGGCAAGGGCAGAGGCAGAAAGTGAAAGGGGAGATGGCATATACAGACTATTGCGAAATGGTAGCCTAATCAAATATCAGTAAACGGCCCACAAGAGCTTCGTAATCATCCAGACAATTGCAGCGATTAAATTATCAGATTAGATAAGATTTGGCATGGGATTGGCTTGGATTGGGGATGGGTGGAATCTCTCTGAATGTTTCCCCATCTGTGGGTATTGGTTAAAGGAGGCAATGGTCATCCCCAGATGTGAAATGGTGTCCTTCTATATGGAAATAATTCCTTACTTTCCCCGCTTTTCATTTGAAATTTCTTATTTTCCACTTAGCCAAGACTTGAACCCAAAAAGAGTGTCCAAGACTTGAACCTCAAAAGAGTGTCTACTACTATCACATGCAACCCTGTACCCAATGTGGCAGTGGTAGCCCAAGGTACCACCATTTACAAGGTAAGGCAAACTGTTTTGGTTGAAAGCCCTGGCTGCACTTGGCTCCCATCTAACATATAGACATACCTTGCGCTCGACTTGCTCGTTTAATCGTGACAAAATAGAGCAGAAAATCCCATACAACTTGACATCAAGAGAAAAATTCCCCTACTATTTGCCGTCAACTGTTCCATGGGATTTTAAATCTAATACAAAAGTTTATTCCGATTATTCAAATTTTTGTGCAGCGGCGTCGTCTGCCGTTCGCTTCGTTCGTTCGTCGATTCTGTGGCTCTGCGAACACTTGATTTCGGTTTTTTATAGACCGACCGCTTGCTCCCAGTCCCCCCCAGCCCGCGCGCGTGTGTGACAGAAACCCAGAAAGAAGAAACAGAAACAGCAACAGAAATAACAATAACGGAAAAGAAAAGAAAACGAAAAGGAGAGCGGCGCTGAGGCAGCCAAATGTGCTGGGAATTTGCATAATTTTCGGGTCTTTCTTTCGGTTCTCGGAATTGTATAACAGAAGCGAGGAGCAAGGAGAGCGAAAGAGGCAGGACGGCTTCTAGTCCTCCCTCCCCTCCACGACCCCCGCCACAAATGGCAAACGCAGCCCCGCGCTGCCAGCGTCGCCCTCAGCACCATAGTCGTCGTCTGCGTCGTCGTGGGGTCCGGGGATGCAGCAGCAGCAGCAGCAGTCGCACCACCAGCCACCTCGGATCTGCAGCAGCAGCTGACGCCTGAATCTGACCGAATCCGAGTCCCATCCGAGTAGAACCGTGCCCCGTGCCGCATAATGCCAAGTGCCTATTACGCGCCACTCGAGCAGCCACAAACATCGACCGACGACGACGACGACGACGACGAGGAGGACATCGAGAGGCATCAACACCAGTGGCGCCCCAAGGGTGGTGCCGCACCCCATATACCGTTCCTAACACCCCACTCCCTGCCACCCCCTGCCATGGCCCACCTACGCGGCTCCAGTGGCGTCTCTGGGGCCAGGCGACGCTGCCTGCTGCCCCTTGTGGGTGTCCTGCTCCTGCTGGCCTTCTGTTACTTCACCCTCGGCATGGACACGCGACTGGGCCTGGCTCTGGGTGGCGGCGGCAGCGGCGGCCCCACAGATGACTCCGATGATGGCATGCACAGCCTAGGTAAGCGCTTCCAGTCCCTCGGCTTGTCCCGCTTCCGGGTGATGGCCAGCCAACGCAAGACAATTCCCGCCCAATTTTATGCTCAAGACCACCTCAAGTTCCACAGGAAGCGCAAGTCCAATCCTTCAATCCGCCATCCAAATAGATCAAGTGAGTGTGAGTGAGTCCTTCCTCCCCTCCACACACCCCACACCTTTGCTCTTCAGGTAAATGCATTCTCACGTTGGACTGGAAAGTGATTTACGCGAGCGAGAGAGAGGCACCCCACTTTCACTTTCTGTTTTTCCGTTGTTTTTTGGCCATTGGCCAGCGAGTGATACCCTACACGAGGACAGGGCATATGAGTTTTGCATTGAAGAAGCCCATTCCCGAAATGGAAGCCCATTCCCGCCTTCTGTTCAGGCCTCGCGTTTTCTGCCGCTCGATGAGTAATTGGCCGCGGTTATTATCGCATGTAACTGGTCGATCCACTTCGCTTTTTGCTGTTTCTGTCGCTTCGGCTGTCAGTTTCAGTTTCTGGTTTTCGGTTTCATGTCGCTGTTGGCTGTTGGCTTTGCTGTTACATTATTTATCGCCTCACCACCCCCTGGCCCGCCCCCTTCGTTCGCGTAATTGGTCTAATTTAATAGGCATTGTCTTGCAAAGTCTCATACACTCCACTGATAGCCGCCACACCCCCTCTCGCCACCCCTTTCTCTGCCTGGCTTGGCCTCCGTTTTTTGTATATTTTTATTGCACGACGCGAAAACCGCGCCGTGGGCAAGGTCACATTTTCCTCGTCTAACTGGGGCTTTTCACTTCACAAATGCCCTGCCCTCCCTCTGGGGCATATCAGTATATGGGGGGAAAATGTGACAATAGATCATTAGATCTATGGATGGCACATATAAATGTGCAGATAGGTTCTACTCCGTCTATGGGGTATATCTTTATCGAAATCTTAGGGTAGGGTATTCCCTTCTTCTGTTAGCCCAGAGACCTTCTTCCAGCTGTCGGGCCATACGTAATTTATTACCCAATTTCTCACGGTTTCTTCGCTGTTCCGGGAATAGCTAGCTAGGGGGTGCATGGATGGGTCATGTCCACTTTGTGGCATGGGAGGGGAATAGGAGGTGGAACCATATCGATTGATTTCCTTTGACGAAAGAAAGCATCAATTAAGGGCTTCCCTTTTGGGTGCCACCCATGGCATGACAAAGGGGTGTACGGGAGGGAGTGGTAATCGTAATCGTACACACAAAATCTAATAACAAACGACTGCGACTCACATTTCAATCAGTTTCTGAGTTCTGAGTGGCACACCCCATATTTTAATTGCACTTTTCCTTCCCCAACCTCCTCCACCTTCATTTCCATGAGAAAACTACTCAAGAGATGGATAGGAATGGGAGGAGGGTAGGGAGGGCAGGGTATAGGTGTTTTCTATAGATATTCCCCCATGGGTTGCCCCCATAATCCGTATTCTCATTGTGGGGGATCAGATCATCCCAGGCAGTTTGTTTCGTTTTCAATGTCTTTCAATTGCGCGTGTCGAGTGCGCCCTCCCCTCTCTCCACCCTCTTCGTGTGTGCTTCATGCCACACACCTACACACACACACACACACACACACACACAACAACTCAATTGCAACCGTCAAATTGCCATCAAAATGTCTAAACAAATGTTAACAATTTGTAAATTTCCGCCTCTCCAGTGGATGGTATGGAAATCTTGAGTTATGAATCATGAATCGAGGAATTAAGCAAACGAAAGCATTCATGAATGGATTCGCTTGGCACAAGACTGACTACAGAGTCACCCAAAAGTAGCATTCAGCATATAGATGTCGAATGTTGAAATCTGAAACCTGCTGAGTTCTGGGTTTTCGTTCATATGAATGCTTTCATTTGGGGCTTCTCCATTTCGGGTCTCAACCGGTGGGAAGGCTTCAGAAGGCTAAAAACCTTGAAGTCTGGTCGAAAAATCGAGAAAAGTAGTCGTCAGCTGGCAGTCTCATAAAGAAAACTTGTCGTTAGCATTTCCCGATCTACAAGTGTTATCTTAAACCTATCGAGGATATCTAAACCTTGCAAACGTGCCACGCCAATCATTTTGCCCCTTGCCTGCCACGTATTTCCGTTCTTCCGTCAGTTCAATTTGTGCATCAGCATTTTCGGCACAAATTCGGAAAATACTATGACTATTAGATCTTCCTGGAAGTCTGGTATACAATGAGGGGGTTCGTTCACCAGCACAACCATCTATCGCTATCCATCTTATCTGTCGTTGCCTCTTTGCCGAGATACGAAATATTGGCACAACTTGCTCAGCGATCATTGATCTTTGTGATACATTTTAGTCATGAGTTCTCTTTGGGACATTTTAATATGCAATGACTGCAACATCAAGGGGCCCAAGCGACACCAGCACAAGGCAGTTATGCGCGGAACCCAGACAACATCATGAATCACATGTATAGTAGCAGACGAATGATAAGTGAGGCATGCATCAAAAACATGATACTTCACAGATCGCTGATCAAGTTATGCCAATATTTCTTACTTATTAGAAATTAATCAAAGATTAAACCTTTTTTATGCTTTGAATCGGTAGTATCTTTCCCTTTCGTTGTTGAATAGTCAAAAAAAAATCCCACAGGCAGCCACGAGGAATCACAAATCAATCAACTGATAGGCCAATGCGCGGTCAGGTGCTTGGGGAATTTCGAATGAGTCTCCGCAATCAGCAGCAACCCCATTAGCCCAATTGGGACTCCGGCGGGTCTACCGTCTGCGTCTTGATTCACAACTTCTAATCGTAGTCGGACTCCCTAATGGCACCTCTGCCCCTCCCCTGCTCCCTCAATAAGTCATAAAAATGTGGTACGTGCGTGGAGGTGGGGGCATATCTGCCGCACTATATCTACATATTATTTGCTTTTGTTGTTGCTCGCGGCGTCCATTCATTCTCATTGTTAAGTGTTTGGTTTATCAGCCGCCGTCCGCCGGGGATCAAAGGGAGTGGGGGCAGGAGAGGGAAGTGCAAACAATAAACACAGACACACACATGTGACGGGGTATGACGTGGAGGGGACAGCCCCACCATCAATTGGTTTTTTTTTACGATGCAGTTGGCTGTGATATCGGCAAATAAACCAGCGTACGGCCGTACTGATTGTCAGATTGGAATCCGTCCACGTGGACTCCATTCATCATTCACTCCCTGTTGTGGGTGATCACCCCTCCTCCCTTCTGTGGGTGCCCCCCTCCTGTGGGTGCCACCCCCTTTGTGTGTCCACCTCTTGTGGAGTGCTCCCTTATCTGGTTTCCCCCCTTCTATGGATCACCTTCTGTGGGTCACCTTTTATGGGTGCCCCTCCTTCCCTTTTGTGGGTGCCTCTGTTTGCGGCGTCAATATTTAATAACTTATTAGTGCATTCGAATGGGGAGGAATAGGTGGAATGGGGGAAGAATGGTGTTTAATCACACGGAGAGGGAAGGGTCATTATCAGGGGAATAATATCGTTATATCGGGTGTACCCAATTCCCCTCTGGCATGCCACCAAAGTGGGTGACAGTTGTGGCAGTTGTTTTCCGGTTTTCACTCTGGGGAATAATGGCTAGAGGGCAGGGGTAGGTGCTATAATGGCTACGCCTCACGCATTAGAAGATCTTCGGATAAGAATTTCATTATTGTACACCTTTTTTGGGACTGCCACATCCACCTCCTCCTTCTTCTTCTCCTCCTCCTCTTCCTTCACCCTTGCCACTTCTGATAATCGCCCAAGTTTTGCCGCTGTCGAATGCTGACGTGATTCAAGCACGGAAAGATCATGGGGGTCAATGGAGGCGAATTCTTTAGCAAATTGTAATTACAAATTCTGATTCATCTCTCTCTTTCTCGCTCTCTCTACAGATGGCATCCTCTCTCGAGCCCTCAACGAGACGCTGCATCTGTGCAGCGAGGGCCTCCTGGATCATCGGCTGTACGTGCAGGACCAACCGCTGGCCCACTACGGACACCTGCCCATCATTTACTTTGTGACGCCCACGTATCCGCGGCGAGAGCAGATCCCGGAGCTGACGCGACTCGCGCACACCCTGCTGCATGTGCCGCGGCTCCATTGGCTGGTGGCCAACGATCAGGAGGGATGCAACACGTTCATGGATCTGATGCTCAAGAGATTCGGTAATCCCCAATCCCCAATCTATGCCAATCCTATATCTAATCCGCTCTTCTCTTTCCCCCCTAGGCATCCCCTACACCCATCTGGCCAGTCCCATGCCCAGCAATTTCCGTAAGGCAAAGCCTGCCCCCAGGGGCGTGGCCAATCGGAGGGCCGCCCTGCAGTGGCTGCGGCAGCGAAACCTCACCAACGGCGTCCTCTACTTCGGGGACGATGACAACACCTACGACCTGCGGCTCTTCTCCGAGATCCGGCAGACGCAGCGGGTGTCCATGTTCCCCGTGGGATTCATCGCAGATTACGGCGTCAGTGGTCCGGTGGTGCGAAAGGTAAGATGAACTCTGGAGAGGATCTCTACTGATTTGTAACCCTTTTCCTGTTCTCTTTCCAGGGCAAGGTGGTGGCCTTCTTGGACTCGTGGCTCGCGGGCCGACGCTGGCCCGTGGACATGGCCGGTTTCGCGGTGAATCTCGAGTACATGGCCCAGTACCCGAACGTGAATATGCCGTACAAACCGGGCTATGAGGAGGATCGCTTCCTGCGCAGCATCGGCCTGAAGCTCGACGACATCGAGCCGCGTGGCAGCAACTGCACGGAGATTCTCGTGTGGCACACACAAACCAAGAGCAAGAAGGCGGCGGTGGTGCGGCTGGAGAGCGAATATCTCGATAATCGCTCCAATCTGGGGGCGCTCTTTCGTTCGCTGAAGATTATGGGCGTGGCCAGTGCCTCGGATACGGAGGGTAGGTGCACATATCGAGTCGTTCTATGGAGCATTTACTGATTTTCCATTGTACTCCAGGTCCCAAGGCGCTGATCAGCAAAAATGGCAAGGCTTCGGCTCACTCGACAATTCTGAGCTGAGGATCCCCACAATCCCCCATCCCATTCCAGGGCATCTCTGGAGGGGAAGACACGTCCAGGTTTACGTTGATTTAAGCTCGAATGTAGGAGATATGCTGCCTGCCTATGCCCCGTGCTCTCTCGAACTTCTGTTGCTGCACAATTTCCTCATCTACCGACCGCTACAGCTCCACTGATTGTTAATTAGTTTTGTAGATACTCTCTCTGTCTCTCTCTCTCTCTTTAAGCGAGTGTCTGTGCTGTGTGTGTGTGTTCTCTCTCTGTCTCTCTCTTCAAGCGAGTGTCTGTGAATGTGTGTGTTTCTCTCTCTCCTTTCAAGCGTGTGTCTGTGTGTGCTCTCTCTCTCAAGTGATAATCAAATAAGTAAGAAAGACAGACAGATAGACAGGTCTCTTCCTCCTCTCTCTCTCCAGCACTTTATTTAGTCGCGTGTTTTAGCCTTTTAGTTAGTGGCTTCTCATAGGTTGTATACCCAAAGAAAAAGCAAAGATATGCCACACATATCATAGAATATCGAATCAATTCATACATTTCTCGACGCGGGGAGGGGAGGGAAGGTTGGACCTTTGGATCGGTTCGGTTCTACGTCATCAAAATATACCTATAGAATATAGAATATATATGTAGCAACTAAGCATACCCTGTAAGCATACCCTGTAATCAAAACCCTTGTGGCTGAGAGGAGATACAATAAATGCTATGGTTTTTTAAAGCTTTTCTCCAAAACAAACAAATTTTTGCTTGTTTTTTTTCATTCTTCCAAAAGGTGAGTGGAAAATGGTTTTCCACTAGCATCTGCCACCATGCCACTGTGTGTGGCAATTGGGACGGGTGGGAATGTGGCATAAAACAGCAAACAATACTTTTCAATTAACTTTCAGCTCAACCCTTTAACCGTATCCACACATTCGTCGAATGCCACATCCGCAGCATCGCTTTTCCTAGTAGTTCTTTCCGCTTTTCCATTTCCACATTGAAGAATGGATGGATGCCCCTGCCCTCCCGCCTCCCCCTTAACCCTCCCAAAAGCATTCATTTCATGCTGGCTGCAAAAGTCGAACAGCACTAAGAAAAAGTTGCAACATTCCATTGCTCCTGCTCCTGCCTCTCCTCCTGCTGTCGTATATCTTCTAAATTTCGGATTGGAACAGCTTACGAGTCGAAGCTTGGTATACCCTGTAGAAAGCAGAGAAGATGCCATGGATATACACCTCCAAAAAGGAGGAGGACTTTCAGGCAGTATCCTGCTGCGGCAGTCGATTCCAGGACCTCAGACAGCAGCAGGTAGCAGCAAGAGAGGGAGGTAGGTAGTTCTTCTTTCAGAGAGAGAGAGAGAGAGAGAGAGTCAGTCGGCAGGAGCAGTCCCAGGGACTTTGGCACGAACGTGTTGCATATGCATCTTCTTCAATGTGAAGTTATGAGGCAAGAAGTTTCCGTGGAGCAGCAGCAGCAGGAGCTGTAGCAGGAAGGGGCATCCCACGTGGAGCTGCAGCAGCAGGATGTGGCATCCCGCATGGATCTGCTACGTGTGAATGGTGGAAGGAGCAATTGGGGGCAGATAAATAACCGCTCGTGCCACTCGCTCCAACTCTTTTCTCGAAATTTGTTTGGCTGGAAAATTGCTTTAAAATGCTGCAAGGGGGTGGCAGGGGGTTAGGCGCAAGTCTTTCATTAATACTCGAGTGGCAGAAACCTTGGTGGTATGTAGGTTCTTTTCTCGTTTCAACGGGCATCGAGCATCGCTCTGTCAAAGGACTCTTTCCTGCTGCTCCTCCCCCTCGTCATTGCAGCTGTCGGATAGAGGAAGTAGCAGGACCTCAGCCACGGGAGTGGCCAGCGGGCATTAGGCCATTAAAGCTAATTATACAGAGCCTCCTCCCCCCACGCAGCCTCTCTGCCACTCGTTGCCTGCCCCAGGATATGGCCCATTCAATCCTCTAGCACTAGAGGCTGCCACACGCCTTATTAAACCGAGTCCTCGCTGATGCTGGCTGATGCTGCTGCTGTCGTAATGTGAGTGCCACTGTGCCACAGCAGACAACTTGATGATGGGGTCGGGCGACTGATGTTGCAAATGAAGTCGTTGGCATGGCCACCCCCACCCCCACGAGCTCTGATTTTGCGTCCACTTGAACTGTAAATGGGAAAACCGCAGAGCCATGGATGCGAACAGGACACCAGTCGATGCGATGCGCGAGGATTGCACGCCACACTTGGTGTGGCAGCAGCAGCAGCAGCCTAGGAAATGGAATACGGAAGTGCAGCAGTGCCCCCGCCCCCTGCCCCCCACTTTGCCCACAATTGCAATCCCTGGTTACGGATCCTTGAAAGCACTTTCTTCTTTATTTATGGAATCGAATCGAGTCTCGGGGGCCGTCATCAGCGAGTCCGGTAGTCATAGCCCGCGTTTGCCGCAACATTCGGCACTGCGGGTCTCCAGCCGCCCTGTCTAAGGGCCATTGCTCGTCCCACCATCAGGCGAGGCGGCCCAATGTAGAGGAGTGGTGGGCGGTGGGAACCAAAAGCACGGCCAAACCGGCGACGGGGGTCGCGGCGGCCAGACAAGCGATGGGGGTGGCGGCGGCGGCCAGCGTGGCGATGGGGGCGACGGCCACGGGAATGGTGGCGCAGGGGTGGCTGTCGAACGGCCCTGTCGTTCCTGGCTGCATCGTAGGCCTGGATCTCCCGGTTTATCCATTCAAAATCCCAGCCAGAGTTCTCCCCCTCACCGTCCTCCACGCTGTTGTCGGGGCGCCATCCGCGTGGTCCCAGGACCATCCGCAGACCAATCTCACGTCCCACCAACATCCGGCGGGGATCCCCAACGTAGCGGGGGGGACGTTCACCAGACCGTTGACGCGGGGGTGGCGGCGGCAGCGGCTGTGGCACAGCCCTGGCTTCAAGCATTCCGCTTAGCAGTGCGTGAGCCCGCTCGAAGTCCGAGTGTGCCACACGTCTAGCTTCCACCAGTTGGTTAGTCAATTCTTGAAGGATTTCGCCCATATTTTGCTCTGGCTCTGCCTCAGCAACCGCTCCTGCCTCAGCATCTGCTCCTGCCTCAGCATCTGCTCCTGCCTCAGCATCTGCTCCTGCCGCAGCTTCCGCTCCTGCCTCAGCTTCCGCTCCTGCCTCTGCTGCTTGGGGTTGCACCAGCGCTTCGTTGGAAAACTGCTGGCGGTACACTTGCATGAATCTGGCCTCCTCCTCCTCGCGATCATCCACTTCCGGTGGATCGATTGTCAATGATACACTCGACATTCCGTTTCCGATTGATTTTTGCACGTTAAATATTTTGCGATAAATTTCCAAAAATTTACAAATATTCTACTAAAAAAAATTCTGTTTTGTGTTTCGATTTCCGCTCTGTTCGAATCGGATCCCGTGTGTAGACTGAAATATTTGGGGTGGAGAGAGGGTGGGGGGAGTGCCCCGGGGCCTGCTTTGATCTTTTGAAATATTCTAAAACAAAAGTACCTTTTGTAGCTGTGCGTATCTGTATCTGCATCTATCGCTGCCACAGAATAGTAATAATTACAGCAGGAATTTCGAATGCGTGAGGAGGGGCGGGGGCTTTGCCAATTACCACGCCCACACCCACACTCTGCGCCCCCTCTCGCTTAGCTTAACAAGTTAATTTCCACACAATGTTTGCGGCTTGAGTGCGAACAAACAAATTGCGTGGCATTTCCGGTGGACGCGCAGCAGGAGGTCCTCCCCTCCCCCTCGGAATGGCGGAATGGAGTGGCGACAGCAGCAGCAAAGAGACCAACAAATCAATTGGCTTGCAACAACAACAACGACAACAGGAGCAGGAGCAGCAGGAGACATGAAAGAAGGGTGTAGCGAGGGGCGGGGTGGGGGCAGGGGGCGTTGGGGTGGTGGTGCTGAAATGAGGTTGACCCTAAACAACCGCCAATCAATGCTACCGCCACACGAACACAGGAGGGGACACACCGGGCAGAGGGACACGGCGGACACAAATTGAAAATTGACTATTGATTGAGGCACGAACACTACTGCCACTGCTGCCACATGCCGGCACTGCCCCCTGCCACACCCCTCGAATATCCTGTAGTGCCCCCTCATCGCCCCCCTCCCATCTATGGCGTAACTACAGGAACGAACATTAATGTGTAAATTATTATTACTAATACGACATGTGGTCGTCGATGGGTGAATGGTTGAATGGCAATGAGAGAGGAGAGGAGGGGAGAGGGGAGTGAGTGCGGTAAGGGCATAGAGAGAGAGTGAGCGAGGGTAGCTCCTAGAGTAGGGATGTGGGATAGACTAAGGGGAGATCTACAAAGAGGTACACTTAAAGGAAGATTCAAAGGATCCAAAGGTTCCTCAAGTCCAACTTTAACACAAACTATTTCTATATTGGGACAGTAACACGCCTAGAAATCAGACGATTTGCGAAACGAATAACCTGAATACTATGTTTATGTTCGATTCCCGTCGTTCCTATTCGGTGGTAAGAGACCTGAGCTAGAGTTAAGGAGCCCTGAAATCCTGTGCAACCCTGAAGTAAAGCGACTCTGAATTTTGGGATTCCCCAGAAGCCGGCCCCCACTTCATCATACTGAAACGATCTACTGCTGGAGAACAGCTGAATGGCCAAAAGAACAGTCACAGGTGAACGTGTCCTCATCCACGCTGTATGGCCAAAGGACATTCACACGTGAACGTGTCGTACCCTGTCGAACCATGGAAGAACCCTTGGAGCAACCCCCTCGTTGCTTGATTCTCGATTTCCTGATTCCCCGATTCCCAATTAAATGCATTCCACGCACAGGCACAGGCACTCCCACACTTACTCTCACACACACACACAGGCCGATTGGTGGCACACGAAATGTGGCATACATTTGCATAGCATACCCATGTATCAGAGTGGGTGGGGGTGGGAGCAACAGGGATCTCCTTTGGTGCCAAAACGTTAATGCAATAATAAATTGTATTTCTACACGCACACGGAGACAGGAAACACAGGACACACACACAGAGCACTCTGACACTCTTACACACTTTTGGGGGTAAATGCACTTATACACACACTGGCACTTACACAGATACGTACGTATAAAAACTAATTACACGCCACAATGATTACATTTTACAACGCCATCGAGCATTTTGTCCCGAGCAACAACTACACAGAGAACGACAGCAGCAGCAGTGGCAGTGGCAGCAACAGTTGCAGCCCCAAGTGTTGCACAAACAGAAGGAGACAGAGGCAGAGAAAGAGAGATAGAGAGTCGGAGGTGGTGGAGGTATAAAGTTTGGGTCCAAGCCCTACAAAATGTTACCAGAAAGGAAAGGGTTATTCCAGAGATAAAAAAACAGAAAGAAGAGAGAGCAGAGGGAAGACGAGAGGCAAGGGAAGGTAAAACGAGTTACATGCCACATGCCCTATGGCAGTTAGAAGTCGAGTACAAGTGAGTTATAATAATAATAGTAGTAAAAACTTTCCACTCAATGAATGACACCTTCGGGGGCGCCACACCACAGCCGACACCACACCACGCTCCAATTCGAATCGTTGCACCGCCTTGGGGAGGGAGGCAGCAAATTTATGCAGAAATTTAAACGGAAGAAAGAAGCAGGTGGCAAGAGGCAGGTGGCAGGGGTAGGGGAGGCTCCCCATGGAGCGTAGCACTTGCCTCTGTGCCGCTGGAAAACCACTGGAAGCCAATTGCCGCCGCCTCAACGGGGGAGCTCCACTCTGCCACTCCTTCAACGGCTGAAAGTCCATGCCACAGCGGCTGCCAGGAGAGAGATGCAACGAACGAGAGTCAACAGAACAGCCAGCATGCCGCTTGCCACATCATGCAGCATTCAGTATTTTTCAGGCATATTTTAATCACCACAACAATATCGCATCAACGCTTCAGCGAGTCCGAGAACGGACATTGTCCGTTACTCTTGTCCTGCCTCCGCCACCACCTGCCACAAACATTTCATTCACCTTTCGGTCTCCACTGTTTTCACTGTTCTTTTTCTGTTCTGTTCATCGTCCGTCGAAATGCGATTATTGTACACGACAGACGGACGGACAGACAGACAGACGAATGCTCTTCAAACATGGTTTGTGTTTTAATTATAACTGCGGGGCAGGCACAGGAGCAGCAGCAGGAGCAGGACCCCCCGCACCGGAGACGACTCCAGTGGATCGCTGCGTTACATGCGTTTTGCTGAAAAGAGCTGGAAACATACACACACACACTCAGTCCAGTGGCTGCCACACTCGACTACTACTCTCTCGCTCTCTCTCTCTTGTAATCTTGTTGAATGCTCAACTTCCAGGCGGCAGGAAGGAAGGATGCTGCTGCTGCCTCCACTTTTGGGTTTTATTGAAATTCATTGAGGCGGCAGACTGCGGCTGGTGATGAAAGTAGCCCCAAAAAAAAAAAAACACCAAAAGAACATTTAAGCACTTTAGAGGCTGAGACACCAAAGGTGGCAGGGGCATCCATTCAGCAGAAGAATAGCAGAAGGATTGTTTTCCTCTTCGTCTTTTGGGGGTACTTTCCCCACTATTCCCACCAGCAGTGTCCTTTGCTGACCCTGCCACAACGATATGCGCCCCCGTTGAGGCGGCTGATGCACACATCAATGGCCATGTGTGGCGGACAGACAGAAGTCCAGAGCGGAGTCCAGAACGGGGACTCCAGGACAATGCCATTCCCATTGGCATTGAGTAATGTGCGAAAATTTTATTATAAAATTAAAATGAAATGCCTTTACCCTCTCAGCTCTCGACTGCAATTAAAGGCTGCCCCTGCCCCTGCTGCCTCCCATTTTCATTTTCCATTTTCATTTACATTTCCATTGGTAATGTTAACGTCATTTCCAGAACGAGGCAGGAGGCATGGCATTGCTGAAGGGGCATGCGGATGCGTATCTCCATTTGACCATTGAAATATGGGGAGAAACAAGACAAATTATTGGCTTTTCTCATGCGCTGAGTGGGAAAGGGGAAATGCTAATTGCGAGCGACTAAAATAATGAATGAATTAATCAAGGGTACGAATGAATCAATGAATAATAAATACACTCGTACTCGTATCTTTCTTGCCATTCTTTTAGAGATACATAAATGACTCTACTGAATTTCCCAAACCAAATGCAATTCGCTCTCAATTGCTTCAAAATAGAATGCATGAGAGCGACGAGAGAGCCAAAACAACGTACATTTCATGTGCATGATGAGACTGGTAGACCGATAATCGCATTTTGAAGCTTCAATATGTGTGGATTTTGGGGAACTTTAAATGACGAGCTTTTTCATTTAGCTTCTACATCATTACTACATCTACATCTATATATGTGAGTCTATTACCTATATGTTTTGAAGCTAGAATATGTACCCGACTATTCCATAAACAAACATTTGGACGTTGAACAACTTTAAAAGACGTAATTTTGGTTTAAAAATTAGCTTTTACATCTAGCTTCTACATCATTTCTACATCTACATCTATGTATGTGAGTCTATTGCTTATAGCTTCAATATGTTTCCTAAAATTCCACAAACAAACATTTGGATTTTGGGGAACTTTAAATGATGGAATTTTGATTTAAAAATTAGCTTTTAATTGTCAGTGTGAAATTTTCCAGGAAGAGTTTTCATTATTTATTTATATTTGACAGCTACCAAAATTCGAGAAGCCTTTCCATGTGTTTCAGTCGTTTCAAATGCAATTTTCATTATTTTAATGTTTAAAATTAATCACATTTTCAGTGGCAAGAGATAGAGGCAGAGTGGCAGACTGGAATTATGTTTCAATAATCTCTCATCAGTTGCCACACAGCCGAAGCCCCGCCCCTATAATCATGCCACCTCGAATGTTTGCTCGTTTCATTATGCAACACTTGCATCGCATTACACACAACAAAATCTCCTCCTTTGCCACATGCCACTTGCCACTAAATGCAGTTAAAACATATTCGCGGCAGCATAACCGATGAATGCGCGAGAGATTACGCATTAATGAGGGCTCCGGGGAGCACGGGGGAATGCCACAGAATGGGGGAAAGCCACAAATTCATTGAATATTTAAACCGAAAAAAACAGGGATCATTCAGTGCCATTCCAGGAGGCAGGGAGCAGGAGGCAAGCGGCAGGACGCAGAAGGCTGTAGGCAGGAGGCAGGGGGGCAGTAGGCTGTTGGCGATAGTCAGGAGGCAGACAGGTTGGAAGGCGGGTGGCGGCAAGTTTTAATTTCCGTTTCAAGTGCCGCCTGTCAGGGGGGGGCTCAGTCCCCCTCCTTCTGTCCCTCCCCCTTTCGAGCAACAGAAGTAAAACTTTATTTTTTTATTCTGTAACAAAGCATCAATTCTCTGGCCCAAAAGGCAAACAGGAAATACAAATATTCCAATCCCTCTAGGGATCTCCTCACCCACCAGGGGCCACTCCACACACTCCTCTCTCCTCTCCCTCTCTCCTCCTGGAAATGCGTGACAATCGAAGCTTGCCCCCTGCCCCAAAAAAACCAACAAAAGCAAAGGCAAAGAATAATATTATCTCTGCTGAGGGGGGCGGGGGGAGAGAGCAGGAGAGGACTCTCCGCTCCGACAATTTGAAAACATGGAACATAAAACGGAAGGACGCCCCCCGTGGCATGTGTGTGTGGCATGCAGCAGTTACGACGACTTTACGGGTTCCTCTTGAAATTCTCGCAAAATTTAATAAATCGCATAAATCGCGTGGAATCGTTTGCAACAATACACCAACCCCCCACCCCCCTCACACCACCCACCCAGTCCCGCTAGAGTGGAGTGTTGCAAGTGCCACCACTTGCAGCTTGTTGCTGCAACTTTTATGATTATTTTTCATTATCAAAGCAAGCGATGCTCTCTCGCTCTCTCTCTCTTTCTCTCTCTCTCTCTATCGATGGTTAATGCAGCTTGCCACTCACATGTGGTGCCACCCCCTCTGTCTCCTCTGTCCCCTCGGGTGGTGTAGTGTTGCATGCCACTCCCACTCCCGCCTCCCGGCATAACATAGACGGCAATTTGTTGAAGCTTGTTTGCAGCCATTTTCTGCTGGGAAAAAGGAAAAAATTAATAACAAAAAAATATGAAAAATTCAAATTTCAAGCAGAGTCGAGGGCAGTGGCATCCACCGCTGCGTTGCGATAACATGTCGTATACGCAATATACATATATGTACGTTTATGTGTGGCAGGAGTGACAGCCAGGACAGAGGTTTGTTTTAATTAGTCGAGGGATTAACTGCAACTGCCCCAAATTGAAAATAGTTGTCGTTCCTGTGGCTGTAGCTCTCTCTCTCTCTCTTTGTGCCTCATCAAATATGCAGCACAAATGCGACACAAATGCGGTCATAATTCATCGTCTGATTAGCCATCGATGCCCCCGGCCCTCCCCCTCCTGTTTGAGGGTACTTTCTGCCTGCCTCGCTGCCTCATTGTTATGTGTGGAATGTGTCTCCTCTATTTGGGCGCCTAAGTACTTGCCACTTGGCACTTGTGTCTTGGCCAGAAGTGACCCTTAACGAAGGCTTCTTGGAAGATAGTTTGTGTATTTATGGCCCACGTAGCAGGCCTAAATGAGAGGCTCCAAGCTGGAGCCCTGTCCCTGTCTCTCTCTGTCGCTGTGGCAGGATGGAGGGAGGCGCAGTGGCAGTGGCAGGATGGGGGAGAAGCAGTGGCAGAATGTGGAGAAGCAGTGGCAGGCTAGAGGGTGGCAGGAGGCCAGTAGCAAGGATCCCAATATCAATTTCATTTGTGGCATATTTGCCATTCTGCCCCATTTGCCCCCACGACACATGCGACACATGCGACACACATGTCACGCTCTCTCCCTCTCGCTCTTTGGGTGGGGGGGTGCAAATATTTGAATAACCTTGCATCTGTTGCCTGCACTTTCCCCCTCCGCACATCCCCCCCAAACATTACAACTACAAAACGTTTCCTCAATAATTTTCCCAGCGGCTGTTTAACGAAAGTTTTCCCCTCCATTAGAGGCAAGCGGAAACGAGCGGCAACTTCTGCTTCTTCGCGGCGCCACCGAAGGATGTTTCGGAGCAGCGAGTCCTGATTTCATTTCCGCCCATCGCCCCTCCGCCCCCTGCTCCGACAGGTTGTGTGCATTGATAGCCTGCCTCATTGCGTCGCTCCTTCCCTCTCCCTTTCTGTGTGGCATTAACCACCGTGTTGCTGCAACAAGCTTCTTTCGTTGGGACTCTCAAAGGGACTCAAGGGACTGCCATCCTTTCGTCCTTCCGTCCCTTCATTCATGAATGATTTCGAATACTTCTCGGCGATAATTAGCGACCTCTTCCACTCTTTTTTTGGGGTAGAAGGGGCACGTGGCACGGGGAGGGGCACTCTTTAATTGAAACGTCAAAACAAGAGAAAACTTTTCATAGGACAGAGGCATAACAATATGCCACCTCATCCCCCCTCCCGCTGCATTTGCCACACCATTCATTAAACAACTTTCGGGGGCAAGACGCAACACGTCTCTTGGTACTCATTTCTCCAGAGAGAGAGAGAGAGAGAGATAGAGAGAGTTCTCCGTAGGAGAGTCTCAAACTTTTGCGATTGTCAAAAAAACTATAAGAAAAGGCGCACGCAAAACCGCAAAAAAGTTCCAGCAGTTTTCTGCCATTTTCTACAATTTTCTGGCTTTGCATTTTGCGCCTGCCCCTTGCCACGCCCCGCCCCCCATCAAAACATGGCCAAAAACTACAAAAAGCGAGGAAAAGGCAACATCAACGGCAGGAAAAGGAGCAGGAGAAGCCGTAGCAGCAGCAGCAGCAGGAAAATCAAACGGAAACTCAGTTTCTCTGTTGCCCTGTGAAAAGTTTGACATTTGATGGCCACCCCCAACCCACCCCACCCCCCAGTACAGGCAGTAATGAGCGGTGGGGCAGGCAGTGGCAGATTGCAAATTAAAACAATGTCTGCCCCTGCCCCCTGCCTGTCTTCCTGCTGCTGCTGCCTGCCACACAACATTTCGGGAATTAGTTGTTTTGGGTTCATGTCCGCAATGTCCGCCGCTGATTAAACTCTGCCGGAAGGAGGAGACACTAAATCTTTCATCCATCTTGCCCCATCCCCTGCATCCCCCCTCAAGCTGCTGCTACTTCAGCTGCTGCTGCAGAGGCAATTTGTCCTCGTCTGTCCTTCACTATAAGCTTTGTCCTCGCATACTCCACACACACACACGCACACACTTGTCATCCTATTTATGAGTTTATTATTTTTCCCGCTTCTCTATTATTTAGCCATGCCTTGCCACTCCCCTTCCTCCCCTGCCCCTTTGGGAAACCCTCGGCTGCGGAAAATCCTTTCGCCTGGCGCTTAAAAACTTTCTTTCATTCGCAAGTGATGCAATTTTTCACAACTTTTTTTGTGCAACATTTTTACAGCATCCCTCATGCAGCCACAGCCGCAGCACCCTATACCCTACACCCCTCCCCACTTCTATCCCTGTGTCCCTCTATCCCTTCAGAGGCAAACACCTCCCTCCTACTCTTCCTGCCCCCCTGCTCTCATGCGTTTATGGTCATGTTATTTATTTAGTGGGAAGGTCCTTTGCAGAGAGAGAAATCACGCACCGCTTCCTGAGAGAGACTACAGAAGGAGACTAAGAAATGGAGAGAAAGGATCTCTTTGGTTGACTATGAGGTGCGGAGAAGGATGGCTCCGAGATTCATTTGGATCTGTGTTGCAAGTATCTTTTACTGGAAGGAATAGCAGAGAGAGATCTGCACTCCTTTCACAGGAGAAGAGATAAAGAGAGGGATATGACAGATAGAAGACTGTTCCGGCTCCTTCCGTTATCCTTCCGATCTCTTCTTATCTCTGAACCTCCTGCCTGCCTACAGGGTATTCCTTCTTCGTTGCACAACTCCAATCAGTGTCTAATTTTCCTCATTTTCTCCATTTTCCCCCATTGGCTGCGAGTATTTGTTGTTCGTTTAATCTTTTTCCCTATTTTTTGTTGCTGGTTTTCGGTTGCTTCTTAAATTGTTTGCAATTTTTGTTGTCAGTGGCGAAGGATCTTTCATTACGACAGCAGCAGGACGAACCACTCTCCCTCTCCTCCCTCTCTTACTACCCTCTCCCCCTCTGTTGCTCTGTTGGTTGCAGTTGCAGCCACAAATGAGAAATTTTTGGGGAGCCAAGAGAAGGAAAATTATGAGGAAAATTTACTTTTTTGGCAATAAGAAATTTTCTAATTTGAAATTTTTGATTGAAAATTGCAAAAGATTTGATTTGATGTTGGATTGCATTTGGAGCGAGATAGATAGATAGGGAGAGAGAGAGAGGGAGAGAATGAAAACACACACATTGGAAAATATGCAAATTTTCGGGGAAATGGCAGATGGGGGCAGGAGACAAAGGAGGGGAAATGCGTGCACTTTTAATGGAAAACTTCAACCTTCGATTCGGTAGGGGGGCGGAGGGAGGCGGAGAGCTTTAAAAGTTTCAGAAAATGATGCAAGAAATGTTGTTATTTATCATTCATGCCGCATGCCGTATGCCGCATGCAACCGCATCAAGCGGGGCAAATAGACTCGACTCGCACAAATCTCTTCCTAGCAAAACAAAACTCAACTTTCGAAGCACTCGAGGCAGCACCCCCGCCCCTCCCTAAGACCCCTCCCCCCCCACTCTTGTGTTTTTTTGGTTGCAACTTGTTACAAAACAAGACACTGCCCCTTAAGACACTTCGTCCTGTTTCTCTGTTTCTCTGTTCAAGTATTTACCACTCATATGCATAAAATGTGCAACCAGGAGCCAGGGGCAGCAGCAGGAGGCAAGAGGCAGCAACCAGTAGCCATGAGACAGGCAGCAGGAAGCAGCAGCAAAAGTGCTCCAGCATTTATTTTATTGACTCCCAAACGGAACGAAACGAAAACGCAAGGAATAGAAATGCGAGAATGCGACTCCGATTCCCATGGTGCCCCATGGATGCACAGCAAAGTTACAGATACAGATACAGTTACGGATACACCTTCCCCTCTGCCTCTGCTGCTGCTTCTGCTTCGACACCTGGCAGAAGGAGTTCAACATCCCAAGGCTACTCCCAGGACACCCATTGCCCGATTCTCCACTCCTCGAAAAACTCTCAATTTGCATACAAAAATAAACGATAAATGGTTCAAAAAAGTTCCAGCTCGACGGAGAGAGTGCACTGCAGGGGGGAGGGGGAGTGGTTGCGGGGGAATGAGGAGTGGCAGCTTTTTCGGACAACAATTTTGCATTAATATTTTGTTTTTTGATTCCCAAGCACCGAAAGGAGAAGGAGTAGGGGAAGTCTCATAATATTCTTCACATTTCATTGGGAAATTAAATTCCTAAACAACAAATAATAATAAGAAAACGGACCGCAGAATCAGCAGCAGCAGCAGAAGGCGCAGCAGAAGGCAGCAGCAGAAGGAGCAGCAGCAACAGAAGGAGCAGCAGAAGGCGCTGTTGCCACCCCAAGGGTCGGACTCAAACAAGAAGAACAACAACAACAGCTGGCTGCCACAAAAGGTCTGCTCCTGTTTTTTGTTTTTGTTTTTGGAGGCATCCTCCTTTGAAAGGTGGCGCCTCTTCCCTGGGAAAACATCATGGAGGAGGTTTTCCACTTTCATTTTTAGCCAGAGACAAGCATTTCCATTCACTCGAAAGGAGAAAAACCTTTGCTCAGCAGCAGGGAAATCTTATCAAAAGGAAACACCAGAGCCAGTCAGCCAGCTCTATCTATGGACTCTGCTGCTGCAGCTGCAACTGCAGCTTCCACTTGTTATCTCTATGTCTTTCGGGTACCTCTCTCTCTATTGCTTCCTTACACTATCTGCCTTTTTGCAATCAATCAACCAATCCGCAAGCCTCTCCCCGCCTCAGCCGCCCCCTCTCCTTTTCTTTGGACTGCCGCTGTCTTTTTTCAACATTCGACATTTCGGTTGTTTATTTTACTATAAAATAAATATGTACAATGTAAGAAGGGAGACAAGACACAGAATAGAATAGAATATATATGAAATATAGAGTCCACACACTCACAGACACACGCACACACACTGATAAGGAAAACATCAGGAAAAACATACTAGAAACAGCAGCAGGGAGCAGCAACGGCAAAGGGCAGATGGGGAAATCGAAATCAAATCAAAACAAAAAAGCAAACAGGGAGCCCCCCACAAAGAAACGAAGCAAATAATACCCTGTAAAGAGAGAGAGAGAGAAGCTGCCAGAAGAAAAGCCTTTGAAATATGTGGCACGGGGATGGAGATGCCCCCCCAGTGAGAGGCCTGTCGTACGCATTGATAACACGAGCTGAAAGACAGACAGAAGGCAGGACAGACAGAAGGAAGGACCGGACCCATTAGGAAGGAGAAAAATCCAACGGCCAAACTCTGATTGTATCGCCATGCGATATACGCGCGACAATTTTCATTCATGCCCCGCACGACAGACAGACAGACCGACGGACATCGCACATCGACAGCGGACAGCGGACATCGACAGCTTCTAGGTCCAACGACAGGCCATAGCCATAGCTTCAGATTCCGATTCACAGATTCATTCACAACGCATTTTGTAAGCCGAGAAGATGTTCTGTTCTGTTCAGAAAAAGAGACACAACAACCAGAGCACTATCTGCCCCCCCTCCATCCACCCACCAGGGGGGAGGCTGTCTGTCTGCGTCCCTATCTGTGTCTCTGTGTGTGTTCTGTGTCGATAGTCGGCTTTGAGCACGAGAGCTCAAGCCTGGAAACGAATGAAATAAACGAGCGAGCAAACGACCGAGCAGCAGTGGCAGTGGCAGCGGCAGCATCAGTAGGCGGCAGCAGATTTCATCCTCATTCGTGTTTGCCGCTTCGTGGGCAACGGACGCATCCTCGAGAGTTGTGTTTGAACCCAAAGTTGACTTCCAGAGAGGAAATCGCAAATCGCAAATCGGAATCCGAATTCGGAGCAAAAGGGTTCTTGAAACGAAAGTAAGGATACACTCGACTCGGGCTCCTATATCCTGTTGCGCCGACGCATTCCACAAACCACTGTGTTACCCCTTGCCCCTGTTTACTGTCTCCCTGCGTGTGCGTGTGTTTAACCTACCGGAAATGAACTTGCAACTCATTAAAGTGTGTGTTTTTTGTGCCCCAAAGTGCATTGAAATGTGACAAATGTAAAACCTAAAGACGCTGCGCTTTAACGCCAGGGAAAATGTGTGAAAAGTGTAGGGAAAATATGTGGAAAATAACCTCAAACTAGTGTAAAGCCACATGTCCGCCTTATGAACTGAACCCTGAACCTCATACGTGTAGAATCGGCATCGGAATCGGTATCAGTGGCTGGCTGGCAATAGATAAGGCAAACCGATCGGTTCAAGAGGTCAATACGAAAAAAAAAATATTCATTCAAATGATGATACAGCACACAGCCAGGCAGCCGTAAAGCCAGCCAGGCAGTTCAGTTCAGTTTTTTATAAATAAATAAAGTGTGTGTCAAATATGATAAGCGACGGTTGAGCGGAAGATCAGAATCGGAATTGAAATCGGAATCGGGAGAGAGTACTCTCTCTGGCGGTAGAGAGAGCGGGAGATCTCTGTGCCTACTCTTTCTCTCTGGAATCAAAGACAAATCAAATCTACAATCGATTGTAAAATTGTTAATAATAATAACAGAAACGTGTGTAACGTATTGAAATGCTGTTGTTGATAAGCGGCGTTCCTCTCCATCCCTTCCCCTTCCCTCCTTTCGATCTGCTACAAAGTTGATCGAACTGTGCGGATCTTGGGGATCTTTGGAAGATCCGAATTGATGATAATCTTTGATTTTCGCAGCTAAGTGAAAAATGAGATCACTTTTTAATACATTCTACTACATACTTATACTAGTTTTAATAGACCCCCAGCCCTAGCCAGAGAGAAGCTATATAGGATCTCAAATATTACAACTTCTTAAGAATCTTTTCCCAGAAACGACTGGTTTGATGTTCAGCCAATGAATGATTTTCAAATGCATTAATCAGGGTTTTATTCAAGGATTATTCAAGAGTTGTATTCACTTTTTGGGTTAGCATCGTAGCAGGGTTTTTCATGGTTTAAAATGTGAGAGTTATTCCTAAAAATATTTATAAATTTCTCTAAAAAAAATGTATCAATTGTAAAAAGGTGACTTCAAGGATTATTCAAGGATTGTATTCACCTTTTTAGATGGGATCGTTTAGGGGTTTTTCATGGATTAAATGTGAAAGGTTTTCATATAGTTATAAATTGTTCTAAAATAATTAACAATTGTAAAAAAGTGACTCAAAAGAGAACTTACCCCAAAAAATAAGCAGCATTTTATCACAAATTTCCATTTAAACATCAAATTTGTCAATCTTTTGGCGCATATTCAGTGTTTCTTTTCGTATAATTTCTTTCTCATTTTTCCGCTTTGGGGATTTTCATTTCACTCGCGAGCGCGAAACACTTAACACTCACAGAGAGAAAGAGAAAGACGACACACACACATCCCAAAGGTGGTGGATTACTTTTCTCCTTTTTAGCGGCACACTCTTCCCGCTCCCCGCTCCTCCTCATAGCTCATGTCACAAACGTCGGCGCTGTCGAGTGTCCGAGTGGAGTGCACTGGCGGCACACCTTTGCAGCAGGCGGGGTTGGGTTTTCCTTTAATTTCCTCAAGCGATCTGTCCGCCCGAGAGGGTCGGTCGTCCACTTGTTGGCCCCGGCACGCACTTAACCAGCACTGAGCCCCAAAAATGTCAGACCAGACTCAGCCATGTGGGGCAGGTGGGGCATATAGCATGTGGCGACATGGTTTCCTGTCGGCAAGCCCATCAATCTGCCTTAACCCCTCCCCAAGGAGGAGCAGCCATAAGGGAGGAGACACGTCAGTCTCTCCTTAAGGTGCATGGTGCATATGGCTACGCTTTTCCTTCTTCCTTCTGTGTCCTCCAGACACCTGATAAAGCGCCTGGGATTAGGGCTGTGGAGCATGACCAGAACACGAGGGAGATCTCTCTCTCTCTCTCGCTCTACCCTGCAAAAGAGTAGAAATAATCTGGTTAGAAACGAGATTCCAAATACTTATTTAAGGCTTCATTATGGATGAACCACATAAATCCCCCCACACTCCCTCGCTTCTCTCTCTCTTCCTTTGCTTATGAAAATCTGCCACAAGGAAGAGGCGCTTAAGTGGGGCACAGCAACACGTGCAACACACATACGAAGAAGTTGGCTAAAATATCCCGGAAGACCCGTAAAGAGCGAGGCTTAAGCAGATGGCAGCCAGGAGCCCGGAGTAGTTTTCTTTCACCTTTTCCTTCCGCCTGCCGCCTACCGACTGCCCCTTCCCTTGGTCTCCTGGCCGCATAATATTTTTAATTACAAAGCCATAAAAATTAAACGAACCAAAAGTGCGGCGACGACTGCGACTAAGGACTAAGTGGCCGCCTAACGACAGGACAGCCGCCACAACAGCCAGAAAAACAGCAGGAAAAACAGGGATAAAATGGGAGCAGCAAGAGCAGGGGGAGCAGGGGGTGCAGGGGCGGCGGCGGCTGCGGCGTCTGTTGAAATGGCTACGATTTAAGCCACATAAAACCAACAAACAGCCAGACAGCCAGACAAACTGCTGCCAAATGCCCCTGCCTCTGCCTCAGCTCCTGCCTTCTGGTCGAGCCTCTGCCTTCTACTTTCCGCCTGAGGTGGCAGGCTCCTGGAAGGAGGCAGGAGCTGCCACACTACTTACAGGGCAGGGCAACACCTTCATCCGAGATCCAAGTAACCAGAGAGTGAGCCTCCTTCTCTCCTTCTTTCTCTTGCTGCTGCTCCTCCTCCTGCAGTTGACTGCAAATGGCACAGGGGGATATTTTTTGTTCCAATGCTTAAATGCAAATTTGCATAATAGTTCTTCCCCGATGGAATGGAATGGGGCAAGCAAGAACTGGTATCAAAATCTAAGTGAGAGCATTGCCAAATTATGCAAATGTCTGCCTGGTTGCTGGAGCGACGACTCCTGCTGCTGCCAACTGCAGTTGCAGTTGCAGTTTCAGTACAACTGTGCGTATGCGTATTGATTTGAGGAGCTCTTTGGAAAAGGGAATCACAGGAGTCCCCTGAGGGCGATGAGTATTGCAGTTGCAAGAGGTGGTTACACCACCCCCAACTGGCAGAAACAAGACCTAATCGTGTGTGTCTGCTCCATGTGGATCATTGGGATGGGGAACAGCTCTTCAATCATCCGAAAATTTCAATCGGAAAAACAATGGCGATTCATCCTTTAAATATCCCATATTTCATCCACTCCATTCGGAGCCTCCTCTGGGATGCCAGTTTTCCATTTATAGAAATTTCCCGGGTACTTTCCTCTGTCGTTTATCCTTTCCCCCCCCCCCATTTTCAACAACTTTTCGCACAGCTTTACAGCTGAAAAATCACAGACAGGCCCCCTACCCCGACCCCCGACTGGCGCTGGTTCTAGCCCCATTTTAATCTCGTTTATTAGCCATTTTTCAAGTGATACACATAATTTTCAATTTTCCAATTTCTCACCCAACACACGACCGATTTTCACCTGTGTTTCTCCCCCCTCCACCCCCCGCCTGTGTTGCCCGCCTCTCTTGTTTTACCTTTCACCTTTGTCTTTATTGAACATGGCAAAAAAATGCATTGCATATTGCATGCACGTCGATGCGGAAGGAGCAGGAGGACGAGAAGCAGGAGGAGTATGCAGGACCCAGGCTATGGACAAACATGGCGCCCCATTTAACGGCGGAGGCCATTAGGGGAGGTGCCAGGGCCATCCGTGGGGGTAGGGGTGGTGGCGCAGAAACACAAAATGGGAACAAAGCCAACAATAACAAGGAGGAGTGGAGGAGCCTATCCGTAGGAACACGCGCCTGATGCCAGGATTCCCGGATGCCAGGAGGAGGATGGAATGCAGAATGGCAGCAGCAGCTCCAAAAAATGAAGAAAAAAACCAAAGGAACGTAGATCCCTGGATGAAAAACTAATAGAAGTCGCTGGCGGAGGAGCTTATGGCCGCTGGCTCTGCCATTTTCCAGTTGCCCCTGGCAGTTGCAGGACCATCCTCGTAAAGGATGCAGGAACAAACTGCTTTCCCGGCTGCGTGCTTCCTCCAATTTCGTTGTCAGCACTTCCATTCCATTCCGACTGATGATGGGACCCTGTGTTCCTGCTGCTGCAGCAGGACGAAACGCACTCTTCAGAAATGATCAAATAAACGCAATGCAATTGTCCTGGCAGAGGATACGCTCCTCCTGCTCCTGCTCCACGACTCAAACTCGCTCAAAGTTGATGTTTCCTCCTCCTCCTCGTGCTCCTCCTCCTTCGTTGCATATGAAACTTCTTTGCGTGCTTTGTTATTAGATTTGCATGCCATGCAGCAGCGAAGGACGCAGGACGAGACGACGACATTGATGTTGACGTTGGAGAGTGTGTTTCCGCCTTGCAATTCATGCGGAACATATGTATGGGGGCTGGTTGGGCGGATGTACGGCACGCATGACCCCATCCAGGAAGGTGAAACTCCGCGTACCACCCCACCACCGCTCCCCTTCGCTATCCCCTAACAAGTTGTTGCAACAAACGTAATTGCATTTACGTTGGAATTTATGTTAGTGAAAATTTCTATGCTTTTTTTATTACTTTTCGTTGAACGCTGAAAGAGGAGAGAAGGACGAAGAGAGGGCACGGGTCAGGAGGGAGCCTGCAATATCAGATTCACAATTCAATTTGCATCCGCGTTAGCTTTCCTTCCCGCTTTCCGCTGTTACGCGCTTTCCTCCCATGGGAATAGATATCATAGTAGCTCACTGCAGATTTTTCCTTGAAGTTTTCAAGTTAGTTTTCACCTTTTCACCTTTTTACAGCGTATTCCCCAGTCGGCGCTTTGCCAGCAATTGAGTTTTTTAACAGTTCTTACACTCTCTCTCTCTCTCTCTCGCTAACAATCTGCTAAAGTTCTTTACGCTCTCCCCCCCGCTCTCTCACTTACTTACCTATCCCCTTCCCTCTCCTCATTCGGCGAAACTTAAATGCAACTTCACCTTCGCTTGAAAATTGCATTTTTACAAAAATGTTTGCTTCGAGTGGTAGTGGGAAGGAGACAGAACATGTGTGGGAGAGCAGTGTGCAAGAGAAATATGAAAACAAATGGCGCCGTAGTTTTCTGGCTTTGGCCAAGTAACCGTAAGTTTTGTTTGTTCCGTTATGCCAATAGCTAAAGGGGAGGGGGAGTGCACAAGTTGGCGGGGCAGAGGGGATCTGAATTTATGGGCACTCGGGGCTGTGGGGCTGTTCTGGTTTTTTCAGTGTTTTCGGCTTTGTTTTTATTTGGATGTGGATAACAGCTCAAAGGATTAACCCACAGTGCATCATCGGTAATCATCGTCAACATCAAAGAGAATCCAGTCTCAGTCCAATCCCAATACCAAAACCACTTCCATTTCCATTATTATTCTTCCAAATCTTGCCAAATTATATCCGTGCTTACCCTGTCTCTATTCCACGTCCAATTTTTGTCCAGGCCCCCCCACGTCGGGGTTAAGCCGCTTATCGGCTTTGGCCGCTCCGGCAGCGACGTCGGCGGCGGCAGCGGCAGAATCAGAAGCACTAGCAATGGGTTGGGGGTTGACCCGCGGGGCATCTGGGTTCGCCGCCGCAGACAAGAAGATAATGCAATAGCATCCTCTTGCCAGAGATAGTATGCTGCAGCCAGTATCTCGACTCCACTGTGTCTGTGGCGAGCATGTGGCAGCGGTGCACTTTGCTGTCTTGCAAAAATCCTCAGCTTTGAGGTTAGAGCGAGGCGGTTAAGCCGCTAAATTAAGCAGCGATCTTGGTGAAAGATAATTTCGTAATTATATCCACACTCAACAGCGACATTTAATACGGAAAAACGACAAACACGCGCGAATTACCAAGTGCAGTCAAGTGCAACCAAAATGGGGCGCACATTGTCGTAGGTCAAGAGTCAGGTTTAATCCGCCGGCATCGGGGTTAGGGCTTAATTATTTCTACTCTTTAATGTTGTTGAACCGTTCACTGATCTTGGCTGCACTTGTTTTTACGAATATTTTCACTCCCCGACGCGTACTATCAATTAAAAAACCCACAAAACACCCGCACATTAATTTCACAACAAAACAAACGAGATCGATATATCGGTTCACTGGAGCTAGTTCCTCTGCAGCTTCCGTTATTATCCAGTTCTTTTGGTCTAGTTCCACTGCAGTCTTCCACTTTCTGGTTCTTTATCCTCGCAACCTTGTAACCTCGTGAACGCATTTGTTGAAACGGAACAGGATAAAATGGCAAATCTAAGGAAAAGCGATAAAACATATAGGAAACTGCAATTTGGCCAGATTGGCGTCAGCTGCGTGATTTGCAGTCATTATTTACACTCGCAGCAGCAGCAGCGAACGAACGCAATCGCAATTCAATCTGTGACAGCCACACACAAGTATTCCGACAGCCAGCAGCATCCAGCATCAGGGAGCAAGCATCGGGTGGAACGAGGCAACAACGTCGATGGATGGAAATGGACGAATTGATGTACACGCCGACTCCCGCCCGACCCGGCCCGTCCCCTTCCGATCCACCCTATGTAGGGCGTAAGGCGTGTGGGTCGAAGTGCAAAAAAGTGTTAAGTGCTCTCACTGTTTCTTGCAGCAATCATTGTCAGCAAACACCCCGAACCGCAATCAGACCTCAGGCCCAAACCGCAGAAGCAGCAGTAGGAAGCTCCAGCCAAGAGCGTAAAGGAGACGCATCCGAAATAGGAGAAAGAGGAGCAGAAGGAATGGGAGATCTGGGGATTTATATGCGACTGCAAAGTGCAGGGAATGCCAGAAAGCCAGCAAAAAGAGTACACTTTTTTGTGCTCCTCCACTCCCCACTCTGCACCCTCGCCCGATGCTCGATAGCTGCTCTAAAATCAAATGCAAATGCAAACAACAGTTGGCATCAATCGAGCTGTCGGAGCCGCGCACGCCTCTTCACCCACTTTATTGCTGGAATTAATGATGGAGGAGGATGGAGAATGGGATGGCAAGGGAGGGACCGACCGAGTGCGTTATTTCTCTGGTTTCTTCTTGGGTCCCTGGTCCCTGGTTTTGTGTGTGTTTTATGTGGAATCAAGTGGAAATTCAATTGATTTGCTTTGGCTTTGCATTTGGCTTTCAGAAAGCGATGAAGCGACGAAGCCCGGCGCCCGACGCCGAGGGATGTGTTATAATAATGGACGGATGACTCCTCCACTTTCTGTATAGCTTCAAAGGAAAACAACAGTAAAACTCACACACCCACATACTACAGCAGTGCCTGACAAATGCACAAAACCTAAAACCCACTTGAGCGAGAAATCATTTTGCAAATATTACAGAAGTAACACGCCAGGCTCCTGCTCCTGCTGCTGCTGCTCCTGCTGTTGCTCCTCCTCTTTCATCTATAGTTTCTGCTGGTGTCAGCTTGTCAAACGAATGGATAATGGAAATTGCTTTAGTCGTGTTATGGCCATCGTTACGGCCTTTGTCCAATCAAATGCAAAATTATATTCTATTAAAGGCCGCCCACATAACCAAGCCACACACTAATGAAGTGTTGCATTTCGTTTCGTTGCAGGAGAGTGTAAATCCCTTCGGCCAGAGAAGCGTTCGATCGCCAAGGAGAAGCCCCAGTCATGGGCGCACTGTATAGACTTGCGGCAGGCCTAGGGCTGCTGCTGCTCATTGCCGCCCACTGCCAGGCAGCGAGAAAGAGTAAGTAAAAGAGAGAGCCGCCCATCAGATAATCCTATATCAATCTTTCGAATAGATCCCCTGAAGGATGCCCGCATCTGCGGACGACCACAGTGCGACATCAAGAACCCCAAGTTCAGCTACGGCGAGAAGCTCTACAAGTACGAGTACACGGTGTCGGTGCGCACAGAGTTCGCCGGATCGGGGGACAATAGCTCAGATCTGGTGCTCAAGGCCAATCTGGACATATTCTTCCCGAAGCCCTGCGAGGGTTACCTGCGCATCAACGATGCCAAGCTCTACGACCGCCTGGAGGATGTGGATAGCGAGCCCGAGAAGCCAAAGGAGACGACCTACGACTACTACGACAGTCTGACCAGCTCCGAGCACGAGGATGAGCTGTCGTCCGGGGACTTTGACAACCTGCATCCCCAGAGTATCACCCTGGCCATTGATCTGAGCAAGAACCTGCTGCGTTTCGCCTTCCACGACGGCCACATCAGCGAGGTGTGTCCCCAGGAGCTGGAAACGCCCTGGGTGCTCAACATCAAGAAGGGTATTCTCTCGGCCTTCCAGAATACGATGATGCGCTTCGATGTGGACTTCAACACCACAGAGACGGACGTCTCCGGCGAATGTCAGGTGCAGTATGCCCTCGAGGCCACGGACAGTGTCTATGTGACGATACGCAAGACCAAGGACATTGCCAGCTGCAGGCAGCGCTATGCCACGCACTCGGTGCTCCAGACGACGCCCTACACCTTCCGCGACGACAAGACCATTTGGCCGATCCTGAATTCCCAGAGTTATTGCAATGTGAGTGTGATATAGATGGTCATTCGGACTTGATTCATTTGGATGTCTCTCTTTGCAGTTGACGGTGGATCAGAGGATGTATCGCGAGATTAGCTGCTTGGAGACGCATCTTTTGGTGCCCTTCTCCAATGCCAGCTCGGGGGCCTTGACCACCAGCCGCAGCCGACTGCTGCTGAAGGAGGAGGAGAACTACAGCGCCGGGGAGTTCCTGGAGCAGAGTAAGTGATCGGTTGTGCCCTTTGAAGCCGGACTAATCGCTTCCCAAAACAGATCCCGAGTTCGTGGATCGTCGTGCCACTCTGGTATTCGATCACACGCCTGCTGTGAAGCCCAGCCATGACGAAATCAAGGCCGCCCGCGAGCAACTGGTGGAGATGTGCGCCGTCGGCTTTCCCAATATCCAGCGCGAGTTCATTGACATCTTTTCGAGCTTCCTGCACACCTGCAAGAGTCTCGACTACAAAACGCTCTCCGTTCTGCTGCAGCGTTCGGCCAGCACCTGCGATCAGGGAAGAAACCACGTCCTGGAATCCCTCCCGTACATCGGCAGCACCGCCTCGTATCAGGTGATGCGCGACCAGATTGTGGGCGAGAAACTGTCCAAGCAGATGGCCCACAGCTGGATGACATCGCTGTCGTTCATCACACGGCCCGACGAGCAGACCCTCGAGACATTCTACACGATCCTGGAGTATGCGAAGCGCAGACTAGATCCGGAGTACACTCTGGGTGCCACTGCGGTCGTGCACAGCTACTGCAAGCACCACGACGACTGCGAGGAAAGCCTGCGTGTGCAGCAGATCATCAATCTCCTGGAGACGGAGTTCCTGAGCAGATTCCAAATGTACAAAGGAGAGCGGAAGCATCGCGAGCGTCTGGTGGTGCTGCTCAAGGGCCTCGGGAACATTGGCATCATCTCTGCGGCCTTTGCGGAACAGATCCAAGGCATCATCCGTGACGATGCCGTGCCCGTGGACCTCCGACTGCAGGCGATACTGGCCTTCAGGCGAGTGGACTGCCTGAAGTATCGAGGATACTTCCTCGAACGCTACGCGAATTACACACTCAATTCGGAGCTGAGAATCTACAGCTACCTGCAGGCTATGCGCTGTCCGGACTACATCTCCGTGGGCAGCATCAAGGCGATCCTCGAGCACGAGCAAATCAACCAGGTGGGCTCCTTCGTGTGGTCTCATCTCACGAATTTGGCCAAATCGAATTCCCCCGTGAGGATCGAGGCCCAGGGTCTGCTGCTCAACGACGAGCTCTCGGAGAAATTCAAGCTGGACATCCGCAAGTTCTCGCGCAACTACGAGCACAGTCTGTTCTTCGACGAGTACAACTTCGGGACCACCACCGATGCCAATCTGATCTTCGGCACTGACTCCTACCTGCCACGCATCGCCAGCGTAAACTTCACGGCGGACCTGTTCGGGCAGTCCGTGAACTTCTTCGAGTTCAATGCGCGAGCGGAGGGACTGGAGGAGCTGGTTGCTGGTGCCTTCGGACCGAAGGGACCCCTCAACGGGGAGCTGCTGCGCAAGAAGCTCTCCTTCCTGAACCGCTGGCTGGGCAACGAGAGCGCCGAGGAGGAGGACACCATCGAGAATCTGTTGAGTCTAGACAACCTCCGCCTCAAGCGGAAGGCCCAACTCGCAGCAGCCGCTGCAGGAGGCGCAGGAGCCGAGGAGGAAGATGACGACTACGACTACGAGGAGGCGCTGAGCGGATCCAAGAGGCACAAGCGTGATACGGGAGCTGCCGCATCCGCCAGGAAAGACGCCATCGATCGGAATGTGGACAAACTCGGCTACAAACTGAAGTACGATTACAGCAACCCGCGGGCGCAGTTCGGTCTCCGGGTCTTTGGCAACGATCTGCGGTACTACAACGTCGAGTCCATGGTGGAGGTGATGGCCCTGGCCGCGCAGTTTAATCCGTTCGTGCAGGCCAATCGCGTGCTCTCCGGCAAGGAGTTCACCTACACAAAGTCGCGGGTCTTCCTCGATGCCTCCTACACGGTGCCCCTGGCAGTGGGTCTCCCGTTGGCCATCCATGCCTTTGGAGCCTCCTCCGTGGACCTGCGCCTCTCCGGCAGCCTCGAGCAGAGTGAGCCTCCCACCGACTGGCACTTTGATGTCCAGGGTAGGTTCAAGCCCTCCGTTTCGGTGGATATCATATCAACGATGCAGACGGACATGTTCTGGGGAGAGTCGGGGATCAAGGTGAAAAGCAATCTGTACTCCAACTCGGAGGTGGAGGCCACCCTCAAGGTGCGGGGCCGCAACCTCGTGTCGTTCTCCTTTAACCTGCCGCAGGACAAGAACGAGATCTTCAGCGTCCGCTCGGAGCTGCTGGTGATGAAGCGCGACCAGGAGCTGCCCCAGGCGGGCATCCCCAATCGCAGCTCAAACTCCTCCTGCACCTGGCCTGTGCTCGATCGCGCCCTGGGCCTCCAGATGTGCTCCCACTACAGTGTCGCGGATCTGAGCAACGCCACAAGCGCGTACCCCAGTCTCCTGCTCGCGGGACCTATGAATCTCAGCCTGATCCTCAAGAAATCCGATCTGAGTGCCAAGAAGTACGTCTTCGAGTACAAATGGGATCAGCAGGAGATCGATAACTTTTCGCTGGTCTTCACCACCCCCGGATCGAAGGTGCCACGCGTTCTGGTGGCGAATGTCACGAGTGTGCCGCACGCCTTCAATGCCTCGGTGGCGTTTGTCAACGGCAGGAACCGCGTGTCCGCTGGCTGCAGCTACGACGGAGATCCCGACTACCGACGATTGGATCTGTACTTGGACACCAATGGCAATCGATCGCTGGACCTGGGCATGGAGCTGCGACGCCAGCAGGACTTTACCGCATGGATCTACAAGCCACGGATGCTGCTGGCCATCAATGGGGTGAACATCACGGGCCTGGTGGGATCCATCAAGATCAACGAGAAGAATGGCATCCGGCAGCACGATGTGGATCTGTCCTTCGAGACGAAGAAACTCCAAGCCGTCGTTCGAGGCAACATTGTCCAGAGCGAGGTGACAACCTCCACGAACATGACCATCAAATACAGGGTATGTTCCACCTCTATTCCATGCTTTACTGTACCTTTAATGGGCATTTCCTATTCGTAGTTCCAAGCAAACACCATCGAAACAATTAATTTTGCTGGTCGTCTGATGAACAACGGGGACAGGGCCAAGACCGAGTATCGGGGCAACATGAAGCTGCGCACCTCCGCCTATCCGAAGCTCAATTTCGCATCGAATGCCACTTGGCTGAGCCTCCAGGGCCACACGGAGGGCATGATCACGTACAACAATGCTCCGGACTATGTGAATCCGAATTACACGAGTCTCCTGCGGCTGATCTTTGCCCGCTCCCAGTCGGAGGATAACCTCTGGGAGGGATCACGCACACGAGCCAGCCTCGAACTGAAGCTACCTCGATCGAAGATCGACTATAGGATTCTGGTCAAGTAGGTAGCGAGGGTTCTGCAGTCAGGAATAGCTTTTGAATCCCCCTTTTTTACAGACACGAAGAACGCAGTAAAAATGGCACGGAACATAATGTAATTGTCGGACTCAAGTACGCTCCGGAAAAGGAGGTCACTGGACTGTTCTCTGTCCATCTGCCAAGGAGAAACCTCTTTGCCATCGATGCTTACATGAATGTGACGGTTCCAGAGTTCAACTCCTGCACAGCCAGCCTCAAAGTCAATGAAAAAGCCCCCAAGGAGTACATGGTATGGGTGTCCCTTATGCACTCTCTAATCCTCAAACTAATTCTAGATTCCGTTCTGTAGATCTTCATCAATGGCTCTTGGTTCACGGGCCACTCCATTGCGCTCAAAGGCAACTACAAGGATCGCAGCTCGCGTGTCCAGGCCCTGCATCATCTCAAGCTGATTGTGGAGAGTCCCTCGTTCGAGGCCACTTCCCTCAATATTGTCTACCGGCGCAACCAGCTTTTGATCTTCTACGATCTGCAGGCAAAGTACGGCAAGGATCCCTACGGACTGACAGTGCAGTATGCAGCCAATGCCCACAACCGCAACACGAATGCCGAAGTGCGCTTCAAAATTAAGGAGCGGGACTACTGGATCAATGCAAAGCTGCTGTCGGAGCAGCCGAAACTCATCCAACTGGAGCTGCACATCGACAAGTAAGTGGACAATCAGGAAAAAGAGTATGTCATCAATATATCAAACAATCCCTTTCCTAGGATCCGTGATGTTCACATCAAAGTGGGTCTCCTGAATGTAGAGAAGCGCAAGGAACTCTCGATGGAGCTCAAGTGGGATGCCAATCGTGATCCCAGCCAGAGACTGGGCCTCCTTGTGGAGTACAACAATCCGGGGACGAAGCACTACGATGGCAACTTTATGATCACATATCCCGAGCGCACCATCAACTGCGGCTTCAACACCTTCACGGGGGGACCGAAATACTACGGCAAAGCGCATGCCTCGTGGTCCATTACGGAGGTGATTGAATTCGAGTACGATGCGGGCATCCTGCCGGGGCAGACACTCCACAATTGGTTGCATGCAGAGCTAAGGACACCCTTCGAGGGCTGGCGCACCAACAGCCTGCGGGCGGGCATCTACAACCTGCACAACCTGATCCTGGTGAATTCCACGCTCTTCTGGGCCGACGATCAGAAGCTGGAACTGGGCTACAAGAGCGACTACGAGATCACCGAGCAGCTCGTGTCCTTTGACGTTCGCTTTGGCATCAACAGCACCATCAAGGACATACCCACGCTCAACGTGAAGGTCATCCACTGGCAGGATCCGCAGAAGGTGGACACCGATCTGTACCTGCGCTACAGCCAGAACGAAACCTTCAGCACCTACGGCATGAGGTCCAACTGGGAGATATCTCGGACCAAGCGCTACCACAACGTCTCGGGGCGGGTCCATCTCGTGAGTCCCTTCGAGGGCTACCAGAAGGGTGGCCTCGTGGCCAGGTTCTCGCTGAACGACCAGCGCGTGGTGAGCGGTGCAGCGTCCCTGAACTTTGACGTTCGAGAGTTTACCCTCACAATGGATGGCTACGTGAAGAAGTTCACGGACAACATGCTGACCATAAACATAACGACTCCTCTGGAGAAATTCCGCACCATCAACGGGAGGTTCGGTTTGAACGAAAAGAAACGCCACGCCGTGGCAGAGGTTCGTGCGCCCACGGCAGCCTTGGGAGTGGAGGCTTTGGCCGACATCAAGAGTCTCCTCAGCTTCGATGTGAAGCTGAGCGTCGCCACGCCCATCGAGAGCTTCCAGCAAGCGGCAGTTGTGGCGCAGGTGAACACCGAGCGCGTGGATATGCGGGGCATGTGGAATAACGCCACTCTCGGATTCACTGGCGTCTGGCACATGAACAACCTGACGGACTTTGAGTACTCGTATCTTGTGTTTACACCCCTGGCTGGCTTCGAGGAGAACGGCTTCATTGCCCAGCTCCTGAAGCACGAGACTTTCGTCTTTCAGCTGCACGGAAAACTCTCCAGCTACCGTTTGGGCGTGAAGATCCGAGGGGAGCCCAAGTCGGAGCTGATCAACCAGCTGGGCGGCCACAAGATGCAGCTGGAGATGCTCTACGACGAGGATTTCCAGCCGCTGAATGCTGAGACGGACTACACACCGGATGCCGATGAGGATTACTTCTCGTATTTCACATCCTTTGAGGTGGATACCTTGGCCTGGCCCACCATTGTGGGCACTGTGGACATACAGGAGATTATTGACTTCTATCTGATTGTGGGACACGTGCAGCTGCCGCAAGGCAGTCTCGAGTTCAAGGATCGCCTCCACTATCCGGATTACCTCAATGTCCACAATCTGCTCACTGTACAGACGCCCTTTGCCGCCGCCAGGGACGTCAAGTCCATTGTGGAGTACCACATCGATCTGAACTTTAATTCCTTCTACGAACGAATCAAATTCAGAGTAAACGACGCCCAGAACCACATCCAGGAACTAGGATTCGAAGTCAACTACACAAAGGTGCAGGACAATGTGAAACCCAAGTCCCATCATGTCCAACTGAAGCTGACGACGCCCTACGAGCTGCTGCAGGAGATCGACATACGCGGACGCCTGGAACTCGACGACAATGCGTACAAGGGGAACATCACTTCCATTACAGCACACACACATCTCTCGCTAGCGGCCTCTGTGGAGGTATGTCTCCGATATATCCGCTATATATTCCCCTCTAATCCTTCCCCTTTCAGAACGAGGACAACTTCCTGGAGACTGCTGTGGGCATACTCCTTGAGACAGACGTCATTCCGCACTACGCCTGCGAGGCGTACTTCAAGAAGGACTTCTCGGCGGTGGACAACTCCATCGACATTCGCTTCGAGGTCACCGACAACGGCACCATCAATAAGCTGCATATCGAGACGGACTGGCACACGGCTCCGCAGTACCTTGTGAATGCTAATGGCAGGATACGCACTACAATGCTGCCCCTGCAGCAGGCCTCCACCTCGGTGCTGGCCACCAAGGGGGCCAATCCACAGCTCAGTTTCGACCTGCAGTTCCAGAGCAGGGACGGCCAGAGCGTGGCCTATGGCACGCGGGCCAACAAGAAGAAGGACGTCTTAAACATCGAGGTGTGGACGCCGCTAAAGAACTACCGCAACATCTCGATGCACGGAACGATTGTAAGGAACCAACGCGACGCCCAGCGGTACGATGTCTCTGGTTTCCTGTACAGGAATATGGCCACCTATGGCATCACTGGAGCCGTGCGCATGGGCGACGGCCTGCCCATCGATGCCACGCTGCGCGTGCAGCCCAAGGCGGGCGGCAGGGACGGTGTCATCGAGGTGAACATCAACGAGGCGGGGCCCAAGAAGATCCGCTTCTCGTTCAGCGCCATTGAGGACGGCAAGATGTGCCAGATATCGGGTGGATACAGCGTAAGCGACGACGGTATGGATTTCTCGGTGCTGGTGGAGAGCACGGAGCCGGAGATAGCGCGCATCAACTTCTACGGTACGCTGAAGCCCTCCTCCGAGCGGGGCGCCCTGGTGGCAGACGTGAATCTGGAGACGCCGTGGAAGGAGCTGGGCATCGAGTCGGTCCATCTACACTCGGACGTGGGTGTCCACCCGGATAGGGGTAAGATCGTGGGCGAATACAAGATCGGACCATACATCGGACGCGGCAGCTGCCAGTGGTCGTGGATCCTCGCGGAGGACATACTGCTGGTTCTCGAGAGCTACATGGAGCGGCCGAGTGCCCAGCCCCGGAAGGTGCATGCCAGCGCCAGGTATCTGAATCCTGGCAAGACGTTCCAGCAGCTGCAGACGGGTGGTCGCCTGAGCGTCGACTCCAAGTGGAACCTCGACGTCAACGGCAGCCTGCGCTACGCCTCCGTCGATGACTTTGAGTTTGGAATTCTCACCCAGCTGCCCCTCCCAGTGGGAGATCGGCACCAGATCAGCGCCTGCTACAGGGGGAATGTCATCAGCCAGCAGTTTGTCGATCCGCATCTGTTCGTGGAGGCCTCCTACGAGGCAATAGAAGCCCAGAAGCAGCTGCTCTCGCGCCTCTCCTACCGCAACGAGACGAACAACCTGCAGGGCCTGGCCCACGTGGAGTGGGGAGCGGTGAAGAGCCCGTCTGTGGTAGAAGGAGACTTCCAGCTGCTGCACAAGCAGGGCGCCCGGCGGGAGTTCTACGCGAAGGTCATCACACCCAAGTTCAAGGACGAGCAAACGTTCGCTTTGACGGGGCACTACGACAAGAAGGACAAGGAGTACCACAATCTGGTGTGTGCCCTGGACTACCCCGCCAGTCGCCGCATCAGTGACTTGGATGTGTCCTTCAATTCGCTCACAAATATGCATGGAACCCTCAACAGCACGACGCCCTTCCTGAATGTCACTTGGTTCAAAACGGACTTTGAATTCACGACCAAAAGGTGAGAGATTCCCTGCCCCATAATCGAATTATAATCCTCATTTCTTATCCCTTTTCCAGTGGTAAAAGCTATCGCTATTGCCGCTGCTCCTGGCCACAGGACAGCGCCTACTTCAAGCTGCAGAGCACCTACAACAGCTCGGCGGACAACAGCAACCACAATCTCAATGGTAACATCGAGCTGGAAGTGCCCCTGACTACCCGCCATCGAGCAGACATCGCCTACGGCCTACAGAAGCGTCGGAATACGGATTCGGGCAATGTAAAGGTGGTGTACAACGACCAGCAGGTGCTCGATGGCAAGTACAAGCGGAACGAGCTGCAGAAGAGCCCCATCTACAAGGAGACCACAGACATTACCCTGGAGAACGATGTGAAGCCTCTGGGCATCCACTATGTCAGTACGCGGGACACCAGCGACACTACGGCGGCGCGCGAAATCAAGCACATCGAAGTCTATGAATTGCGGAACGCCAAGAACTTCAATCTCACGGGAGAGCTGCACACGCGCATCATGATCAATGGACAGGACATAAAGCTGGTGGCCATTCATCCGAATCGAGCGGTGGTTCTGTACACAAAATACGAGGAAGTGAGCCCCGAGGTCGTCAGGCAGCACACGAAGCTGGAGCTATCGGAGACGGCGTGGATTGGCTATAATCTGGAGTTGGGCAACTTCACGACGGTATGGGAATCCATCATCTATATTTGTTCATTAATTATCCTTCTGTTATTCCTCTTGAAGGTTGGCAACGAATCCCAGAGCTTTGCTTTGGACATCTTCTACCCGAAGCGGAACCTCACAACCGCCGGCCAGTACTACATCACGGACAACCACTTCAACTCGGATCTGTCCTTGCAGTGGGGCGGCGGGGATCTCGACCAGCAGCCCAAGACGATACGCAGCAATCTCCATTGGACAGCAGAGCCGCTTCATCGCGGAGATCGCGACCATCGCACATTCGGGCTATCCGTGGCCCATCCCTACCTGGAGAAGGACATCAACTGCCGGGCCACCTACTATCGCGGTGTGCAGGATCTGCTGCGCACGCACCTCACCATCGACTACTCGGAGCAGCCGGAACAACTGATCGTCCTGGGAGCCCAACTGCGGGATCTCTACAGCGAGTTGGGACACACAAACTACACGTTCAAGATCTACGGCCAGCACCAGGCCTCGGAGTTGGATGTGCAACTGAATGGCACTCTGGCGGCACGCACTTCCTACTACAAAACGGAGTCCACGGCCCACTACAAGCGCGACATCTTCCCCGCGAGATACGGCAAGTTCTTGGCCCTCTTGGATCTCAACAAGCGCGAGCTGGAGTACGAGCGCCAGTCGCCGTTCCATGCCGTGCGCCTGCATCTGCTGCCGACTTGGCAGTATCCCGTTTACGGGCTGAATGCCACCGTCTGGGACACGCCGGACACAAACCACACTGGCTATGTCTTCATGGATGTGGCAGAGCGGTACGCCCGCATGGACTTTAACCTCACGGAGGACGCCAGCCAGAACCTGCAGATGGTCGGCTACATTCCGGACACGCGCAGCGGCTATCTGGACATCTGGCGTAACTACGACGAGATCCGGGTGATCGATGTCAGCTCCTACCTGAAGATGAACCACTCGCGCCTCATCACGGGCCGCTTCCACTGGCGTCCCTCCATCCGCGAGGAGCTGCGGGAGAAGATCAATTCCGTGGGCAACTCTGTCTACAGCTCCTTCTCGGAGGGCATTGACTTCTGGATCAAATCCATCTACACGGAGACCGTGGAGTCGATGGGCGTGGTGTGGACCACGGCCCGGGAGTACAACAAGGACTTCATCGAGGACATTGGCCAGCTGAGCGTCCTGGAGGAGGACTTGAACGATCTGAGGCTGTTCATGAACAAGTCGTACGAGGCCAACGACTTTTACATCAAGCACGTGGTGAACTTTACGCTGACGATCCTCGACGAGCTGGCCATCAGGGACCACATTGAGTCGCTGCCGAAGATCTTCACGGAGCTGTGGCAGGCGATGGGCGACTCCGGCAAGGCGCTGCGCAACAGCATCGTGTGGCTGATTGAGACGATTAAAACGACGTACAATAATTTATTGGAGGCCGTCAGCAGGTTCTTCCACGGCGAAAGTCTCACCTACGTGTCCACGCTGCTGGAGAAGGGCATTGAGAAGTACGACAAGTTCGTAAAGGAACTGCACATCAAGTTCATCAAGTACATCGAGAACCTGTGGCACAAGTCCTGGACCCTCGCGGAGAACCACTGGAAGAACGTGCTGAAGCGCTTTGAGCCGCACATGTTCAAGATGATCAGCTTCATCGAAACCACAGCCTGGGATCTCAGCAAGGAGGTCTTCGACTTCATCTACAAGCGAACTAATGAGCTGGCTGAGTCACCGTACTTCAACAAGGTGTCCAGCTTCACGGCGGATGCGGAGCGCCTCTACAGGGACTTCAAGGCCAACGATGCCATCACCAATATCAAAAAGTACTCGACTCTCGCGTGGAATTTCGTCAAGGAGAAGTACTTCAAGCTCGTGCCGTTTGGGGCAGAGTTGAATGAAGTCTTGACCGAGATCTGGCAGGAGCTCAAGGAGCTGGAGAAGATCGAGCAGGTGCAGATCATGGTGCAGAAGTACAACGAGATTGTGGCCAAGATCGACTGGGTGGCCGATGAGCTGCAGCTGGAGCATCGCCTGCATCAGATCTATGGTCTGCTGCGGAATAAATTCAGGAACTACGCAATGAATGCCCTGGAGACGGCGGACATGTACCGCGAGGCCAAGACCAAGTTCGTGTTCGACCCCGAGGTGGGCATCATCGATCTGGAGCAGAAGCTGCCCATGTCGTGGCACGCCTTCAACGAGACGCCCAGGTTCGAGGAGATACCCGAGTACCAGATGCTCTCCAGGGTCCAGAACTTCTTCACCGAAACGAACTCCTCGATTGTCATGAAGCTCTACAACATGAGGGCGCATTTGGATCCCAAGACATGGCTGCCACCCTACTATTGTGAGTTCTTTGGATTGTATTCCCATTGAAGGATTCTTGTAATACTTTTCTGTTCTTCAGCTCGCGCTTTGCTCATCGATTCACGACACTACATGACCTTCGACCAGCGCTATGTGGGCCTCAACCTGGACTTTGATGGAAGTGCAAATCCTCAGTGCAGCTATCTGCTGGCGCACGACTTCTTCAAGCGGAACTTCACTCTGCTGCTGGAGCCATCGTCCCAGTCGCAGGGCCTCACGCGAAAGCTGAGCTTCATCGCCAATGGACAGCTGATTGAAATCGATTTGGGCACGGATGTAGGTCATAGTAGCATCATTTCTACACTAGATATTCACCAGCTTTCTCCTCTATTCGTAGCACATAAGTATCAATGGCAATCCGCAACCCATTCTCCCTCTGAAACTGGGAGCTGTGAACATCTATCGGGAGCTGGACGTGCTCACCATCACCTCGGACACGCAGTTCAGCCTCCACTGCAACGTGCAGTTCGATCTCTGCTGGTTCGAGGTCAGCGGCTGGTACTTTGCCAAGACTGCCGGCCTTTTGGGAACCCTGAACAACGAGCCCTACGACGAGTACACCATGTCCAACAGTGTGATTGCCAATGAGACCCAGACGCAGGCATTCACCGACTCCTGGAGCCTGCAGCAATGCCGCCAGACAAAGTCGTCCATCCGACCGGCCATCACCAAGGAAGTGAGCGAGACATGCAGCAGCTTCTTCCGCACGGGCATCCTGTCCACCTGCAGCGCTGTCCTCGATCCCACACCCTTCTACGAGATGTGCCTGGATCTGGGCATGAAATCGGCGCCCATCCGCACCGGTCATCCGGCTGTGAAGGGAGCCTGTGCCGCGGCCCTGGCGTACATCGAGGCCTGCACGGTCCTCAAGGTGCCCATGCGAGTGCCCTCGCAGTGTGTCTTGTAAGTGATTCAATCTGCCGCCCAGAGGAGTGGGATCTTGACTCTGTTTTTGGTTTCCCTTTAGCTGCCAATTGGCGAATGGCTCGTATGTGCCCGAGGGCACTTTTATGGAGCTGGCAGGCACGGATATCCCCCACAGCAGCGATGTGGTCTTCATTGTGGAGGCCAAGGACTGCAATGCCAATCTGAATGTGTCCAAGAACATCATGACAGTCGTCAGCAGCATCGAGGAGCAGTTACAGGTGGCCGGGCTGACCAACAATCGGTGGGTAGTCCCTTGAAAACCCTTAAATCCACAAAAGTTTCATCGAATCTACAATCTTTTCAGCTATTCTGTGGTCGCCTTTGGTGGAGTGTCGCCCTACGACCGGGCACGCAGCATCATCTATGAGCACAACGAGTTCACGTCGAGGCCGGAGCAGCTATCGGATTACTTTGGCCACATCAACACCGGAAATGGTAGCAGCAGCGACGTCCTGATGGCCATTTCCACGGCAGCCAAATTGAACTTCCGCCCGGGTGTCTCGAAAACATTCATCCTGCTCTCCTGCAGCCGGTGCGCCGCGAAGGACATGCGCTTCGACTACACCTCCATCCTGCAGTACATGCTGGAGGAGGGCATCAATCTGCACATCCTGGCCGACACGGAATTCGATTTCGAGCGCAGCCGCAAGCTGCGCCACTTCTTTGGCATGGACCGGGACCTCGTCTACTCGAAGCGCTTCCCCGAGGGCGACGGCGAGACCCGCAAGCAGGTGCACATCCCCAAGAGCAACCTGGGCATCTGCACGCCCCTGGCCCTCGAGACAGAGGGTTCGGTGTTCAGTGCCCGTAAGCTGCAGCCGGAGCGCAAGTATCCCATCAAGCGGTTTGCCACCATCTTCGCGAAACGCGTGGCTCTCAGTGCCAAGCCCATCCAGGCGCAGACCTGCGAGTGCTCTGCCCACAACACGGGCGTCTCCTACGTGGCCTGCTCCCCCAGAGCCCTGCCCGAGGAGAAGGGCAGGCTGGATGATTACGTGAGTGTGGGAGAAGCCTTTTGTTTGGAAGATTCCTTCTAATTCGTTTGCTTTTCTCTTTTAAAGGATGACTTCAACGACTGGGAATGGGATGACGAGCTGGATGCAGAGGCCCCCTAGAGGAAGCCCTAGAGGAGGTTCTCCTAGTTCTTAGCAATCCCCACAACTTAGTTAGAGAGTTTTGCCCAGTTATGGCACTTTTCCATAGCATAACTGGCGGACATATTTTGTAAAAATAAAATCATATTTGAAAGCCATTTGGTAACCAGTTTTCGGTTTTCTGTTTTCGGCTGGGCGCCCACTCTGTGGATGCTGATTAAAAGTTGTCTGACGGGAAAATGCTTGGCCTGGTCGGCAGTGGAGCGTCGACTATCACTTTTCCAGCTGCCCATGGTCGCTGCCACAGTGGCCACTGCCACTGCCACCACGGTTGACGGAAGCAATTGGAGCAGGAGTACGTGCAACAACCTTAACCCTAAAGACTGGACATTCACTTGATACCCACTTGAACCACTTGATACCCGCTTGAACTCAATCTTGTTGCTGGCTGGCCTGTTGATATAACATTTCCCGGGGAAATGCCGTCTATGGAAAATGCTGCACAATGGAAATTATGCGAGCGAAATGGTAATGGTAATGCAATACTTTCTATTTCAATGTTACATCAGGGCTTGGGCTGCCCGATCCCATTGCAAATCTTTCACTTTTGGGCGGCTTTGTGATTTGCCTTTGGGAGGCTATAAAAGTCAGCGGACAGTTGGCAACCGTTCGCATTGCTCGATTCAGTTCCAGCCACAGAGCACACACACACAGAGGACACACAGGACACCATGTGGAGGATAGTAAGTGCAAGCCAGAGGTAGAATCGAAGCTATTTCCAGTCTTATACCTTTCGTAGATACTGATTTTTGGGATACAAATGATCTGCGCCTCGGAGCACAGCGGAGAGGGATGGTCGGGGGGAGATGGAGGCCATTACGGTGGCAGTGGTGCCAGTGGCAGTGGCACTAGCGGAGGAGGAGGAGGATATCATACACCCACCACATATTCGGAGATCTCCAAGCACGTGCCGGTGCATGTGATCGAGAAGATCCCATTGCCCATTCCCCATCCGGTGGCGGTGCAAGTGCCCAATGTGATCCGTCTGCAGATCCCCGAACCGTATGCCGTCCACGTGCCCGTACAGCAGGAGATCCAAGTGCCAATCTACAAGATAGTCCCAGAGATAACCGAACGAAAGATACCCTACACGGTGGAGAGACCCTATCCGGTCGAAGTGGAGAAGCCCTATCCAGTGGAGGTGATCAAGCAGATCAGGATTCCGGTGCCGAAACCCTATCCCGTGCCGATAACCATTTACAAGCATGTCCTGCAGAAGGAGCATGGTTGGTAAATGGTAAAACTAAGGATAGGATTTATCTGTAAGATTTGCGGCTCATGTTTGAGGAGTATTACAAAATGGATGTTACTAAATATTTAAATACAGAGTTTAAGCAAGAAAATTCGAACTTTATTTTAATTCGTTTAAGTTGAAACTTTATACACCCAACCAAAGGATTATTATGTACCTATTTTGTACATTTTATGCCAATCGCATTAGTTTTACTTCCTCTAGAAACATAAGTACACGAGGGTTCTGTTCTTTACTGGGTTCCTTAGCTCTTAAAAGCCTTGCTACATGTCATGTAGAATGTAGAGTAACATGTATCCTAGAAAAGAGCTTTCCTCAAAGCTATCCCTGTCCAAAACCACTCCTAACTGAAAGCTTTAAAGCTTTTTTACCTGTCTCCTTTCGGCACATACATAAAGCGCGTACTCAAAGTGCGTGTACACACACACACAGATAAAATCATTGCTCACACACACACACATACTTATAGATGACATCCTGACACACACACATACATATATATATATATAGGATTTTCCCTCCCAAGTTCGTTAAACTTTTGCGCATAGAAAGGGATTGTCGCTGTACTGTGGGGCAGGCTTTTCCTCAAACCGATGACGTGCGCACACTCCGCCCCCGCCATGCCCTTCAGCCACCACCTACTACCTGGACTTATTGCGTTTGCTATATTTGATATCCTTTTCTGTCCTTGACGGAAACGGAACGCTGCATGGGGTGCAAAAGATTACGCGATTGTCAAAGCAATCAATGATTTCCATTTGTTGCGCACATACGCAACACTCCCACTGTCACTGTCAGTGCCACAGCCGCCCCATTGGGGGGGGGGCAGGGCATTGCCCCATCTGTCCATCATTCAGTCATCCAATCAGTTAGTCAATCAACCGCAGCAGCTGCCATAAATTATTTATGCACAACTTGTAGCACCCAAGTGCGCACAATGTATCCAAAAGGATATCCGATGCGACGCTGACGCGAGGCTGACTTCCCCCTACTAATACGACACATACGCAGGACGAGGAGTACGACGATGTGTTTTTGTCTACGTGTTGTGAAACTTTAATTTTGTCTCTATGTGTGTGTGCACACTCCACACTCCCGTCTTCCATTGTTCTACGCAAATCTCTCTCTACGAAACTTCTCCTCTGGGAAGCCTCTTTTGAATGCATGCAAAATGAATAGAGAGACTTCCTTCACACAAATACACGAATATATTATTCTGGGTATATAAAGTCAGGCCACAAGTTTTGCCTAATTAGATTTTCAGGACCCCACCCGTAAGAGAGGACTCTGCTTTTGGCCCTTCTAGAAGTTTCCCCTGGTCGAGGTGGGGAGTTGGGAAGTTCCATTAAATTAATTACAAAAAAAAATATTACAACTGATTTGCCTTCGAATCGATTCAGTTTTAAACGTCTCCTAATAGCCACAAATGCAATTGATGATGAATGCTCCTCCTGCTGTCCTGTGCTGTCCTGCTGTCAATCGAGGACCATCCAATCATTTGGAAAATTTCGTAATTGCACTGGCAGTTGGAAGAGCATCCAGCTAGCAGCCGATAATTGTCATGCGTGTAAGTGGGTGGTGGCCGTAGCGATGGGTGTCCTGCGGTTTTAAAGGTCATTAAGCCAGGACACAGGACACGGGACACAAAATATGCATGTGTGTGTATGTGCATATCAGGAGAGCGATTGACAAGCTTTGGGCGGTGCAGAGGCAGCCACAAGAGGCAGGAACAGGGTGTAATTAATATGGTAATAGCCTTGGGAATGGGCAATGGAGCAGGCGGATTGTGTGGGGTTTGCTCCTCTCTGATAGATTTCCATTCAACAATTATCCTTTGAGAGAGAGCCAGCCGCTCTATCAATAATTACGGTTCATTATCCTTTGATGGAAATTGCATTTAGCGATTTCTCTCTCTACCCCTATCTCTCTCTCTATTTCTATCCCTTCTCCCGAAAGGATTTACATTCAATAGACACACACAGATGTGGCAATTGAATACATCTGTGGGATGTGGCATCGATTGGTGGCACATGCCGCGTACCTCGTACGAGTAAAATGCAAATTAAATTGTCGGAACATTTGGTATTACTCGTACAGCAGCGGCAGCAGCAGGAGCCAAAGCTCTTCTCCGCCTGAAAGTCTGGCGCAAACAAATTTACAATCCTAAGCTCATGCGAGGATACACAGAGGATATCCAGATACAGAGGATACATACAGTCAGTAAAGAAGAGCTGTATATGTGTGTGTCCGGAATTTGGGATTTCTGGTCTCTGAATTCTCGCCCGAACGGGGGAAAAACTTTCTGCCGAAGGAGAGAGAAATGCGATTCGTGGAATTAATTTAAGTTAATTGATTTTTCTGCCAGCAGCCAGGAGCCAGAAGCCTTTGCACGTGCAAGACGTTTTCCCTTGGACAAGCAATCGAAGAGGAAAAGGAAGTGGAGGCCGAGGCCGAGGCGGAGGCCGAGCTGGGAGTGAGGATGAGGACGGAAATTGACAACTGCCTCGAGTGTTGAGTGCTGTAAGGGAAATACACTTCCATTCACACTCTTCCATGCGCCCCATAGAGATGTCACTGATGTGTCGGGATGCTTGACAGGTGGATGGGCGGATGTCTGGGCTGGCCAGAGTTGGAGGGGTCCTTGATGAACTTCCTTGGGGATAGGAGCAGAGGAGATAGATGCTCCCTCGCATTTCAGGATAAAAATAGACCAACGCTGACACAGTGGGTGCCGACTGCCCTGTGCCCCATGCCCCGTACCCTGTGCCCTGTCCATAATCGATGACTAAAACTAGCAGCAGAGCAGCAGCAGCTAAGGCTAAAGCCAAAGCTAAAGCTAGGGTATTATTAACGCTGGATTAATCAATTGCCCAGCGATTCGAGAGTTTTCCTCCACATTCACAGCCATATCCACATCCACTTCCACATTGTTTATTTTTATTTTTAAGCATTTCAAAGGCAACTCGCAGCGAAACAACGAAACAGAGCGAAAGAGCCACAGTGCCACATCGTGGCTGCTTCTGTTCCTGCCTCTCTTCTTGTCTCCTGTTGTCTAATGAAGTGTAAAGTGGTGTGAATGCATGGAAGATCCAACCAGCCTTTGATGGAGCCCATTCTCTGCCAGTGAAAAATCCCTCTGGCAAAATTATTGATTGGCATCTAAACCGAGTGTATCTGTGTGTGTTTTTGTGTGTGTGTGTGTAGATACAAGTACTTGTCCCTCGTGTGCTGCTGCTGGGCACAATTTACCTCTTATCCCTTCCTAATGTTATAATTAGTTTGCCCTGCAGCCAATGCCTCAACCATGTTCCGTGTCCGTGTCCGTGTGCATGTCCATGTCCATGTCCGTGTTGCATGTTTGGGTTTCCCTTTCTTCAAGAGGAGCTCTCTTTCGCGTCTCTTGGGGTGGAGGCCCTCCTGCTATAAATAGCCGCCATTGAAGGGCCCCCGCAAGAATAAACATTAAAAAAATTGTATAAAAAAATATGAATCAATGGCAAAACACAAAGCCAATGCCAAAGTACCAGCCGCCTACTTCTCCACCTCCCCCTTGTCCACTCCCTCTCTCTCTCTCTCTCCCTCTCTCTTGCTGTTTTTCAGAATAATGACAAATCCCCCAGCAGAGGGTAAAAGTGAATGGCGGAGCCACACTAAAGTCATAAAAGTCGCGTGGACCAAATTAGGAAGAGCTCTGCCCTGCCCCTCGCTCCTCCAGTTCCTACATCTCCACATCCTACGTTGTATTTTATGTGCACAACAATTTTAAATGACTTTGAGGAGACGACCCAGGAGGACACACGAACAGAGAACAGAGGGATACACACAGTGCGGATACGCAGGAGCCGCAGCCGAAAGTAACAGATAAGATTAGACGCCCAAGCCAGTGACAACAGGCGACGCAACGTCAAGATGGCGCTCCTCCAGGCCCCCCCCTATTGAGTGTGCGCTCTCGCTCCTACACTCGAAGAACGTGGGGCAAGACATTCTGCCCAGACATTTCTCACTGTGTAGGCCGTAAGCGAGTCAAGGTTAAGCTCCAAAATCGTTCGAAACGAAACGAAACGAGGCTCAGACTCAGACTCGGGCCATCAAAGGCAAAAAGTATTTTCACTTATTTTTCTCACATTTTCCTTCTTTGAGTTTTTCCCTTTTTGCTGCTGCTTTCCCGTTTGCCACTGCCACTGCTGCTTCTGCTTCTGCTGCTGATGATGCTTTTGTTTTGTTTCGGATGTTGCTGCTGCTGCGCGTGGCAGGGAAAACAGCTGGCTGGCTCGTAATGATTACGAGAGTTTTATGAGCGTTCTCGTTCGGTGCAGCCCCTGCTCTACCTGTCCCCCCACCCCCGCAGCACTCTATCATTCGCACATCGTTGGCCAAAGTTCGGAAGCGTTTATTGGAACGCCTCCCGAACACCTCTTTCCATTCCTCTCTGCCTTCCTGGGAGATGGAATAAAGTTAAGCGATTATGGGGCGCTGCCTAGAAGTAGGCAACGATTTTTTCGCCTGCCGGTAATGGGAAACCGGAAAAGAGGGAGGGGCATCGGGTGGGGCAAAGTCTTGGGTGGATATTAAGAAAAATATATATTCTCTCGCATAAAAAGTAATGCAAAAATCTAAAATAAAACGTTTAAGATTCAGTTGGAAAATCCTCGCAAAAGTTAAGAGCCAACGAAAGCACTTTTTCGGGAGTGAAAAATTCATTTGTTTTGCAGGTGGGAAAAAAGAAAAACCAAAGGAAAACCAAGCTCTCCTTTCCCTGCCATTTAGAGGATTCAGCTTTTTGGTTCATTTGTGTGTGGGTTTATTCACAATATATAGAATATCTCTTTCCCTCTCTGTCTCTCGGTGTCTGCTGTTGGCGTCAACAAAAAAAACAGAAAGAAATTCACTTTCACTTTGATTTATGGGAAAAACCCGTGTTTATGGTGATGGTGTCGCAGAAGGTTTACTTTCATATTCTGTCATATTCTGTCCCCGTAATTCTGGCGCCACCTTGCTGTTTGTCTATTATCAAAATTGTTTCTTATACACATACATATACGTATATGTATATCCTTTCTCCTGTCGTTTTGGGTTGCGTGCAAAAATAGCCCCACAAAAAATAATATAAAATAAAAATCTAAATGAGAAAATGTTTGGGCAGAAGGCGCATAAATCAAATCACAAACGCCCACACACACACACACACACACAGAGCCATATACTATATACATTATGTATGTATGTGTTATATGTATGTTGCATGTACTTGATGGCTTTGCATTTGGCAAACTATTTAAATATTATTCCAAAATGAAGGGCACTTCCTGCGGCACTTCTGCTCAAGGTCCTTCCGACGGTTCATTCGGTTCGGTTCGGTTCGAAGTGCGTTGTTATCGTTCGGATATTTGCATAGGGCATACATACATATGTAATATATATAGCATATACAGGCAGACAGATCCATTCTGATGTGTTTTGGTGTGATGAGAAGGCATTAAAATACAACCTTGAGAATGCCAGACACGTATTCCTATACCCCCTGCCCCACCCAACATGTTCCACTCTGTACTCTCAGTCAGGGCCTCATAATGACAGTCATCCCATGCTCTCTCTCTGTCTCTCTCTCTCTCTCTGGAGCTTTAAATCTTGGTTGTTAAGGTTTTTGTGCGGTTTATGTGCGGGTCTCAACCCTTCAGAGCAGCTGGAAAGTGCCTTCAATTTAACGTTTGAGCGGATTTTCATTAGTTGGGATTAGCTAATCAATGTTCCGTGTCGTAGGAGCATACCCTGACGAAAGTCGAGCCTAACATTCGCTCTACAACTGTGGCTGTGGCCTCCAGTTTGCGGCTAATCAATCTTCATGAAAGAGCAGAAAAGTGTTGGCTGTCTTTAAACATCCAACGCGTGGGGCTATTCTGCTGCTGCTGCTGCTGCTGCTGCTGTGTCCTTCGGACCAGTTGCCAGAGCTACTTTTCGGTGGCACTTCACCTTCATGCCAGCCTCTCCACGGCTCTGCCTCCTCCTTCATCTTCTCCTTCTGTGGCAACTATCAGTGTTGAGTGAAAATCGCTGATGCGTGGTGGAGCGGAGGCGCCCCCAAGCGAGCAGGGAAAATACATACACTTTTCCAGCAGCAGAGAAAGCAGCTTAAAGGTTGTGTTCGTGACCTTTGCCAGGCGTTTTATGGTTGTGTCTCCAACGTTCAACGTTCCAGTGCCGCCACCGCCAGCGAATTGCTTTGCCTTGCTGATTTGGCAGCCTCACACTTGCCCCACTAGCAGAAGGGGGGCGCATGTGGCAGGGACGAACTCCTGCTAGTTGGTTGAAAACTCGTGGCATGCCGTGAAACGTGCCATAGCTCTCACCCGCGCTCCTGCCACGCACATTTTATGCTTTTCTTTCTATATAAAAAAACGAGCGAGTGCTGTCCTCCTGCATTGCGTATACGCAACGTGCCACAACGTTCCTTTCTGCAGCAGCGCCATTTGACCTTTAGTTTATTTGTGATTTTGCTTTTTCTGCTTTTTATTTCCTGCCACTGCTACTGCAATCTGCAGGCCAATAAATAATACTCATGCCCCCAAAAAACTTTGTTTCCCCTGGCCAAAATTTTCTCTGGCATTCGAAATTGGTTTTTGGGGGCTTAAATTTATCGTAAATTTCAGTTCCAATTAAGGGACACACACACAGTCCTCGTCAGCAATTGCATTTCCTAATTGGTGTCTGGGTCAGAGGGCGACGGGATGCCTGATTGATGCCGAAGTGCAGACAGGACTGCAGACTGCAGAGACTGCTGCTGCATTCCTTTGTTCTACGAGTATTTGCCTGGGTGTCACCTCATGGAGATGGAGCTGGAGATGCCTGGCTGCCACACACATGATTGCCTCATTGCCCCAATGCTCCATTGCCTCATTCGGCTGAGGCGCCTCTTGGGCCATTAATGGTCTCTCTAGGCGCTGCCTCGTTTTATGGCTGCCACACAGCGGGGGGCGCACTGCGGCTCGTAATTGATATTAAGACAAAACGAGCCTAATGGGAAACGCAAACAAACGAAAGCCGTAGAAAGTGGATTTATTTTTAGGCACCGAAACTTTTTCGGGAGTCATAAGTTTTTACGATCTCTCGGAATTACTGGAATATGAAAATGAATGGAGATTGGAGTCGGATAGAGAGCTCTGCCATTAATAATCCAACGGTTAGTCCCTCCATAGATTGTGGAGGGTTCTGCCTAAATCATTCCCAGAGGATCGCAAAACGAGACCTTCATAATTCACCGAAAATCAATTTGCGGGATACAAAACTGTGGCGTCCATCGTATAAATCACAGAGAGAAAAAGGAAAAGTTATATAAACGAAAGCCTTTGCGAAAGGCTTGCCAAAAACTGAGAGAAAAATCAAGAGAAAAGAATGGGAGGGGGGGAAAAACTTTGCAAATAAATGGAAAATATTTCCAGGGTCAGGGGGCACACGCAAGGGGCCTTGGCAATGGCTGCCATCGAGCAGAAATGATCAACTGCAGTCGGCAGGAGTCGGATGATGGTCCAAGGTAAATCCAACAAGGAAGTCGAAGCCAACGCAGACATTGCAACCAGCCAAAGCGGATGTATCACTGCAGCATGCAGGCGAGCAGGAGAGGCAAGAGGCACGCGGCACGAAGGAAGCCAGCAGCCAGGAGCCACGAGCTGAACGCCTGAGCCGATTGGAGCCTCCCAGTCAGACAGAAACAGACAGGACATCCTCTTGGATGGTTGGCTGTCAGTATGGAGAGAGGGAAACAGAGGGAGTGGAAGTGGCAGTGGCATGTTGCACTGCCAGCTGCGGTCTGTGCAGCAGCAGCAGCCTTTAAGCCTTTTTAGTGACTGCTGGTCTGAGCCGATAAAACGCTTGAATGCGGCCATTCCCCGCCGTTCCCCAACCACCATTCCCCATTTATATTCTCTGCCACTGCCACTGCCCCTGCCACAGTGCCACTTGTGCCACACTCAAGGGTTAAAGTTTGGGGCAATTTATGCGCAATGGACACACGCTAATGAAGCAAACCGAAAAGGGTGTGTGGGGGCCACCCCTGGCGCCCGCCGGCGGGTTCCTAATCCTTGACACGTGTTGCCCAAATACACACACACAAATAGAGGGCCAGAGAACGAGATAGACAGATAGAGACAGAGAGAGCGAGGGAGAGCGGGAGAGACAAACAGACTACGAGGCATTTGAAATGCGTTCCCACAATTATGGAAATGTTGTTAGTAAACAGAAACAGCGACAAACCGAAGAGTGAATGCTCTCACAGCCCTTAAAGCACTTTTTCCTTCAATTGAGATCTAAGGAAACATTCTGTAAAGTAGAGCACATGTTCCTCTTGCTTAGGTTACTGGAAAAGGCCATCCATAATGGCCATCATCATGATGGTTTAGGCCGCTTTCAACGCAGACGGCACAAAAAAAAGAGGCAAAAGAAAAACAGACCCCAAAGGATGGCCACGAGGGAGGGGGAATGGGCGGGAATCCCTCCCCCTGCATAGGCAGAACTCATCAGGTTTTGTGGTCAAAAATAAATCAAACAAAAGCCGAAAGCAAAACGTAACGAAAGAAATGACAAATGAAAGACAAAGGAATAATTTTGCAGCGAGAGAGAAACAGAAAAGGTTGAGTTCTGCGAGAGAAAGAGAGAGATGCCAAAGGTTGTGTTCTGAGATTCCTTCTGCGAGAAAGAGAGATGACAATGTATCAGTCGAAAAGGATTTCCAAATGAATTTTAAAGCCATGTCCAGTAATCCCCCATCTGCCATTGACAATCAAATGGTGCCCCATCCTTTGCCCCACTCTTTGCCCCCCCTCCAAGCTCTAGCAATCACCGAATTGGCCAGTCAAATTGTCTCAATCCTCCAGCTTCCATCCTCCATCGCTGACCCTGTCCCTGTGTCCATGGCCAGCTGTGGCCATATTTCTTGGCCCTGATTGCATTTCAATATGTTCTGCCGGACACCCCAAGGCAAAGCCAAACAGAAGCGGGAGCGGAGCACTGCAATGGCATCTGTATGGTTTCGATGTTTGGCATTTGCCAAAATCTCTTTCATCCGAACGGGGAGGGGGGAGGGGTGTGGAAGTTCAAGGGCAATTATAGAGAATTTCCCATTCTCTGGCTGCAGCCTACGCTTCACTTTTTTCCCGGGTAATTTTCCATTCAAGCTGTGGCCGTGACGTTTATCAAACACACGAAAAAAAAAACCCGCTCTAATGCGTCGCAGCCCAAAAGTAGGCAACGCAAAAGAAAAAGGGGAATGGGGAATGGGATGGGAGGAATGGGTGGGAATGGGGAATGGGAATCCATTCAGGGGCTAAAAATAAAAGCCAAACGGAGGAAGAAGGGAAGGAAGGAATCCTTCCGGAAGGGGGAAAGGAAATGAATGACGCATATTACATTGAAACCGTTCTCTAAATGGCCAAAATGAGGCTGCGTGGGCACGAGGGGGGGCGTAGGGAACACAAGCCAACTCGTTTGCTGCGGAAATGCAGCTGCCAGAAAATAAAGATGGAGGAAAATACTACTGAAAGAGACAGAGAAAGGGAGAGAAATGAGCTGCTAATTGCGTGCATAAAGGAGGACAGAGCAGGACAGGGACAGGGACAGAACAGGGAGAGGGTAGGGCATCCCTTGTGAGTAAGGGTATGAGTAATACGCCTTCTTTCCCCGAAAAATACTATAAAAATACAGAGTAAAACCCTGACCAGCTGCGGCACTCTTTTGCCGGGAAAATTCAATGGTAGAGAAAGACCACAAAGTGCTGAAAAGCAATGTGGAGCACACAGATGTAGATGTAGATGCAACTGAAATGAATGGCATCCTATAACGGGTGTACGAGTATCTGTTGGTACGTTTACGAATACTATATAGACTAGCAAACAGAAATGGCAGGGCCAGGAATAGAAGGATAGCTTTTAAGATACAAACCAACAAGGCCACAGATGCGCGGACAACAAACGAAACAAAACGAAAAGAAACACTTTTAAACGCTGTTTTCATTCATCGAAACTTTAAATTTATGTAGCACTTCTCTATTTTGGTAGATGTAAATGTAGATGATATGTAGATCCCCCCGTAAATATGAATCTGAACATCAAATCTACCTACTACTTCCCGTTTTGTTTGATTTTGCATAATATGTAGATGTAGATGATATGTAGATACCCCGAAATATTATGTAAAATCACTTCACTCACCATTCTCTTGTAAAATCTTTATAAGTAAGCTCTCAAAGGATCTGTGCACATTCCGCATGGACCCTTAAAAGGGTCTTCCATCTCTGTTCCGGTTTTTTTACTTTAATATAATTTCCTTTAAAATAAAACACAGAGAGGGAAAGAGAGAGAGAGAGAGAGAGAGAAAGAGAGAAAGAGGTAGAGAATACTTTTAGTATTTTAAATTAATTAACATGGCCAAAAGAGGCAGAAATTGTCTGTGGCAGAGACAGAGAGAGCGAGAGAGAGAGAGAGTTGGGATGCCATTAAGTGCTGCAACAACAGCAGTGGGAGTGAGGAGAGTCTGAGGGGGGACAACAAGCCATCCGCCTGCCACTGGGGCACGAACATTTTGAGCCAACAAAGGGAAAGAGGGAAAAGTTTTTACTTTTTGGAGCCCCCTGCCGGGCGGACGACTGCAGCGGCAACAATGTTGACGACGTCGACGTCAACAGAAAGTTTCAGCTTCGCTGAATCCTGAATTTTTGCAGCTTCAGCTTCGCCTGGCTGCTGATGCTGATGTTGCTGCTTGTTGCATGTTGCAACGTGTCAGCGGCACAACAGGAGACACATCTACCTCTCCCTTCCCCTCCCTCGCGACGGTTGACAGGTGGGTACGTGTACGAGTGCGTTTGACAAACGCCCCCATTGACGTCATTAGAGTTAACCCTTGGCCAAGGCCAGCTGGCAGCCCAGCAGCCCAGCATTTGGGGGCTTACAGGTACCGACAGGTACAGTACAGAGTGGAGGGGGTGCAGCATAGAGGGGCTACATTGTGGAGTGTGTGTGGGCGGGGAGGGGGACAGTGGGTTGCCCTGCTGACAACGTCAGTTGATGTACAAAAGCTGCAAAAATGCTTTTGTGGCTTAAACCGTCGCGTCCGAATGGAGCCATCGAAGCGTGCCAGGGACACGAGGCGACATCCCATACAGCATACACCATGCCTCCCATGCTGCATGCTGCATGTCCCATGGCCCGTGTGTGTCAATCCCATTCCGTTGGAGAGTTCAGTTGTGCTCGCAGCGGTGGGGCCTTTGCCGATGGCTGGAAAAAGCAGCTTAAACGGGCAAAAACGGGAAAGCGATTGGAATGACGATTATCATCGGTCCCCCGGGGGTTGGGGGCGTGGCAGGATGGAATTCGCTCCCCTGGGGCTTAACGAGGGCCATTCTTCAGGTATTCTTGGAATGCATTCCATTATGTCATCCGCACGAGCAACAGCTGTTAGATGCAGATACATTTGTATCTCTCTCTCCCGCAATTAATGGGGAAATTAGCAGCTGCAAAGGTAAGTGCAATTTTCCGCTTTCCACATGCCACATGCCGCACATAGTGCCGCACTTTTGGCTCCAAGTCCAAAGCAATACAAAATTTGGCCACAAAAATTAATTTCCTCAACGGGAAGGGGGCCGAGGTGGGCGGTGCAGAGACGGACAAGAAGTCATTTGCGTCAACCATCCGTCCTGGCAGCTGACAGCAAATTCAATTTGTAAATTTTCATCTCATTGTTGCTCTTTGCCGTAGGAAAAGCGCTCAACAGACGGGGGGAGGGGGAGGGGCGAATGGGATGGCTGGCCACAAACGGCTGCAGCTGTTGGCAACATCACAGATGCCAGGGGAAGAGGCAGCCGCAGCAGCAGCAGCATCCCAGAGACCAGAAACCAGAGACAGACACAGACGCAGAGACCGGCGACCGGCGACCAGAGGCTTCTCCTTGTCGGAGTGCAGCTGGGTTTCAATTGAATCAAATTCAATTCAAATTATTCGATAAAGTGAATTTTCCACAACAGAAAGAGACAGAGAGAAAGGGAGAAAGAAAGACTCTGGAAGGGCAGAGAAAAAGAGTCTGAAAAGGCTGAGAAAAAGACTGTGGGAAGGCAGAGAAAATGTCATCAATTTAAAGCTAAAATTTTATACAGGGTATACCTTCAGTTCAGTCTATATCGAACTTCATTCCGTTGATAGATGATCACACATTAAACAAATTAAATTAAATTCCATTAAAATTAGTTCATAAATCTACCTAGACAGAGAGAGAGCGATAGAGAGAGAGAGAGAGCGTGAGTGTGTTCTCAGTTCTCTTTTGGATTATCTAAATTAAATTTTCCACACGGTTATAGATGGAAGACAATATTTTATTTTATTTGCGTTTTTTGTTCGCACTTTTTTCATTCGAACGAACGAATGAGCGAACGAATGGATTGACCTTGTAACGAATATTCGCAAATTGCAGTAGCAACAAATGCAACAGCAACAGCAACATCAAAGCCAGCAACAACAAAGCCAAAATGCTGCACACGACATGCCACACACACACAAATGTATCTTTATATACTCTCTGTATCTGTGTAGCTGTCTCTCTGTCTGTCTCTCCGGCTGTCTGTCTGTCTCTCTGTCTTGTGCGCTCGACAGGCGCTAGTTTTAATGCTTACATAAAGTGGCGTGCTGAAAAGCTGAACAAAAATATTTATATCCATAGAGAATCCGCCCAGCAGTTGGTAGGTGCAGCTGGGGGGCAAGGGGGCGCCCAGAACGGAGTCAAGACTGCAACGAACTCTGGCGGAATGGCAATGGCGTGCCTCGAATGCTGGCTATTAAGTATTGACTATTGCCCATAGCCTGTAGTCCATAGCCTCAAGTCTAGTATATATCCTCTGCTTGCCACGTGCCACCTTTTGATTGTTGGAATGGAAATCTATAAATGTTTGTCGAGCACTGAAATGTGGTTCAAGGTGCGCTACTGTGTGTGCCACAAAGGAAATCTAATAATAATAATCCCCTTTATACTGGATCGATGCAGGCACAATTATCCGCCTGATATGTCCTCGTGGAGGAGATTGTAATCTCTTGGTCGCATCTCATTCGATTTGCCAGTCATTCAACTCCACTTTTTGCCTGCAGGTCGGGGGTCTGTGGCGTATGCGTAATTTGTCTTTCAATTAATTAAGTATACGCAACAATTTGGATTGCAGCCATCAGAGAGGGAGGGGGGAGCAACAGCAGGAGTCAGATGTGCAACAGTTATGGGTCAACAGACACATAATATCAGAGAGAGAGAGAGAGAGAGAGGGAGAGAGCGAGAGACAAAGGAAAATGAAAATTCCACGAGTGCAAGAGCAAAATCACAGAGAGAGAAATCAGAAGAACTCTGCCTGAAACTGAAACCCAGCACGACATCACAGCGGGAGGCCGCCACTCAGGTTCCTCCCTTACCGCTCTTCCGCTCTCCCACTCTTTTATCCTCCGTCCTCTTCGCTCTTCCTTCGCTCTGCTTCTCTTTCTTTCAAAGCGCAGTCGTTCCGATGGGAACGAAATCCGAGTTCAGTTCAGCTGCATCTTTACGACACGCTCCAGCAGCCCAGCAGAAGGTGGCCATTTAAGTGGTCGACACTTGAGTGCTATTTTGGGGGCAGGCACTGCTACTGCCACTGGCTTTGCCACCGGCACAGTGGCACACTCGCTCGATACCGATAAGTGTCGTTTCGAATGATTGCCACACCTTTCGACTGGCTTTCGAGACTGCCTTTCCAGCTGCCTTCGACTGCTGCAGTGCTAATCAGTAGTAGTACAGTTCGTGGGTTCTTCTTCGATTAGTGCTATCAATGAAGCAGACGGAAAAGACCCAGATCAGATCAGTCCAACAGGTGAATAAGCCGCAATGAGGGCGTGCGACTGCCAAACTGCTTATCGTGGCTATAAATTAGAATGGAAAATTATTTATAGACAGAGCAGTTTGACATTTGTTTTGGGCGGTTTATGCCTGACAGGTGATACTACATATAAAGCCAGCAATACCTAGTAGTAGTTGTGGGTGTTACCCCATCTCCCAGCCATTCATATTTGCAATTTGATTTGTGCACTCAACCGAAATGAACAGAACAGCAGAATTCATTTGCCGCACAATTTGATGTACGATTAAGTTTTATGATTTCTATTTTTACGATTCAGAGAGCTACGCTATGTCCGATCTGAGCATTATAGTAGTATTCTATAGCTATAGCGATAGCTATATGGAGCTGCTGTTCCCCTAATTACCAAGCAATTTGTATTCACTTAGCATATGAGCGCACACACAATGGACACGCAGATTAGATATGGATGGATGGAGATACAAAAAGATACGCCAGATACGCAGATACTACTGGGTAGGTGGGTGGTTAGCATCGCTGGGGAGGTTCTTGGGTAGCTTGGAAGATGTCGATGCCCATGCCCACTGTGCGTGCCCACAGCTGAAAATCTGTACAATAAAAATGAAACTGTGATATATATAGTATAGTATGTGGTGTATATGCTTCTCAAGCCAACGTGAGCGTCATATTAATTTATGAGCTCCAAAAATATGCCAAAAGCCAGACAAGAATTGAGCAAGTGCAAAAAATACATACAACATTCGACAGAGACAGAGAGAGGGAGACTCAGAAGGGGGGCAAAAAGAGAGGCAGGGAGACTCAAGAGGGGCAGCAAGAGAGAACTCGTCATCATAAATTCGTGCACAAAGCAAGTGTAAGTGTATCTGAGACGAGTGTGTGTACGAGTGTATCTGAGTATCTGGCGTATGCCTCTCCGAGTCTCGAGTCGTAGTCGACGCTACGCGACGCTTTGTCGCCATTTTTGGCCAGTTGCAAGTTACGCATTTTTGTGTGTCGAAATCGAGTACGAGTCGAGTCGACTCGACTCGAATGCTTTTTTTGTGCTTTTTGTGTCACTGCCCACAGAATTCCACACATCACAAAATTTCAGCAGCACTCGATTCGATTTGGTTTTCACTGGAGTTACCAGTTTTTATTTTTTGCTGTGCAGTGGGCGTATGTCTATGGAATATTTAAATGTTTGTGTCTGTGGCAGAGGCAGTGGCTGTGGCAACATCAACATCAATATCAACTTTCAGCTGTAAATCGACAGCTTGCAGGCTGCAGGGCAAATATCAATTCCCAAAGTAAATTCCCCATAAAGTGCCCCTGCAATTGCTTTCCAAATAATGCGCGGGGATTAATAAATTTTAGAGCAAACTATCCAGACAGAGAGACAGACACACAAACAAGCACACACACGCACTTTAGATAAACACACCAAAGCACAGAACCAACACAGAACACACACACAGATACAGACACAAATACACAGATACTACGTATTCGTATTCGTTTGTGTACAGAGTGGAAATCTGGTGCTGGTGCTGGTGTTGGGAACCCCAAAGAAGTTAGTTATCAAATTAAAGCCAGGGATAATGTGAAAAATATCATTTACTTGCCAGGCGAGTGGGTTTGTTAGCCAGACAGAATGAAAAGAAAATAGAATAAGTGGAAATTTATTCAAGGAAACGATAATTTAGATTTCATCTTATAGTGCATAGGAAAGTGCGCTGCTATACCGCTCACGTACATGTGTCTAAGAGAGGTTGGCACCAACACATTGTTCCTTTTTGCCTGTTGTATACGCACAAAAACGTACTAAAAACATGTGAAAATGCTACCGATCGATGATAGATACGTATCCCGCATCATGCGGCAGCGCACCCCAGTTGGGGGCTTCTGCATTCCTGCCTGAGTTCCGGCTTCGATTTGGTGCAGTGCTCGGCCCGGCCTCTACTGCTGCGCTGCCTTCGTGTGACTTCGGCAATGCGACTTCGGCTTTAGCTATCTTGCTTTTTCCAAGGCAGGGTAACGCAATAAACCAATTTCTCCCGCAGGCATGTTCGGTTTTTGCTACACACAACAGCGCACTGGAGTGTATGCGTGCCAAGCACTGGTATAGATTTATGATAGATAGGTAAGACGTATCCCGCGTAATGCGGCAGCGCACTTCAGTTGGGGGTTCCTACATTATTTCCTGGGATCAGGCTATGGTTTGGTGTCTCTTGAGCTACTTGATGGTGGTATAATATCCGCAAATATCTCAATCCCTTCTTCCCATAAGAATGGGGAAGTTTACTCCCTGAAGAGAAGCTCTCCAATGACATCTACAATGAAATTATCATGAAAAGTCTCCACCAGACAAAAGAGCGTGAATGATATTCGGTTTGCTGGTCCGCCCAATCTCCAGTTTGTTTTCCTTTTTGGCTGCTTTTCAAGCACTTCTCTACCTCTCTCTCTCCCTCTCTCTCTCTTTGCCTCTCCGCGTGAGGCAGTAGACGGCGGCGCTACATTTAATCTAATCTTTAAGCAAATAAATGGCATTATACACACACTAATACACACGGATTCACACACACTCGCAGACTGCTGCATATATTCCGATTTAGATATGATTGTTTGTTGTGGGTGTCACCTCGCTCTTCCCGCTCGTTGGATTTCCACTCGGATTGCGGCTCCTCGGGCGTGGTTTTTGGGTCGCGCGTTGAAAGCGTTAAAATCAGTTTACAGCCTCCACCGCCGACGCCGAACGCTGGCGACGCTGCCATTGCCACTGCCACTGCCACCGCGGTCGTCGTCGTCGATGACTGATTGACTTTTAATTGGGAATAATTATAGATGCGATAAACGGTTCAATCTATCCATCCATCCATTTGTCTATTATGCGCAATATATAATTGTATTTGGACACGCTCCTCAATTAACAGACCTTTGACATTTCTGTCTCTCCTGCAGGGCGATCGATATTTGCATTGGAATGCATTTCCCCCACCCCCCCTCATGAATGAATGAGGCAAATCCTACCTCTATCAATTTTCCAATAACTCTGCAGTGGCCCTTGTGGGCGTGTGTGTGTGCTGGGTGGGCGTGGTCCTTCACTCACTTTTACCACATTTCAATTTCCGTTTTTTGTTTTATGGCTGAAAGCATCAATTTTCGTTTTATTGATTTCGATTTTTATTGTGAACCAAAAACAACAACAACGACAATCATTCAGCCAGCCCGCCAGCCAGCATTCAATGGAAATGAAAATGGAAGTGGAAATGGGGAAAACGGCAGCCAAATCGAAATGCAAATGGCAGCCGAATTACAACAACAACAACAAAAACGTAAACCAAAAACAAAGGTTCAAGCTTTTGGGGTACGAATTACTGGATACTCTTCTAAAGGGATAAGGGATACGACCTATCGGATGTGTGATTTCGACAGCGTATCATCCAATATTCCTGCAGAAGAAGACTCTCGAGTTATTTGATACTCTTGTAAGGGGATAAAGAATAGGGATATATGGGATGTTTTGTTTCGATTGTCCGTTATTCTTTCAAAAGAAAACTCTCTGTAGAAGACCTTTCCACTCTCTGTAAACTCATAATACCCTTTGGAAGGGTATCAAAAACGGATGAGAACCGAGGACAGACACTCACGAATGAAAAACTTTTCATAAAATAATGAAAATAAAGAAAATTCACAAATAAATCCAATTAACGCCTCTTTGTCCTGGGTCTGGGTTTGGGTCCTTGTAGGGGATATACGACCATGTAAGGTAGGTTCCCATCTCTGCCCTAAACTCAATTTTTGGTAGCATTTCTGCCTTGCTTTCTTTTCTTTATTTTACTTTTCTTTTCTCTTAGTTTCTTGTTGTTTCTTTTCCTTTTCGATTTCTTCTGGTTCGCCTCCTCATTTGCATTTTCGTTTCATTTGCTGCGAAAAACGGAAATGGTTGTCTTTTGGCCTTCCTCTGTTTTTCCAGCATTTGCAGACAGCACCCCGAGCTGATGGGTCACCCCTCCCTTGGGTCTGGGGTCACCTTCTGTCAGGCAGCCTGTCGCCCCTGAGGAACCAAAAAGGGAGGCCTGCAGGGCTGCTACTTTTGGGCCAGATTAAGGCAGCAGCTGGCCGACAATTTGACAGAGAAAAAGAGCTATGCAAATATCTGGATATAGCATTTGGATATATCTCCAGCGAGACCCAGAAATGGGGTAACGCATCACTCACTCACTCTCGTTTATCTTTGTGTTATCTCTCGACCCATTTTCGTCTGTATGTGCAGCTGTACATATCTTCATCTACATTTGTATCTGTATCTGCTCTGTGCATAACTCCATCTCCATTTCCATCTGTATCTGCAGCTGTACATATCTCCATCTCCATCTGTATCTGCGTATCTCTTTAGATGCGTTAAATATTCCCTCTTTCTCTCTCTCTCTGTTGATCAATAAATTTCGGTCCATTGTGGTATTGTGGCCTCTTCTACGATACTCGTAATTGGGAGCTGTGCTGGAGGCCCATTCATTGCTCGATTTTACGACCGAGATTATAATTCTTTCCCGGCTCCTGCTCCGGCTCGTTCTGTGGCGGGCATTACGCATACGCCCTGGTGTGGTGCTTGTGGGGCCATAAAATGTTTGCGAATCATAAATAATTGTGCAATAATATTTATGTTTTATACAGGCCACAAGAATGAGGACGGAGATGGGAATGTGGAGAAGCATACATCAATTTGGATAAATGCATTATATTTCTAGTAATTTCTCTGTGTTTCTCCTGCCATTTAAAAGGTTTCTCTCCAACGAACAGAAGACAGACACCCCACTTGACCTGCAGTTGAGTAAGGGTAAGGGTTAAAAGGGAGCAAAAAGGGTAGATCAGGTGGCCCGCCCTCTCCATTGTCTGGCTCCTACCATTCCGATTGTCCGGGTGCTAATGTATTGGGTTTCAAGGATACGCAAACAGAGACAGAGACAGACACACAGGACACACACAAGCGGACACACATTCAGGCGAAAAGGATAACAGCTGTCAGCTGTGGTCAAGGATTTCAAGGTGTGTTCGTTCCGATGATAGTTGAGCGACAGACAGTCCCCACACCGCACTGCACTGCACCACACCACAAATTACAGTACGCATACGCCAGGTATGCCACGTATGCCACATGCCACGTGTACGCCTGCTTGTAAGTCTTTTCAAGCGAAACATATTGATATGCGTCATTTAAGCATTTTCCAGTGCAATCGCATCGAAATAATTGACTTAATTAAGTATCATCCCCACACGCAGAAACACTCTCCTTCCCGCCGCCCCTCCCTCATTGATTTATCATCATTCAACGCCCCGCCCCGTTCCCCGTACAATCGAGATGCTATTTTTCATACCGACACCCCGACACCTCCACCTCCTCTGCCTTGCCTTTGCTTTCACCTGTATGCGGTGCGTGTGGCTCCTGGAATCGAATGAAATTGCAGGCGGCCAAAGTTGAGCTTTCGCTTCATTTGTTAGCCAAGTTCCCAGCTTCACTCTTCTCCGCGTTCTCCGTTCTCTGTTCTCTCTGTGTTCTCTGCGATTCGCAGTTCTCAGGGAGCGAGAGTGAGAAATTGAAGCGGATGCGGAGACTGCTCGAGCGTAAAGGAGGCTTGCCAGAAGGTCGCAGGCCAAGGCAATCGCTCAATACGGTCTCCCGTACCCACATCTCTCCCTCTGCCTGAATAGTAATCGAGAATACCTCCTCCATCTCATTCATCCTCTCCAAGGGTCGCTGAAGCGTTAGAAGCTGCTCCACTCCTCGGTTCAGTTAGCTCAGTTAGCTGGCGCTAGAGGAAGGCGGTAGAAGGAAGGCGGTAGACGGAAGGCGGTAGATGGAAGGCGGTAGACGGAAGGCGGTAGACGGAAGGCGGTAGATGGTAGCCGGCAGCCGGAAAGAGGCTTTCCATCTCTGCAGCCTCAGCCTCAACCTCCAGCCATCCTTACAGTTCTCTTAACCAACTCCCAGGCTCAGGCACTGCCTCACTCCTCTCCCTACCTCTCTCGCTCTCTGTTTCTCTGCTGACTGTGTAATTAGCAAAGTTTTCCTCAGTTTGATTCTCAACTGTGAAAAGTTATTAAAATTCGCTCTTAATTTAAGCAAACTTTTGCCATATTGATTAAGCATCTTGAATGGGTTTGATCCGGCAACAGATTCGCCCAAGGAAGACCAAGAATGTATCTAGAAAAGAGGCTGGGAATGGGAATACTAGAACACTAACAATTCTCGTTGTTTCAGTCTTATCTCATCCATATTGATGAGAGGAGAGCAGAGGGAAGCAGAGGGAAGCAGAGTGCTAGACACTGAATTGATTCGCTGGCCATCAATTTCGCACTTCATCAATCGGAATCCGTATTTAGAAACCACTCGTTGCCCCCTCAGCCCGTCCGAGTACTCGCACGAGTGTGTGTTTTGTATTTATAGTTTCTGTCTTCCATTATTTTCATGCTAGGCCACAATATTATTTATTTTCTACGCATATTTTGACGCCACTGACGCGTGTAGAGTGGCATGTTATTACGAGTATTTCCCCTGCACCGCACCCTGCCCTGCCTCCGAGCTGCTCTTCCTCTGCTCCGATCCGCCCTGCCCTGCTCTGCACTTCCCCTACTCTGCTCCGCCCTGCTCTTCCGCTGCTCGTCCTCTGCTCTTCCTCTGCTCTGCTCTTCCTCTGCTCTACTCTTCCTCTGCTCTACTCTTCTCTTCTCTCTAGTTGTGGGTTTCATGCGGTTCAATGGGTCCGTCTGTACGTCCATTCATTACAGAATGACTGACTGATTGACTGTCTGACGTATGCAAATGCCATCGAAAAGAGTGTGGCAAGGCAGTGAGAGAGTTTAATACAAGTATGATAAAGTCATAGCCACAGCCGAGGAATCAATCTACCAATTTAAAGCCACGCGCAGCCTCTCGATGGCAATCAATCTGTTTGCTATGTGTGTATGCGTGTGTGTGTGTGCTCTGCGGTGGATCAACATCGCATCTGTTGCGGCTGTTACTTCAGAGTGTGAGAGAGAGAGAGCGGTATATAGGCTAGGGTAAGGGCGGGCTAATTAACGGACAGTTGTTGGAGGAGCTACGGCAATTGAAAGCCAACACCATGAGCTCATCCACACACCTACAGCACACACGCGCTGCAGATACATAGATACACTGATACACAGATACACGGATGCACTGATAAACTGCGAGTGAAGATACATTGACGGACTGAGTGTAGATACTCTACAAATCCGTGTTTTCTCAATTAAAGCGATGCCGCGATGCCAGTCGAAGCCGAGACAAATCCAATTAGGGGCAAACACGTTTACCGTTTTTCACACTGCCCCCACCCTGCCCCCGTCCCATACCCCGTGCCGCTTGACTTCTTTTTTTGTGTGCTGCTGCTGCTTCTGTTGTTGTCATTGTTGTTGAGAGGCCTCCTCTGGCGTTTTAGAGGGGAGGCAATTATGGCGACAACAATACTCATACGCCGTGTGTTCCATGCGTTTATCTCAATTTGCGAAATATACAGAGCGAAAGAGTGGGAGAGGGAGGGAAGGGATGGAAGATACAGATATAGTATCCCGCTGATTCGGAGTGTACTATGAGGGAGAGGGGGGTGCTCTATCAACGCTGCTCGTTCGCGTGTTAAACATCATTTCTAATTAAGCGAAATATCAGAACTGGAGCTCAAAGTGCGTTTAAAAAAATCTGAAAAATTTAGCCGCACACACCCAGCTCTCCCAGCTCTTGTCATGAGGTTTTTGATCTCTTTTAGTTCGATTTCTGTCACCTTTTTGCCATCATACATGCCCTATCTCCCCTCCTCTTCTGTTATGGCTTATGGTTTTCCCATTCATTTTTAGTATTACTACAGCCTTTGTGTGTGTGCGGGGTTTTCATTGTGGTTCTGCCTCAAGTAATCGCCAATTAATGAACTTCTGTCCTTCATATTATTTCTGCGCATTAATATCGATCCGAAAACCCAGCCCCGAAAAGCGTTCAGGCAGGAGCTGTTGACATTTGCGGCCCCACCGCGACGGAGAGCAAACAATTGTAAAAAATTCTGTGCGACATTTGTCTGCTTTCTCTTGCGGTGTTGCCTTTGGGCCACGTTCCTTAATTACTCGTTCATTGGACTCTGTGTCGTTCCACCTGGACACTCCCTACTCTTGCTATAAGCTGCGCTCCTCTCCTCCCCATCGCTCCTCTCTCTCTCCTTCTCTTTGCATCTCTTGCCACAGAATTATTTGCATTAACATTAACGCGGAGCATGATTCAGCACTCTGCTGAAACCACAAAACTGTCTGTCTGTCTGTCTGTCGGTCCTTCTGCTGGGAAGGGCTCTTAAGTGGAGCAACAGAAATTTGATTGGATCAAACATCAGGTTTGATTGATTGATGGGGGAATAATGGCGGAGTAATATGAGGAGATCAGGGAAGGAGCAAGGAGTGGTCAAGGATGGGTCAAGAAATAGTTAAGGAATAGTCAAGAAGTGGTCAGGGAGTGGTCCAGGAATGGTCAAGGAAGGGTCAAGGAGTGGTCAAGCCTTGTCCAAGCCATGCCCAAGGAAAGAGCATTTCTAGTTCTATCTTCCCTTTAGAAAATCCCATCATAAATTCATTTGCAACCGCAAAAACATTTTCCGCCGATTAATTGACATGAAAATGAATTAAAATTTTCGTACAAATCATTTAACGACACTCAATAAATGTGAAATATTATATATTCGGTGGCATAACACGAAAAGCAAAAGCCAATGCCATGCCATGCCATGCCACAAATGCCGTAACACTTCATATAACCCTCACAGACACAAACACAGACACAAATCTGTGTATCTGTGTGCCCCTTCTATCCGCTGAAACATCTTCCGCTATCCCCCATTTCTCCTCATGACTGACACGACGAAGACGACGCCCCCGCGTCAAAATCGAGGCAAAATAAACACACGTGTGAACATGAATTGAATGGCTACCCAAGAGATGCGCTGCAGAAGCGCACAGATACACAGATACACGGATACACAGCCACCGCATCGCATCTCTGAGATACAACCCATGGACCACTAGATAAAGCTGAAAATCAACGCAAAAAATTGACGTAATTGTCACAAATTTCAAATTTTGTGGTAAGAGTGTGGGAAGGCCAAGAGAGAGAAATTCCCCCACATCTCACAGCACAGGGGAAACCCCTTTGGGGGGCGAGTCGTGAGATGTTGGGCCAATCTTTAGGTGCCTCTTGGGGAAGCCTCACTGTGCTCGAAACATTTTATTTTGGCTTAGATGTGTCTGTGTGTCTCTACTCTTTTTTTCGGCTGCCACTTCTCCCTCGACGCAGGCGCACTTGCCCCCAAAAAAACACAGGCGGTGCTTGGTTTTTTTTGGTAATGCCAGAATGGCAGAATGATTGAATGAGCAACTGACAGTCGGACCGACTGGCAACAAGTTTTTTGTGGGCTCTGCTCTCTGGATGCTGCCCCGTGTCCGTGCCCATGCCCAGTCCTCCCCATCAATTAATACCAATTTGAGAGGACAAACAGACAGACCGGCAGCAGATGGAGGTAGGAAGGTGGCTAGGGAGAGACACACCCCAGAGACAGAGATAGATAGACAGCGAAAGGGAATGAGAGATGGCGCGTATCTAGTGGAAGAAAGTCGAAAGAATAGTTGGAGAAAACGTGTGTCTGAATCTCAACAACAATGTCATAAACAAATTAGCATTACGGGCAGTGTAAAGTCAAGACGAAATTAGTATCTTTCATTTTCTATTTTGTTCGCAAAGCAGGGCTAAAAATAGAATAACGGCCAGCGGAAAGCCTCCAACGCATTCGAAAATAATCAAACAATAGATGGTAATAGCCATAGGAGAAACACATGGAATTTTAGCCTGAAATATAGACAACTTTTCCAGATATGATAGGCGATAGATCTAGGGAATGCAAAGGAAGATATAGACAAGCTTTTACAGATACAATTTACTATAGATATGAGGAATGCAGAGGAATACAGATACGTATAGTTTTCTATGGAAAATTATGGGTTTTATAGAGTCTATAAGTAGATAAAAGTATCTATATATTTCCCTTCATCTTCGTATCTTTGTATCTATTTTCTATATCCCCATGAAATATTCCCATAAATATTCCCCTCTCTCTAGACAGTGTTTATATTTCCATAGCCATTGTTTGTTGTCTATCGAGGGTCTATGGAGGGGGAGGGGCCGCCTCTTTCTAATTTGTTAATAACGTTTTGTTTTTGGTCAATAAAATTCCAGTTTATGGCTCTGATAATACAATTATGTGTGGAACTGTTAAAGCAAACACACACAGATCGTACAGATATGCATATAGTTTTATGCATTAGATAGGAATAAACAGCAATATATATATAGGTAGTATATAGAGACAGACAGACCCGACCCTGATCTCTTGATTTTCTTTTAATTTTGGGTTTTTATTATTTATTAAATTTATTTGTTTGTCCTCAACATTTGTTGCTTTTTTCACCTCTTTTTTCTCTTTTTTTTTTAAATATAAATAAACAAAAATCTGAAAAATATGTAGACTAGATTCACACTTGATTTTTCCGTTCAGTTTGAAGCACTTTTTGTTGGCTTTTCTTTAGCATTTTTTTGGGGTTTTTTTTTAGTTTTTTATGACTTATTTTATTTGTGTTTTTGTAAGCTTTTGTCTGTACTAATTTTTCGACTTTTCGGCCATTACTCATGGAGGGAATTAGCAGGCAAAACACCAGCGAGTGAGTGTTCAACTTCGATCTGTATCTATATCTAAATCTAGAGTATTTAACACTAATTTCGCATTCAATTTGCATATCGAGGGATTACTCATTTTGCACTTGCCAGAGCAGACAGAGCAGAGCAGCAGAGAGTTGTCAGAGTTCTCTCTCCATCTCCATCTAATTAACAGCGAATTCATGGGAATAATTGCAACAGACATTTAAACCCATAAAAGTTGTGCCGCTTCGCACTCGGAACTCCCGCCTGGTGGGAGGGATGGGGTGGGGCTAGGGGTAGGGGCGTGTGTGTGTGCAGCCAGTTGGAAAATGAATTCAAAATTCAGTTGTAGCTCTGGACTCTCTCTCTCTCCCTCTGCATACCGAACAAAAGCCATGTTAATAATTAGCTTGGAAATTGCACAGAGAGGTTGCCCCCCTGCGTATCCGTTCTGATGATGCAACCTGCAATTGCAACGTACGTTGCAACTTGTTGTCAACACAATTTGCGTTGTTAGAGCAGGGCTCTATAATTATTGTTACAGATAAATCAATCGAACTGCCCAGCTCTTACTCTCTCTCTCTCTTTCTCTTGGAGCTCGGAGTTTTTCTCGTGTTTTGCTCCATTCAAAAGTTGGCAATTGAATAGACATTTAATTAACGTATCTCCCAGTCTGTCTGGTCTGTCGTAAGTCCCTTTTTCTACTATATCTTCTGCCATGTACTATGTGTGTATCTGTGGCGTTGAGTGCCCTGAAAGAGAGAGAGGGAGAGAGTGGGAGAGTGTTTGCACAGCTGCCACTGGCGTCAGACGACAGCCAACACTTTGCGGTAAAATATATTTAGTCGCCATCGGGCGGGAACGGGCGGGAACGGGCAGGAACGGGCGAATCGGTTATGAAAAGCGGAATGTTCTCTGCGGCCTGAAATATACATAGTTTCATGATTAATATAGATTTAAATTCCCCCTTAAAACAAAAATTATCCACCACATTTCATGCGAATTCTTTTGCTCTCAGGTAAAACTATTCGAACAGAGAACTATGGAATGGTTCAAAGACCCTGCCACAGCCCCCACTGTTTTCGACCTTCCACCTTTCATCTCTGTATCTGTATCTCTGTATCTGTGTATCTGTCATAAAATGTATTTTCAACTTATTTTCCAATTACCAGATCCAATTGCCTGCCACGTACACATTTGCTGCCACAGCAGAAAACGCAACAAAGACCAGAAACACAGAGAGAGGGAGGGAGGGAGAGAGCCTCCCTGTCCTGCTGCCACATGCCACATGCATACTCGTATGGATTTCCCAACCACCACAAATTGGTTGGCTATAATAGCTTAGGGGGGCGTATGGGGGGGCCTATGTGGGGGGGGGAGAATCTAATTGGTAGGACGGCGACACATTGAAAAGTGGCCATTGCCTTTGCCTGCCTCTGTGGTTCGTTCTCTCGTTCTCTGGTTTTTTGCAAGCCAAGCCAGAAAAACAATCATCCACACACAAACATGAGGAGGAGAAGGAGCAGGAGGAGGAGGAGCAGCAAGAGACGGAGGAGAAGGAGGTCAAAGGAGAGAAGAACTCATACGAGTGTACAGTGGAACAACCACAAAAGACACGTGTATCAATGGCAGGCGGGGATGGGAGGGCGACCTGAGGAGGTCATAATACTCGTAAGTATTCCTTCGATTGCTTTCGCAGAAAACTATTCCATTCTTAAACGTTCGAAATGGAAAACCTAGAAAGGTTTTTCTTTTCATTGAATATTCCACACAATTAATGTTGGATTTCCGTCAACTATTCATCGGATTTCCCCCCACCCCAAAGTTCGCTCTTTTTCTGGGTAATCTATTTATGGAGAAAACTCCTCTTTGATGTACCGCACACACACACACACACAAAGGCCCGGCTTCACTGTTCACTTGGCCATGGCTGGAATTATTATTTTCCGTCTCTCTGTCGCTGTCTCTGTCTGTTTCTCTGACTGCATAAAGGAAAATTCCCTTGCCCCAGGCCCCACACAAAACACAGAAGCGCCACACACACAAATCATAAAGCTGCTTAGCGTTTGTTCCTACCCCAACCCCCAACCTGTCCCCTCCTCCCCCTCTCATGTCCTTTCCTGTCCGTTTGTATCCTGACCTAAACTTAAGGACAAACTTGGCGAAAGGAGCAGCAGCATGGATGGCTGATGGCTGGGAATGGATGGAAAAGCCAACGCAAGACTGGAGCTAATGTGAATGTTGGCCGAAAAAGTGTTGCTATAAATAACCTCAGACATGCGGGACGACTAAAAGTACGTCTCCTGCCTGCCATGCCCTAACCTCACATTCCATATATATAATCTACAGTACATATACATATATATATATGTATTTGTATATATAAATATGCATATAAAGCGGGTGTTTTTCTCTCCTCTTTGGGGTATATGGCATGTACACACGCCAACTTTTGTCTGCAGAGACACCTCCCGCCCCTCTCTGCACCTCCCTGCACCACCCACCGAAAAATCAAGGAAACACAAAATAAAAACTGCTTTTCTCTGTTGCCTTCTCTGTCGCTCCGGCACACAATGTGTGGCATGTGGAAATGTATAAAGGAAAAGCCAACGGCAAGTGTGTCAAAAGGTGTACCTATCGTACGTATCGTACGATTTGTTTTGTATGCTTCGGAAAAGTATGGAAAAGCGGAAGAAGAAAGAAAAACGAAACGAAACAACAAAATTATGCACAACTTTTTGACAGTCCCGCAGTCCTTTTTGTTGTGTTTGTGTGTGTTTTCCCTCTACGATTTTCCCTCTCTGCAGTTTACTATTGTTTCTGGTTGAAAGTTCTTCGGTTTTTTTCGTCTCTAGTGTTTTGGGGGCAGGCGACCAAAAGTTTCTTCAAATGATACGGATACCATGTGGCATGTGTGTGTTTTGGGGCATGTTCTGCATGGAAAATCAGTCTGAGAAAATGGAAAAATGATTGCTGTGTGATTATTAATGGATTCGAATCGGTAGCAAAGAGGGGTGGGGTTGCTGTCCATCGGAATATTATATTCGAAGATAATTACGGATAATCTATGTATGGGAATTTGCTACAAGATTCGTAGAACTATAAGAAAATTTATTGGAAAAGTGTTTGACAGGGGAAGTAAATGGTAGTACCAAAGAGCGCATGAAGCGTTTGCCACTAGAGCGCTCTCTGTCTCTCTCTTTTCAGTCAGGAACTCTGTAAAATTCCTGACCGAAAAAATCAAGCTGAAAATGTTGTATGGCGTGACACATCTTGGTGTTTATATTGTCTTGGGTAGTACTCTTTTTTCTTGGATAAAAATATAGACAAAAAATCTTTAAATATACGAATATTGCTTTCGTTTTGGTTAAAAACAAAACAAAAAACAAATAAACCCCGAGACTTACACATGGCTTACACTTTCTAATGTACTTACTTATTCGTATGATGGGATTACTATACACACACACTCCCGACATCTGGCGCGTGTGGCAGTGGCAGTGGCAGGTCTCCTCCGGTTGAAAGGAATTTCCAGTGCAGATGCTTTCTACTTGAGAATTTCATCCATGGCATTCCTTTCACACATTTCGTAGGAGCCGAGCCGTGTGTCTGTCGTGACAGCAGGAGCCCTCCACGCCATTCCTTCTTTATTCCATATCCGTTTCCGGCCAAACTGCCACCAGCTAGAGAAAATCCTACCCCACCCCCCATTAGCCCCCGCCCAGACATCAATGAGAACGCCCACATTTTGTGTATATATTTTTTAAGGATTTCAAATTCATTTTATTGGTTTTTTTTCTTTGTTTGTTTGTTTTGTTTCCTTTCTTTTTATTTTGTGTTTTTGTTGTTCTCTCTCTCTCCATCGTTTGTTTTTTTTTTGTATATTTTACTTATAATTGTTTTACTTTTTCGCAAATTTGTTTGTTTTTATTATATTTAGATATAATTTTTGTTGTTTTTATTGTATGCTTGTTGTATGTGTGTTTGTTTGGTTGTTGTAGTTGGTTTTTTTTTTGTTTTTTGTAAGATTTTGCAGATCTTTTTTGTTTGGTTTTTAAATATATATATATATGTATATATTATATATGCACTTGCTATATAAACTTAAATTTATCAACTAAATTAAATAATTTGTTTGTTTGAATTTTGTTTGCATCCGTGTCCTCCTCCTCTCCTTCTCTCTTTTTATGGATATACATATATATCACTATATATATATATATTTATCAATATTCTGCACGCACACACATGTGAAACAACGAAAGAATCTTCTCCTTTTTGTTAATAAACTAATCGAACAAATTGTTGGACTGTGAGGAAGGAAAAGAAGTTCCAACAACAAACAAAAGAAAATCTAACGTTTCGTAGATTATATTAATCATAAAATACAATTACAAATTAGTGCACAATATTCCGTTTAATACGTATTAAAGTAAAGCATACAGCATACAGCATTACGAATCGCATTAGTCAGATAGTAAAGCTCTTCCAGAAGATACTCTCACAGATCTTCTGCCACACAGTTGCCGTAAAAAGTAAACCAACACAAAAGACTAAAAACACACACAAGCCAAAAAAGGATAACAACTAAAATTGCACAACTTTCTCCGCCTCCTCTTCCGCTACTGCACATATATGAATATATATATATTATATATATTCTCAATATTAAATTGTTATTCACAGACTACTACCATACTCGTACGACTATTTACCATATATGTATGTATGCATGTCTGTGTGTGTGTGTCTGGTGTGTGTGTGTGTGTGCCAGTGTAGAAAAGGACTCCAATCATATATAAATATGTATGACAATAAAAGGTTCGATTGTGATGTGTGAACATTTCGTGGCTGCTAGAAACTGCTTCTCCTGCTTCTTCTGTTTCCTCAATTGATTTTCGGTGTCTATTTAGTTTTTAGTTTTATTTTTACTCGTATTTTACTCATAGTTACCATTAAATTTAGCTGCTTAATTTGTATGCCTATTTATGACTTTTGTCTCGCAACTATAGTTGAACAAATATAGTATGTACTTCTTGTATATAATCATCGTAGAAAACATAAAATGTACGCGTATATAAATTAATTTTGTTTTTCTCCCTCTCTTTCTGTGTCTCCCTCATCTCTTATCTCACATTTCACTTCTCTCTTTTTCTCACAACAACAACAACATCAAAACGTAATTGAATAAAGTCTTCACTTTTCCCAGAAATAACTAAATAACAGGGGGAGAATTTTTGACAAGAGAATTTCTGCTGCCTTCCTGCCTAATGGAAATCTCTGCTTTCTCCTTTCTCCTTTTTTTTGCACATAACGAAACAATAATAAATATATAATCCAATCGACAGCATTGACCCTTTGGCATGACTGTACCTCCTTCCTATATTTAGTTGGCTTTTTCTGTCTGTATTCCTGCATTCTCTTCTTGCTTCAATCTTTCGACATTTTTGCCTGCTTCTTTGACTCCGATTTCGCCTTCGACTTCAATTGTTTTTTGTTTTTTAATGCTAAGTTTTTTACGATTTTTTACACACAAATGTTTTCAGTTTTTCTTTTGTTTTGCTTTGTTTTACGTGGCTTAAATATTAAACATTAAGATTTTATTTTTATATACTTATATATTTTTTGCTGCGTTTTCAATGGTTTTACTTTCTTTTCTCTTTCCACCTTCTTCTGTGTTTATTACTTTAGAATCCGAATAGTTGTTGTTGGTTGTTGGATGTGGCATGTTGCATGTTGGATGGATAACTATTCATGAGAGGTTCGTGATGATGGGCTAGTGCGCTTACTGTTAGGTGCCACTGTCACAAAATATGGTCGTTATGTGTTCTACTGGGGGGCGAGTGACACAGGGGTCTTGTTGCACGTCGTCGCTGATTGTACAACATTTATATCCACGTATGTATGTATGTAAATATGTGTGTGTATGCATGTATTATATATATATAAATATCTAGAGACATGTCTACACGAGACCTACACACAAGACTTGAACGCCAGCGAGGCGCGCGCGTGCGGCTGACCAACACTGCCTGTCGTTGCGCAACACTGAATCTCAATTTCACTCAGTAATCACTTGACCGACGCCTGACTGCCCGTCTCTGGGGTTCGGGTTCCCCTTTGTGTCTGTGAGACTGCTCGTACCGCTGATTCCTCGTAATTATTTTCTTTATATAAATATTACACCATTTATTAATCATATGATTTGACTGCTGCTTCTTCTTCTCATTCTTTCTTTCTTCTTCTTCTTGTTGTTGTTGTTTTTTTTTTCAAGCACACTGAGTGCGCCATAATTTTTTTTTTGTGTTAATTTTAACCTTTTTGTATTTAATTTAAAAATTATTAAAGCGTTTTTTTACTCTCAAGTTGTTGTTGTTGTGGTGGTGGTGACTGATTGACTGACCGAATGATTGATAAATCGATGGATGGATGTGTGGTTGGGGGATTTATCGAGGTGAAATATGAAATTCTTTAGCCCTTTTTAGTGTTTTGGATGATGATTTTTCTCCTGGATTTCCTCTTTGTTTTGTTTCTTGTTTGTTCTCCTTTGTTTTCTGCTTTCTCTGCGTGTTCTTCTTCTCCTTCTTTTCTGCTTCTGCTTCGGTTATACGACTAAACTACGTTACAACTAAATATCTGTAGTCTCGTGGTTATATACGCTATATGTATGTATGAATGAATATCTATATGTAAGTCATTTGTAATTGTTTCCATTGCTATTTCTATAACTCTATTTGGGCTGCTTCTATTCCACTTAGGCATTCTTTACTTTAACTTTTCCTCTTGCGTTTCCGTTTCCCTTCCTTTTCCATTCCATTCCCTTTCCGTTCCGTTCATCCTGTCATTCCGCTTGTGGCCCGCTCTCTGGCTCTCTGGTCTTTAGACAAAAAGGCTGCTTCGGCTGAGGTTTGGCTTCGAGGAGGAGGAGGCAGCGCCTACCGTTACACTGTTCCACCTGTAGATTGTAGTTCTTTGTAGTTTGTAGTTCTTGTAGTTGTGTGGCTTATGCTGAAAGAAACAATTAATTAGTGTTAAAATTGGTTCATTTGCATAATTTTGCAATCTCTCGTTCAGCAGCAGCTACTTCTTCCGATCCGATCAGCGATCACCGATCAACCTTGACTGAGGTCTCGTTTCGTATATCTACTTCCTACTCGGGTTTCTTGACCTCCTCCGCTAGCCGCAGAGACTCGTATCATATTCAAATATTCACATATTCAAATTCCACAGCTCGCAACGAATCGCAACGAATCGAATCACTCACAAAAACTAATCACCGAATCTCAGTTCATGATTTTCATTTTGAGTCTATTATTAATTTGTATTACTGTTATTTCTCTGCTATTTTTGGACACGTGAAGACCAGGGTCAAGGTCGTTTCTTGGTGAGGTTTGGGTGACTTTTGATTAGAACTAAAACTTAATGGAAAAAGCATGCAAGTAAAAGCGTGGATGTGGGTAGTGAAAGGTCTTCAAAGCCTCACTAGCACCCTCGTGACCAGGAACCAAGCACCATAACCTTCCGGATAGCCAAGGACCATACTGCCTTACGAGAGGCCCCCGCTGAGAACCGTCCGGGTTTACCTAACCTAAACAGAGTGTAAGGTCTTAAACAGAGTCTACTTACGCCTCCTTCCACAAATTTCCTCCCATAAATGGCATTTCTGGTAAGCTATTCATGGGATCAATCTGATTGAGGGGTTGTTCCCCTCCCTCGACTTTCTCTGTCATAGATCCCATTTGAGTTGGAAGGTGGCAGGACTCTGCATTGCCACCTGCCGCATCCATCAGGTGGGAATAAAAAACAAAACAATGTCTGCTGCAAGCCAGCATATTGGCATCTAAAAAGGTTTATAGACTTTTCGCCTTATCAGCCCCTCTTCAGTACATGTTCCCCCCATCCACATCTCTCTCTCCCCCATCTCTCTCTCTCTCTCTCTGTTTCTTTTTGTGGCAGTGGGGCAGCAGCAGCTTATGACGTAAGCCAGCCACAGCAGCGTGCTATATTAAATCTCTTGCACAAAACACAGATACAGAAACACACACACACAGATACACAATTGTGTAGATATAAAACAAAAAGAATAACAAGATAAAATAAAAAAAGTTGGTTGGTTGTATTTTCAGGCGGCATTTTATCGCTGAAACAAAAAGCGTCACTGACTCCCCTCCCCCCAGACACCTCGTGCCACAGCCACTGCACCCACGCAAAGGTGTACGCCATAAAGATACAGATACAGATATGTATGTATATATATGTATGTACAGCATATAGTATTTTGTATACAATAGATACAAACCAAACAAATATCTGAAATTGGAGAGGTGCAATATATAGCATTACACAGTCGTCACTCTCGAGTATCCCCCCGACCTACACCTACACCCCACTCCCCCGCTCTGTCTGCGGAGTTGTGGCATTGAATTTACAAGAGATCTCTCTTGTCTTTGGCTTTGTCTCGAATTACATAAAGCCAACAGAGAAAAGACCGTACAAATTACGGGCTTAAGGGCGGGCTAATGGACGGCTGCCCGGCTAATGGCTAATGGGAGGAGGCATTACGTGAGGCCAAAAACAGAGACTTTCACTTGTCCAGAGATCGAACAGCGAGTGTTGGCCTTGAAGTGAGTGGCCCCTCCAGCCAAAGAGTTTTCTTTAGAGCCCAAAGGTGGGTGATACTTCCTCACAATTGCCTCTTTTATCGGATATCCATGGCATTAGCTTTGGGCTTCCATGTCTGGCAACATATTTGACCTACAGGCAATGACAAAATTGTTGCCAACACCAAAAAGAACAATCCAAATACTATATATAACATCTGTATATTCCGAAAATATTTCCAACAAAAAACAACGGATACTTAAATCATATGAAATAAATTAATTTATATATATATCTACTATAAGAAATAGATATTCATTCTTTTCTTCAACCCCCCACGCCGCCAACCCCTGACAAAATTCAAGACGAAAAACATTTCAATAAATCAACAAAAAGCCAGGAGGAGGACCACTGCCACTGCCACCGCCCGCTGTCCCTGCCCCCTGCCACTACTATGCCGAGTGGACAAGACTGAAAATATCTTTAGATATACAAAAAACGATCTATAAATGAAACATACAATATGTATAACACACGAGGGGGGGGGGGGGGAAAAATCTGATGAATATGAGTTAATTGTTGAGGCAGATGTTTTTTCGCCTCGAAAACTGCACCGGGACACACCCTATCCTTCAGGTTACCCTGAGATTTCCCCAAAAAAATACAATAAATACATATATCTGTACGTTATATAATAATTTATACAGAAAACATCGATAACCGCAGACAAGGAGCCACCCCCACCCATAAGCACCCACTCATCCACTCACTCATGCAAATGACATACGCCACACGATTTTATTCACTGTATTTATAGTCCATACTTTGATATTCGCATTAAATACTCAATCCACAGACATTCCGCATTCATGCGCCCCTCCAGTTAGTCCGTCCGTCAGTCCGTCCGTCAGTCATTCCCTCCGTTTTGTTTGTCAGTCTGTCATTCCCTCCATTTGTTTGTCAGTTTGTCAAGGAGTCAGTCGTCGGTTTGCCCTGGTCGGTAATTACACACGTTTTAAAATGCAGTTTGTGCCGTGTATCCATCAAATATTCAGGAGGAGACACCGAACACAGGCCCAGGCCCAACCCCAGAGATTGCCCACAGATGGACAGAGGTAGACAGAGAGAGAGAGAACCTGTGCGAAACGAGCAGCTGCTTCTACCCATTCCCACTGCTCTTTCATTTTTCAGTCGTTTGGCCTTTTATAATATTCACAAGACAGACAGAGAGAAAGAGAGGTAGACAGACAGTCGGAGAGAACTATGTCAAATGTCTGTAGAGCCACCCACTTGCCTTCCACCCACCCACCTCCTACTGTCATCGTCAGCTGCTTAACTCTGTCTCAAAGGCAGGGAGACAGGGTCTAAGTCCACGCATATCATATCATATCGTATCATACCATATCATATACGTGTCATATCTCAGAGACATAGAGATAAGAACAAGGTAAAACAGAGAGCTAATGAAAGGGGATTCAACAGGGGGATTCAAAGGGGTATTCCAGGGGGGATTATAAGGGGTTTCTAGGGAGATTTCAAGTGGAATTCCAGGGAATGAGGAAACACTTGTCACAGGAGAAGCCCTCACAAACAGCAGGGGAGAATAGGAGAATCAGAAAAGTAGAAAAGTTTCCATCCAACATTTTTTATTGATTTGAAATTGCAAGATAAAAAAAAAATACAGAAAGAAAAGTATCTTCAATAAAAATTCCATTCAAACTCTTTCAACTGAACAACATTGAATGTTGACGAACGCACTCTTGACCCCCAACCCACCCCACCCATTCCCCATCCCATGCCATGCCATCCCCCTGTCCCTCTGTTCTCCTTCCATCAATCCCCATCCATCCTGGCATCTCCCTTTGCGCTTCACTGACTTTGGCAGCAGCTTCCTCTCCGGACTTCTGTCCGATGGTCAATCAGTCGATTGCCCCCTTGTACCTCCCCTCCTCCCTCCCTTCCCTCCCTTTCTCGTTCGAGAGGGTTCAATAAACGTAAAAACAAGAAAAGAGATCTGCAATTTGCAATTCACTTTCGGCATTCGGTGCTTTGTTGTTCTCGATTCTCTGTGTTCTCCTCCAATGTTCTCTGCTTTCAGTTCTCACATTCATCTCGCAGACAGACAGACACTCGCTTTGAACTTTCAACTTTGTTTAATGCGAAAACAAATGCAAGAAAAATCAACCAATACGAATTGCAGTACCCATTAATTAGCATAACCTTTTTCAATGGAATTGAACCGCGAAGCGGGGATCTGGAGGGGATTGGGGGGGAACCATCGATGGAGAGCTCTCTACCGACTCTCTCGCTCGTAAATCAAAGTGTGGAAAAGTTTTTTTTGGTGCCCAATAATCGTAGTGGAAGCTTTGGGCTACACCGTATCTAATGTCAATAAACTTTTTGGCTTTGAAATCAAATCAATTTTCATGCCAAACGAAAGCGCAGACATCACGTTGGAGGAGCATGGGAGGGCATGCGGCACGGGCACGGGGCACGGGGCAGAGGATGACACCACACAAAAGAAAAGAAAAGAAAAAAATAAGGGAAAATCGATATTGAGACCCTCAAGACAAATCAATTAAAGAAATTGTATATGCATAAAATACGTTTTCCATTTCTCATATTTTCTCTCGTGTTTCGCAGAACTAAAGACAGAGAGAAAATGTCAAACGAAATGAACAGGAAACGGAAACAAGAGACGAGCAGAGGAAGGGGCGAAGGCGAGCCGCGGGCAGGGCGTGGGGGGACAAGAGCAGAGAAGCGCAAATTAAAAGCAAATTTCAATTTTTGCAATGACATTGTCATTGATGTAGTTGCTGCCTGCTGCTGCTTCAGCTGCTGCTGTTGCCACTGCCGCATGCCGCATGCCCCGCTTTTTGTTGTAACAGAATTAACTACGAAAGTAATTAAAGACCAGGGGCAAGGCAAGGCAAGGCAACTGTAGGACACGGGCCAGGACCCGCACTTTGAGGCAGGATTGGGTTGGGGTCTGAGGGACAACTGAGGTGCCCGCAGGCAGGCAGCGGCAGCAGCAGCAGGCAGGAGTCTTTAAGAGGATGAGGAGGGGGAGGAGGAGGTGGCAGCGACTCAAGTTGTCTTGCGCGCGCATGAAGGCAATTAACATTACACACAAACGCACCTACACCCCGCGAGGGCAGCTCGAGGAGTACTTCATTCCACGGAGTGTGGAAAATAGTTCATTTCAAACACAAAACAAGAGTCTCAAGAGTACCCAGCACATTTCTGGGAGTACCCAACACATTTCTGGGCTTTGAGATTCTTAAAAGTTCTCTCAAATTGTCAGGGAGATGAATGAGTCTTCGAGCAGCCCTCTCTCTCTCTCGTGCCATGCCGCCCACACAGCCACAGGGCACACTGGCTAAGGAAGCCACTGAGGAGGATAATAGGGGGGAGGTGGGGGCAGGGATGAATGGATGGATGGATGGTTGGATGGGGGCTTACACGCAACAGCGCCGCCGGCGACATGGCGCACAATTTGTGCGCTGCAATAAAATGAAATTAAAATTTGAAACAACTACAGAAGCAACAAGAAATACATATTCCAGGAACAAACTGAGAAGGGATGAGGGATGAGGGTTGGATGCCTGGATGGTTGGTTGTGGGAGGGCATAGAGTGCACTGCGTGAGTGTGCGTTGGAGTCGAGTATCCCTGTGGGTCTGTGTGTGTGGGAGGGACTGAGGGTGCATGGGTCTTCGGGGAATCTGTGGACTCTGTGGATGAAAACACAGCTGAGAAGCTTAAGCACCATCATCCATCGTCATCATTCTTAGTTCTCCGCCTCATCGCATTATTATTTCTTTCATTTTTTCGCTCTCTTTCTTTCTCTCTGGTAATTATGATAAGACAGTAATTACATTTATCTGCTGCTGGCAGCACTCAGAACGAATAAAAATTCACTCTGCATCGAGCCAACCCGTCCCACATGGCGTATGCGTATGCAAAAACATGTTGCGTATACGTCATGTGGTGCGCATCCAAGGTAAAATGCATAGAGAATTAGCTAAATTATCAATGCGGTTGTGGGGATGGGGATTACCTTCAAAACTCTCAACTGAACGACCACAGCGCACAGTGGGGGGCAGCATTTGTCTATAGGTCAAGGACATGCAACAAATTGTTTATTCGAAAAGAGCATCATCATCAGATGCGTAAGTGGCAGAATGTCAAGCGACTCGACTGACGTCATGAATGCGTAATAACCCAATTAAATCGAGTGAGAGAGAATAACAAACGAAATATAATAGAAACAAAGCTAAATGATTAGACGGGCCTCCCAACCCCCTGTCGTTCTACACTCTCCTGCAGGGTAGAGTGTGTTTGTCACTCTCAAAAGATTGATGATTCCATTAGGGCAGTCCCTTACCCTCCGCCCCAGACCACGTATCACCACCTAGCCGTTTCTCTATCTCCAGGCGCCCCTCCTCCACACACACACAGAAATAATTAATCAATAATTACGCTACGTGCGCTAACAGAGGGGGCAAGAGGTTAGGGGGCCGGACTAGGCACAAAAAAAAAATATATATATATTCAATCTACGATACCCTCTGCAGCAGGAGGGTATCATGTGTTGTGACTAGATTTCATTGGAAACAGAATTCTAGAATTCCTCAAGGCTAATTGCATGTATCCTTTCGCTTATGGGTACATCGCAATCCTTTCCCGTTTATCAAAGGGGGGTATCAATGCTGCCGACCCTTGAAAAAATCTTCCATTCTGTTGCTTTCTTTTTTCTGCTGACTTGCACCTGGCACCTGGTCGTCCCACGTTCCCCCTTGGGCCGCCCTTTTTCAATGTCAAGCCACAGAGAGAGTCTCTCTTAGCCCCTCTCTCACTCTCTCTCGCTTCTCTTTTCTGGCTACAAAATAATTATTGATTACATGTCAATTTTATTGAATTTGTGAAAAAGAGATGGCTGATGCGAATTGCCTGCCTCTCTGCCTTACTCTCTCTCTCTCTCTCTCTCTCTCTCTGTCTCTTCCCCTGCTAATTATATTCCTCTCTGGCGCTGCTGCTGCTTCCCCTCTCTCTCCCTTTCTTTCTTTGTTTCATTCTTGTGTGTGTTTTTTTTTATCAAATTCAATTAGACGCACGACTATAACTGTAATTGTATGTTAGCTGTCAGAGAGAGGGCTAGAGAGACGGAGAGAGGTATAGAGAGGGGGAAAGGGAGAGGATGAGCAGTAGGCCAATAAAAAGTACTGTTATTGTTGTCTTTTGTTATCAGGACACATGAATGATAATGCATGCATCACATCACAATGATGATGATCATAATAATCATAGTAATGATGATGATGATGATGATGTAACCATGAAAAACTATGCCAGCATAAGAGGCGGGCGGGGGATACTCTTAACCCATTTTCCACCCTCAACCTCAACGCCGCTCCTCTCCCCTCTCCACCCTGCACTCTCAAGCAACAAAACAAATTAAAAACCAAACAAAAGACAATGAATGGGGGGACCACTAGGGGAACCTCTGAGAGACCCAAGCAGAGAGAGAGAGAGCCACAGGGGAAGAAAGCGAGCGAGAGAGAGGAGGCAGAGCAGGGCTTGCTTGCTGCATAAATGAATCTAATAACTGCCTTTGTTTGTTTGCCACCGTTCTCGTGCCCCACTACCCCTGCCCCTACCCAGTGCCCTACCGTCCCCCCTAGCAATCACCTTGCACCTCCTTCATTCTTATCGCCAGCTGTTCCGTTCCGTTCTGTTCTGTTCTACTCTGTTCTGTTCGTTGCTGCTGTTGTTTGTGTTGCCTCCCAAGTTCTGTTTTAGTTTTCAAGCAGCTGCCACCCTAGCCCATCACCCTACCCGCCCTCTTGCTTCTCATATTCTATGTAGTAGTACGACAAGTGGCGTCAATAGGTTTTGATAAGGTACCCTCCCCCCGCCCTTCCACTCGATGAGGCTGGCCACTATGTATTTGTTTTCCAGCCAATTTCTTATCAGTTCAGAAAAGTGTTTGAGAAATCGAATGTCCATTAAATAAAAGGAATAAATGAAGTGAATGAATTCTACTTCCATTTCCCAGAAATTCGATAGCAAGTTCGCTCTGGCTGCCCTGCTGGGAGCCATTCATTTGTATCTCATGTTCCTGCCATATAGGAATGTATCTAGATACATATTGTGTATGTATGTGTGTACCTGCACATAAATAACGCCACACGTAAACAGAAAATAAAAGAGAAAATTTTAATTTTCATTGCGGCACTGTTTTTCCATGTTCAATTCTATTTTATTTGCTCATAAATTCTGAATGAAAATTGCCTGCCGGCCATTGGATGTCCCAGCGACAGACAGACAGACAGACAGCAACAGAAACAGCAACAGACTATGGGGACGTTTTGTATCTCATAGATACACAAAAACACATACAAACACTCCATAACGAATGAGAGAGAGAGAGAACTCTGTCTAAAGTAGTAGACCCTTTGATACTCTATACTCTCTACTCTCAAAGCAAAGGGTTCTGGAAAGAACTTCTACTGGGTTCCAGCGACAGACAGACAGCAACAGTAACAGCAACAGACTATGGGGACGTTTTGTATCTCATAGATAGATGAGAGAGAACTTTGAAGTATTAGTATCCTTTGATACTCTATATTTTCAAAAAAAAGGGTTCTGGAACAAGCTTCTATGGGTACTTCCCCCCCCTAAGAGTTAGGGGGGTAGAATTCGGGCAGAAAAAAACTGTGAAACGAGAAGCGAAAATACGTAAATAAACAGCGACTACAATTTTAAAGCAAAAACGACGAAAATAATTGCACAAATGAAACAATAAGACTATTAAAACGAGCACACAAAAAAAAACAAGAGAAGCAAGAGGAAAGACAGAGAGAGGGAGAGGGAGCAGAAGTGGAATGACGGTCGGGTGACGAGTCGAAGCCGAGAGACAGACGAGAGACGGACAATGCGACGTGTGTGCGTTAGCGTTATATTTAAATGATTTCGCTCGCAGTTTGCCTTCGTTTTGCCTGCCCCCCGTCCCTCTCCACGCCGCTGCCACTGCCTCTTCCACTGCTTCTCCCTCTGCCACTGCCATGACGATCTGCTGTGGATCTCTGGGTTGTGAATCTGGGCTCTGTCTGACTGAATTTGTTGTCTCAATTTAAATGCCTGCATTCGCTGAATGCCGACTGCCGACGAATGCCACTCCCCTAACGTTTTCAGAGCGCGCCAAGGGGGGGGGGCGGCAGAGCTGCTGCGAAAACCCGTTTGCAAAAACCAAAAAAAAAGGGGAGAAAAAAACCCAACAAAAACAGACAAAAACAGTCAAAAAAAACTCTTATTTAATTTAATTTATTCTCGATGCGTATGCGAAAACAAAAATAAAATACAATTTGAGTCTCCCCCTCCCCGTCTCTCTTCTGATTTGCATTGCTCATACGCCGCGTTGCCGCTGGTTTTTTCTCTTGGTTAATGGAAATCTCTGTTAACCCGAGACTTTGAGCGATGGGAAACTGGAGAACCAGAAAACACAATTTATCTTTTGTGAATACTTGGGAAACTCTCGAGCTCTTTTCCATAATTGTTTTCTTTGCTTTCCTTTCCTTCCTTCCTTTAATTTCAAGCTTTGTCTGCTCTTCGCCGACGTTTTCTTTGGATTGTGGCGCGTGCGTGTGCGGCAAACCCCTCGAATTTGAGGGCACTGTTACAAGGCTGATCCCCCTCCCCCACTACCCCCACTCTGCTTTCAAAGACCAAAATTGGCCAGACAACGTTGTCAGATTCACAAGAGCGTTGGCTGGCAGCTGCATTCTTGCCTAGGAGCAGCCAAGAGCCGCTTTGCTTTGCTTTACTTTGGCTTACGGTCTAGGCGCTGCTGCTTATTGGAGCAAATCGAGTCTCGGAGCGTGTGCGTGTCTGCAGCAGAACAAGTTTTTGGTGCCAACTGTGACCTGAACTTTGGCTCCACAACGATGTTGTGCTCCAAATACAAACAGCTCAAGCAAGCAATGAGATAATCAGCCAAAAGAAGAACGAATCTGCTTAAGAATAGTTGTGAAAAATCTCAAAATATAAGAGAAAGTCCGTTACTCTGTCATGACTTTTGAAAGGGTATAAAAATGTGTCTGGTATTGCCCTCTAATGTCCCCCTCCCGTGGTTCCACTCTTTTCTATTGATAAACTAATCAGAAAATCCATGGAATAGATTCCGTTTAATGCCTAATGCCCAAATACTCTCGTACTTAGTACCCATGACTACGACTACGAAGCAAAAATCGTAATTGACTTGGCCCAAAACAAATGATTGATGGCCTTCTCCTCCTCCTCGCGACAGAAAAGCAGCAACAAACAGCAATTATTGTATAATTGGTGCCAATAAAATTTTGTGTTGACGAGACACAAATGTCACATGGAAATGTACCACTCGTACAGGGTACAAACAAAGCGAAACGGAGAGAGCTACACATTAGATGGCATGGAATGACAGACACACATATTTTACGATACTTTTGGGACAGCCGCAGAGGCCTGGCTAAAGGTCAGCCAAAGGTCATGGTCAGTCAATATTTTATTTATTTTTTTAGATCTTTCAAGAATTTACAAGTTTTTCTTCGATTAGTTTTTTCACTTTTCCACAGAATTTCCCCAACGAATTTTATGCCGCAGTTGCACGCATTTTTTGCTCTTGAAATATTGTGAAAAGGTGTGGGTTGAGGGGTGTGGGGGTGAGGGGTTGGGGCATAAAATATTATAATTTATTAATTACAAACAAAAAAGAGTAGCAGTTTCTTTATTTAATGGCCAGCGGGCACGCAAAAGTCGACAAATGAAAAAGTATTCATAATATTTCATGTTCAAAGTTTTTGGTTCCTGGTTTTACGAGTGTACAATGGAATATACCCCTGGGAAATGGGTCAATTACGAAAATTCCCTTTGAAGAAGATAATGGAAAATAAATTAGAATAAAACTAGACATATAAAGGGGATTTTAGCCACGAAGTTCTTTGAATTGCGAGCGCATTCCATGGTAACTAATAATACTATTATCTGCTGTCTGCCGTTTGTCATTCCAGAGGATAAGATCCCACTTTTAGGAATGACTTACAGCCATTGTGGGTGTTTTCCCTTTGCCAGGAAATAATAAGCAAAATGTGGAATACATCACGTAAGTAGATCGAGCACTGGAGACCCCTTGGGGGGGCATGTACATATGTATGTGCCCCAACCAGAGACGACTCATAAACGGTAGACGCGAGTCATTCCGCTGTACAAGTTCGAGGGAATCTAATTAAAAAAGAATTCCATGTTGTGTGCAAACAACAAACAAATTTCAAAGGAATGCCATGGGAAAACTCTCTGAAACGCACTTAAACCGAGAGCAAAGCAATCAATCAATTAAACTGATGCTCGTCCCATCAATCACCTGCGCAAAAAAGTCACACAATAAACAACAAACCAAAACAAAAAGGGAGGAGAGAACTACCCTAACACTTACTCAAATGAAACCTCATTACGGGTAAAAAAGGTTAATGCCGTATTATTTATAGTCAATAGATTAACATTCAATTAAGCAATATGGTTGGGAAAAGTCAGTGGTGTGGGGTAGTCATGCTTTATATAATACAAATAGATTAACAGCAGAGAATATGTCGTAATGTGTGGAGTTGTATAGGGTTATGTACGAAGCAATGATAAAAATATCGATCAACAGAGTAATGAAATAATAATGAAATAATACTATAAATAGTTACAGAAATAAATGAAAAAAATATATTTATTTATATACAGAAATAAATGGAGAATATGTGTTTAAATAATAAAGAAATAAATGAAGAAAATATATGGTTAAATAATACAGGAATAAATGGAGAATGTATGTGTTTAAATAATAAAGAAATAAATGGAGAAAATATATGGTTAAATAATACAGAAATAAATGGAGAAAATATATGTTTAAATAATACAGAAATAAATGGAGAAAATATGTGTTTAAATAATAAAGGAATAAATGGAGAAAATATATGTTTAAATAATACAGAAATAAATGGTGAAAAAATATGTTTAAATGGAGATTAATATACAAGAAAAATAAGTTATAAATAATAAAAGGAAAACATATAAAAAAATAGTGTAAATTTGAGCGTATGAAATGATGTATAAAATATATGTAGTGTTAAGAACAGAATCTACTATATTCCGAGGCAAGATGTAGATGTAGTTATATCACAGTGAAAATGTGTAAAGAAAATGCTTGTAAAACTATGTGCATACTCAGGGGAATTAGTAAACGATTAATAAAGTTAGAAATCTATGAATTATAATGGAAATAATGTAAATATTATTGGGATAGGTTAAGCATCTTAGTGAAATATCTTGTATATCTTGAATATTGAATCATAAACGACTGAGGTTGAGTCTTGAGGCAGGTCTTTCATCTGTGAATCATAAAATGGTTGTTTTTTCTTCTGTTTTCTTTCCTATCTCTAAAGTTCTTTCCCTTGAAAGTTTCTAAAGAAGTTCTTTCATCTGTGAATCATATACTATATATAGTATAGTGTGTAAGGGGGGTATTTTTCTTAGTTCTTTCCCTAAAACTCATATCAGTCGGATCGAAAGGTTCTGTTCATCGCTGCTCACATCGTATTGCAGAAAAGCCTTAGGGGTCTATGTTTTACACTAATTGTTCTTTGTTGTGTACTTACATTTATGAAAATTGTAGTGAAAATTCCAATGTAGAATAGATAGAGATGTTTGTGTTGTTGTTGTTGTGTTGTGTTGGCATGTGGATGGATATAGACATAGATATAGATACACCATGCGTCTAGACGTACTCTTAGACGAAGTAGATGTAGTTAGTAGTTGTTGCTGTTGTTGCAGTTGCAAGTAGAAGTAGACATATAGACAAGACGACGACGACAACGACGACGGCGGCGGCTACGGCTGCGGCTATTAGGACAGGGTCCGCTAGGCCGCAACAGCAGTTGGCGACGACAGCAACTCCAGGAGCAGGAGGCAAGTGCAGCGGAGGATCTGGATCTGGATCTGAATCTGTCCTGCTGCTGTTTGTTGTTGTTGTTGTTGTTGTTGTTGTGGCGGTTGTTGCAAAAATGTGGGTGGAGTGGAGTGGAGGTGTGGAAAACTTGATCTAGAATTCAGCAAACTCCTTGGCGCACTTCTCGGTGCTGGAGATCCGCAGTGCCTCCTCCTCGTAGTCATCGAAATTGCTTGTGTCGCCGGGCCCCTTACACCGTGGTATGAACGGGGCCTCGATTTTCTTTTGGAAGATCGCAATCCAGTCGGTGGAGGCGAACCACTTCTGGTTCTTAATATCATTGACGCCCGCCTTCAGATTGCCATAGCGCTTGGTCAGGTCAACCTGCAACAGGTTGCGCAGCAGGTCCTTCAGGTCGGACCCGAAGTGCGAGGGGAAGCGCACCTTGCCCGAGACGATCTTCTCGTAGATCTGGATGGGCTGGTCCGCGAAGAACGGCGGATAGCCGGCGGCCATTTCGTAGACAAGCACGCCGAGCGCCCACCAGTCGACGGCCTTGTTGTAGCCCTTCGACAGAATGATCTCCGGCGCCAGATACTCGGGCGTACCGCACAGCGTCCAGGTGCGGCCCTTGACGCGCTTGGCGAACCCAAAGTCCGTGACCTTGAGGTACCCTTGCGAGTCGATCAGCAGATTCTCGGGCTTGAGGTCCCGATAGATGAGGTCCAGATAGTGCAGATACTCGAAGGCCAGCACAATCTGCGCAGCGTAGAAGCGCGAGTGGGGCTCCGAGAAGCGGCCCACCTTCCGCAGGTGGGAGAACATCTCGCCGCCGGGGACGTACTCGAGGACCATGTAGAGGTTGGAGTTGTCCTTGAAGTGGTAGCGCAGCGAGACGAGGAAGGGGAACTGGATGGCCTGCAGGATGCGCTTCTCGTTCAGCGTGTGCTCCACCTGCTTCAGCTTGACGACCTTCTGCTTGTCGAGGATCTTCATGGCGTAGTAGTCTTTCGTGGGCTTGTGCTGGACGATCATCACGCGGCCAAAGGAGCCCGTGCCGAGGGTCTTGATCCGCTCAAAGTCATCGAGGGCAGCGGTATTGGTGGGGTTGCGGCGCCACTTGTCCTCGAACTCCTCCTTCGCCTGCTCGAGGAACTCCTTGACCGTCTCGGCGGCATCCACCTTCTTGTTGGACGTGGTCGCGTTGTTCCCCATCTTCGATATTGTACCCGTGAGCGATGAAAGGCGAAACGTGGCGCTGGCAGAGACCTGTGGCTGTTCCTCACTGGCGGCTCCTGCTGCTGCTGTTGCTGTTGCTCCGTCTGTCGTGGTCGCTGCGGACGCTCCTCCTTCGGATGATGCTGCTGCTGCTGCTGCCGTTGGGGGCGTTGTCTTTTGGCTTGCGGCGGCGGCGCCTCCTCCTACTGCTCCTCCTGGCCCAGCCGAGCTGCTGCTGCTAGCCGCCTGCTCCGGTCCTCCTCCACCGCCGACGCCCTCCTCCTCGTAGCTGGACTGCTGCTGTAGCTTGCCCTCGCCCGATGTCGAACTATGATGGGATTTCTTCTTTTTTAAGAATTGCAAAATGGACTTAGCTATTTTGCCGACCTAAGGGACCACTGGAGAGGAGAGGAAATTCTTGTTGCTTTTTTGTCGCGCGCGCGTTGCTTTGCTCCCTTTGTCTCTTGTTTGTTGGTTTGCTTTAGTTTTTGCTTTTTGTTTTTAGTTTTAGACGCGTTTAAATTGGTTCCTACACTTAGTTTACACTTAGATTAGCATTTGGTTTACACTTTAGATATTATTCCTAGTCGCGCAATTTGTATATGTATGAGAGAGATGGGGAGATGCTGCAAAGAAGAGAAGAGAGAGAGAAGTGGGCAAAATTAGCATCTGATTTAGAAGAGAGACAGAGAGAGAGAAACAAGTTGCGTTAATGGATTCTAGAGTGTATGTTCGCCATGTTTTCTTCTGCTTTCTGTTTCTTCTCACTGTTTTCGCATTTTGTTTTCAGTCTGTAGGTTCTCTTTAATTTTCTTTTACCGCTATGTTGGCACTTTCTGTGTTTTTGCGAACTTTGTCTTTGTACGCACAAAGGTTGGTGAGACAGGGAGAGTAACCACGATCGTGTCAAGTGTCAAACAGCTGATGGCTAGGCAGGGCACAGATAGTGCCTACTCACTCGCACTCACTAACTCACTCACTCACACACACACCACACACTGGCAAAACACCGAGTGTCACGCTGTTGCTGTGCATGCGTCTGTGTGTCTGCGCTTCTGGTTGAATATTTTACTTTTCTTTGGCATATTCGTGTATACTTTAAATTAGGTAAATTGCCTTTTATTGCACATTGTGCTAAATTTTTCGCCATTCGCTCGAGTTTAAACAAACGCACACGCATATATATACACAGAGAGCAGTCACACACACATACACAGCACTCACCAACACAGCCGTACACGTACACAGATTATCCAATCGATTTTTTTACACATTCATTTCCTTTCTGCTTTTGTTTTACTTTGCCTTTGCTTTGGGGGAAATGGAATTTACCTTTTTGCAATTAGTTACTAAGTTGCTCGCGATTTATAAACACATTTAGAAATATTGCATTAAATTAATTTCCCGATTTTTAGCACTCGGCTCTACCCGTATATTTTACTTTTTTTCGTTTTTATCTTAGATTAAAAATACCCGTATTGCCGCCCGATTGTTTTTTTTTTCTTTTTCACTCTCTTTCCGCTCTTTCGGCTTCGCTCTCCAAAGAATACGTTATCCAAAATTGTACTTATTTAAAGTTTTATTTGTTCGACGACGCGCGAACAACCACGCAGTTCAAAAATTGGGCCGACTTTGAAGGGGCCGAATTGTGTTTACTGTGACTTTGTGACTTGCTCGGTGGCAGTGTGACCATTTCTAAAATATACGGTCTGACCTGAAGTAGAGCAAAATAAAAAAAAAGTGTTTTGAGTTCCCGGTTACTGCCAGTGTGACCGCGGGAATTATCGAAAAAACATACCGTCCGACCGAAATATACCGAAGAGAACGGTCTCACTTTAAAAATATACCGTAAAAATTTCGACGAAATCTTAATTCTCGATTTTGATATTCTGTTTAATATTACTGCCTGAATAGAATACTGGCCCCTGAACAAATAGTTTTAACTGCTAGATGAAACAATTTTCTACAAGACTGATTAATTTTAAAAGCTCCATTCAGTGGATTCAATCTAAAATAAGGTTTAAGCGAGATAGGTCAGCAAGTAAGTCCCTCACGCAGTCCCTCCGTCGCGGATGATAGCACTGTCTATCTATTAATTTAATGTTGGCGCCAGGAGAAGGCGACTTAACATTGGGCTGTTCGCGTCCTCAGAGAATTAACATAAGGTTGTGCGACTTAACATTGAGCTGTTCGCGTCCTCAGAGAATTAACATAAGGTTGTGCGACTTAACATTGGGCTGTTCACCCAACATAGATTTTTTTGCCAGACACCCCTTTGATATGATTTTAGTCGGCTTTGGTGGAACATTTTTTCCAATTTGGTATTCCGTTTAATATTACTAGCTATAAAGTAGTACTAGTATAAAGTACTAGACTAGGCTTTAAGAAATCTTTCTTTCTTTATCAATTTCTTTATCAACTTTATTGTTTAACTGTGTTGTTGCATGTTGCATCTATTATGCTGAGTGCTCGGGTGACTAAGTTGTAAGCACTAAAAATTTCAAATCGTCGCGCCATGCTATCGATATGCGATACATTGCTATTTGTTTTGTATATCGGCGCAAAACAAAAAATTTCAATTTCCATTGTATGGAAGAAATCAAAAAGTTGTTTACAAACAAAAGTTGTTTACAAACAACAAAAAAAACCAAAAAACCACAGCTCAACAATTTTACATGATTTCTACATGGCTTTTACATTCGTTTTCCAGGACACAAACCAAAACAAACTTCAATAGAATCCACATAAATAGAGTCCACATAAATGTTATTAAACGTGGTTTTTTGGGAGTTCGCCGTTTTGTAAACAACTTTTGTTTGTAAACAACTTTTTTTAAACAACTTTTGTCACCAGCTTAGTTATTTATTAACAACAACGAACGCAGAAAATTTTTTCGGGGGGTCTGGTTTTTCCGTACTTGTCTACACTACACTCTTAGACAATTACGGAATTAGATTAGAAGAGATTAGCGCCGCAATGCGAATGGCAAAAAACGACAAACGACCAAAAAAATACTAGCATTTGACAAAGACAATTTAATTCTGAAAACAATGAGGACCTGGACCTCTGCCAAGAAGGAAACCTTGGCAATCTTGTAGAAAATGTATTAATTTGTTAGTTAAAATTATGTGGTCAGTGCGTAGGGTCTTGTCTAGTAACTAATATTAAACCGAATATCAAAATCGACGAATGTGTTATATGTGCGGTATATTTGTGGTATATTTTGAGGGCAGACCGTATATTTTCAAGATAAACGATAACGGTCACACTGGCTGGGAAACCAACGCACGTGTTTTGAAGCATTCGTTTATTTATTGTCGCCTCCATTGCCCTCAGTGAAGCAACAAGCCGAGAGGTAGCATTTTATCTTGATTCTATTCCAATCAATAACTAAAACAATCATCAAAATGGTAGGAATAATCAAATCACCCACTGGTCAAGTGAAAATCAACATTTTACCACCCCACAGACTGAGGAAGTGAACCCGAAAGCATTCCCCCTGGCGGATGCCCAACTGACGGCCAAGATAATGAATCTGCTGCAGCAGGCGCTCAACTACAACCAGCTGCGCAAGGGCGCCAACGAGGCCACCAAGACTCTGAACCGCGGCCTGGCCGATATTGTGGTTCTGGCCGGCGATACGGAGCCGATCGAGATTTTGCTCCATTTGCCGCTGCTGTGCGAAGACAAGAACGTGCCCTATGTGTTTGTGCGCTCCAAGCAGGCGCTGGGTCGCGCCTGTGGCGTCTCCCGGCCCATCGTGGCCTGCTCGGTGACCACCAACGAAGGCAGCCAGCTGAAGTCGCAGATTACGTCCATTCAGCAGGAGATTGAAAGGCTGTTAGTTTAGATTTAAGTGAAACCATATGTACAAAGTCGTAACATATACATCAAATTTTCCAATAAACAAAAAAATCAGAATTTTTCGGATTTCCTCGTTTTTGGCACATGTTTTGGGCTATTTCAGTGTTACCTTGAACCGGAAATTCGGAATCTGAAATACCAGATAAATACCGCCACCTTCAGCTGGTCAGCTGTTCGTTCCGGGTGTTGCCACTTGTCCGCCGAAACTTCGGGTCGACTGTGTGTGAATTTTGGGAAATTGGCTGATCAAATGACAAAAATGCATCGCGATTCACGTGGCCCGAGGGAACATACAGCCAGACTCAAGTGACAAGCAGCTCCCCGCAGCAGCAGCAAACGCAAAGCACGCAGTGCATACAACAGAAGAAAAAGTAAACCCTCCCTGACGCAGGGATTTGGGACTGGGATTAGCAGTCGGCAGGCGTAACAACATGAAACTGCTGAACAAATACGTGGACAAGGGCATGCAGGGGTGAGTGCTCCCATTCCAGAATTATACAACTATCACTAATCTCTTTACGTGCAGCAATGTGACCCTCGTGCCCGAGGAGTCTGAGGACATGTGGCATGCGTACAACCTGATAGCGGAAGGTGACAGCGTCCGCAGCACCACCATCAGAAAGGTCCAGAACGAGACGGCCACTGGCTCCTCCACCAGCAGCCGGGTGCGCACCACCCTCACCATCGCCGTAGAGTCGATCGACTTCGACACTCAGGCCTGCGTGCTGCGCTTGAAAGGACGCAACATCGAGGAGAATCCCTACGTGAAAATGGGGGCCTACCACACCCTCGACCTCGAGCTGAACCGCAAGTTTGAGCTGCGGAAACCGGAGTGGGACACCATCGCCCTGGAGCGCATTGAGATGGCCTGCGATCCGACCCAGTCGGCCGACGTGGCCGCCGTGGTCATGCAGGAGGGCCTGGCCCATGTGTGCCTCATCACCGCCAGCATGACGCTGGTGCGCAGCAAGATAGAGGTATCCATACCCCGGAAGCGGAAGGGCAGCGTCCAGCAACACGAGAAGGGTCTGGCCAAGTTCTACGAACAGGTGATGCAGAGTATCCTCCGTCACGTGAACTTCGATGTCGTCAAGTGCGTGCTGATCGCCTCGCCAGGCTTTGTGCGCGACCAGTTCCACGACTATATGTTCCAGCAGGCCGTCAAAATGGACATCAAGGTGTTGCTGGACAACAAGAGCAAATTCATGCTGGTCCATGCCTCCTCCGGCTTCAAGCATTCGCTCAAAGGTGAAAAATTTCTTTCTTTTTGTTGTTGTTTGGGGTATTAATTTCGTATTCCCAATTGCAGAGGTGCTTCAAGATCCTGCTGTGGTGGCCAAAATGTCCGACACGAAGGCCGCTGGCGAGGTCAAGGCTTTAGAACAGTTCTACATGATGCTCCAGTGCGAACCGGCCAAAGCATTCTACGGCAAGAAGCACGTCCTCCGCGCTGCCGAGTCCCAGGCTATCGAAACGCTTCTCATATCCGACAATCTGTTTAGGTGAGTCCCCGACGCAGTCCCACTCAGCGGATTTCCCTCTCAAGGCCAGTTTCAAGCGGAAGAGCCCAGGCAGACAGACAGACAGACACAACAAGCCTAATCAAGCGGAGAGATCAAGAGCACACAGAGAACCTTCAACTTTAGCCAATTGCCAGAGACAAGCGCGACGACAATTTATGTCCACACATGTGGAGAAGGTTGAGCATCTGGCAATGGAGAGAATTCAAAGGAAAAGAAATCAATCTTAATTTCTGATTTGTGGATTCGATAGTATCTTCTGCTGAAGATGCGCATGTATGGGTAGATCGATGCTGCGTGAGAGTGGATTCAATCGCATCCGATACTCCCATCACGGCTTCATTTTTAATCTTCCGCTGCGTAGTGTAGTTAGATCTCTATTCTATTCGCAGGTTTTATCCATTTAAAGAAAGCACGTCCCAGAGCAGCAATTTGTTGGCCTCATGGCGACGTGCTCATGATCAAGGTTGCCCCCCCGTGCCTCGCCTCGCATGGCGTCGTTCTCTGCCATTTTTGGCCGCCTGTTCTGGCTGTCCGCTTTGTGCCTCTCTTCGCTGTGATCTCTCGGCTTTTTTGTTTACCATTTTGCACGAATTTAATGGACCGTTGAAATTCCAGCAACGAAAGATCCATTCTACCTCGCAATTAAACTAGAATTAAGTGTTTATCGGGTTCTGTTCTTCTTTACTTAACGTTTAATGTACTTAAAGTTCTAGGCAAAAAGGTGTGTTTATTGTAGCACTTTTAATCAGTCGGCTTTAAATTAGTTGCTCCCCCTCGTATACTCGTTTTCCCCCCGCTATACACCATCCCATCCGTATCTTCCGTCAGAAATTGTTCAAATCGCAAGTTGACATCGTCGTCGTCGTCGTCGCTCCGGCTGTGGTCGTGGCTGTGGCTGCCTCCCCTTTATCTCGACATTTTTGATTGCTGTTGATTGTTTCGCAATTGTGAAAACAATACAGAAAGACAGAGGAGAGAGATTGGGTTAGGTTAGATGTGAATGCGCCTTCCATTCAAATCTCATTTGATTTACCGCCTCCGTTGCTGTTCGTTCCACTGATTCTTGTGGTGCTTTTGTCGGGCCAGGTCATCCTGGTCCTCCTTCTTCTGCCTGATCAGCCGCTGGAAGTAGTCGTTGAGCGTCTCCCGCATGGGCAGCAGGCGGTTCGGTGATGCTGGAGGCGTGACACAGGCCATCGAAAGTTTTCTTCGCATCTTCATGTGGGACTCGCATGGCCAGGGATGGCCCAGATCGGAAATGGTGTAGTCGGGCTGTCGATTGAGCATCTTGGCGGGTGTTAAGTGGCCGGCACTTGAGTAGGAACTTGAGTGGAGATCGAGATACATATACATTTTGTTGAGTTTTAATACGAAATTTTCGTTCATTCCCTGTTCCCCCTATCTCTTATGCCATATCCGCCGCTCATCACGGCCAGTCCCCAGTCCCCTGAGCTCTCGATTTGCGTGTGCTCTGTTTTTGGGTTTTTGAGTCTCGCGTCAATGTTTATAGAGCTGTTTTCGCCAGACGAGTTTTTAGCAAAAAAAACTGAACTAACCTTTGATGTAAATCTGATGTATATACTACTCTTATATACTGTCTATGTGTATCCATTATAGCCGCTCTCTTGAACCATTTCTTTGTATCGTAGCGCCAATAATTAGAACCCAACATCAACAATATTCGTGGGCGAGACAGAACTCGAGAGCACAGCAAAACAGCCAAAGAGTCGAGAATTTTAATTTATTTAATCGCTCCGTTTATGGATCAGCACTTGGCGGGGACCACTTTTGAAGCAGCGGCGGACACTCTCGCTCCCATTCCACTTCTGCTTTCCATTGGACTGGCTCTCAATGGTTTCCACACAGGCCGCACATGTAATATGATCCACATATAAGGTTCTGTTTAGTTCTGCTTGTTCTGCATCCATTAACCGATTTCCCTCCCCCTCTCTCTCTCTGTGGTCATCGACTAGTTTGTTCTCTTTCTGTATGCATTTTATTATTACAATATTTATGTGTGTTCCAACCAGTTTTTCTAGTCCCGTCCCTCTTTGTCTTACAGCCACCTCGTGTGTCTTGTGCATCCAAAACGTGCCCCCCTTTTCGATGGCTGTTTGCCTTTTGCTGCTGTTGTTGTCGCAGCTGGCGGCGTATGTTAATGTTGTCTTGAAAGACAATTGTATATACCATATGTATATGTAACTTTACAAATAGGGAAACAGACCCAACACGATTATTGGGCAAGAAGTGAAAGGGCTTGTGAGATATTGATACCCTTAACGGCTTGAATGTATCACTGCATATGATAACCATGAATCACTGAATCTTAAAGCCCCTATTTCGAATGTTTTTGTATCTCAGGGGTTGGGTTTTGTTTGGTTTGCGGTTTTTCCATGGCGAAATCAATGAGTTGTCACTTTTTTCAATGATCAGACATGCAAAAGTCAAAAAAATCATGAGAAGAAGAGCTGGAATGCTTTCACTGTGCTTCCATTCCCCATTCCCCATTTCTATTTTGTATTTTCTTTGTCAGGGTTTTTGGAGCGTATCGTATCACAAGGTTCGTGCGAGAAGCAGAGGAAGAGGTTCAGTCAAGTTCAGTTTCTACCACCCTCCCCCATACCATCACTGATTCGCGGCCTCACATTTAATTAGACATTTTTACGGGCATTTACTGATACTCGCACTTGTATTCGTATCTTGGGTCGCACATTCCCTCGCTTTTCCCCACCAAGTCATGGCTATTTCGGACAGACGTGGCGGGACCTCGTGCTCGGGACTGGGGGCTGACGCGGGTGCACGCTAATTCCATTATAACAATTGATTCCATTGTGCAATCATTGTCACGCAGTGGAAACAGCAACAATTATTGCATCTACATACAATAGCGGCTCTCATCGCAGCTTGCGGTTAGCGGATGAGTAAAAAAAAGCAGATACAGATACAGGTAGCAGATATACAATTGTAGCTGCTGCATTGCTTTCCGCTGAGTCAACGGTTGGAACCCTAAACTGTATCTGTCAGCACGGCATCATCCTCCATGAACAACAATTCCCCCGTGCAGCTATCCTCCAACTTTCACTCGTTCCGTTCCACACTCAAACACACCTTTTTTTATTTTATGCGTGATTTGTGCAGTATTTCTGCTTTCGGCTGCAATTTGCAGTGCAAATAGTTGGATGAACTGGACGGATGGACGGCTGGGAGACTCGTTTCTTTGACAGCACCAGCAGCAGCAGCAGCAGCGGCTGTAACGCAGGTCTTAGCACCAATTTTTCTTTACGCGTGGCACACTCCGACCCTCGAACACGTTCTTCGATACGTCCCACAAGAAAGCCGCTTTGCAACTAATTCTTCAAGCGAAGACGACGACGACGAGGCACTGCCGCTGGGGCACAAACAGCTCTGCTCTCTCTCGCTCTTGCTCTCTCGCACTGCACGTGCTTCCACATGGGGGAGAGCAGAGCTCTCCGGTCCCCGATCGAATGAAATTCCGCTCTCCGAACCGCTCGGTCTCTGCCTCTCCTCTCTCTAGGCACACAGAAAAGCGGTTTTAATTGAAATTGGATGGGAATGGAGATTGGGATTGGAATTCTTTCGTTTCATTGTTCTTACTTTCGTACTCTCTCTCGTACGCTTTACGTGTTACCTGTTAATGATAATGGTTAATGGTTATCATTAACATATGTACGTATTTCTCTGGGGTTCTTGAACTGCCAGACATTTGGAGGGGGTCACACTTTCATTGCTCTGTGTCCATTAGCTCGCCGTGCATTTGGAAAGCCCTGGGTTTACTATATTTCCAGTTAAACTTGACACCTTATCCACTCCGGATTCCTATGCCCATCACGTGCCATAATCAAGCACAGCACCCTAGCTATGTGCCATTTTAACGATCTATCCGATTGTGGAATGTCAAATGCAATAGATATCAGTAGATCCATAAATGGATGACAGATTGATGACATTAAAATAATTGATTTATACTTTTAAATATTAATCACACAATATTCTTCCTTGTCTGTTTCTAATTTTAGATGTCAGGATGTTAATCTCAGGAAGGAGTATGTCACCCTGGTGGAGTCCGTACGTGATGCTGGCGGCGAGGTGAAAATCTTCTCCAGCATGCACATCTCAGGAGAACGTGAGTACCAGCCATGGATAGGATGACTATGAGTCATTCTATAACACCAGCAGAAGATGAAGAAACTTTTACTTTGATCAGATCAGAACTGTCTAGAACTCTGGAGGGAAGGGACATCACTTCTTTGTGTTGTGTCTTTCCATCCACACTTGTTCCCTCCTCCTTCTTTACTCATTTCTATGCTTTGCTCAATATTAATGTTCGTGTGCAGGGGCCTGGCCTCCCCCCGTCTAATGACCTCGTTAAATATTCTATTTTTAAATCCCTCACTGCACTGCGCCACGAGATGTTGTTGTTGTTGTGGTTTGTATATGCGTTAATGTAGATGTATTTCTTGGAGGGGTCTCCCGCATTACAAAGTCCATCCAATTCGTAGTTCTATAGAACGGATCATCATCATTCGATTGTATTGAAAGACTGCCAAAATATTTGCCTTCGGACGGGGGACTTTCGATTTCATTTGCATTTCAATTTGTATTCTATAAAGCATTAATTGCACATATTTTTGTGGTGTTAAATGCTTTAAATAGTCGTCTACATTTCGTTCAACAAATGACTCACGTGGATGCGAATCGCTTCGTTTCGGTTCCCTTTATCTTGGCAACACTTTCCGATTCGACTCGAAAATGGGTCGTTGCAGATTCCGAAATAGATCCCACCCCACCCCCCTTACATTGTAATACTCCTGTCTATCCACACTTGAGAGTATTTCTCAAGTACTTCCCATTCTGACGATATCTTTTGCTCGAGAGCTGCTCAATGGGCAACCGTTTCCCGCTGCGGATTTTAATCAGCTTGGAATTACATAAACAATGCAGAGGAATTTAAGTGATAGCGACGGGGCCTGGCAACACAATAATGAGTCGAGTAAACAAATTATTATCTTGCGGAACCTGCACTAATCCAGCAACAATTATGCAGGCACTCGACACAGAGAGACAGAGCGAATATGTGCGAGAGAACCTTTTGGCCAAGTTCAGAGATTGAGTCACAACCGAGCCGACAACCGGTGAGCCTTGGAATCGGTACCGCCTACGTCCCCAGGCAGGCCATTAAGTGGAAAAGTTGCATTGACTATGTCATGGGTCTATCTAGCATGCAATTGACTTGAAATTCTAGTTGCCACCACCTTAGAGATCTTCGTAAAGACTCACCATACCCAGCTACGGGTAAATCTATATCTTTCTTTCCTGTTCTTTTCCTCCACAGAACTGGCTCAACTAACTGGAGTGGCGGCTCTACTGCGTTTCCCTATGCCCGAACTGGAGGACAGCGACGACGATGATGATGAGGATGGTGCGGTTGGCGGAGATGATAGCGATAGTGACTAGGAAGAAGATGAAGAGAGAGGATAAATGGAATGAAATGGTAGCTGGCGAGGAGTTTAGGCATTTGTTAAACAAAAAATTTGACTTAGGACTTAACTAGCGATTGATTATACATGTAGATTATTAGATATGTACTACAGACAGACTGCGGACTGCGTCAGGGCTTATACAATATACTACTATATATACATAAGATACGGCTACGATACGGATATACTTATATACAAAACTATTGCCTAAGTTTTTACCACCTCCCTCCTATCCCCGTGGCTGGACCTAGAGATTCGATTGTGTTCTGTTCTGAAAGGAGACTCCAGGACACTGAGCCCCCCCTACTTAATAATGTTGCTAACAGATTGCTATTGATTGATTGTAAAACTAATTCCGAGTTGCTGTTAACAATTGTTGTACAATATTTTAAAGAAATTTTAAATTTTTAGCTCAGTTTTTTGCCCCGCATGTAAATTAATTGTTCATCATTTTGTAAATGGCAAAATAAAAATTATATATACATGAAAATACATAACAACTAATGGATTTCGATTGACATTATCATTTATTATTGTTTTGTACCTAGATCAAGACTCCCACCTCCTCACTTCACCATCTTGGCGGCCCGGGCGGCTGCCTCGGCCGCCTGCTTGCGGGCCTCGCGTTTCGCCTCCTTTTTGGCCTCCTTGGTGTTGGCGTCGATGTTACGGCGCTTCTTGCGCAGCAGCCACTCCTCCTTCTCCTTGGTCTGCTTCTCGCGAATCAGCTTGCGGAAGAGGTTGCGGTGTCGCGGCTTGACCATGCGCGCCTGCAGGCGGTGCTCGTCCACCTCTGCCTTGTGCACCTGTCGCTTGTTCACTTTGTGCACTTTGCCCGCCTGTACGGCCATCTTTTCCTTCTCCTGCTGCTTGCGCTTGGTGAGCTCATCGACTTCCTCATCATCGCCTTCCTCGTCATCGTCTTCTTCATCATCATCCTCTTCGCTGAGCTCGTCTTCGTTGACACCATCGGGGCCGCCGTACTTCTTGTACTCGGCCGTCTCCTGCTGATAGGCCAGCTGCAGCTGCGCATCGAGCAGCTCCTGGTCAACCTCATCCTCTTTCTCGGCAGATTCCTCCTCCTCAGACTCTTCCTCACTTTGATCTAAGAAAGGAGGAAATTTATTAGATATATATGTTTGAGATCAAGGAGAACCCGGAGCACTTACCATGAGTCTCGATTAATGAGGGATCGTGGAGGGCCTTCTCCTCGGGCGGTATGTATGTGTCGCGCTTGGAGTCAACGAATGGCGACAGATGTGGTGGCAGAGTCTCGCCGAGGAAGTAGTCATTGGTGGGCAGCAGCTGACGCTGATTGACGCAGTCAAAAAGCCACTGGGGCTGAATGTAGTCCCTGGAGATGTACTGTGTGCTCAGGCTGGGTCTGTCCACGATCTGGTGGGTGATGGTCTCGTCGGTCTCGGCGAAGGTGGCGCCGGCGAAGACAGACGCGTCCCAGGAGACCTTGCCGCCAAAGGAGCGAATGATGATGACGAGAGGTTCGCGGGGAACCTCGCGATTGATGAAGAACTTCAGACCCTTGAAGAGGGTGCGCAAGCGGGATACCTCTTGAGCTTCCTGCTTCATTTTGATAATGCGCTTCGAGTCGCCGTCCTGCTCCAGCAGCTCCATATCAATGTCGGGCTCCTCCTCGTCCTCCTGCACCTTGTCTGTGCGCAGCAGCTCAAAGTTTAGGGCTGCAATGCGGTCCGACACGAAACTGGACTCGTCCTTGAATGTGTCCTCATTGTCCTGCAGCAGGCTGGAGGGGAACTGAGGCGGATAGGCCAGGTTGAGGCCGTGGAAGAGACGGAAGTTGGTGAAGCCCAGCAGGATTGTGTAGAACTCCACGAAAATCGACATGACTTTAAAGTCAACCTCCTGTCGCGACTGTGGCTTGAAGGGGTAGTAGTGGGGCACTATCCAGGTGACCTTTTGTCCCTTGATCTCGGCCTGGAAGTAATAGCCCTTGATGGAGATGAATACCTTGCGCAGCGACTTGGAGGCGATCACATAGTGCAGGAACTCAATGGTCAGTCGCCGGCACAGGTTCGACTGCTCGCGAGGAATCAGATGCAGCGAGGGAAACGTGCTGAACAGGAAGAGCAGGGTCAGGCAATCGTCCAGGTCCTTGAGGGCGTCTATGAAGGTCGGGTAGCGTTCCTTGACAATGTGATCGAGCTTGATTTCGGGGAACAGAGCCAATCTGCGCTTCAGGTTGCGAAAGTCTTTGATGGCGCGGTCGCGGCTGCTTTTCTTGGCAAAGATCTGAAAGAGGGGAATCATTCAAGAGGCCGTCTTAAAAGCCATTTCTCCTTCCACTCACCTTGTAATCACGCAATGTCCACACAATGGACTCGTGAAGCAGGAACCGGATGTCCTTGGTGTGATATAGGATCTTGATCTCCGAGGAACCCTTCTGGGCGCGACGCCTGTGCTTGGGCTCGCGCGGATAGACACCCTTGAGGATGCACAGACGACGGAAGTCGTTAAGCGACAGCTGAAGCTTCCGAATCGCCGCCCGACGACTGATATACTGGGTGGCCTCTCCGGCTTCGTACTGCGTAGGTAGGACAAGAACAGTTATTTACATGTCGCCTGAAGGTGCTTTAACCACATAACCTCACAGCGGTGTCTGAAATGATGCGATTGCTTCCCCACTTACCTTCTTCGGACGTCTCATTGTGGATGGTTGGGAAAATGTTCTACTTGTCTGGTAAAATCTGTTTAATACAGATTAATTTAAGCAAAAACACGCAGCACACCAAAACACACGTGTTGTTGGTCGCGTGTAGAGCTGGGAGAAACATCGATGTTAACATGGATATAACTGCAGACATCGATAGTTTTTTCAAACATCGATTTTTTTTGCCAGACACCCCTAAATGTACAATTTTGCCCAATTTGATATTCCGTTTAATATTACTAGCTAACTAGGACGCTCAGGCCTGAGCACATAATTTTATACGATTGATGAATCAATTGTCTACAAGATTGGTTAAGTTTAGTGACTCTTTTCTTTTAGATTTTTTCTAAAATTATGTTTAAGCCAAGGTATACAATTAAGTGAGCATGAAATGCGACGTAGGAAAACGTAAGTGAGCATGAAATGTCACGTCATTTGAACACTTGTTGCTTGTCAACCGGTAGTATCGACAATTGTATACCCTTTTTCCATTGATTAATGTTATATATCTTTTTTTCCAGATGCTTTAAAACGCAATTAATATTGTATTTTGCTAATATTGTATTTTGATGAATTTATTATTATTAACATATCGATCCCGATACCCATTTTCAGTCATTATAAGAAGACCAAAAACCATAACATTTTCTGAGATAGAGACTGACTAGTTTCTGCATTAATTGGTGCCTAGTAAAACAAACTTTTCTTAAATTATATAATATCCTTTCTTAAGGGGTGTGCAAAATGTTGCTGGAATGTTGTTGGACAATGTCGCTAATTTCGGGGCACATGTTGCTGGCCCATACAAAAAAATGTTGCCACATGTTTATAATTGCATGGTTTTATTTATTTTTTAATGCAATTTATATAAATGTATGTTGCATATTTACGTAATGAAAAATTATCTTTAAATATATTTTGAAATAGTATATTCGACAGATGGGAATTTGAACGCTGAGACAGATGATGATACAAGAACTTATATTCCTAAATAAGAACTACAATGTCTTCAAACACCGACTAAGTTTAATGTTGATCTCTAATTAATTAATCTCTGATATTTAAATTCCATTGAAGGATTTTTTTTATAAATAAGTTTTAAAATATAAAAAAAGCATCGATGTCCGCTAATATCAGTATTTCTCCAGCTCTAGTCGCGTGGAAAGGAATGGACGTTTTACAACACTTCACTTGCACAGCGTTGCCACTATATCGATAAGATATCGCAAATATGCAACCGCTATATTCGCCGAATCAGCAAAGTGATTTTGGTAAGCGGGAAATTTAAAAATTGAAAACGCTTTTGCTGCATTTGGATAACTCATTTTATTGACTCTGTTTTTATTGTTTTTTTTTTATAGGTATTGTATTGAGAAAATAACATACAGTCTAAGTTTGTTGTATTATATAATATTCGTTATATATTAGTTAGTTTGAACATTAACTTCGTTTTTGGTTTTCGCAACAGGCTTTACTGCAATCAACTGCAATTTACGACTGGTTGCATTTTTAATAACAAAAGTTTATTAAACGGCCATTTCTTTTCGGTATTTGCTTCTTTCTTTCGTTTCTTTATTCGTTTGCTGCGGCTCTCCTACAACTCTCTGGCTACGTAACGGCGCATTTACACCGTTACAGACGTTCGTGTGTACGTGTTAGAGTGTGTGGGCGTGTGTGTTTGTGTGTGTTTGTGTGTGTGTGTGTGTCTGCAATGTAAATGCATCTGTGTATCTGCTGCTCGTCCTGTATCTGTATCTTTATCGTTATCGTTATCTTTATCTGCATCTTTATCTGAGTGTGATTTGTTGTATATTTCACCTAAATAACTAGTTAACATTTGGTTTTTATTTACTATAGCTTCGTTTTGATTTACATAAGTGTCGTTCCGTTCCATTCCGAGACGTTCCATGCCGATCCGATCCATCCCATCCAATCGGCTTGAGGCTTCACTGTGTCACTTCTGTCTGCTCCCGTTTCCCAATCCTTTAAAATGCTTTTATATAACTTTATATAATTCTTGTTTCATATATTGTATATTTTTTGAGTGCCAGCCATACTATATATGTTTGCATGTATCGTTTAGAAATTGACTATATATTTGATTTGCTTTACTCCTTTTGCTCCTGAACTTCTATTCGTTTTGATGATCGATCTCTCCACCCATGAGTTCCGAATGGGTTTTGGTTCGTGGTTTTTTTGGGAGAAGGTGCGGGAATGAGGTGTCTTTCGGTGTGGCAATGTGTATGTGTGTGTGTGTGTGTTTTGTATAAAATCTAAATGTCGTTAACCAGACGTACATTGTATAAAGTAAATAACTCGCTGTATTTCATTATATATTTCATCATTCGAATGTTTTTAAGGCCGAAGACGGTATGGGGCCCGAGGGGTTGGAGACCTCCGATGACTAACAGCAACATAGGGGGGGGGTGGAAGGGTTGGAGTATATATATAGTGTTCTTCGATCTGAATATAACTGAAGCCCGGCATCTGTGTGGTTGTTCGCCTTTTTCGTGGTTTGTCGTTATTATGTATATAAATCATTTGTACAATCTTATGTGCTAGAAGCGTATCAGTTATTAAAATTAATGTCTGTTATTATAATACTCTCATTGTTCACTATTAAAATGACTCGAGACTCTCTCCATCATCTCTCCATCTGTACTAATTACAAGCCCTTCATCACCTGTCCGTGCTGTCCGTACCGTACCGTTCTGTTCCGTTTTGTTTTTATATTTTTGTTCATCGAAAAAATACACACTTGTAAAGTAAAAGTCCAACAACAAGTACAAAAATCGAAACTTAACAACGCAAAATTTTTTTTGGTGGGTAATGATAATTGTATTACACACGACGGCTCTATATATGTAGGTATATTCGACGTTCACGCACTATATACTGGATGTGTCCGGTCCCCGTTTTGCTACATCGCTGGCATTACAAATAATAAACGCATTTTGTTCGTACACATATAAATTTGAAAACGCTATAAAATCGTTAAATAAGTCTACCAATATGTTAACTATTACTTTTTTACTGGATTCATATATATTCATTTTCATATTTGCTTTGGCTGTCGTCGTTATCTTTATCGAACGAACAAATCGAAAAATAAATCGAAGCCGAGCGCCAGTTTCAGTTTCAGTTCCGTTTCATTCCGTTTCGTTTCACGCGGCTGCCGAAATTTATTGTTTGCTGTGTTTCTTGTGTTTATTACAACGGACGCAACTTGAACGCTCTCTAAATATTGTATAATCGAATATAAGTATTGTATACATTGCATTTCACTTGTTCTATTTTGTATTTGTATTCGTAATCGTATTTAGTATTTGTATTCGTATTAAAAAAAGTAATTCTCTTTCAACGGTTTGCGTAATAAAATCCCATCCACAGACGTACTCGTAATATATAGTACTGTACTTGTTTATAAAAGTCAATATAGGTATACATATATATAATTAATTGTGTTGTATATGTGTGTTCTATATAAGTTGTAGTACGGTCTAGGTTTAAGTCTAGTTTATAGATTATTTAAAGCTGAAATCAATGATTATGTGCTCGTTTTTTGTTCGTTTGATCGTTCGCGTTCGTAAGATCGTCCAGATCGTTAGATCGTTCGCATAAGGTTATGTTCGAGTACGTTCGAGTACGAGTATTTCTTGGTGTTTTTATTCTGGTAGTTTTGTTGTTCAGTTACAGTTACGTTACAGACGATTGTTATAGGTGATTGACTTGAGAGCGTACTCGTAGTATAGTAATTGTTGTGGCCACATCTTTAGAAATGCTTTCGAATGGTCTGTGCTTAGGTTTGTTTCGTGTGTGTTTGCTAATTTCATAAAATGTTCGAATATATTCATACTTGAGGTATCTTTAAATGCCAATTGATCGGAAGAGGAATTATAGAAGAATAATCAATCGGGCTATACTTACGGTTGGGTTTTTTCTGCAAACTCAAAATTTGGTCGGGGACACAAAATTAGCAAACACCGAATTTTGTTTAGTAAGTTTACTTTTTTTTACTTTAATTTCAAACAATGATTTTATTTTCATAGTTAAATATTTCATAAAGTATATATAGCATTACTATATCTGTTTCGTTATCGTTTTGCTTTCCTCTGCTCTTCTTTATTTGTTTTATAATTATTATTATTTGTTCTCTCCTCTTTCTTACGCTTCGTTTATGTCTTATGAACGTTTTTGCTAATGTTTCAACAATTTTTTTTTGTATTTTCCATTTGGTTTTTTGTCCCTTTTACTTTTTACGCAATTATTCAACTTGTTAAAAATCTATAACCATAACAATTTCATATATATATATATCTGTGTATACATATATATATACATATATATATATATTTCTTGTATATACTTCTTCTTAAAGCGCGATTTCTACGGCCACTCGACATTTGTGTTTGTGTCTGTGTGTGTAATCTGTGTGTGCGTTTGGTAATGACTTTCGCGGAGTGGGTTGATGTGGGGACATGACATTGGGGATGGGATAGTGGTTCTTGGGGAGTGTAATATTGTTCGATTGCGATTAGCTTTTGATTTGCTTTTCATTAAGTAGAAGAGTGCCTCACAAAGTTTTATGTATCTGTATCTTTTCGTTAACAATTTCTCGATTCTGTTAGTTACGTTCTTGGGATATCGTAGCATAGTAGTTTTGTAGTTCCTACATAGGTTTTTTGTACTTTTCGTGTACCATTTTAATTTTTTATATAGAGAAAAGTGGGCGCGATATGTGTGATTGTGTGTGTGTTTCTTTCGTGAGTGAGGAGAATCTTTAGTACAAGTAATTGCTGGGTGTTGTTCTTGTTTAGGTTCTAATAAGATGTATTCAGTTAAGTATGAATGTTTTTTGGTTTAGTTTTCAAGTATTTGCTCGCTATATATCATAATATTTATATATGACTTGGTTTTTTTTAAAGTTAATTTGGAAGATATTTTTTAGGTTTTTTTTCGCTTTCGTTTTTGTTTTTTTTTGTTTACGAGTAGTTTAACATACAGCATGTATAAAAGATTAAGTTAGTTTGTTTGTTTTTTGGTTTGTTACTTGGAAGTTGTCTCTGTTAAAGCCTGGCCACCGAGGCAATCTACTCGTGAGAAGTGAGCTAGCTAGTTTTGTCTGGGATATATCTATTATATCGATATCGATGGACTACAGTCAATAGTTGTTGGTGTTGAGAGAGAGTTGTTGTTGTCAATGAAAGCTGAGAAGCAAGGGAGAAGTCTATGCTAAGTGGAATGTTTGGACTGATCCAAGAAAGTTTCAATAATTTCCCTATTCACATTTGTTTGGTTTTTGGTTTAAGGCATGCTAGAGAACCCAATACATATATATGGTAGAAGAACTGATCCCAAGATCTCAGCTAAACCCTAGAATAGTACTTCGAATGGCAATGATGGAGTGTGCCTTATATATATAGAGAGAGCGAGAAGGAGCATTGTTCTGATACAAGGTCGTAGGGGGTGGTGGTGGTGGTGTTTTGTACAATGTCTTCTTCTCCTGGCTCCTGTTTATGTTTCTGTTTCAGCTTTATTGGTGTTACGTTCTTCTCCGATGTAGATGTGATCTCTGGTTTCTGTCCATAATCTATATGTATGTATATATTATATTTATTTATCATATATATATACTATATGTATATATATATCTGTGTGCAATCGAATGCACTGCACCCATGGGGTGTAAGAGCAGCCACTTAGTTACGTTAATTCTTGCATTTTGCATTTGCATATCGCATTATTCAGTAAGTACATTACATTACATGACATACGTATGTATGTGTATATCTGCATCTGCAACTACATCTCCATATATGTATGTATAATTCATATACAAATGTATAACTACTTCCGATGGCTTCCAACTACAACTTTTGCTGTTTGCTGCTTGCTGTTTGCTGCTGCTTTGATATACAGTTTCGAGTTTCGAATCGGATCGGTGTACAATATACATATATAGATATATATATATATATATATTCTCGTATATAAAGTTATGTCACTGTTTCTGCTTCATTCTAGATCTCTGGTAATAAAAATTATTGCTTTCTGTTCTATGTATGTGTGTGTGTGTTTATGTTTGTGTATGGGTGTGTATCTGTGTTTCATGTTTGTTGTTCTGTCATTTCCTCAACTTGATTGCGAGCCATATGCAAACGTTTGGATATCCGTTAGATACATACATTGCCTACTTAAGTATAGTTTTTGCATATATGTATATATATATATATAGTTGTATGTATGTATATAGTAAGTTATCTTCTGTTATATATAAAATATATAATGTATGTATATTTTTTGTTTTAGGTGTATATATGTATGCGTATTATGTTAAATTATCTTTCCTTCTTTTTTCCTTTTTGCTTAATCTTTTGCATTTGCTTTTGCTTTTGCATTTGCTTTTACTTTTGCTGTTGTTTTTGCGGCCACTTTCTTTTGTTTAATACGAGTTTTAGGGTTTTTAGTTTTAGTTTTAGAAAAATGTTACGTACGTTCTAAATAAAGAGAGCAAGTTGATTTTCTTTCATATTTCGTTTAAATATCGTTTAATATATATAGTTTATATATATATATATATATCAATATGTTTATATGCTCATATATGTATTTGGGGGACTTGACTCTTCTTCATTTAAGCAAAAAAGTATATGAAATTAGTTTTTGGTTTAGTTTTTTGTTTTTCTTATTTTGTTTTTTATGTTATAAGTTGGTTTTTTAGTTTTTTTGGATTTGAAATAGTCTATAATAAATATGGTTTTCAATTTAAATTTAAATTTAAACTCTGCTCGTTCTACACGCCAACAAGAATCAGTATAAGAATAAGTATTAGAATTAGGATCAGAACTAGAATCATAATCATAACTAGAATTAGAATTGGACTTTGGAATTTCAATCAGTATAATCGATAATCATAGTTAATGCTTTGTGGTTTTAGCTTTTTGTTTTTAGTTTTTTTGTTGTGGTGTGTGTGGCAAATGCATTAGCAAAATATTTTTAAAGTATTCCTTACATTCGTCTCTTGTTTCGCTTTCGAGTATATTTTTTGTAGCTTACTTTGAGAGTTTTGCTTTAGCTTTTGCTTTTTGCTTTTTGCTTTCGCTTTTGTTTGTTTAATAAGTACGCAAATTATCACTTAATCAATACATGTGTGTGTGTGGGTATATATGTATATGTATAGGAGTATGCCATGTGGTAAGTGTGCGTGTGGGGGTATGTGGTGGTGGCGGGGGGGTTTATATAGTAGTATTCCTCCGTATTCCGTATGTTTATGTTTATAAATCGTTAAACTAGAGATAGAGTTTAGAGTTTAGAGAGAGGCTCTTGGATAAAGCTTTTAGGAGAAGAAATCTTTTAGTAGAGCACGCAACTGAAAGGCGACAAAAGTACAGTTAGTAGCATAGTAGCATTCTTTGCTCTGCTTTGCTTTGTTTTGCTTTGCTTTGCTTTGCTGGTTCTTCGTTCTTCTTTATCGTATCTGAATATCGTGTATAGGCGGCTTGTGTGCCTGGTGCCAAGATATACATATATGTATATACTATATATATGTAATATATAGTATTTGTCTTTGTTTAATCCTTTAGAGTAGTTTAAACCCAAACCCTTAGGTGGATACATAGATAGATAGATAGTAATTGGTTGGGAAGCCATTGTTCGTAATGCTTGTAGTAGATCATGGTAGATCGTAGGTAGATAGATAGATAGAATATAGAGGGGTTCTGGATAGAGGGTGCATAAAAAGCTGCGGCTAAACTTTCAACTTTAAAGTAAATGTCTTTCGAAAAAGAAACGCTCTGGCACTAACTAACTCGCATTTTAACGTTAAGTTTTCGCATGTTTTCGTATATGGATGTGTGTCTGTGTGAATGTGTATCTGTGTCTGCATCTGTGTGTGTTGGTGTGTTGGTGTGTCGGTGTCTGTTTAACAATTCGATTATTTAGCTTTAGTCCATTGTTAATTAATTTGTTATTCATTCATTAATTTGCTTTTGTATATAATTTAGCTAATTGGATGAGAGATTTGCCATCGAACAACATACATATTCATGTTTTGCATATCAATCTCGTTTCGGTATATCTGCGCTATATATATCATCGATATCTATGCGGTATATGTGGTAGGTATATTGGTACCCCTCGGTTACTGTTTTGATAATATTTTGTCTTTGCCCATGCCCTCCAATCATCTTTGTGCGTATTTAGAAGGGGCATGTGATTACATCGTATTCGAACATCAGCGAGACGGCGACAAAGACAAAATACAACAGAAACATGGTAAAGCCCAACCCCTTGTTCATGCGCCAACGGAAGCAGGCAATCGACATCACCACGAATACGAGCATCATAAACAAAATGGTTATGGAACACACCATGCCCACCGAGTTCACCTCAACGGGGGCCCCATAGATGATGCCATACAGCAGCCAGGGTATCGGTAAGCTTGCAATGGGCATTCATTTTAAGATTAGTTTTCAATATCTCACAGTAGTGGATAGGATTGGTAATGGTAAGACTTGATTATGGATTTACTTACCCCACAGTCACATCGAATATGTTGCTGCCCACGGAGCTGGAGACGGCCATATCGCCGAATCCCTTGCGTGCCACAATCACCGAGGTAATCAAGTCCGGAATGGATGTGCCCGCTGCCAGGAAGGTCAGGCCCATGACCTATTAGGAAACGGGGGGAAGGAGAACACAGGCGAGGTTTAGGTTTAGGTTTCGATTAACCCGCACAGAACGTACCTCGGGCGGTATACGCGCCGTGTCCCCGGCCACGTTAGCCCACCACACCATCAGATAGGAGAAGGCAGCTATCCACACAATGGAACCGATGAAGGTGACCGGAAAGAAGCGCTTGCCGCGCGGCGTTCGCGTATCGGGCAACGTCAGCCACATGGGCACCAGGAGCGGGGCGACCAGGACATAGGTTAGACGCTTACGCGCCGTGTCCGGCCAGGCCATGCTCAGGGGTTCCGGTTCGTCCTCGATTTCGGGAGCCTTTTGGTGCGGGAAGCAGCGGCAGAGGGCAAGAGACATTCAATTAGAACCCTTGGACTCGAATAGTGTGCGCTTTTGTCTGCTGCTCTTTACATTAGTTATAGGCATAGTATCCGTATATATGTATAATATAGTAGGTACTTATAGGTATTTAAAATAGAGAATATATAATATGGAATTTGTTTTTATATAAAATATATAGTAAAAATGCCGAGTGTGTGAGTGAGTGATTCTTATGTACGAGTACGAGTGAGTGAGTGAGTGAATCGGGGATCGGGAGACTGAATTCAATTTGAATTGTGGAACTGTGGAATGCAATCTGAGCTATGTATACAGATGAGCATGAATCACAGATACTTAGATACTTTTTAGATAATTTTTTTTGGTCATAGTACAAAATTTTGTTACGATTTTGATTTTGAGAAAAGTCTGCAGTTTGTTTCTTGGGTTTGTTTCCTCTTGTGGGGCTTGTGGGGGGGCGTGCTCTAACAGAGTGTGTGGTTCAATCAAAATACTTAGTGTGGTACAGAGAGAGGTGCACTTACTTTCTATCAAAGTTACAAATACAATACGATACGGATACGATACGATACGAGAGAGAGAGTGAGAGACTTAAAACGTGCAGAGAGTTCTATCAGCATCGCAAGTAGAGGTACAGTGGGTACTGTCGTACAGTACAGTACAGTACAGTGGTACATGCAACGACACACACGTCTACCAAGTCGAATCAGATTAATTGTAAACGAAAGTAGAAAGTAAAAGTGGTTATAAGAAATGTGAGTGAGGCTAGAACTAGGTTAAATACTCGTATCTAAGATCTACAGATCTACACTAAGATCTACACTAGAGTGTACAGATGGTGAGTGTATTTGTCAGAGGCGACACCGAAGCATTTCTATGTGATTAGTGGGTTGGGCGGGTGACGTTTCTATAAGTGGAAAGTGGAAATTTTATCTGCGGTTGGCACTGCACACGCTCCTGGTCAGTGGCCCCCATATGGTGGACTGATTCTGATTCGGGATATGGTTTCACATTTTTCAGTTCAGCCTTAATCATCGAAAGGGCTGCGTCATTATTGATTTCCAGGAATAACTAATGCCTTATACCTGAGAGATTATTGGAATGGCCAGTCATCTTGGAAAGTACTTGAAGGCACTTAAAAGACGTTTTCTTCGTATAAATTTAATATCTATATACATTTTTGTGCGATCTGTGCGATCTATTAGATATGACGAGGCCACTATCAAGGAGGTTTCTGTGTGCCATGAGACCGCGTGCTCTATTGTCGGATAAGTCTTTTGTTACTGAATTTGAAAATAAAAGCTTCGTTGTTTACGACGTTATAGTAGTATTTGTTTATATGAAATTATAAAGATTTTATGCAATATATTGAAGAGAGATAGTAGTATGTAGAGAGCGAGAGAGACAGATAGATAGATACAGAGAGATACAGAGAGATAGATAGAAAGAGAGAGAGAGATAGAGAGATCAATAAAAATTGTTCATGAAACTAACTTTGATGCTAAATTTGCGTGTCTGAATTTTGACCCTCTGCTCAATCCAGCTAGGACGTCGACCACTCAACGATGGCTTTAAGGTTGGTTATTCAAGATATAATTATATATAATTGATGTTTATATATAAGGTATTTTTTCGGAGTAGATTATACACATTATATAGAAAGAGAGACAGACAGATTGTTGTAATTATAAGCTTTTGTTCGGCACTTGTTTGGCACTCAAGAGTTCTCGGTTTCAGATCAGTTATCGAAATAAAACGTTTGATTAAAACTTTTAAACATAAACTTTTACAGATAGTAGAAGACTTGGGGGGTTGGGGGAGGGGGTGGATAGACAGAAGAAAGTAGACTGTTCGCAATGTGTAGAAGAAGTGTATTTTGGGGGATTTGTTTGAGGGAGTTCACATAACAAACACATACGGAAACGGATACGGTTACGGATAGTTAGTGGGGATAGATAGCGTTGAAACACAAACACAATTTGCTTGTCTTGTAGGGGGTTGGGGGAGATAGATTCTGATTTTGATAGATATATATATTTTTGGGGGATTTATTTTCTTTGAGAGCGAGACCCAACTCGGAAATGTTCGATGTTCTTTCTGTCAATCGTGAGTCGAATTCAAAATTAATTCAGTTGGTAGTTTCGACGGCTCAGAGAATTTTGTTTGTTTGCTTTGTGATCTTTGCATAGAACCAAAATAAAGAAAGGAATTTAAAAAACGTCAACTAGAAAGCGGGGCGTGGTCTATAATCGGCATACCGAAGACTTGCATACCCTTGCAGATTGTTTTTTTTGGGTTGATGGGTTGAAACATTCAGTTGTCTAAGAGACAGACAGACATGAGAGATATTGTATGATCTCAGAACTCTGCAAGGGGCTGGTGGAATGAGCATCCGGAATGCAATGCTGCTTCTGTTGCTGCTGCTGCTGGGGGGCCAAAGCCAAGTGCTTGCGCCTATGCATAAGAATGTTCGTTTAAAACCAAATGCCAACGATTACGATATACGCTGGAGCTGTAGTTGTAGTTGTGGCTGTAGCTCATGATGGGGTGTCATGTGGGGTGGGTGTGGTGGTTGGTATGCGTTGATGTTCGATTGGTGTTTTTTAGGGGGCGCAGCAATTGAGGCACTACTTTGCATTGGAATGACTGCATCGCATCGCACATTAGTGAAATATGAATGGCAATTGTAATATGCAAAATGCAAGGCATCAGTACGGCTCTCCTTTATATTTGTTTTGTCTGTTGTTGTTGTCTATATAAGTAGTACGAGTATATGTGGTTTTTGTGGTTAGATCAACACTAGGTACGAGTAAAGGTAAATAAAATGAGGTAAAGGTAAAGACACAAAGCAAATGAGTTCCAAATGGGGGGTTACGAGTACGAGTACGAGTATATGCAAAAAATTTCACTATTCCGAATTAGCTCTTCATATTCTTATTGTTATTATTATTTCTGGGGCAAGACAAAACACACACACAGATAGTTAGATAGATAGATAGATTGTTAGAGAGATGGATGGTTAGATGTGGGAATGTTGACCGATAAGAGGGAGAGAGAGAGAGAGACATAAACATACACAAAGAAAGTAATAGAAAGTAGAGGCACAGGAAGAGAGTCGAGTGTCTTGTGTGTGTGTGAGAGATAGTGGGGTGTTTGTGTGTGTGTGTGTGTGGTGGGGGATGGGGTGGGTGGAACAGTTGAATGGAAAAGAAATTCAGACACAAATCGTTAAAGAATCAACTCAAAAATCCATTTAAAGTCACACATAAACGTTGCATAAACACACACTTTTTTCATTTTCATTTTCATTGAGTTTTCTTTTGGTTCACACATTGACATTTTAGAAACACGGATTCAAAACGTAGATATGTATAAATGGAAAACACATCGAAGTGGAAACACACATTGGGGGGAGAGTAGGAGGGGGAGTAGAGAACAGAACATCAAATATGTACGAATAGGTGGGGTAGGGGGGAGATAGTAGCACACACCATGTTTTAGTTTAGAATCAGTTCAAACGTTGCATCAATCAGTTAATCAATCAATCAGTCAGTCAATCAATCAATTAGCCATGTAAGGGTAACATGCCAACAACTAGAAATTGTGAAATTGTGTGTACATTTTTGTTCTGTTTTTTTTTTCTTCTGTAGAGCGCTTGAACTGGTCGCTAAACCACTGGTCTGGTAGCCCCTCATATTTTAACATATACTATGACGCATACGATATTTAATTTACGGTAAAGATATTTCAATATGATACGTAATTCGAGTTATGATAAAAGAAGTACGATATTTCAGATACGATATTCAATTTACGATAAAGAGATTTCGATATAATGCGTAATTCGAGTTACGATTAAGGAATTACGATATTACCGAAACAACATTGAATGTACGATATTTCCGTGACGACATTCGCTTTACGATATTCAATTTACGATAAAGAAATTTCGTTATGATACGTAATTCGAGTTACGATAAAGGAGATAGGATATTTTCGATACGACATTGAATGTACGATATTACAGATGAAATATTCACTTTACGATATTCGTTTTACGATAAAGAAATTTCGTTTTGACACGTAATACGAGTTATGATAAGGAAATTACGATACGAATCCGATTACGAATGTACGATATTCACTATACGATATGTCAGATGCGATATTCAAGTATAAGTCGCGAATTTATGCAAAAAAAAAGTCCTACACATTTTTATAATTACGACATTCAAACCCAAATATCGCGAGGTATCGTACACCGACTCAATTCCGATTTACGATATTCAACACATGTATGTAACATATATTTCGTAATTTACTTCGAAGTTTTTTGGCTTGTATGAAGAATGCAGCGCATTGTGTGTGACACAGTCAGTAATCAATAATCGATAATCAAAAACCCAAAAGGTAAATCGATAAATCAGAAATCACATAAAATCAATGAAAACTGAAGAGTCATGCCTAAGGGAAATCATGAGGAATATAATTTATTAGCTCATCATTTATAGTATCTGCAACATATCCTCCTCCCAAAAAAAGGGAGGAAGAGGGGGCTATAGAGGGGGGCGGGGCTATGGCAGGCGAAGTGATCAAAACAACTTACCGAATCGAGCGTCGTGTCAATATTCCCATTGGGACGATCCGCCAGGGTGGTCTCCTTGAGGTTGATTTTGACGTGATTCGCAGCCGAGGTGGTGGCGCCACCCCGCTGCGGCTTGGTGGCGTCCAGCAGCACCTTGAGCGAGGCAATGGCGTGCAGCTGTGTCGCCTTCTCGTCCACTTTGCCTGGAACATCATCTTTGTCATTGTAATTGTGTGTGGTTTTCGGTATTTTTTTTTTCGGGGTAGGGTGTGTTTTTTTTGGATAAATAATGCAGTATTTTTTTGGGTTGTTGTTTACACAATACAACGAGTGTGTGTGGTGTTGGTGTTGAAGGTGTTGGTGGTGTTGGTTGTTGTTGGTGGTTGGTTGTTTTTTTAGGTGGTGGTGTGAATAGCAGAGTAGAGTAGCGGTGTTTTTGTAGTAATAGTTGTTGTTGTAGTTGTTGTTGTAGTTGGTATTCGGTATTCGATTTTCATTTCGGTATCGTATTTTTTTGGTATTTTTTGTTGGCACACAACGAATGGAGTTTTTTGAACGCAAAATCCAAGTGTTTTTTTTTTATTTATTTGATATTGTTTTTGTTTTTTTTTTGCGAAAAATTAAACGAAAAAAAGAAGAAAAAGAAAGAATAAAATTGCATCGATTAAAATCAGAAATAAACAAATTAACCCAGTTACGAGTTTCAGTTTCGGTTTTCAGATTTAATTTCTTTCTTAGAGCATTTTTAATTATACAAACAAATGTTTTGTTTTTCTTGGGGCCTAGCCCAAACGGGAGGTACTTTGGATTGGATTGGATCGTTCATATACGCATATATATCTAATATATATGTATCTATATGTAGGTATATTGAAAATATTTTATACAAAATGTTGATGTCAGTTGCGAAACAGCATTTGGAGGTTTGCTTGTAGTAAGTAGGGAACTGGGGATATACGAGTAGTATAAGTATAGTAAGTAGTCTAGTCTATGGAGAGTATTGGGGTATGACAGAGTATAGCTGAAGAGCGGCAGAGAGTAGAGTAGTGAGTGAATAGAGCGGACAGTTGGGGGGCGGGAATGGACAGTAGCGGGGTTGGGTTGGGAGTTCTTAAGCGGACTATGACTACAGCTATGGCTATATAGCATATATAGATAGTATAGTAACTAGATCTAGACTAGAGATCACTACTGATATTTACCGTGTCAGAGTCAGAGTCTCATGGGTATTTGGTCTAACTTTTTGTCGATTCTCGATCGATGTTTTGAGTGTGAACTTGTGTTTTGCACTAAGAGTTGGTATTTATTATTGATCGATCTGGTTTGTGGTTGGATGCTGATGTTTCGGGATCGGACTGGGGTTTCTGATGGGTTTTATAGAATTTATTTGTTGTCAATGAACGGCATGAAGTACTCTCTAAATTGATACTTTCTTGAGGGGATGGCTATTCGAAGAACCCCCTGTCTAGCATTGCTCTAGTCAGTATATACATATACATATGTGTGTATATATGTACACGATTCAATAGACTTATATTATAACTTAACTTATGTATCTATTATATATGGATATTGCATGTAAGTGTGTGTATTTATGCGGGGAATTTGTATGACTATACAGACCTAGAACATGCTGAGCAAAAGCATTTGTCTAGAGATATGATGGGACGTGTGTTCTTGGGTCTCACACAATTATCGAGTTGGATTGGCTTCCGTTCTATTCGGTTCTGATTGGTTCTTTGCCGGATTTCCCTTTTAAAGTTTTGCAGACCCAAAAACACAATTCCCATGCTGCGTATAAACATTATAAACACACAGAAATATTAGACAAGCATTCCATAGGTGACATAAAGCGATTCGACAAAACCTATGCAAAAACAACCCGCTCGACTAGTCGCACATGCAGCCCGAGCCGGATCGAGCGACGTTGATTGTTTTGAATGATCTTTGTGACTAAATATAGTCGGATATGGGTATGGGGATGGGTGGAGTGAGCTGTAAGTATGAGAGACCTGCCTAGCCTAAGCCTAAGCCTAGGTCTAAGTGGAAGCCAATTTCGAGGCAGCTATGCTGCTGCCCGCGAGCCAATTGTACTAGTTGCTAACTAATTACAATTTCAATTACGTTTACAATTACAATTACAATAACGATTACGGTTACGATTAACACATTCAACATTGACAACGCATAGTTAATATATGTACAATCCAATAAATTGTTTTGTTTTTTGTTTTGATTTGTCACGTGTCACAGAACTCAACTCAATCCACAGACAATTCCATAGGTACTACGGCACACACATCTATTAGACATCTAGTATCTCTGGCCAGTGTGTATGCCATTGAGCTGTGCTCAAAAACTCTAGGAATGCTTTGTTTAATGCTAGATATATAACGCATATGTATAGGTATATATATTTATAGTTATTGGTTATATTGGTAGTATATATGTAACTCCAAACTGACATTGAACAACATAAAATATTTTCGTTATATTGGTTTACTTTTTTTCTTGTTTGTTTTTCGTTTTTTGCTTTTGTTGATAATGTTTCTTTCTTTTGTTTTGTTTAAAAAATATAAATATAAAATAAGCGGTTCTGTGAGGCAGCAGAAACTCAAAAAAGGTAAGAATAAATTTCAGTCGAAACGTGAGACCCCTTTTTCGGGCAGAGGAGGGATTCCCTGAATGATAAATCTAGCACTTGGAGAGCCTTAAAGCCCCTACTTGGGATAACAGATATCTAAAGTATCCATCAAGCATCGAGACCTCCCTCAATGTATAGCTGGGAGACCCTACTCCGCATTGAGGCAGGTCCCTCCCCCCACCCACTTGGCGGCACACGAATTCTAACACTTTGCACCTGCGAACCTTGACGAGCACGCCCCAAAGGCCGACCCTGGGCTGTTGTCGGGCCATTGCCGTGGCAACAACGACGACGACTCAACGTTGGGTCTGTTCTATACATATTTATAGGTACGAATACAAGCACGATTACATGCACAGACCACTCGCCTGCTGCTACAATGTGCCTAATCCATAATAAATCAATGGTGATTGGAAATTTTTGGTTTTGGTTTGCAACAGAATCAATCTGGGCAGGCAAGCGAGGAAATTTGAGCCTCAGGATGACCTTTAAATGATTTTTCGCTCAAGCCGGATGTCCCTACTGTCTTCCTGTCTTGCTGTCGTCCAATAACAAAAGGGTTAAGCTGTCAGTTTCCCCTGCCCCTGGACGGACATCCGCACTGTTTGTCGACGCTACGTCTGGGCCTGGCTAACTGTCTAACTGGCTGGCGTGCTAATTAGGTAAGTGGCTCCAAGGTCGCCATTAAAAAAGAAATAAGAACCAAAAGAAAAAAAGTAAAGCAAGGCAAACGAAGAGAAAAGAAACCAAAGGCTAGAAGGCAACTTAAAGGGAATGGAAATGGAAATAGAAATCGAAATAGACACAGATATAGATACGGATATGGATACGGATACGCAGAAGTACAGAAGAAGAAGAAACAACTTCTGGCTGGCAAGTCAAACATCCAATTAGAAGAACATAGAATGTACACAGAGGAACAAAAACTGAACAGAACTTTAGATACAGTAACAGATACAGATACAGGTGGTAGGTACAGGTGGAAGATAGGTACAGGTGAAAGGTGTAGAAGGTATAGAAGGTACAGGTACAGGTATATATAGTAGAGTATATAGAGTAGAGTTTGGCGTAGTAGAGGTATATATGTTATTGCATTTGTATTTATCTTATTTTCGGATGTAAGCGTGGTGTTTGGATCTGGGATCTGGAAGGGTTGGTTGATGGCTTTTAGGGGGGGACTTTTTAGTTTTAGGTTAGGTTATTGTTCTTTCTTTTCTCATATTAGTTTTCTTTTAGGCAATAGGCTTTTTTTTGTTTTTAGGCTTGACTTGTGCAAAACACAATCTGTGGCAACTCAACGAACGAAAGAACTTACCATCGTGTAGTGGATCTATCGTGTGTATCATTAGCTGTAATAGGCCATGACGGAATTTGGCACCGGTCTGTGTACTACCCGAGGTGCCACCACCGCTGCTATTACCTGTAGCGCCCGCGTTGCCCGACCCGTGCGGCCCTGAGCGCGTCTCGCTGGCCGCACGCGATGTCACCGAGCCGCCCGGCTGGGTGGCCATTGAGGTTTCCGATGAGTTTGCCGCATTACCCTGAAGTGGAACGAAGAACAAGAACGGATGGACGTGGGTGGTAGTGGTAGTGGTACGGTTACGGGTTTACACACACACAGTTACGGGGGGAGGGTTACGAAGGGGGTTATTACGGGTTTACAGATTATTACGGATTTCGTTTCGTTTTTTGAGTTTCGAGTTTCGAGAGAGCGGTGTAATGTTTTTCGGATTTATTTTTGTTTTTTTTTTTGGTTTTGGTAAGCATATTTCGAGAAAAAGGTGAAAAGAAGAAGAAGAAAAGTTTATTATTGCAATTTGTATAAATTTACAGGTTGAGTGTAGTTGTAGTTGTAGTTGTTGTTGTTGTTGATTGTAGCTTTCGTCTATCTTTTGGTCATGTTGCATGTATCTCTGTTTTCTGGTTGTGATTGCTGTTTGTTGTTGTTGGTTGTTTGTTGGTGTTGTTGTTTGGTTTGGTTTGGTTTGTTTGTTTGTTGTGTAGCTTAAGGACTAATCGAATCGGTAAGTGCAAGTTAGTTGGGAGCCAATATCTGAACAGAACTCAAGACATCGAAACGAAAACCGAACGGAATAGAACTCAAAGAATGTTAAAATCAAAGAATGTTAAATGTCAAATCAAAGAAACGATTTACCACACAACATCCAACACAATACGATACGAAACACGGACCACTTGAGATCTGATCTATGGTCTCTGGAGATAGATAGATCGCTGGAACATTAAGGAACACTAGGATATAGTCTGCACATCGTTGATGGATTGAAGTACGTGTGTTCATTATTTGTGTAACAAAATAAACAGTTTGGTTTGATTTGGATCTGTGTGCGTTATATACAGTAGTAGGATCGATCGTTTAGCATCAGAGCATGCTTGAAGACCTTCTTAGAGGTGAGATCCAAACGAATCATACATATATAGTACATATATTACAAAATCAAGACGATAAGTTCGAAGATGAGTAAACAAAATATGGTTGTGATGAAAACTTTTCTTTTTTTTTTGGTCGTTGAAAATTTTTTTCTGTTTTGTCTGTTGCAACATTTTTTTTGTTGGGTTTTTTAATACATACAAGCTTTTTGAATGACTTTCTTTTTGGGTTTTCTTTAGTTCTTTTTTTTGTCTTTTTTGATCAAACAAAATATACACATATATATATATTTTTTATATACTATATTTGTCAAAGCGCAGTGGGAAGTTTTGTTGTATTTTCATTTTGCCTTCACTATAATCAAAAAGAAAACAGATAAAACACAAAAAACATTTGGGGGAAAACTTTGTCAGGGAGAACAGAACTGAAAACCGAAAGATACTTTCAATTCAATGCGAATTAATTGGCACATTAGCGAAGGAAGCGGCAGGCAGATGAAGGAGGATCGGATAGGTTGGTGTAACAAATGCATGCACTAATCATATACCATATACTCTAACTACATATTATATATCTAATGGGTGTGTGTGTGTGTGGAGAGGGGAAGGTGACTAATGGGGACTCTAATGAATGAATGAATGGAAACGAGATGATAATTGGTGTTACATATACCCCATACCCAGTACTCGTACTCGTATCGGAGAACGAGTCTTTCGTAACTCCATTCATGAATCGAACTCAAAGTGGAACTGGAACTAAAGCAGGTGTAGGGCAAGTCAAGATCAGACCACCATTAACGAGTCGATTGGCTCGTGCCAGGTGAACTACCCCACGACTCCGATTAGAATGCTAATTAATGCCCAGTCATGTTGTTGATCAAAACCCAATACTATGGGATTTCTAACACCACGACGAGTCACTCACTCATTCTCGATTCGGCCGAACTCACTTGTCACTGACGCAAAACCAGAAGACACCTGCGAAATATCTCTAAATAATCTCTCTCTAAGAAAGAGCTCTCTCTCCCTCTGGACTTAATCACCTTGAACCCGTACTAAACTGTGGATCTGTCAGCTGCATCTGATTGATTTTGACACTGAAATTAGACACAATTAATGGTGGACTATCTGTATCTGTACGACCAAGTATGAAATCACGTTGAAAGCATTTTATAATATCGAAAATTCATCACCCAATCCAATCGAAAGACAGAGACAAAGACTCTGTGTTAGAGCGGGACAGCAGACAGCAGGGCAACGTATGTTACCAAAGCGCTTAAATCACATAATGAATTATTTAAGTCCAGCATGAATCATTTTCGCCAGCAATTCAAAAAAGAAAAATACGAAAAATACTCAATTTAAGAGCTCGAAAATTTCGCCTGCTGAATTTGAGTATTCGAGTCAAGAGGGCAACCTGAGAGGCTTACCAAATGATCTAAGAAATGCAAATTGTAAAGCAAACAAACAATGAATGAGACCCGACTCACACTTGAGCTCAATTTGTCACTCAACCTGTTTGCTGTTTGTCGTTGGTCGTGTTTTCGAAATGAAATGCAATCGGATCGGAATCGGAAGAAGTAGCAGGCAGGGTGACCCCGAAACCAGTTCCAAGAATTATCGTAGATATTCCTGGTATTGGGGGAATCGGATTTTGACGTAGGCATACTTTGTTTACATACAGTCCGTGTTTGGAATAGTGAACGATACAAGATAAAGCCATACGCGACTGATAAACAAGATTCGTTGATCGCGGCTCGATCGGATCGACTTGACTCGAAGCGAGCCCCGACGAGGTGGAGCTTCGCTCAGACATCAGACATCGCCTTCGTCTAAAGAGTGAGACAGAGACCAAGTCGGAGACCGAGACCGCGCGTTGAGACCGCGCTGACTGCATCGATCAGTGCGGTCGATTGGCGTTGTAATTTTTTTATATAGCGGGCTTTTGCGCACTCCGTGCATCATTTAGTAACGAACCTTAAACCGAATCGCATCGCTCTCAAACTGTGAAGCGCGCGCGCTCTCTCCTGCCTGAACCGCGGAACCATCGAGAACCACAAAATAAACAACAACAACAGCGAGAATGTTTCAAAAAAGGATTATCGAACTTATTGTGGTGCTGCTGTACTGGATGGTCATCACGCCGGCGGTCTACAAGATATGCAAGGACAAGAGCATAATCCAGGTGGATATGAACCACATGCTGGATACCGTCGCCGAGCACTGCACCTTCGGCCTCTGCCTGATGATAGGATACGTGATTCTCTACCGGATAGTGATCTTCATTTACATGAAGCTGAAGGTCTGCGACATCCAGATGTGGCACAACCTGAAGAAGACCCAGGATGACCCCGAGGCTAACCTGAGCAAGAAGTCCCACTACCAGGCTGTGTCCACGGAGAACATCGACACTGTGGACAGTGGCAAGAAGAGACCCATGACGCCCAGGATGATAAGGACCATCAGCAATCCACTGCTCATTGAGAGCGACCTGGCCCGCATCCACGTCAAGCACGAGACACGCCCCCTGCAGAGTGCCACCCTGCCGAGGCTGCAGCACGCCCAGGTCCATGCCAGTCCGAGTCCCAGCCTGAGAAGTGCCCCGCCAGTGCCCTTGCAACCGCCAAATCTCTACAACCAAGGAGTCATAATGTCGCCCAAGGTCCTGATGCCAGGACATCCAGACAGAGTGTAGAGACAGACTCCAACCTTCTTGTTCCATTAAGAAGGAGGACGAGATCCATTCCAAGTATTAGCTACAGCCCAAAGATCGAAAAGACAATCGAAATACCACGAAATTAGTCAATCATCACAGCACAAGGCTCTTCCTGCAGCAGAAAGAGCTCGAATAGTGTTCATTCGAGTGAACTATAGTTAGCGAAATTTATCTTTATATAATATGTACAATATATTTATTATTAGTCGTAAGACTCCTTTTGTTATGTGAGTAATTATAGCATCGCATATGTGTCATATGCCTTTATTTATAATAAAGAAAGAATATATTTAAATGATAAACTAAACAAGTCTTATCATTTCGGACACCGCAATCCGAATGAATCAATCAAGCGGAGGGATTACTCTTTGTGGTAGAGATATGAGGGGATATCAAAGAAGGGAAGGAATATACAAGTATTCCAGGATGAGTGAATACCTCCCTTAGAAAGGTTGAAAGATAGAAGAGGGATTACTCTTCGTAGAAAAGATATGAGTGGATACCAAAGAGGATTCCAGGATGAGTGAATACCTCTAGAGGGATTACTCTTCGTAACAAGCATTCCAAGATGAGTGCATACCTCCCTCAATAAAGGTCAATGTTCTATCCCATAGAATATTCCCCCCTCCCACACAAAAAATTAGCAAAGTTTTCGCCACATAATGAAAGTGTGTTACAACAAATGAAATGTGTGCGCGAATGAGATGGCCGTGTTATACAGAGCAAGAAGCGTGGAATACCAAAAAAAGGGAAAACAAAAACAACTCAAAACTGTTCTACGCATGCGCACGCGTTCTCACTCACTCATTGAGATTCTCACTCTCCCGCTCCCTCTCCCACTTGCACTCGCGCACTGGCAGTCTGTCTCTGCATGCAGGTTCATGTCTCGGCTCAAGATCAAGTTCAAGCTGTGTGCAAAGTTTCTTTTTGAGGCTTTGGCTTTAGATTTACTTTACTTTCATGCAGAAGAAGAGTTTTGTTCTCTACGGATCGTGAGGATATAGTAGTGTATGCCTGTGTAGGTGTATGTGTGTAGTGTCAGCTGTGTAAGTGAGTGTCTTTCGGGGGTGTGTCTGCTTAGGTGTGTGGGGTGTTAGGGTGTTCAAGTCGAAAAGACGCATAGCAAATCAAACTTTGACTAAGAAATGATTCGAAGCTAAGTACTAAAGGAGAAACAAGGAGTTGAACTAGTAGTGATCGAGGAAAAGAGCAGTTGAAAGAATAGTTATAGTACAATAATAATCAGAGTAATCATAAATATTAGTAGAAATTGGAGATGGAAGGTAGTTGGGGGGTACTAAGTAGTGCTACCAGTTGGCAGATGTTCGGTTCTAGAAAGTATCCCTATTCTTATACAATCCAACGAGATCCTTCTCTGTAAGTTCCCCACCCAATAATTACAGGTTAAGCTACGAGAATATACTAGAAACTTGATAGACATAGCTTCAAGTACCGGTTCAAATTGGCATTTATCTATCAATTATATTACTTTAGGTATATATATTTGAGGATCTTGATTGCTTCATCAGGTGTAAAAATAACCCTCTCTAGTCCTAAACCGGTTTAATATTACTTTATAATGTACGTATTTTCCCTTAGACACTTGAAAAAAACTGGTTTTCTAGAGAGGGAAAGACCCCAAAGATGGGTCTAGAAACCCCATATAAATAAGTCGCATTTCGGACTTCCGATTTCAGTTAGTAATGAAACCAAGAGTAGGTCAAGGCACTGGAGAGTGGGCCGCTTTCAGTTCCTGGACCTGTTTCTTTTTCGGATTGGACTCACTCGAAAAATTGCGGTGTCACAGAGGTGAAATTTGAGTCGAACTCTCGGGACTCAGAGGCTGAGTTATTGAGTCGTGCTTTCAATGTCACCGCAAAGATCTCTTAGTCATGGACGTTTCATCTGCGATTGCAACAACAACTAGCCCTTAGTCATACCCACTTAAACACCTGCCAACTGGTTTAGTGCCTGGCACGCGCCAACAGCTCGAACGAGATTGGGAGAAAGATGGGATGGGATGGCAATGGAAGATGGGAAGATGGATCATTATGATTTGGGAAATGGAGATGGAAGGTTAGTGGTGGGCTTAGGGGGTAGATAAAAAGGAAGGAAAAACATACACAAAACGAAAATCAAAAACGAAATTTCGTTCCTGGCAAAGGATCTTCGTTTTCGTTTTACTCTTTTTGATTCTTTTCTTTTCATTTGGCACACAAAATTTTGGCTTTCAATTTCGCTTTCTCTTTAACGTTTACGATTTTCTTGATTTACGTTTTTTGTAATTGTTTTTTGTTTTTTTTTTTTTGGTTTTAGTTTCTCTTTTTTTTTTGGTTTGTTTCAATTTTCAAGAGAGAGAGAGATAGAGAGATTTTGTTGGATTTTTTTTTTTTTTTGATTGATTTGATTTGATTTTTTTTGTTGCAAAAAAACTTCCCAACTACTTACTGCTGGCATAAGTTGATCTGTACTTCGGACGCGAGTCACCTTGTTTTTGGTAATCATCTTCTTGACGCACTGCTCCACCTCGACGTTCCACTTCATGAAGGTCACGTAGGCGATGTAGATGGTGAACAGGATGAGGGCCTCCCACCAGAAGATGCGATTGTCGCGGAAGAAGTAGATCAGCACCAGAAGGCTGATGCTATAGAATGAGCAGTCGCGGAAGAGGGGCCACCAGGTGAGGGAGAGCACCGTCTTCGAGAAGAGGGCGCACATCCCGATCACGAACAGTATGTTGAAAACCGCCGAACCAACGATCGTACCAATGCCAACGTCGTCGAACGACACGAAAACGCCAATCACACTTGTGAAGAGCTCGGGGGCACTGCCACCCGCCGCCATGAAAGTCGCGCCGGCCACATCGTCCGTAATGCCGAGCTTTTCAATGATTACGTCAAGGGAAGGCACGAAGAATTCATCGCAGACAATTGCCAGCGCCACAAACATATAGATTACTCCAATGATGTGCAGGATGACAGCGCCGTTTTCAAGCTGTTCTTTCGTGAATAGATCTTTCGGGAATAGTGGCGTTTTCGTGGTGGTCGAATTCTCGCTATGTGTGTCTGTAAAATATTGAGAAAGTGAAGAAAAATTAGGATGAGTATTTGCTTAATATTCAATTATTTCTGGGAATGAAATCAAACGGCATATAAAACGTGTGTAAGACGCTAATTAGTCGATATAGTAGCTAGCGGTAAAAACAGCCAACAAGACGCACTCAATCGCCTTCCTCAGTTGTCTGGAAAATATTTTTAAGTATTTGCTAAGGAGTTATATAGTCGGATAGTTTCGGGGAAGGATCTCAAACAGTTTCTATATAAAACGCGTGTAAAACGCTTCTTAGTTGTCATATTAGCTAGCGGTAAAAACAGCCAACAAAAAGCACTCAAATCGCGTTCCTTAGTTGGCTGACAAATTGATAATTTTATAAGATAGGGCTAGGTTAGGATAGGATAGGATAAGTATTTACTAAAGAGTCAGATAGTTTCGGGGAAGAATATCAAACAGTTTCTATACAAAACGAGTAAAAACCGCTCCTTCATCGTAATAGTAGCTAGCGTTAAAAACAGCTAAGAAAACGCACTGAAATCGCCTTTCTCAGTTGGCTAACAAATTTGTCATTTCACTGACCTTTACCTTTAATAGTGCTACCCATCCCCCATTAGACATCCTCAATTAAGTGGCTCGACCTTTTGGCAGAACTCCCTTGTTGCTTGCGGCACCTTTTGTGTGCGATTTTCATGGGCAATTATCTTTCGAGTAAATTATGCAGCAGCACATTTTGCAACAATTAACAAATTGCACTTATTCGCGCTGCCAACTATCGATGATGATGATGATGTAGATATGTATACTGCGGCAGTCGATGTAGATGTTGAATGGTAAATGTTGGTAATGTAAATGTTTATCTACCATTTGCACTGTGAGCAATCATTTTGGCGCGTGTGCCGAGCGGAGCAAATAATTGACGCGGCATTAATCGCTCGCGTGGCTGGTCGTCGCCATCACCATCGTAGTCGTCGTCGATCGCGACTTGACTGATTCATGGCATATTTACACACACCCCTCGGATCTATCAGAGTGTGTTTATCTTCTATAGGCGATAATAGGCGCCGCAAAATGCTCTAGGAGTCGACAGACCCCACAGGAGCCACAGGAGAGGAGTCAGAGGTTGACTAGGTTGAAATAGAGCACACCATAGGGAGCTTGACTCACTTTTGTGGTTGAAACGGGGACAGACGGATAGACAGACAGACTGGCAGACTGGTAGACTGGCAGACGGACAAAGAAATTTGCTCTAGAACCGGTTCCGCGATTCTCGCGCATTTGCATGCAGCTAACGGAGAACGGACCCCACACCCACTCAATTAACCCACCTTTCCGTGTGTGGGGGCGGTGGGCGGACACTCGAGAGACCCAAAGCCCCGATGCCCGCTGAGAGGGTGAGCCACAAAATGAATGATTCTTATGAATCACCTGCCAAATGCTTAATGAGTGACGACGACGACGAGAACTCTCGAAGGTGAATTGAATTGAACAATTTTCAATTTCAGGCTTGGAGCCCTCCGCACATTCAAGCCCTGGCTTTGCCCTGCATATCAAAAGTGGAGCATCGGCCCAGGCCAGGCCAGGCCCCTGTTCTTGGGTAATTTGCAAATGGGAACAGACTCTTTTGAAGTGAGTTACTCATTCGGTTATGAGTTGGTCAATGATGGGGACAGCGGCCCAAGACCAAAGTACATGGTATCAGAATCTGTCATAGAAAACGGCATAAAATAGCGTGATAATAGGACACATCTCATGTTAATGAATCACAAGAACAACAATGCTCTTATCGGACTCATAAAGAGAAAGAAAATGCTAGATATTCATTACTCACAGTACGATATATGTTCTAGCAGATAAAGCCCACATTCATGGACAATTCTTGAGAAAACTTTGAGATAAAACTCCTATTCAAACTCTTAGTTTCATTAAAGATGAATAATAATCAACAATTATGCCCCCCAAAAAGTACTACCGATTGCGCAATCCACGTAAAAAATCTAGGGGTATTGGTCTATAGATCTAATCAGGTAACCGCCACTCGAAGTTGGTCATCAAATTGTTATTGGTTCACTTGCGAAGGTAACAGAATAATGACTATTAAATTATTATTTATTATTTTTTGTTGTGGTTGCTTATGATTATTTATTGCCCATTGCCCATGTGGGCGTCTGCCTCGATGGCTGCCAGCTGCCTTCTTTTGAGTCCCCTCTTCCCCCTCCCAGAGAGAGGGAAACCAGTTTCGAGTGCCGCTATTGAAATGGCACTACAATTTGACTAAGCGACTGCAGCAGCAGCAGTCGTGCCCAAAAGCCTCGTCAGAAAGCTTCTAGAGCACATATGTACATATGATAGTGATGGTAGCGTGACAAGTCAAAGGCAAATAAGGGAGTGGGTAGTGGGTGGTTTACTGCAGTGATTGCGGGAGTGACAGGCTCTTATCAGCGCTCATTCAATATTTGCACAATGAAAAAAATCTTAGCAAGCTGGAAAAAACCCGATTTGCTAGCGTTGGTAGCGTGACAAGTCACGAATGATAGCGATGGCAGCGTGACAAGTCACGAATGCACTTTAAACTTTGTTAATGATTAACGTAGAGATGTGAATAGAAGCATTTACTTCTGATTCTGATTCAGACATGTTAATGCCTCAGCAATATGCTAATTCATTCGATGACTGTACTTTATTTAGCGATGGTTGCGTGACTACACACGAGAGTTTACACTGCGTTGGGGAATGGCTGTACTTAAGAGGCTCATCACATCTTAATTCACTTAAAAATTTTGTGGCCAATTGACGGGTGATTTTCGTACGCAGATCGTGACTTGTTTTTTACCCATCGCCATGCAAAGAGCACTCTCCCATCCCGGGGATGGGATGCGTCATCAGGCGACTGAGACGCGTTGTTTACGGAGCAGCAGCAGCAACCGAAAACGAAACGAAACGTAACAAGAGAACAAAACCACAGAGCAAACAAGCCTCTGCTGCTGCCGCTGGCTCTGTCTCCGCCACTGCCACTGCCTCTGCCTATGGCTGGCACTCGCATTCTGAATTCGCAATCAGTTGCAAATTGGAACCCGATTCGCCCAGATGGCAGCCACAGTCAGTCACAGTTCGAGCCATGGTTACGGCCAGGAGCCGCTCTTCGTTAGCCGGGCCACAATTCAGCTGCAGTTAAGGTCGCCGCAGGCCGCTCTCGCCCCGCCGCGCATCTACGAGTGGCACACACAGGTCGCCACGCCACCCACGCCCACGGCCAGCCCCAGCCCCACCCCAGAGGCGGCGGAAACGGCAGCGAAATGCATTAAGCAGGCGGGGAGTGCGGCGCATGCGACCACGCCCAAGCGATACACGCCCCCGCGGATAATGGGAACCGAAGCGAAGCGCAAGAATCTGCCCCAGACCCTGAGCAACTTCTTCGAGGTGGAGCGGTACGAGAGCGGCTGGAATCGCGTGACAAGAAGAGACTTCTAGGAGGATGCCAGAGAAGGAGAAGCAGGAGGTGCGGGAGGAGCCCTAATCGATTAACTTAACCCATCAAGGGCCACCAGCTGGAGCTACAGTGAAAACACGAGAAAGTGAAAGTCCAATTTGTACGAGAAGAATCCCCAGAGATGCCCAAAACCAAACCCAAACCCAAGCCCCATCTATTGTCAATATTTATAAGCAACAAAAACCCCACCCCACCCACACACCCCATAAATATTTATGATAAAGCAATAAAAGTATTATTTGATAGATCGAGTGGAATTCTTCTTGTTCTTCTTCTGCTGATTTGAGCTCCCAATGGGTTAAACGTCATTAGGCGGCTGATAAGACCGCCATGACCCGCAATCCGTAAAAAGAGAGGCCCCGTCCTTTCCTTTCTGGCTTGTTCGCTTTCGCTGTTTTCCTTTCCGCTACGTCATCAATGTGCATAAATCTCGGCTGAACAAACGCACGAAAATTACACAAACGAGAGGGGGGTGGGGGAGGAGCAGGAGAGAGCAATGGGAATCGGAATGGTGGAACACAGCAACAACAAAAGTAATAGTAAAAGTTAATAGTAAAAGAAGAAAAAAAAGAAAAAGGCGTTTGCCATGGCCGGAAGTTCATTATGGGAGCTCGTAGCACCCGAAGCGGAAGCGGCCCCTAGCAAACACACACACAGACACCCACCGCTTTGTGTGTGAGTGCGAGTAGTACATGCCCTACCCTCTGTGGTACGTGTGTGGTGCGATAGTGTCCGCATGTTTTCACGCTTCGCTCTGACCCGCCGCCAGTGGTTCGCTGGAGCTCTCTAGTCTGCCGTGAAAGCAGCTGCTAATTTATCAGAGAGACAGCGCGCTTTGGCACGAACTGAACGGAACGGAACGGAACGGGCACGGCGTTGCAAGAGTTTCAAGGTGGCCTCTGGGGAATCGATTAGCCCGGCCAAAATCAGACCGAAACCAAGCGAAACGTGCAATGCACATGCAACATACAGCCAGCCAGCCAGAGCCAGCCAGAGCCCAGAGCCAGGGTTGTCAAGTGGCTGTTGAATCAATGCAGGCTTGGGCCTGGCCCACAGAAGAGCCTCGTCTCTAGCAGCCACTCGCCTTGCCGCAGTGTGCTCAATAAACAGTGGGTTAGGGGTGGGTGGTAGTGGGTGGTACTGGAAGTGGAAGGAGAGCGCACTTAAGGATTGCCATAGAAAGTTTTATCACGGCTATGAGCAGCTGTCAATGAAGGTTGCCTGCCCGATGCCGATGGCAAAACCCTTGCTACCTTTGCTTTTGGGGCCCTACATTCGAAAGTTATGGCTACCATAACTTGGCATAGTTTTCGGCCCCAAAAACACACACACCACACACACCGCACACACACATGAGTGGGCCGCATTTTACCCTAATCAGACCCCGTTGCGTCCCCAGGGCGATCCCGATAGGACCAAACCCCAAAAGTGCGAAACAGAACAGCAGTCTAATGCTACCCCTACCCATGTGCTTGACCCAATTTCGAATGGAATTACGCTCATTACATAAACGGCATTAAACTGAAAAAGACTTCGTACTTTAATGAGGCACACAGCCGGGAGAAAGCATTTCTTCAAACTTGTAAGAATTTATGGGGACCCATTAAAGTTTCCCCATGCATAAAAGAGATCTTTGGGAAACTTAATTAGAGATTCACTTGAAAGTTTGAGCGAGTGCAAAAAACATTGTCATCCATCAAAAACCCATGAATTATTTCTACGTTCACGGCGTAATTCCAAGAGTAATAGAAAATTACCGGAACGTGAGTCAGTCAAGGTTTTTCTAAATCAAAAATTCTACCCAAGACAGACGTAAGATATATTAAAAATTCTATGCGGTTTTTGCTTCTGAATTGATACAGATTGTACTATATATACTATACGGTGTTAGAATGCAAACTGATGTCTAAAATTCATTGATTAGCACATCAGTGTGTCTAAATATACCACAGGAAAAGCTTTCCTATGATAAGATAACTTTCTTTGGAGTGTTCCATGATATAGGGCTTTCTTTGGAGTATTCTATGATAGAGGGGTTTCTTTGTAGTATTCCATGATATAGGGGTTTCTTTATAGTGTTCAATGGTATAGTGCTTGGAATGGAACCTGATTTGTGCTATCTTACTTTGGGTAGAGTGCTACGAATGAGTGGAAACTGATTCGCTGATACCATTGGAAAACCTTTCCTACGGTAAGATAACTATCTTTGGTGTGTGCCATGATATAGGGCTTTCTTTGGAGTATTCCATGACATAGGGTGTTCTTTGTAGAGTTCCATGATATGGGGCTTTGTAATATTTCATTGTATAGTGCCTTGAATGGAACCTGATTTGTGCTATCTTACTTTGAGTAGAGTGCTACGAATGAGTGAAAACTGGTTCGCTGATACCATTGGAAAACCTTTTCTACGGTAAGATAACTATCTTTGGTGTGTTCCATGATATAGGGCTTTCCTGGAGTCATCCATGATATAGATCGTTCTTTGTAGTATTCCATGATATAGGGCTTTGAATGGAACCTAATTTTTGGATTTTTTAATGAGTAAAAACTGATTGGCTCATTCACTTTTGTGCTGATTTAATCGACCATAAATAATATCCACTTAAAAATTAACATAATTGAACAAATTTTGATCTAGTATATGCTCGAGAGGTTTTCGATTCGAGAAAGATTTGCTTACGCAGTTACGCTGGCGTAGTGCCATTCGATACCGAGACCAGACTACGGATTGCACATTTGATAACCGGTTTCCCACACACATTCGACAGCCAGACAGACATACCGCAAAACCTCCGGATTGAGTGAATCATTGAATGATAACGAAGCGTGCACCTGTCATTGATACCGAGGTGGCAGCGCAGCGAAACCCCTCCGGGGGCCCTCAATCATGATTCATCCACGAATCACGGTTCGCACGGGTTTTGTGGAATATCCAAGCATAACTAACTGTTGTATTTTGTGTGTGTGTGCTGTGTGTGTGTTGTTTTTTGGGACTGTGATTCCTGTTGGGAGCAGCGGGGTTGCAGGTTTATCCGATTACCTGAGTCAGCAGCCCCCCGAGGTACGCAACAGAAGGCCAAAAGTCCAGAAGTGATCCAATTGTGCTGCATGTTGCAGCTGGGATTGAAATTAATGCCGAATCACAGTCGAGGGACAACAAAACACACACACACACACATACAGACACAATCGAGGGACCAGCGAGGGACAATTAGTGTGGCCACAAGGAATGGGAGGACCAAGGACCAAAAGGACATGGACTGGTGATATATATGTGGTTGTGGGAGAAGGGGTGGGCGGAGGTTGAGCGGAATGTCAATAATTAAAAAGGCGGGCAAATGTTGTCATTTCAGGACCCCAGAAGCTCACAAAGCAGCGGCAACAAAAACAGAACACAAACGAAAAAAAAATGGCAGTAGGAAGGAAGGAAACGACTTCCTGCCACCCACACACGAACCAGCCATTTGGTGAGCTCCCCTCAGCCCCCCTCCCACCACTTCACGTTCATCGTTTCTCGTGGCTTTTAGCATGCAACTCACACGTCCTTGCCAGGACCTCCTCCCGCTCCCGCTCCCGCTCCCGCTCCACCTCCTTCGACGTGCTGTTTGTTGTTGTTGCTTTTTTCCTGTTGTTGGCATTTTGATTTATCGATTTAAATTTGTGTTTAAGGCGCTCCGCTCCGTGCGTGCTCCCTTTTCGGCTGAGTGTGGGTGGGAGGTGTGGTGTGGAGGGGGGGAGAACGGGCATTTTCTTTATTCCTTATGGGCAACTCGTTTTCCGCGTCTCTGCTTCGGTTTGTACTTCTGTTTCTGCTTCTGTCTCTGTTTTTGTTTTTCTCAATCATTTTTCAAAATGTTTGCATACACATCCATCCATACACATACATATATGTATATGTCTATATGTCTATATATATTTGTAGTATTGTATTTTTTGGCCGCCTGCCGTTTAGGTCGAGGTCTTTACTTAACTTTATATTCTTTTCCTTTTTCCTCTGGTTTTTTTTGTTCAGGGTCTGGCCTGGGCTTGGGCCCACCCACACGACAAACGTTGACGTTGAGAGCTTGAAACGTCGTTAACAGCCACGTTTGCGTGTGCCCCACACACACAGAGACACACCATAGTATAGTCCTGCACACACATACATAGTATATCTAACGGATGTTTGTGTGTGTGTGTGTGTGAAAAGCGGGCTCGCAATTTGGGTCGATGGTAAAATAGAAAAGCCAAAAGCAAGGCAAATACATACACACCCCAAAAAAACACACACACACGCAGACACACAGACACATTTATACTCGCACTCGTACCACGTGCATACCATACGATACGTGGTATAAAATTTCGAACAAAGGTCGTTGAAGAGAAGACCAGTGCCACAGTGCCACAGTGGCACATAAAATATATAAAAACTCGCACATACATATACAAATATACCCTCGTACTCCCAGATATATGTATACACGCATACATACATATATGTATTTCGGGTGACCTGTACTACTACTACTACTATTCTGCTGCTGTGTATGTGTGTGTGGGAGGGGGAGGGGACTGGTGGCACTGTCTGCATTTGCCATGTGTGTGCTTTTTCCATTTTTCTTTTTTTTTTTTGTTTTTTCCGAGTTTTTCCCGCTGGTTTCATGTTAATTGCTCGTTGCTTGTCGCTTGTTCCACCAATCTGCGTTAATTTTCTTTTTTTTTAAAGCTTGATTTACACACAACACACGTTCATGGTTGAGATACAGATACATCTACGGCCACAACATCCAATACAGAGGGAAAAAAGAAAGAATATTTCAGAATGATGTCTCAATTGAACATCGATTGCAGTTTCTGCGAGTGTAGAGTGTAGAGTGCTTTTCCCCCCCTTCTCTACCTCCCACTCTCTCTCTGTGAATAGTTTTATGTGTCACGAATTTTCAATTTCGATTTCAGCGGGTGGCAAAAGGTGAATGCATATGGGATTTATTGGAGATTTGCAGATTGACATCATCATCAATGGAATCCACTTATGGCCATTGCCATGCCACTCTTTATAGGGTGCCATATAGTCGATTACTCTATACACCGCAGTATTCCTTTGTTCATTCAGCCACTTTCAAACACACACACACGGGACACAGGACATGGGCCAGACCAGAGACAGCTCTGTTGAGTCATTAAAATGAGAAATGGCTCTAGGGTCCGCACGCCTAAGCAAACAGAGTGCAATGTTGGGTTTAATTGTTGGCCAAAATGTGACTGCATCGCACACGTGGAGAGAGAGACAAACCAGAGACAGGGACGCAGACAGGAGAGACAGGGCCAGAATCAGGGTTAAAAGGTGAGAGAGGGGCGCCCCCCAGCTTGACTTTCGCTGATGGTGCTGAAAAACAGTGGAAAAAAGTGAAAAAGAGTGCCATGTATGTGCCACAAGCATAAATTTATATCATTGTGTGTGTGTGCGAGGGCAAAACTGCAGACAGATGTTCCATTATGTTCATTTGCAGTCGCTTATGCGGCCTGGGCCTGGCCCGGGCCTGGCAAATGGGGAGGATAATTTATGTTCGCAATATTACGTATACGCATACACAGCACCGCGTGTTTCGCTTCAGTAGTGGCCACTCCATATACGTTACGTATACGCAGTGGCACCATATAAATATCGTGCAAGCCGTGGCTGGTCGGTTGAAAAGAATTACTATGTGCCGAAGAAAGTACAGCGGAAGCGCGAAAAGAGGTCCTGGCTTCCGTCTTCTACGAAATTACCACATAAATATCACACATACTCATACGCCATGGGGTCCCCCGTAAACTACTTCTGGTTAAGAATTTAAACCCAAACCTAGCACAGGCTTTGTCTTTAAATTTCATAACAATGAAAGATTCGGTAATTGACTTTTTCCACCCTTAGATACCACCTTTCAAACCCTCATTGTCAGTGTGTGGGACAGATAGTTAGGCAGATGATAGATGGCATCTCTTGCCTGAGAGCTCTTCATGCGACCCCTGAACTTTATTCGATTTGATTTGGTCTCCCTCATTCGGATTCATCTGTGCCGCATGCAAATCAAATTCAATTTGCCTTCTTCTTCAAACTCATATGAGCACAAATGCCTCTCCTCTTCCTCTCCTCCGCTACTTTTCTGCCTCTATCTTGCTCCGCTCATTTAAATACAAATGCCATTAGTCAGGCTCCTACTCAGACGAAGCGAAGAAGCGTAAATTCCACATACGAGCATCGCATCGCATCGTACGCCATGTGGCATCCTCCAACTCGAAGGATGATTTAAATAAGATGAGATCTGAGATGAGGAGATGAGGAGAAGGAGATGGCGTTGTAGGAGCTCTGACACTTACCATTGATACCACGTTGATTGCCAGTATTATCCTCGTCAGAGCCAGGTGCTGCATTCATGTTCATCTCCTGGTCCTGGTCCTCCTCCTCGCCGAACATGTGCTCCCCGGACTGGAAGGGGTACATCAGTTCGGCCTCGTCCTCGCCGGATGTCTGGGAGGGCGCACCCTGATACAAGGGCGGTGCATTAACTCCATTCAGCACATCGTTGTTCTGGTTGGGATTCTGGTTGTTGTTGTTATTCTGCTGATTATTGCTGTACGGCTGTTTGGCGGACTTGGGCTTGGCGGCCTCAACGCCAAGTCCCTGAGTGGCCAGGCAACAGCCCACCAACAGAATGCAGTAGAACGGCAGGCGGAGGCGGCGGCAGCGTTGTGTCTGTGGCTGAGGCTGAAGCTGATGCTGAAGCTGTGGCTGAGGCTGTGACAAGGAACAGCAGCTGCTGGTCAGGGAATGCTCCTTTGCGGTTCCTCTGCTTCTTGTCTTTCCTTTCGTTATTGTTGCGGTTTTTCTTGTTGTTGATATTGTATTTAATGTTAATAATACTAAGCGTTTGAAAATATTTACACACTCGTCAAGTATCTTTGCTTGGTGTTGTTGTTCTTTCAGAGGTATTTCAGAGGCGGAGGCTTCAGCTCCTGCCTCGTCCATGCCCCGTAGACGACCCCTTCGACGACGACTATTGAAATCTATCGTTGTGCTGCTTGTGCTGGTTACGGGCAACATGTTGCTGTGGCACAGAATGCTGTCGATGCTGTAGCTGCTTCTGTCTGTGGCTAAGGCTAAGGCTAGGGCTCCATGATCTTTAGCTATCGGCTGGCGCTCCAGCTGATCGGCTGCTTCTGTTCCCTCCGTTGTTGTTGCTGCTGTTGCTGCTGCTTCTGCTATTGCTACCGCATGTTCTGCTACCACTGCTGCTGTATGTTCTGATTGCTGCCTCTGCTGTTGCTGTTTGCTGCATGTTGTTGGCTGCAACATTGGACCCGTTGGAGTGTTGTTGTTTTGTTGTTGTTGTTGGTTGTTTCTGTTTGTTTTGTTTTGTTTTCTCGTTGTACGCTTTTTTGATTTTCCACTAAAGTTGGAGTTTATCTTTCGCTTAATCGCTTATTGGATATATCGGGTTATCGTCGGGACTCGGATCGGAATCGGGATCTCCGCGATGCTCGATCTCCCTTTTGTTATCACACAAACTTTTATATATACAACGCACTATACATAAATAACAATTAACACGAAACAGAGACTGTGAGAGCGTGAGACGTGGGACAGACACACACACACAGATTTTAGACGGGGGGCGGGGGGAGTGTGGTTGACAGCGAGAGCGGGACTGGATTCGAAATTATGAGGAGTACGACGTGGGCGATATGTCAGCCACTGTCGCTCCTACTCCTGCTCCTGCTGCTGCTCCTTCCGCTGCTGCTGCTTCTGCTGCTGCTTTTGCTGCTGCTGTTGCTGTTGTGGCTGCTACTTCCGCTGCTGGCGTCGACATTAGAAGCCGCAGCATTTCTTCTTCCATTTCCAGCAGGCGCGATTCTTTCTTTCGCCTTCACCTTCTCCGTGTCCTCCACTCTATTCTTCTGTTCTCCTGTTATACTCTTTTGTTGTTCCGCTCCTCTGTTCTCGTATCCCGTTTGTATAGTCACGGGTTGGCCTGGCCCGCTGCTCCGTTGCTCGCTGTTCTGGCCATTTGTCTGGGGCTATTCCGCTGTCGTTTCCTCTTCCCCAGTGTCCTTTCTATGTATATGTGTGTTACCGTGTCTCTGTGTCTCTATGTATGTGTATGTGTGAGTGTGGAAAAGTTTCCCTGAGTTCTGTAGCCGTTGTAGCCGTTGTGGCGGGAGCTGCTGCTGCTGCTGCTACTGCTGCTGGTGGTGCCTGGTGCCGGAGCTGGAGCTAGACGACAGCACGGTTTGCACTCTGCTAACGTTCTGAGACAGCCTGGCCGCTGGAAAACCGACGAAGGATACGCGGACACGAGCCTGGAAACTCATCCAGTCGCTGCCTTCACTGCTGCTGCTTCCTCTCTCTCTCTCTCTCGGTCTCTCTTTTATGGCTAAAGAGAGGGAGAAGCCGAGAGCTGATGCTGCTGCTGCTGCTGCTACTGCTGCTGCTGCGCCTGCGTTGCTTTTGTTTACATTTTCAATGTTCGCTCAATAGATGACTGCCTGCAAGAGAGAGAGAACAAAAGAGAGAACATTTAAGGATATTCTTTTGGTAGTTTCTCTTTGCTGATTTCCACGCACACACACACACACTCGCACTCTCCCCGACTTGCTCTCTCCTGCTTATGCCGCTTATCTGCGAGGCCTTATCGCTGCTCACGTTTCTGCCATCGCCTTCTGCCTATCGCTTTCGTTTTGCTTTCGTTTTCTGCTGCTTTCTGCTGTGTTTGTTGTTTTAGCTTACGCTTACAATTTTTACTTTCATTTTGGGTTTAGTAGGTGACTCGCCTGGCCCACAGACCCACAGAGGAGACGCAGAGACACAGAGGCCCACACCCACAAACGGCTGCTCCTTCTTTGCCATCGTTTTTTACGGTCCCTGGTCCCTGGTCCCTGCCTGGCTATGGCTATGGCTCTAGCTCAATGTGCGGTTATGTTCATTGTTATGCTTTGAGTAGCTTCCCGCTGTGCCTAGACCTTCTCCTACTCCTCCTTTCCCCTGCCTCCCCTTCTTCATCCCCTGCCTAATCTCCTGTCTCTCATCCTATCTATGCCTTTATTTTTAGCCCTGGCCCAGAGTTTTAGCCAAGAATTCAACCGTGTGGCATTGTTATTAATTATGTTTTTTTCCCTTGTGGTTTTTTGTTGCTGTTTTGTTTTTGTTTCTGTTTTTTTTTTTTAGCAAATTGCGTAACATTTTGTTCGCTTTTTCGCTTTCTTTACATAATTGCCTCATCAGACTGATGGAAAACCCCCCACCAGTATTTATAGGATAGGATATCTTCTACAGTTTCTTCTGACAAACTTGAGAGCTACTTGGTTTTCTTTGGGCGACTGGAGGGGGTGGGGAGAGAGGGATGTGGCTGCCAAATAGTTCCCTTTTCATGGCTTCTCAGGATTCGAACATTAATCAAACGCCAACGCGTGGATTTACATAATTTAGTGTGTGTCAAGCATTGGAATCTTAGCTTTTTGGGAAAACCTCAAGGATTCTATTTTATAGATGAATAATTTTAATATGTTTTGGTAATTGGCCTAAGTAATAATAGAATTTGAAATACAATTAAAATAATACACTTAAATTCTTTAACCTGATAATTCACTACTTTTTTTATGGGAATAAATCCCAGAAAACTTTTACTACACTATTTTTATGGGAGTAAATCCCAGAAAACTTTTAAGACTAACTTTTTTTTTAAACACAATTAAAGTCTTCCCTCAATTGATTTTTTGTATATTTTTTGTATTTTTTATGCATATTTTTTGTATATTTTTGTATGTTTTTAAAATATTTGTTTGTATATTTTTTTGGTATATTTTGTATATTTTTTTATACATTTTTGTATATTTTTTGTATATTTCATGTATGTTTTTTGTATTTATTTTTTCTATATATTTTTACTATATATTTTTTCTATATATTTTTACTATATATTTTTTCTATATATTTTTACTATATATTTTTTCTATATGTTTTATATACTTTTTGTAGTTAAAATCATAATCTAACAGCTCTTAATTCCCTATTATTATCCTCAAAAAGTAACGCCTCATTTATATAATGTTCCCCCAACGATATCGTGTCCCAAAAGTATGCCACAGCAAACACCCAACAAAGATCTCCCTATACCACAGCATTTCGTCGGCTAGAAGAAACTTTAAGAACAGAACAGTACAGAGCATGTTTTGGGGTTCCGCCTCGTTAATTGTTATATCATTTGTTTTGGGGGAAAACTTTAAAAAGGCGGGGCGGGGCGGTGCCACTTTAAGAACGGGGTCGGAACGGTTGTGGCCCTGCGGAATGTCTGTCTGTTAAATTTTCTTCTTGACCAGCCCGAAACGAAACGAAATGAAAAAAAAATGAAATAGAATTGGCAGAAAGCATGGCAGAAAGCAGAACTTTTGCACATAGCCAGAAAGAGCAGAAAGCAACGTTTTGACCTCTTTATGAAAAAGGCCTCAAGCACGAGAACGCGCACACACACACAGACACAGACACACAAGGCACACGGACACAAACGTAGGCTGCCTGCCATTAACGTTTTTGCACTCACACAAACGACCGAAAAGCGCTTTGCCCCGTGCCCCTGCCCCGTGTCCGTGTCCGTGCCCGTGGCCACCCCCCGTGCACCACCTCCCCTCCCTTTAGCCGTTCTGCGGCTTTTTATTGCTTGATTATATAAAAATTGGCTTTGAACAGAGGTTTTCCCCCCAGCATGTTTCGGATTTTCCCCAAAAAGGGAAATATGTATATGCAACCCGATTATTCCAGGATTTGTGCTACGAGTGAATCCGATTTGGGGTTTGCTTTGGTTTCGTTTGGTTTAAGTTTTTCCTTTGATTTCAAACTGCACTAAATTTTCCAACACCTCCTCACTCACACACACACAGACACACACCAGCCAAACACAGACACAGATACGAGCACACGGGCTGGCACACGGTTAACAGTTTCTGCACACACATACACATAGGGGAGGAGACCCGTTGGACGCACCGCTCGTCCGCTCGTTGGTCCTGCGAGGATGTTGTCAGCGCAGCGCCCGAAAACGTTGTAGGGCCCCCGACAGGCGACCACGAATCTGGAGGCCCACTGGGCACGAAGCCAAATGCCGAACAGTAGCCGAACCAACGACAAGAGCCGAACCGACGATAACAGAGAGAGAGAGAGAGAGAGTGCGGACTGGCTTCCACAAATGAATCGTAAGGAGACTCCGACTACGACTCCGGCTCCAGCTCCGGGCTCGGGCTCGGACTAATGGGCTCCCGGCTCTTGTTGTGCCTGCTGTCGCCTGGTGGTGTCTGCTGCTACTCGGGAATTCTGTCTCCTGGCTGGTGTCATCTTTTGTTGCTTCGATTTATAATTAATTAATTTACGATGCTTTCCGTTCGCATATATTTGCATTAACCCAAACAGACAAACATATTCTCCGACTCTCTCTCTGCCCTTCTCTCTCTCTCTCTCCCCTAAGTCTCTTCCAGTTTATAGCATACTTTTCGGCTCAGGGAGAGAGCGCGCAGCTGTTTGGTCGCTCTCCCGCTTTTGTGTTGGCCTTAGTAGAGTCCTCCAGGTAGTCTCCTTCCGTCCCCCCTCTTCAAACAAACACCAAACGAAAGAAAGAAAGAAATAAACGTTTGTGCATGCGTTACAAACACTCTCAAACACACACAAACACATAAAAGGGAGACACACACAGATAAAGATAAAAATACACATACAAGCACACGCCGCTTCACTCCACTCCACGCACAATTGTATTTTGATTATGCCCGGCTTGGTACGCCGCATAGCTCGGATATTTCTACGCACAACAATGCAGACCTCCCCAACCATCCCCTCCCCAATGCTCACAACTCTCATCCCCCAAAGCCCCAAACCCCACGAATCCCAGATCCACATCTACAGCCATTCCCACAGCCATTGTCATATCAAATATTTACGGAAACAAGCAAGAGACAAAGATAGAGAGACAGAGAGAGTGCGAAATAAGTTCGGAATCCGACTTTAAGATATGTACATATATACAAAATTCATCTCCTTCGAAAGTGGAAAAGTCTGTCATTCAAATAACGGAACAGAAAACATTATAGTTTCACGGGTATTTCCATATTATCCGGTTGTTTGACACGCACCTGGACTTATGGAACGGATCAGCAGGGGAAAATCATATAATTCCATTGCCAATCCGATTAGGGGAAGTATTTGGTTGAGATCAATAAAAGCCACAGAAGTCGGAGAACAGAACTCATTCGAAAACTGAAAATGAAGATCTTCTGTGTTGGAGCACTCGTACTTCTTGGACTCTCCGGGGCCATGGCTAATATTGGAGTTGGTTGGTCTTTTAGGAAGAAATAAAATCTATTTTCAAAATAAAATCCAATAAAGTCAAACAACATGCATTTCAAGGAGCATGCACAATAAATCCTACACTTTTATTGGGTATGAAATATAACTCCTATTTCTGGCCAAAATCTATTTTTCAAAAGTAGTTTAAATGATATATATTAATATACATATATCCATATATTTAATATATATCCATATCTCATAATAACATTGATCTTTAATGTTATGCAGGCAAAATATAACAGAGCGAACCACTGTTAAGCTGTCTGCTGTTTAACAGAGCTGTTCATTGTCTAAATTTTAGAAGCTTGTGCTGTTAACACGTAGTTTTTTTCTTACAACTTTAAAGTGCAATATAGTTTAAAATAAAACAATTTAAGTGTAGTTTTTATTATGCAGTCCCATCAGATTGGTTCTTAATATGTTTTTTTTGCTTTGCAATGTTGAAATTCCCCTGATATTTAGTGTAACTGTTAATCGTTTAACGAGTATAAATTTGTGACGAAAATCGGTCTTTAAAGTGTTGTATGTAGGCCAACCTATTCCAACCATCAGATTTAATTCTTATGGTAGAGAAATCAATTCTTGTACAAATGCATATCATATAATAGCTATGATCCCAAAAATTTGTAGTTTGGGGATACTTATGGTGCTGTAAATAGCGAACATAATCAGGAATCTGAACAGCAGACTGTTTTGCAAACAATACTATATCGTATTATAAGACAAACATTCCGAATTCGATTTGGTTAGGGATTAGAGGGTGAAAATGAAATTTAAGATATATTTTAGGGGCTATCGCTCTCTTTATTCTTGGACTCTCTCTGGAGAGTCTCTGAAGAGTCTCTCCAAGAGTCTTGGGCTTGGGATGAACAGCTCTTATAATATGCTCCTATAACTCTAGGCAACATAATTATACTTTTTTCCCGCTGTGAACCAAACCGAATTTTTCGGATAGATTTAGGGATTTTAAATTTTTTGAAGGAATTATGGTTTGTCTTTTTTCTTATGGTTTTCAGAGCTAGTGCTTCTTATTTTCACATAACCCAAGTATATTAGATATAATTGCATTGAAGAAATAAAATGCCACTTTCAAAATGAGGTGAAATAAAGTCAAACAACATGCATTTCAAGCAGCATACACAATAAATTCTAGACTTTGATTTAGTGAATTTCATATTTATAATTTATAGAACAAGCCTATGAAATATGACCTTATCTTTGCAATTCTGAAAAGCTGATAAATGCAGCTATAAATTGGACAAAAACACTTTGTGTCTTCAGCTTACGGTCTAAAAATGATTAATCTTTCAAATTAAAATTTAATCCGTTTTTGCGGTATATTTTTTTAAATTTTGACCTATAAAACTCATGAAAAGTCGAAAAGAACGTATTTATTGGGCTTTCATTTTGTTTTTAGATAGGTAGATTATTTAGGCGTCGTTTTGGGTATTGTTTGTAAAAATCTATGGACAAACGACTAAGATGCAGCAGTTTAACTAAACCTTCTCATGCTATGGGAGAAAGGCGGTTTGGTTCACATCCGATACAAATACCGGAAATAATAATAAGGACACAACAAACCAATAAAGAGTCGGAAGTCATATACTATAATAATTAGGAAACTATAAATAGAATGGTATACCTATAACTATTGTCGTCGCTCTCTGAGCCGCAGATGGAGCCCATTATCAGACTTGAGGGTAAGCACGGCAGACAGAATGGGATCGTATTTGTGTCGTCCCGCCTCCCGCTTCTGCTTCTCGGCGGGCGACATGCCCAGGTAGGTGTTCAACTGACCATCGGTGGAGAGGAGCTCGTCGACGGCGGGCAGCACCTCAAAGGAGCGCACTAGCTTTGAGATGACGGTCTTCAGCTCGAGCAGGGCGAACTTCTGTCCAATACAGTTTCGCGGACCGGCACTGAAGGGCACGTACTCAAAGGGTCCGGGCTTCTCCTCTTCGAAACGCTCCGGACGGAAGTGGTGGGGATCCTTGAAGATGCGATCGTTGTATCCGAGCAAAACGATGGCCAGATTGAGAGTTGTGCCCTTGGGCACGAGGGTGCCATCTGGAAATAGGAAGACGACAAGTGTCGATTGGGTGTTCCTCTGGCAGGATGCTTCATGCGTCCGCTTACTGATCATGTAGTCCTTGTCCGCATAGCGGCCGATCATGGGCACACTGGGGTACACCCGCTGGGACTCCTTGATGAACAGGTCGAGGTATTTCATCTGCGCTATCTCCTGGAATGTGGCGTCCCTGTCCAGTTCGCTGCCCATGACATTGCACTGCTCCTCGTACATCTTTTGCTGCAGTTCGAAATAATAACCTTTAGCCGAGAGGTGGAAACTCTGGAGGAGCTGGACGCTTAAATACCTGCGCCTCGGGGTGCCTGGAGAGGAGATAGCCGGCAAAGGCCACTCCGGAGGTGGTGGTGTCGTGGCCCTCGAACATGAACGTGGACACCTCCTCGTAGATCTCCTGGCGTGTCAGCGGACGCCCGTCGACGGTCGAGGAGAGCAGCGTGTCCAGGAAGGCCATCTTCTTACGCGGCGAGGAGGGGTTGGAGGTGGAGTTATTCTGTTCCGCCTGGAGCGTCTCCACGCGCTTCTCAATGATGTCGTAGGTGAAGTCCTGCAGCGTCTTCAGCGTTCGCTGGTAGCCCGCATACTCGGGCGACAGGCTGTAGATGCGGTTAGAGCGCTTGAATGGATGGAAGGCCCGCATATTGACGCTGAGGCACATGCTGTGGGACCAAAGATTAGTTTGGAACGCCACTGCCACTGGGGAATCACTCACTCTTTGAAGGCCTGAACCACGGCGGAGTTGCGGTGCTCCATCGCATTGATGGGCACCCCCATGGCCGTGTCGCAGATCACGTCCAGCGTGAGGTAGTGGGCATGGTCCTGGAAGTCGATGATGCTGTCGCCGGCGGCATCGCGCCTCAGTTGGGCCATGAACTTGGTGGAGTTCTCGTTCATCACCTCGTGGAAGTCTTGCAGGATGTTGAAGTGGAACGAGGGCGTGATCATCTTGCGGTGCTTGTGCCACTTGCTGCCATGGCTGGTCAGCAGTCCGTAGCCCAGCCACGGATGCAGCAGCTCGTAGATGGTGGACTTCTGGATCAGCGACTGGCTGTTCAGAATGTACTCCAAGTGCTTCGGATTGGTGATGGCTATGTGCGGGGTGTAGCCAATCCAAAAGACAAAGTTGTCCTTGCCGTACTCCTGCCACCAGTCGAATATCGTTGCGAGTATCTCTGCGGAGGAGCAGTCACGAGAGGAGAACGAGAGGGTAATTAGGTCAGAGCGATCTTTGGCACGAGCCCACTTTTCTTGATTGCTGATTTCACCATTGCCTTCGCCCTTCTAATCAGCGCCAGACCCACTGATATGGGACCCACGTCTAGACGGGGCATGGACGAGCCCCCTTCGCTGGGGTAGGACTGATAATGCTGGTGGAATCATGACTAACCTGCGGGAGTATTGCCTACGCGATTTGCATTGCCCAGCACGGGCACAGGAGCGGGTCCATTGAATTCCTTGAGCATTCGCCTGCGACGGCTGGCTCTCAGTTCAAAGTACACGAGAACAAGCAGCGGCAGGGCCAATAAAGCCAAAACAACAAACCACATTCTGAATGACGTCCGAAACCTGTTCAGATCTTGGATGAATTAACACCAAACGCAGTGTGCGCCTGTCTTATATACTAGCAGGCACTCTCGGACTCCGGACTCCCCGCTCTCCATTCTCCGCTCTCTGATTAGACAACAACCAGCAGTCGCTGCTGTCGTAGGTGCGATCGGTGATACTCTCCCGCCGAGAGGAATCTGGCTCCGGGTCAAACTCCAAAGTTGTATTTCCTAGCACCTGTAGCACCTTGGAACTTCTTATCTTCACACCATGACAGGGTATAGCCCATTCGTTGCCCAAAGAGGAGTACCATCAGGTTTTAGGTTTGTTTTCTTTGCTGTTTCTTTTCTCTTCTTTTCTTGTTTCTCTGTCTGGCCGAGAGTTGATGGACTTTGTACCTGTTTTGTTTGTACTGCTCACAGACAGAGAGGCCAGCCAGCCAGCCAGACTGACAGACAGACAGGCTGCCAGACGGGGGCGAAATTGCTAAGTCTCATATCAGTAGAGGGGCTCGGCATTCCGGGTTCTGCGACCAAGTATCATTTATTTGCAGGCATCATAAAAATGCCAAAATATATATAATTTGTAATTATAATTTGTGGAAGTGGCGGTGGCTCGAGAGGGGGGACTAGGACATCCCCATCCTGGGAGTCGAACTCTGAACAAAAGAGTTCCCCAATAACAATAGAACAGATGGGCTTGGCATGCGGGCATCTGCTTAATAAACCACATAATATGAGTATTAATCAAAGGCCTCAGCATTGACTTTTCATTTGCCACAGAGCACAAAGAACACACAGAGCGATGAGCACGTGACACGACCGAAAGCCACAGGAAAACATTTCCCCCCTCACGTTTGCATCTCCCTTTTGGGAGACCATAAATCAAATCCATGGAAAAAAAAGGAATCCACAAAAAGGAAAGCAAAAAGAAAAAGAAATACAGAGAAAAGTTTTGCACAGTGTGAACGGGGGAGAAACGGGGGAGGGAGTGGAAATGGGAAATGGCTTTTATGGCATTTGTTTGGGGCTTCTGTAATTCGCTTGACATCTCAATGCTGCTTAATGCCCAAACTTATAACTGGGCGAAAATTTTAATGAATGACGTAGTCATCATCATCATCAGCAGCAGCAGAAACAGCAGCAGCAGTGGTAGTGGCAGCAGCAGAAACAGCGGCAAGGTCGACTCTCGCCACCCCCCCACAATACCTCCTCCACCCTGTCAAGGACATGTTTGGAACTGAGGCTGGGGCACAAACAAACAATTTCAATGAACTTTGATAAATCGCTGCGAGGCGAAGGACAAGTCCGAATAAAACACAGCTGGGGCATTCATTCTGCTCGACTGGTCGACTGCTCCGCCACTGCTCGACTGCTCGACTGCTCCGCTTCCTATTTCCGGTTCCCATTTGGTTTCTATATTTGGGACTGCCTGCCGCTGAATGTTCAGTGATTATGTAAATTGTTCTGGCCATTTGTTCGGCAGCTTCCCGCCGTCCCCATCCCCCCACCCTTCGAACCAAATGAATTTATTTTCAGGCCCATCGATTGCAGGGGCTATTATGGGCATGGTATTCCACTCAATCCTCTGGGGCTTATACACGTGCTCCTAGAGAGGCTTGCCTACTGCCTCTCTCCGCTCCGCATGCGAAGCGAAGGAGGATTCTCTGGGGTGCCGCAAAGTATGCAAAAGTATCTTTGGGATCCAATCATTCGGCTAATCATTTCGGGGCAGGCAAGGGGGCCCGGCCCACATGTCGTATACGCAATTAGCAATCGCAGAATTGGCCCTGACTTTTGCTGGCCGCTTTAATGCATTTCAGTTTCAGTTTCAGCCACAAGAAACAAGTAAATATTGCGCATACGCCACGTTGTGAGCACGCAATCCTGCATAACATGTTTAGCACACGTTCAAAGAGAAAAACACCCAAACCCGAAACCGAAACCGAGCAGAGAGACACGGAGACGATACGGAGAACACCACATTTACTAGCCACTTAAAAGAGAGAACTCCCATGTGGCCAAGCAACCCCACCCACCCAGCCATCCACCCATTCTTCAACCCCCTCGCAAAAACTATGCAAAAGGCTAAGCAACCAAATCAACCCTCCCTCCCTCTTTCCCTGCAGGAGTCCTCTCATAAAAAGCTGTATAGAATGTTGCAATCAGTTAATTTAAGTGCAGGCGGCCAGGCCAACACACGAACAAAGAGAATGAGACGATGCCGCACGATGGAGAGGAAGGAAGAACAGGCCAAAGGAACAGCCGTGGCAGCAGCAGGCAACAACGAAAAGAAAAATGGAAATTTCAATGCGAAAATATACAAATATATGAAGATATATTTGCTTACCAGAGTGTGTGTGTGTGTGTGTGCAAGTGTGTATCTATGTGTGAGTCTAAACAAACACGCACATGGCGGGGGGCCACGACGCACAGTGGGTCAAGTTCCACTTTGAGTGGATTCATCCCCAAAAGCGGGTGGGGAATGCGACGGGTGGTGCCTCAGGCCAAAAACGGCAAGGTACATTTCATACTCGGGTAAGGCAGTGCCCTGCCTCCGTTACTCTTGGGCTTTGTTTGAGTGTCCTCCAGCATCTGCTGTGCCGAAGGCTGTCGTACCCTCTTTTAAAATATACCTTGTTGAGCCGCAACTACACGCACACTCACACACACACAGATACATATACATTCTAATACTAATACATACAACACAAAGCACAAGTGGCTACTAATGCAAATAATTTACAAGTAGCAAATGTGGGCGGGAAACGCTAGCAGCAGCAGCAGCAGCCGCATGACAGCAGCCAACGTCAGCAGAGAGTAACAGAGGGGGCGGGGGCACAGAGGGAGAGAGAGAGAGAAAGCGAGAGAAAGGACAAAACAAAAACGAAAGAAAAGCAAAACCGAAAGAAAAAGAAAGAGAAACACACACAAAATAAACGACACACAAAATGTCGTCAACAAAAAGAAATATAAAATGAAGAGCCAAAGGAGGAGGAAGAGCCGAAGGCGGAGGAAGAGCCAACGGAGGAGGAGGAATAGGAGAGAGAGAGAGAGAGAGATGAGAAGGAGGAGAACGACCAGCGGGCACAGGCGGATAAAACTGTGGAAGAAGGAAGGTCGGGTAAAAAGGACATTATGCGTCTTTTCACATTTGAGAAAAAGGACAAATTTGTAAGGACAAGTGTAAGTGAAGGAAACCGTAACAAACACTCACACACATATACAAACACAAATATATATAGCAGGACACACACAAACACACACACACACACTCATAAACGAATGCCGCAAATGTTTCGAGACCCTACGCCCCATTCCACGCCCCTTTCCGCCTACTGGAGGCTGTCGAGAGAAAATCAATGGCAGACCATGAATCAAGATCAGGTCGGAAAAAGGCCAGAAGACCTTTTATTTTGGGGAACACCCCGCTATAATAGTGGAATCGCTTATGGTATGGATGCCAATAAATATGGTGGTAGGATACCGAATAAAATGCCCAAAATATCCATGAATCTGCCAGAGAACATCTCTGAATATCGCACTTTTTTTGTAAGAAGTTAAAACAATTTCAAAGATGACATCCCTTCGATGGAGGCCAGGCCCCGGCCCCGGCACCGACCCAACCCCCCATCCCATCCCTGCCCTGGTTGTTGCCATGGTGTTGCAACAACCTTCTGTGGCAACATTTTTATCAATTTATCTGAGCGAGAGATAGTTTTGCTGCATAAGCATAAAATAAACAAAATACAGAAGAAAATAAAAGAAAGGAAAACTCCCCCCTCCCATCCACCATCCCCCTTCCACCATCCACCATCTACCAACAAGAAGCAGAAATGCTGAAAGCGGAAAAGTGGAAAGTACTTTAATTTTTGGCTGACTGACTTTTCACAAGTTTCGCGGTAAACGGGTGTCGGGTGTCGGTTGTTGGTTGTGTCGTGTGCTGCCGGCTGTGGGCCGACTGCCCGGCAGCAGGGGAATTTCCTGGAAAATGGGGAAATGGAGAAAATGGGGATCTGGCGACCAGGGATGGTGCCGCATCGTCGCTGGCGATGGCGATGCGATGGCGTTGGCGCGTGGAGGTAATTGAAGTGACGTTTATGAATGTCATCCGTCAAGCACTCAAGGACATTTACATACAAACCCGCACTCACACACAAAGCCCATAAGAGAGAGAGAGAGAAAGACATAGGGACACAAACACACATACATATGGGGTGTGGGGTATTTGGTTGCTTGACAGATGCGAGAGCTACACAGATTTTTGTTGTTGTTGTTGTGTGTGTGTTTGTATACCCGTTAATCGCCGACTAAAGAAAATAAAGGGTATATTTGCGGTTACAAGTACAACCGTTATTCTTTCGAAAGATCTGACATCGACTACACATTTCTCACCCATTTCTCTGTGCAGATCCCCAATGAATTGAATTTTTATACGAGAGTGAAAATATTAAAATTAAAGTATTTTCATTTAAGTTTTAAAAGTTACATGGAAATATTTGACCTAAATGTATTTCATATTTAAAATAAATATATTGCATATTTTTATTTAATATATTTACTACAAATATATATATAATTTATTTATTTAAAAATATTTTATATTCAAATTAAATATGGGCAGTATTAAAAATAATATTTCATATTTGAATTAAATATAATATATTTATTTTAAACTGTTTTACATTTATTTGAAATATGACCCTGTTCAAAAAAGCCTAAAAAGTATTTTTAATATATTTATATTTGACTCAATGTAAATTATTTTAATTTTTAATTTAATTTTAAATTTTTTGCATTTAAAAACCACATATTTAATTTAAATATAATAGTGCTCTATTTTACTATACCATTTTTGTATCAGTATAGTAGCACCCATAAATTATGGAAATATAATTATAATTTTATATATAATTATATAATTTTTAAGAATCCCTGCCAATACCTCTAGCTACCAATCTGCCAAGAGTAGTAAGGATATATCCAAAATTACAGGCAATAAATTAAAAAACAAATGTTATTCTCATCGAAAGTAAAACCATCTTTCAGTTTCTATCTATTCCCTTGAGTCTTCCCTCGAAATCTCTCAGAAATATTCATCTATGTATGTATATCTAATTAGCGGGTATCCTATATTCTCTATATATTTTTCCTTGTAGTATTTCCTTTTTTCTCTACGTTTTTATAGACAAAGTCGCACACACACCCACACCCACACAGAACCTAGCGAGGGGGTAGGACACTCACCACACCAATACAAACATGAGTTGTCGTCGTCGCCGGCGTCCTCCATGGAGGATGTGAGTGCCAGAACAGAGAGAGAGAGAGAGAGAGAGAGATAGAGAGGAGAGTAACGGGCGAGGGGGACAGTATATGTTTCTCCTTGTGGTTCTCTCTGTGTTTTTATGTGTGTGTGTGTGAAACAATTTAAAAATAAATACAAGAAACTAGCGCAGAACGTGACGATGATGGGGGGAGGGTGGGAGGGCTGATGGTAGAGCGAGGGCAGAATGATAGATTGAGAGGAAGCTCTGTGCTGAAGTCCTCGCTTACAGCTCTGTGACTGTGGCGGGTGCGGGTGCGGGGGGTGTGGGGCACGGCATGAGATATGGGGCATGTGGGGATCCACGAGAATAGTTTGAATTGACAAAGGCTTCCCCCGAAATCCATATATCATTGTCTTGTTTGTGACGCTGATGAGCCGAGATTTGTTTATGCCCAGCATCCTAGTCTATCTGTTCTGGAAATACGAAAGGAAGGAAGGATGGAGGATGTCCTATCGATGTCATCTGCTGTCAGTTCGATACTCTTTCATCTCTGAATAATCGATTCCCTTCATATATCATTCGGATCTTAATCATAATCAGATTCAGATGCAGATGCAGGATCCCCTTTCATCTGCCATACGGTATCTCTCATTGGAACTCTTGGCATCACCCACGCAAAGGCTGTGGCTGTGACTGAGGCTGAGGCAGAGGCAATTCATCCAATGCTTCTTCTTGAGCATGCATACGATTCATATACTATATAGGACCTCCTGCGAGTGTGTGTGTGTGTGTGTGTATGTGTGGGCCTGTCTCTATATAGTGGCAGCCCACTTGGCTTGTCTACTAATTAAAATGCATGCAATAACCTGAAGCCTTTGTTGCCGAGGCAGGCAGGCAGGCAGGCCGTTGCTGTTGCTGTTGCTGTTGCTGTTGCCATTCCTGAGGCTGAGGCACAGGCAGCGGCAGCGGCTCCTGTTGTTGTCCGCTCTATGCGTAGAAGGACGAAGCAACAGCAACAGCAGCGTTGACAATTTGCACAAAGTGCTTAGACATGTCAGAGGGCAGGGCAGGACAGCGGCAGGGGACAGGGGCAGGGGCGGCAGGATAACATTTCTTAAGGCTAACAACTTGTGAGGTAAAAGGCGACCAAGATGCGAATCACGTGTTCGCTTTTCCTTTTTTTCAAAACCATTTCTTACAGTGCAATCTCTCCATCTATTGATAGGCCTGTGCCGAAAGCAAAATACATTTTTAATTGTCTATCAAAGGCGGCTATTTATAAAACAAAAGATTCCTAAATGTCCTTGCTTGCTAATCTCAAGGGTGGAGCACACACACGAGCTACAGAGCAGGGAAGGATCTACATCTGCATATAGACACAGTGGAGACTGGCGACACCCCCTTCGGTGTTTAGCCCACGAAACGATACGAACGATATGCATATTTAATGACGTTTGCCGACGATTTGCGCTCGAAAGCAATTTGAAAGCCCCCCAAAAACGCAGGCAGGGCAGAGCAGCAACAGTTGCAAATGCAACAGAATGGCCCTCACGTGTGCAACAAACGAAAAATTAATTCAAATTTGCATAATAAACCCACAAAATAAACGGACTGGTCTCCACCTGTGGGAAGGAAATCCCTTGCATGACTAACGCAATGATCCTGGCTCTGTTCTGTATTCCAAATGTTTGGGGTTTCCCCTAGTTATTATTATAATTGAAATTTAATAGCAGGTCTCTGGGCACTTGGGGGACGATTCAGATTTCAAGCGAGCCCCAATAGATTTGTGTACGAGTGAGTGGAGTGTCTTCTTCAAAGGCACTTCATCAAAATTGACCTTCCCCATACAATACAATCGCGTATATCGACTGTGTGTCTGCACGTGTACTTGTTTATATATGCAAATAAGCCGCCCATTCGACGTACACAGCACAATTCGATTTTCATTCACACAAATGTTCAGATTGACGTCACTTTCGGTAGCAGTAGGACTGGTAGGGCTGTCATAGCCGGCACTAAATTGTAATCAGGCTTCGAGCCCAATAAACTGCATGAGTGTAAATTTCCTGAATGTAATCACCCACCAAAAAATCAAAGAGTGCCCTTGGCGTGCTTCAATGGCGGAGGGAATACTGAATTCGGAATTGTGGATTGTGGATTGGGAATGGGAATCCGTGTCGTGTACACGGACTGTAAAGGGCAAACAGTTCCCTGAGTCACACTCAATCAGAACGAAAATTGGAGGATATAATCGCATCAATGGTACGCATATCTAATTATAGCGATAAACGTAGGCGTACGTTCCGCAGAGTTGTTTACCATGTTGATAATTCTGGGTATTATTACTCGTAGTAGCTCTTAAAGTAAAGCTCTCCGTCGCAGAGCGTCGTCCTTAAATTTGTTCAAGAAAAATGTGAGCTCTCAAATATAACATATCATAAGATTATCATTCATCTAATAGACGCATACGCGTTAGCTTCCTAGTGTTTCGTTAGCTTTCCAGTTTTCTATTTCCCATTTAAGTTTTTATAAATTAAAAATTTAATATTCAAATGCATATTTCAAATTCTCGCGGTAAGCCACTGATAATGCAACCCTGTCGCCACTCCCTCTCTCTCTCACACTGAGAGTGCTGCTCAGGAACTAGTTCCCTACTGATTGACATGAGCGCTCCGACCAGGGCTACATTGCCACCCCAGGCTGCACAAAGAAAAATAATTTACTCGCCAGCAAATTTTCATTTTTTAAAGTGTACTGGCAAGTTGTTAATTTTTTTCCCAGTGCTGAACCGCGAAACAGCAACAAACAATAAGAGACCCCCGATTCAGTGTGCGCAAAAATGCAGCAGGATAGAATCCTTTGGAGAGATTTGAGTGTAGCCCAAGCCAGCGACGACGAGACGGTCTGACCCCCGCAGCAGCAGCAGCAACAGCAGAAACGGCGGCGGAGGCGGTGTCTGTGAGGGAGTGTACCCGAAAGGAGACGCCGAGCGAGAAGTGAAGAACAGCCAAGCAATGGGTAGGTTGTGGTGGTTTCCGGTCGAGATGTCAAAGTGCAATCCTCCAATCCAATGTTCCTTCTTCCTATACCCCCACCCACCCACACACTACCCTCCCCCTCAATCGACCAGGGATGAAATTCAGTTTTAGCTATTCAGTGGTTGATATTCAAAAACTAATCAAAGAATGCACTCCACAGCTGCAGAATCGATGGCCAGCGGGAGCGGAGGAGTAGCCCAGAAAATGCTCGTGGAGATTACCACAGACGGAGTGCCCAAACTTCACTGTCCCGTGTGCAACAAGGCCCTTATCTCCCTGGCCGGCTATGTGAAGCATGTGAAGAAGCACCAGCCGCCGGGCGGTTTCCAGTGCCGCCAGTGCAACGCTCGCTACTGCCACGAGGAGGAACTGTCGCAGCACGTCAAGAGCGAGCATGCCTCATCCACAGCGGATGAGGAACACAAGAAATATGTGTGCGACAAGTGCGGGACAGAGTACAAGTATCTGGAGGCGTACAAGCGCCACTGCAAAACAAAGTGCCAGCAAGCCATCGATCCGGATGAGACGACCCCCAAGGTGAGTAGAATCAATCGGAATTTAAAGATGAAATAATAAAATCCCTTCCTTTCCAGGAGAGTCTTCCCACTACAGAATCCACAGCTGCAACAGGAGTGCGCCCAGTGGAGTGCAAGTGCTGTTCCACCCGTTTCTCCTGCTCCTCCAACCTCGCCAAGCATCGACGCAGTCGCCCAGACACCTGCGGAAAACTAGAACACAATCCTGGCCCTTCGGATCCGAAGAAGGTTAACGCACGCATCAGACAACGAACAAAGTTAAAGGCAGGCTCGTCCGAGGAGGAGGAGGACGATGCGACTGCATCGGAAAGCGACGATGACATTCCTCTGGCCAGCAGAATCAAGACGAAGGCGGTGCCGGCACCGCCGCAGCTGAAGGTGGAGAATATCAGTGACGAGCAGTCCTCTGACTCGGGCGACGAGTGCCCCGACTTTGAGCCAAACAACAGCGACGAGGAAGCGGATGCCACACAGTTCCATCTGCCTGCCCCGGCCATGGTCAAGGTGGAGGCCTTCGACGAGGATTTCGAGTACCAGGACGCCAGTCTGTTTGTGAAGACGGAGAGCGCGGACATTTTCAGCAGCGAGAAGGACAAGCTGCTGGATGTCCTGCTCAGCACGGACGAGGGCGATGGACTGAAGCCCTTCGAGAGCCTCAAGGTGGAGCATGGCGGCGGGATATTGGACGAGATAGCGGCTGTGCCGCTGGGACAGCAGGCCGAGACGGCGGAAACAGAGGAAGATGTCCTGTCGCTGAGGCACAACTACGAGGAAAAGAAAAAACGGGCCAAGGACTCAACGGGCAAGCGGAAATACCGCAAACGAAGCACCGTCAGATCTCCCACACCCGAGGAGGCGCCGAGCACACCGAAGCGCGTGGCCAAGATCACCAAAAAAGAGCTGAAGGAGCGCCTGAAGATGATCAATAAGATGGAGAAGACCTGGAAGTGTCCGCACTGCGTCAAGATCTACCACATACGGAAGCCCTACGAAAAGCATCTGCGGGACGACCACAAGCTCTCCGAACAGGATATCAAGGACATCTTCAAGGACGTAGACGTCCATGCGAAGCTGGACGAGGAGGTGTTCAAGTGCCCCATCTGCAGCAAGATCTATCTGGTGGAGAAGCGCCTCGAGACTCACCTGAAGGTCCATGGGGAGGATGGAAGTCTGATCTTCAAGTGTCCCTGCTATTGCAATCTATTCTTTGCCAGCAAGGAGCTGGCCACGGAGCACGCCCACCAGCAGCACAAGGAGCTGCTGTACTGCGAGAAGTGCGACAAGTACATGACCGGTCACGACAGCCTCAAGAACCACGAGAAGAACTTCCACTCGAAGAAGGAGCCGCGCAACCTGCCCCGCAACCTCATCTGCGACAAGTGCGGCAAGAAGTTCACGGGCCGCACCTCCCTCTCGGATCACGTGCGCTCCGACTGCGGCCGGCTGCCGCTCTACCAGTGCAGCGTCTGCGGCAAGCGGCTCTCCACGGCTGGCATCCTCAAGACGCACCTGCTGCTGCACCAGTCCGAGACGCCCTACCAGTGCGACAAATGCGGGAAGACGTTCAAGGTGAAGGCCCAGTACAAGTCGCATCTGAAAACGCGGCACACAGAGTACAAGCCGTACAAGTGCCACCTCTGCCCCAAGGAGTATCCGTACAGGGAGAGTCTGCTCACCCACATGACGGTGCACACGGGCATCAAACGATTTCTGTGCAACAACTGCGGCAAGCGCTTCACGTGCATCTCCAACCTGCAGGCCCACCGCAAGGTGCACGCCGACACCTGCGGCCAGCTGCCGCTGAACGCCAAGGCCACCCAGTACATGGGCGTGCAGCGGGGCAAGCTGCTGATGGGCGCCAAGCCCGAGGCGGGCATGGAGTACGAGGAGACAAAGACTTTGATTGCCCAGGACGTGATCGACAAGGACATGCCCATGGCCCAGGAGCTGAACTTCCCCTCCGACGGCACGGCGCCGCTGGCCACGGTGCCCCTCAACTACGCCTCCACGCACTTGGTACCCCACATCGTGCTCCAGACAATGCAGGCCGAGGCCCGACGGATGGACTAGCATAGGACTTTGTAGATTAAACACAACACTCAATAAAGATGCTTTTGTAAACGATATTATTCTACCTTACGCACTATATTCCACACTCTATACGGTTTGGGGGGATCAGTTTAATCTGAAATAGGGCTGCTGATAGCGTCCTATGGGCATGCGGTTCTTGGTGCGCAACCGACGCACTGCCTCGCGGATGAACTTGGGCTGCAGGGCGCCCGACTCGCCCTGGTCCTCCATCACGTCGAGCGCTTCCTCCACCACTTCGCCCACAAAGACCTTGGCTATGCCAGACATGGCTATGACGACGTTCTGGGAGACGGAACACCCGGTTATCGTCTGCATCAGCCGCTTGACGGCGGCTTTGGGGAAGGCTGAACGACGGTACATCTCATAGCGATCCAGTTGCTCTTCCGTAAAGTTGGAAACCAAAACTCTGGGCAAGAATTGAGTCACTTTGGGAGTACATTATCTCTATATCCACATGCTACTCACTGCATTCGCTCGCGCTCCTCCTCCTCCAGCTCCTTCTTGGTCTTGAGCTTCTTAAGGGCCGGCTCCCCGGAGTCGCCATCACCGTCTGTGTTTTTTGTGTCCATGTCGCCGTCTTTGGCATCGCGGTCCCCGTCATTGGCAGTGTCTGAGGCAGTGTCGCTGTCTTTGCGTTCGCCGGAGGCTGTGTTGAAAAACTTGAGATCCACATCGTCGCTGTCGCTGAGGGAATTGCTCTTTTGTTGTGTGGGAAACAGGATTTCGTCCATTTTAAGAGATTATAATGGGATGGACAGTCAGCGCATACAGCAATCCATGCGTTTTACAACACTGCATCAGGGTCGCATCATCTTTGAAACTCCCAAAAATAGTAGACAGGCAGACAGTAAAGATTTTCAGTTTTCTCGAGTCGCATAGTGAATATATAAATATAATATAATTCGTATATCGAGAAACATAAGAAACCGCATTATCTAGTACCACAAAAACGATGTCAGTATTATAAAAATACTTCGTGACTGTGACCAAGATTATTAGCCAACACTGGTGATAGCACCTCGTGTTTTTGTTCTTTCTTCTGCATCGCCATCGCCAGGCAGCAATCGCACTGATTATATTCGCTAATTTCAACAACTTGCGTTAAACAATGTCCACAACCGAAGCACTGAACGTGGAGGCGGCCATCACCGAGAACGGTGCTGCCGGCGAGGACGCAAAAAAACAGAAAAAGCCAAAGCCGAACAACAAGAAATTGCGGCAAGGTGAGTGACCTCTGCGCAAAATGCAATAATTGCAATTGCCCCGAACCCGTACCCGTACACGCCTAACTTTCGCAACCCCTTCCACAGAGGCCGCGGCCAAGAAAGCCGTTGAGGGTGGCAGCGAGGAAATTGCCCCGGATGCAGATGCAGAAACAACAAACGGGGAGAAAAAAGCCGCCGCTTCGGCTCAGCCGGCGGCAAAGAAGAAGAACAACAAGGGGAAGAAAGCCGCCAACGGCCAGACGGAACCCCCAACCATACCGATTGCAAAGCTTTTCCCCTCTGGCGTGTTTCCCGAGGGAGAGATCGTAGAGCATCCCACGCCCAAGGACTTGCCGGATGATCGCACAGCCAAGGATCGCTTCACCTCGGAGGAGAAGCGTGCCCTGGACCGCATGAACAACGACATCTACCAGGAGCTGCGCCAGGCAGCCGAGGCCCATCGCCAGACGCGTCAGTACATGCAGCGCTTCATCAAGCCCGGCATGACCATGATCCAGATCTGCGAGGAGCTGGAGAACACAGCCCGTCGTCTTATCGGCGAGAACGGCCTCGACGCTGGTCTGGCCTTCCCTACTGGCTGCTCTCTCAACCATTGCGCGGCCCACTACACCCCCAATGCTGGCGACCCCACGGTACTGCAGTACGACGACGTATGCAAGATTGATTTTGGCACCCACATCAAGGGCCGCATCATCGACTGTGCCTTCACCCTGACCTTCAACAACAAGTACGACAAGCTGCTGCAGGCCGTCAAGGAGGCCACCAACACCGGTATCAAGGAGGCTGGCATTGACGTGCGTCTATGTGATATTGGTGCTGCCATTCAAGAGGTGATGGAATCATACGAAATCGAGCTCGATGGCAAGACATACCCCATCAAGGCCATACGTAATCTGAACGGACACTCCATTAGCCCGTACCGTAAGCTTAAATCTATATAAATATGTATTGCAGGTATCTTCACTCACCCCAATCTTTATCTCTATTCTTTCCATAGGCATTCATGCTGGAAAAACTGTACCCATTGTGAAGGGCGGTGAGTCCACGCGCATGGAGGAGGATGAGTTCTATGCCATCGAAACTTTCGGCTCCACGGGCCGCGGCCTGGTGCACGACGACATGGACTGCTCGCATTACATGAAGAACTTTGATCTGCCGTTTGTGCCTTTGCGTCTTCAGTCTTCCAAGCAGCTTCTGGGCACAATCAACAAAAACTTTGGCACTCTGGCCTTCTGCAAGCGCTGGCTGGATCGCGCTGGCGCCACCAAGTACCAGATGGCTCTGAAGGATCTGTGCGACAAGGGCATTGTGGAGGCCTATCCGCCATTGTGCGACATCAAGGGTTGCTACACGGCCCAGTATGAGCATACTATCATGCTGCGTCCCACATGCAAGGAGATCGTATCACGCGGCGACGATTATTAGTGCGTTTGTGTGCGTGAGTCAGCGTCAAGCGGTGGAGTTTGCATTATATACATTTTTGATATAAGTCCATTCTATTGTTGATCATTTGTGAGCGTATTTCAAAGCGATTTCAATATAAAGAGTATTTATGCTCAGCATACATCCGAGGAGAGTGGGTTCTCTCACATGCTAATTGGGCACCATTAACTCATCCCAGTAGAGAGTGTTGCTTTCTCTAACTGGCGGTTGCCTCTTCCTAAATGATCTGCAGATGAAGACGAACCACTTGCCCGTGAGGTAGTAGAATATCTCGATGTAGCTGACTATGCTAAAGCCGTACATAAGCGAGAGGATGCCCCCAAAGCGATCTGCAAGAGACAAGAATAGATAAATGGATGCCTGCCCTGTAGCGCTTGGATTACTCACTCAATAGCACATACCACGTGCTGACCAGTTCCGATTCGGTGGCCTGCGCAAAGCGCAACTTGAAGAAGAGCTTAATGATAGCCAAGGGTCGCTCGTTAGTCAATCCTTTCCTGAAATTTAAACAATTTAGCAAGAGATAAAGAGACAGCCCCAAAGTAAGGACTCACAGTAGACCCGTAAAGTAGCCCGTGCCATTGTAGGTGAGGCGTAGGGGCGCCACATTGCTGTTGATGCTGAAACTCACTCCATTGCAGGTGGGCAGGCAGTGGGTGCATTGTCCTTGGGTCACATGGCTTTCGTCCTCCTGCAGATACGAGTACTCGTCGTAACCATACCAGATGCTCTTCCATTTGGTCAGGCAGGGCAGATCGGGCAGGCCGCAGTATCTTACGTTTGTGGAGCTGCCAATCATTGGCGGTGAGACGCAGCCGCAGTGATCCATCATGCTCTTGATGCGACACAGCAGCAGGCACTCGTCAATGGAGTAATACGATCTGTAATAGGATTATTAGTGGATGGTACAATGGTAAATGGTGTGTAAAGCCTACTGGTTGAGGAGTTTCCTCCCCTCCTCGGGAAAGTAGCAGCGACGATCTTCTGGCGAGACGCTGCGCACTCCTTCACTTGAGCTGAAGAACGTGGGCTGAATAGGAATCTCGACAATGGTGTTGTGATCAACGAGTATTTCTCCCAAAGTTGTGGACTGAACGGTGGCATAATCCTCCTGCGGAAATATTGTCAGCTGAAAGGAAAGGAATACTAGCATTAGGTGATGTGATCATGGGGTAAGGAATCACAATCTCTCTCACCTGAAACGCATTGTTGGTCATGAAAGTCTTTGTGTGATCGTCCTCTGGGGTGTCCTGCAGCACAAACTGAACGCTGTTTAAAATGGAATTGGACTCAAACACCACCTTTGGCAGGGCCTTTATCTCGGCATTATCCTCGTCTCGTGTTTGCCTGTAATCTGTTTGGATTAATCTTCCATCTCCTCCATGGGTGGTAGTATTCACTCACGCAAATCGGGAATAGCTGAGACGGCGATAGTTAAATATGCAGCACACATTCGATGAGGTCGGTCGCTTGACAAACATTTGGCTGGTGTTCACAGGGGCGCCGTAGACAATGCCTCGGATTATCAGTTCGCCACAGTCTGGCGACAGTTGGCGCAATATATCACGCACCGAGTAGCCAGTGTCGTTGTAATAACTGGAGAGCAGCCAGTGGAGCCGCTGCAGCTGCACCTCGTCCAGCCGCGGGGTCTCCAGGGGATTCAAATAGAACAGCGCCAGCACCAGCAGGCGTTCGGCCATATCGTTCACATCTAGGGCCACCCTCTGCAGCGTAGACTCATCGTTGAAGTTGGACTTTTCCTGGTGCTGATAGCTAAACGAAGTGGGAGTGGAGAAAAGGAAAATTAGTATGCAAGACACGATATGAAGAGGGAGTATAAAAGCCTTAGTCCGAGGCCATTCCTCGATTAGTCCCAGAATGAAGGTTCTACTAGTGTCACTGTCGCTATCTCTTCTGGCCTTGTGCCTGTGCGAACGCCTTACATTTGAGAATCATCGTGTCTATCGGTTGGAGCCAAAGACCGCAGAGCAGCTGGAGGGTCTACGGCCACTGGAGGCCATGAACGAGAGAGTCCTATTCTTGAATGATCTCCATCTGGGTGCCATTAACACAATGATAGCTCCCAGCTACAATGAAGAGTTTTTCCAGGTGCTCCAAAACTTGGATCTCTCTCCTGAGCTCCTCGATGAGAATGCCCAAACCAGTCTGTCGCTGGATATCGAACCCGTGGCGGATGCGAATCGTCGCAGCGATGACTACTCCTGGACGGAGTACCACGAGCTGAATGACACCCATCGCTGGATGCAGAACCTGGTGGAAAAGAACCCAGGCGTCGTCAGCGTCTTTGTGGCTGGCCGCAGCTACGAGGGAAGGGAGCTCTTGGGTCTGAGGATCAGCCACAGTGCTGGGGCGGAGAGGGGCGAACAGCAGGCCATCTTTTTGGAGGCGGGCATGCATGCCAGGGAGTGGATCAGTCCAGCCACCGCCACGTACTTTGCCAACCAATTGCTCACGTCCCAGCAACCGGAAATCCAGAGCCTTGCCCGCTCCTACGTATGGTACATTCTGCCCCATGCCAATCCCGATGGATATGTCTATACTCATTCCACGGTAAGCTCTAATATCCACAATCTCATGCAAAATCTTGTAAATACCCCCTTTTAATGCACCCTTTAGAATCGCTTGTGGCGCAAGACACGCAGTCCGCAGGAGAAGAATTGTATGGGAACCGATCCCAATCGGAACTGGGGCTTCCACTGGCGCGAGGTGGGGGCCAGTGATGAGCCCTGCTCAGAGTCGTATGCTGGACCCAAGGCATTCTCGGAGCCCGAGACGGAGAGCCTCTCGCAGTATCTGATGTCCCTCCCAGAGCCCGTGTTCATGTACCTCTCGCTGCACTCCTTTTCCCAGCTGCTGCTCTATCCGTACGGACACACCTCTTCGCTGCCTGAGAATCATGGGCAGCTGGAAAAGATCTTCTCCGCCGCTTTGGGGGGTATGAAGCGGCGCTTTGGCACCCGCTACACAGGCGGGAATGTATACGATGCCATCTATCCGGCGGCTGGTTCCAGCATGGACTGGGCCTATGGGGTGCTGAAGACCAAGTATTCCTTCACCTACGAGCTGCGACCCTCGGGTTATAACTTCTGGACGGGCTTCAGGCTGCCGGCGTCACAAATAATCCCCACGGGACAGGAGACAACGGATTCTATGGTGGAAATGGTGAAGGCCGCGGCCTCTATCGAAGGTTACAAGTTGCAATAAAGCCCTAGACTAACTAGTTCATTGTTTATGACGAGGCGGCAAAGAGGGATCTCGAGAGACAAGCGTCTAGAGACACTTGTGTCTAATGAAATGGCAATTTCTGGGAGAACTCTCGGGACGTCATTCAATGATTTACCATGCGAAGGGGTTGAGTCCGTGATAAGAGCCACCCACAGATTACCCCGAGATATTTACTGCCTCACAGAAATGGACAAAACAAAGCCACTCGCGCACCTCGCCCTATCGGACACACAGTAAATTATGTTCGACTGTTATCGGCGTCGCCTTTTGGTCTGGCCTATAAAAGCAGCCATCGCTCCCGTTCGCAGCTCATACTACCAACGACAACCATGTCGCTGACCAAATCCCTTCTGTTCGGCCTTCTGGCCATCGTGGCCCTGGCGGGAGTCAGTGCCGAGCGCGCCCGCTATGACAACTATCGCCTGTACAAGGTGAACGCGGAGAATGCCGAGCAGCTGGCCGTGCTGAAGCAGCTCGAGAGCTCCAGCGACTCCATCCTGTTCCTGGACGGAGTGCACATTGTGGGAGCCGATGTCAAGATGGTTGTGGCTCCGCACAAGGTGCCCGATCTACTGGAGATCCTGGGCAAGGCTGAGATCAAGTATCTGCTGCAGTCCAGCGACTTGCAGAAGACCCTGGACGAGACCGACGAGAAGGTAGCCATCAAGGGACGCGCTGGTGAAGCCTACAACTGGGCGCAGTACTACGAGCTGGACGACACCTACGCCTGGCTGCAGACCCTGGCCCAGCAAAACCCCGGAGTCGTTACCCTCATCGAGGGCGGCAAGACCTATCAGGGACGCTCCATTCTGGGCGTGAAGATCACCAAGAGCGGCAAGGAGAAGCCCGGCATCTTCCTGGAGGCCGGCATCCACGCCCGCGAGTGGATCGCCCCCGCGGCTGCCACTTATATCATCAACCAGCTCCTGACCTCCGAAGTGGAGGCCGTCAAGCAGCTGGCCGAGAACTACACCTGGTACGTCCTTCCCCACGCCAACCCCGATGGCTACGTCTACACCCACACCACGGACCGTTTGTGGCGCAAGACTCGCACCCCCTACCAGGGCTGCTTCGGCGCCGATCCTAACCGCAACTGGGCCTTCCACTGGAACGAGGTGGGCGCCAGCAGCAACGCCTGCTCCGATACCTATGCTGGCCCCGCAGCCTTCTCCGAAATCGAGACTCTTTCCCTGTCAAATTACATTGCATCGCTGGAGGGCAAGATCCAGCTGTACATCTCCCTGCACGCCTACTCCCAGTACCTGCTCTATCCCTACGGACACACCGGTGAGCTCCCCGACAACGTGGCCGACTTCAAGAAGGTCTACGACGTGTCCGTTGCCGCCGTGAACAAGCGCTACGGCACCACCTATACCGGAGGCAACATCTACGATGCCATCTACCCAGCGGCCGGCGCCAGCGTGGATTGGGCCTACGGCACCCAGGGTGTGCGCATGTCCTTCTGCTACGAGCTGCGTCCCTCCTCTAACAGCTTCCTCACCGGCTTCAAGCTGCCAGCTGCACAGATCGTGCCTGCTAGCGAGGAGCTCCTCGACTCGATTGTGGCCATGGCCGCCGAGGTCAAGAACCTGGGCTACTTCAACTAAATCTAACGCTGAGAGAATCAATAAAGGACTCACAGTTTGACGGCATAGTTCCGCAGCAGACGCTGGCTGATCTTATTGGCGGTGCAGACACCGACGGCCGGAAAGGGACTGTTGGCCACGTGCACCAGATCGGGGGCCATGTGGATCTCCGTTGGCTGGTCTAGGTACTCTAGGGTGAGATTCACGATAACAACGTGGGTCCACACCACAATTGCGGCCATCAGCGTCAGCCAGAGTGCTCTGTAAATAAGGTTACATGTAGTTATTGATACGATTTAGATGCTTTTCTTCACCCACTTGGCATATCGGATGGGTGAGGGGTACAGGAAGGGATGCAGGCCATTGATGTAGCTCTGGCGCAGAAACTCCTTGAACAGGCGGCGATAGTTGGAACGGGCCTCCACTTGAGTCATGTTCGTGATGCGTTGTGCCTGAAGTGTGCTCGAATTTCAGTCAATTTATAGCGATGCGAGTGCTTTGAGTGCTGCTCATCAATCAGAGCTCTAATTAAAGCGTGTCAAGAGGTGGGATAGTGTGCAGTGATGCGTGTGGGTGTAGAAGAGAGGCCTCTCTTTAATCGCGGTTGATGTAGTTGAATATGGGTCGAAAGGTCAGGAAATACAGGAACTCAAAGGCAGTCACGATGCTAAAGCCCATAATTAGACCCAACAATCCGCCAAATGAAGCTGTCAAAAGAGAACTATCATTATGCTGTCACTTTTAGGATGTGCTTGCACTCACCTAAGGCGGATAGCCAGTTCTGGAAAATGTCTGTGCGATATCGGGTGCTCATGAGGTCACTGAAGAACACATGCAACAGAATCCTGTCCGTGTCGTTGCTACAACAAATTAATCTGATTTCTGGTTACAATTTTGGTATATAATACACATACCTGCTGCCCGGACGATTGGCAAAGTAGCTGACATCCAGCCTGCCCATGGTGCTCTCCGAGACATAATGATTCGACTGGCAATCGGGCAGACAGCCGCAGGGAAAGCTGCTCGTTTCGCGCACAATCGACAGCGATATGTTCAGATTAGCCAAGGCATGGGAGAAGAGGCCTAAAAGGAGCAGTGATTAGATGATATTTGCTGGAAGAGATCTCCCCACATACAAACTTACGCTTGCTCTGTATCATGCAGTTGGCATCCAGCACATCGCAAACCTTGAAGCTACCATTGTTATGGGCATAGGGGGGAATGCAGCCACAGAGGTTTTGGGTCATCATAACCCTACACTCGAACATGCAGTTGATGAAGGAATATCGCTTCAGTCCGTGCATCGCCCGCTCGCTCCCGAAAAGGCAGTTTCTCAGCGACAAGTCCATGCGGCGTATATCGTTGGTGGCATAGGTCGACTCTGGATTGATTCGCACAAAGCTCTCACGCGTGGAGGTCACCACCTTGGTCTCGGAGTTCTCATCCGGAAAGTTGTAGGCGTCATGGAGCATCAGCTGGAACCCATAGCCGCTGAAGAAGGTGCCGTAGTAATCAGAGGCCATGGGACTGAGAAGGACAGTCAGACCCGTGGGATAGCCACAGCCAGTGACGCGATACGGACGCTTTGGCACCTGATAAGCGATTTTCCTGGGATCGGAAAGGATTAGTAAATGATGTGTGGAAGGGAAAAGTGCTGTCCTACTCTGGAAAATTGTTGGTTATCCCTCCGAAATAATTGAAACTGCAGCATTGCCCCTCCATTGTCTCGATGCGCTGAAAGAGACTGTCGCAGCGCGTGTTGATGCCCTTCCAGATGCAGCTGGAGATCATGTCAATGCAGTCCGGCGACAACTGACGCGTTAGCGTTGTGAGGCTGACATTATTCATCTTTAGGATCCTATCATAAGTCTGCAACGAACTATTGCTGATCATACTGTCCACGGGCAACAGAGTGAGATTGAAAAGGTTGTGCAGCTCCGATCTATTGACTCCAGCAGGAACTTGCCTAGAGAGAGAAGAGTGTAAACATCTTGTAAACATCTACGATATGTGCTCTCACATTTGCTGCAGCATGTTGGTCGCCTTTATCTTTGATATCTTGTTGAAATTGCATATCGTTACGGCGGGAAACGGTATGTTCCAGGTGGGAAAGTGCGAGCTCTCGATGACCGTGACTGTGGGCGTTTGGCGGGCCCACTGCCACGAGACGACGACCAGCACAATCGATGTGATGATCGACAGGATGACAACAATCAACCAGAACAGGCGCTCGTTCCGGCTGATGTCCTTCCGCGTAATGTAGCTGAAGCCATGCAGCGACGTGGTCTGACAATAGTTGCGCATATTCTCGCTGAACCACTCTCCCAACTGTCGGAAGCGATGGATGGGCTTATGGCTCGCAGGATCAGAGCGCTTTAAGGTGTCACTGTGGGCCGAGGCGGCTAGCTGTTGGGCGGCCTGCACTTGCCGCAAATCGAAGATGCGTCGCTTCTTGAACGCCATCTCTTTCGCTTGACCTCTGTCCGACGACTGCTGCGGCGGCGACGTGCCGTAATTAGTCTGGCACTTAATTACCGCCCACCGCTAATGAGCTAAACCCACTTTTGCTTGTTTCCTGCGGCGTCGCCAGAGTATCTGCTGGAGCGCCAGCCAGTTGCAAGTGGGGCGCACACACGTAAAGAATATTAGCTCGAAGACCGACACGAAACTGCAGCCCATAAATAGACCGTTTACGCCGCCAAAGGTTCCTGCCCATAATGGATGAATGAATGACACTTTAATACTGGGGGCCGCTTGTCTTGTAGGTCGTTTCGTTAATGGACACTTGCCTATGAATGCCAGCCAGGTCTCGTACACGTCCAAAAGTAGCTCCTCGGTAAATGCGAGGTCGTAGTAGACATTTAAGCGGACTTCATTCGTGGAATTGGATTCCTTTAGGAGCCGCACATCACTCTCGAATTCATAGCGATGGAATTGGCACGGTGGCAGGCAATTGCAGTCCCTCTCCACTGCAGTGATCTGCTCACTTATTCCATCTGTAAGTAGAAATCCAATCAACAAACCTGCCCTTTGTATCAGATTGCATTCACTTGCCATACTCCCGCACACATTCCACCTGCGTCAGGTCACAAATGGGCCATGTCCTTTCCCCAGGAGCATGGGGCGGAACACAACCGCAAGACTGAAAGATTCTCTTGCTGCGACACTCGGAAAGGCAGTTGCTTAGGCTGTAGGCGGCGTAGAACCACAGACGGCGCTCATCGGGCAGGAAGCAGCGACGTTGCTCAATGGAAAGCCCCGCTAGATTAGTTGTAAACCGCGTGGAAAAGGGTCGCAGCATTATTTGGGTTTCTGAATCACTTGGCACCATCATTCTCATGGTGACAGCATCCGTTACGCTTTGGGACTCATGAATGAGCACCTCAAACCCATGGGAAGCAATTCTTGAGCCGGCATAATCTTCTTTTTGAGGGTTTAACACAAGACTAACTCCCAAATGTGAAGTGTAGAGCTCTTTTTGATAGTTAAAGCTGCAGCAGAGACGATGATCAAAGGTCCAGAATGGCTTTAGTTCTCCCAGACAGCTTTCTACATGATTCTCCCACTTGCAGCTACGAAACTGCTCACAGATTGGCGGTGCCAGATCCTCCAGAAGCTGCGACCAGCTAAGATTCGTCCGGAATAGCTCCTCCATTACTCTATTCCGCAGCGCTTCCTCCGATACTTTCCATTCCTTGGCTCTTTTCTGTAGCTTTTCCTTGGAAACTTCATTCAAACTGCATATAGTGACCGCTGGAAAGGGTATCTCTGAGGTTGGCTTCATCATGCTGTTTATAAGACGAATGGTGGGTCCTTCTTTGGGTGCCGTGAGGAGAATAACGTTGGACAGAATCACTGCAGTGCAAATCAGAAGCCACCAGAAAATACGCTGCCAGGTCTCGGCTCCGACAAAGACATGAAAGCCATGGATGCTGGCCATTTCGCAGTAGATCTCGAAGCCAGATTTCCGTTTGCACAGGCCATCGTCCTTGCGGGCACGCAGGAAGCCCAGAAAACTGGGCAAAGGCAGCTGCTGAAATCGTTGAATGACCCTAGAGTGCCATCGGAGTATCTTTAAGCGCTTTAGGCTCCTGGCTACGGCTGACATTTTGCCCACTTTCCGCTCAAAATGTTGCAGATGTGCCTTCCTCTGGAGTTGTTTAGGCCTGAGATAATCCTCAAAGTAGTTTAGTATACACAGGAGGCGGAGACTCTTCTATTTTCAAGGCCGACATGTCTGAAATCGAGGGAAAGTATTAGCTAGAGTTTGGTTTACTTTTGTAAAGTGTGTCTCACCTAAAGAGTACTCCGTTTATATAGCGTTTGAGGGTTCCCTTAATGGTTCTGTAGCCACACGCCCTTAAGTTGTAAAATCCACAATCAACAGCAACATCATCATGGGAGTACTTTCACCTCATGGGATTTCCGTGTGTGCATTGCTGAATGAGTTGTTGTTAGCACACGCCTCCAACTGGAAAGAGCAGAACAGAATAGAGAAAAACAATTATCCACACATTTATTTGTCTATCCATAAAGTTTGCTTCCGAGGCACTCGGGCGATAAGCTCCTCAAATATGAATAGGAAATTGTTTATAACAAATATGTGTACACACATACATACTTCCCACTCTCGCTCCTCCTCGACTGCCTGACCCACAACCAGAATTGTTATTGTTTTCCTCTCGACTTGTTAATGAGTTTATTGTTATCTGGTTTAAGCAAAGCACCGACCCATCCCACCCCACCCACTCCATGCCACCCGTTCAACTATAACTACGATACATTATTGTATTCAGGTCGCGTCTGTTTTTGCTGGAATGCCAAATGTCATTGTCCGTGTCGGAGTCCCTTCCTCCTCGTCCACCCTGCTAACGCCTTGGACTTGGACATGCGACTGGGTTTTTCTTGATTTCTATATTTGTATTTTTGTCAGCTGATTCGCCTCGAGTGTCGCCTCAGATTACCAATCTGTTTTATTTCGATTTCCACGATTTCCCTTATCACTGCACAATGCCACCACCACTCTCGAGAGTAACTAAGTAATTAATGTGTCTAGATCATCGGCAATCACACTGGGAAAGCGATAAGCCCATTGAGAATTGGGAAACTATCAGATTTGTAATAGAAGTACCCTTCTTCCACTAGGGCATATTCCCATAAGCGAGCGGCTACATGTGTACCGATTTTGTGGAGCTCTTCAGTCGAACTTTAATCTTATACGTATAGAATAGATTTTGTGTACCTGAACTTTGATAAGAAATGAACATATACACGGAAATTATATTGTGTTTAGATTATGAAAGTGAATTGTCACTGCAGCTGTTTCATCAGAATTTCATCATCAGAACTTTCGGTATACCTTCACAGGAGCTTCTTTTTAAAGTATTTCCCACGGCTAGCAGTAGTTCCTCCAACTAAACTAAACAAACAAGCTAAATCCACACAGTATGACTGTTTATTCCGTTTGGAACTTCCTGTTCTGCCTCTCATCCACAAGGTTCCCACACAGATTCATTCCGGGGTTTAGCCAGAATCCAAAACCGTAACCAACCGAAACACCAATATTTGCTCTCGCAATATTTACGAGCAATTGTGATTTGTGGGCCGTGCAAATATTTGAATTCAATGGAACTGTAAGAGCCATAAATTTTCCCAGAATTGAAGTTCGCATGGATTTAATTAATTGAATTTTTTTTGCGGTTTTGGTCTGGGTTTTGTTTCATTTTATATGAATTTTGGCCAAGGCTGACCAAAATCTTTCTAATGATATTCAGCGGGCATTTCGCCGACGCCTTCATTTGCATGCCACGTGCCCGTGTCCGTGCTCGTGCTCGAGAGTCTTTCTGTGTCGTGTCTGGCGTCTCGCGCGTCTGACAATATATTACACAATTATGGTTCCGATGTCGGCAACCGATAAGGCCCGGCGCACTGGCGCTCAGCAGCAGCTGATTCAGTCAAGCGTTTTTACTGCTTGGATCTGGGATGATTCCCTGATCTTCGGTGCAGATGCACTCGCCTCAAAACGCCTGAGAACGAGGGCTTGCGAATTTGTTGCGCTTTTGGGTTATTTTTGGTCTGTGGGGGGGCTTAAAATAAACCTCCCTCGTAACGGTACGCCGTTCGACTTGCGTCACGCTTAACGGTAAAGCCAGCTGTCAGTGCAACAACTGTATCTTCCCAGCTCGAATCATCATCTGCCACAATCTGACGCGACCGAGGGATTCTATTTTTGGCATTAATTGGTGTAAACTCATATTGTTTTTTATGATAAGAGATAATCCGGCGAATCAGTGATGGATTCACTGTTTTGTTTCCAGGCAGAAGGCCCCCCGGGCAGGCAGCTTATTGTCTTTTCATCCACGATGATGTGGATGATGTGGATGATGTAGTGGGCATTTTATTATCAGGCGTTGATTTATGTGGACGTTCGCATTCGCAGTCGAAACTAGAGCGAGGCTAATCTTTAGCTGCAATTGACGCAAATTGATTTTGCACTCGAAATCGAACGTTCGTAGATCTCTCACCTCCTGCTCTCATGCCTGAAAGGAAGGAAGGAACGGGGCTGTTCCAGTTTCCACTTCCAGTTGCCCTTCTTTTGAGGCCAGGCAACCATTCCATTTCCGATCACATCCCAATTAGCAACAAGCCAATCCACAATCCATGTGCTAAACAAACTTCAAACGATTTGCGTGAGATCAGAGATCACAGCGAACAGAGCAAGATCTTTATTTTTTTGCCAGAAATTAACAGAGGATGACATAATGCGGCCAAAGAAAGTGCCAGTACCCAGCACTCGACACCACGCGGGATGATCATTGGAATCTCTTTGTATATTTTGTGGATGTTGTTGGCGGTTGGGTTGGGAGATTTTAATTGCAATTTCAGAATCAGAAACAGAACATTCCATTCCGTTACGAGATGGCGAGAAGAACAGTAGACAGCCGTTGTTTCCATCTCCGTTTCGGATCGTTTGGCTCGAATCAATCAAATTGTTTACACGCACATAAATATTTATTATCGTTTTGCATTTGTTTGTTTCTTGCTCAGGTTCTAATTTTACACTCGCTCTCGGCCAGCAATTATTTCTCCTGTTTTTGTTTCATTGCTTTTTGTGCCAGGCAGTCGGAGTGTTTTATTTCGGTTGCGACCCCCAGACCGATCTCAGTGTCCAGCGGGAGATAGGAGATAGCGTTGCGGCTCGCGCCACTCACATGTGTTTGAGGAGTGTATGGCTTGGATGGCGGTGACTTTTACTATTTTAAGTTTGCGAAAAAATCATTCACAAACCAAATGACAATCGACACAAATTAGGAGGTTGATAGCCCCCCAGAGGAGTGATCAAAACAAACTCTGCTGCTATCAGCTGAGCCCAGAAATGAGAGCATTCCTACAGGGATTCGCCTCGGTCTGTTGCCATGTGTCGGCTCCATCCGGAGACGAAGAATTGGTAAGTTTTAATATCGATTTCCCCTGGGGGCGCCACTTTTCAGAAGTTCTGGTGATTGCAATTCCCCTTGGGGACAGATGTATGTACGATACCGAATTTCCAGGAACTATCCCTCTGTGACGTACTCCCTCCCATTGTTTTGAGAGAAATCTTTCATCAGAAAACGTTATCCCCATTCGAACTTATCAGCATCTCTCAGCGCTCTCTGAGATCGTGACGTTGTCGATGTCAGACCATACAATACATACATATATAGTATACACAATTATCAGTCAATTAATCAGTTTTTTATGTATATCAAGGAAAGTTTTTCAAACAATTTGATTGCTTTTGTTTCCTGTGTTGAAACTGGAGAATGCTCCATGGACTCTCGTGACGCGGCGTTCAGTAGAAAAGGGTTTATCCCCCTGGGAATTTGGATTGCAATCTGTCCAGACTTTTGCTATTGTGGGAAAAGCACAAAGTGGTTTACATACTGATGACATATATTTAGACTGGGAGTGAGATATGACTGCGATTACGAGTAGAACTGGTTAAACACTTGGTTTAGCTTGTGGCTTAACCTCAAACAAGGTTCAACAGAGATAAGGGAAACCCTAAATATTTCACTTTTATCGTTTCAATTCGGTAGAAGTTCTCTCACTGACTCTTTCCTATGCAGTTTTTCCTGTCCTTGTCGAATTTCCATACCATCATGGCCATTTTCCAGCAGTTCTTTTGTTCTCTTCTCTCGCGCTCTATGCATAAAGATCATCGGCTACAGCGGCGCACACTCCCACACTATTTTCGTATGCATGGAGAACATGTTAATGAGGAACACTTGTTGTAGTTTTTTCTGTATATTCTGTAGTTTTTTTTTTGTGGTTTTTGTTTTTATTGTTGCTTTGCGTTTTGTTGACTTGAGAGCTTAATACTGTGACGTCAGTAAAGTCATTGAGTTATAATTTAAAAAAACGAACGAGCGAGCGATCGCTGGCAAAATTATAACAAACAAACATTCGGTGTGGAGTCTGATCGAAATCTAAACCAACATTCAGCAGAGGAGGCAGCGGAATTTGGAGCTGGAGCCAGTGAAGCGTCAGAGCTTCAGAGGGTACTACAACTACCTGAGGAGCATAATATTAAGTTACAGCAATATGACGAACGATCGCGAATCGAAGCCAAAGCCGAAGCCGAAACCGATTCTGAGCCAGTCCCAGGGGCCAGTCAGCTACGATAAAGTCGCGAGATTAAAAAAGTCAAGTGACACTCAAATGCGTCAATCGAAAGCGCAAAAGTGACACAACAACAGCAACAACAACAGAATGACGGAGTACAAAAGTCCGTCTCCAGACCGACACATGGGAGGAGGCCAGCGCCTTCTGGTCCGTTGTCCCTTGTCCGATGTCCAGAGCGAGGAGAGAGATTCTTTGTCTTAAACCCGTGACTCGATCTCGATCTTTGTCTTTGTCTCGTGGCCATTATTACCACTGAGGCGTGCAGAAAGCCAATCCAATCCACGTTCCTCCTCTTTCCATGACAAAGAAATTTCACGCAAACTTTACGTTTGACGTCAGGCCTACGACGACGACTCAACTCGGCACTGGGACTTTTCTGATCATGGGCCTTTCTCATCACATCAGAGTGGCGGCTGTCGAGCGGCCGCTGCTGGCTGGATGATGATTATTCATGGAATACATTGGAAAGACGAAGGGAAGTGCCATTTGAATGAAGCTGTTAGCCGCCTATAATTTAGCTTAATTGATGGGCAGCCCCAGCAATGCAATGAGCATGGGCTGCGGACTGCGGGTTGTCTATAGACCCGGGCCCGACCCTCTGTCCCGGCCCTGACTTCATTCTGCTTGGCGCATTTGCATTATGCGAGAACTGAGGCGCACGGCTGCTGCCGGTCGACTTATTTTTAATTGCTCAAGAATAGCATTTATCGTTGCAATTGATGGTTTTGTTTTTGCCACCGTTTAAGGTGGCAATCGGTCACGTGCCTCGTTAACAATTATTACTCATACGCCACGTTGCATGCAGACACCAGCAGTGACAGTCCAGCCAGGTTCAATGCATTTTGAGAGACAGTTTTCCGCGAACCCGAAACCAAGCCCCAAACCCGATGGCAAGTCATTACCATTCTGGGGTTTGCATTACAATGGACTGACACACAACTGACTGACTGACAGACAGACAGACAGACGGCTGACGAACTGTCGCCTGTCCCATGTCGTCTGTCTTCTGTCATCTGGCGGTTTTGACGTAGTCTCTGGGGAGTCTCTGTTCAAGGCAGAAGGAGAGACGACTCCAGACTGCAACACGAACTCGAACTCGAGGTTTGTATGTCAGACTGACGCACGCATCTCGTCTCGATCGACAGCATCGACGTCGTGCCATACTACTAAAATATGCGCATATTGCACTCACTCTCTTCTGTCGCTGTCTCTGTCTCTGTGTTGGCCATTGGCCATGAACCCCGCGGATGGCATGGCAAAAGGATCTGCAGAAATTGGCGCAGATTTTTGGCGACAGTTTGCATAATCCCTGGAAAGACCCCAAGGCATTGCGCAGTTGGATGGCATTGCGCATTAGCATTGCAGATTGCTCGGGTCCGGGAATCTCTTTGCGCAGAAGTTCAACAACAGCTCAGATAAAACAGAGATCTAAAAGAGATCTCCAAGAAGACGGGGCGGCAACGAGGTTCAATGTCTGACCTTAGATGGCGCCACGAGATCGTTCCATCTGTCTGTCTGTCTCTTCTGTTCTTGTCTGTTCTGTTTATCCTTCTGGAAGACTGTTCTTCTCTGTAGATTCTTTTGCGCATCGCATCGCCCATTGGATGTTGTTTTGTTCTAGGATGGAAAATATATTCAACTCCACGGTTGTTTTTCGTTTTCCCTTTCTGTGGTAATGCGAATTTCTAAACAAACAAGACATTTCATTTGTTGTGACAGCACCTCGACGAGCCCTCGCGATTCGCCCAGATGATTGCGTAGAATAGATCGCAATCTAATTGAGAATTCCATGTTGACTACGTAGGGAATTTAATTTGGGAATCACTTTCCTATCGCCATCATCTAATTGAAAATACCTTTGACAATAACGCCTCGATTTGGTGTTTTTCCATCTAAATATAGATTTAATGGTGTATTGCGAGGCTAAAGATTATATTCGGTGACATTCAGGGAACTTTTAAATGATAGATTGCAATCAATCCATGCTCTTAGGAATGGCGATCTTCAGATCCAAGAGAGATCAATGTGATTGATGGATATTGATCGCGGTTTATGTGTTCCTTAAAGATTCCTTTTCAGTTATCCAGCACTATCTTGCCAGCTCCTCTCTTTTCCCGAGGGTATCACTCTCTCTCTCTCTCTTTCTTCATGACTCTCATTCTATTCCGAACGATCCGAAAAGCTTCTCTGCTACCCACGCTCGCTGATCCGCTCTGAGAGAGCCGCTCGGCTCGGCTCCGAGCACTCGCTCGACGCTCGACGAGGGCGACTCGTTAGCGCACAAAACTGGATGCCAGATGGCGAAACCAGTTAGTCGCCGCCCAGAGCTCCAACAGCGAACGCAACCTCTTCTCTGATTTTAACGGCAGTCGTTGTCGTCGTAGCGCGATCGCAGCACAAACACAAAAAGACTCCCAACGGGCCACAAAGATAAAGCAGCAAGCAATGCAAAAGCAAAGTTAGATAAAGATAAAATAAAAGTTTCCAATGCAAATGGAGCGTGAAAATCAATTGAAATGCGAATGCAGTTGTATATGAAACACGAGAAATAGAAATGCCAAAGTGTATGGAAGCATAAAGCGTGAAAATACGAGAATCCAAATCATAAGTTGAGAAGGCAAAAGCAAAAACAGCCACAAGGCAAAAGCAAACCCAGTGAACAACAAAAATATAATATCATTCGTTGTGCAAACTCTCGTGAGACGTGAGGCGATAACTCCGACTGAATGACTATGACTTCAACAGTGCTCCAGCGGCCTCCAGCAGCACAGCAGCAGCAGTCGACAGCTGCCACTAAGGTATCGAAGCCACCGAAATCCTCCTCCGGCAGCCGCTCCACAATGGCCTGGTCGAATGAATCGAAATTGCGATTTTCATGCATCGACAACATCGGGCTGAAGCAGCTGTGGAAGCTAATTGCCTTGGATACGGGCGCCAGCTCCAAGCAGCACAATGCACACATCATGTTGGATGTGGAGCAGCAGCAGCAGCAAAAGCAAACGAAATCTGTTGGCGGCAACAACAATAACAAACATGAGGTGAGTGTACGACAAAAGAAAGCTTGTAATACCCTTACCACAAAAGACAAACCAACCGACAATGACGTCAATGGCAATGGCGGAGGATTGTCTTGTCCATCCACATCCGCGTAGAAAGCAACAGAGAAAGTGGCCAAAAAAAGAGAGGGAGGGAGCTATATGTATATGGTATACTCATGACCGAAGTATGGTTATGGGTCCAGGAATGACGTCTGCGGGAGTTTTGTTTGTTGTTGAAACAACTGTGGGGCCTACCCACCCAGTCACCCCTTACCACCTTGTTACCCCTTAGCAACCTTCAGGCCTTGGCCAGGAATGCGGCCTGTAAACAATGATCGTATCACGATCTCGATCTGCAGCAGCGGTACACTTGTACCGCAGTACTGGCTGTGGGTCGAAAATGGGTCCGATAATCCACGTAACGTAACGTACCGTCAATTTGCATATAGCAACGAGTCTGCGCTAATTAAAGACAAGCAACAAGAGCTTGAGACCAGAGACTGAGCCAGAGCCGGACATTGCCGGTTATGAGAGCAGACACATCACACATCTGACATGGCTATGGATGAGAGGCGTCCATTTGGTCACATGGGCTACATGGACAAACGAATCGATTCATTTCATTTTATTAAAGACAATTGATTCGTTGAGTTTCGGGCTTCGGGCTTCGGAGATCCCTCTTTTGGCATTGCGACAGGAAGTCCACTCACTCATTGGCCCCTTCTATGATACGTTTCTCGCTGTGCATTCGAGTGCAGCAGCAGCTGTCTGTCTGTCTCTCAGACAGACAGTAAAGCCTTTTGTTTATTTGAAATCAGTTTTCCTTGTTATGTCATTCTGGGGTTTATTGACTCTCCACATTTTTCTCACAGTGTATGCCAGCACTCGACATGACACTACTTCTCTCTCCTCAAACATTTTTCAAGTGCAGCGGCCCACACACAGGCACACGCACACACACACACTTGTCAGCCTGAGGCCAGAGGCCACAGTCCACAGGCCTCGCAGAGCTATCATTGGTTAATTTTTGCCAGCTTTTAATTTAAATTTGTTCGCTCTCTAAGATCAAGGCCCCCGCAGCAGCAGCAGCAGCAGCAGCAGCGAAGGTTGTGCCACAACTTTGGGTCATTCATTCGATCTAGTTTCTATTTTGAGCACCCGGTTATTCCCCCGAATCTTAGCCATCTTTCAGCTCAATCTCCATCTCCATCTGGTTTTTGTCGCCAATTTTTAATTGCGATTGGAATCGGGATTAGTCACATGATGACATGGTGTGGTCCCATGGGTCGCAGTCGAACTTTCGCAGGCATTGGCTGTGATTCACGGGCTCTGCTCTGTGGCGATCAGTCGATGCATTACAGGGAAAGGCGTATTGACGCATTTCCACGGCTGTCTATAGCGGATCCGGTTTCGTGTTCCGCTTTGGACCCTCTCCTTACAGAACTGAGACGCAGATTAAAGCCGCAGGGGCGTCTCGACGGAGAGTGTGAAAATTCTTGAGTTAATTTGGGCTTTTGATAGTTTTAGATAGTTTCTCTCTCTTCTCTGTGCCCTCTGGACATGGTTAACGGATCTAATCCTCTGCCAATGGCCTGGCCAGGCCTGGCTTTTGCGTTATGTCTTAACGTAACTGGTTTCCACACACTGGCTCTCCCTTCGAGCCGTGCCCCCCTCGGTCTTCATCCTCTCCTCGTTTCAGTAGATTGACGTCAATGCAAATATACATATGTATACCCCAAGCAAACGACTGCGACTATCTATATACCGATGGTGCGCCGTATACTCATCCCAGTCCCCACTCTCAGTCCAGTCCCATTCCCAGCCAGTCCACGCTCCGACGTGGTCTGTTCTTCTTGCAGACACTTCTAGAGGATTGTTTTTCTCCTTCCAATAGTGTTTTTAATGTCAGGGTTGTGTTCTACAAAAAGCTGCAGTGGCAGCAACAGCACCTGGAGAAGGCTGCACCTGAGTCACCTCTGCTGTGGAGTCTGGAGGCACGATCTCCGCGAGGAGAACCTGTTTTTCGGGGCAAGTTGCACGAACGAATCCCAGGTTCAGGGTCTCTCAAGCCTCAAGCCTTAGACCTTTAGGCTGGACCTCAACAGCAGACCTCCCAAACTCAACTTTCAACTCAAATTCGAGTCAGATTTTGGGCAGGTTGATTTTTATAAATGATTTTTTTTTAATTAAACGCAACACTCTCCTCATGGAGCGGCGGCGATGGGGCTTTGACGTCACGCGCATAAATTGATTCAAGCAAAGTTTTTATATCACATTTTTGTTGGTGTTTTCCGTGGCAGTGGTTGTTTCTGTTTCGTTAACACGTTCCAAATGTTAAGTAGTCATAAATAAACACTACTAAACTGTGAGCTTAGCTAAACATTGGATTTGGTGAATCGACGGAACGGTGAATCGTCGGTGAATTGGTGAATCGGGGGACCCTAAAAATAACCCAGGGTCTGGGAAGTCGCCTTCGATCCGCAGCGCACCGCACCGCCACGAATCACTCAAGCGAAAAGTGCTGTAATTTTACTGCCAGGCTGCCGAGCCGGCCATCACTGTTGGGAGTTAATTATTGTTTTGCTCAGTTTGCGGTCTCGCTTTTTGCATCGCGGGAACTGTCACACTGTTGATAGCTGATGGATAGCTATCCCAGCCTTTTCCCTGACCGCTTTTCCTTCACATATCACGCGGGAGAGAATCTTCTGGTTATTAATGATGAGATAATGATAAATGTTGCAATAAAGCAATATGCAATTTCAATTGCAGAGCAGATAAAAGTTGAATAATACAATTTCTTCCCAGAGGTGGAGAGTGACGCACTCCCCAGCTAAAACTGAAACCAAAACCAAATTAAAGCTTAAATGCTAATTAAATCTAGTCGACCCAAAACGGGGTGTACGTGCAAAAATGTACGATTCGAATCAGTTGTAAAATGCAGTTGTAAAACGAGTACTCAATGAACAGCGGACGGACTTACATACGTCGATCGATCTATAGATTAATAGATATACATACGAATACATATAAATTGTTGCCGTTTTCTATAATTAAACACTCGACCGTTAATATCGTATCGCTTCTACAAAGGTCAGTGCTGACGACACGCCCGAGTGTACCTCGAGAATATTGGTTAATAGAACTAGATATTGATGCAGGTCCCTACCATTCCCCAACCATTTGCTGCTTAAACATATCTGACATCTTATTAGCGATAATGAATATGGAAATGTAAGATTTGAGGTCGAATACTCATACATTCTCGTCTGTTCTTTGGGCGGTTCTAATCCGCTTTTATTGTAAGACTGCGCAATATCTCAATCTCTAATCAAACATTTGCCTAAGGCTCTGGCACACATGTCATAAAAATGATAAGCGCAAGATCATGCGTTATACCTGGCTAAACGGCTGATAAGCAACACATTGACCCTGGCAGGGGGTGTTCACTGTAGCCCCCCTTCATGGCACGCGTGACGAATTTGTGCCACATATGCAAATTTACCGAGTTTTTTCGTTTTCGTTGTTGTTGTTGGACTTACGTAAAGATCGGAATCGCAATCGTTGGGTAGCGGAGTGTTATTAACCCAAGAGAAGGAAGGAAGGACTGACTGCCGCAGAAATACGCAGTGTTATCTGAACACTTAAGCGATACGATAATAGTGGATAGATAGCGAGTGGTAAAGCAGAAGCAGAAGCTAAAGCTAAAAAGCTATATAAGATGCTGCGATACAAAACAAGTTCCGAGCGCATTACCTTAATTTGTTAACTAATCAAACCGTCGAGAGGTGCTTGGGCGACTATTCTACTCGTATGGGGTGCCTGTGGTGCGGTCCGGTCCGTCTGTCCGTCAATCCGATCGCCTTCTACGCTGACAGATTGTTATTTGTTATGGCCAATGCTTATGGCTCAATTCGCATAGGCCAGCAGCAGCAAAAGCAACAGCAACAGAATCAACAACGATCTTTGCATACTAAGTGCCTCATTAGGGACACGGCAGTGTCGTAAACCACACACGGCGTCCCATAAACCAAAAGCCGTATGGCACAAACAAAACGATCGAAATATATCGCCTGCATTCTGATTGTATAAATAATTAAGATTTGAGTGAATCATATCCACACACAGCTCTTCTAACCATCACATCCTCTTTCTCTTTGTCTAATTGCAGCGGATTCCCTACGAGAACTGCGACAACTTGGCCGACTATTTGAGTCTACAAAGAGCGGCTCAGGTCCAGCCACAGACACAGACACAGGCTCCTGCTCAGCAGACCCCACAGATGTCACTGCTCAAGTTCTTGGCCATTGTAAGTACATACATACGTCGCATTTCCCCATAAGCACAACACCCATAAAGGAGCAGGGCGAAACTTTCCACATGGCTGCGATTCAACAGTTCAACAATTCAACAATTCGACGATTAAACGCTTCTGCTGCTTGTGCTTCCTGCTTGCAACCTCGCACAATGTGCGATTGCTTGTCGGGTCGCATAAATTTCGCATTTACGAGGGCCGGGGCGTGGCTCCCTCCGAGGCAAGCAAATAAAATTTGTTTGATTATTTATAATCATGAGCATACCATAATGATGAAAGAGAGAGGAGAGTGAGAAACTGACAGAAACAGAACCAGTTCGAATCGCAGCCGGCCAGTGGACAGAGCCTCCTCTTATGCATATCGAGACTTTATCAATGAATTCTTTTCACTTACCCATTTTTTTCTCTTTCATCTCCTCTGTTCCAGAATGCCCTGGAACTGAGCGCCCCCGCCACTCCGCATCTCCTTCAGCAGCAACAGACCAAGCCCCAGGGCTGGATGCAGCTGTCCGGCCATCCAGAGAGCATTGTGCCCACGTCAACGGGCATTGTGCGGAAGCGCATCGTGGGCATCGATGACAGCGAGGTGCATGCCTACCGCATGATCTGCCAGGAGCCGCAGACGGCGCAGATTGTGCCCGCGTACTTTGGTATGCGGGAGATGCAGTCGCAGCACTACATCGAGCTGCAGGACCTGCTGGCCGGCTTCAAAGATCCCTGCGTGATGGACATCAAGATGGGCTGCCGCACCTTCCTCGAGTCGGAAGTGAGCAATGCCACGCTCCGACCGGACTTGTACCAGAAAATGCTTGCCGTGGATGCCAGCGCACCGACGGCGGCCGAGCACGAGGCGCGAGCCATCACCAAGCTGCGCTATATGCTGTTCCGCGAGTCGCTCTCCTCCTCGCACTCCAAGGGCTTCCGCATCGAAGCCCTCCGCCTGCGCGGTCGTCCTCCCGTCAAGGATTTGAAGACCTGCCGCAGCAGCGAACAGATCTCGCAGACCATCGAGCAGTTCCTGGCCGCCCGCAAGTCCGTGCAGAAGGAGCTGCTGAAGCGCCTAAAGCACATGCGCCTGGTCGTCGAGCAGTCCGCCTTCTTCAATCGCCACGAGATCGTCGGCTCCAGCATATTCATTGTGTACGACGATGAGCGCGTCGGCGCGTGGCTGATTGACTTTGCCAAGTCCCGCCAGCTGCCTGCGCAGATGAGTGTGAACCATCGCAGCGCCTGGACGCCCGGTAATCGTGAGGAGGGCCTGCTGAAGGGCATGGACGAGCTGATCCATGCCTTCGAGGAGGTCTACGCCCGCAATGGCGGCCACCGCAGCTGTCTCAAGATCTAAAGCAAGATGGCGTCGGCGACTGCAGCTACATCTGCATCACACCAGATGTCTGTCCCATAAGACTGATCACCCATGCTCCATTTGTACAGAAGAGAAGAGGATTCATTGCATCGACCAAACTGCGTCGCACTTTATTTTACTATTTTCCATATTGGAAACACTCTCCCGCCATTTCCGAAGCACCGTTAGAATGGCGTAGAGGACGCTGGAACTGGCAGAGAGGAAAACGATTAGTATTTGATCACCAAGCAGCATTTGTTTGAATGAAACAGGTTTAAACTAAGTATTTGTTGAAAACAATATACATCTGAACGCAAGAATAAATATCTTAAGAACATAAATTACAAATTACACACTTCGTTTTACTCTTGAACTCGCGGAACATACCGACTGACCCTCAATTTACCGTAAATATATCGATGAAAAAACGGCTCAGCCCACTTAGCCTCCTTTACTGAAACAGGTGGAAAACTTGAGTAAAACCGCGGAAAATAATGCTGTTTGTAACTTTTCAGGTAGATCCATCTTATCACTAACCATATAGTATACTGATCATATCCATATTTTGTTGTAATTGCGTTCCAGTTGTTTGTTCGATTCTCCAAATGCTTTAACCCTGTTCTGCCTATCGTGTGAAATATCACCACTAGTAACAACAAAAGCTATACCAAAATTCAAATTTTGGCGCGTAAAATTATAGCTTAGGGAAAAAACCAAATATGCATATAATCCTTATTAGGATCGACCATTTTAATCATTTTGTTCATACAAGTACAAAAACGTACCGATTCAAATAGCGCAGAAAAAACCCAATGACAAATTCGAAAAAAAAATAACAGGTCTTCTATCAATACTATCGAGGAGTATATTACTAGGGGTGGTCACACTCTTTAAAAAATGAAATGATATTTGATTTCACATATGTATGTAGTTTTTTATTACATTTGAATGCAATTGAGATTGCATTGAGAATGCGTTTGAGATATTCTTTGAACATGTACAGGCTACTAAGCTATGGCACGAAATGGCATTTACTCTGGACCAAAAGTCTTCATATATTTGTCGTACGGACGCTTGTCGACGCGTTGAAGACGATCCTCCAGAAATGAACGGAAGTTTTTTATTTCAATCGCATCCTCCTGGATCATTTTCGTCTCCTCCTTGAAGCACTCTTCCAGCAATGTCTCGTTGTTGGTAGCATTGCGCTTGGTGATTGACTTGGCCAGTCGCGAACGGATTTGGTTGCATATCTTGTCGCTTTCGTAGTCCATGATCTTGGCCAGGGCACGAGCCGGCGTGCGTCGGTTATTATGAGGCACCGCCACACTTTCATTAGGAAGACCCTTGCTTGTGGAGGCAACTGGCTCCTTATTTTTGGCACTAGTAGATGTCCCATTGGCCTTTTGGGGCTCATCGGAGTAAATTAACTCTTCCAACGAAGGCTCATTTGGATTGGTCTCTGCCAGAGCAGTATTCGTTTGAAAATTGGTCAGATGAAAAGTCCCATTGGTGTCGTAGAACTTGTAGCCCAGCATTTCCAATGCTATTTCGGTGAGTAAGTATGACATCCTTTAATTTTTTGTCGGCTTTTTTGCGATTTAGTTTTTACGTTTTCTTGGCCGATGTGACGCCTGAAAGAGATGGCAAGTGGGTGGTTGACCGATAGTTGGATGTGGCCACACTGCCCGAACAGCTGTTCTGCGAGAGCGTCAATTATTCGGCCACTTTTTTTACCTGCACGGCACATCACAATAAATAAAGAAAACGAAAAAGAACCGACAAAAATAATCTGGGTGCAGTTCGAATGTAGTTTCCCGTCCATCCGAAGATCAGCATGAAGATAAACGAGAAGAACTTGGCTGTGTTTGCGAGAACGCCGCCATACGACATCGAAGGTAGCTAGTTGTGGATTATTTAATTGTTTGTTCTGTTATTAATCACGACAAATTTTGTTGTAGGGTTCTTGAACAAGCGGGGCGAGGTCAACAAAGCATTTCAACGGCGCTACTTTGTGCTGAAGGGCAATTTGCTCTTTTATTTCGAGGCTCGGACGGATAAAGAGCCCCTGGGCCTAATTATCGTGGAGGGATGCACCATAGAACTGTCCAATGAGGTGGACAACTACTGCTTCGAAATAGCCTTCAATGGCAATCGCACCTACATCCTCGCAGCCGAAGATCAGGAGAGCATGGAGACATGGATGAAAGCACTCACCTGTGCCGGTTATGAGTACAAACGGATAATTGTGGCAGAGCTGCAGAGGCAGCTGCAGGAGATCGAGGACTCCAAAAACAGTAAGTCAAGAAAGTCTCTCAGAGTCTACGATGATCGCTTATGTCCAAACTTTGCAGAGATGCTCGGGAACGTGGGTGACACTTCGCAGAATGCCATAGCTGGATCCAAGCCTAAACCTCCGCCCAGGCGTACAAATCCATTCAACCGTCCAGCGCCGCCGCCGCCCGAAAGTGCACTGCGGAGCGGAGTGGTCATGTCGCCCATGCCATTTGTCAATGGCTACTTTGGCTCAAGCAATGCACGGCTTCAGCAGGAGCAGCTCATGACTAAGCAAGGTACGCACACCCTGAACTGGTGACGTCAGCGCCAGCTGTTTTCTCTTTACCGTTAGATTGAATAGAGATAATAAGAGCAAGAGAGCATTTTCAAAACCCAATATTCTTCGTCACTGCCCAATCGCACCTTATCAAGTTCAGTCCGGTCCAGTTCTATCTGTGTGAACTTAATCAAAAAAAATGCCGCTAGTCGAGATAATTATGAAAATTTGCTGCATATTTTCAACGCAAGGCTTTAAACATGTACCACTTGCAGATGGCAATGGGAATGGAAGTCCTCATGGTACGCCCAGGGTGCACCGCCGTCCGGCACCTCAACCTTCGAACAGTGCCTTCTACATCGATCATCAGAGCTTGGAAACGCCTGTCAGACCAACAGTATTACCACGCAGCGCCAACAACAATCACATCGTCAGCGCAGAGCAAAAGAGGATTGCCCTGGCCAGAGCAAAAGAGGATTTCAGCAGAAACCATGAACGTTTTCGCAAAGAATTGATGCCCGGAATAGTGGCTTATCGAGCCACCCAAAAGCAGCCGCTCATACAATTCTGATCTATGGGTTTGTGTGTGTGTATGTGTTCCGAATGTTCCCGAAATGCCAATTGCATGTATTATCCGTTTTGTGCTAAATGAAAGCTGATTACGTTTCATCATTAAAAATGTTTCTTAATATTTTGTTCAAATAAACATTTAAAAATTTACAGCATTTGTACCGATGTTTACAGGCGCGATAGTGCGCTAACAGCCCAATAAACACTCTGTTAAGCACAATTTTATCTGTTACCGCCCACTAGCGTTTGTTTTGGTTTTAACATAATGAACGTTCGGAAAACCTTTTTGTTAAATTTCTTTTTGGACGATGGATTGGAGGCCAATCTGCTGCATCAGGCAGCCCAGTTGGCCTCCCTCGAAGGGACCTTGACGCAGCACGTGGCCGTGAAGGAAACCGTAAAGGAGGAGGTCGAAGATGAAGACGCACAGGAAAATAAGGATTCTGTGCGGAAAATGGATGATCAATTTAAGGAGCGATTTCGTATGCAGCGCTCGACCTTTGAGGTGTGGCAGCAGTTCGAAAACATAAAGTATATACACATCTAACAACCTCCTTTTGCAGACACTTCTGAAGGTGGTGGGTCGAGCTATAGCTGGAGCTGAGCAGTATCAGCCCATTGGAAGCGTATCCCTGCCAGAGAAGTTGCTTTACACTTTGATGCTACTAGGTGGCGGTATCTCGTTTCGGGAAGCCGGCGAGATTTATTCCATATCCAAGAGCTCTGGACATGAGATTTTCAAATGGGTAACGTCTGCCTTTGCCGCCCTAATGCCGCGCTACGTCCAGTGGCCAAAATATGGAACAGCAGGACTCGGTAGTTCTTCTATAAGCAAACTGCCCGGCGTTCTGGGCGTCATTGAGGAGTGTCGTATTCCCCTGAAGCTGCCCATACGCATTGACGACGACAATCCGAAACAATACCCGGCTTTGATCCTTCAGGTTGTCTGCGATGCGCAAAGTCGATTCCTCGACGTCTACGTTGATGCACCCAATGATGATCAGCACTGCATTCTGCTTGCCAGTCCCCTTTTTGAGAAACTCATCGACACGGAGAAGCCGCTGATGGCGAAACATAGACACATTGTGGGGGACAAAACGTACCCGCTTATGCTGAATCTGATGACCTCCTACGTTGGAGAACTAACGCCTTGCCATGTCCAGTACAATTTGGCCATAAGCCAGTGGAATGCTCCGGCGGAGAGAGCTTTGGCGACGCTCATATCGCGCTTCAAACGCCTAGAATCTCTGGATGTGTCGTCACTGGAAGTGGGTACCACTGTCATCTCAGCCGTTTGCATGCTACACAATTTTATACTGGACTGTGATGGGGAGGACATCGAGGATGAAATCCTGGCTTTTGATATGTTGCCGGGGAACCACAAGAAAATCCCCTCTGATGAGCATAGCCTTCTGGATTTGGAGAATATGATGGCGGTGGAGACGAAACGCGAACGCTTAATAGTTGGTTTTATTAATATTAATAACATTTAAATACACTCGGAATTAGTTGTTTAGTTGGTTAATAAACATTTTATTTTAATGACTATATTTTTGACAGAAACTCTCTGAGAAGATCGTTTCTCTCGCGTTGTATGGCATTGGACTCGTCGATGCGCCTGCTCAGCTCTTTTACGGCTGCAATGCGGCTACGCTCCAGGATCAGGAGCTGGCGTTGCTGCTCCTGTGTAACTGTGAGATCTTCGGAAGTCGTTGTGGATGGTATACCCTCTGAGGTTGCGGCCAGAATATCCGCCACTGCAATGTTGAATGTTGTATCGTCTGAGTCAGAGTTTTTCTCTGACGCCGACTGTGGGCGGCCCTCAGTCTGATGCATTTTGTCAAAGACGTCGTAATATGGCCAGCCCACACCTTTACGTCCACTTTTGAGCATTGCCTCTTTAGACGTGCGGTAGGTTTTGCGCATATTGCGCCACTTGCGATCGCAGATGTCTGCTGATATGCCCTTATAGCCGGCCCGCTCCATCTCCTCAACTATCTCCAGCCAAAGGGACCGCTTACGCACTCGTGGGTCCTGGAAGAGGAGATGCCGATCCTCGTACAGCTCCACAAGCAGTTTTGTGTTGTTTGCATTCCACTGCCACCCGTCCTCGCTCTCGGCGCTCTTATTTTTCGAAGAATGGCTCATTTCTGCTTTTGTTACGATGCAGGACGTACAGAAATATCACGAACCAAATAATTGATTTGTTTGCCAAACGAACTGTTAATTAACTGCTCCAGAGTCTCTGTTGAACAACATTAAATTTCATCTGATTCCTTTTATCGGTATATTCCGATACTATTGCTATCGGTAAACGCATTCGCACTATCCGATATATGCGCTCCAGCCCTGTAACCTAGCGTTGTTTGTTTGCCATTTCGCTGCGAAATCCGAAATTTATTACAATAAATCCGCGATTTAAACTGTAAGTTTGGAGATAATAAATAGTGAATATCCATAAACGCCCGGCCCACCGAAATAGTTGTGAAAAAGTCGTAATGTAGGGAAAATGCTTCATGCAGTGAATTCTGAGGAAATGTCTTTGTGTGTTCGTAAAGTGACGCTAACATTTTCAAATGTGATTTTAGCCGCCTTTCTTTGCTATTTATATGAACAGCTGCAAAATAAACCGTTTGATTGGCCAGCAAAATGCAATGATTGCTTTTATTCATGTAAAACGATTCATCACGCAGAAGAAAAGGTTTTTTCCTTCTGTCGGCGTCACAGTAGCGGCTTTCATTTTGTTTTCTTGCAAAAACCACCACACAAATACGCACACACAGACGCACACAAGCGAGCATATACGTATAGAGCTGAGCGTGTGAGAGCAAAGCCGGGTCACGCTCTGCTGCCTTGCTGCTTGCTGCGTACCGAATTTCTGGTTCTCAACGCCTGCTTCTCCTCTTCTTCCGTTACAGCTATTGTGCAGCCAGAGCCGAAAAACCCTCCACTTGAAACTTCACTTGAGAATATGTCCGCTAAGCGCAAGGCAGGTGGCAATGGAGCTGGTCCCAACAAGAGGCGTCCCAAGAAGAAGGAGTCCGACTACGAGGATGAGTTCAGCGATGACTCCGATGACGATGCCGCCCATCGCCAGGCGGCCGCCAACCAAATGGAGGTGCTCATACCGAACGATGATCTAGATCCGCCGAGCAAGCTGCCCGAGGACTTGCTGGCCACGCTGGAGAAGACGCCAGGACAGTTGCTGCTGGCCGGCATGGTTACCTGGGATCTGACCGGCAAACGTGATCGCAAAAATGTCACAAAAGTTCGCCCCAACTTGTACAGCTTTCATCGGTTTACAGAGGAGAAGGTAAGCCGCTTATTCAGGGAATTTCACTGGAACTGTAGAGCTAAGCTTTCGAATGTGTCTCTTTATCACAGTATCGGTATGTTGCCAGTGGCCCGAGTGCTGCCCACACCATACTCATCAACATGGATCGCAAGGCTCTCGGCTTTGGCCGAAATCCCAGCGGACAATTGGGCTTCAGTCCGGACGTAAAGCTGGTGGAGAAGCCCACAATCATTCCGGCCCTGGAGCAATTGAACATTGTCCAGGCCTCTGTGGGACGCCATCATTCACTCTTCCTGACCGACACAGGAACCGTGTACGCCCTTGGCGAGAACAAGTCGGGACAGTGCGGTGTGGGCAATGCCCATGCCAATATCTATTCCCCCACTCCGATCAACTATCGGGGTCCACCCATCATTCGCATAGGTTGTGGTGCCGAGTTTTCGGTCATTTTGGATATCAAGGGAAATTTGCATACCTTCGGTCTGCCGGAGTACGGGCAGTTGGGTCACAATACGGATGCCAAGTACTTTGTAAATGCCAACAAGCTGTCATTCCACTTTGAGACATCGCCCAAGAAGGTGGTCTTGTACATAGAGAAGAGCAAGGAGGGCCATGTGACGCCCGTGGATGGCGTCCAAATCGTCGACTTTGCCTGCGGCAACAATCACACGGTATGAAAGAGCTCTCTATGTTATCTATGAAAGTTTTTTAAACCAAATAATACCCATTTCTACAGGTGGCCATCGACTCGAAGAAGCGTGTCTATAGCTGGGGCTTTGGCGGCTTTGGTCGTCTGGGCCATGCCGAGCCCAAGGATGAGATGGTGCCGCGCTTGATGAAGTTCTTTGACACCCAAGGGCGTGGTGGGCGCAGCGTCTTTTGCGGCTCCACATTCAGCTTGATTGTCAACGAGCTGGGTCTGCTCTATCTCTTTGGCCAGAACAAGAAGACGGGCGAGGCCAACATGTATCCGAAGCCCGTGCAAGACTTGTCCGGCTGGAACATCACCGATCTTGGCTGTGCTAATACATCGATCATGATTTCGGCCGACGACACACTGATTGCCTGGGGAGCATCGCCCACATTTGGGGAGCTGGGCATTGGTGAGTTCCAGAAGTCCTCGACGGTGCCCAAGGAGGTGCCCAAGATGGACGGCATTAAAATACCTCAGGTGACAATGGGCTACTCGCACACCGCCCTGCTGGTGGATACCACACACGAGGCCACCAAGCAGAAGTACGAGAAGCTGCCGGAGTACACCATCGACGATTAGAAGCTGCCCGAGGAGGCAGCAGCATTCACAAAAGCAATACACTGCTACCGATAAGTATACCGCTGCCAACAACAAATACTGCTCCACATAGGTTACCACGAAATACTACGAGAAACCCTGAGAACTGATCATCGAAACACTGCTGCTACTTACTGAAAAACAAACAACAAAACAAACAAAAGAAAACAATTGGGAAATCACCATCAACATTGTATGCTATAAGTCGAAAGCCGAATGTTTGTAATAACGCTGCACTCGCTTCGTACATTTTATATAATCTCGGAAATGCATGTGTATTTCTTTTTCCACTTTTACAAGTTTTAAACCTAATTTATTCTCGTATTTGATAAAACTCTACCCTCTACCTGTCCCTCCCTTTAATTTATTGCCGCCCACCTTTAGGCTAACAAAATGAACCCACAAACCAACAAAAATATAGTACATCTGTAGTACATCCCCCGCCCTCCATTTTAACTTAATTTCGATGTAACAATCATACAAGCATACAACAGTATTCTGCGTTTTGAACAGAGTGAAACGAAGGCAAAAGCAAACAAAACAAAACTATAAAAGAACATATTAATTAACAATTTAAGCGCGTAGGTTACATATATTACATTTATAAAGTATACCATGGAGCAAATCCAATACAAGTTGCAACTATTACACAAGTACATCATGCATTTTAATCATATACAAAAGAATATTTAAATAAAGAGAATGTTAGTATTTAAAAGATGAGTGTTTTTTAGAGCCATGTCAGTGACAAGGGTTCAAAAATCTAGGATTAAACTATGAGTACTATATTTTAATGGATTAGGACCCACTATATAGTGTTCGATTTCAGGCATTGTATATCGATCTAAGGAATCCTCATCTCCCTTTTTCATTTCATTCCCATTGTCAGAGTTTGGATACTTTTTGCTTAATTTAAACTGACGCTTTGCTACATACATAATATCATAATAGAACCATTTAACTCACTCTATTTCCCCGAAGACTAAGCTGGAAATTCCCTTAATAGTTTTAAAGTACCTCCATTTCCCCCTCAATCTGTGGCCCGTCACTTATCTGTTGGCCCAGTCCTGTCAGTGGAAAGGGGGGTGCTGCAAATGTTGAATGAAAGCGAAAGTCAGTGTGGGGGGAAAAAGCTTCGCTCTGGCAAAGCTCTCTCTCCACGAGTCGAGTCGTCCTGGCGTCGTGTATCCTGCACGACAACGAAGACGACTTTTGACTCCGCCGAACTCTGCTGTAGACTCTCCGGGATGCCATGGAAACTTTTTCACCGCCACAGTCTTCCGTAGTCCTGTCGAGTAATGTGCGCCGTTGAGGAACAGTTTTTGCACGCCAAAATTTAAGTTTTATTTTTTTGGACTATTTTTTGTTTGTCCCCCCCGACACAATCACACTCACACACAAGCGCACACACACATACCATACTCATACACACACAAACACACACAGTCACAAAAAATATCAACAAATACTATGATTTCAAAAATATAAGAAAAGAAAAGAGCACAAAAAGCGGGCAACATTTTTAAACGAATTTTACAACAACCGACGGAAAAATATTTTAAAAAAGAAAGAAAGAAAATCTGGCGAAATACAACAAATATTTGCTAAAAGTGTTATTTGATAAATTAACAAAAAAAGAAATAAATGAAATAAAATAAAAATAAATTTAAATAAAAAAGAAGAAAAAGGCGACGGTCGCGTGGAAACAGCAATAACAGCAAAATATGCAAAATAGTTCTAACTGTAAATTACAGTGCCTTCTATAAAATAAACAACGTCGCTATCACCACCCACCACCACCACTACCACTACCAAAAACCCCTATCAACAACAACAAAAACAGCAACAGCAGCAACAAAAACAGGAGCAGCAGGAGCAGGAGCCAGCATCAACCCAGAAATTTTGTTAAGCAAAACACGGTACGAGGTTTGATATTACGTATAAAGAGTGGGCTACAGGGGGGTGCTATATGTACTATATATAGTGTATGTGTGGGGGAGTGTTATGTTCGCCTCCTTTTGATGCCTCCACTAATTGGTATGCAACATTATTACTTTTTTTGTGCCTTTTGTCATGCCACTCACACTCCATCACGCGCATTTTGATGGTTAGTAATTATGGTGTCGGTTTTTTGTATGAAACCCACTGTGTGTCGGTGTCGGTATCGGTGTGTGCTTGTGTGTGTGTGTGATAGGGATAGGGGATTGTTATCGTGCGAATGTGTGAGTGTCTGTTCCATCCATCCAGCCAGCCAGCCATCCCCCGCTCTCCAGGCCCACGCATTTCTTCATTGTTCGTCGAAAAAGGTTTGCATAGGGTCTTAAAGCTGAGAGAAAGAGAGAGTGTGTACGCACACACACAAACACACACAGATACGAGTATATGTATAGTTAGGGATGTGTGCGTGAGGGGGAGTACTCATAATGAATATTCATATTATTCACCGCTTCGAAAATAATATTCAAATTGTTTTTCAATGTATTTACCAACATTTCAGTCGCGCCCAAAAAAATACTTGAAGAGCTTGTGGGGGTGCAGGGATGATATATAGATAATAATAAAAAGATAACAGGGCAAAAATTATTTTAAAATATTCAACAAATAAATTAAGGATGACACGGTTGCGTGTTCCTAATGAACATTCATGTAAAAGAACTCTTCGAAAAAGAAATCAAAAATATTGGGGAGCCCCACAAATACTAGCAGACAAATAAGGGATGGTTGCCTTGATGGTGTGCTCTTTTATGAATATTCATATCAAACAAAAGTCTCTTCAACATTATATGATAATAGGTGGAAAATAATATAATAATTGTTTTTCATCGAATAATGCTTTGCTGGGGGGGACCCACACCCACATTTCCCAAGAAGATACCAAGAGAGAGACTTTGTTTGTTTGCCATTGTGGCAGTCACGAAGAAGCCAAAACGTACGCTTGGACAGTACGGCACGGCACTCCTACTTCAAGCCACCCTACCAAACCATCCACCCACCCACCCATCATCCCACCCACCATCCATTATAATATAAAAGCTGCCGAAATCAATAAAGACAGACAAAAAGCAGCGGGCAAGCAGAGCCAGCAGCAGCACAGGCAGAGGCAGAAGCCGACACAACGTCAGGCGCTCCCGCTCCTCTATGTGTATCCCTATGTTTTGGGTCCTGGGCCGGGCCGAGCCAAGCCAAGCCGGGCCGGGTCTCGTCTCTGGGTTTTTGTTGAGAGTATCTGTGCACGGGAGTATCTGTGCGTGGCCGTGTGCGTGCGTGTGTCTGTTATATTAACTCACCTGTGGCGGACACTTTTCATATTAGCAGCAACAACAAATCTCATCATCATCGCGTTCTTCGTCGTCGTCGTCGTCGCCGTCGCCGCTCTATCCTCTCTCTTTCTCTCTCTCTGTCGCCTCCTCCTCGTTGGACGCTCGTTTCGTTTCCTTTTTTTTATCTCATTGGCTTTTCTTATGGCCATTCTTTGGGGCTGGCTTAGCCTTTGCCCTCTCCATCTTCCTTCCGTTTTCTTCAGCTTAGCTTTTGTCACCTTTTGTGCTTGTTGCTGACGTTTGAGTGACGTAAATTAATACATACATACATATTTTATTTTCTATAAGCGAATCGAGCAGGCACGCACCCCCGCCGGGGGCCAGAGGGGCCACTATGGATAGGCGGGGGCGGAGGTGGGGGCAGGTAGGGAGAAACTTAATGAAGGAGAGTTGCCACTTAATGAGAAGTTTACAGTTTTCACTTTACTCCCACATAGCAGCCTGCAGGCCCTGTAAAATTGTATATTCAAAAAATTCCAAGAATAAATAAGACCACTCACTCAACAGGTTATTGGCATTTAGACAATAGGTGAAAAAAGTACACATACACGCACACACACACATGCAGATGGATGGATACATTTACATAAAATCCCGCGCAGAGATATTTAGCAGCTTTCGCCATACAAAACAGACAGTCAGGGAAAAAACAAAAGAAATTGATATTTTTTTTTGTATTTTTCAAAAATCTTCTTCAGGGGATTTATTTTTTTTAGATTTAATAATAATTGTTAAATAATTTTTAATTTTTTAGGCATGGAAAAAAATAGTAAAAAAAGTAAGGAACTGTTTGGGCAGCTGTTTATAGATAGGTAACCCAATTTTAAAAGTTACTTGGGGTTTGTTTGGATGTTAAACATAATGACTATATTTTAAAACAATTTTATGCAGAATTAGAATTTATCTCATAGTTATAGGATAAACCACACAGAAACATTTTGTAAGCATCAGGTCTCTGAAGATAGCAAATTTGGGGGTACTACTTGTCTATACACTTTTGTCATCCCGTGTGTCTGTGTGTGTGACAATGTAATAGTATTTCTTTGAAAGCACCTCTCAATGGTTGCAAAATCAAGGTCTAGGCGTCGAAGTGGCAACAGCAACATGTGCTTTCCCACATGTGCTTTTCCAACTCATATATATATACATATGTACATAATCACACACACACCGTTAGCCAGGATTAAATTAACGCAAATTAAGCAGATTAAGCAAACGTCACTCACATCATCCCAGATAACCCCACACCCCCCACACCCGTTCAACGGTGAAACAAAGAGCAGGGAAAAAACCACAGCAAAAGGCAAAAGCGTTGACATCACACAAACAGACACACACACAGACACAAGCACACGCAAGGAGCACCGATAGAGACTCCACACGCACACATTGACAGTGCGCAGGACAATGGCGGTGGAGGAGGCTGCAGACCCCTACGCCTCTCCTCTCCTACATATAACAAAATTGATACACACCAGTCATAGGAGGAGGAAGAGACGGGGCTGCCTGCACAATGACTGACGCAGGCAGCAATACGCCACCCCCCTCTCTCCCCTTGAGTGGGAGTGGCTGGTGGGATTTTATTAGGGTGACGCACGATGCAATTTCATGATTATTGAAAATATTGCTTGCACGTTTTATGTAGCATACTTATCGGGATTCGTTTTTATAGCTTTTAAAGCGAAAATCATTAATGAATGACCCCTTTAGGGTCTTGAAATCTCTATAAACTGTTTCCAAAATCAGTTCTTTTAGCGATGACTCAAGAGATATAACTTTCAAGAGTATTCAGATATGTTGCAACGATATTACAATCGAAAGGCCACCATTTCCCAGTCAATTTCATTAGAGTTTCACAAAGTTCGACTTGAACAACTTAAAGTACAGATCTTTAGCTACAGGTGACCTTCTCTAGAACTTGCACAGCTCAAAACTATTTGCAACTAGAAATAAATGAAATATTAGTTGTGAAACATTTTCAATAAAGAAGTCATAGTTCGAAAAACTATACTTAAATACAACTCTTAAGAGCCCAACTTTAATCACATTTAACTGCAGCTCAACTTTTTCAACTCAAAGTTTCCCTGGTCAAAAAAAAGAAAGTCGCAAGTCCTTCCGTTCTGAAAGCCGCTGAGGGATGTCGTGCCCCAATTGAATCTTGATTCACCCTTTCCTTTCCTTTCCTTTCCACTGACGCTTAATGAGTTTTTAACTCGCTTTTGATAACAATTTCAATTAAGATTTTTAATAGCTGGGCGCTGGCTTGCATTTATAGCCACAATGCCAGGAATATTGCGGTTCGGTCAGGTCCTGTCTGTTCCCTTCTGCACCTGCAACTGCAGCATACGGCTTAAAGCTTAAGCTTAAGCCGGGATCGGGTCCGGGTCCGGTCCGTGTCTGGCTGTGGGGTGTGGGTCTGGGGCGGCCTTAACGCGCAATTAAGTGCAAACTTTGGCCGACACCCGCACATTTCCTTGATGGGGCTTAAACGTCAACTGGGCGCAGATGTGGCAATGGCAGTGGCATGTATCTGAGGCAGAATAAGCACCAGAACCAGAACGAGCAGCAGCAGCCGCAGCAGACGGTTACGGATACAGAGACAGAGAGGCGGCAGAGGCGAACCTTGCGGTTGTTTGTCGAGGGCGCAAAGTGCAAGGTTGCCATTCATTTGGCTCACAGGGCCAGAGATGGCAGGGGGGGTAGCAGCAGCCCGGCAGGAAATCGGAAGGAAGAGCAGCACTAATCTCTGAGTGTGTGCCTTGTTATGCCCTTTCATTTTTGGGGTATTCTGATTTCGACAGGAGGTTTGCAAAAGGAGAAGCTGAAGCGTTCATGGAGCAGAATCATTCCTTCTATCTTTTTGCTTTAGAAAAAACATCAAAGACTAAGGGGGATTATGAAAGGGTATCAACACCTTGTACTTCCTCGCCATACCCTAAACGTATCCCTCCTGCTATCTTGTTCGCATTCGTATTCTCTCATTGCATAAGTGTCAGTGTCAGCGATGGGTAAGTGGGTGGGGACTAAGGGTCGTAACACTCGTGTTTGTGTGTGTGTCTGTCTGTCTGTCTGTGTGGGTGGAATTTGGAGTGTGCTGGATGCCATGTCGGTGTCGGTGTCTGTTCTGCTCAGTTCTGTTCTCTGTCTGTTTCCTGTGTGTGAGTGTGTCCTTGCGGGGGAAACAAAAAAGACTGATGATGATGATGGCATTTTGTTACATTTTGCTACCTTTTTTTTTGTCCTGTGCAACGGCGGCAGCAGCACCTTTAGTATGAAATGAGGCGGCCAGACAAACGCATCGACAACGAAGATCGAACACGTATACGGCTAAGGATTGGAATACGGTTACGATTACGGTTACGGTTACGGGAAGCATGAACAGCAACAACCTGCAGCAATGGTGGGAGCACACGTACCGCCGGCATCATCTCGAGGCGAACAACGACCTCGACACCACGGAGCTGCACTATGCGCTCCTCGAACATAACCAACTGGGAGGCAGCAGTAGCAGCACCGGTACCCTGGCCACGGACCTGGAGGGCTCGGCGACGGACTTCGACTACGGCAACTTTAGCCTGATCAATCCGTATGACCTTGACGCCGCTGGCGGCGATTCGGAGAATGCCATATCCTCGCTGACGCTCCTGCTTCTGGCCGTCAGCTATGGTCTGGTGGTCTTTGGCGGTGTCGTTGGCAACTCCACGCTGGTGCTCACCCTTTGCTCGGCCTCCTCGGTGCGACTGCGGAATCCCCTGCTACTGGCCGTGTGCATTGCCGATCTGCTGGTCACGGGAATATCGGCACCCGTCACGCTCTTGAATCTGGCAATGAATCGCAGGACGAGATCGCTACCGCTGGTGCTCTGCAAGGTCATACATTATATCCAGGTGGGTTCACTCTAATCATCTAGGAGGCCTCCATCTTTTACAGGAATCTCTCTCTCTCCAGGTCATGCCTGTGGCAGCCAGTACCATCTCCTTTTTCATGCTCTCCCTGGACCGCTATGCCACCGTTAAGCATCCTCGTTTGGCCCAGCTGCGGCAGCGTCGCTATCTGCACGTCTCCCTGGCCCTGATCTCTTGGCTGGCTTCGGCGGCCATCAGTACGCCGTTCCTGTTTGCCTACAAGATCATAGCCAAGTCGGTGATCATCAAGGGAGTGGGTAGCACGAATGCCAGCACCACACCGAACCCCGTTAGCATCAGCTGCCACTCGGATCTGGGGGCCAATGCCATGTTCATGTCGTTCATCATCTTCCACACGATAGCCGTGTTCGTGCTGCCGGGCTTGGGGGTGCTGCTCAATCACTACGGGGTGCGACGCAAGCTCTGCGCCCTGTCGCTGACAGCTCGAGCGGCCCACGGGGAGCTGCCACTGCCCATGCCCATCCTGCGGAGACAGACGCACATGGTGATTGTGACGGGTTGTGCGAATGCCCAGCAGGCGGCCTGTGGAGGCCCCACCACCGTGGACGACACCTCGAATGGCAATGGCACTGGCGGCGGCGGTGGGCAAATGGCCGTGAGTCCCGGGGATATACAAATGCACACGTTACAGCCACGCCTGCCGGGATCTGGTTCGGCCCTCGAGCCGGGCTCCTTTCGTTCCAGCAATCCCATATCGCCCAGGTGATTAGCGTTAATTGATGCTTGTTCGAATCGCATTTAATTTGAATGCTCCTCCTCCTCCTCTCCCCCGCAGGGCCATGAGGGAGATACGCGCCCACTCGCAGCGCCAGCGGATACATCGGGCTGGGCGGGGTCCGGCCACGCCAGGCATACCGCTGCCACAGACCTCGACACTGAGGTCACGCCGTCACTTGGCCAACATGCTAATCGCCTCCGCCTTAATCTTTATCGTCTGCTGGGCCCCGCATGTCTTTTGCATATTCTATAAGAATTTCGGCTACAAGCAATACTGCAGCAAATCCTCTGTCTACTTCAGTCTGTTGTTGGGTGAGTACTGTACTGGATGGAGCCGTGGATGTTGGCTCACTCCATAATCCTTATGATTATCTCTAGGTTATTTCTATTCGGCCATCAGTCCGGTCATCTATTGGGCGCTCAATCACAATTCGCTTCGACAATCGCCCTGTGCGCCCATCATACGGCTGCGCTCCATGCAGAATTTCCTGAGATCCCGCTTCAGGACGCACACGGTGCCACCGCCGCCATCGTCCACCAATGAGGCGGCCCTGGGTGCATTCAATCCGAAACTGATCAAGCTGACACCGAAACAGTATAGAGCTCAGGCTTCTTCGCATTATCTCTACTAGTGTGATACTAAACTAAAAAAAAACTTGATATACATATATAATATATATATATATACATATATATAATATATTTTTTACTTACGACCTGATCCTGTCTAGTCCCCCTGTCCCCTATGCTCCAACCTCCCGGAACCCAACCAAAAACGAACTATCTAGATGTTTTTCAAAAGCTCTACGCAATTAGTTGGCAAAACCTACTACAATATATACATACATAATATATATATATATATATACATATATACAACTACATAATACATAGGGCATACATATATATATATGTATATGTGGCTATGGCCACTCATAGCAGTGTTAGTTGACGCTTATTTACACTACGATGTTGTGCGCCTAAAGCTATGCAATAAAAGGAGAAACCTGTCGGAGATAAATGATAGACGGATAGACGGAAAACCAAAAGCAAAAGCAAAAACTCTTCTAGTGACTTGTTCGAAATGTTGTTTAGTCTTTTAAGAACCGAAAAAAACCAAAAACAAAATACAAAATATTGTACTATGTTCCTTCTCATAGATAAGCAATAAGATGAACGCTTTAAGCCAAGTTAAACGAACGAAAGCAAATCAAACTAAACGAGATCTAAAACTTTTAAACAATTAAAAAACCTTAAAAAACAAAATCTAAATCAAATACGAGTACATACCTAACGAAACATGCATAAACTTACATATATACATACATATACATATATATATAAAAAAAGGAAAAATCTAACAAAAAAAAATGATTATAAATGTGTGGAAAAGATTTAAAAACAAACAAAAAAAAAAACGAGTATTGTATACATATTTCTATGACTTAATTCTTATACACTTTTTCTAACCATTTTTGAATATCGTACAGTGCAATTCAAGAGAAAGATAGAGAGAGAATGAGAGAGAGAGATCCACAGAGAGATCGATCTCCGAGCGTGCGTTTCAGATAAGATCAGACTCAGGTTCGGGTTTCATTTGCAATATATAATTGTATGGACGATGACTCACTTGGGAGTGCCACCGCCCACTTAATTATTGCAAAAACTAATCTGCCACTATCCGTTGCCAACTTTTCAACACATTTTCTAAACAGATCTTTTTATACTACACCCCAAACCAAACCAAACCAAACCAATTGGCACCATCTGAGGGAAACGAAACTACCTGTGTATTTCTTTACTTTACAAAAAGCAATGCTGTCGTCAATCAAATCATTTAATTTCTAAACTGTATGTAAACCACCTTCACCTTCCTTTAAAGCCATCTGAAGCAGCAGCTGTTGTTATCGCCTTTGAACTAGTGGCTAGAAACCTTAAACTTAACTACTTATAATAATATCATTTTGTACTTTAACTAAACCTTCATCGAAACAAAAACAAAACAAATGAGAAACTCTAAAAACTATAAATATGCTACATACTAAACAAATTTAAGTGTTTTATTTCGTCTATAAAACAATGATAGCAGATAATATAGTAAAGGACGAGCTATTAGTTCTTTAAGTGGTTTTTATGGTCAGAAAAACTTAAAAAACTCAAATGCTTTTCGTCCTAAGAAACATTTCTAGAAAGGTATCATCTGGACTCCCATTGGACTGTCGCTACCTATCGTATATTACCAAAATATAAACTGATTAATCTGTAAATAATATACTTTCAATTCCCAAGCTTCAACCTCTAGTAACAATGCTCTCTGCAAAGGGTATAATAATTATTATATTAACGTTTATACTCGTTTCTAGATAATTGATATATCGAGGCGGCATTCCGGCTGGCGGGCCTCTCCAGATCGCCATGACAATGGCACAAAATTCAGTTGCATTAATAATTCATGAGGCCATAAAGCCGTTGAAAATTCCAGGTGTTGCATAATATTTGCATGATCAAATAGCCGGCTAGAGAGAGAGTGAGAAGTGTTCTAAACTTGGAATTTTACAGCAGCCCCACAGTCGATAATTGGCCGTTTTAAGCAACGCAAGCAAATCTTTAGAAATCTTAAAATGTTTATCAAATTCTTTGTTTTTTTTGTAATGGTTGTACTCCTGGTTCTACAGGGATGCGATTCCAAAACGTAAGTTGGCCAGAATAACCACAGATCTCCCCGCTAATTGGATCCCCTATATAGATATCAATTTATACCCGCTCGCTGCGTGGATCAGCCCGGAGTGGAGGAAAAGATTGGGGGCCCCCTGAGCCTATGCAGCTTTCCACCTAAATACCAGACAGCAGATGCCGAAGATATCCAGGCCGTGATCAAGCATATACAAGGCCTAAACCTCAATTGACGGAAACAGAGATTGGAATCGTTTAGAGAATATTACATTTTATATGCATTAAAGAGCGCGCGGGTTTAAAGAAATCAATAAATTTAGCTATAACATTGTAACTTAATTGCTGGCGCGCTTCGTTTGCTGCGCATGTTGTTGCATACGTTTCTCGATCTCAGGTCTGAAGTGACGGATGAGGCCCTGGACAGGCCAGGCGGCACCGTCACCCAATGCGCAAATGGTGTGGCCCTCAATTTGCTTGGAAATCTCCCACAGCATATCAATCTCAGCGGGTTGAGCATCGCCCTTGACAAAGCTATGTCGGTATCATGGAAGGAAAATATGCCTCATTCTGTTTCTGTATGAAATTATTGAAAAAATTATCTACTTACCGAGTCATGATCTTGTTCATCCAGCCAATACCCTCGCGGCAAGGTGTGCACTGGCCACAGCTCTCGTGCTTGTAGAACGAGATGAGTCTGGCAATCGCCTTGATCACATCCGTGGACTTGTCCATCACAATGATGGCCGCCGTTCCCAGCGATGTTTGGGCCGCAATCAAGCCATCAAAATCCATAATCACATCATCGCATACCTTCTTGGGAATAATGGGTGTGGACGAACCGCCGGGGATGACGCCCAACAGGTTGTCCCAGCCACCAGTGACTCCGCCACAATGACGCTCAATCAGCTCCTTCAGGGGAATGGACATTTCCTCCTCCACGGTGCAGGGATTGTTCACATGTCCCGAGATGTTGAACAGCTTCGTGCCCGAGTTACGGGTGCGTCCAAAGCTGGCAAACCAAGTGCCACCGCGACGGCAGATGGCGGGCGCAACGGCCACTGTCTCCACATTGGTAACCGTTGTGGGACAACCAAAAACACCCACATCAGCGGGGAATGGGGGCTTCAAGCGGGGCTTGCCCTGCTTTCCCTCGAGGGACTCAATCAAAGCGGTCTCCTCACCGCAAATGTAAGCGCCAGCGCCGCGGTGCATGAAGACATCGAAATCGTAGCCAGTACCGCAGGCATTCTTGCCAATAAGCCCAGCCTGGTAGGCCTCGGCGATGGCCAGCTGCATGTTGGAGGCCTCGTTGTAGAACTCGCCGCGAATATAGATGTAGGCAGCCTGGGCTCCCATGGCAGCGCCCGCAATCAGGCAGCCCTCCACTAGCTTGTGGGGATCGTGACGCATGATGTCACGATCCTTGCAAGTACCAGGCTCGCCTGAAAGGGAAAAGAATGTAAATTGATCCTTTGACATGGATTTGGTAATGCTTACCTTCATCGGCATTCACCACCAAGTACTTGGGACGTCCATCGCCAGGCTTTTGCATGAAAGACCACTTCATGCCACTGGGGAAGCCAGCGCCACCGCGACCGCGCAGACCCGAAGTCTTGATCTCATTGATAATCCAATTGGGACCCTTCAGGACAATCTCCTTGGTCTTGTACCAGTCACCACGCTTCAGGGCACCCTTCAGCCTCCAGTCGTGGCGTCCATACAGATTTGTGAAGATGCGATCTTCGTCGGCCAAGGGACCAAACTTGGTCTTCGTCTGTGGTGGCGGTGTGCCAGCGGGTGGGGCCTGTGTGCTCTGGAGACGCTGCAGCTGCAGGCTGCCAGGCAGAGTCGCAACTGCAAGAAGCACATGATGCAAATCAATAAACTGCGCAGAACCTTTGCCTTACGTTTTGTTTTGCTTTGCGCAAAAATTACATAATTTGGTTGCAAGTGAAATGATTGTTTTGCTGGCTTGCAGCAACTTGCTTAACAAGACCCACAAGTAGGCGGATAGCCAAAGCTACTGTTAAATCACAAACTAACAGTTTGTCAACGAACTCTTCGCGTTTATTTACCTAATTGCGGCTTGGTTAACAAATTATATCGCACAATTGCAGCCATTTTCGGTCCGACGACTGCCAGCTGAAATGTGACGTTTGCGTTTGGCGCTACCAGATCATTATTTTCGGCTGTCAAAACAGATTCGAATCGTCTTGCAGCCCTGCCCTAGTCGATAACAGCTGTTAATCGGGCCATACATTCTCAATCTGTTATTTGTTTTATTAAAAAAATGGCCCAAAGAACAAAAAATTCAAGTAATGGCACGGCAACTGAAGAAACAGATGGAAGTCTGCCAGAAAGTACACCTACATTGCACTTGCGGCTGGAACAGCCCCGAGACGAACGCCGGGTGATTTTCCACGAAGCTGTAATAGACAACGAGCATTTGAATCGCAAGAAATCCAAATGTATGTAATCTTAAGACTATCCAGTGTAGTCCAGATCATAGCTAATGCATTGAAATTGTAGGCTGCTGCATATATAAGAAACCCCTGGCATTTGGTGAGAGTTCCTCGGAGGATGATGAAGACTGTGAGCACTGTTTTGGCCATCCCGAAAAGCGCAAGAGAAACGCAAAGCACACGCATAATCACGATAATGACAATGGTTCGGGTCCCTCGGGGATGCTACCGGATGAGCCATCCACATCGGCAGTGGCTTCAGTGCGGCCAGGACCATCGATTGAGGATTTAACACCCCCACCCGCTGAGCCTGTTGCTTTGCCAGTGTCCGATCCAACCACACCCATTGACCAGAACGAACAGACGAGCAAGTCGTAGGACGAACACCATTTGATTATGTATAATTATAAACGTTAACAAGTTGTAACTAAATTCTAACAGCTATAAACAAAACAATCTTTTTTCCGGCAGTAAGAACTACTTGTATATGAACATCTGTCATAATGAGGCAGGGCAGGCACATGGATGTATGTGGATATTGATGCAACTAAGCGACCTTTATTTCTTCGGCTTCAGTTCGAAAGATTCAGTCACATTAATAGGGATATTATAGGCCTTTGCCTTGGCCCGTGATCGCCAAACCTGCAAGAGATATAGCTTTTCAGAACAGAACAAAAATAAATGAAAAAAATGTACACACCTTAATTGTATAGTCATCGCTGGTGGTCACGAGCATCTCTGAATCTTTTGGATTGAAAGCCACACTGTTTACCACGTCCGAGTGCTTGAACTTGGCCAAACTAATGCCATAGTAGCGATCCCATAGGTAGGCATGCTGGTCCTCAGCCCCACTGGCCACATACTCCTCGCAGACATCGAGGAATATGAAGAAGCATTCGGTGCTGGGCGTGTAGGCCTTGTGGGCGCGCAGCATGTTGCCCACTCTCTTCAGGGTCATCAAGTCAATCACATGTATATCAATCTCTTGAGCAATTGGCGGTGGCTCCAAAGGATTGGTAATCACATAGTGTTTTGGCCAGGGGCGCGTATTAACGTATAAATAACGATGGTCGGGACTCAGTGCCATGCCAATGATGTGTCCATGCAGATCGATGACTTTGTCCACCTCATCAAATCGATCCTTCACGGAATCGTAGTCCCACCAATCCGGATCAGTACGCGGCGTTTGCTGCTGCTCGGCGGCCCGCTTTGCTGCTATTCTCTCCTTTAGCGATGGTCCAGGATCGAGTTTTTTGGGAAAGTAAACGTTCCTTATGCGCTTGAAGCCGATCTGGTGTGGGGTAAATGTCTTGGAACCCGTCGAAAAGATGAGATACTTGGGGATGCTACTCTCCATTTCATCGTACTCCTCATGCAGATCCATGGAGTCGTACTCTTCCTCCTCCTCTTCTTCGTTGGCTTCGTTTGTGGGGGCCACTGCTTTTCTGTATTCCTCCAGGTAATGAATGGTGGCATCGCCAGGTCGGGCTCTGGACCGACGCTCACTTATGTCTGGCAAGAAGTTCTCCTCGGGGGTGGCACTTCGTGTGCGTCTAAGGCTGGCGGCATGGGACAGAGGATTCCCACTGGCCTGAGAGCCCGATGCCTCGTCATTACTAGGAAACGGGAACATCGGACTACGCCTCTCCTCCTCTACCTTAGCCAAAGGATCGTTGCTCTCATCCAACCAAGGGCATCTGGCCACCATTATGGCCCTCACGGAGCTGGCGTTGCGGTTGTAGAACTTGTACAATTGGCTCATGATCGGCACGTGCTCCGAGTCGATCTCCTGATTGGCCTTGTTTAGCCACAAAACCGAGGTGCTGACCAAATGAGCCAGCCAATGCAGATCCCCTGAGATCAAATACTGATCACTGAACCAAGTGCCAAATATATCATAGGGACGATTGACTACTCTGCAGCGTAGATGGGACTCTGTGGCACCCAAATAAAAAACTGCAATCTCTCCAGATGTGGACTGTGGGGATCCAAAATGCACACCAGAAACAAGCAGCAGTGTGTCACTCTGATTGAACTGCGAATATTGAGAGTACTTCCAGCTGAATTGTTTCATATTGTGCGCATACTTTTCCGTGCATGGATGCTGCGAGTTCCATATCTATGAACAGGATCAGTGATTAAAATGCATTTCATATCGAAATCTGGAGGACTACTCACTATCACGTAGCCATCCTTGGAGCAGGTGGCAAACATCTCACCATTGTGTGCAAAGCTCACATGTAGCACCTGATGAGTATGCCCGTGATTGTTCTCCATCGACGGCTCCAGACGCTGGGCCTGCACAAACGGTATTTGTGTGGACAGACGCTGGTATTCTGATCGCCAGCTCTCTGCACCTGGCTTCAGCGGTATGCTCGGCGAGGCTCTGAAGTTCTCCTGGAACTTTTGACGCCACAACAAATCATCGTTGGCTATGCCGTGCCATCTTCTGCAGCTGAGACTTGCCTGGAGCAGCTCAAAGGCATTTAAGCGCTCGAAGATCATCAGCAGGGCGGGCTCTGGCAAGGCCCACCAACCATATGTATCGGTGTTAGCCTCCCCCCCATCGGAGGCTGTGTACTCTTCGTCTGCTTCATTTGTGTGCTTTACCAATCGAGCCTTTTTGAAGGTCACTTCCATTTGATTTCCGAATTAGGGCCGAGTGTCGATACAGCTGTTGCTTCTGCAATGAGTTTTACGGCTCGAATGACTTTGTGCTATTGAATAATAACTGGTTTTGCTTTTAGCCTTTATTTTAACGGATAAAACCAAAAGTAACTTTCTCTTATTGTTAGTTTTTTTTTTGTTTTTTCTTCTGGCCAGCTGTTTGGCTTTAAATAGTATGGTCACACTGATCATTTGTAAACATCGTTATCGAATGATGTAAACAAAGAAGGCTTTTGGCAGTTTCGTTTTGGATTGATCTTTAAATTTCAGTTAATTAAATAAAAGAAATGCGTTAAAAAATGTACACGATAATTCTGGAAAGATTATGCATGCAGCATTCTAAGATGTGCGTTATTCAGCCCTGAAATGACATATATAAGACATTTTTTGTTCTTCCCCTAGCATTTCGAAGATCTCGCGTCACTTTAGCAAGGAATTGGATGGAACGCTTACGAATAGCGTGGTAATTGCGGCCGCTGTGCGTACCCCGCGTACACCATTCAAGGCGGAGGAGCAAAAGCTGGCCGGAATTGTAATAGATGAGTTAATGAAACGCACTCTGGTGCCACGAGAGGAGTTCAAAAAGCTAATTGTCTGTTCCTCATCGAATTCTTCGGCATCCGAGTGCAGTGCAAGGCTTAACAATGTAGCCAAAGAGCTGGGCTTGAAGAGCTGCGAGGCACATGCCCTGCAGGACGATATTTGTTCGATTACTGGACTGCGAATGACATTTGATAGCCTCCGGGAGGGTAAAGCGCAATGCATTATTACGGGAGACACACGCTGCGAGTTTCTTGAACCGGACGACGGTCTCCTGGCCAATGAACTGATGATCGTGCAGCAGGCGCCGATCAGAGGCAACAAAACCGCTAAGTCGGATCCCTCAGAACCAACACCAACTTTGGGAGCTGCGGCATTGGCCTGGACAACATACGAAACTGCAGAGCGCCTACAGCTGCAGCCTCTAGCTGTAGTGCGCGAATTTGCTGTGAAAAATAACAGAGAAGATGCACTGTTACACGTTCACGGCGGAAAGCCTATTCTTCCCAGTCAAATCCACACCTGGGATCTGGTTACAAGCCGAGAACCACCGAAGCCATGCTTTTCCAATCTGGACCTAAGCGGAAATAAACTGTGCACCCACGACAATATGCATATAACTGCCAGTCACCTTCTCACCCATCTGGTGCACTCCCTGCCTCCTGGCGAGCTGGGCTGTGCCTACATGGATGGAAGCGATGGCCGTTTGATGATAATATTTCTCGAAAAACTGTGAGTCCTCTTATAGAATGTTTCCTGTTCAATGATCCTAATAAATATCAATGTACTGTATCTTTCAGCAAGCCAAAAATCGCCCAGGTGAACGGCCTTCCTCTTTTGACTTTGTACACCAAAGAACCGTGTCCTTTGTGCGATGATTTGATGGCACAATTGGAACAGAAATATGCTGGTAAATTCAGGCTAGAAAAGGTCCACATTGATCGCAAGGAGAATGTACGTTTCCTGCGGCTATTTAGACATGATATACCTGTGTTGTTCTTTAATGGACAATTTCTATGCAAGCACAAGTTGAACGAGAAAGCGTTGCGTGAACGTTTGTCTGGCTTGTAAAAGGATTAAACGAGCTTTATATGTATCTGTACATCTGGCATAAACCAAATGTAACGTTTAAAATAATTCGCCCATGGGTTTGATAGTAATGTCGTGAATCTGTAAAACAAACAAACGGATTTCGGAAACCATTTTTAGAATATAAATTTACATTTCTTCCTACCTGCACATGGGGCGGCGTGCGCAGTGCATACAGCACTGCATCCGCTATATTTGAGGGCTCCAGCCTGGCCATATCCTTCACATAGAAGTGTATCTCCTCAGGGAATATGTTTGTGTTCACCGCACCCGGACAAATGCCAGTCACCCGCACCTTGCTCTTGTGCAATTGAAACTCCTGACGATAGGTTTCCGTGATGGCTGTTATGGCAAACTTGGTGGCCGGATATATGTTGAACGAGGGCAGAACGTCGATAAAGTTAAGCACTTGGTGACCAGCAATGCTGTTTATGATCAATACATGACCCTCTACATCCCGCTTCTTCATGTTGTTGAATGCCTCCCTAGTGCACCAGAGCACACCCATGACATTGGTGTCGATGACCTCACGCAGTTTTTGGGTATTCCCCGGCGTCACTAATTCCATTTCCCGTGTGATACCAGCATTGTTTAGCAGGACATCGGGTCCTTCCAGCTCTCTTTCTATCCAGTCGAAAGAGCTCAGGACCTGGTCTTCTTTCGATACGTCGCATCGTCTGGGTATGAAATTATCCTGCAAATTTTTCGGCAAGCTGTCCCTGAGCTCCCGCAGCTTTTCTTCTCGTCGTGCCAGACCCACAACTCGCAATCCTGCACCAATCATGGCCCGAGCGCAGGCAGCGCCAATCCCGCCGCTTGCTCCTGTCACCACAGCGAGTTTGTTCTGCCAGCGTTCCATGCTATCGAGTGAATGAAATGCTGATGTAAGCTACTGGAACCGGGCAGCGTCATCTAATTTGCGCTTCTTTGGCTTCATTAAATTTAGGCTAATCTCTGGCATTTGAATTCGATAACGCCTTCAACATGGTTTCACATACAGAGTTGTCTCTGAGCAGCGGGTGTTGCCGCCCTGGTTTCATGGCAGAAACTAGTGCACAGCCCTGGCTCGACAAGAATAATTTTTTAAGGCACGCAGGTGTTGAGATTTTAGGATAATTTACAGTGAAAACATACATTTTAAGTCAAACAAACTGTAGGAGAGCATATATCAATCAAAATGGCACAAATGGATATTGAATTGAAAAAGGTGAGGACGCTGCCCAAGGCTCCAGACGAGACCCGGCGAGTAGCGCGTGCTTGCCAATGAAAATGTTACTCATTCGTGTCCACCCTCCCCCGCAGGCCTTCACCGAGATGCAGATCAACAAATTGGAAACATCCAAGAAGATCAATATGATCGACATGAAGTGCGATATGGTGAAGACCGGCAAACACAAATATCTGTTGACGGAAAAGGGCACAAACAATTTGTCCGATGATACGAGGTGCGTTTGCAATGGAAACCTTTTTGTTGTGTGTCTTAATTTGAAATCCATTCCTCTATTACAGAGTATACATGTCGGTTGGTCGCATGTTTCTGCTTACGGACGTTCAAAATATGCGCGAAGATCTGAAGAGCAAGCAGGAGAAATGTGAAAAAGCCATTGAACTACTCGAAAAGAAAAAGGAATTCCTACAGAAATCGTTGAAGGACCAGGAAGATGGCCTGCGCGAGCTGGTTCAGCAGCGTAAGGAGGCCGATGTCGCCGCCAAATAGATACCATTCTACCCACACTCGCTCTTACACACAAGAAGACACACATTTTGTTCGGTTCATTTTAAATATAATTGTCCAAATTAAAGTTGGCATAACTAACAAATTCGTTGCCCAAATTGCGTTCATGTTCCGGCCGGAAGTTGCACTTTTGCACGGGCAAAGAGGCTGTCAGCCAGGGTTCAACGACTTCTCCAGAGCAAAATATCAGTCTGTCACTGGGAGTCTTCTGTAGCTTAAGGATAATCTGTGATATTTTCCCTATGCACTCCTGGGACAAGAACGGCGGGTCGGCTATGATTAAATCATATCTTTTGTGATGGTTTATCAGGTAGTCTGGATTACCGTCTATACAATTGATATCGTAATGGACAAAATCATTGCCAAAGGCTGCAAAACGTTCATCGTACTCGAAGATGCTGACTAAAAGGGGGAGAATGTCACAAAGATGGGTGGTTGAACAGAACCATCTCCTTACCGTTGTCATATATATCTTTAATATCCTTGTAAAGCGATGGACATGACAGCAAAGCTATGCGGTAGTTACATTCCTCTGGTTTATTTGGTTGTTCCTTCAATAGCTTTGCCACAATGTCACGTACTGCGAGTTTGGTCTTTTTGCTATACCAGAATTGGCTCAATTGCTGCAGATATAAGATATTAAAGCTTAGCAGGCTAAATCTTATAGTAACTCTTAATAACTTGCCCAATTCTCTTCAAATGTTGCCTCCTTTCCGTCCTGGTTCACAATACGTTCCTCTTCTTCGGCCTCGCGTTTGGAACGCTCAGCTAGAAATTCATTGAGAATGGCTAGTGTATCGGCGGGAAGTGTTAGGTCATCATCCATGTCTATATTTTCTGATATTTCAAAGCAGAAAAAGCTATTTTAAAAATAAATTCAACTAAAATGTGCGTTCGCTTGGTTTCGCGTTATGGCATTATTTGGTGCTGGTTCGTTCTATACTACCAGTTCCACATGCACAACATTATGGTATTATTCAAGGTATACTAAACAAGGTAGGCTTATTGGCTCGCTCGCTCTCTGTGTTTAACTACATAAATTTCAGTCTGCCTGCAGCAGTTGTGAGCGAAGCACAACGCATTTGTGAGTCTCTCTCTCTCTCTCTCTGCTGTCATTTTGAATAACTACATACCTAACTACTTAGTATACCTTGGTATTATTTAGTGCTGGAGCTCAACTGAACAGAACTAGTTCAAAGTGCAAGAGGAAGAGACCGAGACGTATCAAATTTACGTGTAAATTTGTATTTGATTTTTGTACCATATCGCCAGAAAGACATTTGAGCATTTGTTGCTCAGTGAAAGGTAAGTTTGCAGATATAATTTTAATTGAAAACATATTGGATTATACGAGATTTTGTGTGAAACAACGCTGCTTTGCTGGAGATGCACGGGGAATTATACCTGGCCAACTTTCTTCACGCGACAAATCGTCCCAAAATCATATACAACTGTACGCGGAGCAGAGCAATGAGCCCCAACCCAACCCCCCTTCGTTCCTTATTAACCCAATTCGACAGTCGAGTGCTGCTGCTGGCATTATAATCAAAAAGTATGCAGGTCTCTTGTGCGTGTGCCCTAATCCGATCGCTTGTTGCTGGGCAGAGATGAGGAAGCAGCCAATTCCAAGTTTCGAAAGGGCCCTGCACTTTGAGCGCGGTCTCTGTCTAGTATATTCTGTGTAGATACATTCTGCTGTGTCAGTTTGATCTTGTTTTATTATTTAAAGTTCAGACATGTCAATCGGAGGCAATTATTGAGGCGTGCGTGTACCCCAGTACCCCCGAATTTGTGTATTCTGTTCTACCTCTGACGTGTTCCTTGCTGTTCCGACCACGTGACGTCATTTATTTATACATATTTCATCCAAATTTCATCAGATTGGTGATTTTGTGGTTTCGCATGAATAATCCAAATCTATTGTCAAAGTCAATTATCAAAATGGAAGTACTTGACCCAATTCGTTCGAAGGACCCCCCGTCCTTAAAATCAATATAAATGTCATACCTGAGCCCACCTCCTCTTGAATGCTCTTGCATATTAAATGACACCTAATGACCCGCCTTCATTCCCACTATCATTCATTTTATGTACACATATCCCAGGTACATGCACATACACGTAGGAGTCCCGCACTGACCGCTGCGCCGCCGCACTCTCTTCCTCTCGGCTGTGTGTGTTTGTAGTGTTGTTTACCCAACTCTTGCTTCCGCGGTGTGTTGTGGTATCTCTTACTGTCTCTGCCTCTCCTTCGCACACTGTGTGGCAGCCACCTGTTTGGCCATATTCGTGTGTCTGTCTGTGTTAATATTTCGACGTGTATTTCGTAACAACATGCACTGCACATTGTGGCCAGCCAGTCGTCAGTCAGTCAGTCAGTCGTATCATCGCGCACACTCCTGTCTTGTTTGTAATAGCAAGTTTCTTGAAGTTTTCTTTGGAAATTTTCAACTTTTACTGGGCTTTGCATCATAAATTGCTGGCATTTTCCCCCTTGGGTTAAAGAATTGAATATACATTTTAAGCCATAAACTGCAATTGAAGAGCATTTAAGTTTCGCTTTTTAACCCTTTTGTGATTTCTTTTTTTTTTCTGTGGCCTATGCAAAACTTGCTTTGGTCTGTAATTGCAGTCATACTATCATCTTGAGTCAACGTGACCATTAAAACGCCTCCCTGACACGCCCATTCTTGTGTTTTAAGTGGTCTCGTGAAGTGTGTCTCGGTTTGCAACTTTCCATTTGACTGGTTTAACAACCGGAGTCAAAATTTCAATTGAAAGCCAAAGCGCGTGCTGTTCCAAGGCCCTAAGCAGCATTAGATCTCTTAAGTTCATAGAGTGTGGATCTGCACAGGCCATCTCTAAAGAAAGAAACCACCCAAAAGGTGAAGAACGCACACAGACATTTAGATATGGTTCGGTGATTCCCTAGTCAGAGTATGGGTATGGGGGTTAGCTTATCAGGCCAATACCGGCGGCGATAAGAATAGAATTCCCGCTGATAACGCTCAAAGTAAACTCATTACGTTTCTCTTTTGTATTTTCTTCTCTTTCATAACTGACTTGCAGACTAAGAAATCCAGTTAGGTGAACAGCAATCATCAAACCGACAAGTTCATCATGAGCACATCCACCGAACAGCCACCGCGCTTCGATAGCGCCGAGACCAATGGCTCTGAGACAACATCACAGCAGCAGGAGCAACAGCAGCAGCAGCAGCAGAGCCAGAACCAACCACAGAATGCACCGGCCAAGCTTTTGCAGCATTTCCAGACGAATCGAATTGATTCCGCCCTGTGGGCCCTGCGGCTGCTATCGATCTTCTTTACCGTGAGCTATGTGTTGCCCGTATTTACGTGAGTAATCAAAAACAAAAGATTAAAAACTGCAACTATAATCTATTTATGTATCTCTTTTACAGTTCTCAACAGAGCTCCTTCACCAAGGTTCTGCTGGCCAATGCGGCCATCTCTGCCCTGCGTCTGCACCAACGTGTACCAGCCTTCTCGTTCAGTCGCGAATTCCTGAGCAAATTGTTTGCCGAAGACTCCTGTCACTACATGGTGTACTCTCTGATCTTCTTCAACATTCGTCCCTCGCTCTTGGTGCTGGTCCCCGTGCTGCTCTACTCGGTGCTGCACGCCTCCAGCTATTCCCTCAAGTTGTTGGATGTAAGCATGATAAGCAGATGTCTTTGATTGACCATAACTTAATGCTTGTGCTTTGTTTTATAGCTGATTGGCCAGAACTCGTGGTGGGGCGCCCGTTTCATTATCTCGATTGTTGAGTTCCAGGCGGCCAACATACTGAAGGCCACTGCTTTCTGCGAGATCTTCATTATGCCCTATGCTATTGTACTGACTTTTATGTGAGTTTCGGGGTCATTTACAGTTGGTGTCCGGATGTTTTATATTCCGTTTCTTTGACTTTTTAGGAGCCATGCTGGCCTGATGACACCCATTATTTACTATCACTATGTGGTGATGCGATATACCTCTCGCCGCAATCCCTATCCCCGCACCGCGTTTGCCGAGCTGCGCATCACCTTCGAGACGCTGGCCGCTCGCTCTCCCCCTGCAGTCGCCAAAATCATTCGCGGAGGCATTGGCATTGTCAGCCGTTTGGCGCCGCAGCCAACGCCTGTGCCACCCCAGTAAAGAGCACACACTACTGGAGGAGAACGCTATTAAGGACATCTAAATAGGCTTATTTAACTATTGTACCAACCCACTCACACACAGACGCTCATACAAGAGTTTAGGGTTCATTTGGTTTTATTTGTTAGTCACAAAAATTGTTCGGATTGCACCATTCCCGCAAAGGATCCCTCACAAAACGGGTTGCAATCTTTTTTATTCTTATTGGCATATAATTTCTGAGTAAATTTTCACACATTTTCACGATACATATTTAAAGCGTATTATTAACATTAAATTCAAAAGAAAAACAAATTAGCTTTAATTTGTTTCGCTATAATTTATACGTTATTTAAAACTGAACAACCGACCTGGACAACTGAAGATGACAATGAAAATGATTTACATCTATTTTTTATGAATATGTAAAACTATTAAGTGAACAAAACGGAAGAGAGTAAAGTAAACTAAAAATAAATGAAAAAAATGTTCGAAATGGTAAGAGTTCTGTTTATATTGTGAGTCAATCAAGTGTGCTTGAAAGCGTGACCTACACGTATACGAACATTTTAAAGAATGTACTGGAAGATCTGTTGTTTAGCTAGCTCTAAGGTAGAAACCCGAATGTAGCCACTAGAACAGTCATCATGGGTTCTCAAATAACTATTGGTATTTGCGAAATATATGCTTATCCCATAGCATATATATTGATTCTGTACTAACCTATTCTTCAACCAGGCTTTGCTAATGCCCAAACCAGTCTATGTTTAAATTAAAGAAGAAAAGCTGGTCTTACGAAAGCTAAAACTAAACAGTTTCATTCAAAGTTAGTATACAATGATGAGCATTTTTCAAAACAACGCTAGATGGGTATACGAATCTTAAATTCTCAAGGGTTTTAGACAAGTAATCAGCTCAGATATCAATTAAAAAACATCTTAAGCCTAATGCAACTAAGGTTTATCTGTATGACTTCCGTTTTAGTAAAAGATTTTGGTTAAATACATCCCAATGATTCGTACATCTACCAAACTCTCATTATCCTTATTTTTGTGTTCCCAAAGTAATAACGATGGGCCCCATCCGATTGTTATACTAATATAATAGAAACAAAAGTTTTATTATGATCAAGAGCTTTCATATAACCATACCAGATCTCTTTCAAGTTAAGAGAAACCCCATCGCAAGGCATTTCTATCGCCACTCCATTTTTTTCTCTATAACTGCTCTCGCCTAGAAGTATGCAACAGTATTTGTGCTATTCAAAGCACACAGACAACCAACGTCACATTCACTTCCGTTTTCGCTTTCATTTCAAAGAAAAGCGAGAATAGCAAAGTGCCTGCTGTTTTCAGGGAGACAAAGGGTGTGGCATGCCGCCCCCATAAGTAAATTAACCAATTTAACTCGCACCAACACGTATCTGTGCATGTTTCGCCAGTGTTTCTGTGTTTCTGTTTTTCTTTTTTCAACCACCAAAACCCCACTCTCTGTGCCCATCTGGAAAATAATCGAATGCTCTCTGGTGGAGTTTGGGTGGGTGGTGGAGAGCGGAGAATGTGTGTTTAGCTTTTGGGACTGCTTCGCTTCCGATTTGCCCTCAAGTTCAATGAACTTCTTCTGCTCTGCGCCAAAAAAGAAGTGTGCTCTCTCTCTGGTCTCCAGCAGGAGGGTGAAGATGGAGAAATACGTACTTGGGGGGAGAGAGACTCACTTTCGTTTGTAGTGCGGGGTAAAGTTTTCCCTGTCTCTCGGGAGTGGAATGGAGTGGAGTATGGGGGCACGGGAAATAGTCCATCCAACAGCATAGCCAGTGAGCCAGCGATGGCTGATGGCGTGTCGGTGTCGATGGGCAACGTCTGCGTGATGATGATGGTTTCATGGGGTTCTTGAACTTTCCATAGTCCAAAGATTTTTGTTTTCCTCTCCCGAAAGCATCCAAAAGACAGCAGCAACGAAATTTTGTGGCCAAGATTATATTTCGTTTAATTTTTGACCGCTTTTCACAGTTTTTCTTTTTTTTATTATCCATTGTCTGTGGGTGTACTCTGGGGGGAGCGGTTTTTCTCCCCACCAAATTGATTTGTAGCTTCCGTTTTTTCAGAAGTCACTGAACCGGAGATGGTGGATCATCTTTGATGAGAGTTTTTGGTATGTGTTTAAAGATTTCAATATGTTTTTTAGAGGGTAGAATGGAGATGGGGGGATTTACTGATCCATCGACCTGCCGTAGAGAATGGAGAATATGAAATACTAAATCTTTAATTAGAGATTGCTTTTTCCACCGGCGATTGTTTCCAAGTAAGCTTATCCCTAAAGCATATCTTATCTTTCCTTGGAAATACTAAATTTTCCATAAATAACAGAAAAAAGTACCTGCCACACGTCAAGTAACGCATATCTAATCATAAACGCCTAAACGACTAACTAAACGAACCACAAATCTAAATATATGATTAAATTCATGCTAATTCTATCACTATCATCGAATAAAATCAGACTTCAATTTGGTCGCATGTTCTTCCCCCATCCAACCTCCTAAAAGTCTGCATATGTATATGGGTCAAGCCAAGGCACATGGAGGGGATTTCTGTGTAGCAACCACCATAGGAAATGGTATTGCAGAGAGAGCCCTACCAATCCAATCCTCAACTTGGGACACGCATAAAATTTACGCATAACTAAGGCAGAATGCTGATTATGCATTTCCACCCTAGCTGCCCTCCTCCTCCCGTCCCCAACAGAAAAATAAAACAAACTTCTAAAATGACATCATGACAGAGCCCCCATACCATACCCCATACCATGCCTAAGACCCAAAAGCAACCGAAAAACAGTTGCATTTTGTATGTGTAATAGAAAATTAGGAATTAAATGAGACACAGAAAGCGAAAGGCAAGGCGGCAGAAAGCACAGCTGAAAAATAAGCCCTAGGCTTTTTGGGGTTGTCCGCTTAGCTGCCCATCCACCCGTCCCCCCTGCCTGTCCGCCGAGACCGACCCGTCCCGACCCCCGTCACTCGACGCGTCGCTCGCCACACAGCGCAAACACACATTGAGCGACGGGACGGGACGGACCGTGAGGTCTTTGAACTCCCTGAAAATGGGTCACGACTCAAGTATTTCCCGAAAAGCCGAAATTTCCCTGTTGTCAGTGTTTTTTTTTTTTGGTGGTGTGTGGTGTCTTCTAAGAGCACAGTGTTCTTTCTCCTCGAAGCAATTTCAATTGTATTGCGTAGTCGTTTGCGCAGCTCTAACGAACAGCTGATGGATGGGCAAAAAGGGAATTTGTGCGTGTGACTTGGAGTTTTGAGCACACAGAAGTAAGGGTGGGGTGGGTTTTTGCATTGGGTTGTTTTCAAGAAGAGAAGTATTATGTCATATACAGAAGATTGATAAGGGTCGTAACTAGATGGGAGATGGATATGAATTCTTATTAGCAGGGTTTTGGAATTACCATAAATAATAATACCATATATGTAAATATGAAATATTTTGTACAGCGAGAGATCTTTCATCATTCTTTATAGGCTAAATGAAGTACTTGGAAAGCAGTAAATCTATTAACGGGTGCAGAGAGAGAGAGAGAGAGAGAGATGTCATCCCGAATCAACAGAACTTCCAATTACAATTGTAATCCCACATTTTCCAATGCCTCAACGAACATCTCTCCCATCTCCGTAATATCCCTCCACTTTACTCCACTCAGAATACCTCTCAAACAAAGTGACAACCATTTCCCTTCCTTCAAACCCTCAACCCATCGAACTTCACTCCACTCCACCCAGAATACTCCTCTTAATAAAACCAACAACCATTTCCCATCCCTCAAACATTCACTCAATCGCTGCTCTCAAACCCGAACAAATTTCCCTCATCGAAAATATCCCCGCATGCAACAAACCGACATTTTACTCAAATACCTAGCACACTCAAATCGTATGAAATGTCCCAACGGTGAATTTCCCCCCTCACCCATGGGACGTGACATAACCGGCTGGCTGTGGCTGGTGAGAGAGGAGAGCAATCCAATCCAAAATCCAAGCATGTTTGTGCGTGTTCGTGTGCGTGTCTGTCTGTCTGTCTCTTGTTTGAAATACAAGTGCTATGCTATGGATGTGTGCCTGTGGGCTCTCTGGCCAGTGACCCCACGAGTAACGGTATCCATAGTATTAGATAAGTTCGTGTGCCCCCATGTTTATGCCCCCCTCTCTCTCTCTCTCTCTCTCTCTCCCTCTGTCTCCATTCTAGCTCTGGTTTCCAATTCATTTTCATGATTTCTACATATTTTAGGGGGCATTCGCCGTATACTGATCGAGCTTTCGTTCGTGTTCTTTTGGGTGTTTCTATTTTCGTTGTCTCTGCTTTAGATTTGGTGGGTGGGGGTGGGAGGTCCCTCAAGTGTTGGTGTGATTGGAATTATGTAGTTATGCTACAGATCCGATCCACATACATATATCTTTGTTCAAGTGGCAATTTTATGGTTGATCCGATCGATCCCATTGCTCTGCTCTTCACTTTTGAGGCAGTAGCTTTCGGAGAGGGGAAGTGCGATTCAATTTATAGAGTTTTATGGCTTCAATGTGGAAAATTCCACAGGAAAACGGAACTTTCTAGAGATGAAAATTGAAAATTTACAAGCTTGCTAACATTTCTTAGTTTTTTGTAGAAAATATAAGGATTTATTTAAGAGAAATATACAAAGAAATATTTTTTTTTTGGGTTTTAGGAATAGAAAGCTAGGAAAAGTCTTGAGTCTCTCCTCAAATTCCATAAGAACAAAATTCTACCCACTGTTCGCAATATTGGAACTAATTTCCCAAAATTTTCCTAAAATCTCATTCCTGGTAATCACAACAGATTTGCTAAGTAACTAAACTAATTGTCAAGTGTGATTAAGTATTACGCATACACTGCACCTCTGTGTGGCCCCATTTTGTGAACGCCCCGCTCCATCTCCACACTCGTATAATTTTCCCTTTTCCTTCTGTCGTAGCCCATTAAATTTTCAGGACCATTACAGCCAAACAATGCCGGCCGGTGAAAGCTCCAAATTAAAAGCAAACAAACAAAAATATATCGTATTTTCCACCATGACAATATCAAAAAACTTCCACCAGTCCTCTCCGCTCTCCGCCCCAAATGAGTTGCCGGGGCCCCCCACCAAAACAGAGGAGGAAAAGCCGCCCTCGCCTCGTGCCCCCCAAAATGGAAAAGGAAATTATGCGCATGTCAATTGCCTACAAAAACCACCCTCGCACCTCATCCTTGCCGAAAAGTCAACCCCCGAAATGAAAAGGGAAATTTTTGGTGTCAAGAAAGTGAAAAGAAAATGGCAAGGTCAATGAACCTGGCGCAGAAAGTAAAAGCTAAGCCGGAAAACCCCAAGCGCAAGACGCAGAAGCCACAGGAAAAACCATCCAAAAAACCAGAAGCAACCCCCGGAGCCGGGAAGGAAATTTCGTTGGTCTTGGTGCAGGCCGTACCGTACCACGGGGGTGGCACCACACCACACACCTTGAGCAAGGAGAAAAGAGGATGGAGGGGAGAACGCGAGCCACAGTGGGCGAGTAGCTGAGTGGGTGGCAATTTGACACACATCCGAACAGAACAACATCTGAAAAACAGATAAAGGCCGGAAACGGGCACATAAAACGCGAACACAGGGGTTACGGGAAAAGAAACGGTTAAGGGACAGCCCTCCAATTCGCTGTTCTATGTTCTATCTGGAATCGTTAAATTTGAAATTTATGACAACAGTTGGCAGTTTTGGGGCTCAGACAAAAGTTACTTCACGAAACTTTTAATTGGGTTTCTTAGGAGGGGGTTGAACGGATATCGTATCGTATCTATTTGGGGTTAACCTAAGGGATCTCTCAGGAAAGTGCTGTGCAATGGAATTTGTGGTCATGTAATACTTGGGACTTTATTTATTATATTAGGAATATATATATTTTTTAATAGCACACTTTTATAGAGTTCCCTTAGTGATTCCCTTAGTACACTCATTCCCAGATCGATCACCTGTCATTGAACTCTCGCTGTCTCTGTCTAAGTCACAGCTTTGGTAACAGGGACCTATAAATACCCTTGAAACTAGACAATTATCTCTAAATATAATCCGAGAGATCAACCAGTAAAGTGCAATAAAAAATATATTAGGCATTCCGAAATGCATTGCCCTATTACATATTTGACAGAAGCTGATTAAACCGACTAATCCGATTGTGTAATTACATTGTGTATATATAAAATTTATAAGTATATATGTAAGTGTTATAAATAGCCAATAAAAAACTAAGTTATTCAATAAGAAAATAACTCACACAAATATGAATTTTTTAATGGGGTTTTTCATATATTACTTGATTTTATTACAGGCCTAGGAAAATTAATAGCTTTCGGAAGAAGTTCTGCAAAGCTACCTGAAATAAGATCCATTCGTTATAAATTAGACAAGCCTCATCTCTCTCACAAGAGACCTACCCCACCCACCTCCTTTTTCTCGCCAGCTTATTCCTTTTCTTGTCACTTTAAGCTGTTCTGACACTTTCTACCATTTCCATTATGGAGTAATGGAGGTAAGGAATGAAAACTGTGCCAAGTGGCCAGGCCAAGAGAGAGAGAGAGAGAGAGAGAGAGAGAGACGGGGAGACAGACCCACCCATAACTTAAGCAATTGAAGTGTCCGAATGGCTTTATTTATGGGGTAAATACGTAATTCCGTTTGATGTCCTTAGCCAGGCTTTACTTTTGTTAACTTAAGAAAAGAAAAACTTGCTGCTGTTGATGGCTGGACAGGGTTCAGAGGGGCCAACAGATTTTCCACAAATTTTTAAAGAATGGAAGGAGAGTTTTTGTAAAGTTTTCGGGGTGGTTTATTAGAGAACTGAGCGCCAAGCTAAGGTTCATTGAATATTATATGTTTCCAGCGACATTTATCTTTCAACATATCTTTTATTTATCTTCACGCCCCCCTTTACCACAACCGGATGTCAGAACCGCCCCCTTTTTCACACTATCGATCACACGATTCTTATCAACTGGCGTCACGCTTGATTTGCAGCACTCAGGCTGCGTCTATTCATCCACCGATCCATCGTCTATATTTACTTTAACGCTATCTATAGTCTATAGGTCGTCTACGTGGACGGTTTGGCTTTGATCCTTTGGACTTGAATGTTTCATATAACAGAATCATGAGCAATGTCTATACATATTCTATAGATTAACTAAAGCCAGATAGAACTACACACATATTAGAGTGGGAATAACTCATTGATTGCTAAAAAGATATACAAGTCGATCTATTTTTAGGGTCTAACACAAAACATTAATAAGTATTTAGTGTTTTACCAAAGACTATTTATTGCCAAGCCACCGTATCTATTGTCTTTCTTCAAGACTCTTTTGTAACCTGACATCAGTGGCTATATTTAAACCGCAACCAAAACTATTAAGGGATCCCCCTTTTATCATTCATCATAAATCAATCCTTTTCAGTTCGAGCTCTAATTATATTTCGGAATATATAATATAAGCTACACATACGTCTACGGGGCTACGTCTACGGCCCACTTTGTCCGGAGCACGTACGCCTTATCAGTGAACATAAAGCGTACAATAGCACCGGAACTGCACTGCCGGGAGTGAAACCAGCGAAATTCAGTTCTGTTCAAATGAATGCATATAAGTATTTTTAGTATATAATTTGTGTGTAATTCCCCTTTTGTGCTAATAGAGCGTGTCATCATAAATAATGCTAAAATATTGTGCATTTTGCTTTTTGCAGTTTGAATTTTCACATTTTCCATATTGCATTTTGCTTATTGCATTTTGTACTTGCAATTGCGCTTCTCTGACGCCCGTTCGCGGAGCGCGTGCGGTCGTAAAAGCCAAACAAAAACGATCCTCAAGTGGGTGCACGGTTGGGGGTTGGGGGCGGCGGTGCGAAACTACTTGCGGACTGCGGAGTCAATGCACGACAGAGATTGGCCTTGGGTGCTGGTCAAGGTCGGTAGAAAATACCCATACATACGCGTCTATAAAGCTAGTTGAGTTGTCCAGTCCCCAGTCCAGTCCAGACCTACTTTGTGCTACTTTGTGCGTCGGGGGGGTGACGGAGGCGAGATGCATAAATAATCACCGCCATGCCATGCCATGCCATGCCGTCCCTTACGTAAAGCGATTGTCTCTTGTGAAAGGGAACTAAATTGCAATGGGCCTGGTATCGGACACCCGGAGTCCACCTATAGATTGCGCTGTTATATAGTATTTGAATTCGAGTTCTTTGAGTATCGATAGCGATGCCAAACTGGTTTTTTCAATTTGTTTTCAACATTGTTGTGGCTTGTCTAGAGCATTAATTAGCACCTTGACAGACGTAAGACAGACGTAAGACAGACGTAAGACAGACGCTAGATTGTATCTATTGTATGACTCAGAATTTCATCTGAAATATTACTTGAGAGGAAAATGTTCTCCTTTTGAACTTTAGATTCGAAGTTAGAAAGTGATTTTCTAAGAAAATTTAATAAATTATCGCTGATAAATGAATGATAATGATATAGAATTTATTGAACAAAATTGCAACATTAAAAAGACAATTTTATGGCTTTATTTAGTGTTTAAATTTAGTTTTTAACTTTAGTTTCTAGTTAATGTGCAATGGGTAATTGAACAATTTATAGCGACGAACTGGTGATAGATATCGCAATAATTATTTTTGTCAGATGAAGAGGAAAGATGCAACTACTAAAATTATTAAACATCCAAATTTTGTGTTATGTATCTAAACAATTTACCTATGAAAATGTAGTTTTTTTACTGGTCCGAAAAATGACCCTTTTCGGGGGCTAAACATCTATTGAACTATTCCTTGACCATTTCCGATCCACAATTTATACTGTTTTATAATACTTTGCAAGATCATTATGAATATGTGGTTCTTAGTTGGAACTTTTACTGATTAGATTGTTACAGCAGGGAGAAGGTGCCATTTTTATCGCGGGTGTTCATTCACAAAAATCGAAACTAATTTAGCACATAATAATATACCCATTCGAACGGGTATGACTACTGTGAAAGCTCTGACAGACGGACGTTAAGGGCAAAACTACTATGAGAAGTGTCTGACAAATAGAGACTTCACTGTACTGTACTTAAGAAATAAAAAGTACAAACCTTTCATGATTCCCCGAACAAACGGAAATCGATACTCATGTAATAAATTCTCAAAATATTCCCATTCAAAGAAATACTAAAAGAAATTGTTGCCACGTCTTGGGATACATCCATACAGCACACTTTAGATTAAATACCTCAACAAATTCATAAGTTAATGGGTTCCTAGTATTTCCTCACCTCAGAATTTTAATTTACAATGAACTCTTCAGAGCTATAACAGCTCTAAGGGAGGGGGTGAGGACCCTTATCGGAATCAGACGAGTTTCATTGAAATATAAATAATGTATGTAAATATTGTTGCACTGATAATTCGCTAAGCGTAAATCGAGATACATATGCGGTCGATGACATAATGCTCAATAATATTTTTAGACGGGCATTTTGTAGAGCACTAGGGCATATGGAATTCTAGTGGGTTCCTGTTCAGCCCAATGGATAAAATATCTTTCTATTGTATAAAAAAGTTTTGGCTCGTCGTTGACCAATATTTTACTACTATAGGCACAAGATAGCAATGCGAGTGAGCCGGGGGTTGACGCACCAGTGAAGCGGTAGCGTAGGGGGCTTACCTCTTTGTTTAGGCACCATGACTGCTTATTTTCGATATCTCTCTGTGATTTTATTCACTGGATAGTTCAGATAATAAACACCTGATATTTGATTACAGGGTATCCATGCCTTCTAAACCTGAGTAGAGAGTATTCCATGTTCGTAGTATCAACCATAGCCCTTCCCTGGTTTCCTTTAAATAACTGTACAGTCCGAAAATAATCCAAATGCAAGTTTTCTTGAGATAGGAACAACTTTGTCCGAGCGTGGGATAGGAAAAGAGGGGCGCACACACACACACACATACACACACAAGTGCAGGCCACGCGCGAGTGAAAAGCAAATATCGAGACCGACCGCAGAACGAAGCGAACGTCTAGGCTATAATAAGCCATTTTTATAGTGGTCAGAGGGAGATGGACAGATAAAGAGAGAGAGAGGGATAGAGCGAGGGATAGTGGGAGAGGGCAGGGAAGAGGGGAAGTGCAGCAAGCATGTGCATGCGATAAATGCAACGTGTAATTCAGAGAGGCAGTGCAAGAGTTTTCAACGGCTGCTGGCCATTCAAAATGGAGGAGGGCGTGCAATAGTTTACGATGCACGTGTCGCCGGTCAATGAACCGCGCACCACACAGCCACCACACAGCGCACAGAAGCAGAAGCAGAGGCAAAAAGGAAATGCAGTGAGAGCGACTGCCGTCGAACTGCATGACAAAATGAGGGAGAGAGAGAGAACCAGTACAAGCGGGAGAGAGTTGGCGGTCGCTCGCTCGCTCGCTGGGCGTTGTAGCAGCCGTTTAATGCAGTTATTATTGACGCAGTCTGCCGCTGCTGCTGCTGCTTACGTGCCCGCAAAATGGCGATCTCTGACCCCCTACCCCCCCTGAACGCTCCACGTGTCATCGCTCCAGTATCACACATATTTTTTACCTGCATAATGCGGTTCTTAAAACGATATTTGGCGTTCCTGAAATACCATAATTATGATGACATTATAATTGATATATTTAATTGCATTTTTAATTGCTTTGCAATAATATTTGTACACACCTATGCGAATGTAGTACGTAAACAACTGCTGTTTGTTGCTAATTATATTATTGCTACTGTTTTTGTGAGCGATTAACTAACGCTCGTATTATTATAAACCAAAACAACAGGAAAAACAGACCCACAAAGCTGTTTTGTAATCAACCATTTGTCGTCATTTGTCGTGCAGCTTTTTTTAAAGGTTATTTGTCATTAAATTAAGGAAAATCGGAACTACTTTCAGACACACATATGAGGTATAGCATACTCCTAAAACCATGTGCATACATGTAGGAGTTTTTACTGAGAAAAGTCTGGTATATTACACGAATGGGCTCTCTATTAAGACCCAAAAGCAAGGGAATACACCACCTTTATATATCATGAATGGACCTTATATCCATCCCTAGGCTAAAAACAGAAATTCTAAGAAAATTTCCTATTTTTATAGCCATCAAATTATACTTAAAATTTTGTAGTAAAATTTGCAATTAAATTCCAACGAAAACGAATTATATAGAAATCTTATTTGAAGTTCGATTTTTAAGAAATACTTAATGTGCCTTATAGCCCTTGAAAGTTCTCTTGAGTTGAGGGCTTTATCTTCCTCAAGATCCTATCTGCAAAATAATACAAGTTAATTTATACTTGTTTGGTATTTTGGCAACCTTGAAACGTTATCTCTAGAGCTGTGCCACGACCTACGTACATGAGTTTTGGAAGCATGACAATTCGAATTCACTTAAGAAGTCATTTGGAAAGAAAATCGAACTCAGCTTTTACCTAATGATCTACAAAAAACGGACATGCCATACAAACTATATGTACATATCTAAGTACTAGTATATATTTCCCTAATTTCCCTAGGTAACCGTCCCATACAGTATATGTTCGGCGAATGTCAGATATCGCAAAGTTGTGCGAATTCATCAAATGTCTCTCCACATTGTCTGTGTCTGGCATTGACATTGAAAAGCCACTGAGAAATATCGTAGAGCTCTGTAGAATACAGTCACAACTGAATGATAAACATTTATTAAATAAGAGTGACATAGGGGGTGGAGGGAATTTTCCATCCAATCATTCTTTCAAGTATTTGTTTTTGTGGATCTCTCCCACATATCATATCCCTTATTCTGTCTTACCAGTCCTATAATTGTACTTGTTGTGTTCTCTGTCCAGCTCTTTGGGAATGCGCACACTTGGTAAACAAATTTATTGCAATCGCAATAATATGAATTGCATCACTGTAAATGAGGCATTACATTGTACTTGCACGGCTACCTCAAGGTACAGAGAGAGAGAGTACAGGGAGAGCTCTTAAGGAAGGACAGAAACATCTTCTTGAAGAGAGAGTTCCAGGGAGAGAGTTAAGGGGACTGAGCGACAAAAGAGCTCTCAATAGGAAGGACTAGTCAAAGCAAAAATGTTGGGGAATGGACGCACCAGCAAAGCGAGTGATCAGGGGTACATATAGTTATACTAGGGGTACCCCTAGTGTGCACAAAGAAATAGTTAGAAATAGAAATAGCTTGTTTACTATTTTTAATGTTTTGTTGAGCCCTTCAAGCGTTCACTGTATATGCTTACAAAGATCTTTACATACATATGTTGTTCTATATGTAAATGAATTTGTTGGACGTACGATATATGGCATAAATTGCCGAGTGCAAATAGTTGCCAGTTATGCAAGAGCCCCCTGTCGTGTGATAAGACTCTGAGACGACCTACCACTTGGAAAACCCTAGCTGAAAATACTAACAATGATGCAGTAGCTTTGGGTGCGAATGTACTAGATGCTTTGTACCCCCAGTTTCAGTTGTAATACGCTCTTGTTTGGGGGTCTACTAATATTTGCACTTTGGTTGGGGTGAGTCTCTCTCTGCTCCTCTCTCTGAGAGTCTCCTACTGTATAGGTACATATCTGATTCGAATGGGAAATTGGGCGACGCAGTTTATATACGTTGTTATCTTGGGGTAAACAATTCTAACAAGTTAGCAATCTTACGAAATCGAAATTGTTTATGTTTGGGTACGCTCTTACGTGCGGGTGTTACGACAGGAAAAGCATACAATTGAATAATATCCACTTGAAAAATATTACGAGAGTTATGTCACAGGAAGTAACCGAAAGATGGAATGATCATATGATCATAGAACATATATGAATGGATACACTAATCTTAATCATTCCTGAACTACTTAAAAGAGTCCAAAGATCCTATAACTACGATTGTTCCTATAAATATGATTGTTCCTATAAATACGATTGTCTAATTGCGCTATTCCTTTAAATATGTGGGTACATTTACAACCGATCTTGAAATGCAATCGCATTACCCAACAAAATGTTGTGCAATTCCATTTTGCAGTTTTGCGAGCGAGAGCTTAGGACAGTGAGTGAAATTAGGCGCTGGACACATGGTAAATAGTGATATAATGGGGCAGATAAGATAAGGAAGAACCCGCGCAATGATAGATACGGTACCGAACCACTCAAATGTTATGCGAGGCCCAGAGGCTCGAGACCCTTTGTCACAGTCATCATTAGAATGTAAGATCTATAAATGGCAGGCCCTTCAAAGCCCTTTCTTTTCTCTCAACTCTTGCTGGCGTTATCAAAGGTGCAGTTATTTGGATTCCCTATCTAAGAAGACATCTGTTTTAATCCCAATCAAGATATGTGAATCACTGTACTAATGCAGTTGCAGCTGCAGTTGCAAGTTCTGGGAAAGTACTTGCCATAAACATATGTCTGATTGTGTATGTTGGCTCTGTCTAGAAGTGTCCAAGTTTTTGGTATCTCAAACCCGGAAATGAGTTCATTTATTGCAGTTATAACATTTACCGATTGCAGCCAGACAGACCAGACCAGACCAGACAGACACATGGAATAGATTGGCGGAGGCGGAGGGTAAAGACCCCTAGCAAATATTCAGACATTATGAGCTATCAAAATGAAATTGCATTTTATACAGATTATATGTGTACTCGTATAGTATAAGACTCCACACGAACTGGCTGTACATTTTTAAGGTCAAGATTGAATGTTACTTTTCTTTTTTGGGGGAAGGTAATGAACTCTATGGAAATTGTATATGAACAATCTTTATAAGAATATTCTATTTATTATACACAAACTGTTGGGGGTTTCTCAGTGTTAACGGAAACGGCAATGGGTTCGTGGCAATCAAATAGGGCTTTTTTTAAAGCAAATACTAATATTGGAATAGGTTTATTAAAGGCATGTCATCAAAAGTTTTGGTAGTTTCAGAGCAGGAAGAACCTTATACCTCTAACCTTATGTTTTCAATAAAGGAATTCAATCTAACAAACAGCCAGCTAGAAATTTCTCGGACGAAATCTAGGATTATAGGTTTATTTTCAAATATATTAAAATCTTTATTTGATATTCTAGCCAATTATTAAAGAATGCTTTTGGTCACACCCATCTAATTAAAATAATATTACATATATTAGGTCTTGGCACTCGAAATGACAATTACGCCCACTGTGCTTGCAGCACACACACACACACACACAGGCAGAGACAGACACCCACCCATGCTAAGAACTGTTGCCGGCTCGTTTCGTTTCATTTCGTTTCTTTTTGTTCATGTTTTTGTTTCTCTCTCCTGTTCGTGCATGTGCAGCATGGCGTCGAAAACCGGTGCACGTCCTCACGATGCTGTTGAAAACTCATGCACGGCCGCCACGCGGACAATTATTGTCCGCTGCTGATGCGCTGCTGCTGCGCTGCCAGCGTTGCTCTTGCCCTTTTTGCAACGTATCCAGACATTTGGGGTTTGAGGCTTTTGTTTGCGGCTCGCTGCCGTTTCTGTTGGTGTTGGTCGTTGTCGAAAAAAGGGATGAAGCTTGAATTTATTGCACCGTCTAACCTCTTCGATCCTCCCTCCCCCCCTATCCCAGCCCGAGAAGCAGCAGGCAGCAACGCTGACTGCACCGCTGGCTGCAGAGGAAATGCGTTAAGCGTCGCTGCCGCTTTCTTTTGGGGGGAACTCTTTCTTCTTTCTTTCTTTCCTTTTCTTTTTCTGCATTTACCGAAATTTTCGGAAATTTCTTAATTTTTGGTTCCGCCGAAAAGACCAGAAAACCGAACCGCAACAGACGACTTCTTCAGGCGTCCCGACACGTTTTATTTATTTATGCACAATAATTTTGATTTTAATTCTTTTCGCCCGCTCCCGACTCTGTAAGCTTTCCGCCGTTATCGTCGTCACAAAAGAAATCTCAGGTCAATACACTCTTTATAATAACAAACGTACATGAGAGACGGCACTTCATTGCAGTAGGGGGCGGGGGGACGGTACTGACGGGGGTGGGGTGGCTGCAGCAGGGCAATGACTGCAGCTCCAAGAATATGATCTCATTTTGGGATGGGACGGAACATTCGAGCAAGGTTCAAAAACAGTGGAATGGAATGGGCAAAGGGTTCCAGGGCGGGGAATATAGTGGGTAGAAATCCCTCTAGGGCTCTCTTGGCCCTCTAAGCGGACATCTTGGGTTGCAGTTTGCAAGCAAAAGGTCTCCTGATATTCTACTCCCTATCTTTAGAAGACACCTCTAAAAAACCGAGTTCTACTCGCAATTGCAGCTCCATTGTGTCAGTTTTCCATCTCAGTTTTCGTGTGTGAACCTTGAACGGTGACAAACACAGGTACAGCGCCATACACCTGCTCCATTCTTTGTTAACAAATCTAAAATTGAGCTGGTTCAAAAACGCAGATATGTGTGTCTGTACGTCATCCGGCAAATGGCGAACCAACGAACCAAAAAAACGCGATAAGAACTGGAAGCTCAAAAATACAAGCGACAATTTAAAATCAACGAAAATTTCCGTTTTTTTTGTTTTTTGTTTTAACGTGTGCGTAGATATCATAATAAAAATTTTATTGAGTAAGTTAGAGCATACGAGCGAACAGAACAGCAATTGCCAAATACACACAAATACACACGTATATATGTGAGAGGCAGCTGCTGCAAATGCCGGTTAGCACACGCACACACACACAGAGCTTTCATTCTGCCCAAAGTCAATACCAACGTCAGCGTCGCTGTCGCTCTCGCAGCTGCTGCGCTGCCACTGCCACTGTCGCTGTCGCAGTCAGCTTTGTTCTCGACGCAAAATTCACGTCGCGGCCGTCGTCTCTCGTATTTCTCGACGAACCACGGCAGCAACAGCAAGCAACACAGCAGTAACGGGGAGCGGAACTTTGAAAACTTCGAGTAGTATTAGCAAGCTTTTTTTAACTGTGTAACCGTGAACAAAAAAAACAGCTGTAAATTACTAAAAAAAACACCAATTGATCTCGTTTGCCTTAATAGAAGAAAAATTGTAACCAAAATAAAAGGAAGGATAGAAAAAATCTATAAGTTCAAGGTTAGGCATACAACAACAACAACAAAAGTGCAATTTCCCAGAATATATTCATACGATACGTGAGTGCGTGTATGTGTGTAATTAATACCAAAAGACTGATGACAAACATAATTTAAATTCTAACGATTTAATATCAAAGCTTAAAAAATAACCTAGAAAAGTGCTCGTTAAGCCTGGAAATTTCTAAAATTAAAAAAATAGCATACAAAAAAGTGCAAAAACGCAAAAACAAAGAGAAGGCCTCACAGCACCCTTGCTCATTGCAAACCTACAAGTATATAGTATGCCTAACAATACATAATACATATGTACTCGTACATATATAACCTAGGTCAATATTGTTTATAGTGGCGTGTGAATGTGCGCAATACGGCAGAAACAGAAACAACAACCCGAATCATAGTTGCTCAGCAGATAGTAAATACCAATCACACACACACACCACACACCAACACATGCTCGTGACTAGAACCCAAAGCTAAAGCACATACGGAAATAAATCAAAAAAAGCAACAACTCGACAAAAAATTTCAGAGACGAGCGCAAAAGCGAAACACAATTTTCGACTTGATAATAATTTTATAATAATATCAAAGGCAGCCACAGCAGGCGAGTGGCAGCTAACGAGCCGAATCGCCAGCGAGTGAAACCCGAACGGCAGGAACGTCACACGAGCGCGCTTAAGAACCGCCTCTCTCGCTCTCGGCGATCGCACGACTCGCTCGGTCGGAGAGTTATGTTCCTGTTCTAACGGTCGGGGGTCTCTAACGCGCCAACCAGCCACAAAATATTGTTGGTCAGCGTCAAGTGCAGACGTGTTCGGTGCGACTGAAAAAAAAGAGAACAGAACATCGGCGCAACGACGCAACGGCAGCGGCTGCGGCATCGGCAACGACAGCGATTACGATTCCGATTCCAATTCCGAGTGAAGAACGCGACAAAGTGAATCAAGTTCTTGATGAGAAACACTTGCCGCTTGTCGATTCGCGGGTTAGGACGCGCGACTCCCACAAAACAAACGTAGCAATAATACACACCCCCCGCCCCACACAACAAGTGTCTGAACAAAATCGAAAGCAATTTCTGCAACCGTTCAACAGTTTTTGGATTACATTACCAACTTTTGCCTTCGAGGAGGAATATCAAACTGAGTTTTGTGGATTTTTCTGTTCAATTTTATGGTGAGTTTTAAGTTTGAAAATCTTTAAAATTAAGTCATTTATAAGAATCCTTTTTACAACTGATCTTTCACGCCAAAAATGTTAGTTTTTTGGGAATTAAACTTAAAAATTGATATTTAGAAGCTAGTCCTTAAAAGGACTTTTTTTCTCTCTACTTTTTGCAAAAATTTCGCATTTTATGCATTTTTTATAACTATGAAAAACCAACCCAAAAATCTTTTAAATGATGACGTTCCTGGTTTAGAAGACGTGACCTTTGGGTAGTAATGTCCCTTCTACAGACGAAAATACCAAAATACCTCTAGGTGGTTCGTGGGTGTTTATTACACGTAAATTTTCTTGTATAACTACCTGCTCTTCCACCTGTTCTGGCTAATACTGCGTATACGTAATACAAAGAGAAACACTCCCCTCAAAAGGTATTCCCGTTTTGGTGCGTCTCTAAACCTACGTCAAACCCAAAATATTTGCGTCAATGATAGACCCACAAAAGTAGTATCACTAGAGATCTATAAAATGAGCAATCAGAGTAAAAAATCACCCATAGGACCCATGATGCATGCCTGATACTGCTCGGGGGTTATTTCATCGATTACCGCAATGCAGTGCAGTGGTAACCCAGACAGACAGACAGACACACACACCCCCTAAAACCACCTGTTCTAAACCGATTCTTGGGTGACTCAACTCAGCCCAGAATTTGCCTAAGAATCGGACCCCCATTTGAGTCATCATGACAGTAGGCCAATATATTCATTATAAATGTATTATATCGCTCTAGGAATTCGAATTTTGATAATGCTTCGATGGATGTTCAAGAGGGGTTTCCTAGGCATGCGTGAGTCACTCAGTTTCGGGTGTGAGTCACTTTAGTGGGGGGCTATCCACTTGACAGGATCATGCGACTTGTGCTATAAACGTGATAGGGTGGCGGGCCACACGCGTGATACGTCTTGAAGATCCAACTAATAGATACAGATAGCAGCTACTATAAAGCATTGCCATAAAGGATTAGACACTCGAAAGGTGACAGATTAGATGAATACATTATAAATAAAAGTATTTGCAAGTACAAATCTGTACAATGATTCAGATTAATGAATAATCACAGCTTTCATGACTTGGCGAAATCAATAAAGGAGATCATCCAATAGCTATTAATACAACATTTCGCAATATTCCTTAATATAATTATAATCATTTCTTACAAAATATGGTTGTTTGCAGCTGCCTATCTAGTGCCGAAACGCACTGTTTTTATTGTGTAGCGAATTTTATCTAAGAGATATTTTTGCTAATTTCGTGTCTGAAGGTCAGTGGCAGCGTCAGGCCCCGAGGGAATACATAAACAAAAACAACAAATCACAAAATAACATTAACTGGCAAAAATTTCTAGCATTTCTATCGTTTCGTTTGGTTTCTTTTTTTAATCTCTGGAAACTGATATTGAGGTATTTATGTGCACAGGAAATTGTTGTCGCTGGGAAACAACAGCAGCAGCAACAAAATCACAAAAAGTATGCCGATTATCGAACACAAAAGAACACAAAAGTTAATGCTGTTATCGCTATCACGAAAAACAGAAAAAAACGAAATAAAATTCGCCAGAGTTGCTTCGTTTCGGGTCGCGCTGGTCCGGGTTCTTGGGTTGTCGTAGCTGCGTTCATTCACGTTCCACCTGTTGACAGTTATCGGAGCAGCAGCACTCGAGTGTGGGGCAGGGGGGGACTGAGGGGGGAATTCTTATCACCTGCTCTGGTGATATTTAAATTGTACCTTAAATCGTGTGGAAGCAGCTCTTCTTTTATGAATGGAAATCGGAACCGTGCTTAAATTATCTCTCACTTTCTTCTAGTTGTGGATGCCATTCCATGAGGAAGTAGTACTTCCTGTCGATAGCGAATCTGCTTTATATATAGAAATATATTTTATTTTATTTTTGGCCAGTCATTATGAATGGGGAGACTTGTGAAGTGGTGGGCGGAAATATTTCAGTTATATCAGTATGATAAATGGGATTCAACCAGGGAGACAACATTGATATCTACTTTATTCTAATGACCTTTGACTTATTCAAGGTTCTATTAGTAGGAGTTCCTTATCGAAGAAATTCCAGAAAAATCATTGTTTACCCCAAAAAGCTTAAGCTATCAATGAAATTGATTTAACCATAAACATGCCATGACATTGTCACGATATTATGTCATATAAATTACTCTGTTCTGTGCTGTTTATCATTTATCGTAGTTTCTCATCTTTGAACCCCGTCTTTATGGTCGAAGTAATCGCCTTCACGAGTATTTTTGGCACTCTTGAGACTGGCCAATAATAATTAACACCGATATTTATAGAACTCCATGGAGCAGTATTTCAAGTGTTTTGCCACACCACACGCAGGAAAAGAAATGGCCTTATCGGGGGTCTCTGTACAGAGAAAATGTTCATTATTTTTTGACAATTTGACAAAAACAAAAAGCCAAAAAACTTCCGCTTATCATGAAGGGTAGAAGAAATCACATGACAAACTCGTGAGCCCAAAGGAAGCACCGTAAGCAGAGACAAAGACACCAGAGAAAGAGAGAGATAGAGAGAGAGAGAGAGAAACCTTTATTAAACACCAGACCCGCGACCCTATGCCTACCCCATTATATTTCGTATTGAAACGCACACAGGCAACAACAATAAACACACATATCTCTTCTGTTTTTTTTCTGTTTTTTGGATACGAGATACACACACACAGAATACAAATACAAATACAAAGCTCTGTTGTACATAATAGTAGAAGGGGGGGGAGTGGAGTGGAGTGTATTCTAATGCCAAAAAATGAAAAAGCCGGTTCGCAGACATGCGTAATGTTCATCGAGTATCTGTGTACACACACAAAATTTGTCAATGTTTGTGTGTGCTGCCAAAAATTTGTGTATCTGCAGGGGCAGGCAGGCAGGCGGCAGGCACCCTCATCACTGCGGCCTCTGCGTCGTTCTACCTAACTGACAAATCCGCCATATTTTTGTACCCCTTAGTAAGCTTCAGGGATGTGCAAGGGGTATCGTTTAGTGGTATGCCACAGGAAAAGGGAAGGGTTTCCGGGACATCTCAAAGGAGAGAGAGGTTTGCCAATTTGGAAGGCCATACGATGAAGTTTTTAGGGATAACAGCTATATCTTTCATAGCAATAGTCTTGTTTGCATACTAATGGTTAACCTCCAAGTAATGGGTATCATTTAGTGCCAATACCCCTTCTACTACCTCCCCTACTTGTTGTGCTTGCGTTTGCTCAAAATTGGTATTGCTGCCTGGGACCCGGGACCGTTTTTCTTTAAAGTTTTTGTTGATTCTATGCCCTGTTTGTTTATCAAGTTCTCATGATACTCATCGTGTAGTATGTATATGTACTTGTGTATGTATCCCTATATTTTTCAAATGATTCTCTCCCGCTCTATCTCTGATTTGTGTCTGTTTTTTGCTACTTATATAAATTCTCGAAAGAAACAAATGTTGACCTTGGTTAACAAATTTTATAGCAGTTTCTGTTTTCATTCTTATTTCTTTGTTCTAATTGCCAAATGACGCGGCTCGATCTTTCCCCTGCCTCCCCCTATCCCCGTCGATGCTTTTTCATGCAAAAAAGTTTTCTGTGGTCAGTAATTTGTTGCTTTTTTTCAGTTTTGTCTCGGTTTTTAGTTGGAAATTCCATTTAGAAACAAATATTATTGTCGCTGGGGTATGATAACCACTGCGCCATCGCAGCGCCCTATGTTAGTTCCTAGAAATCCCCACAGTCAACACGTGTCGGAAATGCCTCTGATAAGGTATTCGCCCCGGAAACCAATCCATGGATTCTTTGTTTTAGCTTTGACATTTCTGCTGCAAAGTTTTGGGAGAATTCATCTGAAGATAACGGGGTTACAATTTGGTCTTAGAAATATATTCGAATTGCGAAATATTTCTAAAGAAAACAAATAAAACATCAGTGTTTTTATAGTTCCAAAAACTCTTAGAAAGATCAGTGGTGTGTTGTAGTTCAAAGAACTTCTAGAGAACCCGTTTAAAGATCTTAATGTTTGCTTTTAATTTGAAAGTTTAATGTGTACCTTCATGAATTCTACATATGTAGAAAAACAAACATATGTATGTAGTATTATATCTCTTTTATGTAGATGTAGATGTTTCACATGTTTAATTCCATTAGAATGCTTCATTTCGTTGAAAAATAAAAGTATAATCCTTTATATAAAATGCTTCTTATATAAAATACATATATTTCCCATCTGGAAGCCTTATAGGAACCAACGCTGCTTGCATTGCGTCCTCCTCTGCCTCGGTCACTGCCTCGGTCAGCGTTGCAGCTGCTGCATTTGAAGCAGATTTGCACGCTCGTGTGAGTCTGTTTGTGTGTGTGTGCGTCCTTTGGCTGTGCAAAGCAAAAAACAATAAAAATGTTTGCCAAGTTCAAGGACAAGACTGCAGCAGCGACGCTGCGTTGCGTCGCGTCACTTTTTGACGCTGGTCGTTGGCTGTACATACAAAATGGCGAATGGCCCCTCGGTGCACTGTTGCAGGCTTCGTGTGTGCGCTGGCTGCCTCTCTGTCTCTCACTCTCTACCTCTCGGATAAAACTTTCCATTTTGTTATGCGCATTTGATTATACCCATGGCAGAAAGAGAGAGAGAGGGTATTTAGGGCTTTGAAAGAAGGAAGAAAAGAAGGAGAGAAGTTTGATGCAAAAACTAGAAAAATTAGATCCTATATACAGGAATGTTAGATATCTATAACCCCTTCAGAGCTTCTGTATCTTTGAGGGTATCACATATTCGTTTCCCCCGAGGTTACCTCTTTCAATTTTTGGGTTTGGCCAAGTCCTCACTGTACCGAACTTCATTTGAAGGCCATTGCTGCAGCCGTCATTGCTGCTACTGCGCTGCTTGCTGCTTGCTGCCGCCGCTGCCGCAGTTGCTGAAATTCAAGTTCAAGGCGGAATGGAATCATCGGTTCGGCTCGGCTCTCTCTCTCTCCTCATTGCAGTGTGGCTGTCCCTGTCTGGCAATCAATTAGCAGGCGCTCACTAAGTATGAGCTGTGCTGCGGCTTGATTGCCTTTGTACTCTGATTAATCAAGAACACACTCGTACAGCAATCAAACAGTGCACTGATTTCTAAGGGAACTTGTGAAATAATGCGGCGTATCAAGAGCATCATTTGATAACATTTTGCCGCTTAGGTTTGGTCAGTGATAATTGAGCTGAGGAACCAAAATGTCTAACCAATCGATTCAGGTTTTCTTTGGCCAAACAACCTGTCAAACGTGTTTTTGCCAAAAAACGAGACATACATAAATAAGCATATACGATAGAGGGTTCTCTCTACATATACACGAGTGTATGGTATATAGTAGTTTTTGGGGATCTCTTTTTTGGCGAGTGACTGTTTCGGATTTGCTTAAAATAAGTTGCAAGAATGCAATCGGAATCGGTGGATGGATGGATGGATGTCTCATCCGATTGAGTGGCAGATGACGCACTCGAGTGCTGCAAGAACGTGGGTGCCTGCCACTTACCGAAATATCATTTTGGGAACGGAAACGAAAACGGAAATTGCATTTAAATTAAAACAATTGAAAAACACCAAATCCCATACAGTGCGAGATCTTAAGCCCTTGACACATCCCTTATCATCATTTAAAATTAGATTGAGGAAATGCATTTCCGAACTCAAATTGAACAAAGATTGAACCAGTTTGGAAGGCACACGCCCCCTGGGATACGCCCATCAAATGTTTGTTAAAAGTTATTTCCATTGCCGGAAGCCCCCACATCTCAATCCCATTTCCCCAACTCCGAAACCCGTTCTGCTGCCAGAATGCAATTCCCGAAAATTTCCAACGGTCGTCTGGCACTCCTCCTCCCCAAAATATATCACCTGGGCCCGTCGCCCGTCTGGCGTCACTCATTTGCTGATTATTTTTAAAATGTCATAAACACGTACAAATATGTATTTAAAATTGTATTTTGAGAATAAGAACAAGAACGAGAAGAACGTAAAAAGTACAGAGAAATGTTAAGTAAAGCGAATGTCGCGTCTGCTCTCTTTCCATCCTGTTTCTTTTGCCCCTTTTTGCTGCTTGCAGCGAACAAAAGAAGAAAGAAAGAAAGAAAAAGAAAACTCGCACTTGTGCATGTCGCTTCCTCTTTTTCAGAGTAGGGTATGAAAGCTTTCAGCAGAGGAACCCCGACTAATTCCAATCAAATACAAATGCATAGTTACACAACCCAACGTGTTTTGATCATTATTTTAGGTTTCTCCCCCTAAAATGATCATTCTTTAAGGGTATCCAAAACTTCGTTCTGGCTTATCTCTGTTGTCTCCTCTCTTCTGCCTGTTGGTATTTTTTGGGGATCGTACTCGTATGTACAAGTATTTTTATTGTATTTATTTTTGAGGTTTTCACAAAATTTTATGTATTGACTGTGGTTGTTGTTGCTGCTCCAGACACACGATCGTCCGTCCGGGTCTCCCCTTAAAACCCCCCTCCAGCACCATCAAACCCCCAAGCAGCAGCTGAAATTTCGACAAAATGCTCGTTCTCTCTCTCTCCCTCTCTTACACACACCAACACATGCTCAATTTGTTTTCGGATTTCTTTTCTTTACATTTTTCGAACAAAATATCGTTGAGCTTTTTTGTTGGTGTTGGTTTTGTGTGGAACGAGTAGTTCGTTGACCCTTTTGTATGGCAAATGTTGGAATGAGGTTGCCTGCCTGCTGCTCTGTCGTTTTTCTGTTGAGGGAAGCGTTTTTCGGTGGCGGGGCTTCAATGCATTAATATTCTAGAATTTTGAAACTAAAACTTGGGATTACTCATCTTTCGTTATCCATTATATAAGTGAATATATTCTTAAAACAAAAAGGTTAAAAAAAGTATGCAATGCAAAAATCGTGCACTCACACATACAGAGGCCGATTATACCGTGCATTCACACACACTAACAAAGGTGGGCCCTGTACTGCCCGCACACTACCACACGCAGAGGCCTGACTGCACTGCTCCTCTGCCAGCGTCAACTGCACAGCTAACGTTGGCAGCAGCGTCAAGCTTTTGCTGCACTCTCACACTCTCAATGTCGCCATTCGCACACAGAGTCGCCTTGCCTCGCCTCGCCTCGCCATGCTTCGTTTCGTTCTCGTTGTTGTCTTGAACTTGAACTACACGTGGAGGGCGTGAAAATGTTTTCGACACGCGCACGAAACAGCTCTCAGCATGGTGTTTCCATAAGGAGGCCGTGCATACGTTTTCAACGCCAGAGACAGCAATGCGCGTGCTGGCAGTAGCAGCAGTAGCACTCTCCCTCTTCCATTCGCACCCATACTCACTCACTCACTCTCTCTCTCTCTCTTTTTCTGGTTTGTGCCATGAGTAAGCCTGTTGTTGCAGCAGCAGCAGAGCAGCGCAGCCGTGGGTGGGCCCCTGTCGCCTGCCTGGGGGAGGTGGAATGTCAAACGAAAGGGAAGGTTGTGCCTAATGCGCCATTTTCCTGCGAAAAAAAAGTGAAAACCTGCCATTGCGGGTGGGTTGTTGCATGAAACTTAAAGTTTTCCTGCAAAATTTGTTGCATTTCCAGGGAAAAATATGAATTAAATTTCGCCAGACCATGAAATTTAGGATGATTTCATTACGCCACAATTTCTAGATCTGTCATATTATCTGCACGCGCACCCTCCCTCTCCGTCTCGTGCTATTGTGCTGTCCCCATTCCGCCCCTGCTACTGTGCTGCGTCATTTACAGTTTGATTGTGCTCTCTATCTCTCTCACACCACTCTCTCACACTCGCTGATTACTCGCCCGTCTCGCTGCTGCTGCTTGCTTTGCTTGCTTGCTTTTTGACCTAGGCCAACCGCTGTCGCCCCCACGCAAAATGTGCGTGGCCTAACAGCTGCGTCGCTGCCGAAGGTGGCAGGGGCAGTGACAGCGACAGAGGCGTAGGCAGCGGCAGCGCAGCTCAAAGTCAGACTTCGTGTCTAGACCTTCGCAATATAAATAACAAAATATATATGAACCGATACGTACAATCAAAAAAAGTACTCGCTAGGAATATTCCATCTTGGAATTTATATTTTTCCACTTTTTGCAAAGAAATAAATGAAATTATTTCACCTTAGGAACAAGCATCGATCCGAAAGCTCTTGCCCTTAAAGATAGCCTTTGTTTGTTGTTTTGATAGTTCCCCCTGAAAATTTCCAAGGAATCGCCAATTAGCAAGGGGGTTTTCCGCACATAAACACACTGCATTTCCCTATAAATGTCAACGCCATGGGAATTTCCGAGCTGTGACCCTCCTTTACCACTAGAATCACTATCTTATCGCTACCCCTATAGTTTCTTCCCCTTTGAAGAGCTTCAGCCAATAGTATATTCATTGAGTATATTGAGATTTCCCACATAGAAGAATCGTACTGAAATGGAGAACCTCTGGGTTCTCTAGTTCTATCTTATCGCGTGGGCTCATCGAACTCGGTTTTTAATAAACTGAAAGCTAGTGAAAATCATGCAAACAAGAGCGCTCCGATTGCTGTAATGGATATGCGGGAACGGGGCACAGCACAGAAAATACCCAGAAATAAATACATAAACAAATCGTGAATGGAGCCGAAGCCGCGGTAGAGAGAATGAAAAAGCTTACAATTTGCTTATATTTAAATGTTCATTGACCCCATCAAGAGTCCACGAAAGAAGAAACCCAAAACGAAACACCAAACCCAGTCACAGACCCCCAGACTCAGACCCAGACCCAGACTCAAAATCCCCATACCACACCATACAAACACACCTATAAAGGGTAGAGCGCGGGGGGAGTCTGTAGATTTAGGTTTAGCCTCGGGGTGTTTATGGAAGCTTAAGTGGATTTTGGGTGGGATATAAATAGTCGCGGAGGGAGGGGATTTATTTAATACTGATTTAGGGTCTAAGGTGGATAATTAGTTTAGCTTTATGATTTAACAATCTATAACTAAGCAACGCAAAGGTGGTGTCTGGCATTTGAAGTATTTATTCTGTGAAGTATGGTTTATTTAAGTATTATTTGTGTTTGCTTAGTATTTTGCTGGTATTTTATGGGAACTGGGAGGGAAATCTATAATTCTACCACAAGTATACAGAATAAATATTTAAGACTGTTGGAAACTGTTTAAAATGTGGGATGGAGTTCTGAAAACTGTCTTAAAACAATTTCAAAACATAACTTATTTCTTATATAGCAGGCTTCGCTTGTCAAGCAACTTTACTGATCTATCCAAACATGATCATTAAAACCCACCTTCTTACACCTCAGACCATAAATCCCCCCCACCTCAAGCGACTCCCAAGACCAGTTTCAAAAGTCGCTCCATTTCAGAGCTATCCCAACAAAATAACGGCACTTCGACTCGGTCAATATGGTGTTGGGGGGGTGGAGAGGGGAGATATGAGATAGAAGAGGGAGAGTTCTCCTCCGTTTCTCTCTATTTCTGAGTATCTCTATCTCTGCTCTGCTCTGCTCTGCTCCATCCATACTACCATCCATCCGATCATTGACCGTGTGCCATGCGTCGCACAGTGCACGGGACTTTGGTTTGCTTTCAACCTCATAATAGATAAATGTATTTTTCCTCTAAAGCATTTTGGGTGTTTTGTTGTTCTGGTCTTACCTTCACACAGAGAGAGAGAGAGAGAGAGGGGGACAGAGGGGATAGCTGAACGATCGTTTCCCCCACTCGCACACACAGATACCCACACAGAAATAGTTTTTGTGTCGAATGTTAATGAACTTTTGCGCTAGTTTTTAACGTACAGCCCGAGTAAACATCACAACAACACAAAAAGCTGACAAAAGTTTTTTGAACTTGCCTTCTTCCACACGGAAAAAAGTTTTTTGAACATTTGCTTTTCGTTCTCCGGTTTTTTGTATTTCTTGTGTTTTTTTTGGGAGGGTTTCTCATATTTTTTGAGTTGTCGAAGGTGGAACTTGGTCGTTGGCTTTCTATAGATACGAGATAGCTATGTATTTGGTAGGGAGAGATCTATGTGGTGGGGAGAACCAACACAAATGAGTTATTAGTTGTGGGATCTACAGTGAAAGTAAAGTGTAGCATAGGAATAGGACAGATACTCCTCAGGGAAAAATAAGGACAGATATGGTAGATAAAAGTACAAGTAAAAGATTAGGAGATCTAAGAGATTAGATTTAAATGTACTTTGATACGCTACAAATACCATTCATAACAACAAATTTATAAAAGTACTTATGATGCTATCTATACTATCGGTTCATTTCCATCTTTACAATCATAATAGAGTTTTATGATCTCGAAAAATCCCGCACTTCAAACGATATTGTGCAAGGCAAAAACCCAGCCGTAGGATCTTTATCCACAGAAACGGTTCGCACTTTAGTCGAATGCTATTTTTGTTTTGCCTTATTTATTATGTATTCCAATTTTGGAGGAATGTTGCTTTTAGATACCGGAATTATATAGATTAAAACGGTCAGAGTCATCATGACTAAGACAGATTGCGAAATAAGCTGAGATAAGAATTTGATTTATTTTATAATGACTCATTCCATTGCACCACCATCACTCCACCGAATTATGGGGAAGAAAATCCCTTGCAACTCACTCAAACAGAAAACGCACTCAAAAATGTCCCTCTTCGAACTTCGCTCAAACGATTTTCCAATTTGAAGGGAAATTTCAGATCAAATGGGAAAATTTTCTTGTGTTCTTGTTGGTTTGTTTTTGGTGGTTGGTTTTTCCCGTTTTCGGGCTTCGGGTTTTTGGGGGTTCGAGGCAGATTTTTCGGCCACTCACCCACCAGTCTCCGTTGCACCATCAGACCTAGAACTACATACGCGTGCGGCAATGTAGCATTCAACTCCCCGGTACTCTCCGTTTTTCGACTCATTTTGAGATCCAAATCCGAGTGTCGTGTGCGGTGCCAAGTGTGTGTATCACCCAAAAATGACTGATTTCTCAATGAACGATATCTTGAGATCGTTTAGAAAAATGCGCATGAATAAGAGCACGGGTCAGGGCGGACACCACCAGTATCACCAACCCCAGCACCAGCAGCAGCAGCACCAGCATCATCCTCAGAACATCCAGGCCTATCAGCACACCTATCCCGTGCAACAGTCCAAGGATCTGAAGAAAATCATCAAAATCATAAAGAAGAATTTGATCAAAGAGAAAATCACGCGTCAAATGAAAATTCTTGTCTAAAATAAAATACCCAATAAATCCCTAAGCTATAATCAAATGACTTTATAAAACTAAATAACTTAGAATAAAACTTAGTGTAATCCTATGACTGATGGAACAAACAAAACTGACTAAAATGCTGTTAAAGTCTGATTTTTATGAAACCCAATTTTATACGGACTTTATCAATATACTATAAACGAAAAGATCTCCTAACACACACAAAACCTCATCGAACTGAAAATTGGAAAAGATTTACACTTTTTCCATCGAACAATGAATGGACTTTAGAAATCAATCAATCAAAAAACAAGACTCAAAGATGACTGAAAGCAAGAACGATGCTAAGACTTGGGCCACCAAGCAGATATGGATTAAAGATGTCCTCCACAAATCGGGCACTGAATTGGTGGACATATCCAAGTCCAAGCCAAAGTCCGGCCCCTCCGCCGCTGCCACCAAGAAATCGAATGCAAAAGGTAAACCGCGACAGAAGGTTCAGGAAAAGTTTCTTCTTGCCGGAAAAGTTTAGCCCCCCACACACTGCGCGACGCCATTTTGTTTTGGTATACGTGGTTCCGTTACTGTGGGGGTGGTGTGTGGGTGTGGGGGGTTTATTTTATCATAACAGTAAACAAAAAGTGGGAGAGAGGGAGAGTGAGAGAGAGCAATGTGGCAAAGCCGGTTGGAAAGCTTCAGGTATTTTCTGAAAATATCCCCAAAAAGGGAAATTTTTCCTATAATGCGTAATTCTGAATGAAAATGCCTCCCCATTTGCGCTCTCCCTCTCTGGCTCTTTCTGGGAAAACCCCGGCCGGCAATAACAAGAAAAAGTGCGTAGTAGGAATGTAATAGGGTGGGTTTGCCTTTGCTCCCCCCGCACTACCCTACCCCTTTTGCACTCACGCTCTAGAGGCTTTTCCCAACCACCCGTATGTACCTCATTATAAGTATCTTTGCGGGGGGAGGAGGGTTTTTGCGTTGTTATATTTTTTATTTTTCCGTGACGCAGGATCTCTCGGTATCAATGGGAACCTGTAATGCAGGCTTGAGAAGAAGGGGAAGGCGATTAGTTGAAACTTTTGAAGAACAAATTCACTTTCTTATAAGTAGCTTAAATAGTAATATCATTGATTAAGAAATTCAATATAATACTAATCCCCCCTCTCTTTATCCTCTCTCTCTCTCTATTCAGATTCAGCCACAACCAATATGGTCTATTATCCCGCTAACCAGCTGCTCATAAAAACGGAGCAACCCGCCCAAACGCAGTTCTGCCTGCAGGTGCCGCCCCCATTAACGGCGACGCCAAGTGCGAGCATTGGTGGAGCGCCACTGGGCGGACAGCAGGAGCACTACGAGCTGCTGCAGACGCCGCAGCAGCGGCAAATGCAACTGCAGCAGCAGCAGAACCAGGAACAACAGCAATTTGTTAGCTATGGCTATCAGCTGGCGTTACAACAACAACATCAACAGCAGCAGCAGCATGAAAGTATTACAACGACAACGTCAATTTCAGCAGCCCCCGCAGCAGCAGCAGCAGCGCAGCGTGTCAAGACAGAGCCTTCGCCAAGCGCTAGCTACAGCGCTGCCACTGCGCAGCCGCGCAAGCAGAATGGCACGAAGCCACAGTTCAAGTGCGAACAGTGCGGCATGACGTTCGGCAGCAAATCGGCCCACACTTCGCACACGAAGTCGCACGCGAAGAATGCCGAAATGGCACTCCACGGAGCGGGCGGAGCACCCAACAACAACGCATCCACATCGTCACCAATCGAACTGAACGAAGCGGGTCTGCCAGTGGGCATACCCAAGAGTCCGACCATCAAGCCGCTGGCGAATGTGGCCGCCGGAGCGGATCCGTATCAGTGCAATGTGTGCCAGAAGACATTTGCAGTGCCCGCGAGGCTGGTAAGTCATAAGCCGCCTCTCTTCGTAAGAGCATCCCCATTTAAACCTATTCCTCTCTTCTTTTTGCAATCTTTAGATCCGTCACTATCGCACCCATACCGGAGAACGTCCTTTCGAGTGCGAATTCTGCCACAAGCTATTCAGCGTCAAGGAGAACCTGCAGGTGCATCGTCGCATCCATACCAAGGAGCGTCCGTACAAGTGTGATGTGTGCGGCCGAGCATTTGAGCATTCGGGAAAACTGCATCGCCACATGCGCATCCATACGGGAGAACGGCCGCACAAGTGCTCCGTCTGTGAGAAGACCTTCATCCAGTCCGGACAGCTGGTCATCCACATGCGCACCCATACGGGCGAGAAGCCGTACAAGTGCCCGGAGCCGGGCTGCGGCAAGGGATTCACCTGCTCCAAGCAGCTCAAGGTGCATTCCCGCACGCACACGGGCGAGAAGCCCTATCACTGCGACATCTGCTTCCGGGACTTTGGCTACAATCATGTGCTGAAGCTGCATCGAGTGCAGCACTATGGATCCAAGTGCTACAAGTGCACCATCTGCGACGAGACGTTCAAGAACAAGAAGGAGATGGAGGCCCACATCAAGGGGCATGCCAACGAGATACCCGACGATGAGGCAGAGGCGGCAGGTGCAACGGCAGTGGGTTCCACCTCCTCGGCATCGTCGTCCTCTTCGCAGGGAATCACCAGCAATTCTGAGAGCAGCAATAATTCTCCCCCAAGCTCTCCGCCGGCAGTGAAGAAGCCTCGCCAACCACGTCAGCCTCGTGGAGCCAAGGCGGCCGCCACTGTAGTGCCAGTTCTTTCCGCCCCATTATCGCCCAGTTCTCCCAGCTCCACGTACTCGCCATCCGCCAGCAGCCTGGCCTCACCGCCGCCATCCACAGTGCAATATCTGCCCGCCGCGCCCATGGACACGGATGCACTGAGTCGGGACAGTGGCGTCTCCAGTGCCCAGCCCGCCCTCAGCAGCTATGCGGACGAGGAGCTGCCAACGGATCTGAGCATGCAGCAAAGTCAGAGTCAGAGCCAGAGCCAGCCGACAGCTCCGATGGTCTACCAGCCCTACCAGGCCACGCCCAGTTTAGTGGAGTTCCAGGCGCAGGCACAGGCACAGCCCCTTACCATTAATCCTGCTCTGCTAGAGGCGGCCAGTATTGCACGCCAGGATGAGGATCAGGTCCAGGATCATGTCAACGACGAGGATGTCCATGCCGCTGCCTGGCAAATGATGCAACTGCGTCGTGGACATGCTGCCTCGCCTCCTCCAGAGGCAGTGAAACAACCATCGCCTTCGCCACAGCCCACGCTGCATGTCAGCGATTTGGCGGCCAACTATGACGATACCCACGAGGCCACCGTGCTCATCGAGCACTTTAAGCGTGGCGATCTGGCACGCCATGGCCTGCACAAAGGCTACGCGCCTGTGCCCAAGTATGAGTAAGTATTGAAGCTAGAATCTCCTCCAGAAAGAGGCATACTAAAGACTATCCTCTCTCTCTCAATAGATCTGCCCTTCCAAATCCTGACGTTGTGCGCCGCGTGGAGGCAGCCATTGGTCTGCGATCCAGCACAGAGTCTCCAGAGCGCAGCTCTTCGCCGGAAAGCGATTCCATAATGATGGCCGATCGCAATGTGATGACGCTGCCGCTGAGGAAGCGCAAACACTACATGAACAAGGGCGAGGGAGCGGCATGCCAGGCAGAGAGTGGCAACAACAGCGCGGCGGCCCTGGGAGGAGCAGGAGATGGCGCCACATCGGCCACGACGACCTCAACGGATGCCACCAACAACTCCAAGGTGATGAGGATGAGCTCTGTCATACAGTTCGCCAAGGCCTCGTAGTGGGGTCGGGTCCGCGACTCCCCCGAAAAATCAGCATAAAGACTGTCCTGCAAATTCTAACTGAAATTAGTTTTAATTTTCCTTTTGAGGTTTGAGGTTCGACGAAGAGATGGCATCTATAAATGATAGATCTCTCTCTAGCCCTCTCTGGTCTGGAATGGAATTGTTTTCTAGCAGCGAAAAGAAAATGCCAAAAGTATTATAAAAAAAAAGAAGTTGATGAAAAATTTGTTTTAAAATTAATATTACTCCCCCAATCGCACGATCGATTTTTGTTGAATGTTTGTTTTGAAAGAATTTAAATGGATTGATTTGGCAGTTAGTATATCGTTTATGTTTTCCCCCCTCCCCTGTGTTTTCACTTAGTCAAATTGCAACAATTGGCATTATCGGTATTAAGAGTTAGCATCACTACTTTAAAACGTATCGTATTTAAGAACGCTAAACGAGGATCCAACCATAAAGAAAACCATAAAACATAAAGCCCCTAAACAATAATAAGCTACGTGCATGATTCTATACATACATACATAACTATATATATAAATATACATAATGATAATGAGATATGTATGCAAGATAAGGGCCATATTGGCACACATAATATACATACATATACCTATAATTCTAAAGACCTATTTATTACTGAGAAATAAAACATAACATAACATAAAACCTCTGCTCGCCAAAACTACACTACACCGACACAAAAGAAGGATAGGATCCATTTCAATTGAGTTTTTGTGAAGTACCCAAGTGATTGAAGATCTATTCAATGGATAGGTTCGAGCTCTTAACATGCCTCTGAACTGGATCTTATATCCCTTTTCTTGGTGTTTACACTCCTAACGCCCTAAAAAAAACTAAAGTCCCACCCACCCTTCATCCTGATCTTAATCAATTCATTAATCTCCCCATTTAACCACAATTTGATATGCATTTTATATTTTATATACAACATACATAATAAATATTTAAAAACAGAAACGAAAGTCATTGAATAACAAATAAGAAAATGCTAAACGAAAAAATTAAAAATTATACAATACGGAGAATATTGAACTGATAAGCAAGGAGCAAGCAAGAATAATTAAGTTAATAAAACATAAACATAACATTTACCAACACAACAACAAAATCAGAGAATAACATTTGCAACATATATTCTAAGTGCGTCAGATACATAATTTTTTGTAAACGCTAAGTTAATATTTTAGTTATAAATTGTAGCATCAAATATTGCAAGTAAAGAGCGCAGAATGAAAACAAAAAATTACAAAAAAATGAAAATAATTCAATAAAAAAGAAGAGTAAAATTAAGATTAAATTAAATTATTTATGGATAAATTTGGAGGGTCGAATGTTTGATACAAAAGGAAATTTGAAAATTGGTATGATTTGTGTGAATGCGAATCCACTGTAAATTGAGGCAAGAATGGATGTTATAGTTGTCCTATTAATATCAGCGATATGAGCAGGCTCGCTTAAAAAGAAAGATACTCCGATGAGACATATAAAATCAATCATATTATATATACGTTTGTATTACTTTGTATATTCTCTTATACATGGATGGTAACCAGATGGTATTGAGCAACTGCAGTTGATCTAGGGATACCATTGCATTGGTCGCAACACCTATTTGAACATGATTCGCCTCTTGATTGGCATAATTCCCATAGAACTGAAATGCTTTTTGGGAAACACTTCAGGGCGGAGGGGTACACGGCCAGCTATGGGATAGCAGTGAGTATGATACATTAACTTCCCACAGATTTTTATTTACGCCCAGTAATGCCTAATAAATTCCGGCACACCTATTATGGGGCTAGATAAACCTTATAATGTGTCTATGGAATGCACCGCTGGACGCCTGTATCAGGAGGTTCTCTATGAATTCATCTTCCAGTTAATGCCGCACTTGAGGCAGAATTCATCATTCTTCTTTTTTTGGAAATCATCGCCCGGATATGGGACAAGTGCTCTGCGAGGATATTGCGCGAGCTGCAAGAACAGGGTATCATGGATCACACCCTGATACTGTTGGTGTCTGTTCACGTGTTAAGGTTCCAGCGCACCGACTGTGAGGGCACCATTTCAAGGGAAATTAAATAAAATAAAAAATATGTCAATGATATGTAAACTAATGCAAATTGTTACCATCATAGTATTGTTTTCAAAATATCATCGGTGAGAGATATATATACATAGATCTCCGTAGGTGCGGGATCGCAGTGTTTTCTGATACTTACAGCTTGCCCTTTTTTTTTCAATTGGGTTTGACATCCATTTAAAGATACAAAAATGACAAATCAATTTGTTTCATTCAGTAGAATGAGTGGGATGGATCCCATCTGTATTCGGTTAACAAACATTTCGATTATAAAAATGAGTTTACATGAGTTTTGTAATTTGACTGCTGGAACTGGAAGTTGAGGCAACACACCAGTCCATTCATTCACCTGTTTGATTCGCTTTCGATGCGATCATATAATTAAACACCAATTATTATTATAATCAAACAATCATTTACAATCATAGCAGCGCTGCCAAATGGGAGAGAGATAAGGCAAATTATGATACAATTAGGCAAAAGATTGCAATTCGTGGGGGGAGATAAGACAGCCGGCGCAAAAAACTATACACTTAAATTAATTAACGACAGTGCGGGAACTGGACGGGGATGGGAAAGGGGGGTAGTAGGTCTGTGTGGGGGGTCTTGTGGCCTATTACAAAAACTAAACCTTGTTTTACAAACTAATAATGCAAATTGATTTAACCTGTCGCCCAACGTGCGACATCAGATGCCAATGTACGAGCACAGCACAAAGACGGCGAATATCATGACAATAATAAAGGCAATGGCCATCCAGACAGGGATAGTACCTGCAAACAAAATGAGGGAAAAATATGGTAAAAAATGACTCAAAAGCAGTCTGTAGTATTTCATTTGCTTACGCCTTTGGGCCAGACTATGAATGCAGACTTTATTGTCCACCGAGATGGACAGAACAGCCGCCTCTGTATCGCTCGAGATGGGCGGCCCCTCCTCGTTGGTTATGGGCAGAAATTGCAGGCCCGTCACAAACATCGAGTGAGCATGAGGAATGTGCAGAACACGCTATAAAAGAAGTATATGTGGCGACTTCTTTGCTGGCCAAAATGGGACTCTCTGTGACTCACCTGCAGACTAAATGCTATGTACATGGATACGCTGCCGGAGAACATGGTTCCCACAGCCACAAATCTACCATCATCCCGCACTGCCAGCGAGGACAAACTCTCATCGATGGCCACCGCTTGGCGCAGCTTGCCGCTGGCACAGTCCCAGTGCTGCAGATATCCCCGCTGTTTGCCCACCTTTCCCAAGGGATTGGCAATGGTGAAGAGGCGATAGTTGTCCTTGTGCGCCTCCACGGTACCGTAACGACAACGCTTGAACAGATACTTGGCTCCCTCGGGCGTCTGCCATTGCAGCTTGTGTTGCAGTTTGCCCGTGCTCAGGTCCCACACCAGTCCCTGCGAATCCTTGGAAATGCTCGCAATGTATTTGCTGTCGGGACTGAAGTCCAGGTCATCGATTTCCTTGCTGTGCGCCGGGAGCTCGGCTCCCAGTGTCATCTGAGGGAACGACCAAATGCGCAGCTTCCCGTCGGTGCCGCCGGTGGCCATTAGCCTGCCATTGCCACTGATTCGCACTACCCGCTGCAGTGGCTCTGAGCTCCTGAGAAAGTCAGTTTGCACTACATCAGCCGCCTGGATGTCGAAGCGTAGGCGCTGGAACTGCTTAAGTAGCTCCTCGGCCGAGGTAGGTGGTTTATGGCCATTGCCTATGAATTCCACACCCGAATGGGCTGCAGCTGCCGCTCCGCCGCGCTGCCTCACATTCCCGTTCTCATGGGGCCGCTCCACGGGATTGGATTTGCTGTCGCCATCTTCCTCTGTTTCGATGCGCGGCTGGACATAGTACATCTGGCAATGGGCCTCCTGTCCGGCACACAGATATCCCCTTCGTCCATTGTTTCGCACCGCGAAATTCATCACCACATTGGCCCCCGTCTCATGGCGCAGCACTTCCTCCGCACAAAAGTGACTGCCATTGTGATACAGCTCGTAGATTTCCTAAAAAATCAATGAGTAATCAATCAGCCTGCATGGATTATTATGTGTAGGGGAGGGGAGGGACTACTTACGAAGCCATTTGCAACGCCCGTCTTGCTGGAACCTCCACCGCCGGCCACCAGAATGTGGCGGCTGGTCAGCATATCCACGGCATACAGGGGAAAATTGACGCGGGCCAGCAGGCCATCGCTGGGCCTGCGTGTCGGGGCCATTATCAATTATTAACAGTGGCAATCGACCGGACTATGGTTTGTTGTGGACTTCGACGTTTTATCAGCTCTGGCACTGACTCAGGGGCACATTTATTTGGGTCGATCCGCTGCCTGCTGGGGGATTTCCTATCAAATTTATATGCACTTGATGTTCCGCACTGGCCGCTCTGCCGCCTCTAGTTGAGATTTTCCATCGTATCGTTTCCTGTTTGCTGCGTTAATTAATTTGGTGTAACTTTCAATTTGTTTGCCGTGTTTTTGTTGGTGCCGTGAAAGTCCACGTACACAGTGTGACCGCGGAATTATCGATAGGATATACCGTCCGACCATCAGAAATATACCGAAAATTAGCGTAAAAATACCGACAAAAATCATATTCCTCGATTTTGATATTCTGTTTAATATTACTTGCTGAATAGGACACTGAACCCTGAAATAATAATTTTAACCGATAGAAGAAACAATTTTATACAGGATTGACCAACTTTAAAAACTCTGTTTATTGGATTTGGTCTAAAATAAGGTTTAAACAGGGAAGGTCCAGGCATAAAACGTAAGTGACCATGAAATGCGCTGAAGAAAACGTAAGTGATCATGGAATGTCACGTAATTTGAAAACTTAACCGGTGGTATGGACATACATATTTAGACCATACCCTTTTTCATTTGATTAATGTTAAAATTCTTTTTTCTCAGCTGCTTCAAAATAAACGTTGTATGTGTTTTACACAGATTGACATACATATTTCGACCCATTAATGGAATTGATTTCATTTCTGTATATACCAGAGTACGGCACCGCGGTGGCCAGCAGCCAATGAACAGAAATATACAAATTTCTACTTTATAAAATGTCAACATTCACAAAATCCGTATTGGATGAGATGGCATAGGAGATACCTGATTTATATGAGATTGAACGGATTCGTAGCGCTGGTTCCTATGGCCAGGTGTCGAAGGTGAATTTGCGGGGAAGCAATTTGAGTGTGTCAATCAAGAAATCAGCCATTCGAAAGGCCAGAGCATGCCAAACGATTATGTCGCGAGATTCGTCTGCTGAAGCATATCAATCACCCAAAATCCAAAAAGAAAAGAAAAGTCGGTGGCCTGCATACATACTGCATTCATACTCCTTCTCACTTGCAGACCATCAATGGCCAGCAACAGCCGCCAACTGCAGGAAGGAATGCATAAAAATGCAGATAAATCCATTAATAAAACTTAAATATTACATTCAAATTTTTTTCGCTTTCAAATCATTTATTATTTCATTTCAAATCGTCGCGCTATTATATCGATAGGCGATACATTGCTATTTGTTTTATATATCGGCGCGAAAAAAAAGCAAAATTTTGAAATTTCGTTGTATGAAAAAGCAAAAACGTTGTTTATTTACATTTTGGCGCTTAGAAACATTTGAAAATTTTCAAAATGTTACGAAACATTGCCCCGCACACACACCCACCAAACATTTCATTTTGCGACACATGCTGCTGGCCCATACAAATTAATGTTGGCAACGGTAAAAAACTTAAGTGATTATGGAATGTCAGTAAGAAACGTAAGTGAGCATGGAATACCGCAACTATAAAGTATTCGTCGATTTTGATATTCTGTTTAATTGTACTAGTTACCTACGCACTGACCCCACAATTTAAACTGATAAATTAATTCAATTTTCAACCAATTTTCTACGATAATGGCAGGATTTTCTTCTTGGCAAAGGTCTAAAAACATCGAAAACATCACCCCGCTTGTTGAGTTGTTCAGAAATACCAGTATATACCATGAGAAAATAAAATACTTTTTGCACAATTTTGGCATCTTGTGGTATCTCGATTTCATTTAATTCCAGGTACTTCTTGCTTTTAAGAGCAAAAATGTGTGAAGTATATATGATAAAATACATACATAAGTATACAAAAATGAACGACTTTCTTTAATTAAAAGAGCGTTTCAAACGCTGCTGCTTGTAGTTGTGCGGCGTGGGACAATTTTCAGCCCGGGACTTGGAAGTGCCCTGCTCCTCTTCATCACAGTTATCGCCGCGACGACGACGTTCCTCCTCTTTAATGAATGCCTTGCGCTGGGCCGGCAACATACCATTTGTTTCGCGTATGATGTTTGCCTGAGCGCAATAAATTTGGGGATTGTAGTCCTCCACCTGGTCGTCGTCCCAATTCTCGTCGGCTTCAATTTTCGGATGTTTTGTGTCAGCGTGCAGTTCAGCCGATTCGTTGGTTTGATATTGCAAAATTATGTTGCGGTCCTCACAAGATTTGCAATGTTGCTGTACGAGGAAAATTTAGCTGGTTTGTTGTGTGTATTTTTTCGCAAATCACTCACATAGAACTCTGCCTCTGGTAGGAGATGTGATTTGTTGAAGGGACACACGAGAAGTTCCACCGTGTCCTTGTAGATCTCACGACATTTTATAATGTGTTGTTGATACTTTCTGCGCTGCATCACATGCTCCTTGTTGTACGGGCAGACAACTATATCTTTTTCGGCGAGACTTTCCATGATTAAAATTAATTCAACATTTAATTTAAGTTAAATTCCAGATTAAAAATTAAAATGGCGCTGCGCATAAAAGTGCAAATAACGACGATAGCCAGCTCAAAGCAACCCTATGTGTTTTAGGACCCGATATGTGATAGTTTGAGGACATATGTAATTCTACATGTATCTTACATGTAATATATCGTTAGCACAGTGGCGCTTCGCAACATTTGGAAAAGATTCGCAGCATGCTGCTTGCCAAATTCGATAACAGTACCGATTCAACCGGTTCAGCCGATTTACAATTAATGATCATTATCATTTAAATTAGCATTTACCCAACCCAACCAAGCTGTTACCGCCCACATATAAATAGCTTTTTGCTTCCCGCTTCATTGTCCTGCCGCTAGAACGGAGGCGGCGACCTTCGGCTCTGCCTTATAAGGCTGTCTCCAGACGCCAGCAGCGTGATCTTTTAATGTCCCCCTCACCCTGCGACCTCCCTCTGCGACTGTCGTGGAGGGAGATTGCAGGCAAGTCAATTATGGATTTTATTGCCGATTCTTATTCTTTTGTTGTCTTACTGATTCATCAAGATCTTTGTTTGTTTGTTTGTATTTTTTCTCTTTTTTAAGCGGAGCTTCTGGCTTTTGTTTAACCGCGGAAAAGCAAAGAGGGGTCTTTTGAGCCTCCTTTCCTGCTTTCCATCGAAGCAATTTGTTTAGTAATTTTTATTCAAATTCAAAGCTTGTTTTCAAGTGAAAACTGTCGGTTAAAACCTCTGTCTGTCTACGCATCTGAACTCGTTTTTTCATTATTTCTACGGTGCGTGGACAAGTTTTACCGGCAATTCGATCAAATTTCACTTTTTATGAGAGTATCTCCCCAGGTAGCTGCTGCTAAATTGATTTGTCACTTAAACCGTGGTAACCCCAACACCCAGTGTGTGCCTCTAATAAAAGAAAAAAGAAAGGCAGCCCAGGCCTCAGCCTCAGCCACGGCAGAGCAGTAATTGGTAATTGCAATGTAGGTGAGAAATCTGGCTGCCACTTTGTTTCGGCTGGTAGCAAGTGTGGGTGTCATCTCTCAGCCTACAAGGAAGGGTTCAATGAACTTGCCACTTAGGAATCCCCTCCGCCTATCACTAGACAAGACACATTGCTTCTGGGTTTTATGACCTATCCACTGACCGTTGCAGGTTGCAAAGGCAAAGTGCTGATAAGACACTCTATTCAAGCTCAACTGCCATCATTTGTTGATATTGTGACTCGCTCGCGCTGGCACAGCTGGCTCATCTAAATAAATCACTTGTGATGATTTCATTCATCCAGAAAAGCAAACAAAAAAGATTCAATTGGACAGAACCCAGACGGAAGTGACCTCCCACTCTCTGGTGCCCGCAAAACATATGGGAACCGGTTTATGGTCTAACAGAATTTGATTTCAAATTTTAACATTTGAATTTTAACCGCCAAATTCAAACAATGAGACAGGCAACAGCTGTCGGGCAAAGTGTATTCATTTAGGGTGAGGCATTGCTCCCACTAACGAAAGCCTTCGTTCACATGTTCAGAAGAGCAAGAGAATGACAATCAGCGATCTATACTCAACTTCACCCTACCTTATTGTAGCTTGGCTTTCTGGTTTTACTCGTACATGCGTTACAAAATAGAGGGAAAACACCACCGTATAAAATATCCAGGCAGCTTTTAAATATTATTTATCCGTTCGCCGCGATCGTCAGACTTAAAGATACAACTTACTGAAAAGCATACCGAAACCGATTCCCGTTGTTAAACATATAATAAAGTTTAACTTGTACTTATATTTGTGTAATTGTGCCAACTGTGCGTGTGTTAACCCTTTGTTTGTCGGTTATTGAAGATCGTTGGTAAGTTGTGGGGTTTGTTAGTGCAACCAGAAAGAACCAACAACTGCAATCCGGTTTGAGCCGGTGCAAGATCCCGATCCCTTTTTTCCATTTTGCCCACTGCGCAATTGCAACAACACCTTAACGACCCCTCTTTCTCTCTTTCGTTGTCTCTCACTGCTTTACATCTGCCCGACGCCAACGCTTTTGTTGTTGCAATTAAAGTTTCCCCTCTTGCACTTTGTTGTTCTTATTTGCCGTAATGGTGATATACAAGGGTGTGTGTAGGTACTCTGTTGCAGAGTATTTTTGAACTTCGACTGGATTGAGTGTATATATATGTATGTATGTAGATCATATTGATTTACAGTTCTTCGGCATTATATATGTAGCGATCTTAAAGAGCATCAAAAACTGCGGCGCCTGAAGCCTAGCCCCTGGCTGTTATTTTTTTAGTTTACTGCACTTCTTCCAGCGGCCTGTCACTCTTCTTGTTGGCATTGCGCTTTGTTTGCTCTTTGCCGCGGCCTGTTCTTTTCAGCAAAGGAGTGCAGAGAGAGGGCGCGAAAGAGAAGTGATTGAGGGTATGCTGTGTTTGTGGATGATCTTGCTGAAGTGGTGGAGAATATGTGTGCCTTTGTTTAAGCAATGGCAAAGTGCATTTTATATAAATGCATCTGTATGCAATTGAAATACCCTTCTCTCACACAACTTCATCTTATTTTTGCGGATATGTTTTTCTATATCCAACTCCATTTTCAAGGGTATACCTACGTTCGGAACACGAATCCTTCTCTCTCTATTTTCTTCAAGTTCCCTGCAAATACAATGCCCCAAGCCCATACAAATAACAGGAAAAAGGTAACCGTAAGCAAGAAAGAGGGGGAAAAGAGAGGGACACTGAGGAGTGGTTAGTTCAGCAGCTAGAGAAAGAGAGCCAGCAAGAGAAAGGAAGAATTGCATCTAGAGAGTGGGACAAAGAAAGAGGAGCCGAGCCAGAGGTTAACAGCACAGAGGGAATTGCTTGGGTTGGTTTGGACTCTCTTTTGCTCTGTTTGCCGTAAATTTCAATAGCCATAAACAAATCAATGCACGATGCATAAATCTGTTAACTGTTCATGTGTGTCCCCGTCGTACCGTCGTACCGCGTGTGTGGGTTTTCGCCCAAAAGAGTCGTAAATTAAGTTAAATGAGAGTACAGCACCATTTGTTGTATGGTAGATGGTAGGCTATTTCTTCAGGTTTGTCATTTTGTCAGCAATTGACTTTAATTGAACTTTGATTGACATCTGACGGGTTGGGGAGGGGGTCTCCTTTTCCTCCCCTCCCTCCTTTGTTTGAAATGGTTTGTTGCGGGTCTGATGTGCTTCCCACGCTAAATGTGTAATCTAATACATGCTCTGGTTGGTGTTAAGCAACCCTTGACTTGTGTTTGATTAGCATATGGGGTGCCATAATATTTGTGCGGGATTAAATTATGTATACTTAGATTTGTGGAGAGCTCCCTTAATTAAAGGTAAAGATTAACACTTAGTGGAACAACTTTTTAGGAGGGGGCACTCTGGGTATGCACTCATGCGTGCATTCACGCGTTCTGGTTTAACCAGAACATTTGTATCTTCATTTGTCTGATTTTCTTAACATTTTTCTGTGTAATTTTTTATTTACAGTACTTTAATTGGATTATCGTGATAGACCCTACATCTTCTCCGTATTATTTCTGTACATTCCATTGAAAAAACGAGCCGAAAACAATACAAAAATGGTGAACAATACCGTTGATACCGTAGAGGGTAAGTCTTCTTCTTTTTTATTTTTCATTTTCATTCTCGTTTCGTGTTTGTTTTCCATCACGGGGATTCTCATTACATTTTCACACTTTTTCATGTGTTTTCATGTTGTTCTTATTTCCGAAGTTGTTTTTCCTTTCCGCAAAAGAAATGCTGCAAAAAGTTCAGTTAACTTGAGTTTCTTCGTGTTCCTCGAGCGGGAGTCTACTCCCGCGGGTGTGGAGTAGTAGGGGGGTGGGAGGGGGCTGGGTCGCTGCAGCTTTGGGAGGAAAATCGCCTCGAAACCAAACAAAAGATGCCACGCCTCGTTGCTCGTTGCCGTTTTTATTGTTTCGGAGTTTTCCTAGTTTTCCTACTAGTTGGTGTTTGCATTTGCATAGCAATCATAAAAATGCCAGGCTGGAAAAATCGCGCACAACTATATTCATGCGCTGTGCACTTTTTGGATTTGGATTTGGTGGAAGCCCCCCACCCCTCTCGAAAATGTATCTGTAACTGCAGCAAAACGCGGCGGCTGCTGTTGCTGCTGCCTCTGCCAGTCGAGTGGCATAGATTACGCGCCATTGTACCCTAAATACGTTTTATGTGCACTTTTAGGATGCGTGTACCCAGCAGATACTTTTTGCACAGGCAGATACACACACTGGCAACACTGCAGTACGTCGTTGTCGACAATTTCTATTGGAAATCCCGTCAAGTGCTTGGGAGAATAGCCTGCCTGCCTGCCTGCCTGGAGCTCCATTATCGTGTGCATGCATGGGGATGGGGGCTTTTTGTTGTGCGGAAGTTGCCGGCAAAATATGTTTTATGCAGATTTTGTGCAATATTTGATGACACTGGCGTTGTCAAGGTGGATTGGCGGACAGGTGGATTGCACGCAGATATGGCTGGAGGACAGCGGAGCTCTGTGGAGTTGTAAAGATACTTTTATATTATATGCTACAGCAGCTTATGTAAAATTACAGGTTTAAATGGGCTATTGAAATAGGTATCTTTCAGATGCAAGTTACTTTATAGCTTGAAAAAGATTGCAGAAATTACTAAAAAATTGCAATAAATCTTTAAAATACACAATTGTTTTTATATAATTAAGTTGAGTCTTTTATAGACATAGAGGTAAGTATTTATATAAACATTTGTAACTTTAAGCAGTTGCATTTTTCAGCCACAAATGTCTTTTGAATTGCAACAATCTACCAACACAATCTACCACACAAAAAGGATACACACATACACACATACGTATATGTTTGTATATTTTTGAGCTTCCTATTCAAAATGCATTAACAAGACTCGACTCGTATTTTGGGCGAACATTTCCTACTACATCGCGTACGTTTGTACATCCGTACAACTGCCTATTATATTTAACTGCTGGTGATGGTGATTTACGCCCTATGGCTGTACAAATTACCGCTTCCAAGCAGTTGTTGCCCGCGTCCCGCCCCCGCCATCCGCTGGAGTCTGGCTTCCATGACTTGGCGAATCATGGCAGTGGCATTGTGGGGGGTTGTTGCACTCTCTACCTGCAACAGAAGCAGCAGCAGCACAAGCAGCGGCGGCAGCAGTTGATAATGCCTTTCCTATGCTCGTTAGTTGCCAGTTTTTTATTTTTTTGGAGACTAATGCCTCACGAATACGTCTGAGGCAGCCACCTTCTAGTCGACAATTCCTCTGGCAGCCTTCATTTAATTAAACTATTTCCCATTGATTGTCAAGAGTTCGCAGGAAAAACTAAACTGTCGTAAAAATTGATTGCTTCGGGAGCAGAAAACTTTTCTGTCAGGTTCAAGTTTTGCTTGTCCTTCGATTCCCTAAGTGTCTGTGTGTGTGCTGGTGTGTGTGTGTGTGTGGGTGGGTGAAAAACTAAATTCATTTTGGAATTTATTGTCGTGTTTTTCGGTACGGAATTGAAGTTGAAATGTGAAGTAGTTTCTGCAGTCCTGCAATTGCCAGACGTAGATAAAATCCGAGGGTTGAGGTTCATTGAGCAACTAAATCGGATTCGGAACTTCTCCATTACATGGCCATCCTCCACCCCCCCTTCTGCGTGCCCCTTCAACTTCAAACTCAAGTGTCGTGTCCTGCTCCTACCCCGTTTTGGCCTTGGCTCGCAGACTGGTGTGGAATTTTAATTTTCTGGCAATTGATTTGACCCCAAAGTCGGCTGGTACCCCCCCTCTATAACCAACAAATCTCTGACGAGGCAGAATTCCTAAATAGGTCATTGCACACACAAAGTGTTGCATACTTGAGGGCGGCGTTGCCAGAACAAATTAAGATGACAACGGCATTGATAAGCAGCGGTGTTTTATTGGAGGTAGCACTGAAGCAGGCACAGAGATGAGCAGAGCAACAGTCACGAAGTCACAGTTTTGATTAGGTTTTCACTCCTTTTCGAATCACTCTTCATGGCTCTCCCCCAAGAACCAACCAACCCAAGACCAACCCAGTGTAACTGTGTCACATCTTCATCTTTCGGTCGCATCTCTATCTAAGCATTTACGACCTGGTGGAAAGGATGGCTTCCCCTGGCTGTTCCTTGCTCGCTGGGAAAAATCTCAAATATGCATGGACGCCTGCAAATAGGCAATGCTTTCTGCGTGTGGCACGTACATCGCTTGAATTTATTATTGTCTTCCCTTCGAATGTGTATGATAATGTATACAGACGTTGGCGGCGTGGTGGACCCTGGTGCGGCGCTCGAGCGGAATAATGATAGCAGGCGCCCCACTGGAATGCCTCCGGCCCCCCAGCCTGCGCGTTGACAAAGTTGTTCTATTTCTGCGTGGAAGCCGATAATCACGTGTAAATTACTCGGGGACCTCTCCACAGATATTCCACATTTTGCCGGCCCCTGTCTAGCTGTAAATTTTGCATGATTTTATTTACCTTTCTGCCGGGGTCGGCCTGTCTGTCCGCCTGTCTGTCTGCCTGTCTGTCGTGTTTGGCTTTTCAATTTCTTGTGCTGCGTCCTGGGACGACGACGACAGGGCCTATTAAAAAGTCATTTCTTTCTCTTGGAATATTCAAAAGTTTTTGCCTTCATAATTTTATGGGACTCTACAGCGAAGTCTTCAAGCAGAACGACTTACAGAACGGCAGGCATTGTGTTGTGCTACTTTCTCCTAGTTTTGTGCCAAAAAGAAAGATATATCCTAGTTGCTGACAGTTGCAGTTGCAGCTACAGCTGCAGTTGCAGGCTTAAAACAGTGCATGTTGCAGGACAGGACATGGGAGGCCTGGAGTAACTGGAGCATGAAGTAAACACAACTCAAGCAGCGGGATTTGTGTGTGTTTTGTGCTGCTTCTGACAGCATTCGGCCTAAATCGATTAAACTTTGGCTTAAAGGAATTCATTTTGCTTGAATAAATGGGGGAAATGCAGCAGGGCAATATTAATTTTCTACGAAAATAAAACGATTATGAATGAATGAATCCAAGCAGAGGATCTGTCTTTAAGTTGTATCTTTTGGTTGATTTCTCTGGGAGTTTAGTAGCTTCTTTGTCTATGCTTAAGAGACATATTACCTCCCTAATCTACTCAGCCTTTGACCCTAATCAGGGGAGTAAAAGTATTTTATGTGTGTGAAATAAGAAGATGAATACTCAACATGTAGTAAAAATATATTTGTGGCTTATGGAAAAATCTACTCACGTAACGTTTATCTTGGATTAATAATGGAAGATCATTATAATTTTTGCACATAATGCGACACCCACAAAAAGGACACCCAGATACAAGAGACAAACACACACACACACACGTACATATATCTATGTGGTATTAAAGCACTTGGGGACTTGCTCTTAATGGAACTTTTTTTACGCACACACATATTCCAGGGGGTGGTATGGGGGGTCCTTAGAGGGATGCTGTTCAAAGAGCACATAATAAGCAAGAAATCTGTTGCTCCATCTATCTACCAGTACGAGTATCTATGTGTGAGTCTATGTGTGCGTGTATCTGTGTCTGTGTGTTTGTGTGGCAGGGGACATGAGATTATAATCAAAGTTCTTTCTTTCTGCCTCCCTCTTCTGCTGTTGACTGCCTATCAAAGGGAGAAACAGAGCGAAAGAGCAAAAATTTACAGAATGCAACCAGTTGCTGTTGCTCGGAAAAACACACACACACATGCACAACTTTTTCCCGGGAAAACTCGAGAGAGTGGAAGGAAGGATGGTCCCCCTCTCTCTCTGAGGACTTTAAACAACAAATGAAGCTGAAGATGAAATATGTTCCACATCATAGGGATATAGGGACGAGAAGGGGGCGGAGGAGGCTAGAAAACTCAACCTCAAAAAGTCACTTGTGCTGTGCGACGACGACATAATTAGAAATTGCGAAAACTGCAAACAAAAGTTCTACTCGTACTATCTGCGGCGTCGACTTCGGCTTCCGCTGATGATGGTAGTTCTTCTTCTTCTACTTCTATGTCTTCCTATTCTTCTTCCTCTTCCTTCCCTTATGCATCTTCCTTTACGTACAGTTATGGCAAAACAGGAAGAGAAGCAGATGTAGACGTAGATGTAGATGTAGAGAGAGTGAGAGACACACAGCGTCACGATGCGTTAGGCATTGCAAATGAGCTTTAGGGGAAGTTTATGCGTAACAAAAAATTATGATAATTCCAGGAAATTTTATGGAATCTTTAACGGAGTAGATCTAAATAAAAACTGGTCTCCTAATACTAAAAAAAAAATTAACTTAACTTTTTCCCATTTTTATTGTAAAAATTGAAGTCATTTTTTAAGTACTTTCACTTTTTAAGTATTCTAAAAAAAAATTATTATGAGGAGCTATTTCTGATTTTTATAAAAAAAAAAATAGTAAATAAAAATAATATAAATAAATAAATAAAAAATAAATTTAAAAAATACAAATCAGAAAATAATTTTTATTTTTCAAATTATAATCCCAGAAATAGTTATACAAATAAATTATAAAATATAAAAAAATAAAATAAAATATATACAAAAATAAAATATAAAATAAATTATAATAAATTATAAATTATAATAATAATTATTAATATTTAATACACCATAAAAATGGATCTAAATCTGAGTCACAATTTCTGAAAATATATTGCACAGAATAAGCGACTCTCACGCTTTCCTTATCGTAATAATGTCAACCGTGCGAACGTGAAATATTATCCATTTTCTAGAGCTATGGGGCCACAAGTTTGTTGCAGGAGCAGCAGGACCAACAGCAGACCCAACAGCAGACAAGTGTAGACATGTTTGCAACAAGCAGTGGCAGCATCAGCAGCAGCAGCAGCGAAGGTTTCTGCCTGAGACGTTGACATTTGTGCGGACCCTCCGACATGACCGGAATAGATAATTATTTATACCAGTCGCCAGCACAGTTCGTGTCTCCGCAGACGAGTCTCGAGTGGGGGGGTGGGGAATACTCTCCTCCCTCTCCCGCGCACGCACGTATCCTTCGGTTGCATTGGCGCTGCTCTGGGGTACAACTTTTGCTTGTGGAAGTTGTCCAAAAAGTAATTCAATTTAAGTTTCATCTGAAACGTAGACATCGGGTAAAGGTTATGTCTGTATTACGCTTCTTGTTGTTGATAATTTTCTCCTACCTTCAGCTGGTAATCTTCTCCTACCTTCAGCTGGTAATCTGCTCCTCCCTTCTGGTAATCTTCTCCTAGAGATACTCCCTGTTTTTCCCTCTCCCCTCCTGTTGGTACTTCCTTTTTTCGTGGTTAAAGATTTTCACAGCCGAAACATAAAATTTTTATGAGCTGTAAAGTGTAAACGGAACTACAAGCGATAGACTTTTATCAGGAGACCCACAAAAATAGTGATATTAAAGTGCTTTTTATAGAAGTGCGAAGGTTACCCCAAGAGTTTATTGAGATGTTCTTTGATTTATTCCAGAATTAAATCCTCTTGGAATAACTAGAGGTTTTGAGATCTTAAAAGAAAAGTCTAGACACAGAATTCATACTAAATTCATAAAGACCCAAGGAACGGATGCATCGGTACTGCCAGACCACAACCACAAAAAACCCCAAAATAAATTCGAAATCCATTAACTTTTGGGCTTAAACATTTGCCCATCATCTTTTGGGCTTAAATTATATCCTCAACACACACAATTTATGAGCTATAAAACAAACTATAAGAACAGGGCACAGCACTTCATTTACCAAATGAATTTGGTTTATAAAATTCACATCCTTTTTCCCTCCTTTCAAATGAAACTTTAGTAAGAAATATCCTAAAGGACTCTAAAGGATTAAGCTGCAGATTAATCAAATTTTGTGCCAACACAGACGAAAAAAAGTATTAAGTGGATCCTTTGATTGTCAATTAAAAACGGAATAGAATGGCAGGACACCTAATGAATGGCGCTGTGGCGCTATGGGAATGAAGGATTGGCTTGTGGCAGGCGGCAGGCGGCACATGGCAGCTGCCAGATAGCAAAGGACTTTCTTCTCCCCTTGCTTTCCGCATAGATTTATAGAGTCAGAGTCCTTGGCTCCTGCTAGAGCAGAGACAGCAAACCAATTGTTGCATTTGTCCTGCCAACTGGCAAAAGGGTTGGAATTGAATTGTTGGCAATTTGTTTGCACCCCACCCGGGGAGGGGGTGAAACCTCCTCTGGAGATGCCTGAAAGGTGGGAAGTGGCGGCAGGATGATTGGTTAGCAGGGGGCGGGGGGTGGCAAGGGCTCTCGATGGATGCGGTGGTGGCCCCAGGTCTTGGGGCAATTTGTTTAGTATCTTTGTTCGCATAATTGCCCGCACAATGCCGCACGATGCCCCGTGCCTGCCACACGGAATGGAAATGGAAATGGGAATGGAGAATCCGAGTTTGCGCGAGTGTGAAGAGCCTTAATTAAAAAGCTTTTAAAGCCAAAGGGCAGGAGGTCCGCACAGATTGGAATGACCGCGTCCACCCCTTCCCCAATCAACCCTTTTGGCCTTCCGCACGATTTGTTATGTGTGGGTGGGAGCGGGTTTTGGGGCATGCATCCCCAAGAATGAATAATTGTAGGGAGGAGGGGTGAACGTGATTTTGGAATAAATTTCCATCATTTCGGAGGGCATTTGTATCTGTATCTTGGAATATATTAAAGGGATTCCTTGAACGAATTTGACCCTAGATAGAATGTTCTAAAAGGTTAAAAAACCAATTGGCAGTTCATGAAAATGCAATCTATAAAAGTGGACAGCTCTATTAATCAATACACCCCAGGCTTTTCGTATGGAAAAACTTGGCCGAAACTCCATTTAAGCGGCTTTCGATTAACCACATTCGGTACAGTCCAAAAAAATCGTATGCCTTGCTGTTGGTTCTGTCTGTCATTCATTCATCACTTGTTGCCTTTTTAAGCCGAAGTAAGCGGATGAATGTGGATGGTAGCGGGCATCCCCCAACCCCCCTGCCACCCCTCCATCGACTGACGACTAATGGCCAATTAATGGCATTTAAATGCGCTCACGTAATGCCTTCCATTCCATCCTCCATCCGAGAACTCTTGAATATTTTTGTTACCACAAAAACCGTAAACAGAAAACGGCAACAGAAATGTAGGTCCTGCAGGACCTGCGACAGCGCGGCGTTGGCCTGGTCAACAGCAATCAAACGGCCATAAATTTGTTGCCAAATGTCGTAAAGCCTCCCCACCCCATCCCTCCCCCTCACACCCTCTCGTGCCGCCCCAGGAACAGCAGAAGATTGCTACAGGTAATTACAAAACCATAACGCGCGCAAATGTCACCGCAAAATGTGCGGTCAATGTTTCTGGGCCATCAGGCAGGGCACATGCCACCCCCCCACCCCCACCCCCTGCTGCTGCTGCTGCTGGCATCATCATCATCAGGAATCGCAAAACGATTTTCCCTGCTTTTCCGTTGCATAATTTTTTGTGTGTGTGTCGCAGTGCGGCGGCGGGGGGTCAGCGCGGAATTTCAGTAAATTTTCGCTTTTGGAAATCACGGAATCAGCTTCAGGCTCAAACATTTGAGGCGCGTGACATTAACAGCTTCGGTCCTGGCCAGGTCAGGTCATTACCAAAGCGAAACGACAAGGAAATTTGGCTAGAGAATGGTCAAGTATTAAGGGGAAATGTCTTTATTGAATATTTATTTTATTTGAATAAATATTTCCCCCAAAATGTTGATGAATATTTAGGCAAGAAATTGCAAAAAATTCTCTTGAGAAATGGCAACTTCTAAAAAGGAAATAATATAAGAAAGTGCTGCCATTAGCAGCTCCATTTTCGCCCTAGGAAGGACCTGACATTTTCTGTCTCTAACCTATCAAAACTGACACGAAAAGCTCTAATATCCTTCCAATTTGTGCATTATTTATGCCCCCTTTGGCAAACTGCAGTATTCCGAATGATTAATCACCTTTTAAGGGGGCTTTTCGCGGGAAAATTGCCTTCGAGTTTATGCGCGATTTGTTCGATAATTTCGCTACGCTTTTCCTGCGTTATGTGTTGGCCGCACAATCAACAGGCATTGCGGGAAAGCCATTCAGGAGGAGCATTACGTCGAGGAGAATCCATTTGTGGCCGGGCACAAGAAACAATTGCAATTGCAATTGCCACACGACACGGCATACTACACGCAGCAAATGCGCGGTTAGCCGCAGCAACTGTGCGAGAAGGGAAAACTCCTATCATTACAAGTCGCCTAAACCGTTGTTGCAACATACAGCTTTGCGCCACACAAAAGTGGGAGACAGAGACAGAGAGAGAGAGCGAGACCTACATAAAACCAGTTAATAAACGTCAGTGCTGTTGCCGCACTTCAGACACACACACACCCAAGGAAGGGCAAGGGAAATGCAGGGGAAAATCGTTATCATTATATACAATTCTATATAGAGGAGAGGGGCGGGGAGGAGGACTACGCGCACTACTACAAAAAAAGGACAGAAAACTATATACGCGAACGCTTTTCGCCAAAGTTTATTGAACCGGAAGTTGGAAAGCGGCTCGGCGGTTGTGTGAAAAGCGGCAACAATGCGGCGGAAAGGCACAAACACACACACAAAAAATAAAACAAAAAAATAAAGGAGCAACTTGAGCCCTCAGGCAGCAGTCAGCAGGACCCTGTGTCTGTCTGGCAACATGTCTGTGCCACAAGAAGTGCCCCAAGCGAACGAGGCAAGTCGAGCCGCGCCGATCCGATCCGAGCTTTGCTTTTATTTATTTATTTTATATTTTCTTTTCGACTGGCAATCATATTTATGCCGACATTTCAAAATCCAAGTCCAAGTCCGAGTCGAAATCCAAAGCGAAGGATGCGGAGATGCTGCCTCGAGATACTTTTTCCCATAACTTATTCATATGCACCACTGATGGGGCGGGGATGAGTCTGTCTGTCTGACTGTCTGGGTTTTCCAGGGGGATGGTCTAGGGATGTACTCGCAGCTTCCCGCCCCCGCCTGTCACTCGAAGGCATTCGCTTATTGTTTCAGAGCCCCCTCTGGGGGCATGTAATTGTTGTTTAAGTGATGCAAATGAGCGTTGTATGCGTAACAACAACAACATTATTCATCAGCACAGCTGTGATTAGAATAGGCTTGAGGAATACTCCTCACTCACTTCGATATCTCGTATGACATATAAGAAATTATTCCAATTTAATAGCAATGGATTTTTTGGAAATTTGGAAAATTGTTAAATATTTTAAATATAATAATATAATTTTTAAACTGTTTTAAATACAATTTAAACAGTTTGGGGCTATAACAATTAATATCTTACATTTGCATTTAAAATTTTATAAATAAAAGGAAAATAATAAAAACTAAAAATCAATTTTAAATGATCTTTATAAAAATTAAAATACATTTTAAATTGTTTTTATAAAAATTAAAAAAAAAATCAATTTAAAATGTTTTTTATCCAAATTAAAAGTAAAAATCAATTTAAAAATATCTTAATAAAAATTTAAAATAAAAATAAATTTTAAATTATCTTTATAAAAATTAAAAATAAAAATTAATGTTTTTCTTTAAATTTTTTATCAAGAAAAAAAATCAATTAAAAATTTTTTTTATAAAAATTATAATAATAATAAAATCACAAAATTAATTTTCATAATTTGTAAAGATTTTAAAAGTAGAATCCTCTAAGTACCTGATTAAATATTTTCTTAAATTAAACAATTTTCGGGGGAATATTTAGTAGAAAACATGAAAATAAAGTTACAGAAATTAGATTTTAGTTAAGTTTTCTTAAAAATAGTTTCAGAAAATATATTCCCCAATCAAAGTTTTCGGTAAACTAATACTAATTTTTTACCAGAATAGTTTATCGTGTTATATTATGAATTCTTTTATATTTAACTAAAAATTCGTGTTTATTCAACCACCACTCACTCATGTAATGCATATACTCCTTACTGCTCTCTGATACCCTCTAAAAAAGAAAAAACCGGCAGCAGCAAACATTGCCTGCGGAGGTTTTTCAACGAAAGAAGCGAAAAACTCCACTTCTGTTCGTTCGCTTCATTTCGTTTGAAGTGAGCAAAAGGCACAAGAAAAAAACTGTTTTTTGGGGAAAGATACTCCTCGTAAAATACTCCGCGACTGCTGTTGTCAGTTGGGTGGGGTCTGGGGTGCTGGAGGGGGTGGGTGGAAGCTGCGCCTAAAGGGGGACTCGCGTTCGCTTTGTCATTGTTAATGGGGTCAAAAATTTCGAGGCGTGATTTATGTCTGTTTTTGAAATTGTGCCTGAAAAGTGTATAGACTGTTTTTCGTGGATCCATGGATCGCTTTAAAGGTTATTAAAATTGATTGTCATCTGTCGGTTGTCGTTTCGTTTGGAGTATATTAAAAATTGAAAATCATTCCCCAGAGGAGGGCGGATCCCCTGCCCCCTCGCTGAAAAGGCAATTTAGTCGTGGAACACTGCAGATTGTTTCTATATAAAACACGGAATTGCAGTCGCTTGAGAGTTGCGATATTGCATGGCTGTAGAGGGGAGCGGAGGGGGAAAAACGAGAGACGAAAAACTGGTGGAAAAACAATCTGAATCCGGGAGATTGATCAAACGGCACGTACGGACGTACCAACATCGAATGACAATGACAAAAGTTGCTAATGAAATTCATTTGTTGACATGCCCACATAGGACGAATCCGAATACGACTACGTCGTTGTGTTGTGGATGTATAGATGGTTTTGTGGCGCTCTGAATGGGGGATATAATGGAATCACTTTATGTATGAATAACCAATACAAAATACATTTGGGAATGGTTTAACTACACATTTAAAACGATGGCAAAAAAACTCATATTTATGGGTGATTAAAACGTTTTCCTTAGGGGATTTCTTTTGAAGTTGAATATTCATACGCAAATAATAAAACAAAACACATTTTATGGGTCATTTAAACGTTTATTGTGGGGGATTACTTTGAATTTTAATTTGCGGTATTTGTTTGGCAGAAAATTGCAGGGAAAATTAAAGGGAATTTAAAATTTTATAGTTTTCAATTGCATTCTGAAGGTTCTTGGGTTCTCTTGGTGTTCCAATAATGAGATTTCGTAGAAAAGTATTCAAATGCATAGAAAAATGTTCTATTCCATTGTATTATCCTGTCAAGAAGATGTGTTTTTAGGAAAGACTGAGAAACAATGCGCTCTCGCTAACTGCGTACTCGTTACTTCATGCGCCAGCCCTGGAGTCACTCGCTACTTCATGCACCAGCCCTCGAGTCACTCGCTACCTCTTGCGTCAGTCCTCGGCTCACTTGCTCATCGCTTGCTCGTTCGTTATATGAAAGATAGACATTACAAAACATAAATCTATGGTATGAGGTGTACAAAATGTGTGGAATTGAAAAGTAAATCAGATCACAGAACTATATATAATATTACCCGCTTTCAAAGATCCACAAATAATAACTCTCAAGTCATTAAGTATGCAAATCTCTTCAATTAAAATCAAGTTATAAAATGGCATTTCTTGAGTGTAATTCTCCCCCATTCAATAATTTATAGTTCCCAGAAAATCATTAAATGTTTGCCAGAGTAAAAGAGTTCAGAGAACTGCTGTAAAGAACCAGCACACACGGTTCCCATCAGGGAGAAGGAACACTAATGCATTTATAGTGAAAGATACAGATACAAACGGGTATATATAGTACATATGTATGTGTGTATGTATGACCACAACAAATGATGTCCCTGGGGGAACGTACTGCACCGCAAAACTTCCACTTGAATGTGGGAGGAGATACCCCCACCGCTCCACCCCTTTCTCCAGGCCTCTGTCCCTGTGCTTACTTATGCATATGCGACACCCATAATTATCAGAGTTTTCCACATGCAATGGGAACACACATTCTCCCGAACGAACCATCCATCGAAACATATGTTTTGTTGCAAAAAAGGAGAAACACTAACCCCCAGGCAGGGGAGTATTCTCCCTCTATTGGGGGTCTCGGTCTCGGGGCCCTTTAAAAAACATTGATTTTTATTGCATGCCTCGTCCGAAAAACTCTCTAGCGGTTGCAGAGTGGAGCGGGGGGGAAGAAAAACACAACCCACTAATGACGTTGTTGCTGCGGCTTTTTAAATGTGAGGGGCAGCAATTTATCAATATATCTACTCGTACCAAGGCAGTGCTGGTGCACAGACATACAAACATGACTGTGAAAAACTGATATGTGCAATATTGTACGAGTATATAGGAGAAGAGAGTGGCAGAGGGGGAGGCAGAGGGAGAGGCAGAGCCAGCGGCAATGGCAGACTTCTGCAGAGAGCGCTAAAAACACAGGCAGGCAGGCCACAGGCATATTTCATACTCGAATGCCCGCAACTCTGTCTCCCTCTCCTCCTATTACTCTATTCTCCATTTCCCCTTCTTCTTCTCCTTCTCGAACAGTAGCCCTCTGGTTGCGTGCAAACGGCCCCTTAGGGGGGGAAGGAGAGGTCCCCGGGCATCGCCGACATATGTTTTCTGTCGCCAATGCAGCGTAAAATTTACTCTTTTTTTTGTGTTTTACAATTTTTGCCTTTATTTCTGGCTGCACTGCCCTGCCCCCTCCTGCCCCTCCCCTGTCGTGGAACATGTGTGTTTTCCACGATTTAAATATTTCACAATTGCAACACGAAACAGAAAATGGATTTATGCTGTCAAAATCATTTATTTCTGGCGATCAGAAGTGTTGTGTGCGAAATTCCAAATCAAATCAAATCAATTATTCAATTATGCATTCAATTGGGTTTTAGGGCATAGAATCTGGAGGGGATTTGTGTCTAGACTGTGTCTAAATGGTGTTACTATGTTTTAGCAGTGAAAGCTATTAAAGCTAAATGGAAGTGGGTATGGGATATGATTGAAATGGGAAGGGAAGATAGGAATGTGAAGATATCTTAACCAAAAAATATTGATATAAATTAGAAGGCATAGAAGTCTTAAGTCCGAAAAGTCTAGATTTTTACCTCGTCAAATCCGAGGTACAATTTTGTATTACATTTTTATTGCTAAAAGCATCGAACGGGTACATCGGTACTGCGGGTGACCAAGTTTTTGAGTATATTAAACTCCTTATTGCTTACTGCACTTGACTTTTGGGATGTCGTAAGTATTAGAGAGAGTTCTATACTTTATGCCTTAATTATAAGCCTTAAACTGCTTTTTAAACACAAAATAAATGGCATTAGCCATTACTTCTTCCAAAAATACTCCTGAATATTATATCTCCAATGCCTTCAAAAACAGTTCCTAAATAACCTCTCAGCTACCCTTCATCGGAGACAATCCTTATCCATAGTTTGTTCACATCAAAAGTAATCTGTAAGCAGTCTTTACTGTAGCCTTTTGACATGTGACATGTCGCCGACATCGTCCAGTGGCCTTAATGCAGTCATAAAACTGCGTATAAAATCAAACGACTAACGAGATCCACCTCTGGCCCCATCCCATACCCCCACTGCCTTCCGGAAAACACCTTTATGTCCTTTTTTTATTACCTGAACAGCAGACAACGTCTAGACGGGGGGAGGAAAGACGTTCAACGCAGGACACATGACACATAGGATGCTGCAGCTCCTCCTCGATGGAAGGAAACTTAAAAGAAATGTTTGCTGCTGCCTCAAACTACATCTCACATCACATCTCGTATTCGTAATCTTGGGGCCGTCGTTTCGGCGATCCAATGACATTTTACGACCAGTTCCGTAAACCCTTTATGTAAATTAAAACAAAATGCGCATCAAGAGGGCCAAACGGGAATCCTTTAGGGACACGCTTAAGCTTGGGAACCGGACTTTAAGAAAACAGAGAAAAAACCCCGAAAAAACTAAAGAAATAAATTAAATTGAACCCCATATAAGCCGTTAAGCCGTTTTTGGCCCAGAGAGGTTCTGGCCCTCATATGGTATTGAGTGGCATCAAAAGTTGGGTTTATTTTGGGAGCCCTCCATTCTGTTCGGGGTTTTCTTTAGGTGGGGGCTCGTACCTCCATCCCACTTGAGGAGTTCAAAAGGCCAGAGCTACAAGTGGCTTAGGGGAATACTTACGAGGGGTTGCAATTCTCATTTGGGGTTGAAGTTGAAATTGAAATCGCCCTTCACTTGTATGTAACTCCAATTTGCCTCCTTTCCCCTGCTGCTTTCTCCTGCTCCTCCTTCTGTCTCCTTCTGCTCTCTCCTTCTCCTCTTTCCTGCTGCTTACTCCTTCTCCTCTCTCCCTCTTCTTTCTCCCTCTCCTCTTTTCTCCTGCTTACGTGTGCAAATGCATTAATAATGATGTGTGTGCACCACGCACGTTACGCCTTGGGGCCAGAGAGCAGGGGGCAGGGGGCATTGCACGTAATGCGTCACGTGTGCCCCAAGGAGCAGATGGAGCAGGTGGCTCGCACTTGTGGGGTTATCCGTCCATCCATCCTTCCCGCCCCCCCTAGTAAAAACCCTGAAAAATAATGCGAATTCTGTAATCAATTATTAAAATATTTTTGTGCTGTACATATATACCCTGTAAATGTTAAGGAGAGGTATGTGAAAGGTAAGAATTCTACCCTGAAAAAGATATGACTTAAACCCATTTTATTGGAAATTTATAAAATAAAAAAGTGGTCTATTTTGTACAGAAAATATTGAAAATATCCCTTATAATATTTGTATAATTAAATAATCCAAAAAGTAGTCTAGAAAACGACAATCAATGGGCAATATTTTCCTCACAAAATACTGTAATAGTTTCCCCATCCTACAGGATACCTGCCTGTCGTATTTGTTCTCAAAAATCTCTCCACTTGATGGCTTGGTTTTACGGTCAAGTCCTGGCCACAGCAGCATCACACAACACACACACACAGACTCGCACACCAAGGTGTGGCATGCTACCTACCTTTAGTTGCCATAATTCAGGCTGCTTTAAAAAGTAGTTGCTCCACCAAAAAGAGAGAGAGCGAGAGCTTCCCTCAGCTTCCCTTCTCTCTGCGTGTCTAGACACGTCTATACCTGTCGCCCCCCTCCCTTCCCCTACCCTCTTGTCTTGGCTTCTATGTCTGCTTTTCCTTATTTACAGTTACAGGTGTGTGATGTGGTCCGTCGTCCCGCATGTAGTGTTGCCTCTTGTGGGGCTTCCTGTTGGTGCCAAAGCCACCCCTGTGGCACCACCCCTCGGGTACCTGCTGCTGCTGCTGTAGCTGCTGGTCCCCAGAAAACACGCAAAATACGCAATAAATTCAATTAATTGTCTAAAGCTTCTTATTTCAGCAAATTTGTTGCATGATGCGTAAGAGGTGGAGAGGAATCTTAGAGGGTAGTGGGGGAAACACCCAACCCACTTTTGAGATCAATAAGAGGGAGAGAGAGGGAGGGTGGGGCACCACAGAGAAGTGTGGCTGTGGCTGTGGTCGTCGTCGGGGATCTCTGGTCTCCCTCTTTGTTTTTATGGTGCGTACCAATCTCATTTTATGCTCCTCTGGCAGCAGCATTCCTAAGCAGACGGCTAATTTAATGAAAGGTGGAAAAGTAGAAAATTGCATTTCCCGGGGTCCGGATCTCAGGTTCTCGCTTGCCACTAAAGTGGCTTAAAAAATGGTTAAACTGTGGAAGTTCTCTGTGTGTGAGTGTGTTTTTCACTTGAAGGAAGTTTCAAATTGAAGAAAAGTTCTTTACGTTTGTGGTTACAGTGTTGGAGAGGTTTGTGCAGTGTTGTAAAGGCAAATGATGAGAGTTGAGTGTTGGAAAAGCGATCAAAAATGCTTTTAACAGACTATTAAATGGTTAAATATAAGTTTAGAGAAAGAAAAATAAATATATAATTGAAGAAATACTTTAAAATTAATTTACAGTGTTGTAAAGCGTAAAAAAGTCTTAAAAATGGTATTATATGGCACAGATAGAGAAAGATACCTAAGAATTCTTAAATTTAAAACTAAAGTCAACTTTTTAAAAGTATTTCTCTCATTTCCCCTAAATCCCTCTGCCATTCCCCCAAAAAGTACGCTAAGCTCTTGCCGCTTTTAAAGCTTAATTCTGGCACATACTCATATGTGTGTCCCTGTCTGTGTGTGTGGGGCGGGGGCATGCCCCTCGTAACCTCTGTGCACTAGTTTTTAATAAAAAAGTTGGCTGCAACAATTTGCTGCAATAAAAACCACACGCATCATCCCACGAATCCTGCGACCCACAGAACGCCCTGCACTTTAAAAATGCTGCTGACGTTGATGGGTAGCACGTAAATTTCCCCAGTGACATAAACGGGAATTTTCCAACAGCATCACAACAGAGACAAAAAGAAAGAAAGAGAGATAGATAAGAGCAAGAGAGAGCAAGCGAGAGAGAGCGAGGGAAAGCCAAGTGTTGTACGCGTTAAAATTGTTGTATTTTACATGGTAGTCGCTTGGGGTATGCTGTATTTGTGGTCATTTGTGTAACAGGCAGAAGCAAGTACTCTACAAATAAAGAAAAATCACATTTTGAACGCCTGGCCGATTAAGATATAGGTCTTTGATCGGTCTATATATTGAAATAGTTTTTCTTTGGATCATTTAAACAACCAGAATGAGATAAGCCAGATTTCAGGCTAGAAAGTTCTCCTCCAAAGACCTGAAAATATAGAAATTTGTGTGATTTTAACAGTGCTCGGCAAGCATACCCTTAAGTGCGCTGCTGTGTGTTTAGCAAAAACCCGAACATGCTTGCGGGAGAAATCGCTTTATTGCTTTACACTGGAAAAGCGCGATGGCAAAAGCCGAAGTCGCTTTGCCGAAGCCACACGAAGTCTCGTTTTACTATCCAACAGCGACAGATCTGTAGAGAGTTTTTCACATTAGATAGGGCCTCTCTCATTTCACAATCTTAACTGATTCCCAGGGTATCCCTTGGTCGCTTCATTCCCCACAAAAACAGACTGTTATCTCTTATTTTTATTTATTTTTGTTGCTTTTTCGCTACCTTTTACACACATGCGAATGACTTTAAACAATTTCGAGAACCTCCCGCACGCCTCCCGCACGCCTCCTGCCCCTCCCTCTTGGCTTTTACGGGTTTTTCCTTCTACGGGAAAATAGGCACTAAAAATCCAAGGGAGGAAAATGGCAGACAAAATGCAGCGAGAGTAGGAGTAGACAGGGCAGACAGGTGGCACGTTGCTGTGTCCAGAGGTTGACATAAAAATATTTGACGCAGTGCAAAATTTGATTCGCGAAATGAGTGTGTATGTGTGCGAGTGTGTGTGTGTGCGCCGCAAAGCTGTTGCGCCTCAAAGTGGGCCACAAAACTTGTGCCACGTTGCAACGGCAACGCTTAAAGGGAAAGCAATCAAAGGGTTAACACTCTCACAAAAAATCAACCTTTGACCCCAGGACCCCATTCAAAAGGAAAAGGGGAAAGGGGAATGAGCTCTCCCTTTATGCGCATTAAAAAAGCCATAAGACCACAAAGACACAGAAGAAAATGTTTGAATTTCAAGTGATGCGTATGGCTTTGGCGTTGGCAGTCATAAAACGTTTTAAGGATATTAAAAAAGAGGGAAAAGAAAGGGAAACAGAAGATGCCTTTGTGGGGAAAGCAGGATAACTGGCAGATAACTTGGGCTAAGAAGAAGGCGGATAACTGGGAGTTACACAGCCAGAAGGGAAGGCGGAATGACTTGGCGGAAGGACCAGACATTTTTTTGATGAATTGACAGAAATGAGAGGCCAAAAGGAAATCCAAGCTCTTGCCCTTTATTTCGTAGGCTTTTCCAAGGGGGAATACTTTATGAGAAAATATTAAGAAATTAAATTCGATTGATTTAAAAAGGGGTAAAGCATTTTGGGAGGGGAAAACGGCAATAAATTTACGGGGAAAATATAGGAAACATAGATATATATTTTAGAAATATTCGGAATACTTAAAGGATAAGAAATCTTCGTAGCTCTTGCCTGCATTTCCTTCTTCTGGAAACCCAATTGTCAAAATTCAAATTGATAAATTTCCCACTGATTTAAGGCCAAGTGTTGTCATGCCAATTTCTGGCATCCTTTTCGTTTGGCCAAAAGCCAGCATAAATTGAAAAATCCTTGGCACCACCACAACAGCCGCTGCCTGCAGCCGCCGCCCTTTGACCCACATTCAAAATTCGGAAAACTATTTTACGCTTGACCCCAAAAAACTAACAGCAAAACTTGCTAACTTCAACACAAAAAAACACTTGAAGTAATCTGAAGGATCGGCATCTTTGGGGGAGTTATCTCATCAAAATCGATTGGAATTATGCCAGCAGGAAGGACTAGGGGAGGACTGGGGGAGAGATTGAGGAACGTGTCTAAATGGAGAAAAGAAAAAATGGAGAAGCGTTTCACATTTCTGTGGTGTGGCGACAAACAAACAGGAAAAACAGGGAGGGAAAAGCCAAAGAAAAATACCAATAAATATGTGAAGTAGTCGAATCGAAAGGGGAATGGAGCGAAAGGTTCTCCAATGCAAGGCTGCGGGTTAAAAGTGATTTGTTCACTGTGACGGGAAAGGAACGGGAATGAGTAATCGATGTCCCATAAATATGCGACAGAGAGAGCAAAGGATATGCTGTAAGGAGCTAGAAATGTAAGAAAATATTGATATATGAGAAAAAATAAGTGTCATCAATAAGTGATGAATAAAATATGTTTTCGAACGTAAGAAATATGAATTTGAACTTTGGAAAAGTGATTTAAATTCTACAAGAAATATTTTATGACTGAATTACTCGGATTTCTCTTAGTCAGAGGCATATTTAAATGATGTATTCCGGTTTTAAATTGAGTAATTGTGATCTAAACCCAAAATTTATTATTGATTGTTACTAAAATTAATTATTCAAAGTTAATTTAATATTAAAATTGGCATACGATTGACACACGGCCCCAGGAGGGTTTTCGAGAGCCGTTTTGAAGATCCTGTCACAGGCCACAGATCACAGACCACTTCATGCGGTGTGGCGTCCTTCCATGGCCGGATATCTGTACCCTTCTTGAGGAGTACTACGATCATCCATTCCTTCTCAGTCTGGAGAAGCCCTTAGACAGCCTCGTGGAAGGCACTTAAACCAACAGTTCCCAAGTAACGAGTACTACAGCATTGAAGACACCTCTTCACCAGGACTCTACTCAATCTCCTGAGAGAACTTCGTTTCTTTAGAGAGAGATAAGGTTCTCCATTCCGAACCGACTCTGGCATACAATAAGAATTGCATTTATCCAAAATGTTCTTATTAATTTCATAATCCCTGGATGATGAGAAACAGTGATTTCGTTTCTCCTTTCAGTGACTAAATAAAGCCATCACTAGTTCTGGCCTTCCCTCTTTATCGACTCCTTTCAATGCTTTCAAGAGTTCATCATTTCATGATATCCTTCACCATTCCATTGGACTGCCACCTCGGAACTCCTCAAGTGGTTTTTGCCTTGATGTTGGGTTTTCCTTTGACTGCGAGGAATGGTGTGTGGGCGAGAAAGGATTGTCAACGATGTCGTGAATACATCAGGACTCTGTCGATTCCTTTTTAATAACGTCGGCGGTCCTGGGATCCTTAGAGCGAAGTGTGAAGTCGTCGATTGGTGGCCCATTGTTGTGCTTAAAGTGTTGCCTAATGAAGCGACGCTTCAGCGGCAGCAACTGATATCCTTAGAGCGGTGGAAGGATTTCCTTTCAAGGGAAGGAGCAGAACTTAAAAGAGTGCACGGAGCAGGGGGCGCAGGGGCAGCCGTCTGAAGTTTTCTGAAGGAAAATCAATAGGTCTAGAGTGTGCCTCAAATGCAGACATAAAAGAATCGAATCGCATGGAATCGTGTGGCTGGTAGCAGAGGCAGGGGCAGTGGCTGGGGCAGTGGCAGTGCCACACCCAATATTGAATTACTCTATTGCCAATACCAGCCATATCCTTATGCACACGTTTCTTGAGGCGGCTTGCAACAACTACTGTGTGTGTGTGTTGCATGTGTAGTTGCCCCAGCAAGACATTTTATCCCTTTGATCCTTTTATTGTTGCAAAACCGCAGCTGGTGTTGTCTTCCACAAGCGGAAGACGGAGAAAGAGACAGAGAGAGAGAGAGAGTTAGTCCCGTGTTCTGAGTCCTGTTCTTCGCTAAACCGCAATGACGTCGTACTCCTCGTATCGCCCCGACTCCTCCTCCTCGTGTGTGTCCTGGCCAAACAGACGTGACGTGGCCTGGCCGCATGCAGTCCAAAAATCCTGAAACCGGCAATTGGGTTTTCTGTTACAACAACAGGAGGGGCAGGTCCTGCCACCGGTCCTGCCACTGCACTTGACTCGTCTATTTCCCCTACAATATAAGCTTCCTTTTGTAGACCAGCACTCCAGCACTCACCCCTCCCTTGCCTGCCCTTGGTTGGTAGTGTTTCTGGCTGCTTGAACCTGCTCCTGGTCGTGGCCCTCATTCTGGCTGTTTGGGTTCTCCGCCTGTTGGGCTCCACTGCTCCGTTGCTAAGGCCAACCACCGTTTTCGCCTGTTTGCTTGTTTTCCTGCTTTCCTTACAGTTTTTAAAGTTCTATATTCCATCCTCTGCATCTATCTCTATCCTCGCTTACTCCTCTGTTGTTCCTCTCTTCTAGTGCCTCTTGAAATTGACAAATTGTGAAAGTTTCTGAAAGTTTTGGTTAAAGTTTTCAGATGTCTGTAAGGATTATGTATATGATGTGGGTTTCAGCGTGTAATTATTTGATTCTACAAAGCAATCATTCAATCATGATTATACACAGGTAATGAGAGGGTAATCAGAGGGTAAACAGGGGGTAAACAGGGGGTAAACAGGGTGTATGGTATTGGGAAAACGCTATGTGTTAGCCAGAAGAAAGAACACGAATACCCCCTTTAAAACATGTGATTTCCATGGCTTCTCGATTCTCTTTTTTCGCCTCAGCCTTCTTGGCTTCGTCTGTTCGTCAATGCCTAAGGCAGCTGAGTCGGTCCCCAGAATCCAACAACAACATACACAGTCTTTGTCAAGGCGTGGGCTTTGGGCTTAGCACAGAAAATACCCAAGTTCCCATCTAAATTCCAAACATTATTTATAGCTTCCATTAACAAAAAACACTCTCCGAAATGTATCTAAAATTCATACGCTTTAAAAGTCAAAGTTCTGAGAATAGGGGAAATAATTGTAAAAATAGTTTCCGAAAGGTTCATTAAACTGCTGCAGCCGACGATGATGACGATGGCGCTGATATGGTACGACCCTCGGCGCCTGACTCGAGAGCCCACAGCCAGCCAGCCAGCCAGCCCCGAAAGGACTAGTCGAGGACTCCGAGGCGACTGTAGTAGTAGCAGAGGCAGAGTCGTTTTGCAAAGCAAGGACTCGAAAGGCAGACAATGCCGATCATAATCTACATATAGATGGCTTCCAAGTAAATGCCATAATGTGTCCTTCCCTCTCGTTCTCGCATGCCATCTCGCTCCCTATGCCCTTATGCCCCTTGGCCGCCCCCTCTGTCATGTGGTACGTGCCTGTAACGCAGCCGAAGGACATTATTAATGTTGTCTCTGTGTCTTGTGACGGTCTTCTGTGTATGTGTGTGTGTGTGTGTGTGCGTGTCTGTGTGTTTGCCATACTGCAAATTCGATTTTGAGGTCCTCCCTGAGGACCCTCCCCCATTCCCACCGATTTGAAGGGTATTTCTGCATTGTTTGTGCATCACTGGAGGGGCTGCCCGGCCTGATTGGATTGATTATGAGACGAGAGGGCACAACCTGATGGTGGGATGGGAAACCTGTGTGTTTGTGTGTGTGTGTGTGACCCCAGCGACCATGACACGTTGTTAAGTTCCGCATCCTTTAAGCTCTCTTCCGACCGAGAGCTCCCCTCCCTGCAGTATTTCCCTTCCGTTGGTCCGTCCGCAAATTAGCAGCCAGAAAAAGTTTTTCTTCAAACTTTTCACAGCTTGAAATCTTGCCCAAGAAAAAAAAAAAGCTGGAAGCTTGAAGGAAGTGAAAAAAAACACCAGAGAAACATCAAACATTTTAAGCTAGACGACACTGCCGCTGGTGCCAGAATCCATTAAGTGGCCGGCGAGAAAAGAAATAAAACGACGAAAAACTTGTCGAAAAACTGAAGTTTTTAATACCCTAGAAAAAGGGTACACACAAGGGTGATTTTGGTACATTAGTAATCCAAAAACTTGCGGAAGGAGGTAGAAAAGGATATTCCTGTTCCCCAAATAACTTCGGCGATTCTTCGGGGGTCCTTTCGGAAATGCGAATTGCCTTGCCGATTCGATTAAAAAACGATAAATTCAAAAGACGATACGCTCATGGTAGCAGCATCTTCCTCAGTCGATTTTTTGGCGAAATTCTTCGCTCACAAATATGGCAAGCAAGTTGTCCAAAGAGATTCAATGAAGAGCGCAGCTGGAGCAGCATTTCCAAAGAGTCCCCATCCAGAAGTGTAAACTAGAATTTTAAATTTTAAAATTTAAGAAATTTCCGAAAACTAGAGTAACTCTGACTTTGGTTAGAAAGTCTATTCTAGAATGAAAGTGGGGGGAATAGAATGCCCGAAATTTCCGAAAATGAATGCTTAACAGGGCTCAGTCAAGGCCCATTTCTTTATCGGAATTCTAGAATTATGAGAAAATTAATTTAAAAATCTTTTCTTTTATCTTCCAAATTTTGTTTTAATAAATCTTATTTTTGGGTTTAATTAATGAAAATTAAAGGAACAGTTAGAAAAGAAAAAAAATTGAAATAAAGACGAAAGGAAAAAAAGAGGAAAAAAATAAACTAAAACAAAATTAATAAAAAATTGAAAAAATATATAAAAAATAGAAAAAATAAATAAAAAATAAAATAAATATAAAAAAAATAAATAAAATTAGAAAAATATAAGTAAAAATTGGAAAAAAATAAATAAAATTTAGAAAAAAATAAATATTGGAGACTTTTCGGAAGATATGTAGTTATTTTCCTATAAATTCAGTTCATACATACATATGTATATGATGATTTCCCGCTTCTCCTATGGTTCCCACGACGGTCGCACTTAATATTTTTAAAGCCTTAAAACGTGCCTCTCATACCCTTCCAGTAAAGGGTATTTGCCGAATCCGAATTGACAACTTTAAATCGAGGCAAAATGAAATGGCCAAAAGCGAGTGAAATACTCCAAAAAGAAAGACAACAAAAATAAAAGAGCAAACAGAATAAAATGGTACGAAAAATTCAATTTTGAAATAAACAAAAGGCGACAACGAACACAGAGTTCTTGGAGTCCTGAGTGCGGGTCCTGGTCCTGGGGCTGAGTCCTGAGCCTGAGGAGTTGTACGAACGATAGGAATGGCAGAGGCAGCGGCAGTGGCAGTCGCTCCCAGGCTTCCGAGGGAGTCCTTCGCTCCCTGCGAAGCTCTATAGAAATAAAGAAATGGGAGGGAAGAAAGTCCCTTGCAGGAGCTTAGCCCAAAGCACACGCAAGCGAAAATGCAAACAAAATGCGGGCCAGCAGCAGTAGGTGAGAGAATATCCCCCAACAGCTAAAAGCAAAGAAAAAGAAGAGAGAAAACAACTTTGAAATTCAATCTATAGAATGGTGCAGAAAGGTAGCCAGAAATTGAGTTAGATATATGGGATATATGAGTGCTCTGTTCGGGCCACTTGCAATGTGCCCTAAACATGCAATCGAACTCTCCGGCTCCGTCTCCGGCTTTTGGCTCCAGCTCAGCTCAGCTGTTAATTTTTCATGGAAGGGGGTGTGGGCCAAGTCGGGGGTTGCATTCACCAGTCCTCACCATTCCGGGGGTTGTACGACCACCAAGTACTCGTATTATTATTTGTGCAAAACGACAAGCGACGACGACGACGAGACGGCGACGACAGTTGTTATTGCCAACATTTTAGTTGCGCCTTTTTGGCTAAGAAGAGAGTGAGGCAAAGAGAGCCACTACTGTGGTGGGTGGTGGGTGGTGGGTGTGCAGCACCGGCTGTGAGTCATGCAGGGCGATGACGAAATCAGGCGGCAATGGCAGACAAAAAAACTATATAAGCGCGAGGGTGGATCGAGAAAGTTGTGGATTACAGAAGAGAACTTCTCAAGATTGAACTTCACTTTGGGGCAGCCCTCTCTCTGCCGCTTGCCACGCACACAGTTTCCCGACATGCGAAAATGTATGCATAAAGCCCAGGCGACGGCACGTGGTGCCAATCAAAACGCAAGGCGCAAGGGGGGGCATGCTGTGGGGGCATGTTCTAAGCGAAAACCAACAAACAGCAGCAAACAGTTGCGTGCCTCCGCTCCACTTCGGTTCGCAGCCAAAGAAAATGTTATGATTTCCCCTTCACTTAAGCAGTTAATTCTGCCGTCGCAAGGGGGGGAGGGGACTGCTCTTTGGAGATGGTTATAGCGTGTATCCCTTGTACATAGCAATTATCATACACAGAATTGGGTGGAGCGAGGGTGGAGTGATAATAACCATGCACTTGAGGGCCCTAATCGGTGGGAGGTCCTCTCTGTGAATCTGTGAATGATTTGCGGTTTGTCTCCTCTTCAGCATTCATGGGATTAAAGTGGATGTTTAGAGGCTTCATTAAACGAATAAGAAAGTGTAGTGTAGTGTAGTGTAGTGTAGTGTACTATGCTGGGGGGGGGAGAAATGCAAATGCGGAAAATGCATTTCAATTAAGTCTTTTCACTATCTGCCGTCGCCTTCGTCTACTGTCCGTAAGTCCGTAATTAATTCAACCAATCGATTGGCAAAGCGCAGAAGGAAGAGGTGGCTTAGAGCCATAGAAGCGTCAAGAGATGTACTTCGATTAAGTGTCGTTTTCCGCCATTCAACATTCCAACACTCTTCAAGGGGATACTCTATCGCCTCTTAAGAGGCGATTTAGAGGGAAATGCGATAGCTAAAACATCGAAGAGGGGAAAGGCTAGATAGAGGATTGTATGTTGAGGGATTTGTATGGGTGATGGCTGGGAATTTACCTATAGGTATATAATCATTACACTCCCTGCTAATAGCATAACTTTCTACAGTTTTTTATATAATATCTAAACATATTTCTCTCTCATCTCTTTTTCAGGTAAGTTATACCAACAATAGAGAACTTAATCCTCAGGTGCACACTATAATTTTCCTTGTAATTTAATCCTTGATTCACACACAAGTAAGTTACGGAATTTTTGCCATTTATTTCTCCCTCTATACCTTTCTCCCTCCCTCTTCTGGTGCTTGGTGAACACATAATATTATTAAAATACTTTTGTGTCCACTTAACACACAATTGTGTGCTGAACTGATGGCCGTTTAACACACAAATGGTTCACACTTTTGACATCGTTATACGGCATACACATACGGAAGGAATACTACACCTACTCCTCCCCCTCCCCTCCTTTTCCCTCTCCCCTCCGTTCATCCACTCCTGTGGAAAAGTCAACCATTTATGGCATGACACACCGGATGGTGGGTGTATGGCACTCACGTTCTTGTTTGCCGGCAAATGATGCCCCAGCAAACCAATTCAAATGCAAAACCATTCTCGCCCGCAGTAGTCCTCGCACCATTTTCCAGCCCCACCCCCCACCCCCCAACCCACAATCCACATCGGGAAACCCCATGTCCCATGCTCCAACAATCAACAACTAATATTGTTGAACAATTGTGCTTCGATGCCTTCGACAAGCTGCCGTCATGATAGGCACTAGCACTGCTCTTCCCCACCGAAGCACTACTCCGGAGGTCCTCCTGCAGGTCCGCCTCCTTCGCTTCATTCTGTCTCTCTCTCTCTCCCTCTCTCTCTCTCAGAAACAGAAGCGCCAGCAGACATCAGCTTCGACATGCTTCGACAGGGAACATGGTCATGTGCATGGCTATGGCTATGGCTGCAGGGGAATGGAGTGTGCAAAAGAGTATGGTCCTTGTCCATGTAGGCGAGTGTACACTGAAAAAAAGAAAACGAAAGAAAATTCTATCTTCGAAATTCAGATAAATGAAAAATTAAAAGAAATGAAAGAACAAATGGTATAATTTTTTAAATGAAATTTCCTTTAGTATCTGAAAAATATATTGTTTTTATTCTCTCTCCAAAAACCATTTAAATTTGGGTGCATTTTGTGGATTTTTAGATCATAATTATATAGTATATAACATCTGCAAATATCATCTCAATATTACTAAATTTGTGGCCTCTAAACTGTTTAGAAACATACGGAATTCCATCTTCATTTGTGTCACATATATTTTCCTGCAAAATTTGGTTCGTCTATCTCTTATGTTTCCCGAGATCAAATAGGTTTTTAAGGCAAATATCTCCTATTTTTTCCAGTGTACTAAGTACTAGAGAAGGCAGCAAAAATCCATCGCCTGCAGGCCTATACGATAGGTCTCATTTACCATTCTTCACCCTGGCTCTACCCATTCTTCACTCTCTCTCTCTCTCTCTCTGCATTCTTCCCCCTCTCTCTTTCTGCTCTCTTCATGCTGCTCCACAGTTGTGATTCATCGACGGCCCTCTCCTCTCCTCCATGTGTGCGGTTAGTTTTGCTGGCGCCGTTCTGCTATTTAAATGTCCGCTCTATATCCTTGTCCTGTCCGCCCTTTTGCCGCTCCCTCCCCACCCCCTACCCCTAAGCGAGCCTGAAGCCAAGTGGAGCCCCGACGCGTCGCCAGCTTCACACTCCGAAACAAAAAAAATATTGGAACCATTCCGCATTCTCTCTCTGTTTTTCGGCTTTTGGCTGCTTTTTTGAGTCATCGCCGTTTTATTTATTGTTCTTTGACAGTTGCTCTGTGCCGTCACTTCCCCCATCGTTTGCCCTCTCTTCCACTCTCTTTCTCCTCCCCTACTTTCTTCTACTTCTACTACTCTCGCGTATTTTCGACTACTTTTTGTAGCGCGTATAATTTAATTGCAGTTAATATTGTCTTCGATATTCGAAAGCGACTTTTTCGAACGATATTTTCGCTCTCTCATCGTTGTTGTTGCTCTCTTTCTCTTATGGTGTTTCTCTTTCTGTCTCTAGAAGCTCAGGCATTGCCAGCACAAAGTTTTTTGTGGCTCGAAACCGTTTGAAAATGTTTGAAATGATTTTGTGGCATATTCTATTGGTTTCTGAATACTTGAAATTTAATTAAAATAGAATATATAATAAATAAATATATTTTATATATATATGTATATAGTTTATATTATATATAAATATTGTTTATATAAACAAATAAATATATAAATAAATAAATATAAATATTATACTACCATTCTTGTTTTAGTTTTATAAAAAATGTATAATATTCTTTAAAAAAATTATAAAAAAAGTTAAAAAATGTCTTCAAAAATCTAAGATATATAGGATATAGCAAAATACCTTAAATTTCTAATATTAGTGGCTTTTTTTTACTTATATTTTACTTTATACTTTTCTCTAATATAATTTAATGTTTAATATTATGAAATAAGCCGGCTTTTTCGAATGCACTTGGCCCGGCTTTCAGTGGCGCTTTCTCAGCAAAATCCTCTCTTGAAAACTGCTCTCTCGGTCTCTCTCTCTCTCACTCTCTTCTGCGCAGGCTTGGAGTCGTAGAAATTTCGAAAGTTCGAGAGCTAATACTCCGGGTAAAAATAGTATGAAAAAGGTTTACAAAAAATAAGAGAAATAATTTTTATAAAGCTAAGAAATTTGTTTTAATTTTAAGAAATATTATAGCCAATTTTTGTAATTTATAATATTATAAATTAAAATTGGCGGAAACTCAAGCCGCTCTTGTGGCCAACAGCAGTTTGGCCAACCCTCAATAAATTGGTTACATTTCTCTCTCTCAGCCGCTATGCCGATTGCTCCCCAATGTACTCTCTACTGCTCTCTCCCCACCGGTCGTTACGCTCGCTCTCTCTCCCCACCGGTCGTTACGCTCGCTCTCTTTCTCCGGCTAGCTGTCCTCTGCTGGGTGCTCTGTGGAGGGTGTTGCCGCCTGCTCTCTCCCCCCCTGAAATGTTTGGCTTGTCCTTTTGTGCTCTGTGCATTGTCCTTGCTGCCACGAAAACGCAGCGTCGACGCTGGCTTCGGCATCGGCATCGACAGCGACGTCAGCATGGGACTTGGGACGTGGTACGTGCGTTGGCGCCGTCGTCTCTCATCGCTCGTTGGCCCGTCGGTCGGTCCTTCAGTCGTCATTCCCGCAGTCCCGCAGTCCGACGCAGTCGTCTGTCAGTCGCTCGCCTGCTGTTGAAAAATTAACATCGGCATAATTCAGTTTGTCTCTGTCGCTCGTAGTGCTCGTTACAGTCGTCGTACCGTCGCTTGTTTTGGAAGGGTTTCCCCGAGAATCTGAGAGAACGACATATTGAAAGCCCCTCGCACGCGTGTAGTCCCGTAGGAACAGCAGTAGCCAAAAGGGAAAATACTCGTATAAATCATTTAAATAATTTAATGCCGCGCAAATTAAATTGAAACCAAAAACTGTAGCCTACTTTTTAGCTGCAATTAAAATAAAATTCCCCCTAAGGATTGAATTTAAAACTAAATCAAAACGGAATCTTAAAGCCCAAGAAAAGCAGCAAGTGGTTGCCTCTTAAAATTGACAAAAAATAAAAATAGTAACAGTTTAGTGCAATAAAAAAAAGAAGGAACAAACCCTAAGGAAACCCAAAGGAAACTCAAATATAATCCACACATATCCCAGCAATCTTTCAAGCCAGAGAAATAATAGAAATTCAAAATGCTGATTGGATTAGTACGCGATTCGGTGATGCAGTGCTTCTGCCACACCTGCCGGGCACCGGGCATTCTGCCAGCGGGTAAGAAACACACTCAATAAGGAGGGGCCCTCTATATTTATATTGGAGAGGCACCTGTAAAACCTAGGTAACAGTTTGATTTGTGTGAAAATGTTGGGGGTTTGATTTGAAGGCATTTTTGTAAGTTCTCTTCGGTTATAAAAGAATTAGATAGTGTGTGGTCTTTTCTAAAAGGTCTTGAAGATTATCTGAATACTCTAAAAGTGATCTAAAAGTGATCTGCTTTCCTTATGGACTAATCTTTCCGGTGAAACTTCTACTGTTTTAAGCATTGAATGTTTTATGATTTTATGGAATTTTCAGTTAATTTTCCATTAGTTTTCGATGGTTTTAAGTACCCCATCTTTAACCCTTTAAATCTCATATTTTTTGGTATAGTTATCCTATAACCGGAGGCCCTCTTTTCCCCCCCATTGAAGGTCAACCAATTTGTTGTTGTTTTTTGTTGGGTGAAAGTTCAGTGCCAGCCTCCCACATACCACTGCTGCGTAGTATTCCCCCAACACACACACTTCGCCTCCCACCCCCTCCCTCAATGTTGACTCTTTCTTTTGGGTTTTTTTTTGTTAACTGCTTTCGTATGCCAAAGTTGTTTTGGCCATGTCCTTGTACAAAAGTTAAGTTGTCTTCTCCTCTTTTTCTCTCTGGGGTGTTCCCGTGTGTGTCTCTGCCTTTTATTTGTTGTTGTTTTTTGTTGTCTATTTATTGTAGAGGGAATGTTGTTTTTTCTCCTCAATTTATTGTAGAATGTTGTTCCTTTTTTTATTTAGTTGCTGCCTTATTTTTCGACCACTTCAGGGTACGTTTTTGTAGGAGAGTTTTGAAAAGCCAATTAGGTTCAATAAAAGTTTTTGATTGCTAGAAAAATATATACCATACACAGTCAAAGGATTGTGCGAGGAAGTGACTTTGGTGTCGACTTTAAAGGGGGTTGAAACCCCTATAAAATATAACCAAATGAAAGCAGAGAGAGAATTGTTTGATCTCATTTGTCATTCGATATTTATTGGTATACCGCGGAGTTGGGCAAACAAATCATTAATCACAGAAACAGCACAGCCATTCAGCAACCATTCAACAACCATTCCCATTCCTCTTTTGAAGATCTATTAAGTCATCAGGGAAAATTATGTAATATAAATATAAGAAGAAAATAAACCCAAAAAACTGCTTAATTATACAGGAAAAAATCAATGTCCCATCGACTAAAAGTAAAAGAAAAACCAAAAGAAAAACTAAAACGCCAAAAGGCAGGCAATAACAATTTTCTGTCGCCCCCCTCGAACTTTAATTTTCTTGTGTTTTTTTCCCTCGATGGTGGTACGAGTAGCTCCATCGCATGGGGCGCCAGTCAGCCGCCGACGGCTAACGAAATGAGTCACCACTCGATGGAGGAGCACCACACCAGACCACTCCTCACTCCTCACTCCCCTCTCCCTCTCTCTCTCAGTGTCTTTATAGGCATGGAATTTAATTTTAGCCCCACACAAAGACACACAAAGACACACGGCTGTACACCGAAGGTCCCTGCGTTCACAGGTCCTTTCTGTAATGCATATGAATGTCTGTATTACACACTAGAATGACATTCATTCCGCTAGGATACGCTACGTATACGACTAGTAGTCGCTCGTCGTCGGTCGCAGTTATGCCTTGATTTTTATATCCTATTTATATAGGAGTACGGGGAGTCCTATATGTGATTGAGGGGGCTATTAAAACACAATAATAATCGCCGCAAACAATCACAAACCCCCCACACACACTCGCACACACACACACACATGTGTAAAATGATTGCGCAATATGTACACGGACGAGCGAACAGAAGCAAGAGCAGAGCAGAGCAGAGCAGGCCAGAATGACGACAAAAGGACGGCATTTATTGATTTATTGACAGAGCTCTGCCGCTGCTTCTTACATAAAAAAAACGTAGAAAAAAAATACAATGTAAAAAAAAGAGAAAAAAGCAATGACGACTGACGACAACGACATGCGAAAAGGGGGGCGCGATAGCGAGAGAATAACGGGCCTATCCCACTGGGGGACGACCGTTTAAGGTGCCTTGGAACGTTGCATATTTACTGGCGGCGGGGCACGGATGGGGGGCACGGAGGGCGATTATAAATCAATTTTAAGAGACAACCTGTACCGTGCACTCATCGCCTTTTCCGTAGTCTGTGTTCCGTAATTGGTCTATCAATTTCAGCAATTTCTAAGGAATATAAATAAAAAATGTAACCCAATTGGGCCGTTACTCGTTGACTTACTTTCAAGGCTAATTTAAACATATAAATTCAAGTTTTAACTATAGATTTCCACAATAAATGATGAAAAGTCTCTCTTAGAGCAGAGGCAACTGTACTTAGAGGCTGTTTCTAACTGCCAAAAAGCTGAAGAAGCTCTATAAAACTTAGATTTCAATCATCTAATGGACAAGTGTTGAATGACATTAATCCAAAGGCACTTGCAACTTGCACTTGCAACATGTGTTAAATATATAATATGCATGTCTCTGATGGTGTCCTTAATTTGAAAGTAAGGCTTCTGCCACTGCCACCTAACCCCAACCCCATGCCCATGCCTCAACCCCGTGCTCTCTACCCCGCCCGTTTGTCTCATCAGCCAAGGCTGACGATGGCAGGGCACGATTTTAATTTAGCTTGGGCCTTGCGATGCCTCTAATTGTCAGCGCTTTGGGGCACATACACCACACACCCCCCAAAACCCCCCTCCCCTATGGCCCATGCGAGTATCTTCCCCCGTTTCCAGCCCTTTTGGCTTTTTCGCTTGAGCAAATTAGATTTCCTTGCTGCGAAATTGCAATTCAAAATGCTTTTTGGCTGGTGTTTTTCTCCGCCACGAGGAAGAGCGGAAGGGGAGTGGAGGGTGGGGGGTGGGGCAGGGGAGAAACGGAAAACGTGGAAATTGCGAGCTCAGATGTGAGGGAAACTTCAATTTTGCATTTATGCTTTACTTCGATTGGAAATTTGCCAAAAACGAGAATTATACGTTCGAGTGCATTTCAATGACAGGAGGAGGGGGAGGAGAAGGCGTGGGAGAAGGTCAGGTTTCAAGGGAAAAGGAAGCAAACATTTGGCAAGAATTAAACAATTGTTGTATTGTAATAAAATATGGCTTTTAGATCCGAAAGAACGTGAAAACAGGAGAATTCTATGCCCATTGTCTTTCCCATCGAATCATCTTTCATGCCCATTAAATCCCCTTTTATTACCTAGAATAATGCCAATGGCTTAACTGCCTGCATATCGTGTGGTGAACTTGCTTCATTAGATCCTTTTGCTAATCTAACGAGCAATTAGATGAATTACAAACACTTTGCATGCAAAAGCCGCCAAAAATTACATTAATAACATTTAAGACGACGAAGGAGATTCCTCGAGTCAAGGACTCTGCGTGGGCTGATGCTCCTGATGCCTCCAGCATAAATCAATTAAGATAAATTGCGAGACACACAGACGGCAGGCATTAGAGAGTAGAGGGCGGGGGGCAGAGTGGGCTGGGGGGGGCAGAGACAAATCAACTCTCAAACTGACATCAGTGGGAATTTAATGTGATGTATCTGGCAGATACACAACGCTGCCAAAATGGCTCTCGGCAGCTCTTGTGGCCTGTGGATCAGACGACATATTAGTATGATGAATTAGTGGCCGTGTTTGTGTGTGCGTGGGGGTGGGGTTGGTCTTTAGGACCACCCACTAAGCTGTACAACATGTGTACGTACTAATGGCAGTATAGAGAGGGGAAATATATGGCTTTTGGAATGAAATGTACACCCTATGTAGAGTTTTTGTGGTATTCCAAGTGGAAAGTCAACTGGCAAAGGATTTTTATGTGAGATTAAGTAAATTTTTTATGATTTTCTGTACAGAATAATGTACAAGACATTTTTCTTGATATTCTAAGGTAAAAGTTGTGAAAATTGTAAGCCAAAATTGAAACTTTACAGACTTTTCTAGCTCTAAAGACTTTAGCTCTGAAATGCCTGAAAATTCCCGTGAATCTCTTGGCGAATCTTGTACTCTTAAGGAATGTATCCTTTCGCTTATGAGCACTTTCTGCAGAGAATAAAATGCCTTGAGTGTAACAGCCTTTATAAGTATTCCCATTCTTTCGCCTGTTACATTCCCAAACCCAAAGCAAGCCTGCCCTCCAATACCCTGTAAATGGAAATACTTTGACTTCTCGCATTAAGTATGCGTGTGTCTCATTAACCAAAATGTCCTACGAGTCCTTGACGACTGAATGTAGCCGACATTCGGGCGCCAGTGCCGGCATTTTTTTGCACGCCAACGATTTTGTGTGTGTGTTTGTGTGTCTGTGTGTGTCTTCTATCTTGTTGTAGTATTTATTAGATTTAGTAAACGTTTAACGTTAGACGGCCATTAGATCGATTGCAAGAAAAATTTAGAGCCAAAAAGAAAGTCATAAAGCGTGAAATTAATTACAGAAATTAATTTTAGTTTTCTTTTTTTTTACCTGCAAAGAAAATACATATTTGTTGGTTATATAACTTCCTGCTGTAACATTTGCGTGACTCCATTTTGGTTTTGATTTTCCTTAGATGTGGCCTTGAAAATACAGAGAAAACAGAGAAAAGGAAAAGAAATTTTGTTTTGTGTGGTTTTTGGGGTTTGGGAGGGTTTTTGTGGGGGGCATGCTGAAAGTTGCCTCATTAGCAGCTGCCAGAGGATTTCCTGTCGATGTGATATGAAAGTTGAGTGAGTTTTAGGGGGAGCTCCGAATGTTTTTCTGTGGAGATTGTCATAGGTTTGCCCAAGCCACAACCTCCTCAGTGTTTCCTGCCTTTAATGACAGCCTTTTCCTCTAGATTTTCCCTGAAATATTGCCATTAAAATTGTACGATATAATTTACATAATAATAGTATACCAAACGATGTTCTAATGCTGGATTCAATTAAAATAAAAGCGTAAAAAGGGTAGACACCTGTGTTAGGGAGAGGAAAGAGGGGAGTCTCTATATGCTACCCACCACACTCGTAAATAAAACTGAAAAGTTTATGAATACAGCTGCCACCCATAAACAAACACATTTTTCTGCCCCGCCCCCGCCCTTTTTTGTGTGTGTGTGTGTGTGTGTGTGAAGCGCCTGTCAAATTTGACAAACACTCGTCTGGATCTGTTTTACGGCTGAACTCCATCCATGTCCTGTGGCTGGACGAACTTTTACGGAACTCTGTGTTTTCATATCCTGCCCGGGCGCGACCAACACCTTTTTGGCCCCTCGTTTTTTTTTCCTCTTTTTTTTTGGAACTGTCTGTCTGCCTGTCGAAAGTCATTAATAATGCCACTGAACTCTTTCGAGTGTCGTCTCTTGTGTGTAATTTTCTCTTTTGTGTGTAATTTTCACTCGTTTAAAAGCACATGAAACATTGAGTGGAAAAATAGAGGCCAATAGAGGCAAAAAAAGAGTCTTTGGTGGAATAAATTAAATCTGTGTGTGGGCCAGAGGCTAAAAGGCACAAAGGAAACTCGTAGAGAAGTCTATCAAAGGCAGGAAATTCTCTTTTTAAGGCATTCCTTTGGTCCTTTGTGGGTAAAACTATCTTTTTTCTAGGCATTTTTTAGCTGTAGGAAGAACTTCTTTCACATTCAATTGGAAAAGGAAATCAAAGAATAAAGAACTATCATAAAGGATAAATGTCTAAGTATATTTTGGTAACACATGGGGATGTTCTTCCCTCCTTCTTCTCCTGCTTCTTCCCTCCATGTTCTTCCCTCTTTTGGGTACCCCTAATTCGATTTAGTGTAATTTCCACACTCATTACAATGATTTCCCTGAGACTTAAGCACATTTCATGCTTCACGAATGCTTCCCCCCCTAACATCCTTCCACACGTCGCACATCTAACATCCGTCGTAATCAAATTTTCTTTAGTTTCTTGCGCAAAACTTTTTAACTTTATTTGCTTGAAATGTATCTCTGCCACAGCCTGCAGCCCAGCTGTGGCATCAACTCCATTTCCATTCTCCATATCTTGTCTTGGTGGCAGTACGTTAAAATATTTGGGCCACTCTGTCACGTAGCGGGCACATTTTTCCATATTATCCTTCCAGCTGCCAGTAGGCTCCTCCTGGTCCTGCCTGCCTTTTGTTTCTGCCTCTGTTTTTCGCATGTGACTCACGTAACAGACGCATACATAACATTACTTAATTTTCATTTCTTTTGTTGGTTTTCCTCCGCGAGGCGAGGCGCTCTCCAAAAAATTAATGAAGTTGCATATTTCGGTGACTTTTCTCCTGGCTGCTTGGTGTTCCCTCATTGACATGCCAGCGGGCATGCCACCGCTCTCTTTCGGCCAACAAATTGGCTTGGGAGCCGAACTGCATATCCGTTTGCCCACATTCAGCATTTTAACATTTAAATATGTCGACAGTTTGGCCGATAAAAATGAAGGGAAATGGCAGCAGCAGAAATTCTGTGGGGTGTATGTCATCATCCGTCAATGCTTCGACGACAGGACAGAGGAGAGAGGAGAGGGGTCCTCCTTCTGGAGGAGTTGCCTCTTCCTGTGGCCACTCTTTGGACTCGGACTCCTTCTCTTTGGGGCACATAAAGAGGGGATATATTTATCCTGCGAGTCCATTAAATTGTCGAGTCAACGTTTGCAGAGGATGTACGAGTATATCGGGATATTCCCCCAAGACTTTTGTTCATTCTTCATCCGTTTTTATGGTCATGCGATACTTTTGAGGAATGCATTTCGAGGGAAATAAATGTTTATTCTTTAAAGTAAATTGAGGAAAGATTTCCAAACCATCTGGAAATTTTAACATTCCTAAAAGTGGAATTTTAGAATGAAATGTTTATTTTTCTAGGGGCAACCAGGAGAATATTTTAGCATATTTTTAGGAAAAATCTGGCTTACAATTTCTCTACAATTTTCCCACTTTTCACAAGTAAAATAATAATGTTTTTCCTCGTATTTTTCTACTAATAGAAATCTGAGTCTTTTTTTTACCTCGTATTTTTCCACTATCTAAAAGAAATCCGAGTCTGTTTGCAAGTTTTTATATGAAAATAAAGTAAAATGGTAGATTTTTAGAGGTTTTTCTCCACAGAAACTTTTCCAACAAAAAGAGAAACTTAAATTTATGACTAACCAAATTTTGGATAGCATAGAACATGCCGCGTGCCGCACGCCGAGAAATGTCTGTCTGGAGGAGCGACAGATATGACATATGCAAGGGAGCATATGCTGCCCCACCTGCCACCCTACTCCTCTGCTCCTCTGTGGCCTTGTGGGGGGAGGATAACCCCCAGCCTTTTCAACCGAAAATCCCTCGTCCGAACACACGGATGGAATGGGATGGAATGGTGGCTGGGATCTGGCGGCGGCGCTCATCTACGTGCCTCTATTTCGCTGTCTGCCTCACTTAATGCAATTTTCTTCAACTTCAGTGAGTGCCTTACTCCGTGTGGCAGGGGCAGCAGCAGCAGCAGCAACATTTCCCTGTTTTTCATTGGGAGGCCGCGTAGTCCCTCTTTTTCCCCATTTTCCTCTTATATTGTGTCTGCTTTTTGTGCTCCTTTGTTTGTGGCGTAAATTGCATTTGCACTATTTTCTTTATTTTCCTTTTTCCTCAGCTTTTTCGAGGACCCTGGGCTTATGCCCCTGCCTCTGCCACTGCCTCTCCCAGCCCTCATGTCAAACGTCAACTGTTTTCCCTTCGTCCTACCCCGCTGGACCCTTGAGAGATGGAGAGTGAGTCTCTCTCGCGGGGGAGGACTCTGCTGTTAAATAATTCATGCATGCATTTCACTCCCATTACACGTCTAAGCCCCTTCCTAGCTGTGCCACCCATCTGGCAACAATCAAACACTTCAGCAATGACACTGAAATTCGCATATTGCGCCGCCGCCACTCGTTTGTATCCCTTTCCTTGCCACAGAAGGTGGAGGCCCCATCTAAGGGGGCCTGTGGAGGATGCCACTGCTACAGCGATGATAAATGGATGTCTATAGGATTCCTTAATCCCTTAAATGCAAGCTGCAGAAGACACATCGACGACAATTTTGGACAGTTTTCCCACCTACCCCACCCTTCAGCTCACCAACGCGAGAACTGTGATTTCTTGAGGGATAAATAATGATGTCGGATTTAGCTCAAGAGAAAATGTACTGATGTTAGGCACTGTATAAAGTTTCTTTGTTCTTTGAAGATAGAAAGATACCAAAAATATACTGAAAATATACCAAGAATATACTATAAATATACTAAATAAATACCATAAAATTTCCTGGGAATATACCAAGAATATACCAAAAATATACCAAGAACATATCAAAAATATACCGAGAATATACCAAAAAATATACTAAATATATACCAAAAATATACTAGAAATATGTATACTAGAAATACAAATGTAATCCTGAAAAATGTCGAAAATATATTAGAAAAGTACCAGAAATGCACCAAAAATATACTAAAACTCGAAGTCTCCTCAAAAATGTTTTCTTTTATATTGATCCAATGTCCTTGACTTAAACTCTAATAATAATCATTCTCTAGAATGTAATTTTCTTGTCCCCCTCAAAGGTCGATAGTGTCCATCCCCTACGACCTATATCTTGGGGCAGTGCTAGGGTGGGAGGGGGTTTCTGTTGCATGCCCTGCTGCGCATCCAATTATAAAATTATGCTTAATCTAGCAGAAAATGTTCTGTGTGTCGTCTTTCGTCTATCGTCTTGGGGGGAAAAAGGTCACAGGTCGTAGGGCAATATATTTCACTTGGTCGCCCGAAAGTATGCCATAATCACAAATTACTCCTCTGTTTATCAGTTGGATGCTGCTGCTGCTGCTGCTCTGCTCTTCCTGTTAAATGTATATTTTGGCCATCTTAATGAGCCACAACCACAAACATAGGAAACGGAAAGCAGAAGCGGTTAAGCTGTGCCACATCTCTTGAGGCATAAAAATTAAATTTTAACTCCCAATTAAGTGGACAGAAAGTTTTCCTAAACTCCTAATGAAAGGCCGGGACTTTGCCAAATTTCTAATGAGAGAAAAAACTTTGCTTAAACTCCAAATTAAAGGCAGGGGATCCACAAAAATTAAATACTTTGATAAGCTGTTATTAAATTATCAAAAGAGAGCAGAAATTGGAGACGATATAGCGTTTTAAAAAGCCTCAAAACAGCGACAAAACAGCGTCGAAACAGCCTCGAAACAGCGTCGAAACAGCATCAAAACAGCGTCACAACCGCGTCAAGCCTGCGTCGAAAACGCGTCAAAACAGCGTCAAAACAGCGTCGCAATAGGGGGAGTGCCGAAACACACACCACTCCTTGGACTTGTGTCAACATTTTGGCTTGTCTTCTCCTTCTCCTTCTTCGAGTTCTTCTTTTACTTAATTGCCACAAATTGTGGCAGAAACTTTAACCAGCACTCCTCTCGCCTCACCCCCATAGACACAAAAGCCAAGCCACTTCTTCCATGCATTCAGCATAAAAGTTTATTTGCATAAAACACATTTTCCCCCAGTCCTCCTCCGAGTGGAACTCTGAAACGTGTTTCAATAAAAATTCAATGTTATTGTCTGAACAATTTTTGGCCTCAGCCCCGAATGGGTGGGTCCTGTTTTCTGTTCCTTGTTGACTGTTTGCCTGTCGGCCTGTTTGACTGTTTGCCTGTTGGCCAGCAACAAAAGTGTGACAAAAATAAACATAGGCCTAGGAAAAAAAGGGGGGCAAGGGTAAAGGCAACAATGGCCATGGAGCAGGCCCAGACCCAGGGCCGCGTCACCAGCTGTTGAAATGCTGCCTGCCATTCCGAGCGAAGGGTTGGCAGGGCTTTTCATGCATTCATTCTGAAGAGGAAGGCAATCTGTGGCTAGCGAAGGGAAAGGGTGGTCCAATCTGGTGGTCCTTCTTCCTGCAGGCCTCTCAATCTGTAAATGAAGAACCTCCTCCTCTCATCTTTCGTTTTTCGAATATGCAAATTTTTTGCGGCATCTTTAAGAACATATTTTGCCTTCTTGCTGATCTGAAATCGATATTCAGCAAATGTTAACTTGTGGAAAATATATTTACTTGACTTTTGCCTACAGATGCTTGTATGTGTATCTGCAAGATACAGCTATGTATATTTGACTTCAATTAAGTGCGAAATAAAGTCTGGAAATGTTTTTCTTCAATTAGGCAAATGAAAACTTTAAGCTGCAGAAAATGTTTACTAAGCTGCAAGGTTTTTCCATTCACCTCGGGGCATTCTGATGCTGTTGTTGTTTCTGTGTAAATGTGTAAAATTGAATGTCGGAAATGTATCTCCAAATGGCAGCATCATTGAAAATGTATCTCTCCAAATGGGAAGGTAGATGCACTCGTTGGAAGGTAGATTGAATTGCAATTCATTTCAGCTTTTCTTTTCTTTTAGTTTTTGATTTACAAATTGAATTCATTTTTGGTTGCCTTTTTTCTGTAGTTTATTGCAACAAATGAGTGCTGTTTGTGGCAAGGGTTTCACAGGGTCAACGAGTGCCTTTTGTTGCAAGGGTTCCACCGGGTTAGATCTTAGATTTTTCAGGAGCATTTTCTTGGGCAAATCAAACTGTTACCAAAAGGTTTTACACACTATTTTTATATGCAAAACATTGTTCTAATAAGCGCATACTTTTATCCATAATGTTTTTTGAATACATGCTTACCCAAATGGCGGATATATCGATACATTTATCGATGTCTAGTATCGAGAAGATCGGCGCCCATTAAGAAAAATAATAAAGTGCGCTCCAAGCAGCCGCGTCTCAACAAGAAAGTCAAATTTATAAGTAAGTAAAATGAAAAAAAAATATTACAAAATTAAATATAAATATAATTCCCATAAATACACATTTAATGCCACAAATAAACCTTAAACCTGGTTTATTTTTAGGCCCAATCCCCAAAGCCCATCGCCCTCTTTAGGGACCCACACTTTAATGAGATTTCCAGCCAAAAATAGAAAAAGCCTTCACCTGAGGAGGTGCCTGTCTGCCTGTCAGACCTTTCTTTCCTTCCTTCATTCACGCATCTAATTGTATGATGGACAAAGTTTCAGGCGCTCTCTCCTGATCATCGGAACTAATGGACATTGAAACTGTCTGATGGGCACTACGTGCCTTCGTTACGGGAGCGAAACTTTAGGCAAAAGCAAAAGCGTTCCCCAGAAATTGTAGTATTAGTTTGACAATTTAGTACGGAGAGCGAAGAGACCGAAAAAACACCCACAAAAAAAAGAAGGAAAGCCGAAAACGCGACAACACCGACAGGGCCCCCAGGGAGAACATCCAGGAACAACCACGGGAACACAATGTAAAGCCCGTCGGCGGGGGAGGGGCTTTGGAGGGGGGTTGGTCGTCGGTGCGTCGGTCAGGTGTGGTGTAGACCGAGAGCCGAAAGGGGCCTAAGTGAGTCATTCCACCCACCCGCCCCGCCCTCTTTTTGCCTTGCTTGCGCTCCTTGTTTTCCCTCCGACTTTTCCTTGGTTATCCTGGCTGTTTGCTGGCTTTTTCTCGCTTTTGTTGGCTTTTTGTGAGGTAATAAAATGTCAAAATCGTCTGGACGGCGCCATGGAAAATGAAGTAGACTCCTGGCCCTACCCCCACCCAGGACCCGCCCTCACCCTTAGCCCTCCCACAGTCTCTACGCTACACGGCGTATACGTGTTATGTTGCACGCTGATTCTCTCTCTTTCTTTCTTCTCCACGTGAAAGCGTATTAAATTAATTTGTTATTTGTTATTGTTGCCACATTTTAAATACTTTGCGAATGTGTCTCGCCCTCTGTGGTTCGTTTTTTTTTGTTTTTGGGATAAGCTCCATGTCCTGGAGAGATATTTTTTCGGTGGGTGTTTACTGGAGATATATGGGCGTGTACCTAGCAGTTAATTTTCATCTGGTTTTGGGGGACCAAAACCCGGTTCATATTTATCATTCTCTTGGTTTTGCGGTGAGCTTGTAATTAGGGATTGCAGATGTAGTAAGGATGTAGATGTGCTAGAGAGGAGGATAATAATGCTGGCTTAAGCGAGGGGGAATTGGAGTGGCAGGATAATAGACTGGAGAAATAACAATGTATCAGATATCACAATCATGTGGGTGGATAGAGGAGACCCAAAGGGAGGTTTACTTTGCATTTTTTTATGGGAAGTTCTTTAGGTAAATATATCTGAGATTTGATCCGGTGGAATTTAAGTATTATTTATTCTTAATTAACATTCACTTTTTCCCAGAATTACGAGTACTTTTCTGCCAGGCCCTTGAAATGTTTTCCTCCGTCCAAAAGTGCATTCCCTGTTGAATTTCTTTAAGTTTTTCCTGAGGCCATTAGTGGCCTTTTATTCTACTTGAATACCCACTTCTTCAATCAGTCCCGTCCCCCACCCCCTTCTTCAATCAGTGCCAAATATCCATCATATCCATTCTCGAACAGAACGAAAGAAAACCCTTCAACTGTTGCCAGATTTTCGCATTCGCATTCATTATGGCCATCTGCCAATTTTAGCACTTCTCTCCCTGTCTCTCTCTCTCTCTCTCTTTCTTTTTTGCCAGTCTTTTTCACCCTTCCATCTGCCTCTTTTGTCCCTTTCTGCCATATTTTCCGGGGCAAGTTCATTAATTTTCTATATGTATATATGTATCTCTCCCTTTGGCTAATGGCAAGAAAACGGCAAAAACTTCCTCGCGCAAAAGTCATTAAAGTGCGAAAAGTTGTGGAAGGAGTGGGAGGGGGTGGGAATATATATATGTGGTAGAAGAAGTAGGGGAAGTGTGATGAAGGGGATGTATGTATACATAGAATGGGAGTGAAACAGATTTATCTTAACTAGTTTTGTTGGTCGAACTCTTGAGTGAGGGAGGAAGCTCCATAGATATAGAAATGAAGTGGAAGAGTGGATAGTTTTCAAATGAATAAAAGATGAATGCATTCATTAGGGGTAGCTATTCGTACTGTATGATATGATTAGAGCCAGTAGATTAGGGGAGAAGGGAAGTAATTAGAATCAAATGCGATATAAACAATAATTTGCCCCTTTCTGAAACACTAAAATGTTCAATTAATAAAAAACTCCACTCCGGTAATTCCTCCACTAATTCCTCGGCAATTATCCAGCATTAAAATCATACAATATTTAATAGCATTTTCCATCCCTAATTAACACACGAAACAGAAACGGACGGAGGGACAGAAGGACGGACGGACAGACGGACGGACGGACGGTACCCTTCATCTACTGCAAACAATTAATTTTTCTATAATTTCAATGGAAATACCTGTGTAAATAGCAAACAAATATTTACATCCAGCGTAGCACTAATTAAAAGCTAATTAAGTTAGCGACGTAATAATAATAAAGCCGCACCGCCCACCCCTCCCCCCCAAATATTAGCCCAGGAAAATGTGGAAAATGCAATGAAAATGTGAATGTGAAAAAGAAAACACGTGGGGTAATGCAATATACGTGTCGTACAAATAATATTTCCCCCCATAAATATGTGCAGTTACAGGCATTCTTTTTACACATTTTTATCGCATTCTGTTGTAAAATCAATAAACAAGACTCAATTTGCAATTAAAAATTAATATTGATGGAAATGGAAGTGCAAGAGGAAGTGCAAGGGGAAGTGGAAAAATGCGAAAAATACTCGCTCATATTTGTAGATGTTATGCCCTTTGAGGGGAGGGTATTATGATTTTGAGGAGAAGTTTTGGATGGGTAGAAATGCTGCAGTTTCTTAGGTCGTAGGCTCTGCCAAACATAGGTAGGTTAGGCCTTCGATGGGGGCCTTTCATAGGCCAGTATAGCGCCCAGTTATACGGATAGTTATGGTCCTTTACCTACCAAGCATAGCTACCAAGCAAAGCTACAATTTCATTTTATTTTTTTTAAAAACTTTTCTCAAGTTACATAGAGAAAGGGTGCCTGTTAATTCCCTGTTAATCATGTAAAAACATGTAGAATCTATAGACCAGTGCTATAGAATCAATCTTTTTAATGGTACTTTTGCAAAGAAATAGTATAGTTTATGTTCATGAAAATATGTTCCTATTTATCCATAGTTCTGGTGATTTTATTTATTTATTTAAAACGAAGGGGTAAACCTTCTGGATCTCAGTTTCCTCTTGCGCCCCCGCCTCACTTGCTCCGTTTCGGTCGCTCTGAGGGTAAGCTTCCTTAAGCCTGTGTTTGTGTATTTCTACTTCGCTCTTGCATTTTTCTGCCTTTTTTTTAAATTATCCAACGTAAATTATATATCTCAATTGGTCTTATACAATATATCGTGAATAGTCAGTGTTTTCAAGACTTTCATTAAATGTGCTAGCAAAATATTTGCCTAAAATTGCAATGCAGTGCGGTGCAGGCAATTGCTGTTGCTTTTTCTTATCTGCTTTGGATCTCCGCTCTCCGCATCACACTGCATTACAATACTGTATAGCAGTGGCCGACAGGCCACAGAGCAGCGCAGTCGGCAGACACGTCGGCAGACCTACGTGTAACGTCGGCCCTAAGCACACGCGGGTTCGTTTTTCTTATCTGCTGTCTCAGCAGCAGAGGAAATGAATCGTGTGTCTTCAGCCCTATGCCCAAAAGACTTTATTATTCTGCTCGGCAGCGTCGCGGCAGAGAAAATGCATCGTGTTGCTTCGTGTCTCTTGCTGTATAGTCTGAGATCGTATCTCTGGCAAGCACGATCGTGCATGCACTCGCTCGTGCTCTTTTTCTCGCTCTCACTGGACTGTTGGACTATTCTCTCGGTGTCTCTCGGTGTTATTGTGGTGGGATCAATACAGCAACAACATGCATACAGGCATACATACACATAATGCCAGCCGCTTTTGTCGTTCCTTTTCTTACTCATATTCCTTCCCATATTCCAATGCAAACAAACACTAGGCCTAGAAGTACCTAGTAATCGGTGATCGACTTTTTCTTTTGGAGTTTATGTATTTTTCGTCTTTTAATTGGGGTAAATTTTAGCTCTTCATACTTTCAGCTAGGGTATCCATTGACAACAGTCAAGGCACTCTTCCCATAGCTCCTCCGTCACACTCCCCTCCCATCGATATTTACTTGTTTATTTCTCAATATTTGTGCAAAAAGTCAGGGGGGGAGATGGGATCAGTACATCTCTCTGTATGCCAGGATCTACGTATGAATGCAGATGACAATTCAATTATATGCACAGTTTTTTAATTAACACATTTTATTTGCTTTAATTAAATTGCGCTCTTTTTTCCCCCACCTCCTCGGGTTTTCCATGGAGAAATGCAATTAAAACAGAAAGCAACTCAATTGCAAGCCAGAGCTGAGAGTGAGAGAGCAGATGTATGCAGAGTGAGCAGGAGTGAGTGAGAGGACAGAAGTTTTCTCTCCTTTGCGAAAGTGTTATGGCAAACAAACAGGAATGGCCGCCGACTGGCGACACTTCCTTCAATGAGCGCAGAAAAAAGAGGAAAAACATTTCCTTCACTGAGTGGAAAAAAAGGGGAAAAAAGTATTTCCTTCAATGAGTGGAAAAACGAAATAAAAACAAATTTTCGCACTTAAAATTAAAACTTTTTTTTAAAAATACTCCCCTAAGGGGTAGACATTTTTGTTGTGATTTTACAGAAGGAAAAGCACAAAGGGAAAATCCCTGGAAAATGTAGATTTATTCATATTTATAGATGGAATATTTACCCCTTGGTCTGTTTTATATTTATACAATCAAGAAAACATTGTAAAAATATAAATATCAAACAATATTTAAGGATAATTCTCAACAAATTGAAGCCGCCAAAGATCCATCCATACAAACTATTACTAATGGTTTTCCCCCTTGGTTTGTTTTTCCGCCGTTTCCTTCTAAAAGGGGAGTACAAGTATTCCCAGGAAGCCATGTAGCATCTCCTCTTCGCTGTTTGTTTTTTGTGGCTTTTAACAAAATGGCCAAAAGCTGAAGCGTAAAAATGGCAAAACAGGCAAAAGCGGATATTGTGAAATATTGTTTATGATGACAAATTGCCGCGGGAGAGGGAGAGAAAATAGTTTGTTGTTTGTGGCAATCGTGGAGGGGGAGGGGAGAGGGGGGAGGAATTTGTAGGGCGGAGAAAACATTAATCTTTATTGCAGTCTGGCGGAAGGCCAAAAGCAAATGCTATACAATAATGGCTAATAAACTGGAGACTACAGAAATATATCATGGAAAAAAAAGAGAAAAACGGAAGAGAAATTGAGAAATGGGGAAAGAGAAAACAAACCTCTACCAAGGGAAATAATTGATTAAAAAAGGATTTCCATGGCATAATTTATTCGCCAATGAAACATCTGTTTTGTAAAGGATAGCAAAATCCCTAAATGAAAGATGCATCCTGTTTCATAATCCTCTCACAGTAAAACCCATTTTAAGACTCATTTGCATGATCTCTGAGGCCCTCTACTCCCCCTGTTTCCCCCTGCCCGTAAACAGAAAACATCTCCATTTGGAAAACTTTAATTCCTGGCCCGAACATACAATATTTCATTCCGGCTTCCTCTGGCCAAAACGAATATTTGTATTTCGAATGCGGGATTTGTATTTGTCTGGAAAATGTTTATTCGGGAGGAGGGGAGGAGCAAGGGGAAGGCCAAAACTTTGCTGCACAAAACTTCAATTATGCATTAAGCCAAGAGGAGTGCTCTCTCTCCCTCTCTCTCTCTCGAAGGGGGAGGGGAGTACAGTAGTTTTCTGGCTAAAATGCTTGCCATGTTAACACACACATAGCAACATGGCAATTGCTGCACTTGCGCCAATGTTTGGGCCAGGATAACATTTCTGATTCGAACAGAGAGAGAGAGAGCCCAATCCCCCCGGGGGTACACGATTACTGGACCTCGTTGTGGGTTCTGGTTCACTGCCGTTCCGTGCCGTTCCGTTCTGGCTGTCATCATTTGCATACCAAATATGTTTCTTCTTCTGGAGAACCTGAACCCGAAGCCTCCGCCCCCCGCCCCTCCTATTGTATAGCACAAACATCTCACAAATGTTTGCTTTTCCTTCGCGTTTTCTCTGTTTTCCTCTTATTATGTGAGAAATTTGCCAAAATACGAAAATTCAATAATAATAATAATCATAATATTGGCAAAGAGAGAGAGAGAGAGAGACAGAGGGTGGGAGGGGCCAGTAAATTGATGAAATTATTTATGCTAATGCCTCCTGCTGGACCTCCAAAGAGCAGGAGCAGGAGCAGCAGCAGCCACAAAAGCAGCCGCAGGACCCTCAGGGGACGAATAATAATGTTGTGTTGCAAGCAAATTGATGTTGATTTACTCTTTTGTCTCTGATTTGCAAATAATTCCAGCTTTTGGGGCATGCCCCACATGGAAACAAAGCATGTTTATCACATAATATTTTCATTCCATTGAAATGCTATATTTTCATAAGAATAAAGAGAATAAATGGAGTTTCTGGGTAATTTGTGATTAAATGGAATAAAAATTAAAGTTTTTGCCAAACAAGTGCTGCCCGTTCTCTGAAAATCAAGATACAAGTGCTGCCAATCACCATAACCAATAAATTAATAATATTCCTCAATTAACACTTGAAAAACAGACAAAATATCAGACAGAAAGCGATCATCTAGCAAATTCCATTATAATAAATATTCAGCAATATAATATGCAAATTTGTGATGTAATTTTCAACAAATTATCTTTGAATTTTCATTTAAATCTTCACTGCCACACAGCATACAGCACTCCCCCCCTCTCTGGTATTCGTTGGATGCAACGATGCGTATACGTGATAAAAACTCTCTCCATTTCGCTCGCTTTCCACCACACACACACGCACACACATCGCATGAAATTTAATAATATTGAAATGAATATTAAAACGAAATTATGCGCTTGGTGAAACTTGTGTAAAAAACAAAAACCAAAGTTCATTAAATGAAGAAAATGTATGGACATGAATACTGATATGGACACTGGGAAAAGCTGTGAAAATCCCAGGAATAAAAACGGGCCAGAGGGCCAGAGAGAAAGATGGAGCTGTGAAAAGGTTGCGACATATTCTGACCTCAAAATGGGTGTAACCATGGGGGGGCAGGGGGGAATTGAGGGGGTAAAAATCAGAGCAATGCTGCGGTCAACTTTGGTTATCGCATTCGTTGCATGCCACTGCACTGCATATGGAAATGGGCAGCCATACCCAGCCGCATACCCTGCCACACCATTCTTTGTTCTCTATGGATGCCTGCCTGCTGCATGCCCTTATCCTCATCCTGTTCACCCCGACCTCCTGCCTGGCCAGGCCACCCATCTTCCTGCTTTGATTGTTCGCCCATTTGTATGCAACATTTTATTTATGAGCCTGACAATTTTATTATTACGCACGCACCAAAAGGGGACATGGGTCCTGGGTCCGTGGAGGTCCTGCTGATTGCGCATTCAAGTGAGCTGTCCCTTGCCCCCAGCCCCCAGCCCCCCCGGCCTCTCGTTCACTTCCTATCTCAAGTGTGCAACCGCAAAATTGCATTGTGGTTGCGCCTCCAAGCCCCCCAGGAGGACAGACCACAAAAAGTCCGAAGGGGCAGCAGCACGATAGGTCCTGGCCATCATTCTGCATATGGCTTAGACCCACTGCAACTCGTACTCCTCGCAGGACTCCCTCCCGCTCTCTCTCTCTCCTCTTTTTGTGTGTGTGCTTCCATGTGTTGGCAAATATTTTCATTGAACGTATAATTTTCACACAGTTGCTCCAGTCCTCCAGTCCGAGCTGCTGCTGCTCTTCCTACTTTTCCTGCTTTTGACAGATATCCTGCTACACCCCCCAGTTTTACAAGGGAAAGCTCGACTCCTCCAGCTGCTCCTGCTGCTGCTGCTCATACAAATATCCTTTATTTATGCCTTGGTGTCGGGTGTTTTCCTTGGGCCCTTTTGTGTGGAATTGCTGACATTTTGCTTTGATGGAAATGCTAAAAATTTCTATAAAATATTTATGCATAATTCTTTACCTTCGAAGGCAACAAATAAAAAAAGGGAATGTCTGCAGATTTATGCTTGAAATAATATTCTCAAAGGCTGAAATGTTTCTGGCTTTAAGTTCAGACTGGAAATAACTTCAATTCTTCAGGAATTTCAGTTTAATTGGAGCTCTTTCTGGGGATTCATATTCGCTCTCTCATGTCAATCACAGATTTTCCTTTTTTTCCTGAAATTTAATCCATTCTTCCCTGGGCTTTTCCCTGCAATTCAATCTGTTTTTCCTTGTAGTTTTCCCTGAAATTCAATCCATTTTTCCATGGAATTTTCCCTGCAATTCAATCAGAGACTCTTACTAATTAGTTCCCTGTCACTCAGATCATTAGAAATTGGAAATGGGGTAGAAATTCATCATCGTAGAACCCGTTCCCTTTTGTTTCTGTCCCAGGAGAGTGCCTCACCGTGCGGCGCCACATTGACGAACACTTTTCCCGTATCCGGTTTCATAGTTTCAGTCTTAATTACCCACAATCCACCACGCCCATACATTTACCTGCACTCCCTGCCCAATCCTCTCCGCTCTCTCCGCCCTCCGCACTCGGGGGACACCATCACCTGCATGTTGGCGGCTAATAAACTAAACCGCCGTTGGCCATAAAACAATCTTGCCACCAGAGTGGACAAACAACACGGCAGCGAAGCGAAGAGACCCCCCAAGACCTTCATCGACACGACACGACAGGACAGGCCGGGACGGTCGTGGGGCTGGAATCGGTGGCAATAACGTCCGACAATGGCAACGGCCTCCCACCCTCCCACACAACAACAAAAGCAACAATGGAAACGCACTAATTTAAACGTTCATAAAACTGGACTACAACGAGCTCCAGCTCCAACTGAAGCCAAGCCCCCTTCCGCCGGTTCAAGGGCGTAGTTGGAGGGGTGGAAAAAAACCACTGGTCTTTGGGGTGGTTTTGAATGTCAGTGCACTCACCTTTCGAGTATTTATGTTGACACTTTTCTGATACGAAGAGTAATTCTTCTGAAACATACAAATGCACTTAGGAAAAGATTTATAGCATTAGAAAATCGTAGCCCTAAAATGTATGGATTTTTTGTTGAGAAGGAGTTTCAAGAGCTTTCTTGGAGAATTTTACTGGATAGAAACTCTCCCCTGAAATGTAAAATAGGAGTTCTATAGAGATCCTACTATGAAATCTTTCATTCCACTTACGTAAACTGTAGAAAAGCGTATAATTCATGGGTCATGCTGGTGTTTCCAATAACCCATTCTTGTTACCTGTAATCCTCTCCCCACTACTCAGTACAGTACTCCCTTTTAGGTTTATCTTTTGGGACCCCCTTTTTGGATACACATCTTGTCCACTACTCCCCTGGGAATCTCAAGTAGCAGGCAGGCAAAAACGTGCAAACAAACAAACATTAGTTCTAGCGTTATATAGATATTCAGTCGTTGGGACTTTTGTGGGGTTGCCAGGGCACTCTGTTTGCCTTCGACTGGCTCTCTCTCTCTCTCTCTCTGTCTCTCTCTCTCTCTCCCTAAAGGAGCCACTAACTTTGGTTAAGGGCCAGCCAAAAATCAATAATATATTTAGTATTAATTACAAATCGCATCGATGGCAACTAAAGCCAAGTTTTCGTAGGCCTTTGGTTAATGATATTTCGCCATTCGCCATTTGGTATTTGTTTTTACGAGCAAGAAAGGGAACAAAAGCTTTTGGCATGTAATGGCTATAGGGTTATAGGGAAATACGTTGTATAGGGAAGAAGTTTTGTGGTTTTGATGGGAACATTAGGTTAGGTTAGGTTAAAGATAATTGTGGAAATAATAGTGAAAGAATTAGAAGAGAAGTCAGAGATTATATTACGGAATGCTACCCCTCTGTTATGGTAATTGAAACAACCCTGCACCTACCCCCCTCTCCATCTAAAAGTAAAGCAATATCATAAGCAATAATTTGCACATGTCATTTCCACGAGGTTTTCCTTTTTCTATTCATTTTCTCTATGTTTTTCTGTGTCGTCATTATTCCGGTGGTAACAAATGCATTTTATTTAGCGGACATTCCCGGCTGTCATAATAATGCCAAAACAGAAATCGTAACAAAACAGAGAGCAGAATGCATTGCGATTCCTCGGCAAACACAAAACTACACCACAGGCAAATGGGTGGCTGGGGCTGGGGCTGGGGGGTGGGAAAATGTTAAAATGGGAAAATGGCCAACGACAAGAATGGAATGCAACAAAATTTCATTGTTTCCCCTTAAATTTTAGATGACGTTTGTCGGTTGTCATTCTAAAGCGGATGTGGCTGCATTAAGAGATAGAAAGAGAGAGAGGGACAGAGAGAGAGAAAGATAGAGAGAGCAGGGGAACATGGCCAACAGTTAGTCGACCATTTTGGTTCATGTTTATCGCTGGAAGCAAACAACCAACAAGCGACAATATTAAAACGGATGTAAACTGCAGATGCATTCAATGCAACAGCAGCAGCCGCCGCCAGTGGGTAAGAGCTACGCGGGGAGAAATATACATATCTACACTGAGGAAAACGTAAGAGCAATGCATAAGAAGAAGAGACACTGTGAGAGTATAAACAGAAAAGGAAGCTTCTGCGATCTCTTGTTTCTCTTCGGCATTTCTTGTTATTTTCATACACACAACGACTCGGAGCCGATCGCCTGACGATGTCGAGACTACGACGCACGAAGCTCCGACGCGCGAAGCTGTGACGCTCAAAGCTCCAACGCACGAAACTCAGACGAGCGAAGCTCTGACGCATCGCTGCAGCGTAGTCGGCTTGGCTTGTTCGTTCCTTCTGTGCTGCTCAATCTTCTCTCTTCTTTGCTGCTCCTCTGCTGTTTTTCTGCTTATTGCTCCTCTGTCTAATTGCTCGCTCCCAACGTAGCGGGAATCAGGCATTCGCTTCTGTGTCTCTCCCTTTCCTACTGCAAAGCGACATGTAATAAAGTGTGTAGTGCAGAGGTGAGTATGGGTGTTGAAGTGCCCATGTATACAAATCGAGTAGATTGTAAAGTAAAATGCAATGCAGAGTAAAATGCGATGTAGAAAACATATTCAAGGATTATTTTTATCTATTAAAAATTGTAGAATGCATCTCTTTTCGTGTTTTCTCTCAGTGTAGTGATAGCTACTAGACAACAGTTACGGCAACTGCAGCAGCTTCAGCTTCAGTCGCTGTCGCATCTACTCCTGTTTTAGTCACCGCCTTCGTCTGCATCGGACGCTAAAAATGTCACTGACATTTCCACTGACAACATGGCTGGCCAACATCCAGATCCACATCCCTGCCAGAGACACACAGGCCGACTGGCCGGCCAGGCCAGGCCATCAAAATGTCCTTGTTGTCTGGACGCCCGCCTAGAGATAATTTTAAACTTGCCACCGAAGAGTGTTGCCAGGGGGCAAAGGATTGCTGCATTATGTGGCGTCTGTCTGGTGCAGATCTCGTTGAATCTGTCTGCCTGATTAACTGCCAAGCGAGTTAGTTCTTTGGGATTAATGGATGAGAGCGAAGAATTGATGGTAGGAGTGGTCTTTAATGAGAGGAATTAAGTCTAGAGAGAGCATACAACATGTACACTACGTGAAATGAAAGTATTTAATTATTTCTAGGTGCTTCCTTCCCCCAAGACCTTCGAGACGTTTTCCTGCCAGGTTTAAAGCAAGTCCCACATCTCTCCTTAAACACAAAGAGCATCCTTACACAGAATAGCAATATTGTTCCCCACTTTAAAGTCCTTTCCTCGTATATTCATGCAGATTTACTTTCATTGCTTTCTCCCTTTCACATTTGACGCCAAATTAGCAACATTTCTGCTCTTGTTTTTCCCCCCTCCCCTGAAACCATCCACCGTAGCCGAGCCAGTAATTGTTTCCCCTCCTTTGTGTATCCTCGCAAACCCTAAAAACCGGCGACACATTCAGCAGAAATTAAGTTTCTATTCTGCTGGCGTCGGCACTGGTAAAATGCCTTCAATTCTCATAATATTTGTTCTCGTTTTTTGTTGCTGTAGCTTTAGCTGTTGTTTTTCCTGCTGTTCTTTGTACTTCCGTTTGTTGCACAAGGCAGAGGACAGCAACAGCAACAACAACATCTACTTAGACGGCGGCTTTTATGCCGTTTCCTTCATTAAGCGCCCGTAAGTGTTTGCCTTCGTCTTTGCTCCCCTCCCCACCCCACCCCACATACGCTTTTTATTTGCCTTTCTTTTCGGTTCGTTCTTTCATGAGGGTCCTGGTACCATAGACGTATGTGGTTCGGCCCATTCATCAGGAGGGGAGTAGGAGTGACATGCCTACTTTTCGTTGAATTGCATTTAAATTAAATAGGAGTGGCAGATCCTTACTGGATAGCTCGACTACAGAATACGCCTTAAGCAAGGAAAAAAATATTTTAAAAATCTTAATAGGTATCCCTCGATTTTCCAAAGTTTTTCGGTATTCTGCTATAATAATTTTATATCACAAAATACTACACATTATACAGCTGCTAGGCACATGTAAGGTGTAAACCTTATCTACACATCTACTACATCTACATCTACCCTATTAAATACCTTCAAAAGCAGGGCATTCATTAAACATGAAAATAAAACAAATATATAGAGAGAAAAAAAGGAATATCCCGATGAACTCTGCTGCTATTCGCCCCAATGCGGGAGTGGCATAAACCGCACTGTGCAACGCATACTGTTTTGGGGGCATGTGGGAAACGAAGCTCCAGTTCCTGCTGCGGGCTGCTTTGTTCTCGTTGCTGCTGCCACACCGCTGCTGCTGCTGCTGCTGCTGCTGCTACTGATGTGGCTGTTGCAGCCTTTGTTTTAAATGTTAACTGTTGCAAATAATAATAAACTTCCTTCTTTTTGCACTTTTCACTTTTGTTATTTCGCCTTCCGCTTTGGTTATTGTTTGGGGCTTTTGTGCACTATGTTCTGCCGCTCTCCCCTTCGCTCTCCCTCTTTCCTTCTAGAGGTGATGCTACCCTCCTTTTTCCTCCTTCCTTTCTGGCTTGAATTGGGGGATTTCCTTTGGTTTTGTTTATCTTGGCGGCCGCCAAAATGGTGGCTTTCTTTGTGGATGCCTCCTCTGGCTTTCGACAAAAGCGGAGACCCTTGCCCCCTCTTCTGGCAAGACTAATTAGCTGATGTTGATGCTAGTGCTCAGGGGTCACTGCTGACACTGCTGACTTTGAGCTGAAAAGAATGCAAACCAGAGCTTGAATTTAACATTTTACCTGTCATAAGAACCGATGAAAATTCTATGAAATGGAAAATGTACTTAAAATAAATGAACTTAAATAACAAAATGATAGTTCGACATCAGCCAGTGGGCGATACCCACTTTAAGGCTTTAAAATGAAGCCATTTTCATGCTCACTTTTCGCTTTTCATTAAATGTGAACGCAAGCGAGAGAGCGCGCACTCTGCTGGGACATGGAGATGGGGAGGGGGAGGGGGGATGGGGGGTGTTGATGCTGCTTGTTCGCCTGGAAAATGCTTACCTCTCGAAATACCCGCCACGCTCCGCCCTCCTCGACGGTCTTTGAGCTGCGTATTAGGAGCAGGGCAGCAGCAGCGCCTCAATTGCTGTCAATAGTTGACTGTATTAAGTGGTGTGCTGCAGGGCACCGAATGGAGGAGGAAGGCAGGCCCCCCTCCCCCCTCTCCGTCCTGTGCGCGCACTCCTCCATTAATAATTCCCAGCCCCTGGAGGCTGGTTTTTTTTTTCATTTCCCTTAAAAAACGGAAACTTTTTGCAGTGAATAAATGCTTTGAGCAAATAACTTGGCCATAAATGGGTTAAGCCTTCAAATGGAAAATGCATTTTCAGCCCAAATGAGTTTTATGCGTGTGATTCTTTCCTACTTTCTGTTTACTTTGGGAGTTTTACTCTCGTAAATGTATTATTTCTGTGCGCTCAGCTCAGAGTTTCCAAAGGTACACAAATTAAGTGCGGGATTAAAAGACTTTTTTTTCTATGTGAGGGGTTGATTTAAACCCAAATAAAAGTGCATCTCGCTTGAGTATATTATTTGTATATGAAATTTCAACTTAAACAAGAGCAATAACAAACAATTATTGAGTATTTTTACAGAACTTTATGTTGAAATTCAATTACATAAATTTTATTGAAAATTAAAATATTTGCAAACAGTTTTGGGGCCTGATTTCATTTATTGAAAGGTCATTTATACATCTGAATAATTTTCTGGTTTTGTCGATGTATTTTTGCCATGCTTTTTCTGTTTTTAATAGTCCTTTCCACACCATTACATACATTCTCTTTCCAACTCTGTAAACCTCCGACTTTTGACGCGACTTTTGCTAATATCGAATGACCTCACCTGCCGCCGCTTGAAATCCTCAAAAAAATGGGAGAAAAATAATAAATCCAAACAAAAAAGGCAGCAGTAATGATAAGCCAAAGAAAAACAAACAAAAAACGCAGGTAAAAAACTAGGCATAACCAACAGAAAATCAATAGTGCAGTAGCCTTTTTCACATAAAGCAATGCATATATGTACATATGTACTCGTATAAATGTACATATGTATATAGCAACATTGCTTGCTGTTTTTTTGCAGTCATTTAGCCGCATTTCCAAGGTGATAAACTGCATTGGCCAACAGAAAAAACTTGGAAAAACTTTCGGGCCGTCTGTTTTTTTCTGCATTTCCACCGTTTGCATAAAGTAAACACGTCACGTCACTACAGACCAATGGATATACATATATGCAACGTATATACATATGTATATACATATCTGAGCAGTATGGAAGGTATATAATGCAACAACTCAAGTGGGCGGACGCCCGAACCGAGTGACGTGGTCTGGGCCAAGGCTTTCTTTAGGCTTCATTGAGTCACAGACACAAACACAGACACAGACAGTGGTGCAGTGGCAGTGGCAGCGGCAAGAGGCAAAGCCGGTCACGTGCTACCGGCATTTACTTATGTAACTGCAGTGAAAAAGAAGAAAAGAAGAGACCTCCCTGAGACACAGGACCTAAGAAGTGTGAACGAAAGAAACGGCGAAAAATGTGGAATAGTAAGGCCAGATAGTGGCAGGACTTAGTGGCGCCCTAATCGGGTCTTCAAGGATAACAGAAAGCAGGTGCAAAGAAGTAACTAAGCGCCTTAGACTTTAGAGGAGAAACTAGCAAAGGAAAGGAAAACGAGGAGCGGCTAAGGATTATTTGCAGACGCTTGAGGAAAGGACAACAGAGATGGTACAGAAGATACGCAGGTTGATATATGGATAAGAGAGTGTATTTTTTATAAAGAGAGATGATTCTTCCAAAAGCCCTGCAGAAGAGACCTCCCTCAAACGCGTAGAAGTCAACAACCGAAGGCACCCCAAAATAAGGAATTTCAACACAACTTTCGAAGGATTTATGTACATCTACATCAAATATTACAAAAAAAAAAATACAAAAGTATTTAAAAGATAACAATTTATCTCAAATATAAAAAAGTTACTTACCGATTCAATAGTATCGTGCAGATACATAAGTATCTTACAGGTACAAAAGTGTCTGAAAGATACAAAAGTATCTCAAAGATACAGATAACAGATTCAAATGTATCTCAATGATACAATAGTATCTTACAGATAAAAAAGTATCTTACAGATACAAAAGTGTCTCAAAAATACAAAAGTATCTCAAAGATACAATAGTATCTTACAGATTTAAAAGTATCGTGCAGATACAAAAGTATCTCAAAGATACAGATAACAGATACAAATGTATCTCAAAGATACAATAGTATCTTACAGATTGAAAAGTGTCGTGCAGATACAAAAGTATCTTAAAGATACAAAAGTATTTCAAAGATACAAAAGTATCTATAAGTATAAAAATTATAATCTATAAGATTCAAAAATTGTATACAAAAAGAAACAAATATTTCTCTAAGATTCCAAAGTATCTCATAGATACAAATGCAATACAAAATATACAAATAACTCATATCTTTTCCAACAGTCGGCCATAGCGGTCGTAAAGTTTTCATTATTACCAGATAGAGAGAGAGAGACACTCGCTCGCGACAGCTGTGCAAACTAAATGCAAACAGAATCACAAAAGCAGCTGTCGCTAATTTTGTTGTGCCCATGTAAATGATATTCTACTATGTGGAAGGGGAAGGACTATCTTCCTTCTGTTCTATTTAATCCATAAATGGCGTCTCTAGACTCTATCCGCTCAAGCAAAACATCTTGCCAAGAAACTATCTTCTAAATAAGCTTCATCCTCTATACATTTTCACCACAATTTCTCCACTAATTGCTGTTTTATTTTCCTTTTCTCTTTGCAGGTAAGTTTCCGCACCTTAAGTCCACAAGTTGGCCAATTTGTACCCTACGGGGCCACGGGAGGGAGAGAAATGTGCTCAAAGGCTGAGCCTCGATGAATCATCATCGTTTGTTCGTCTGCCCGACTCGTACTCGGGGAAAAAGCCGCTCAACAGCGGCGGATGGCTGGCTGCAGGGAAAACCATTAAAAACTACAACAGCAGCAGAAGCAGCAGCAGCAGCCGCAGCAGCTGCAATGCCGCTTTGCCTTTAGCCCTGTTTCTGCTTTTGTTTTTGTTGGGGTTTGAGCAGCTTTCAGTGGCAGCCCAGTAGTTTCTCATGGTTGTAGTTTTTTGCCAGCCTGCAGACTTTCGTCGTCGTAGTCGTTGGCGACATTTGGCCCCCGAACACAACGCTGGGTATGGCGATGGCGATGGTGATGGCATTTGGGGGCCAATCAATGCCCAAAGTGCCTGTCGGCCTGTCGTGCGAGTCACGTGCTACGGAGGAGAGGAGTATTTTTCTGAGGAAAATGGCAACAGAGGTGGTTCCCCGCCTTGCTGTTGCTGGGCGTGGCATTTGAAAATGAAATGCGGTTTATGTTGGGTCTTTCCATCGGTTTTCCATCGGCCCTCTAGTCCGTTGTTAAGCCTGAGCTTAATAGAGGTCTTATGGAGCCAAGCAAGCGGTTTCGTGCTCTCGAGTACACTGTACGAAAATCCGGGCGGCAAGTGGCCAATTGATGTCTGATTGAAAATCCGCAAGGATTATGCTTTCAGTACATTGGAAATTAGACATCAATCGAGGGGATCCATGGAATCCATACCCCATTCTGTGGGACACAAGAATGTTTTGGATGTTCGAGGTGGAGTTCTCCGCTTACCTGGTGATAAATATTCAATGCATGACTAGTGCAATGACTCTGGTGTTAAAGTTTCTTCTTTGGTTGTGATCCTTGGTCTTCTGTGGATTGCATTGTGGGAGATCTATGGGATATAATGAAAGTTACTTCTACATTGCTTTCGTTACAGCCTTCTTCTCTTACCTTACCTTATATTGGGTGATCCTTGGACTTTAACATGACTTTCCCTAGTCCTCTCAGGACATTCTTCATAGAATTGCCTTCATAGAATTGCTGTCGCAGTATATCAATGGCGTATTTATAGTCAAACTCGTAGATTCATACCATTCCGTAACATTCGCAGAGATTGGGGGTCCACTTATACAGATTTCAGTGTATGCAGCGTACCGTTACGTGCTAGAAGAGGGCGTTTACCTTGCTCCAAATTGCCATTCACAACGAGATCGAACAACAGCTGACTCAACGGAAGTGCTGCTCTCACTCAATAACAGCTGCAACTCTCTCTTTCTCTTTCCATCTCGCTCTTTGAGTGGGCCTGAATCATCAGCTGTTTTGGATCCGCCTCAACCTGCAAACGAAAGCAATTAAGTCGCACAAATCGACAAGGCGATAGAGACAGAGAGAGTCAGAGAGAGAGAGAAAGAAAGGGGTATAGCAGACAGCCAGACGACTGTCGCCGACCGTAAGTGCCGTTTTGTTAGTGTTGCTTTTCCTTTTTTTTGTTTTTTTGCAGCACATGCCAAAAAGTATGCTACACGACAAAAATTAAAACTACATTTCGCTCAAAGCTAACGGCAGGACGTGTGTGTGTGTGTGTGTGTGTGTGTGTGTGTGTGTGTGTGCCTGTCCAACATTTTTGTGTCGCTTGTAGTCGCAGTCGCAGTCCCAGAGAGTCACTCCGTCAGCAGACAGTTCGTTCAGTTGGTTAGCGAATTCCTGCGAGTCAACAACTTGGCAAACAAAAAAAAGAATCGAAAGACTAAGGATTATTTCAGCAATTTATCAACTTCGATTCGATTCGGTTTGTGTTTGTGTCCGTGTCTGTGTCCGTGTCTGTGTCTAGAGGCTGTGATTCACAATGGTGGCCATCCATTTGCATTTGAACTGTAAGTAAACTTTAGCCTTCCTTATGGGCGAAAACTTCAATGTTCGAACTTCGAACTGAGAGTGCAAAGAAGTAAATGGGATTTGTACAAGTTCTAACCATATGCTGGGTACCCCTGGAGACCACATTTATAGTGCATAGTTTTAATACAAGGAAAACACTTAAATTCTTAACTATTAAGCAAATATTAATGTTTTAAATTAATGTTTAAAACTCCTCTTATGCTTTTTATGTCACTTTCATACACTTTTGCAAGCTAAAAGAGCAGATAGCTTTCTCTCTTCTCTGTCATGGAGGCACAACTTTTACCCTTAATTGTTTTTATGAAACTTTTCATACGTAGTACTTGCCCCACCTTTTACCTCCCCGTTTTCCTTATGCAGCGGAAAAAATTGTTAATTGAACTCGCATGGCAGGGCCATTAAAGTTGCTGCCTTGACACATTCTCAAAAAAAACAAAAAAGAACACAAGAAAGAGACAGAGACAGACTTTACCCTGCCACGCCCTGCAGCAGCAGCAGCAGCAGCACCAGCAGAGGACACTTCCTGCGCTCTCACAATAGAACCAACTGCTGAGTCATACAAATAATTTAATTAAATGGAAATTAAAATGCTTTTATGAATATTAAGTAAAAGGCAACAGACAAGGCTCTTATGGCTCTCCCTTCATTCCATTCCACTTTTGCCTCTTCTTCTGGGGACCGTCATGCCACGTCTTTTCCCATTCTTTGCCACTGGGTGTGATAATTATTGAAAATGTTTCCCATCTGTCCTCTGGTGTGTGTGTTGGACCCCAAAGTTTTTATGCTCGAAATGGAACATTTGAAGCAAAAGTTTTTGGAGTGCTTCCAGCTGAGAATATGTACACGAAAGAGCGTAAAACTCTTCAACAAAGAATGTAAAGCCAACTTACTATATGTATATGCAGTATTTTTTAGCCAACTTTTTGCTGTATGCAAAAAACAAGCCAAAAAGGGAATGGCTATAATTGGATTTTGGCCATTTCACTTCATTTGGGTAAGTGAATGGGAACACAAAAACTCGAAAATGGAAAACATAATTGGATATGCCACTAAAATATCCATGAAAAAGGAAGGCAAAAGTTTGAGCCATTAAAAAAATACGCAAGGCAACATTTTGTTCAGTCATTCGCAGGTTTGTTCAGCAATTTTTTCGCCCCCTAAAATATAGAAAATTTTGTGGCAATCATTTCAATCGGGTTGCAGAAATAGAGATGTGATGCTGATATTTGCTAGCAAGGAGCACTAGCATCGGCTAGGTGTCATTTAGCTTTCTCTTGGTGGAATCCCACAGAATCCTATCCCGACTTGAACCCTCTCCCTATAGCCTAAATTTACCCAAAGGAATCACCGTAAATGTTGCCCACCAATTAATTAATGAAGACAAACACGTTAGTCATTCAATTAACTCTCGCAAAATCCACACCAATCCCCGGCGACACAGTCATTAAGTTTCCTTTTGGGTTAAGCTGTACTTCTTCCTTGGTCCCCGATGATTCTGTGTGATGTGTGATTGACTATCTCTGACGGCAGGCTTGTGGGTGGTCCTCCCTTTCGTCCTGCCTTTTTGACATTTATTTTGCAGAGTCTGCAGATGTGTGTGTTGCCTACAGCCTACAGCCTGCTGTCGCCTCCTCCCTGCTTTGTTGAGGTCTGATAAATCGCTTCCTTCAGCTCTCCTCTCGACTGTCATAAGCAGGCTTTTGCGAGAGATATGTATGCCCCCTTTTAAAATGGGCTTCATTGTGGGAGTATATTAATACGAGCATAAGACGAGGCTATCAACACTTTATCATGTCGTTTCAATTAAAATCATGTCGGATTTATAGCAATCCCTTGCATAGACCTGCCATAGGGAACCTTAGGGGGCAGAGGTCCGTCCTTCTTTATTGCATTTAGCACAAATTGTTGGCCAGGATTTTTAATTAAAAGCGTGAAATGTCAACGGCTCTTTTTATTGCTGCAGTGGGTCCCACCCACACTCTTCGTTTTCTCTAGATTGGGAGGGGGCGGGGGGATGTACTACATTAAGTACGAGCACATAAAATGCAAGTTGGCAAAACTCTCTCTCTTTCTGTTCTCGCAAAATATTTTAATTGAGGTCAAACGCTGTGAGCTGTGTGTGTGCGGTGTGTGTGTGTGTGAGCTGTGTGTGTGTGTTGTGGTGTGTTCGGGTATGTGGATGCATTTTACGCTGCTTTAAATTTGTATAATGATGCTTATTATGTTAATGAGAGTTTTTAGTTGGGTCCTGCGGCCAAGAACGGCTTCCATGTGGTGTTAACAAGCCCTGGGGTCCAAAAAAATAAGCAAAAGTTATGACTCCCCCCTCCGAAAACACACGCGCCAAACAGGGTTTGAGGTTAAGTCATATTTGGGAAAAGTTTTCACTTGGTTTTCTACACGAAAAAGTAAGGAAAACCAGGAAAGGAAAGGCTAATTGATTGCATTTGTAGTCATAGACCATTGGTTTAAGGTATTTTCTAGGACGGTGATGGGTGCGCTTAGGGGGAAAAAGTTCAACAAAAAAAAGTGCTGTAAAGCGCAGAGTTATGTAATAGAATATCACCGATGCTACCAGTAGGTCCCTAGAGCTGAAAAAGCCCCTGGTGTAAAAATGCTACTCGTACCTTAGTTCGTTATCCAATTATTCCTACGATTCTCAAAGCTAAGGAAATGATTTTTATAAAAAAAAGCAGACGGAAAAAATCTTGAATACCCACAATAATTTATTTCATTTATGGGTCAAATTATGCTGCATTCTTTGATATTATATTACGTATAGAAATATAAATAAATTCCCTTAAATTTGTTTAATTATTCGAATTACATGCCTGGGCACATGTGTCTCGTCTTTGCTTGACAAAAAGCTGAATAATCGAATAATATACGGTCACACTGCAATTTATTTCGCTGCCCTGTTCACACTGCCCACCGTTCGCATCATATGCGAAAGCAAAGAGCCAAATTGGAATCAATTGAACCCAAAGTTGTTTGGTATCGTCTCAGTGAATTTTTGTATGATCCCTTCTGATAGACATTTCCTCACAATATCCTATGATATTTGGAAAAGCACTCAAGTTTCATTATTTATAAGCAAGCAGCAATCCTTTTATTTATCAGACATAATACCCTATTTGCACTAGGCTGCGTGATTGCGTGGCGTCTATCGATATATCCGACTTGCAGCAACTTTCTGCCCGTCAGAGCATTTGTGGATCGTCATTCTCACTTTCATGTTTCGTTTGTCACAGAAGTCGGTTCAAGCGGGAGCAAAATTAAATTGAAGGAAATATACAGTTTGTACAGTTTTTCAAGTGTTAAATCTAATGAAAATGTAAGTATTGTCATTCAATTAAATGTTTTATTCTTTGGCAAAAGGCGGCACACGTTTTTTTCGGGTGCGCCGCACACACACACACATACAGCAGGGTTTTACTCGCCTTTTTTGTGTGTGGTGTGCTTTTTTTTTTCGGTGTTCATTTTGTGTGTGTGCGCTGGGCAACGCTCGCTTTACGTATTTGTTTATAGAAGATCGAGTTTCATAAACATTACAATTGCGAATCAATCTTGAAAGTTTGTACATATGTGCGCAAGAGCGTACCATGCACGTTTTTTCTTCCTGCTTTTCGGGCGCGTGTGTGTGCGTATGTCCGGCCGTGGGTTGCAGTAGTATGTGTGCACATTCCAGGGGTTTTCGCACGTGCACTCTTTCCAGTAGCTTTGGAAATCGCTCATACTTATGTTTGTATGTGCGTAGGAATTTCGTACACCCCAGCATCGGCTGTCAGAAACACACACACAGCCAGACATATTTTTGTTTGTCGGTGTTAAAAACAGATTGTTAATTCGAGAGGGCCGTAATGCTCTCAAATATCTAGCGATTCTTTTCAAAGGAATTCAACATGAATCTATTGTAAGTTCGCTACAACTTGTGTGCCTTTTGCCAAAGTTTAAACACCTTTAGGTACGCTGCAGAGAAAACATTTGGTCACCAACGACTCCCTCCTCCCCTCCCCCCACAGAATGCATCCGGATCAGCATCCACAGCCTTCGAATCTGGCTGGATCGGTGCACTTGGATGACGCATTCGAGCCGCCAGCTATATTCACTGGTCCCAGATCTGGCATCACATTGCCAGAACGGCACATTGGCTTTCCGTGCTGCCGTTGCCAGATGGCCGACTATCCAGGACGCCGCCATTCGTGCTTCTTCTGCAAGGACTATCATCTTTGCGACACGTGCTTCACAAGCGCTAATAACATGCCGGCGGTGCCGCACCACAAATACTATCACATAATGCAGGTGTTCTACACACGCACTGCATTCGAGCTGTACTTTGGCGGGGAGCCGTATACCGAGAGCATGGATTGGCAGAGCTTCAACTGCGCCATGTGCCTGGAGGTGGGATTCACCATCCAGACACTGTACCAGCATCTGCGGGAGATGCACCGTGACCATCCCGACCACAGGGATTACCTAATGATGGCCTATAGCCTACGAATGGCGTACTACTTTGTTGACCACTCGTCGCGAAATGAGGCTCCTCCACCTACGGGCGCCTCCCGTCTCGTAGAGCTAGCTCCATTCCAGGTCTACCAAGATGTACCGCCATCAGCTCCGATCGCAACCGCTGATCCACCTATTCCTGATTGTGAGGTAATCCCAGATGCAGCCGCAGCCGAAGTGCCAATTATTCAGCTTGAGATAGAAGGCATGGCACCAGCAGCAGCCCCACGGAGCGCTAGCCGTACGACAGCCAGTTTCAATTCTACACTCACTGACCCTGTCCTCGGCCCTTTGAGAGGCAGTGTTGCCATGTATAATGCCACGCGTGCGTTGCAAGATGTTCAGGATCGGCTGATGGGTCTGAACACAAACTGCGATGGTTACCAAGCGCGCTGCATGGCACTGTTGATGCGGGCTCGCGGAATTCGCGAGCAGTATTGCCATCCGGACATTTCAACCGTTTTTGAATCCCATATCGATCGCATCTCTCGCCAAATCGAGAGGGAGGCGCTGGCGCGCCTACAAGGGCGAGTTTCAACCTCAGCGGGCTCATCTCGCCTCATGGACATGGCTGCAGAGCTCAGTGCGATGTCTTCGGGTAGGCCCGTGCAGGAACCCGCATCAACAGCTGCTCGTCGTCGCGACGCCGCTATGCATCCATTCGATCGTCTTGTATCAAGCGGAATACACCTTCATCCATCGATTTCAGAGCGATTTTATGCTAACTCACGCATCGCTCATCCGGCTGGTGAATTCCATGGCCTCCTGAGCAGCGTTTTAAAAAGGGCTCAAACAAACACACAGACCGGGGTAGCAGTACAGCCCCCAGACACATGCACCGCCATCACAGAGCTGGCTACCGCTACCGAGTCGGTCCCAAAAGAGAATCCAATCAATCAACTGGATCTCGCTGATGGTCGTTTTCTGTGCTCAAAGCTGAAGGAACGTTTCGAAACGATGCCTGGCAATACTGAAGAAGAAAAAATGGTGTCCAAGGCACGTTTCGTCGATGCTGTTCTTTGCTCCTTGCTATCGGAGAAGGAGCTCACCTTAGTGCCACTTAATTTGCACTTGATGCTGGAGAGGGGCTCCAATGCCACAGCTACTGTGGCTGCCAATGAATCGAGCCCCCTGGTGGAGCCACTGATCGGTGGCTGTCACGCAGAGGAGGGCCTCATCCAGGTGCCACGTTTGATGCAGCTGACCCAGAAAGTTATCCAAGACCGATTGTGCGCAGTGGATCCCATGATCAAGTATTTCAAAGGCCTCGAGGGTTATCGCAGCTGGTCTTGCCGTTTAAACAGCTTCTTGGAAGCAAAGAAAGGACCCAAAGGGATTGAAGCTAAGAAAAGATCGAAGAAGATTGAGGCTAAGAAAGGATCCAACGAATCAGAGGCCCAGCCAACATCCGGCAATCGATATCTGGAGAACATATTGGAGATCAATTCCCCGGGCAATTACGGTCTAGATGGAGACATTCTCGGTGCTGGGATAAACGACGGCCCTAACGATCCGAATCCCATTGCTTTCATTGATGGAAACGATGGCGATGGCGATGGCGAAGAAGACGAAAGCAACGACGACGATAGCAACGATAGCAAGTTTGGCAATGATTGTGCCAATGACGACACTGACAATGGCAATGGAAACGTTACCATCAACACTGATGATAATAATAACTATCCTTACCCACTTATCATTGATAATCTCGAAGTGTCTGGAAGCGAGACATCCGGCATGTCTGTTGAAGAACACACTGAAGACGAGGATTGGTACGATGACTACGAATATGACATCAATTATTGGGAACTCTGAGAAGACGAACGAAAAACAATAAAATAGAAGAAACAATACAAATGAAACAAAAATACCAAATCTGGAACAGAAAAAATAACACTTAGAAACAGCATTCCAACATTTTAAAGAAATATTGACCTTCCACAACAAATACAAATGTAACAGATAAAAATTGCTATTATTATTAATTAAAATGAGTTCCCTTAAAAATGGTGATGTTTTAGACATTTTTCTGGACTTAAAGGCGTAGATGTCTTTCTAGAGAAGGTTTCGCAAATGCAGCATCTACATATGTAAATATGTATATATATGTACTTTTGATCAGAACCTACAGCAGTCTCTAATTTTGCTCTTAGCTTTGGAGGAATTGCCCGTACGACATATTTCGGTCAATATTTTCGCTTTTCTAGCTCGATATCTGCCACAACTTAGGTAAACAGAACTGCGATAGCTCCTCAGGTTACAATTGTTTTGTTTTCTCCGCGTCAGAAATAAACAAAAATATCGAATAAAGCAGGCATTGCCATTCAATTCAATCACCAAGTTGCTTCGTTTCGGAATAATCTGACAATTATCGTATAAATACGGACCTAGTCACATCGTGGTGTGAAAAAAACAAACGAATTGCAAAAAAGTGTAATTTTTGGAACCCTTTTTCGATTCTAAAGTTATATATTTTCCAAAACACAAAAGTAATCAAGAAAAAGTCTTGTACGCAAGCAGAATCTCATAAAAGAAAGGAAAAAGCACGCTTTTTCGACCACGAGGATTTTTGTTTTGTGGTGTGCGTGTGCTTGTTCTTGTGCTGGTCGCAATGGCTTCGGATTCTCCGGCGGTGCACAGCAAGTGCTTGGGCTGCCCCGCCCAGGGGGATCTTGGACGTTGGTATGAGTGTGTTGTGTGCGGCCCCCAGATCACATTCTGTGGTCCCTGCTTCGATCTGGGCAAGAACCGCGTGAGCCCCAAACACAAATACTTTCACCCAATGCGTGCACTCTACAATAAGAAAATGGCGGACATCTACTTTGGCGGCGAGGTGTTGGTGAACGGCGAGGCTCCGCAGAGCTTCAAGTGTCCCTTCTGCGACGAGATGGGCTTCACCGCCGAGGAGTTGATAGTCCATGTGGAGGACAAGCATTCCACCCACCCGGATGCCTCTTCATTGATAGAAATATTGCAGACCATGTGGAATTCTCAAATTGGTTCTGTGGGTAGTGTTCGTGTGCGCCGCCGTGCCATGGAGGAGCAGCCATCGGGCGGTATGCAGGATGATGCCATGGATGTGGAGGAGGATAAGAAATGTGAGTAGAGTGTAGAGCCGAGTAATGGAAGGAGCAGGAGTCTTCTTGCCATCGCCTCTCGACCACAAAAGCCACTTTGGTAAATTGCTTTGGCAGCTTTCCGAGCCAAATGGTCTGGTCAGTGCGCAGAGAATGGTTTTAAAAGGGTTACGGAATCCTGAATCTGAAAGTTAAATGAAGATGGCTTTGCGCTTATGCCCCCCACACCCCTTTTGTGGTTTGTGTGGGCGGAGGACACCCATCAAATCTGTCAGCCTAATAGACTTCAACACTTGACCTGGTCCAAGACATCATTACTCAAAGCCAGAGAACACGCACACAGAGGCACAGGCTCAGGCTCAGGGAGGAACAAGCGAAGCTGAAAGCGACCCCAAAAGCGAGTGTCATGATTGACAGTCGGACAAATGGTAGGATGAACGGACGGACACCTACTCGGATAATGGCAAATTATGTGTCAACAGCAATCATCCGGACACCTACGCAGCAGTCCTCTGCTCCCTGCCCTCTGATATATTCTGGTATAGGTACACTAGTGGGGGAGCACTTCCTATTCTTCTACCGCAGCGTCCCTTTCTCCATTAATTTTTGGGGGAATATATATTTCTGTTTTGACAAATAATTTTCCACTTCATTTGATAGTCTTGCCCCTCGGACTCCCCTCTGATTAAACAACAGCCTTGCCCCCGATGTCGGGTGTTGGCTTGTCTTGGGTTTTTTGCTGATGCGCATTGTTTGTGTTTTGTTCTTGGGTTCCGTCTGGGGATTGCGATATGTATGTATGTATGTCTACAGGGGTCTACACTCCAATTGCTGTTTGTTTAAGGTTTCTGATGCGCAGATATGCCATTTATGGGATGTTTATTTATAAGGGAGCTATGGAATTCTTTTAGATTATATATCTAATTATTCATTAGAGGGAAATGTAATTAGGATCCTTTAGGATCTTGCCATTACTAGTGCTATACGTTTTCGATGTTAGGCATTGCTTATTTCCTAGTAATCCTAATTCGACTTAGCCTACATTTTCGCGAATCAGCCGTTTGCAAATAAAGTAACCAGTGTGACCATACAGCTAAACAAAAAAATTTTTAACTTTTAAAGAAATTGAAAAGTTGCAAACTGCTGAATAATAACATTTTCACACTTGCCGCCTGCTGGGTGCAATGCATTTTCCAGTGCATTTAATTTTAATAATTGTTCCGTGTGAAAATTTGCATTTTATTCGGTTTTCTCTGCCGCCTTTATGCGATACACTGCTCTCTTTGTGTGTATGTGTGTGCGTGTGTGTGTGTGTGTGTGTGGCACCATTCTGCCCATCATTGTCAGCGAGAACGACTTTGCCGGATTTCTCGTTTTGTGCGGCGCTTACATGAATTATGGCTTGCTCTCGGAAAAAGTGTGAATGGGTCCTGGAGGCACTGGATATTACTACGTGTGCGGGCGATGTGCATTGGAGAGAGTGCAGCGAGGCGTGGCCATTAATCAAAATGCGCTTAAAAAAGTGCGGAACCCCAACTGTGAATGCAAATAAGAGCCGAGTAGGGTATGGCCAGAGACCCGAAGAACAAAAGTTAATGGATATTGGAGGAGAGAAGAGACTTTTGCCAGAATGCAATTAACTTTTAGCGAGTGCTTTAACACTTAAATCGCTTCATACTCTTAATCATCGCCATCTGGTGAAAAGCGCAAGGGTATATCGTATTCGAAGTTGGTTCTATAGAGGTCTCAGTTGTTGGAAGACATGGGGTGTACATTTCTGATGCCCACGCGGATGATCTGACTACTTTCTGGTATCTAATATTGTAAATCTTTAGTTTTAATCTAGTAGCTCCCTTTCTACTTTCGTAATCTTTTATATTCCTGCACTTTTTTGGTTTTTAGTCATGGCATTTCGGCCTCAAATGCGAAAAGTACACAAAAGACACTCACAAGTAAGAGGGGAGGGGGAAGCAGTGCAAAAATGATGTCATACGAGCTGCAGAGGGTGGCTTAGGGGTGAACTGGACTTCACCCTCGACCGACCACAACTTTATATTTATAGCCGCAGCGCCCCCAATGCACAAATATTGAATTTCTTTAACGACTCACCATCTCCCGCTTCTCTCTCCCTCGTCCACAGCCACTGAGATTCGCTGCCAGGAGAAGTCCCGCGGCGGACTGAGCTATGAGGTCATTCTGGCCGAACCGGCACCCAATGTGGCCGTGCCCAAGCGTCCGGTCACCCCCGGCAAGAACGTCAGCGTGGAGGAGATTGAGCAGAAGCTCAAGGCAGCCGAAGAACGTCGCATTGTAAGTAGCAGTCCCCCATTTCGCTTATCCCTCACTGAATCATTGCCTTAACATAACGAATTTGTTTGCTTTTCGCACAGTCTCTGGAGGCCAAGAAGATGGCTGAAATCTCGACCAAGTTGGCCAAGGTAGATGAGGCCACCCGTAAGAAGGATGAGATCACCAATGAGTTCATCACTCAGACCAAGGAGCAATTGGAGTCCAAGATGGAGTTGCATGTGGAGAAGCGCGAGGCAATCATCAGTGACATGAAGGAGAAGCTAAAGGTTTGAGGATTTCGAGGGATAGAATTCTAGAACTCATATAAACCCTCTCGTCAAACAGATTCATGCTCAGGAGATCGAAAAGACGCGCGAGACCCTGGAGCAGCAGAAGGCCAATGAGCAAAAGGCCATCGAAGAGAAGCTTAAGATCGCTCAGGCTTTGCGCGATGAAAACATTAAGAAGATGCTCAACCGCCTCAAGGAGCATGTGAGTGTGTGGTGGATATACCAGAAACAGCATGTGGCTTGTTGATCTGTTTAAAGCTAGCTTGACTTAGAAAATAGAAGTAGTACCTGCATATGTAGTAGTGGAATTGCCGCAAATTCCAATTAAATTAAAATAACGATAAGTTATTGTTGTCTATGAAATTTGCTTCCCAGCTTTAAATATCTTTGATTCTAAAAGGTCAAACCTTTCATGTAGAAACATTTTAAGTCCTTATTCATCTATAATTGAATTAGGGAATTGGAAGTTGACCACTTTAGCGGCTTAAACTATTCATTAATTCGAAAATCACACTAAGAATGAACTAAATTGGATCTTTTGAAACATTCTGTTCGCTGAACATGTTCTCTCAGCCTTTCATATCATAAATCATAACTGATTGGCAGAAATATGAACAACAAAATAATTCATAGTTGTTCCATTCAACGTTCAACCTATTACTTTCCCTTAACTGTTCACCAGACTTTCAGCAAATCTTTGTTTTCGTCGGAATATCTGTGTACTGTAAATGTATATAAGTGTTTGTTTTTTCGGATCATGTGTATATATAATTTTTTTGTTCATTTCTCTTATATCCTCTCATTTAGAACACTGTCAAAATTGCCGAGATTAAATCACACCAAGATCAATTGGAAACACAAAAGCTAGAGGAGAAGGCGCGCATATATGAAAACAAATTGTTTGCCGCCGAGCAGAACCGCGAAAAGGAGATTCAAAAGAAAATTGAGAAAGTGCAAAAACTTGTACGTTTGTTCCCCCCCCTACTTATCCCATCAACATAAAAATAACCTCGCATATGCCTTATCATTTGAGTAGCAGTAGTTCTCAAGATAAGAAACCCTGTACGATCTGTAGCTAATTATTTCCCCTTACTTACGTTATTTGCAGGAGCGCCGTGCCGAGCTAGTGCGCCAGAATAAGGCCCAGACCCAGGATATGGATGGTCAGCAGAATGCCATCGCCTCGTCGGGTTAGAGACCGTTTAGATGTCGGTGCAGGGCGTAGACCGTCATTACTTACTGCAACCAACAACAACAAAAGAAGAATATAGAGACACTACAACGGAAACACTACATACACCAACAACACATATTTAAGCAAAAACGTAAACAAATACAGCGGCAGCAACAAATTTGCTTCAAGAAAATTTCAAGTATTATAAACGACATAGGAAGACGGGCAGGGGCATATCGAATATCTCAAGATTCCGCTGAGCGAGATGAGGCCCGAAAATGATATAACAACAACAACAACAACCAGCAACATTTATTCACGAAACTTTTCAACAAAACACAGAACTCAAAGCAAGGCGAACCCGAAATATATAGCATACGGCAAAATAATGATGCAAAATCGATTTCCAAATAAAATCAATGAAAATAACAAAAATCCTTTGAAAACACGATTGCTTCGTTTCGAATTTCTCGTTTTTCGTTTGTTCCATTCGAGTTTTAATTCTGTTAAACAAATTTAAAAACTTTCAGCGAGAAATTCGTGACAAATGTATTTTTAAAATAATAATTTGCAATTGCAAACACACAAAAGCCATAGACAAAATCACTCATTTTGCCTCGAAACATTTTCTGTACTGCTATTTGCCTGACAACCGATATTCACAAGATCTATCATTTAAACAAATAAATACATACATATATATTTTGAATACGTGTATAATTTAATTTACTTTTTTATTTAATAACATATGAAAAAAACACAAAAAAAAAGAAAAAAAAAAGGAAAACTAAAGTTGGAGCCAGTTCGACACTAACAATTAAAGTTTTATATAAGTTTCGCATTTTCTATCTATAAAATAAATGTCAAACAGATAAAAATACATAAGAAATGCTTATAAAAAATAAATAAAAAGAAATCAAATACAAAGTAAAACAAAACACAGCATTTTTGTTTCATTTACAGACAACATAAACAATATAAACACACAATTTAGGCATTAGCATAAATTAAAATTAAAGTAAAATATATAAATATAAATAATTATGGAAAATGATATGGAAAAGCATATTTTGTCTAACGTCGAGTTATATTTAGAGAAAAAAGTGGCGCAGATTTTTGGCCGGAAAATTATGGGGGGATTATAAAAAACATACAAACGGAAATGGAATGGAAAATTTTGGCAAATTTTTGTTTGCAGATGCTGCGAATATTTTCCCCAAAACTTTGGTTTTGCACAAGAAAGGGCGCTGAATTTAGCTTAAATTTGAATATCTCTCTCATACGGTTATAAATGTGTAATACTATGACTACTTTAACTGAATATATATTATATATATTATAAATGCAAGACAACTATACGCACAGAGCCCAGTCCCAGCCCCAACAGCAACCCAGACACGAGAAAACTTTCCAGACATATTCAAAAAAGAAAAGCTATGGAATCTTGAAACACGAAACCCACATTGCAAGTGCATCAATACAATTGATAAAAATGCTTCGATATTTACTCAATTTATGATATATTACTAATATAAATGTGTAATCAACTCCAATAACCAACCGAACGAACGAAACTTTTGTATGAGAAAACGAGCAAAGAAATGAACGAAACGAAGGTTACATTTTTCAAATCAATGTTCTCTATATATTACATTATATATAAAAACAGAAATACGACAGCTTGCGAAAATGGTTTTTCTAGGTTCACGCATAACTTAACATTAAGTTTACATAAGCAACAAAATAAATGGACGATAAGCAAGCAAAATACTTATAAATGAATGTATAATAAAAGTGCATAATACAAATAAATGAAATATTTATAATTGGTAGAAAATACATGTTGTCATGTTGTTAATTCTTGCAAACTCAAATTCAACGGCGGATTTGAACTTTAATTAACTATATTTATTATGAGAATTGAAAACTTCAAATTTGGCGGTTAGTGCGGTAACTTTAAACTGAATCATCGATATCGATGGATAGCAACTATTCTAGTCGAACGGTTACACCATTATTTTGGGATAACTTATCGCAGAAAAATATCACCAACAAAAATAAATATCGATGATAGTCGATATTTTTATATCTATCAGGCTGGTATTTACTTTTCGGTATATTTTGACATCGAAATAGTTATGGTATATTTTATAAAGTTGCTTGTATCACTATAGAGCTGGAGAAATAGCGAAAATGAGTAAAAGAGAGTAAAAAGAGAGTAAAAGAGCGCGTCTACTACTACTTCTATTACTTTTTGGGCTCGACACTACTATTTTCGGGATCGACACTACTATTTTTGGGTTGAGCCAAAAAAAGGTATGGATAACGGGTAAATAAACTGGTTTCATGGGGGATTAGTTATTCGATTATGTTATCTTTTTACTATAATTTATGGGTTTCCTTCCAAGGAGTAATCCCAACACCTTATAGCCCAGATCGGCCCACAAATATCGGAGAAAACCACAAAGAAAAAAACAAAATATGCATTGTTGTTGTCGATTTGTTGTACAACAAATGTTTGTTGTTGTACAACAACAACTTTTAAGTTGCGGTCGCTCAAATGGCCAAAAACGAGAAATTCAGATCTGAAATACCAGGCGAACAGAAATCAGCAGCAAGTAACTGATTTTTTGTTGAGTGTTGTACATTTCAACTTCTGTCACTATGCAGTGATTGTAGACAGAAGTTCAAATGTACAGCACTCGACAAAAAACCAGCTTCGCTCTGCTGATTTCTGTTCGCCTGGTACTCAGATTTGAAATTTCTGAGTTTTCGTCGATTGACGACAAATTTAAATTGTATTTTTCATTGCATTGGCGTGGCATACCTTTTTGTAATCAGGAGAGTCCTGCTAACCGATTGGCATCAGAAAAAAAGGACATCTTTTCCGTCGTGATTAGTTGCATACATTTAGGGAACCAGGACAGTAGTGCTAGTCGATTTTTTGATTCCAATCGATAGTCTGGATCCTTGCGATCCTGGGAAACCAGGTCCTTTACCGATCTAACGGTTTTTTGCCACGATATAGCGAAAACAAAAAAACTGGTTTTTGTCATTGCACTATATCTCGGCTATTTATGGGCCGATCGGGGCGTGGCATGCCTCTTTGTTGTCGGGAGAGTCCTGCTAACCGATTGGCACCAGAAAAAAGGACATCCCTTCCATCCCGATTTTCGCGAAAAATCATAATGAAATCATTGAAATTGCCAAAATTCGGCCTCATTTTCGAAGTCGGTTTTTTGATGCCAATCGATAATCAGGATCCTTACGATACTGTGAAAGTAGGTCCTTCGCCGATCTGATCCTGTTTGGCCGAGATATAACGTTATAGAAGTGCCATACCTTTTCGTGATCGGAAGAGTCCTGCCAATCGATAGGCATCAGACAAAAGGACATCCCAGCAAAAGCACCAGAGAAAAAAAGTCTGGAAAAAATATCCTTGATCCTTCGTCCTTGATAAGGACGCCATCGGATCAAGGATTGTCGTCCGATCACAGAAAGCTGCCGCAAGCCCAGATCGGCGAACAAAGAACGGAGAAAATCAAACCTAAAAGAAATATCCTTGATCTTTGCTCCTTAAAAAGGACTCGATCGGATCAAAAATTGTCTTCTGGTCACAGGAAGCCATTGCACGCCCAGCTTGGCCCACAAACAACGGAGAAAACAAGCCTGAAGGAAATATCCTTGATCCTTGGTCCTTGCTCCTTAAAAAGGACTCGATCGGATCAAAGATTGTCTTTCAGTCACAGGAAGCCATCGCACGACCAGATCGGCCCACAAGTAACTGAGAAAACAAGCCTGAAAGAAAAATCCTTGATCCTTGGTCTTTGATAAGGACGCCATCGGATCAAGGATTGTCTTCCGATCACTGGAAGCCATTGCACGCCCAGATCGGCCCACTAATTGAAAATGTCCTTGATCCTTGGTCCATAAAAAGGACTCGATCGGATCAAGGATTGTCTTCCGATCAGAGAAAGCCATTGTACGCTCAGATTGGCCCACAAATAACGGAGAAAACGAGTGTGGAGAATATGTCCTTGACCCTTCGCCCTTGATAAGGACGCCATCGGATCAAAGTTTGTTTTCCGATCACTGGAAGCCATTGCACGCTCAGATTGGCCCACTAATTGAAAATGTCCTTGATCCTTGGTCCTTAAAAAGGACTTGATCGGATCAAGGATTGTCTTCCGGTCACAGAAAGCCATCGCACACCCAGCTCGGCCCACAAACAACGGAGAAAAAAAGCCTTGAAGAAATATCCTTGATCCTTGATCCTTGAAAAGGACCCGATCGGATCAAGAATTGTCTTCTGGTCACAGGAAGCCATCGCGCGCCCAGCTCGGCCCACAAACAACGGAGAAAACAAGCCTTGAAGAAATATCCTTGATCCTTGATCCTTGAAAAGGACTCGATCGGATCAAGGATTGTCTTCCGACCAGAAAAAGCCATTGCACGCTCAGATTGACACACAAATAACGGAGAAAACGAGTGTGGAGAAAATGTCCTTGATCTTTCGTCCTTGATAAGGACGCCATCGGATCAAGGACTGTCTTCCGATCACAGGAAGCCATTGCACGCCCAGATTGGCCCACTAATTGAAAATGTCCTTGATCCTTGGTCCTTAAAACGGACTCGATCGGATCAAGGATTGTCTTCCGGTCACAGAAAGCCATCGCACACCCAGCTCGGCCCACAAACAACGCAGAAAACAAGCCTTGAAGAAATATCCTTAATCCTTGATCCTTAGTCCTTGAAAAGGACTCCATCGGATCAAGGATTGTCGTCCGATCTCAGAAAGCTGCCGCACGAAAAAGGCCGCACGAAAAGGACCTTGAAAAAGGACTCGATCAGATCATAGATTGTCTTCTGGTTACAGGAAGCCATTGCACGCCCAGCTCGGCCCACAAACAACGGAGAAAACAAGCCTTGAAGAAATATCCTTGATCCTTGAAAAGGACTCCATCGGAGCAAGGATTGTCGTCCGATCACAGAAAGCTGCCGCACGCCCTGATCGGCGAACAAACAACGGAGAAAACAAGCCTTGAAGAAATATCCTTGATCCCTGATCCTTGAAAAGGACCCGATCGGATCAAGAACTGTCTTCTGGTCACAGAAATCCATCGCACGCCCAGATCGGCCCACAAATAACGAAGAAAACAACAAAACAAAATATGCATTGTTGTTGTCGATTTGTTGTACAACAAATGTTTGTTGTTGTACAACAACAACTTTTAAGTTGCGGTCGCTCAAATGGCCAAAAACGAGAAATTCAGATCTGAAATACCAGGCGAACAGAAATCAGCAGCAAGTAACTGATTTTTTGTTGAGTGTTGTACATTTCAACTTCTGTCTACAAGCACTGCATAGTGACAGAAGTTGAAATGTACAACACTCAACAAAAAATCAGTTGCCTTCTGCTGATTTCTGTTCGCCTGGTATCCCAGATCTGAATTTCTCATTTTTGGCCATTTGAGCGACCGCAACTTAAAAGTTGTTGTTGTACAACAAATCGACAACAACAACAATGCAAATTTTGTTTTCTTGTTTTCTGCGTTATTTGTGGGCCGATCAACGCGTGCGACGGCTTCCTGTGATCGGAAGACAATCCTTGAACCGATGGAGTGCTTTTCAAGGATCAAGGATCACAAATATTTTCTCCAGACTTGTTTTTTTCGTTTTTTGTAACGCGATCGGAGCGTGTCATGGCTTCCTGTGATCAGAAAAATATCCTTGATCCTTGGATAAGGTCTCCAACATTCCAGCCATACATATTTTGTTAACTCGGCTATTTGTGAGTCGAACTAGTCGTGCGATGGCTTCTTGTGATCGAAGAAATGTGCCTGATTTGGAAGACTCCTTAGCAAGGATCAAGAATATTTATCCTGTAATGCAGATTTAGAAATAAAAATTAATGAACTCTGTTTGGTTTTTATAAGTTTGAATACCTTTTATTTATTGTTTTATGAAGTCCTTCTTACATACATACATACTAAACAACTTTGTTTTATTTCTGCGAGAACCAATGAAATCTGCAAACCTGTTCTCAGGATCAAGTGATATATACTCATTAATTTTGTAGTATGTCTTGGGGGTCATCAAATACATGTTTGCTTAGTAATATTTACACAAAAACGTACTAGTGTTTATGGTATGGTATGGTCTTAAAGTCTGACGTTGAGTTAGGCAGGTTGAACTAGCGGTAATGGGGGAAGGCGGAGGGTTAATTAATCAATCTAAATATTTATGTTAGCTAAATGCGAAGTTCAAAATCTGCTTCATCTGACTTTAGATTTGGTTTTGATTCTCAACTCGAGTTTTTTGGTACAGAAATTTAACTAATACAAGTACATATACATACATATATATTTTAGCTACCCTACATTTGCTCTCAATCTCTTACACACAAATCATTAAAACCTAATTCGAAAAACTACGAAAAGCAAAAATACTTGCTCTCATTGGATCAACTCATAGAATACGTCAGACAATTATATTTGATTGAATTGCTTTATAAAAAGGGAGGTTGCGCTGAAGCTTATTAGGAAATTCTTTGCTGAATCTCCAGCTCTGCCAGGACACTCTTGCACACTCAGCTTGGCACAGCGTGAGACTAGCTGTCGTTCCCAGCGCGCGGGAGCCTGTCCGATACCTGGCGCCCCATCCCTGGGAGATGATACCTTTGCGGGCCAGCAGACTGAGATGCCGCTGCGAGTCGAGATCGTCCTTGTAGGTGGCTAGCACCTGGCGGCACAGGTTGGAGGCACGCCTTTTGATGTGTCTCCCAGTGGGCGCGCCGAGAGTATAGATGGCAACAATTGTGGCATGATTTGTACAGCTTCTTGGCATCGGCGTGCGAGGCACTCTGCTCGCATTTGCGATTGGAATTGGTTGTGGGACTGTGCTTGGTTCTGTGACGTCTGTTGCTGTTTGTTCTGGCTGGGGGCAGTTCGCCAGCCGATAGCACCTCCAGCTGTTGGCGACTAGCTGATTCTCCCGCTGTAAAAGAGAGGAAAAATATGTAGGATTAGTTTTACAGTTTGGATAACATCCTAGGATAACTCTACAGTTCAACAAAAACAAACAACAAAGAGCATTCAATGGAGGTAGTCATCCAACATTCTGAAAGGAACTATATGGGGGCGTAGAATTGTTCATGTAGTTCCTTTTTCTCAGTGTAATTATGAATAGCTGGACTTGATGATGAGATGATCGATATATTGTTTATAGAAACTATATTAAAAATGAAATCAAATGGAATATAACTTAAATATTTCTTTAAAGAATATTAAGGATTATACTTTTATAGAAATAGAAATAAAAAAAGCTCCCAAAAATGAACTGGAAACACAAGAAATTCCATATCATACATACATATATGAAATTCCCTTTAGATCCATAGTTCATTCAGTGGGTAATCCCTTGACCCATAGAATATAACGTTTATAAGGATTATATAGAGAGGTTGTCCACATACTTAACAATTACCTTCTACAATTTTAAGGACACTGAACTGGGGAGATTCTTAGGAGTAAATCACAAAGTGTTTCCCGAGTAAACAACTCGTTAGGCTAATGAAATTTCCGTGTGTCAAGTGAGTGGGTGGAGGGGCCCCCGAGCTTATCAGAGCTGTCGCATCAGCAGGCTGCATAGAAAATTAAATTTTCCAAATACTAATTGAATGTTTTATTTTGGCAAGGTGGCCCCAAGCTGGCTGATAAGCCTCAACGGGCTTGCCTCAAGCGTCTTCATGACTCTCACGGGCGCTGATACCAGTCGAATCGCTGCGGACCCCTACATGTATGAACTGTCCCATCTATATACTGTATGGTTAGTGGTATATTTGAAAAGTGTTTTGGTATACTTTAACATCATGGTATTATGTAGCATACGTGTAGTTACCATGTAAAAATTGACATTTCTGTCGAACTCCTACATATTTAATAAACAATACCATAAAAGAGAGTCGTTGAAACTAGCTAATCTTTCAGAAAGCCAATTCATGTATGAGATAAAACTATGCGTTCAGGATTGAGAGTCCTAGTTGGCTAATAGTTCGAAGCCGAATATCAAAATTGAGTAAATGCAATCACGTATGGCAGCACTTGCATAGTCGCTGTTCAACACTATTTTCGTTGTTGGTGAATCACAAGAACATTAGAAAATTAAGTAAAAAGTGCACTAAAACAAACGATTCAGCAACAATACACAAACACAATGGCCGCCACACTGAAACCCTATCTTACTGCAGTGCGGCACTCGCTCACCGCTGCCATGTGTTTGCAGGATTTCCCCTCCCAAGTGGTTGAGCGCCACAACAAGCCTGAGGTTGAGATATGCTCCAGTAAAGAACTGGTGCTCACGCCCATTGTGGTGTCCCGCAACGAGCGGGAGAAGGTGCTGATTGAACCGTCGATCAACTCGGTGCGGGTGAGCATTTCCGTGAAGCAGGCGGATGAAATCGAGAAGATATTGTGCCACAAGTTCACGAGGTTCATGATGCGCCGCGCCGAATCCTTCGCCATATTGCGCCGGAAGCCCATCGAGGGCTACGACATTAGCTTCCTCATCACCAACTGCCACACGGAGCAGATGTACAAGCACAAGCTGGTGGACTTTGTGATTAGTTTCATGGAAGAGATCGATAAGGAAATCAGCGAAATGAAGCTGGCAGTGAATGCCAGGGCTCGAACATGCGCCGAGGAGTTCCTCAAGCGGTTCTAGGGTGAGTATGGGCGGCCCCTAGTTGACACTTTGAGCGACCTTAATCGGACAATTTACTTCACAGGTGGACACACAGATATTCACTCACGCATTTAGTATTTCCAAGTGGATTCAAAAATAAAGACACATTTTTTAAGAATTAGCTCAATTAATTAGTCTGGGGCACTGACCAATCACTGGTCACTTTGACCACACCACCACATCACCACGGCATTCTCATAAATCACTTCCTGCGGCTGCTCCTTCGACTGCTCTTGCTCCACTGCTCCTGTGCAATCCAGAAGGCTGTCATTCACACGGCCATCGTTGCCAATAAAATGATATTGGCCCGAGCTGGAGGCCAAGATTGGAAGCGTCGGGTGGAAGTTTACCCCATTGCAGCAGTCGTTGTGTAGTGGAAGAGCAGATACTTCTCCATCGCCGCTCATGTCCCAGACGTTTAGAGTACCCAGCGTATCGCCGCTGGCCAACCATCCCAGGTCCGGCGTCAGATCGAATTGTATGCGCTGATTGGTGTCCACATGGCGCTGGTACTCTCCCAACGGCTTCTTGTAGTTCCTCATGTCCCACTGCAGCAGCTTTTGGCATTTTCGAGCGCCACTGAACAGTTGCCATCCCGCAGAACCCTCGACGTACTTTAGTTGGGTAATCCCTCCCTTGTGGCCACCCAGCGTGAAGAGCGGTCCCTGCTTGGGGCTGCAACGGAGGTCAAAGTGCTGGATGTAGCCATGCCAGTTGCCGCAAGTCAAGGTATTGGGGTGCTCTGTAGTCTGGGCAATGCACGAGATGGCAAACTTCACTGGGTAATCGTCACAGAGGCGGCCAGGACGGCTTGTGTCGAAGATTTTAATGCATCGCTTGTAGCCCGCATAGATCTGCTGACCATCGTGGGAGAAGGCCAAGGATATGGCGGCCATGACTTCGTCCACGGCATCATAGCCACTGTAACTGCAGCGCAGCTTCCCATCAAATGCATCCCACATGTGAATGGGTTCGTGTTGCCGTGTGGCGAGCCAGCTACAGAAGGAAACTATTAGATTTAGATTGCGTTGCAGAAGGCATCAATGTACTCACAAGCAGCTATCTGGTTGTTGGCTATTCATATGCGGATACCACACACAATCATAGACAGTGCCACCTTCGGGTACGTGGACTGCAGGCGTAAGATTAGTTAGGCCGCGCTCCTGCGGCACTGTTGTGGCGTTGTACAGGTCCGAGGGCAGCTCCATGACGTGCATTCCATCCAAATGGATGGGTACTAGCAGGCAGGTTCCATCGGGCGACCAATAGCAGCCTTTGGTATAATGCTGTGCCTCGGCCGAAGATTTCCAGCAACGCCGCCCCACCTCTACGAATTTGCTCTTAAAGTACTCTAGTGGAACAATCTCTACAGCTTCATCTGCCACAATCTCTGTGGTTTCCTCTGACACAACCGGCACGTTTACGTCGGCTGCAACCGGCTTGCTAACGTCCAACGCAACCAATGGATTATTTTCCGGCACAATCAACTGAATTTCGGGATCGTCTATGGTGTCTTCCAGATTTATGACGGATTCACTCTCCTCTAACGTAGATTCTTCATCTAGTGTGGTCTCCTGCATGCTGGTAACCTCCTCCAGCGTGGTTTCCTCCTGCACGCTGATCTCCTCCAGCACTTTGCTCTTCTCTTGAATGCTGATTTTTTCCTGCACGCTGATCTCATCAACGTTCCCGGACACATCCATGTCCTCACTTGGCCTTGTATTAGCATCGAAGTTTTTCTTCAGTTTGCATATCTCCGACTCGGTTAAACTAAACGACAAGCTTCCACTTGATGTCACCATTGTGCTGCTGAAACTCACGTTGTTATTCAACAGAGCTGCAGACAAATCCTGCTCCTCCACGTCGCACATGCTGGTGCTTAGATTGGCAGCCGCTGTAAACGTTTTAGTGGGTTCTTAAGGTTACAAACAACTTGAAATTATCCAAATTCAAAATTCCACTCACAATCGTTCATTGCATTGTTATTGCCGCCCGTAGTGTAGTGTTTAAAAACAATGCAAATATCGCGATTTCGATACCATGTAAGAAAGTGGAAAGGTGTGTAACGTAGAGAGGGTTACGCGCACTTAAAATACCACAAAAAACGTAGAATGTTGTGCAACACTTAAAACATTTTTCATGTAGAATTACATTTTTAAAAACGTTCCATAAACGGCCGCTAGATAATTGTGGCGCTTTACAAATATAAAATATACATATGTCGCTTTAAGCCCGCCAACAGATTTTTTTTTCAAATCGACCTTATTTTCAAATTCAAACCCTTATCAGCCTACAAAAAAGCCAATAATAAGAAAACGTTGATGATGTGACTGGAGAAAATTCTTCTGGATTCTTGATAAGGACTCTGACAAATCATGTTTGTTATTCCGATCACACACCGCACACCTTGGTCGGCTAAATAATAAACTAATTACTATTTCGGAGTCCTCATCTAAAGATCCGGAATATTTTTAAGATCACAGGAAGCCATAGCACACCATAGACCACTCTGTTCTGTTCGCCTGGTGTTTCAGATACGAAATTCTAGTTTTTGGCCATTTGAGCGGTCACTGGTGCAGGGCCCAGAAAAGTGATAAATTGTGAAATATGCCCTCAGAAGATGTCAAGAATTTCTAATCTCTTTTGGGAGCTGGCATGATCGGACTTCCTAGAATTTTAAACATATTGTAGAAATAGTAATAAAGTCAAGAATTTCTAATCTCTTTTGGGAGCTGGCATGATCGGATTTCCTAGAATTTTTAACATATTGTAGAAATAGCTATAAAGTTCATTTATGCCATCCCCTATATATTATATAATAGCTATCAGCAATAGGCTAATAAGAATATGTATACCTCAACCTATATATAGTGTAAGCAAATAGTTCTGGAATCATTTCGTTTGAGTAATTTGTCCAGTGAGATCTTTTAGAGAATGTCTAAGTCAGCTTTCATCTTGTATGTTTTTATTGCTGTGCATTTAAAAGCATCCTTGGCAAGTGATTCGGTGAGTGAGAATTTGGGATAATATTGAATATTTGGTAACATTTCTATTTGCAGACTATGCATCCTCGGTTCCCTCAAGAACAACGCGATGCATATTCCTTTAATGCCAATCAGCAGCGAATTAGTGAATACTACTCCACAGCCAGACAGAACAGGATGGAGAGCCAGCTGGCTGCCCTGCTGGAGAAATTGTCCTCAATCGAAGCAGGGAAGACGGCCACCGAGGGAAAGAGTGTCACGAGACGGGATAGCTTCGAGCAGATCGGTTTGAGGTTCTTCTATATCGAGCAGCATCGTAGAGTCAATTGGTTCGATGCATCGAACATATGCCGTCAGATGGGTGGCTATCTGGCGGTGCCGAGAAACGAGGAGGAGATGAGTGGAATGCAAAGAAGGATTATCAATGGCCGCAACTATTGGCTTGGAATTACTGACTTGGACTTGGAATTACTTAAGTGGTTTACTGGTCAACCCACCAATGCTAATGATAAAGAGCATTGCGTAGAAATTAGATCAGATTATCGCTATTTGATGAATGACAGCGAGTGTAGTGTTAATAATTATTTCATTTGCGAGGTAGATGATAATTTTCTGTCGAAAGGAGTTGTGTTTGGCCACATATAAATTTATTAGAAATATATCACAATATATATACAAAATCCGTGCGATCGAATAATGCTAGCCAGATGGAAGAAACAAACAAAGTAGAATAAAGATAAAGTAATCCGAAGCTGTCTTTCTGGAAACCTCAAGTGTTCTTCCCAATGGGGGTTGATGGTTGATTGGGGTTGATGGCAAATAAGATGTTCAAAAATGTTCTTTTAGAAATACGAGCAAGCTCTCATTTGGCATGGCAGCTTATTTGTTCTATTTTCTTTAATATATAATGTTTGTATTCGATTACTTAAATAAAAGAGACTTAGTTTCAGTCGGGAATATATAATCATAAAATATGTACATTTGTACATTAATACAAAATCAAATATGTTTGGCTGAATAAAAGAGCCTTGGTCCCTGAAAAGAATTCCATACAGAATTTTACACGACCTTGGCTCGACCTATTCCCATTCCTTATCAAAGATCAAGTATATTTTCTTCACAGTTCAGAGGTTTTACTTGGTATAGTAATGGCTGACTCACCGATCGCTGGGAAGCAGCTGAAGGATAGTCGTGTTGCAATCGGTTAGCTGGCACTTTGTGGTTAATGCTGTAAGAGTAGGGAAGATTAGTGGCATTATTTCAAATACTTAACATAATCAGATCAGTTTTTTAGAAAATGCCATTTGAAAACTTCGAACAACTAAAACTTACTTATATTATATATATTTTGAAATAAGAATTCGAGAGTGAAAGACAGACAGCAAAAATGGGTGGTAATCAGGAGTCAGAATCCTCCGCGGAGTGGAGTGGCCTAAGTGTTGTGAGCGTAGGAGGCTTCGAGAACTTTGGTGAAGACGGCAAGAAGATCTGCATTATGCCGCCCCGACCGGGCACTGCGGTGATGAACTTCCAGGAGCTGCACATACCTAAAGACCAGTTGACCTCCGTCTTCTATCCCATCGAGGAGGCACAGCGCTGGCTCACCTTAGTCGACAAAATGGGAAGATCGCATCGCTTTCCCTTGCCAACCATTCTGCCGAAGGTGGTGCAGACGCGGTATGTGCCCAAGCGGCACCTGCCCAAGGACGTGGAGGTGGATCGTCGTCGGCGCCAGTATCAGAAGATCAATCTAATCGAAGAACTCTTGCGGGCAGGCCTCACCGACGAGGTCCTGCAGCCCACCGAGGAGCAGTACAACGTCATGTCGGAGTTTGCCTTTCCGCACAAGTTCCCGCTGAGCTTCTTTGACGACAGCAACTATGACATCAATTCGCCGGCTGCCTGGTTCGATCTGGGCGTCGTCGGCGACGTCCACTATCCGCTGCCGGCGAAGGCGTATCTGCCCTTCCACCAGAGTCTAATCAACTGCCAGTGGGTTCTGGCTTCTGTCTCGGCGTACAACGAAGAGACGGACATGTGGACGCTGCTCTCCCTGGAGGATGGGTGCACCTATGAGGTGCCCAAGCTGCAGTTCATGTTCCTGGCCGAGGATCCGCACAGGTACATCAATCGCCTGAAGGCCGCCATTCACGAGCGCTACAAGGGCGAGCAGCTGATGCTGATGGAGCTGATCGTCGACTGTGTGCTGCACGAAGACATCGAGGCGACGGTCTTCTACAGCTTCAAGCCCATCGAGGAAGCGCTGCAGGCTGCCAAGGCCTCCGAGCAGTACAAGCGACGACTCCGCTCGGAGGTCAACTTGGTCTTTGAGCGTCTGATGGCTCTCTACGAGCTGGAACAGTTCATCATTAAGATGCCCAAGGAGTTTCCGCAGTTCCGTAACATCAAGCTCAAGGATTTTCTGCCCCGTGACTTTCACAACGAGAGCTCCCATCGGGAGAGAGCCGCACTGCAGGCCCTGGGCATATCCATATATAAAAAGGGCTATGAATACCTGGACGCAAGTCTCTTCTACTGTTTCGGCGGCTTCGAGGCCATGGGCGGCGTGGCCGTCGAGTGCCAAGTGGTGGAAACTATGTCCGTCTTTATCTGCAACTTTACCAAGCCCCTGGCGCTGGTGGACTTTCTGCTGTCGCAGGAGGCGCACAGCGACAACGTGGCCACTTATCTGAAGGTCTACTGGCCCCAGCAGCTCACCACGGTTATCACCGCGGTGCTGCGGGCCCTGGGCAAGGGCTATCTGGACATATCCCTGCACGACTGGACCGTGTATCTGATGTGCAAGATCTCAAGATTCCTATTGCAGGTTAAGTTTCGCATGCAAGAGTCCATGGAGGTGATGCTGGAGACATCGCTGATGAACTTTTCGCACTTTGTGTGCGATCCCTGCCTGCAGTTCCTGGAGCTGAAGTCAAACTATAAGTGGACCAGCGACTACATTGAGACGGAGTTCCCCTTTCCCAAGCCCGTTTTCGCCATGACCCTGGGCATCAATGACAATCGTAAGGTGTTCTACTCCACCGATCCCGACGAATTCCAACCCGCTCTGCTAGACATCTACAAGAGGGGACTGGAGAAAACCTCTGGCATACGGATGATCGACGCTATGGTGATGAGCTTCCTCAAATTCGCCCCCAATTTGTTCATCCTGACTGTGGAGCTGATTGAGGACAAGTATCTGATTGAGAACGAGCTGATGAAGCTGTGCTATGCCAAGGCCGCGCTGCCCCTCAAGGCATACGCTCGGATGTACGACAGATTCATAGACTTCTATCTGCTGAACATAAACCAGTACATGGCGGCCTATGCGGCGGCCAAGAAGCCCTCATCGGAGGTCAAGCGGGACATACTCGAGCACAAGCGATTGAAGGAGGAGTTGCGTGTCATTCTGCCGGCCTTCATCACCATCGGACCCTTCTGCATCAACGTGGACACGCTGAAGCAGTTCCTCATCAAGAAGCGCATCGATGTCGTGCGTCGCATTTTTGAGTACTACGTGGATCGCATGTTCGAGACGAATGAACTGCTGCTGGAGCGCTGCTTGGAGGTGTTCAACAAGATTGCCGAGCGGCCGATCAGCATCGAGCATCTGTTCAGCATTCGGGACTTTGCGGCCACTGTGCCGGAAGTGGTCGACGCACTGCGTGCCGACATACAGGTCATGTGGATGGAGTACGACCTGCTGGACAGCTTCTTCTATAATCTGAGCGATCACCAGTTTGCCATGAAGTGGAACGTGTTCGCCTGGCCATACCAGATCATGGTGCGTCTCTCCACGCTGAAGGAGGAGCAGAAGATCGACATTGAGGAATTCATGCGGCAGCACGCCAGCGAGTGCCAGGCGTTTGAAGAGCGCCTGGAGTCCCTCAACGATGAAGTCCAGGCCTTCTCCTTGGTGTTCAATCCGAACCGCGTCCAGGAAACAGCGGTGGATATTAAGAAGACCTGGGCCCTGATCAAGGAACTCGAGAAGGTCAGCCTGACGCTGGCATACCGCCAGACGCTGTTCGAGCTGGAGCCTCTCTCCGTGGAGTTTCTGCACAGCATCATCGCCAGCTTTGAGCCCTACAAGCAGCTGTGGTACGCCTGCTCCAACTTCCTCAAGCTCGAGGAGGCCACGCTGGGCAATCCGATATCCCAGGTGGACATGGAGGAAGTGTGGAACACCATGGAGGAAATACGCGGCGAGCTGAAGGAGTCCATGGTTATATTCAACGAAAAGGCCGAGATCGTGGAAGTGGCCCGGGTGTACATAGGCAAAATCGATGGTTTCATTCCGGTCTACAACAGCATCAGGGATCTGCGCAACGAGAACTGGATATACGTCCACTGGCAGGAGCTCGGTGCGGTGGTTGGCAACGAGATCAAGTACACCCTCAACATGAACTACCAGTATCTGATTCGCAAAGGCGTCTTGGACTTTCTGCCCCAGGTGCACGAGATCTCTGTGAAGGCCTCCAGCGAGGCCGAGAGTCTGCGCGCCGCCCTCGAGGAGGAGGAGCGGTTGAGGCAAGCCGAATTGGATGCGATTCTGCTACGCAAGCAGTTGCGCAAGTGCCGCCGGGATATACTCTAAGCGATGGATGTACTTTTAAGCTTTCTTTTGTTTCTGTTTTACAAATGTTAATCTAAATTAAATATTCTTTCATCTCTAGAGGTGTGCCTTGAAAATCCTTGATGGCCAGCCAGACCAGCAGCATCATAAGCACTACGACATGATGGGAGATCAGAGTTGCGGCCCCATTTGGTCGACTCTTCTCCAGATTGTAGAACATGGCCGAGACGCCCAGAGGCAGCTCCACATACTGTTCGCTGCCATCGAACTCCAGGTCGTTCCTCTGACCGAGGACGATCCTGGCATACTGCAGGACACTCTGGTGCGGCACTCGTCCGTCGAGCAACGCCACGTCTGCCACATGGAACTCGTAGCGGACGCTTAGGAACATGTTCCGGCAACTCACACTCTGCTGCGCTTCATCGTAAAAGCCCTGCACAGGTGGCACCTCCTGGGCGTTCTCCTCGAACAGGAGCTGTACGGGGATCCAGCTCTCCGGGTGCGGTCTGCCCAGCTGTGACACAAACACTTGGGTCAGCTCCTCCAGGCTGCTGCAGTTGTGGGGCAACAGCTTCCGCCAGATCTCGGCCTGAAGTCTCTGACAGAAATCGGTGTGATTGGCATTCTCTTGGAGTAGTGGTGCTGCCTGATGCAGCAGACATTGCTTGGCCAGATCCACTCCGAAGCGTAGGACCTGCTTTTCATCCAATTTCCGTTGACAGTTTCCGCTTCGAGGCATCCGCGAGAAGAGCGGCAGCCAATGGTAGTCCGGGTCAGAGTTTTTGGCATGAAAGTAGCTCAGTAGCTGCTGGTCCTCGCTTGTGTTTTGTGGCAGCATTCTCGAAAGGATTACAGGGGAGCCAGGCAGGTAGCCTAGTGAACCCGAAGTGGGCTTCGGCAGTGATTCATTTACTGTGGCAAATGACACCTCGTAGTGCAACCAAATGGGCTCCATTCACACGGCCATCGTTGCCAATGAAATGATATTGGCCCGAGCTAGAGGCCAAGATTGGAAGCACCGGGTGGAAGTTTACCCCATTGCAGCAGTCGTTGTGTAGTGGAAGAACAGATACTTCTCCATCGCCGCTAATGTCCCAGACGTTCAGAGTACCCTGCGTATCGCCGCTGGCCAACCATCCCAGGTCCGGCGTCAGATCGAATTGTATGCGCTGATTGGTGTTCACATGGCGCTGGTACTCTCCCAACGGCTTCTTGTAGTTCCTCATGTCCCACTGCAGCAGCTCTTGGCATTTTCGAGCGCCACTGAACAGTTGCCATCCCGCAGAACCCTCGACGTACTTTAGTTGGGTAATCCCTCCCTTGTGGCCACCCAGCGTGAAGAGCGGTCCCTGCTTGGGGCTGCAACGGAGGTCAAAGTGCTGGATATAGCCATGCCAGTTGCAGCCGCTGTAAACGTTTTAGTGGGTTTTTAAGGTTAAAAACAA